>OU898279.1:125745150-127197683 GCA_918026665.1 Diabrotica balteata
GAGAAGATGTAGCATCACAGCATTCGTACTTTTGTATCAAGAGAAAGGTTGTGACTCTTGAAGAAGGCCCCCATCCGATTGAAGGTAAATCTAGCTTTTCCAATGCGTGCTCTAATTTTCTGGTAGTTGGTCCATTCTTCATTTATTATGGTGCACATATTGAGTCAATATTGTTGACTGCAATACGTGATCATAAGAACCTGTAGGTCTTCTAAGTTGTCCGCAAATACTATGATGTCATCTGCATATATGATGTTGTTTTGCCGGTAACCATTTAGTAGAATACCTTTTTCAATTTTGTGCAAAGCTTCGATAAATATTCTTTCAGAGTATAGATTAAAGATTAGAGAAGACAAAATACTCCCTTGTCTCACTCCACGCATGATTTTCACATAGTCAGTATGTTCACCTTCAACTCTGAGATTTGTTGTCTGATTTCAGTAAAGAGTTCTAATTATTTTCAGATCTTGGTTGTTAATTCCTGCTTCTCTTAGTATTTGCATCATCTTGGCGTGCTGTATTCGATCAAACGCTTTCTCGTAATCAACCAGACATACCTATACGTCGCAGTTGATGTCTCTGTATCTCTAGAATAAGACTTGTACTGAGAACAAAGCATCTCTAGTACCAACAGCATTTGTGAACCCGAACTGGTTGGGGAAAATTTGACTTTTACCCAGCTTGTAGATTATCCCAATGATAAACTTATATTTTGGTCCGACCTAGTGTTATGCCATTACGCCAGGAGAACGACAGATACGTTAACTGCTCAAAATATAAATTTTATTTACAAGCGCGACAACCCTCCAAGTGTGCTTCAGGCGAGGCCTATAGAAGAGTTTTGGGCTGTTTTGAGTTCAATAGTGTATAATAATAGCTGTGAAGCCTAAAATAAAGATCACCGAAGGCGAAAAATTTTGCAAAAATTTCGTGAGATCGACAAGATCAAATTTACGTGCCATCGAAGATCTCGGACCTCTTTCTACTCTAAAAATAAATTATAAACCTTAAACATGTAGACTTAATTTCCTGTATTTAGCTAATAAAATAAACTTAATTTATTTTAGAGTACACTCAATTTTGGAAGCAAACCTTTAAAATGTTTTGTTGGCAACAATGACAGCAAGTTCTTGTCTTCAGTAACAACTGTCGTGTGTCATAAGGTAATAAAAATAGGTCAAGTGTAACATAAAATGTATGGCGCCTTTTTTATGTCTGTAACATTACGCCTAATATGATATAAAATAAATTCTTAACAGATTTTCCAAACATTATTTAAAGAACCTAACATTAGCTATGGGCCCAGAAAGAGTAATGTGTTAAAAAGTTTATTTTTCAGTGTGAAACTTGTGAGGTTAGGTTTCTGAAAAATAAATTCTGCCGGTAGGCGTTAGCGTGGTGTGTGAAAATAATAAAAAAATTAAATAAAGTCAATAAGTATGGAAAATCGACACGGAGTTATTCCTTTCAATGGAAGTGGATTTGATAATTGGAAATTTTGTCTGTATTCTGTGTTGGAAGCAATGGAGTTAAATGCTGTCTTACATGAGGTACCGGCTAGTACCCGAGATGATGATTGAAATAAGAAAAATCATAAAGCCTGTATGGTGATAATTCAAAGTGTAGCAGACTCCCACTTAGAGTATGTAAAAGAAACAGAAGTTGCCCTTTTAATGATAACCAAATTAGAAGCCATTTTTAGCAAGAAAGGTATGTGCTCTACATTTAATTTACTGAAGGAATTAATAAATCTAAAATATCTATGGTACTGATTTGCAAGAACATTTTTCAAAGTGTGCTCGTATTTTTCGAGAGCTTAAAAGTATGGGGAGATATTTTGAAGAGACAGGTATTGCATTTTTTTTGTTGCTATCCATGCCACATGATTTTGAGGGGATAGTCAAAGCTATACAAAATTTATCCGAAGCAGATCTGAAGGTTGAATTTGTAAAGAGTAGGCTATTAGAATTCAGCTCAAATAAAAATAAAAATGTAATTAACGTTATGCCATCATCATTTAGTGTGACTCAAAAAAGTGTTTAATGCTTTAAATACGTAAAATGGGACAAAAATAAAAAAACTGCTATCTGAATAAAAGCAGACAAAACCAATTTAACAATAGGGCAAATTTAGCTGAAGAGTAATGCAATAATCAAAGCAGTGATATTCAGACATCATCACAATCTATTGCAGTCTGTGCTTCGAGTGAGTATTTGTTAACACCTAGTAAAATAGAATGGTACACTGATTCAGGAGCTACACATAATTAATTAAGGATAGCTCAAACCTAATAAACAAATGACACTTTGTGGAGCCAAGGTCAATACAGTTAGCAGAAAAAGGAAAGTTTATGGAGGCAACCTGTGTCGGGGACTTAAAAGTGATAAGTGAAGTGAATAACTGAGAAGCTGTTTTAAAAATGTGCTGTGTGTACCTGGGTTACGAGCAAATTTGTTATCAATATCAACAATTGAAAAAGCTAGTTTTGACTGAACTTAACAACGAAGCTGTTATTACTATTAAAAATGTGGCGTGTGTACCTGGTTTACGAGCAAATTTGTTATCAATATTAACAATTGAAAAAGCTGGTTTTGAAATAAAATGTTTTAATAATAAAATTGTCATTAAAAGAGATAACTGTATTTATGTTGAAGGTAATAGAAGTACTAATCTATATAAAATCATTTTTAATCATTGTAATTCTGAGTATGCAAACTTAGCTGTTGGTGCTGAAAAAGATCTTTGGCATCAAAGGTATGCCCATTTAAATTATAATTCATTGTTACAAGTAAAAAATAAAAAATTGGTTAATGGCATGCAGTTTGCAAGTTCAGAAAATGATGGGTTGTGTGATATCTGTGTAAAAAACAAACACAAGTGTTTGCCATATTGTTCAAAAAGTAAAAAATCAAGTAGAGTTCCGGAAATGATACACACAGATATCTGCGGTCCTATTACACCAGTATCACATAATGGTAATAGTTATTTTGTAACTTTTGTAGATGATTACTCAAGGTTTTTCATGGTGTATGTAATAAAAATGAGGTATTTAACTGTATTATGCTCTAGGCCTTAACAGCCTGTTGTGCGTAAAAAATAAAAATAAAAAAATATTTAACTGTATAAAAGATTATGAAACAAAGGTAACATCTTTTATTTTGTGGTAAGATTATTGCTAAAATAAAATGTGATAATAAAGGTGAGTATAGATCAAACGGTTTTGTAGATTTTTGTTCACAAAAGGCATTCAAATTTTATATACTTATACACCTCAATGGTGTAGCAGAAAGAATAAACCAAACATTGATGGATAGAACAAGATCAATGTTTAATCAGGCAAATATAGACAAGCCATTCTGCGAAGAGGCAGTGCTTGTATCAGCATTTATAAACAACAGAACACAATCATGTTTGAATAAAGAAAAAACTGCTTATGAGTTATGTCTAAATAAGAATCCAAATGTTAGCACTATGGGAGTTTTTGGATGTACAACTTATGCAAGAATTCCATATTCTCTTAGAACAAAACTGGATGATAAAGGTTTGAAGTGCGATTTATCGGCTAGACTGAAAATTGTTATAAACTATGCAACGAAAATGAAAATAAATTTGTTCACAGTAGAAAAGTAATATTTGATTAAAACAATTTTAAATATTTTCCAGATAGGAAACAAACTGAAAATGATTGGGAAAATGTTAATGGCATCAGAGATGAAATTGCAAAAGGGAAGATAGACGAGACAAATAAAATAACAGAAACAGAATATGTTTTAGAAGATATGAAGCAAAATGCTAGATCAAAAAGACAAACTATGTTACCTGCTAAATTCGTTGACGATGAAATGGACATAAGCTGTTTGGCATTACTAAGTGAGTTCTCAGATGTTCCTCAATCATAATATCAAGCAGGGAATCAGAGTTTATAGCAGTTTGCACTGCATCATTTGAATTTTCATGTATTAAAAATTTGTTTGATTTAGAAATTGATATACAGTTGCCAGTTTGTTTGTTTGAAGACAACTAAAGCACTATTAAATTAGTTTGAGCACAACTTTGAAAATAATAGGAGATGCAAACATATAGATGTTAAACTGCATTTTGTGTCAGACTTCTTCTTCTTCTCGTGTCACTCCTAGCGGAGATTGGAAATCATCATGGCCACTGCGACTTTGTTAGCAGCGCGCCTGAAAAGTTCAATCGAACTACATCCGAACCATTCACGTAGATTACGAAGCCACGATATTTTTCTTCTTCCCACACTTCTTTTGCCCTTAATTTTGCCCTGCATGATGTTTCTTAAAAGTTTGTACTTTTCTCCTCTCACAATGTGCCCCAAGTATTCCATCTTTCTAGTTTTTATCTCATTTAGAATTTCGCATCTTTTGTCTAAAGTTTGGAGTACTTGCGTGTTAGTGACGCGGTCCATCCATGATATTCTGAGAATGCGCCTATAGCACCACATCTCGAAAGCTTCGATGTTTTTTATGGTCAACTGTTTTAGTGTCCAAGCCTCAACTCCATATAACAGGGTAGAAAAGACATAACACCGCAGCATTCGTATTCGTAACTTTATATTGATATCACGATTGCAAAAGAGTTTGCGCCTTCTATTAAAGACTGATCTAGCGATTTCTATTCTACATCTAATCTCTTTTGTTTGATCAGTATCGTCTGTGATCCAAGCACCTAGATATTTATAACAGGGCACACGCTCAATCGTTGTATTGTCTATTACAAGATTAGCTCTGATGTTCTTTGATTTCGTGACTACCATAAATTTAGTTTTTTTTCAAATTAATTTTCAAGCCGTAACTGTTACAGTATGCATTGAGACTTTGAACGAGATGTTGTAGTTCTACTAGCGTTCCCGTTAGGAGAACTGTATCGTCAGCATACCTAATATTGTTGATCGTCTCACCATTTATTATCAGACCAAGATCTTCTTCCTCGAGTGCTTGTTCACAGATAGCTTCACTATACAGATTAAATAAAAGTGGCGATAAGATACATCCCTGCCGGACTCCTCGACGGATTTGAATTTCTTCTGTTAGTCTGCCCTCAACCTTGACATTTGCTGTTTGATTCCAATATAGATTGCATATAATTCGAATATCTCGGCTGTCTATATTTTTCTTTATTAGAACTTGTCTTAGTGGTTCATGTTGCACTTTGTCAAAGGCCTTTTCGAAATCAATAAAGCAGGCGTAAATTTCTTGGTTCATCTCTAAGCATCTCTGTGAGAGAACGTTCATTGCAAACAGAGCCTCCCTTGTACCCAGCCCTTTTCTGAATCCCATCTGAGTGTTACTGATGTCTACGTCTAATTTCCTATAGATCCTATTAGTAGTACAGACTTAGTAAATAGTAACATGTTAAAATTACAATATATTCCTACAGATAGTCAGCTGGAAGATGTGTTCACTAAAGCTTTAAGTAGTGAAAAATTTTCAAAATTTGTCAAAATGTTAAATTTAGTAGTTTAGTTTAGAGTTTTTATTTCACATGGTAGCATTTTAAAGGTTTGAGGGAGGGTGTTAGAGTACACTCAATTTTGGGAGCAAACCTTTAAAATGTTGTATTGGCAACAATGATAGCAAGTTCCTGTCTTCAGTAGCAACTGTCAATTTACAATTAGAAACGACATATTTATTTTTTTCCGAAAAATTTGGAGACATGCGTTTTTTAATTGTAATGATCTCTTTATCTCTTTTATGTATCTTTTATGTAGCTGTGCCTTATAATACTTTGTTAACTAAATAAAAATACTGTTACTATGACCGTGAATATTAATATATACCTGTATATTATTATGTGCATATTTTTTTGAAACTTAGCATATTTACCTAGTTTCTTAGCTTGGCAACGCAGCGGCAGGTTATTAACCTAAATGGTACGGTTATAGAAACCTCGCGGCCCATCATCGGTACTTGCTGCCGATGCAGGGTCAAGCATTGTGATCATGACCATTCGACTAGAAGTGTAGGTACCTAAAATAGTATATAAAATCGCGACAATCTTATCGTTACTGATAGCAACGGCTGAGGTATTTTTATTTATTTCAGAAACATGAGTATCGATGTTAGTTGTTGCCTTTTGTGCTATTCGGCTGTGGTCACAATTATTGCTTTACTTTACGTCTTTCTGGACGTGAACTATTTTATAAGAATCGCTTTTACTCTAGGATGGAGCAAATTCTTTGAGAAAAAGAAGAAACTTGAGGATGGCACTCATATTTACGGTAAGTCAGAATTATTTTTCTATTCTAGTACTATTCTATCCTTGATTTTTATATAACATCGAACTTTAAATCACTAGAAGAATTGTTATTAAATGTATGGTGTTAAATCTTTCTTAGGGTGTACAAAATATACACCTTATACACAAAAAATATTTAAAAGAAACGCTGTTAATTTTATATTAATTTATTTTAAATCACAAGGCTCTTGTTTCAATTATGAAATCGTTAAGAATTTGAGTTCAATTACAAGTGAATTATTATTCCTGATACTACATACTCGTTTTTTGAAATTACTACCATTTATTTCTCCCTAGAAATAGGTCTACATTATCGACCCTACCTAAATAAATCTATTATTTTTTATCATCGAATGTGATTATATTATTCTAATATTCAGAATAATATTCTCGATAATCTCTGCTCAAGTCTTCGCTTGTTTTCCTTTTCAATAACAATCTAAATTGTTTAAACAATTAAAAAAATTATTATTACCAAAACATTACAATTTTTTATTGTATTCTAATTGAATTTTTATTGTACAATAAAAGTACTTCGTTTATAAAGTCAATAAAGTTTATAAAGTCTTCTTTAAAATGAGACTAATTACGTTTATAAATTATATACAAATCAGACGACAATTTAATAAAGAATCGCGTCTTTTTACGTAATATTTCTAGAATATCATTTGTTTTAAATTCATGCAAAATTTGTCAGCTTTTCAAATATGAAAAAAAAGGTGGTAAAATAGGAAGTGCTGTAAAGGCGCTAGCGCGATGCTTTATAAATTATTATGTTTTTCTCTATTTTTAAAATTTAAATATAATTTTTTTAAATTGAATAAAGTAATTTTTTAATTTATTTATTACTTTTTTAACTAATTCTGCGGCACTTTTAACTGGCATTTGATTTGATCCAAACCACATTATACAGTACCAGTCAAAAGTTCCCTCACACTATACTTACAATAGTGAAATTCTGAAAGAGGAAATAAACTTTCATAGGCTTTCTAACTGGTTTTAATTTTGGATTTTGATAATAAATTAAATAAATATTAAAATTGAAGTTTCTCAAAGTGGGATTCATTTACTTACTGATAGTAATGTAGTTCATTCTTCAACAATTCGTTTTTTCAAAATGTCAATACTGTCGGGTGTTGTAACGTAAACCCTTGATTTCAAGTATCCCCACAAACAAATCTAATGGTGTGAGGTCCAGTTATCGAGCTGGCCATTATGTCGAACCTCGTCGTGCACTTCATTTACCACGATATTTCTCATCTAGGTAACGTCTTACTGCACCAGAATAGTGTGCAGAAGCACCATCTTGTTAAATGGTTATTTCCTAGTTGGCGAATTTACTTGAATTATCTTTCAGAATTTTAAAAATTAACAGGTTAATTAAAGTTAAGTTGGCATTGAGAAAAATAGGCCTAACCACCAGTTTATTATTGTTGCAGTCAGAAGGTTGGCCAAGACGTTAGAGAAACACTCTTTTGACTGTTTTCAAGCTTTCTCAATTATTTTATTCCTTTTTCAAGATACTGTAATATAGATAAAAAAATGTGCAAATATTAACAAAATATCACAATTCGTTAGTGTAACTTACTAGTCGTTGAGATTATTTAAAATAAACTTGAACACTCAACATTAACAACACAAATATAAAATATAATAATGGACAATACATTCTAAAAATTTTGGTCAGGATAGTAAAATTTAGTTTAATTATGACATCTTTTGATAGTGTGTTTTAAGTCTGATCTGCAGCCCTAATAAACTGGTGGTTTTGTTTATATCGACAGTCACTAATAACTTAAACATCTCTTTTAAAACCAAACACAATATTAAGCCAAATTTTAGTAAAAGTAAGGAAAAAATTAATGAATAAGAGTATTTAAAAATTGTCATGTGGTAATTGTAACGTGACTTATCAAGGTAAACCAATGAAAAACTTGGCTAAAGAATCAAAAAACGTTTCGATAACACAGATAATCAAACTTTGGACATCACATTTAATTAAATAATCACTCTTTTTCTCCTAAGAAAAAACAGTAAACTTTTACATAAAAAAACAATTTTCAATTTTTACTTAAAATTCTTACAATTTCAATCAAAAAATATAATTGTAAAACAATTATATTTTATATAAATTATATATATTATTATATATATATATATATATATATATATATATATATATATATATATATATATATAAACAATATATTATAAAATAATATAAAACAAAATTATAATTTATTCGTCTTCCGGGTTTGGACCGTGTCATTTGTGAGTGACCCAAAAGTGGATTCATCTCGACGTTTCGCTACAATTGTATGTAGCTTCTTCAGGAGAACAAAGAAAAAGAAAAAGAAAACAAAAGACAGGAAGATGGGTAGTTAGAAACGGTAACTCAGTTACTCAACGCAACCAGAGGCGAATACTAACTACCAAGATGGGCATTTGGTCACAGTAACTCAACTACTCAACGCAGCCAGAGGTGAAAACCAAATGGCAGGACAGGGATTCACGTCCAACAGTTCAGAACACTAACGCGTCGAGAGGCGGGGAGTGAATTACTTAGGGAGCTGCTAAGAATAGATAGTATAGGCTATAAGAAACAAGGATTTGGACCACTCATCATCAGAGAGAGATCGTTTTGTTTTTCTGCAGTTTTTTTTCTTTTATTGATAACACAATTTTTACAATTATTTTAGAAAAGATATAAATATTTTGATTAGGAGATTTAGAATAATAATTGGGATTTTGTGATTTTAACTAATATTGTTTGTACCATTAATTTTGAAGGTTCACGTACGTAGAACAAAATTTTAAGAATCATTATATAAGATATTATTTATTGAAAACATTTGAGTGTGAATTTTATTTCATTATTTTTATTTCAATATATAATGTTAGATCCTATATGTTTTTTATTATTCCGGTATTCTTTGGACCTTACCTTTCACATGTAATAGCATAGATATTGAAGCACGAATAGAACCCTGAGATAAGAGAATTAAAAAGTGTGATAGAATCATAGTCATATCATTTAAATAATTTTAATTAATTAATTAATTGATTGGCGCACTAAGACTTTAATTGTCTAAAATTGTGAATAAAACTCAAGTAAATGGACATTATACGGTAGTATTGTATAAACAATCAATTAACTAACAACATTTAGCAACTTATTAAAAATTAGCACAGCAACTGACCATGTGGTCTAAAGTATAAGTAATATTTTATTTTATCATAAGTGGTGAAAAGAACCAAGAGAATCATGGATTTACTTCCAACTATTTGATAATTATTTAGCTTTAATTTTAACTTTAGATAGCATTATTAACGTGATGTTTAATTAAAAATTATTTTAAAAAGTAGTGTAAATGAAGTTACCGATCAAAGCCTTACAGCTGCTGCCGGAAAAATGGCGTTAATTGAAACAGACCGAACTAAACCGTGAAAAGACAGCCAACCTTGAGGTCAAAAATTTGACAGAGCAACAAGGTAGAAGTACCACCCCAAATAATTGGACGGTCAATTTAAAAGTTTATATGAGTTTGGATGACAACTCGCTTGTAAGAGACAAACCAATAAAAGAAATTGGTATTATAATAGCATAATATTAATATTATAATAGTATAATATATATATATATATATATATATATATATATATATATATATATATACACTGAAGTATCATCCTTATAAGCTTTACAATCTAGTTTCTTCTTTATATTTAAATAATTCGTTTTGGGAATCACTTGTGATTTCCAATATATTATTCATTATGATGCTATTAAAACCAAGATAAAAAAAAACTTAATTATAGAGAGTCTTTAATCAATTTCTTCTTTCATTATAAATTTCGATTCAGCAACTTTGTGATCATGTAGCATAACTCTAAAGATGGCTTTGTAAGCCAAAAGCGTTCAGCTAGGAATTAAATTCAGAAATGATTAAATTATAGTTTTATTTTCCATTTTTTAATTTTTCATAAATGTGTACAAAAGCATATTAGTCTTTTCATATAATATGCCACAAGAAAAATTTTCAGAACTCGTTTTTATTTCACAAAGTATCGGTTTTACTCATTTTAATAGGACAACGTATAATGAAAAAATCAAATTGGACTCAGTGTAAAATCGTACAGCATAATATATTCGTTAATTGACAAAAGGTGAAAACAATGAGACATTACCAGACAAATAGCATTGTTATACAGCTTAAATATTCTAATAATGTTCAAAAAAAGTACGCGTTACTGATAAATTCTTGTCATTTGCATACGGACTAATAATTGTCATTGTCTTTTGTTTATAGAAATTTATTCTCAATATTGTTCTGAAGCTATTTTCTTGTGGCATTTTAAATTAAAATTAAATTAAACGACTCCATAATCATCCTACCAGCAGACAAGGGAATGCGACTGTCATAATGGATAAAATTCAATACGAAAACAAAACTAAAGATCTAATAATAAACGGAACTTATACAAAATTAACAAAAGATCCAACAAAGCCTTTGTAAAAAACCAAATTATATAGAACTTTATTCAAGTTTAAAGATTTTTTAACAAGTTATCAGAGAGGATGAATTACACCTCATTACAGTAAGACTCCTCATTTTTATGAAGTACCGAAAATTCATAAAACGAATATACCACTTAGAAGCATTTGTAATACCATGAATTCTCCTTGTAGTGAACTATCAAAATTTTTATTAAATATTTTAAAACCATTTACAAATAAAAATGACACATTCATAAAAAATACACAACATTTTTTAAATAAATTATCAAATATTGAATTTAATTGAAATAATACTTTGGTAAGTTTTGACATAAATAGTTTATTTACAAATGTGCCATTAAATAAAGACTTTAAGTATAGTCAAGACAAAATTAGAGAGTGATGTTTCATTGGCAACTAGAACAAGACTAAACATATCGGCTGTAATGGAGTTATTAACATTATGTACTGATAATACATATTTTCAACTAAATAATAAATTCTATAAACAAAATTTTGGTCTAGCAATGGGCTCTAGTTTATCTTCATTCTTAGCCGATACATTTATGGAAGATTTTGAAACAAATATCATTTCTAAACAAAATTTAAAACCCACAGTATGGTGGAGGTATGATGTTGATGTGTTCTCAATATGGCCTCATGGATCAGAGTTGTTGGACACATTCCTAAATCATATAAACGATAAAGAAGAGACAATAACATTTACCATGGAAAAGGAATATAATAACACGCTACCTTTCCTGGATGTTTTAATCTCTAAGAACGATACTGGATATGAGACTCAGGTGTATAGAAAACCAACACACACCAATAGATATTTAAATTTCAAATCAAATCACAATATTAATGTAAAGAAGGGAATAATTAAATCCTTATACGATAGAGCCAAAATTACTTGTTCTAACGAAAATTCGTTCTTGAAGGAGAAACATTTGTTAACATCTGTTTTATTAAAAACTGATTATCCTTTATCGTTTATAAATAAGGAATTTTCAACAATCGATCGAATAGAACAGAACAACTTAGAACGAAATCCTATAGCATACACAAGGAATAATACGAGGAAAATAACAATACCGTACATAAAAGGCTTATCAGAAAAACTTAAAAGGATAGGAAATAAATTCCACATTTCAACAACATTCAAAACAACAAACAAGTTGAGATCTATTATGTCCAAAACCAAACCTAACAGGGAACAAGAAAGGACAAAGAATTGCATTTATAAAATACCTCGTTCCCCGTGAATGCGATCAGTTTTATTTAGGTGAAACATCAAGACAATTAAATGTTAGAATAAGTTAACATCAATTTTATATTAAAAATAAAGAATTTGATAGATCTCAAATATGTAAACAGGCATGGGATAATGAACATAGGGGTCAATGGAATAATTCAAATGTAGTACTAAAAGAAACGGATGGTAAAAAAGAAAAATCAAAGAAGCGGCTCTAATTATGCTAAATGAGGCCAATTGTGTCGCAAATTTCTCGGCAGAATGTAGTAGGATAGAGCATAGAGCATCCCTGCGATAAGCCTTTTATGGTCTTAAATTCGTTGTACTATTTATTGCCGGTTTTAACTCTTACCTTGTTGTGGTAAAGGTTTTATACGGCTTCTATTAACCTTTGAGTTATTCCGATTTTCTTCATCGTGTTTCATAGTTGTTTTCTGGAAACCGTATCATATGCATTTTTTAAATCTATAAATGCCATGTATACTTGTCTATGTTTTGCCATTTTTTTTTTCAGTTAATTGTTGGAGTGTATATATGTGGTCTATGCAAGATCTTCCTGCCGTGAACCCCGCCTGATCTTCTCCAATTTTATTTGAGATACATTTTTCCAGTTTTTCTTTCAGTATTGTTCCATATAACATGCCTATATATGTTATCACACTAATGCGTCTGTAGTTCCCGTATTTCTTCTTATCTCCCTTTTTATGTATCGAGGTTATATATGCTTTGCACCATTCATCTGGTATTTCGTTCAGGTTTAAAGGGTTACTGAATATTTCGTGTATAATTCTGTGTAGTTTGTCCGTTCCGTACTTAATTAGTTAATTAAAGATTCCTCCTGGTCCCCCTGATTTTTTGTTCTTTTTAGTCTTTATGTCATTCTTTACTTCGATTAGTGTTATCTTAATCTCTTCTTCATTCTGATTTTTTTGTTGTTTATGTTCTGTGTCTGTCTCTATGGAATCTTTGCGGTTTTCTGTGAGTGGTTCTCTATAGTATTGTTATCACTCTTGTTCTGATATGTATAGTATTTGGACCTTTTGGTTGTTATTTTTCTTTAAAGATTTTATTGTTTTTTAGGATTCCGAAATTCTTGTTCCTCCTATGTATTATTCAATTTTTGCACATATTTCTTCCCATTCTTCATTCTTTTCTTTTGTCCTTCTTCGTTTTACTTCTCTGTTTTTCTCTTTGTACTTCTGTGTGTCTTCTGGGGATTGGGTGCTCATACTTTTCGCATATAAAATTTTCTTCTCCTTACTAAATTTTTTGGTTTCTTTGTTTATTTTTACTGTGTGTTGGGGATTTCTTATCTTAAATTTCCCCAAAGCTTCTAATGCCACCTTTTTTATGCTGTGTTTGATGTGCTCGTACGTTTCTTTGACGTTTCTGAAACCGAAATCCTGTAACTTCTGGTCCAGTTTTCTCTGGTATAGGTCCCTTATGGATTCCTCTTTAAGCAGTAATTAAGTAAATTAATGTTGAACTTCATTTCTTCTCCTCTCTGTTCATTTTCTACTTGGTCTTTTTCGTGTTCTTTTTTCCTTCTAGTTTGGGCGTTCAACGTGTAGGGAAACCCCATTTGTGAAATTATTAATCGGTGGTCAGTGCCACATTCGGCTCCTCTCTTTACTCGTGTATGTCTAATTTTGATAGTACTATGTAATTATTTATGTAATTTTTGATGAAATTTATGTAATCGATATTGGATCTGATGTTTGTCGTTGTTTGTACATACGTGTATTTATGTATGTCCTTATGTCTGAAAAAGTCGTTAGTAATTTTCAGATTGTTCAGTTCGCAAAGATCAATTAGTATTCCTCCATGATCGTTTGTCAAATCTTCTACAAAACGGCCCATCGTGCTATCATTTTGTCGTTTCCCTGTTCTTCCATTTAGGTCCCCTGCTATTATTATTCTTATGTTGGTCTTACTTTTCCGATCTCTTCTTGTAAGGTATCCAACAGTTGTTCTTTCATGGTAAAAGTTGTAGCGCCAACCAATAATATCGTTGGTTGTAGATTCCACTATTTGATTTTATTATTTCACATAATATTTCCACTATGCTTGTTTGTTTAAACAATGTTATATTTTTGTTTTTATATAATGCTTTTAACACTATAAAGTCGGGCCTAGCATACCTACCTAGAAAGCCCGAAGGGATCATTTTGGCCCCAAGTTCCTAAATCCATAAAAACCAAGTTTAGAATTAACTATTTATTTGGGAATAAACAAAAAATAAAAATAAACAGTTTTAAGAAATTATATAAACTCTTGACGATAGAATTTGATTTAATTTTTAGTTTCATTTTAAACATTTGGAACACCATACAGTTTGCAGTTTTTGGCATTTGCCACACATTGCCTTGTTACAGCCGTGGCACTCATTGAAAGTATGATTTCCTTTACAAAACATTTTTAACTGACATTTTTTTCTTTTTTGGCTAGTAACAGTGCTGGTGGTTGGTAAATCCAGAGGTGCTGGGTATAGTAACAGATTTCGGGAGGCAAGGTATGGAGCCCGTAATTCTTCACACAGCTAAAGAATAAACTTACGACTATTGATTTTACTTCCAGTAACTTCTTTATAAATAATCCATGCATTTATTGCTTGTAAGTCAAGAATGTTATAAAACACGTGCATTGGCCATCGTCTTGAAGCAACTTTTGTAGTATAAAGACGCGCCATTTGGTCCACTACATCAACCCCGTATTTTGTTTTATTATAAAAACTTACTGTTTGAGGAAGTTTTTTTCCATCGACAGCAACATCCACTGATTGATGTAATGAGCTCAACAAAAAGCACATTTTTATGACTCTTTCCTTGGTATGCAGTAAGTGTTATCTTTTCGTCGCTCTGGAATATATGGGTAACATACCCATATATTCCATTTTTACTCTTTAAGCTTAGAGGAACTTCCTTTCTGTTGTGATTCAAAGTACCCACAAGACTTGTTGATCTTTTTTGCAATGCCTTGCCCAATTTTATCGATGTAAAGTAGTTATCTGTCGTAACATTTTTGCCGTTTCCCAGTTGATTTTCCATTAACCACAAAACAACATGTTTACCAACACTTGTATCTTTTTTGCATAGATGATCAGTGCCAGTATAAGGGTAATAATTTACAATATATTTTGATTCCACGCATGTCAAAAGCCAAAATTTTATGCCAAACTTATCCGGCTTATATGTACTGTGTGAACGGGCTCCTGGCTTTAGAAGGCAGTAGTTGTTTGTCCACAGTAAGGTTTATTCCCAGTTTGTAACATGCACCACTATTTTCTATAAATCCATTCCAAACCGCAGAGGCTAGAGCAAATTTGTCGGTTTTCAATCGTTCAGATCTCGTTTGCTTTATGTCAAATCTGAGATATTTTATATAATTGAATCTGTCTCGTGACATAGTTTGCCTAAAAAACTGAGGACCCCATACTGTTGACCACAAGCTGTTGGTTGGGAAATTTTTGGCGCCGTAGACTCCTCTTGCGTACATAATAGCAAGGGCAGCCTCCAGTTCTTCGAAAGTTATAGTCCATGTGTCATTTTTCAAACATCGATGTGCTTCTGCAATAGTGCATTCTTTTATATGACGTAACATGCTGTCGTTGACTATCAGATGCCAAGCGCTTACCACAAAATTGTTCCTCACGTTTCTTTTTGCATACGACGTAGGACCTGATTCCTCTCGATAAATGTTGTGCTGAGCGCGGCGTCCTGTAATTAGCAACCATTCAATGAATATGAAGATACTAAAAATCATAATCTTACCATGTCCTGATCCAGAATCAATAACTTTCCACGTTGTTCCGTCTTTCGATTGTTAGATGTCTCCGATTGAAATAGTTTTTTCTTGTTGACCTCTTTTTCTCTTGTGAATTGGCTTAGATGCACTTGGATTCACGATAAAATTAGCTGACTCGTGCTGTTGAGTTGTAGAAGCAGTGTTTACATAAATTGGTGAGTCTTGTACAATAAAACTTTCTAACTGCTCTGAAGTATCATAGTCACTTAAATCATTATTTTGTGGTGGTACGTATTAATCATCGTCTGACTCATTATTTGCTGCAAATTCAGATTCACCTCCCGAAACATCTGCTTGTATTTTTCGTCTTTCTTCAAGAAGTTCAAGCTCTGATAGTCCACGACGCGACATCTTTAGAGTCGTCTTGAATTTTCACAATTGAACGAATGTTTCAATATTCTAGAAACGAGAGTCAGCAGAACCTAATAAACCGCTCAATAAACAAAATACTTTCAAGTAATAAACAGTATGTAACAAAATACGTTCTAGGAATAAACGTACATAAACATTATTTTATCTATCCGACAGAAAGTTAAAAGAAATCGTCAAATTTCCGAGAAAACGATAATAATTAATACAGGGCCAGTTTTTCCCCTTCAGACTTCTATGGTAGATTTGTTAGAAAATCCATTTATTAAATTTAGTAAATAATATTTTTTGATAAATAAGACTTTGTATCAAAATATTAAAAGTCATAAAATATGAAATTATTATTGTGTCAAATAAAAGAACTGCAATAACTTCAAATCGCAACAGGGGCCAAATTGGCCCCTCCGAATTTCTAGTGTTAAATGTATAATGGTTTATGTAGGTTATTTTCTCTTTTTGTTCATTTAGATCTATTTAATTTTTATTTTATTTAAATGAGTTTTTATTGTCATTTGAATATAGTTCTGTAGTATTTAACTATTTTTCTATTAATATACGGTCTCAACATCAATTATATTATAGTTCAATAACGAGTTTCATTTTTCTTGTTAATTAGTTAAATTAATAACAAATGACGTAGGTAACTAGTTTAGTACCTGATAACAAAACCAAGTATAATGTATTTTAATAATGTAGTAGTCATACAGGGTGATTAATGAAGAATAGAATATCTGTTAGAATAATGCTAAAGTCATAATAATAAAGGGAACTCCCCGTTAAGGCAGGCAAGATGCCCTCACTCTGAAAATTGTTCTGAAGCTATGTTCTTGTGGCATTTTAAATTAATAACTATTTAACTAGGAATAAGCCACAATTAAATATAAATAAAATACGTTTCTTGACGTTTCAATTTCCACTTCGGAAATCGTTCTCAAAATACAAACAGTAAATCAAACAAATTTTGTTTTTTGTTACATTGTGAAAAATTCTTCTAATAATTTATTTTTTTCTGACTCATTTATATTGACAATTCAGACATATATTATGCATTTTAAAGTAGACGACTTTAAAATGATATTGTCAATATTGTTGAGTTGCGCTCCTGGGAAGACTTTACTTATAAGATCATTCGATTACATGAAATCAACTTTAACTTGAGAATATCCGTCAGAAAAAAATCATAGCATGTAATTCGTCTTTAAAAAGACAAACACATAACATGATGATAGTAAAATTCTCCTGTTAGTGATTCCATAGTAAATTATGAGGGAAAAACCAGGAAAAAAAAACTTCATAATACTATCCCGACATGGTAAGTATTTGGTAGTGCATTTAGTTTACCTTCAATAAACACCAAAATTCTGATTTTATGTTTCGTTATTTAAAAAACATAAATGATGTATCCTCTATATGTTACTGACTTAATAATACTGGTATTTTCTTATTAAAAACTTCCTTTTTCAATATTGGTAATCAGATTTGAGATCTATTAAAAATATGTAAACACGCATGGGATAATGAACATAGGGTTCAATGGAATAATTCAAATGTAGTCCTAAAAGAAACGGATGGTAAAAAAAGAAAAATAAATTAGACCAATTGTGTCGCAAATTCCTCAGCAGAATGTAGTAGGATCTGGTTACCTATATTGAAAAAGGAAGTTATTAATAAGAAAATACCAGTATTAGTAAGTCAGTACCATACAGAGGATACATCATTTATGTTTTTTTAAATAACGAAACATATAAAATCAGAATTTTGGTGTTTATTGAAGGTAAACTAAATGCGCGAACAAACACTTACCATGTCGGGATAGTATTATGAGGTTTTTTCCTGGTTTTTCTCTCATAATTTACTATGGAATCACTAACAGAAGAATTTTACTGTCATCATGTCATGTGTTTGTCTTTTTAAAGACGAATTACATGCTATGATTTTTTTCTGACGGATATTCTCAAGCTAAAGTTGATTTCATGTAATCGAATGAACTGTCTTTTGAGTAAAGTCGTCCCAGAAGCGCAACTCAACAATATTGGCAATATCATTTTAAACTCGTCTACTTTAAAATGCATAATGTATAATTGTCAATATAAATGAGTCAGATAAAATTAAATTATTAGAAGAATTGTTCACTATGTAACAAAAAACAAAATTTGTTTAATTTACTGTTTGTATTTTGAGAACGATTTCCGAAGTAGAAATTGAAACGTCAATAAACGTATTTTTATCTTTAATTGTGGCTTATTCCCAATTAAATAGTAATTAACTCACTCTAAAAGTTCAGATTTTCCAATTTTTTACGTTCTATGTGATTAAAAAATAAGTTTAAGCGCTATTTAGCCCGCCACAGAATTTTGACCAAGCAACGTTAGGCCATAAGTACCCTATATGCCACCATGGGGGATGGAACTCGAAAGATTGTGTATTTATATAGAGCACAATTTTATTAATTAAATCTTGTTCAAGTACTTTCGCTTCCTAAACCATCTTCAAGGGCATCTGAAATAAGCCAAGAAACATTTTTTTCACTGAAGAAATTAATTAACTTCGATAAAAACTGGAAGTTGATGGTTGGTAAAAGTTTTTATGTGATTAACGTTTTAGACTTAATTCATTAAGTTTGGCCTATCCAACAATTATATTATGTCATAAACATTCTCAACAAGCCTCTCAAGCAAATTGCTTTCAACAATGGTTATGATCACACATTATCCATAAGCTTCTAAATAGAGCTAAACTCAAAATTGCAGAAAAGCTTGCATATTCATCACAATGTTTTCTTTAACCTAACGCTTTAAATAACATTAGATATTTCTCCTTTTATAAATATAAAATATAAAGTTTTTTCGTAAAACTTGAGGTCGCTGGCTAAATGATTAAAATAATAATACAAAAAATGCAAGATTTTACACTATACCAGTGGAAGAGAAAGTGCAAAGGAATGGACATTGACCTGGGAGAAACTTGCCTATATACCCTACAGTTTGCAGACGATTAAGTCCTTATAGCCAACGGTAAAAAAGACCTGACATATATGGCCAGAAAACTACAGGAAGAATACAAAAAGTGGGGTTTAGAACTCAATACACGAAAAACAAAATATCTCCCAATAGGCGCAGAACTATCTAACATTCAGATGGACACAACCGAAATTCCATTCTGCACTGAATATACCTACCTAGGAATTGATTTCGACACCACAGGCATAGACAATAGGGAAATTACAAAACTAATAACCCAGGTCCGTAGAACCATTGGATGCCTTAACGGAGTTCTTTGGAGCTCAGAAATTGGTAAAAGACGAAAATACAATATCTATAACTCTCTTATAAAAACCAGCTTAACCTATAGAACAGAGACATGGAGACTAACAGAAAGCAATAAAAGAAAACTCGAAGCAACAGAAATGGATGTATTTAGACGATCACTTCGAATATCTAGGGCAGACAGAATTAGAAACGATAAAATAAGAAATCGGTTGGGGGTAGATGGATCACTGGCAACAGACATAGAAGGGAAACAACTTATATGGCATGGCCATGTTCAAAGAATGCCAGAAACAAGACTACCAAAAATCGCCATGAAATTGATACCACCAAATCGTAAGAAACGAGGAAGACCAAAAAGAACATGGAAGGAGGGAATAACAAAGGCAATGAGCTCCCAAAACTTGACCGAAGAACAATGGAATGATAGAAATTTGTGGAAATTAGGCATCGGACAACGACGCAAGACGTTTTTGAAACCTATATATATATATATATATATATATATATATATATATATATATATATATATAAATTATCAGTTCATGTATAAATAAATACCTGGCTTAACTCATTGCTGTTATCTGTACAAAAAAATATTTTGCACACGCAGTATACTTATCTTTTAAATATGGTGTATTAATTGTAGCAAGTGGTAGAAGAGTAGCATCTACGAGCCTCGATGCAAGTGACGCATACGTCCTGGTCAAACTAGAGGAGATGTTCACATCGCGATGTCTCAATTTAAAGTGGGCTGAGATAAGCCTATCTGACCATCCTTCTTAGGTGGTACGTAGATTAGTGTGTAAGTTGGGGCTTTTAATGGGCTTTTACAAGACGATCATTTAACTAAATGGTTAATAGAAATTTGATACTTTGTAGCGTGTTCTGTGTTTTTAAGGAATACCAAAGACAAGTGAATTTCTTTGAACTTAAAAACAAATTACCATGTGTTAGCCAGTTAAACAATGAGAATTTACTGAATAGAAGAAAACTGTAATCTTTTAAAGTAAATAAGTAGTTGGAATATGTCATAAAACAAAATCATATTATATTACAGTAAGAAAATATGTGAAATATGTAAAATATGAAAATAAATACTAAATACTTTTTTAAATATAAGGAGATTTCAATTAAAATTACGGTAGCTACATTTTCATTAAATAAATCCGTTAGTATAAATTACACTCCTGTCATTAACAATATATTTTATACTGGTTCTTTTTTGTTTTAGGAGTCTGCACATCACAGGATGTGGACATATTCTTCTCGCATATGAACAATGCCAGATATATTCGAGAATTAGACTTTGCAAGATTTCATTTTTACTTTGTAACAGGGTTATATGACCAAATAAAAAAGAATAAGGGGCACGTTTTACAGACAGCTTCAAACATTCGGTACAGAAGAACAATTCCTTGGTTCAATACTTACAAAGTTACTACAAAAGTAAGTATTTTCATAAAAAGTTTACATTCATTGAAACACTTTTTTGTTTAGATGGATTTTTTTATTTTATTTTACGCTAATGTTGTTTACAAACGTACTTGACAGGTCTATTAATTTCAGAGATTTATAATTCAAAACTATATTAAATTTTCCAATTTTGTATTTGCATATCCCTTTGATTATTTGTCCTTTATTTAAGAATTAACCAAAGGATATTTTTTCTGAGGTTTATAAATTATGTTTAAAGTTTCACAGTTGAAACTAGAATACAATGCAGCAAGTTTGAAGGAAACTGTAAAAACAATTACTATTATAAATACTGTCGGTTCCAGCTTCACCCTCTGAGAACAGTAACTGACGATAAAACAGACGTCAGGTGAAACCTATTCAAATAGCAAGAAGATCTTGAATTTGCGGATGACATTTACCTACTAACTTAACACCGAAGTCATTGCAAACAAAAACTGATACGTTGGCACAGTACTCGGACACGATTGGCCTCCAAATAAACACAGATAAAACCAAACTCTTAAATTAAAAAATAATTGCCACTCAAATAATGAAATAATGATAAACGGTAAGGAAGTTGTAGAGATAGCTAACTTCACATATTTGGAAGCGGTCATGAAAAGAAACGGGGGCTGTGAAAAGATATACAGACGAGAATAATAAAGGCTCAACATTTATTTATTTAAAGTAAATATATAGACAAAAGATGTTGCAAATAAATAATGGTAATGATAAAGAAAGATAACGGGGAAAACAAATTAGTAAAGAAAATTAGCCGAAGGAACAAAAGAGAGCTTTTAGAAAGTCAACTTCAAAATATGGAAGAAAATACTAAAGGAAGGATATAAAATAGTTTTACAAAGATGTTAAAGAAATAAGCAGAGATTACAATTCAAGAACGACATAAATTAACGACAAAGAAATTAATCTGATAGAAAATGAACAACAATTGAAGAGATGAAAACAGTCTTTCGAAAAACACCTAAACGGTAAAATAGAGGAGAAAAACGACAGTGAACGAGAAACAATACCAGTGAATGGAACAGACATTACAAGACCAAATAACTATGAGGTTAAGGGAGAAAACGGGATGGAAGCAGAAAACTTAAAATATGGAGGAGACTACCCGAGAAAAAAAATCTACAAACTAATGTCATATCTGGGAAGAGGAAATAATATCAAAATAGTGGTGCAAGTGTATAGTATATACAAAATACATAAGAAGGGAGACCTGACAAGTTGTGATAGTTTTGGGGGAATAGCACTCCTGGACTTCATATACAAAGTACTGGCAACCATACTAAAAATAAAAATAAAAGTGTACACAGAAAATATATTGGGCGACTATCAAGCTGGTTTTAGAAAAAATCAATTAACTAGTGACCATGTTTTTATGCTGAAATTAGTTCCCTCTGGTGCATATGAATACTACATACCAACCCACCTTCTCTTTGTGGATTTTCAGTGTGCTTATGACAATGTAGGTAGATCTAAACTGATCAAGGCACTACAGGAGTTCAAAATCCCATCTTAGATAATCAGACTGGTACATATAACGCTTCAGAACAATACATGTATAGTTAAGAATAATGGAAAGCAGAGCCAATACTTTAGAGTTTAAAAAGGTGTAAGAGAAGGAGATCCTTTATCTACCAAGGTGTTTAATGTGACCCTTGGAAAGATAATAAGAGGCAGCAATCTGTATAGAGCGAGAAGAATATTTATTAAGAGTCACCAGTATTTAGCCTATGCTAATGATGTTATATTTTGGCTAGGAGTAGAAAAGAATTAGAAAAAATAGGTAAGAATCTTCTAGAAGTCGCAAAAAATATGTGATTACAGATAAATATAAATAAAACAAAATTATGGAGCAAAAAAATAAGCAAAGGAAAGACAGAAAACTAAATATGGAAATTGCATTAGGGAGAAAACTTCTGGAAATTGAAGAGGTGGAGGATTACATGTATATGGGAGTTCTTGTGTCAAATAAATGCGAAGAAGAAAAGGAAATGGATCTACGAACAGCAAAAAGAAACAGGTGTGCAGGCAATTTGTTAAGAATAATAAAATTCAAACAGGTATTGAGAAATACAAAAGTAAGGTTGTATAAAACTATCCTGCGATCTATTCTAACGTATGGGTACGAGGAATGGGTATTAATAAAGAAACTACAACAGAAAGCCGAAATATGGAAATAAGGAATAATAAGAATTTTTGTAGGAAAGTTGACAGAAATGCAATGGGATCAAAGAAGAAAGGCTAAAATTTATAAAATGTTCGGCGAAGGCAGAATAAGCGGTTTTTTCAAAGCTAGAAGATTGCAGGGGTTAGATCATCTTGTTAAAATGGAGGACAGTGGAGGGATAAAGAACATAGCATGTAGAATACTGAAAGATAAAAGCAAAAGAGGCAGACCGGGGGAAAGATGTAGGAAAGCAGTTGCGGAAGATCTACAAAAAAATAAGAAAATTGGAGGAAAAAATCTAAAGATAGAAGGATATGGAAGAGAATTACTAAGCTATGGGCATGAAACGGCCTGCTACAAGCTTTTTTATATATATTCATTCAACGATTTAAATAAAAATTTGCAAGCAAACGAAAGATTAAAAACAACAAAAGGTAAAATCTGTAATGGTTGCCTACTATTAGTTTGCGGAGCGGAAATCTGTCTACGACAGATAAAAACAATGGGAATGGGTTAGCCATATTTTAAAGGAAAATAAAAGCAACATAACCAGAGGGAGATAAAAGAGATAAAGACCGAGCAATAAATGGAAAAAAACACATACAACGAGAAAACGCGAAAACATTGGAATAAGAAGGGAGAAAAAACATAGCACGAAATGGAGGAAAATTGAGGAACTAATATACAGTTTATCCAGAGAGTAAACAAGAAAGAAAATGTACTGACCCGGATAGTCAACAATCTTGCACTTTTGTCCAAGAAAGCGCCCAATAATCCACAGGGAGGGATGAAACTAGACCGAAAGACAAGGTCGAGAACAATTCAACGGGAATTTTATCTGAACCCAATTTCTTACTTGGTTTTCGATTCTGTATGGTATGCCTAACATCTGATGGTAAATTTTGTAGTTATTGTTCTTTTTTATTCATTATGTTGATCATTTTCTCTCGTTATCAAATAGTTGTGTAATAGTTCCTAAACTTTCAATATTCTATTCTTTTGTGTAATAATTTCTCGATTTTTATCTCATGTGATAAATGATTTTCTTTGACTGTTGTTTTTTGGATGTTTTATGTAGGTTTTAGGTGGCACGTTTGTTGCTGAGTTTTTTCTAGTTTTGGGCACTCCTGTTCCGTCAATATTTTTCTTAACCTCTCTTATTTCATATTTTATTATATTTAAGTGTTTTACAAATTTCCATCTTTATTTTTATGTTTTATTTTTTATTACTATAATTTAATTTTTTTAAAAACCTTAATATATTCAAAACATAACAATAAACTAATTCTAAACAATAAATTTAAATTTTAGATTGTTTACTGGGATGAAAAAACAATGTACATTGAACAACAATTCGTTACTTTACACGACAATTTCATCAGGGCTGTAATCCTTAGCAAGCAAACGACAATTGGTTTGAATGTGCCAGAGCTTATGGCAAAACTGACTGGTTGTAATGTTAGTTATAGACCACCCCTTCCTGAAGAATTAAAAGATTGGTTGTCGTCCATAGAAAAGAGTAGTAATAAATTGAGGAAAAAAGAATAAGAGATTTATTAATAATTCTTGTTAATAAATTAGGTTTAATGTTTTTTAATAAATTATAATATTTATTTTATAATTGTCTTTGTATTACTAACTATAGTTAACCCCATACTGGATCTGGCAGCCAGTATGGGGTTGTTAGTCCCAACTGGAGGACTCCACGGTGGATAAAGTAAGCTCTTAGTAATGTTACCTGACTAACTCATAACTGAACAGTGGGTTTCTTTAAACACACTTTATGTTATATAGCTAACTACAGCTGTATAGATTTTATACTATTCTTAGACTTTCATAGTGACACTTTTAAACCAAATTTATAGTTCAGGCATATCACCCAAAGAGTAGTTAATGTAGATTTTTATTTGTCTCTTTAAAAATAAAAATGCAAGGAAATGCAGCGATTGTCGCATATGACACATTATAATGACACATAATTTGGTTTTCGCAAATTCCTAGAAACGCGTGAAGCTCTTTTTTCACTTAATATACTGATACGAAGATGCCTGGACGTCAATCAAGATATATACGCATGTTTTATTGAGTTAAATAAAGCATTCAATAAAGTAGGACATAACGACCTCAGGATCAAATGAAATTTATACTATAAACAGAGAAGAAAAGTACGTGTTAACAAACAGCTGTCAAAAGAAATAGAAATTAGACGTGGAGCCAATTCTTTTTATTGCCAACTCCGAAGTGATCATAAAAAAATTTGAGGGTGAAACAGCTGGAATAAAGGTAAATAAAGTTCAATTAATAATATTAGACATGCGGACGACACTGTGATATTGACCGAAAATATTAAAGATCTTTAGAGACTAGTGACCAGAATAACAAAGTACGAAAAAGAGTAACTCTAACTCTAACAATGAACTTCAAGATGAAGAAATTTATGGTAATATCGAAAACCCAAAGAAATAATGAGAATCTTCTAATAAACCGAACCAACTTCCAACAAGTAGACAGATATGTATATCTAGGAACAATAAATAACTCCACAAATGATTACATTCAAGAGATCAAACTTAGAATCGAAAAGGCTAGAGCAAATTAAAAAAAAAAAATTAGAAGATGCTATGTACAAGGGATTTAAAATTGGAACTAAGAATTAGGTAGGCGAAGTGCTATGTTTTTTCGACTTTGTTTTATGAAATGGAATCTTGGACCACAAATGCGACATTTATAAAAAATTGGAATCATGACAGCTGTGGGGGTATAGAAGAATTCTGAAAATATCGTGGACAGAACACGTCACAAACAAAGAGGTTCTAAGAAGGATGAATAAAGTAACATAAATTTTAAATACAACTAAAACAAGAAAATTAGAATATCTCGGACATATTACACGTGGAGAGAAATGCACCTTGCTCCAACTGATTAGGGGAGAGTCACCTAAGTTGGGACAATTTTTTTTATAACAAATACTTGAAAAACTATAGATATTAAAAAAAGTTGAGGTAATAAAATAAAACTTTTTTCTAATTATTAACACATTTTAGATATAAACTAAATTAAAAATAAAAAATATGCTTCGTTTTTTGTTACTAAAAAGAAAAAGTATGAATGTCCCATCACGAGAAACCGAAATCCTAAGATGGTCCGTTGGGTTTCTCAAAAAGGGACATTACTCTATACAACTTCCACAAATAAAATAGAGATCATCCATTACTCCACAAGACTCATGAGCCCAAATTGAACATATTTTGCCGTTGTACCAGTCTTCACTACTCTCTGCGTACTTCTTTCCACATACAATGCAGTTTGAATTATCATTAGTTGAATTGACGACTGTGATATTGCTAATATTTGCATTTCGAGCGCTGTGGTCCATAACTACAGTTCGTTTCACAGATTTAACCTTGTTAGTAAGGATTGTGGATTGCAACGTCTCTAATTCATTTTTATACGGCGATTCTGTGAGTATCGAGTCTTACCTTTCTTTTTCTGTGCCTTTGGTACCGTACTAATATCAGTCACTTTTACCTTGGATGTCGAAAATTGGATAGGAATGATTTGGCTTCTCTGTATCGGTCTGTTATCTTCGGAATCGCCATCTTTAGGTGACATTAAAACATATAAGCAACGTATAAGCAATCATTACGGGTAATTTATTGACCTGTGATGTAGTTTCATTGTCCACTGATTGTTTCGTCGTTTTAGAGGGAGCGAATTTGCAGTCTTGAAATACGTCTTCGTTAAAAGGCCAAATTCCGGTTACTCAAAATCCATTTGTCGCAATTTGTACAGAACATGCTTTTGAGAATGCTTCTGCAACAGCCCCTGAGATTTGATATATTTCAAATGTACGACCACAATGATTTGTTAGCCATCTAGTAAGGTACAAATCATAATAATAAAATATACCATTCTTGCGACAGAAGTGTATAACATCTAAACTTTTTGTATGTGAACAATGGCCGTTCCAAAATAATAAGAATTTTGCACTCCTTTGAAGGTCTGGTTTGTTGTGCAAAATATTTTATGAATTTAAAAAAAAAACATCACGATCTATCCATCCTTTGTCCTGTGGAAATGCCAGATTACCGTTAGGTGCATTGTCCATCAGCTCTGGTTTTATTTTTTTTCTGGGAAATATAAAAGCAGGCGCAAGAAAATTGCCACTTGCACTCATAGCAGCTACTATAGTGACATTAACTCCTCTTTCGACACTTGTTAAACCTTCCACTTGCTTTTTACCCCTCTGAGCAAGAACTTTAGATAATTTTTGGACGGTGGTCACTCCGGTCTCATCAATATTTCAAATTCTATCTGGAGTGAGGTGATTTTTATTATAAATACTTTCCAGGTTGTTGAAAAAACTTTGGACTGTATTTTTCTTGAATCCTGTAGCTCTAGCGTATGAGGTTGCTTCTGGTTTCCTTAGAGAAATATTTCTATGTCGACTTAAAAATCCATAAACCCACTTTTTAGAGGCTATTCGAGTATCATTATTAAATTTGTTAGCAATATTATTGGCTTAGGCAAAGTCAAATGCCAGACAACGAAGTTTTTTTATAAGTGATTCCAAAAAATCGCTTTTCCATTTCAAGAATATGATCTAAAATTTCGTGTTCCTGTTCAACTAAGAATATTTGCCTAAACCGACCAAAATATTTGTCATTTTCGGTCACGATTTTATTTTTGTTTGTAACTTGTCTTTGAAGAGTACTTTTAGGAATATTATATCTGTCGAAGCGATCGTTCGTTATTCCTAACATTTTGTACAGCTAGAATCAGTTTGTACAGTTTGAACGGACCAGTTTCCACGATCAGTTTTTCTTTTGTAATAGGAATTTGGATTTATATTTGGCAGCTGTAAAAGAAAAATATATCAGTGCCACTTACGAGATATAGAGTTCACTGAATAAAACATTTTTTAATGACACATTATCTTTACTTAGCTATAATCAAGGTTAGAATATTATGACCTCCTTGGGTATAATCTAATTACTGAACCCTTACTTATAAATGTTTTTAGAATGAATTACCGTTATATGTAAGAATATATAAGTAATTAATGATTTAATTAGTTAAAAGTAGGCAGGTATAAGAAGAATATCTGTAGCCATATTTGAGTTCCTAAGATGGGACGTCCCGACTTAGGAAGTTTAACTTTGTCCCATCTTAAGAGATTTGCACCCATTTTGTAAAAATCTTAACCGGTATTAAACAAAAGCTTTAGTGGCAAATACTTTACAGTGAAATGCAATGACTATAAACTTTGTTATTGACTAATAACGTTAAGTTTCACAGATACTTACCATTAACGCTATATTCACTATAATGTTGTACGTAAATAAATTTAAAAAAATATGTAAACATTAACAACTTGTTCTGACGAACAATACCGGTATGCTAGCCTCGTGTCGTTTACGTAACAATACGACTGAATGGCGAGCTTTCATTCTTCCAGTGCAGGTGTTGCCACTTGTTACAGATTTTCTAGAATTGCTAGTGTCCCTATTTGGAACCGTTCCGTCTTAGGTAACTCGCCCCTATCTAGGGAAAGATCCAAGGAAAGACAAGCATAAGAAGGTCTAGAATGTCATGGCTGCGCAACATGAGAGATTGGTAAGGATTTACATCAAATGAACTTTTTAGAGCAGCCGTCTCAAAAGTCCAAATAGCTATGATGATTGCCGACCTCCGCCGCTTAGATGGCACTTGCAGAAAAAGAATACTTTTATACTACATTTTTGTGTCAATTGATACTGTGTTGTATACATGGACGTATAAATAAAGATGGACTAGGCATGATCTGCACTCTGTTCACCTAAATTTGAAGTCGAAAAGTTTGTAGGCGCGGGGAAAGAGACGAGGTGATAGACTGTGACTTACCCTTTTAAGCCAGCGGCGTACCTTTCAATATTTGAAAGTTATTTGAAACAGTTTTTCCACTTGAATAAATATTGACTATTGGTTTGATTGCTTTTATTTTTAGTATCGTAAACATATGAAATATTTTGAATAAGTGAGAAACAACAAACGGTGAATAATTTTAATTTTCAGTGTATAGAAATATATTTATAAAAATTAATTTACACAAAAGAATAAAGATGGAGTAAATAAAATCGTAAATTACTTTATATAATATTTTATTTAAACTAAAATAACACACAAACAATAAAAAGTTTAAAAAATTCTTCCCCACACATTAACCTGTTCAGGGTATTGAGTATGTTCTTCTCTTATCCAGTTAGTGATAAGTTAAAAAAATATAGTAAATTATGGTATATAAATCCAGCTTAATTGTTAATTGGCAACATTAGTATGTCACCTTAAACATAGCAGTAAACAGAAGAAAGATAAAAATTCAGAAATATGTATTTAAGAAAATATTAATAAACGTAATAAAACCATAAACCATTGTTTAACAACACATAAACAACAAACCACATATACAACAATATATAAAACACATTAAACCTTATGGAACGGGTAGGGTTCAAAAATAGAAATAGCTTTATTCTCACTTAAAATTATACAATTTCATGGACAAAGCTTACAAAAATTAAAAAAAACAACAATAACAATTAAAATTTAGTAAAATTACAAAAATCGTCAATATCACAAAATAAAAGATAGTAAAATATAAAATTCATTGCAAAATCTAACTGTTGCATAATAAAACCTTACGAAGTAGTTTGAGAATAAGTTTTAGGTTGCTGCATGTGATACCCAAATATATATATATATATATATATATATATATATATATATATAAAACCTAGAGCTAAGATTGATATTATTACTAAAATTAATATCAAACTCACCAGTCTTCCGGGTTTTAGCTCTAGGTTTTATTGTACTAACCGCGGAAATCTTTCCGAACATATATATATATATATATATATATATATATATATATATATATATATATATATATATATATATATATATATTAAATGTACTGTATTTTCTTTTAGTTACTAAGAGTTAAGAAACTCTTCCACTGAATAATATCGTCTTTCAGATAGATAGGTTTTTGTCATGTTATGGAACTTAAGGATAGAATTTGTAAGTTACAAAGGGAGAAATTGTATAATTTTTTTGCCGGATATAATAGATTTCTTTACTAAGTCAGTGGACGGGATCGATAATTACACAGGTTGAATTTCTGGTGGAGTATGGTTTAGATTGGGTCTTGTTGGAAAAATATGTAGGTATTTACCAATTAAGAAAACAGTTTCTAGAATATACGAAGAAGGAAGAGTAAAAATCCCATGATTTTTGAAGTAGCTTCTACAATGTGTTATTCTTGTAAGTCCAAAAAGATACCGTATTGCTCTTTTTTGTAATTTAAAAATAACATTAGATTGAGCAGCTGTACTAGAACCGCCATTTCGTAGATGAGACTCGAACAAAGAAAAATATGTTATTGGAAGATGCTAAATTGATTTCCTTTAAAACCGATCTTATGGCATAGCAGGCTGAGACTAGTTTCTTACTTAAATCGATATACAGAAACTATTTAAAGTTGTTGTCTGTAAAAATGCCATGAAATTTTACAGAATCAACGATACTGATCCGGCTATTATTAAGAATCAAGGGTTGAAGAGCTCCTTTATAGGATGTTTATAGGATGTGAACTGTTTAAACTAACCAACATAAAAACCAATACCTCCTTGGCCTCAGGAAGTTCATCACTATTAAGGTTTGTTCCAATGTCCACATAACCGCAAAACTTACTTCCAGTCCATTCAATTTGTTTCCGAATAGACATTTCGTCCAACACCAGGTTACAAAGAACTTTTGCATTTGCCATTTGGGCTTCATTTGCTTTAATTTTCAGTGTGTTCAATGCTTCTTGTGTCCATCCAGGTTTACCATCTATGGACTGATACCATTTTGAAATTGTTCTTGGATGTGGCAATGTTTGATTAAATGTTTTTCTAACATATTTATATGCCCTCATAGAATAAAATGATAATGTGAGTGCAAAACTTCTTAAGGCTGGAGTATATTTTTGTTTCTTTGGACCTTTTAACATTTTTTCAAAAATATCGTTAGTGGCCCCTGGTAGTGAAGCCTTAAAAATAAAAATATATTATTATTAATTAAAAATCAAGACAAATAACACTAACCTTCAATGGCCATTCAGAGTTTTCATTAAGCAATAGCTTTTTTTTCAATAATGTTAAAAGTGATTCTAAAGATGTAATTTTTGTTCTTAGTCTTCTTACAGATTGTTGTAAATACTTTATTTTACTTTTTTGGCTCTTGACAGTATTTTTTAACACTCTAATATGTTTCTTGGCCTTTTCAGGTGTTGAAAAATCGCTGCTAGACATTTGTTCAACGGTTTTATTTCTAAAACATATACTTAATTAGATAATCATAATCCTCGTTTTTATAAATTAAACTAAAAACTCACTTTTTATAAATATTACGTGGAACATATGAAAAAGTATTATCACCAAGTAACAACTCTACAGTTAAAATTGGTTTAAGATTGAAATAATCTCATACAAAATTTAGCCAAAACTTACCTCCTTTTTAATAGTTTAGGAGAGTTAGATTTTACATTAAATCCCAAGTCTATCTCCATATTACATTCTTCAGTATCAATAAATTTTCTAAAATAGTGTGAGTAATTTTAATATTAAAATGGGCAAAAGTATAGAGAAAGTGCCAATGAAGTTAGCTATAAATGTATAATACAAAAAGCATTTGTATTATATTATTTTATGAAATTGGGTATTTTTTAAATTTTATTAAATTTATATAAAATACGAACGAGTGAATATTTGTTTCTTTTGGTATTAGTTGCACTTAGTTACTAGAAAAAAAATATAATTGGTCTTTGGTAGATTAGCAAATAAATTTGGCAATACTGTCAAAACTTTGAAAACACTAGCTGCTAGATTGCAACAGATGTTCAGCAGATTTTAATTTTATAACTATTTTCTTATAATTTTGTTATGAAATGGTACCTGAATATATGCTTAAAAAATTGAAGTTAATTTAAATTATAATAAATTAAATTTAAATTAATTAAACTTCCTTTAAAAACTTAAAAATAATGTTTAGTAACATTAATTAATATTATATCGCATGCTCTTTCGTGATTTATTTGTGATATGGCAACACTGCCAACTACAATCTGTCAATAAGTTGTAGCTAACTTCATCTGCACTTTCTCTATACTTCTGCTTTAAAATGAAATATTTAATCAAAATCCACATTTAGATTTTATTTGTAAATTTAACCCGTAACCACAGACGCGGAGTCAATTTGACTCATTGCAAGTACGTAGTGATGAGTTTCGAGATTTCCCCCCACTCTATATGGCCAGGCGTAGATGTACCTTTTCAACGATCAGTATTCAACGGTTAGTGAGACGGCTGTGTCGTTTGTATATGTTATTTGCATTTTATTACGACTTCAGTTTTCGACGGAGTCAAAAAGACTACAGGTCTGTGATAACGTTATATTTCTTGTTTCCATATTTTATAAATCTGCTCGGTTTATTTTAGGTTTTAGTAATGGATTTCGAAAGTAAAGGTGGTCCATCAAAAAGAATCAGATATGGCGATGCAAACTATGAAGAAACTTTGCTGAAATGGGCGGATGAGGTCGATGAAAACGAGAGCGATGCTGATTCAGATTCCGAATTTATTTATAGCGGTCATGAAAGCGATTCGGAGCAAGAAATGGAGGATAATTGTGAAAGACTTTCTAGTGAAGATGAAGGCGTAATAGAAAAAGGTGAGCCATCGCATGAAGTTTCTGTGGAAAACTATTTTTACGGAAAAAACCGTTTCAAATGGTCCAAGATATCCCCGTATTCTAAAAATACACGCACTTTGCAACATAATATTGTAATTAAGTGTCCGGGTATAAAAATTACAAAAATTCATAAAGCTGATCCAGAAGAAATTTGGAATGTGTTTTTTGATAACCGCATTATTCACATTATTCTTGAATACTCAAATTTACGCCTGGCAAAATTGAGGGAGAAATATCAAAACAAAAATTCAAGTGATATTCGGGATTTAGATATTGTTGAGCTGAAGGCTTTTATTGGAATGCTTTTGCTTACAGCTATCTTCAAATCTAATCACGAAGATATTCGTTCAATTTTTGCTACTGATGGATCGGGCAGAGATATATTTAGATGTGTGATGAACTCGAATCGTTTTGCTGTCATACTCTCATGCTTACGATTCGATGACCCAGAAACTAGACTCGCACGAAAAAAGGATGATCCTTTAGCTCCAATATCCGAGATATTCAACGCTTTCGTTAAGAATTCCCAAAGCGCTTACACTCTAGGTACAAACACATGTATTGATGAAATGTTAATTTCATTCCGAGGACGGTCAAGGTTTAAGATGTACATGCCAGCAAAGCCTTGTAAATATGGGTTGAAAATGATGGCGTTGACAGATGCTAGAACTGGATATTTATATAATGCATATATATATATATATATATATTGTGGTAAAGATTCAGATGGGTTCGATTTGCCAGAAAATGAAAAAAAATATTCTAAGCCTACGCAAGCCGTTCTCAAACTTGCTAAGCCAATTTTCGGCACGCACAGGAACATAACCGCTGATAATTGGTTTAGTTCCATAGAGTTAGTGAATTTATTAAAATCAAAAGGTCTAACATATGTTGGAACATTGAAAAAAAATAAGCGTGAAATTCCAGTTAGCTTTTTACCAAAAAAAGAAAGATCTGCAGGTTCTAATTTGTACGGTTTTACCAGTGACATTACCCTACTTTCTTACGTTCCAAAAAAGCACAAGGCCGTTTTGTTAGTCTCATCAATGCACCATGATGAAGGAAACATAGGAGAATCGGGCAAACCGGAAATAATCGACTTCTACAATCTAACAAAAGGGGGAGTGGATAGCTTGGATGAAAAGTGTAGTGTCTATTCAACGGGTCGAAGAACGAGGCGTTGGCCAATGGCAATTTTTTATAGAATGCTGGATATTTCGACTGTTAATTCTTTTTTGGTTCATCAGTCGTGCCGAGACAATGTGGAGCTGAAACGTTTCGAATTCAATAAACAACTTGCAATGCAGCTAGTAGAACCAGAAATGAGACATCGTTTTCAAAATATGCACATCAGTCGGGAAGTCAGAATGTGTATTGGTCGTGTTTTAAAAATAGAAATAGAATGCTCTAGTGCTAACCAGGAAGAAAAATTTGAAGTCAGAAAATACTGCAAGCGTTGCCCAGCTAAAAGAAGACGAAAAACAGCACATTTTTGCATAATTTGTAAAATTCCAATATGTATGGATTGTACCAAAAGGGTTTGTGTGGAGTGTGCACAATGAAAATATACGTTGGGAAAACTTACTGCACGTTTCCATAATATTATTTTTATGTTAATTTCTAATTAATGTAATTGTTATGTTGTATGTTTTTAACAAATTTTGAATAAAAACTGCTTAGCAAGTTTTTTTTTTTAGTTAAAAATATTGCGAAAAATAATGTATCAAAATTTTTCAAAAAATGTATGCATTACATTTATTTCTCTACAACTTGATTGCGTTTCATTAAAATACATCCATAATTATATTAAACAGTAATACTTATACCCTACTTAAGCAATATAAGGTAGAGGTAAGCTTAGTTTTCCCCATAAATTTTTTTCAGTTATTTAAATATAGGAGTCATTTTGACTCAACGTCTGTGGTAATGTTCAGTTAGTTGGACGTCTGTGGTTACGGGTTAATAAACAAATTCGATACAAACCCACCTTTTTGAACGTCCATAAAAATCATCCTTATCAATACTACTGGAAGCTGTTTCTTTATTTTCCATATCGTTTGTGGAACTGGAACATTGAATTAATAAAAAAAAAGAAAAAAGGCATGCTATCAATATTATGGAATATGCTACGAGTATGCATTATATTTTTGATTAAATTTAATTTTCGTACAATGAACATAACCTATAGATATGTTTGACTTTAAAAAATGTAAGCTTAATATACGTCAGTGTTACCATATACTCAATTATTTCACACTCTCACATATAAAACTATGGGCAAGATTTATATTATATGAAACATGGACGTATATCTTTATTTATACGTCCATGATATGAAATGAAAATTTAAAATTGAAAAATACATATATAATTAAACAAAAACGTGAAAAATACATATATAATTAAAAGCATTAAAATTATACCTATAAATATTATAAAATAAAATTCTTGCATTATTAAATATCTTGCATTTCTTCGTTTAAAAATACTTATATAATAAAAACCATTAAAATTATGCTTAAGGTAAAAATTAATAGTTTACGAAACTTTAAAAACTACAGAATAAAGTAAAGTTAAATGAAAATAAAAAAAATAGATCAAACAAAAGAATACACTATATATTTAGCTATATTTAAAGTAAAAAATACTATTTTATGAATGCTTTTTAATATGAATTCAAAAATTGTGGCTTCTCATAACAAAACATTATATAAAAATTAATGGGAAAATCACAGTAGTTGGCTGTATACTATCGTTTAAAAAACTTATACAGAAGTAAAAAACTTCACATTTGTATTTAGATATATACCTAAATACAAATGTGAAGTATTTTACTTCTCTATAAGTTTTTTAAAACATTATATATAATTTCGTCAAAGTATCTTTCTATTTTAAAAACTCCTATACTTTATACAAAAAAATGTGGCAACTTCGATGCCAAGGTTATGTTCATTGTACTCAAATTCAATTTAGCCTTATAATTATTATACTCTGTATGGTAAATTACATAGAAATTCATTATAGTTACCTTGGTTCTGGTGATTTATGGTAAATATTTATTGGAACAGTTCCTTTCCTCAAAATAACCCGTCCACTTGGCTGTATAATTAGATCATGCTTTTTAAAGTGTTCTGAGCAGACCGTAGCATTTTTTGATATGTGTTCTTTGTTTAAGCCAAACACAGACAACCACATATCGAACAGCAGTTGATTCTTTACTGGGAACCTGCATATATTTCATTGAAATTAATATATTTATAGCAATTATAGTGTAGATTAGAAAAAATAAATAAATGTATTTATAATACTACAAAATTAAACTTCAATTCATGTCAAGCATTAAGTAATATCACATCCCTGTACTACGCCCATGTACATAATTTCGATGTTTATAGTACTTACAAATGAAATGACAGTTCTGGATGTAAATATGAAGATTTCTTGCATCCAACACAGTAACGCACCATTATTACACTTAACTATAAACTATTCTTCAATTCTAATTTAAAAATATATTAACAAATTCACTAAAATATCACAAAAAGGAAATTATCAACTTAAACGTAAACAATAACAACGCCATCTTCTTTTTCGCCAAATCGCTAGGATTGGTTGATATTACCAATGATGCCAAGTTTTACAAAAGTTAAGATTATCAGAATATATTTTCTTTTAATAAATTAAAAAATTAATTTTTTTCTTTTAATTCCTTGGTTGCGAAATGAGTATATCTAAAAATAGTTTATACTAAGTAGATAATACATTTTTACTTATAGATTAAAAATAAATTATACTAAAAATCGAAAATTATTTCGAAGATTGACTCGGAAAAAAAAATAATATGACAACGTCAAATTAGGGATTTGTGCCTATGACTGTGAATATCTCATGACTTCAAGTAAATATGTAAATAGACCGGTCCATCTTTATTTATACGTCCATGGTTGTATATTGCTGACCACTTTTTATATTTTTGATAGTTTTATGTAACTGACTTTTGACTAAGTCCTATATATTCTTAGTACTACTTTTAATGAACTTTTTTGGTTTTATACATATTGGCTTACATATATCATCTGTTTTAGCCTTTAGTTTCTTGAGGGCCTAATGATGCCGTATAAATTTATTGTAAACAGCGAAACCGGTCGCCCAATATTTCTCTTAATAAATATCTACAACAATACGGATTATGAGTATAAGACCTTAGTCCCTGACATTCATGAATATATGCTCACACTAGCAACCTTTTCATCATTTGAGGTACTACATTAGAGTTGGTATATACTTAACCCTGGAACCTCATACTTGGGTGTGAGATACCCATCGAGACACTTAACTGAATGTAGCATGCGCGAATCGCATTTCAATGTTAATACCGCTTCATGTAAATTCAGTCTGTAGTTTGCTAAGGACAAGTTTGTAGTTGCTGTCTCGTTTGAGCGACATTTCCGATCACGAGAATTTATTGAATAAGCGCTAGGGTATGTAGGTAGCACCCATGTGTGAGGTTTCCGATAATTTAATAATTTTTCTTTATAATTATTTTTTAGTGAGATGGCTTCATGTGGCTGGAAAGAAAACTGAGAAAAACGTCGTCCGTTGACCCAAGCTGAACTGGAAAGGGAAGCTGAACATTTATTTGATAATGAAAACAACGAGGATGATGGTGAAAATACCTTTGGAACCGATTCTGAATCTGAGGAGGATTATGTCGAAGAACAAAACTCCAATACCGACACTGATGAAAGCGAACAAAGTGATAGTGAAACAGATCATGAACCAGTGAGAAACGTTGCAAGTTTACTTGGAAAAAACGGGCATCGTTGGTCTACAGAACAGCCCTCAAGGCGTGGTCATACAACAGCCGCAAATCTTGTTATACGTTTACCGGGCGGCAAAGGAAATGCAAGGATACTTCAGTCTTCTGAAGAAGCCTGGAACTTACTATTTAATGAAGAAATGTTAGATATTATTGTTCTTTTTACAAATGAAGAAATCATTCGCAAACGTGAAAGTATCACAGCGCAAAGTTACATCAAATTGAGAAATAAAATAGAAGTTAAAGCCTTCATTGGTTTATTGTTCATATCTGGTGCATTACGTGTTTCTAACTCTAGTGTTGATGAACTTTGGTCCCTACAATTTGGAAATGGAATATTTCGTGCTACGATGTCGCAGCAGAGGTTTGCATTTCTAGCTGTATGCCTAAGGTTTGATGATAAAAATACAACAAAGAGCAACAAGAATAGCAGCGGATAAATTTGCACCCATACGCGAATTATGGGAAATCTTTATAAGCAACTGTACATCATACGACACCCCTTTTCAGCATTGTACTATCGATGAACAGCTCGTAGGATTCAGGGGGAAATGCCCATTTAAAATCTATATGAGTAGTAAGCCCGACAAATATGGAATGAAGATAATGATGATGAATGACTCTAAAACATTTTATATGGTTAACGTTATTCCATATATTGGACAAGTCCAAACACAGGATAAGGAGTCAGTACCAGCTTTTTACGTTCGGAAATTGTCGGAACCAAGACATGGAACCAACAGAAGTATAACAGTAGATAATTGGTTTACTTCAGTACCTCTTGCTGATGAAATGATGAGACAATTCAAACTACCTATCTTGGGTATACTAAGAAAAAATAAACGAGAAATTCCACCGCCTTTTCTCAGTAAAAAAGAAGTAGGTAAATCATTATTTGCATTCGACGAAAATAAAACTATCATCTCATACACTCCAAATCCCAAAAAAGTGGTTCTCTTGCTGTCAACATTACATCATGATAATTCATTAAATGCTGATACAGGAAAACCAAACCTTATATACACCTATAATGAATCAAAAGGAGGTACAGATACGTTCGATCAAGTATGCCATTCTTATACTACCTCACGAAAATGCAGACGATGGCCACTAACAATTTTTTTTAACATGCTTGATGCGAGTGGCATAAATGCAATGGTGCTATTTTTTCTCGCAAATACCCATTGGAAACAAACTGCATCTAATAATAGAAAATATTTTCTGAAGTCTTTGGGAATGGGTTTAATTGAAGCACTAATGCGAGAGAGACTTCAAATACCTTCTTTACCGAGATCACTCAGGCAATCAATTTGTGGCATTTTCCAAGTTGAAGACCTTCCAACACAACATCCCACAAGTTTAGTGAAGCAAACTATGTGTTATCTCTGCAAAGGAAAAGATAGAAAAACGAAGCATGCATGTTCGGCTTGCCATAAAGCATACTGCATGGAGCATAGAGCTAAACTGTGTTGTGAATGCAGTCACCAAAATGAGTGAAATTGAAATACCTGGCTAAGAATGACTATGAGTTCTATAATCAAAAGGTGTTAGATTTTAGTTAGAAAGACCATTTTGTTGTTATATTAAGGTAAAATATTTTGAATTAGGTTTCTGGTTTTTTAGAAAATGTTTGTTAAATATTTTTAAACATTTTTAATATTTTTTTCTTTTGTATTACTACAATTAAGAGAGAGAAAATAAAATGAATAATTTAATGATTCTTGTGTATTCAAAAGTGACTAGACAGTCCCTGGAAATCATAAAATATTCACTTTTATATTTATTTCATCACAAAAAATCAATGGGTATCTGATACACATATGTGAGGTGTATGTCAAAAAAAAATAGGTGTGATATTCCAGGGTTAACAATGAAATAAGCAGGCAGTCCCAAACCGGGATTTTTTTTGAAAAGCTGTTTTGATAATTTCATTGTATTCATGTACTTTGATATGCTGCATCAACATCCGCAAATTCCTTCAATCCCGTTTATTTCCTAATTACCACAATAACCTCTTCTTCCAATAACACCAACGTCATATTAAAAAACCTATACTTTAATTGTGTTGTTTAAAAATGTTATCCTCGGCCTATCTATTTAATTTTCTCTACCTTCACATCCTTCTAGGTTAAACATCTTTCTTCAATAAACATCTCACTCACCATATTTAACAAACATGAATCTTATGAAAAATAAATTTTTTATAAACAAAGCATCTTTAGGTATTATACAAAAAAAATCATATGATTTTAATTCCCTTTCCCGATTATTCTAAAACTACGACTGGTATTGGTTGTACAGTCACCAGTAAACATAAACTAAAAATATTTCGATTACTCTTGAAACGAAGTGTTTAGATAGGTGAAATATATATGTAGTATTCTGTTGGCTTTCAAATACATCTTCCAATAAAATCGCCATTCGTTTGTCCAATACAATTTTCACTGACTATTCATTGGTTCGAAACAGTCTTGGCATCTCTCAATATCTCTCTGCTTAAGATGTATCAGTATTTCTCATATCGCTACCTTCCCATATTAAAATTATTGGTAATGAAACAGAAGATCATTTTGCCAAAGAAGCTAATAATCACAATACTCAAATAACCGTAATTCAAGTATCTAACGATCTCAAACAGGTTTTTAAAAAGTCAGTAGAGACTACCTACCTTGCAAAAATTATAGCAACAGATCTAAACAAATCTTCATGAACTTCAACATGTTATTGATAATTTTTGGCTAGACTTCCTAAGTAGAAAAAAAGCATCGATTGTAAAAATACTACGAATTAACTATACCAACCTTACCCATGGATTTTTGATGTCCTCAGAAACTCGTCCAACTTGCTACCATTGCAATGTATACCTGACCGTGAAACATATGTTTACCGAGAGCAAATCATTCATTTACCTGTATATATCATTAGAATTAAAACCTACCCTTATGGAAATGCTCAAGACCCTACATACAAATGAAATGTTTTTTTTCTGCTTAGCCTTCTATCGTTCATTTTTGGACATGTGCCTCTTTCAATGCCTTCCATCGATCTCTGTCCCAAGAAACATACTTCAAATTTGGCTATTATTTTTATGTTATCTATCCATCTCATTTGTGGTCTTCCTTTTAGTCATCTATCTTTGTAAGGTCTTCAATCTTGTATTGTAGCGTTCCAACGTCTGTATTTTTGTCTAGCGGTGTGACCTGCGAAGCTCGATTTTAGTTTGACAATTTTTGTTGTTTTGTTTGTGATCTAAGCCAGTCGTTTTTCTTTTTATCCGACAGTTATATACCTAACATCGCTCTTTCATTGTCCTTTTTGTTGTGGCTACTTTATTAATATTTGCTTTGGTTAGGGTTTAGGTTTGACCTCCATAAGTCATGAAGAAGAAGGCACTGGTTGAACACTTGGCTCCTTAAGTATTACCTACCCTATAAGCCAAATATGGTGAAAATTCTATAGAGCGATTGCCGGTATAAGCCATCCTTCGTTTATTGGCCAACAGTTTCGGTTGGAGGAGCTAGTAAACGGTAGGGCACCCCTTTGTCCTGGAGTTGCGAAACTGGCTTTAAAGGCTGAAGAACCGGAGATAAAAATAGGTAAGAGATTAAAATTTGATAACTATCGAGGCCTATCACTTTTATCTGTGTTTTCAAAAATATATGAGAAGGCATTTCATACACGTCTCCTCTCGTATATTAACAAGCACAACATTATAGAAGAGTCTCAATTTGGTTTCCGTGAAGGTATTAGTGTGCAAGATGCAGTACTAGCGCTGTGCAATCATATTTTATCGAACTTTGATAATCTGGGGGTAATAAAGTTATCTGTTTGTTTTTGACTTAGCACGATCTTTTGAAACTGTAAGTTATCCAATACTGCTGGGAAAATTTTATCGTAGTTGTGTTAGAGAAACTACCTTAAAGTGAATCTACACCATTTTATCGAAAAAGTTTCAAAAAATTAAGGTCAATGTGAATAGGAATATAATATTTTCTTCAGAAGAAAGTGTCCTCTCCGGAGTTCCACAGAAGAGTATTATTGGCCCTCTTTTATTTTCGATTTTAGTCAATGATTAAAATTAATAAACGATAGCTCAACAGGTTTGGTTCGGAATCCATAAGATAATTTTTCTGATGCAGTAAGCGTTAATTACAAAACGTGGAACAGCAATCAGGCTATAATGTCACTTAATTTGCTGACAATACCACAGTTGCACTAAATTCCAATAATTTTTTTCATGTAGTACAAAAAGCAAACTGTCTTGTAAAAAGTATGTCTCATTACTGTTTAAATAATGCCCTAGTTTTAAATGGATCAAAGACCAATATGGTAACTTTTTCACCTTCTACGATGCAGATGAGTCCATTACAAGTTGTTAGGTGTTTACCTGGATTCTTATTTGTCTTGGAGCTCTCACGTTGGTTATGTAGTGGGAAGATTGTCTGTGCATTTTTATGTTTTATGGCAACTTAGGAATTTTGTTTCCCTAGATATCTTAATACTTAACCATTTTGCTCATGTACAGTCAATTTTGCAATATTGCTTAGTTTGTTGGAGAAATTACTCGGGAAATAATGAGGTGCTTGTTTAAAAAAAAAAAAAAAGTTATTGGTACCATGACGTTTAGAAGGCGCCTGTAAAACAGTTTTTAAACAATTATATATTTTAACTGTAATTTCGCTGTATATTTTCAGTTGTGTAGTTTATGTAGTCACATAGATGCAATTTTATTTGCAGAAATGATGTTTCCTGAACGAGTGGATACAATTTTCATTACAGAAATGATTTGGTGACCCCTGTTCACCACTTGACCGTTAAGGGCAAGGGTCCTTACCCAATATGCGTACGTTTGTATATTAAATTACCTAATTATATTAAAGAGTCAAATATTTATGTATTTAAGAGAACAGTTAAGGACTTACTTTTGGCTACAACACTTTCTATTTGTTAGAGGAATACGTGCAGGCATCTTTTTAACAACTTGTAGTACAATAAAAAGAACTCAACACAGCTATTCCGTATAGCAACCAACAAAGTCATCATAGCCAGAATGATCTCCAACGTTCGGAACAGACAAGCATCCTAAAAAGAAGAATAAATTTTTTTATTGTTAGCAGATGGTCTGATGTACTATATATCCGAAATATATATATATATATATATATATATATATATATATATGTATATATATATTATTGTGATATTTCAAGTCTTGGTGCGCCAAGCAATAATTAGTTAATTAATTTTTTGATTAATTAAAATTATTTAAATGATATGATTATGACTCTATCACAATTTTTAATTCTTTTATCTCAGGGTTAAATTCGTGCTTTAATATCTATGCTATTACATGTGAAAGGTAAGGTCCAAAGAATACCGGAATAATAAAAAAACATATGATCTAACACTATATATTGAAATAAAAATAAAGAAATAATTCACACTCAAAGTTTTCAATAAACAAAATCTCATATAATAATTCTCAAAATTTTGTTCTACGTACGTGAACAATTAAAATTAATGATACAAACAATATTAATCGAAATCTCAAAATCCCAAACTATTCTAACTCTCCTAATCAAAATATTTATATCCTTTCTAAATTACGTGTAAAAATTGTGTTATCAATAAAAGAAAAAATGCAGAAAACAAAACTATCTCTCTCTGATGATAAGTGGTCCAAATCCTTGTTATTTGTGGACTATATTATTTACTCGTGGCCGCTCCCTAGGTAATCAGCAATCTTACAACAAATTATTGCAAGTATATCGTCCTTAATGATCTCCTTCAAATGCACAAATCGTTCAAATTATGCTAGCGTCTTCTTCTCTCAATAAACTGAATCTCTCGTTGGCCTGAGTGAAAAATGACTCTTGGAATATCTTTTCTTTACGATAAACTGAATCTCTCGTTGGCTTGAACAGTGACTCTTGGAATATAAGTAGAAAAATATGACTTACAATAGTTTACTGGATCAGCTTCTGTTAGATACACTAACTACACGAAAACTCACAAACTTTCACTGCTACTGCTTCCTACCTCTGGGAAACTACCCGAGAACAACGGCCGTTCGCCTTGCACCCTTGGAAACCAACCGATTATCTTTTCTCACTCCCAAATCTAGCTAAACTTTAATTCCTACATACCTATCCCACCATTTTTTATCTCCGCCAATCAAAACTAGTCACAATTCCCCATTCTTTCATTCCGATAACAAACAAATTTTTACCTATAATTATAAAATTTCCTAAAACTTATTTACAAATAATATTTTTCTATAATTCCTAAAAACTAACAAAAACCTCTTTCCAAATCTCTTCTATTGTCTTTAATCGCTGCGTTAATGTATTTGGAAAACCCGGTTCAATTGTTCTTTGGATTTCACTTAAAATTATGCGGGTCACTCAAGTATAGTATAACAAAAGAAATAATTTATGCATAGCTTACATTTTGTTTAATACAGGTAATCCAAAATTTAAAAACTTTCTTTCCTCGAAATGTTTGTTGGTTATTATCTTACTTATCTGAATTATTTAATGATTTTGAACTTTGAAATATTTTGATCAAACCAATATTTTTATCGATTTTACATATCATAACAATATATATATATATATATATATATATATATATATATATATATATATATATATATATATATTATATAAGAAAGCCAGCCTGTTTAATTAGTTAGTAATTATCCATTTTGTAAGTCTATCGATTGTTAATAATTCTCATAACGACAAAGGTCTGTAGTTCTTTAGGTCAAGCGTTTTAAGTGTTTTAAGCAAATAATATTTCTTCAAAAAGGCATGGACATATACTTACCGTGAATTAAAAAGAATGGATTTGCGGACAAAGTAGGTGCTAGCATAGACATTTACAGGGAGACAAAAAAGAGGAAGGCCGTAAAGACATGGATGAAAAAAATAAGAAAATCTGTGAGCAAAAGAAAATTTAGATGAGGATAATAGAACAACCGATATTTATGGAAAATGGGCATGGGACAATATCTAAAGACGTTTTAAATCGAGTGTAAATATATACAAGTAGGAGAAGAAGATTGCAACGTCATTTGTTCTATATATTTTGTATTCAACAGTTATTAATGTCTTGGGTTTGATTAAATTTGCCTTATTTATTCTTAGAGTCGTATTATCAATGCATAATTAGTAAATAAATAAATTCATATGACACTTTCTGTTTTCGTCTAGTTAATTTTGTTCTATAACGGTCAAAAAAGTAGCATGAACATTTAATTTGTTGTTTAAAATTATAAACATTCAACAGTATTTTTTACGTGCCCCTACCGACGTATTATAATTTACTTTATGGTATTAATGCGGATTCTACCATTACAAGAATTATATAAGAGAAAGCTGTTGTCGACACAAGGTTAAGTAGCTATACGTATCTCTGTTGCACTTTTTAAGACGGTTTTATAGTCTTCTTTATTTAGTTCCCAATTTACCGCTAAATATTAGGCAATATTGCTCGTTGGAACATTACCTTACGCTATTAACAATATATTTAACATGTTACTAAACGGCCAACTATATACAGTTAGAAACAAGTGGAAATCTTATGTTATTTTATTAGACGAGTGCAGTCGTTGTTTAAAGGTAAGTGTTTATATTATATAATTTGTTGTTTTATAAATTCAATGTCAAGATGTTTGAACTTTTAACTAAATTTTATTGTTTTATGTTGGACGTACCTTGTTTTTAAAATTAATAAACGCTGATAATTAATTACAACTTTAAGATTCATCATGATCAGCATCATTGGTTCTACGGCCCTTCCTTCTGCACTTCTATTTCTTGCAGCTTTATGAGAGTTACTTGTTCTATATATTCTTTTTATACAGAAAGTACCCATGTCCCAAATTACCTTAGATCTGCAACTTTAAATAACTGCAAAATTATAATCCCGGATATTATAACATTTGCATCATGTTTCTTTTTCAATTTTTAACCTATCTTAGTTTTGTGTACCTGTCCATATTAATTAGTGCAGTATTAAGATAATATTCGCTATCATTCTTTTTGCTTTATGCTTATGAGAGATAGGCTTCCCATATTATATTTCTCAAGGCGTACAATCCAAGTACCTATCTTGGATTATACTAATATTAATTATATTACCGACATATTTTGCTCCAGCAACTTCCGCAGGTCTTGTTTGGTCTTTTTCTCCTACTACCCAGGAACTGGCAAAGGCAAATAAACACTTTTTTATATTGTGTGATTACAATCTCCACATTGGACATGCTTTCACTATCTTAACTTTTGCTCTTACATTATGGCATCATTTGTGCCACCCTTAGAGTTCCTCCAACATACCTACTTATTTTTAATGTTTTTCTTTCTTTACTACATTTATCCATTTAATTATTAATATTTTTGCTACATTCGTCGCTAAATTAGTCGTTCATTCAGTTCCGTACATTATAGCTAGTCTGATGGCAGTTTTGCAGAGTATTACCTTGATTTTTATGGGAGTGTTTTTGTCATAAAACGCACCTTCCGTTTCTTCCCTTTCACCTATCCCACCCTAATTTTACTACTGGCATCTTCATTTATTTTCCTTTTGCTCTATAATACTCATTTTAGTTACTTAATACTATTGCTTTTCAAAATCGTTTTACCATCGAAAGTTATCAATTTGTTCCAAACTCTGTGTTAGGCTTAGGCACGTGTTTAACAAATTAATTCCCAAGGTTAGAAATTAAAAATATTTGAACGATTAATGGTTTATTATTTTATTAAAATAAGTATATATAATTAAAAAGAACAAAAAAAAATAAATTTTTTGGTTCAGAAACCGGCTGTAAAATGTTTCGTATACGAAACATTGGGATTACGGGACAAAAAATAATTATTCATATAGGTGTATGAAAAAGTTTGAAACAGTCCGAATGAAGATGAACCTGACATTTTGCACACATATATATGGTATTGGTTTTACACTGTCTGCATCTTCGTCGTATCTTATTCTCCTGTTCAATTATTATATGGCTGATTTTATCAAATCGCACTGCAGTAGGTAAAGCATTTCTAGATGGTCGTCCATAATTTGGGTTTGCGGTAGTGTTCAATCCACTAGGTCCTGCTCTTTGTCCATTTTCTGCACTATTAAGTTCTTCCGTTTTCATAAGCGTTAGTGCTATGTGCGATTTGAACTCTAACTGGGATATTTTGCGTTTGTTTCCTAGATTATAATAAGACGTGTAACAATGCATTAGAATCGGTAAAAACAATAAAAAATAAAAATAGAGGATATTATGATTTTTCTTTTGATGCTGAACATGAGGTACTGTTGGTAAGATGGAATGATAATTCTGTTGTTACTCTTGCAACAAATACCTGCAACATTGTGCCGTTAGTAGCTGCTAAAAGATACGACCGGAAAGAAAAGAAAAATGTTACTATTCCTCAACCTAAACTATTGGCAGATTATAACCAGCATATGGGAGGAGTTGATCTTCACGATAATGGAATATCGAACTACGGGATTCACGTCAAAGGAAAAAAATGGTGGTGGCCACTTTTTATAAATGTCTTAGATAGTGTCGTCGTAAATTCCTGGAAAATATATTATATTTTCCAGGAATTTACGACGACACTATCTAAGACATTTATAAAAAGTGGCCACCACCATTTTTTTCCTTTGACGTGAATCCCGTAGTTCGATATTCCATTATCGTGAAGATCAACTCCTCCCATATGCTGGTTATAATCTGCCAATAGTTTAGGTTGAGGAATAGTAACATTTTTCTTTTCTTTCCGGTCGTATCTTTTAGCAGCTACTAACGGCACAATGTTGCAGGTATTTGTTGCAAGAGTAACAACAGAATTATCATTCCATCTTACCAACAGTACCTCATGTTCAGCATCAAAAGAAAAATCATAATATCCTCTATTTTTATTTTTTATTGTTTTTACCGATTCTAATGCATTGTTACACGTGCGATTTTCACGAATCGTTCCCGTGGCGTAAAATCCCTTGTCTTTCAATAAACAGAACAGTTTATGCGAGGAAAAAAGTTATCAAAAAATATTCGATGTTTAGACGGCTGTTGGACAACAGATAAAAGATTTAGAACTACCTTTTCTCCTAACCCCAGGTCAGTTACTTCAATGTTACTGGATTTTCCGCCATATGGAATGAATTTGAATAAATATCCATTCGAACTGAAAAGACACCACAGTTTGAAGCCAAATCTTATTGGTTTGCCTTTCATAAACACCTTACAACTGTGTCGCCCAAAATATGGTACCATCTCTTTATCAATCGACAGATTATGAGGGAATATCCCAAATTGCATATTCTTAGAATTTATAAGATCAAAGAATGGTGTCAGCTTCGAAAATCTATCATTTTTATTAAGTTGCTGATTATCTGACAGATGTATATTTTGCTTGATAGAATCAAATTTATTTCTACTCATGCAATTTCTTACAAGCGGTATACCTTTGTCTTCATCTTTGACGAATACATTTTTGTAGCTGACAAAGTATGGTATCCAGAAAAAATCAGTATTCCAATAAATCGTTTTAGACTCACCTTGCAGAGTTCAAAAGAATGTCGGTTGTGATCATTTGCATATTTCTTTGAGTAATAAACAATTTTTTCCCAGACATCGTCGCTGAAGTACAAAGAAAAAACTTCGAAAGGTGATTTTCCAGCAATTTTATTTTCGATTTCCTCCAATCTAATATGTTCTTCGTCTTTTGGTGAAGTTTTATAAGTAGGATGTTCTTTTATCCATTGTGGAATAACTTTTTTGTTTTCGTAGAAATTTTTACTTTTTTGGACGTTGATGGTGTAGCTTCATTTTCCTCTTCTTCTGGAAACTTCGCATGAACTTCATAAGTGCCAGCTACGTCTGGTAAATTCATATTATTCTCACATATCTCATCTTCAACTTCTTCTTCGTCTGTAAGGTCGTCAACGGGTGGTGGAATATACACAGCGTCGATACTATCTGCTTGTTGTAAATCGTCATCCTCCTCCAATAACGCCAAGAGCTCGGCGGTTGATAAAGGTCTTCGACTTTTCCAGGACATTATCTAAAAAATTTTTAATGTTGATTTGCACAATAACATTTTGTTATTTTGAGTAAAACTAACATCAATTATGATTGCCAATACTTACTTGACTTTTATATTTGGTCAATAATCAAAAACTAACACTTTTTGTCTTCAAGTAAGACGATATAATATAAGTAATAATAACAAAATAATAGAACACAATACCACAAAAGAATTCGCTGACACTCGCAACCGCAAGGGCAAGACTGTCTAACTAATTCTGTGTACAAAACCAAAACAGTTGCATCACTCTTCGATCCCACCGTTGCCAAACTGCATATTCTCGTGTAATCCCAACGTTTCGTATGCGAAACAATACGTAAAATCGTTGCAACGGTAAAATACGTTATTAAAACGAAACTAAAAAACGTGTGCAGATATATATGATATAATATAATAAAAAAGGCACTGAACTAATTATATTTCTAAATGTATTATCAATTTCTATTTTTAAATTATATTTTTAGTCCAGACAAAATGTACGTAATTATTTTAGTAAATTAGACAAAATTCTAATATATGTAGAAAATAAGTGTTAAGGTTGGAACACTAAATTTTTATACTAAAGCCGACAACATTCTTTTCGGAAATACATTTAGTAGACAAAAAGTTGATTTTTTCACTCTGAAACATTAAAAAAAAAAAATAAGAAAATATTGTTTCGTTTACGAAACGTTGGGGGTTGATGGGTTAAGTATAACGTGGTTGCGCACGTGGAAGACAGGTGTCACCCATTTTAAGACTGTCGTATTTTTGAAAAAAATATCTTCTTCTTCTTCTTCTCGTAGCACTATAACCCCTTGGTGGGTCTTGGCTGACTGCACAACTTGCTTCCATCTTGAACGATCGTCCATAATAGTTGGGTCAGTAGGTAGCCCCATTGATCTTAGATCTGACCATATATTGTCTCTTCATCGCATTCGTGGACGTCCTAAGGGTCTTCTTCCTGTGGGGGCTTTCTCCCATATTAACTTGGCAATGCGCTTATTGGGAAGTCTATGAACATGGCCAGCCCATCTTAGATCTCGGACTTTTTCGCTCGCTCTATACATCTGCTTGACCTCAGCATCTGTTCTCATTCGGTATTGGTTGCTATTAATATCGTGATAAGGTCAACAGATGCTTCTGATGATTTTACTCTCAAAACATCTAAGTTTTCCTTCAGTTTATTTTGTGTGGGTCCACGTCTCACACCCATACATGATCACCGGTCGAATCACTGTTTTATATATTCTAATCTTTGATGTTCGTGTTAAGCTTTTAGATTTAATTGTATTGTGGAGACTGTACATACATCTGTTTTTTGCCTGAATTCTTCCTTTAATCTCTTCCGCGATATCGATATCTGCAGTGATTGTTGCTCCGAGATATTTAAAACTCTCCACTCTTTCAAAAGTTTATATGGGTCTATTGTAATATTTTGCCCTATTCTACCTCGTCTCTTTTATCTGTTGATGCACATATCATTGGTTTTCTGTTCGTTTACCCTTAAACCAGTTTTCTTTGCCTCTACCTCCAATTTATTAAAAGTCTATTAGTGACTGCGTTTCCCACAATGTCAATATTACCTGCGTATGCTAGTAGTAATTTTGGTCCATCTACTCTCAGTAATTCTGTTTTAAGTTGTGCTGTTCTTACTACTTTCTCCAGAATGATATTAAAAATGAGAGGTGACAGCGCATCTCCTTGTTTCAGGCCACTGCTTATTTCGAAACATTCTTAGAGTTTGTTACCTATCCGTACTCTAGGTCTACAGCTGTTCACACATAGCTTAACAAGCTGGATAAGTTTTTTTGGAACTGAAAGTTCTGCCATTGCATTCCACATCTGATCCCTTTTAATGCTGTTGTACGCTTTTCGGAAATATATAAAGAGAATATGGATAGTTTTATTGAATTCCCCTCCTTTTTCAAGCAGCTGTCTTAGGGATTGCAGAGGATTTTAGATCTTCTGCAATATGGAATAATAGTCGTGCATTTGGTATCCATTCACGATTTTTTTATCCGAGAAACCTGTTTTTTTACACCTCTTCGATCTTTTATTTTGGCTTTATCAATTTTATAAATTACCCCGTATAAAAATCTAATATTTTTTGCACAATTTAAATTCTAATTATGTGCTTCATTATAAATTCAATTAATAAAATTAGCGAATAGATCGTCACCGAGTAATTCAAACTATAAAAGTGTGTCAAGGGATTGCACTTTAAGGATATCAATTATTCTACCTAATAGATTATTAAACTGGCTTATTAATTCATCTTAATTCTTAATGATTAAAACTGCGTTAATAGTTCATAATGTATTTTATTAATAGGTGTATTATTATTAAAATAATAAAAAACGTAAGAACAAAAAAGAATACCAAATAAAAGAAAAACAACTTAAAAAAATGTGTTATGCGGTGCAAATCATTGTACTCTCTAAAAGTGACAATGATTTGCACCGTATGCTGCACAAATTTAAAACAACCGCCAGAAAATTTAACATGTTAATTTTCCCCAAACAGATAAAATGCATGGTTATAATAAATAACAAATTTACTAAGTTGAAAATTGGAGCTGGAAGGTCACATAATAGTACAAGTGATGGGGTTTAAATATCTAGGCATCATATTACTATCTAGCTACGGAAAGGTGAAACCAGAAGTAAAAGATCAAGTGAATAGAGCAAACAGAGCCGTAGGTTGCCTGAATAAACCAATATGGAGAAATAAAAATATCAGAAAGAAATGAACGACAAAATTTAGAGAAGACAAAAAATATGTTAGAAACAGTGGAGATAAAAAAACTTGATGGTAAAATACTATGGAACAGAGCTAGAATTACATATATATGACGTAGATGCCAGGTTATCATATCATATGATCATATATGTATATAGAAAGATCATATAGGTCGAATGGCAACAAATAGAGCAGTAAGGACGGCAAAAGACTGTTCCCGAATAGAAAGATGATCAGTAGAAAGACCACGAAAACAATGAAGTGACTGGAGGCATATTGAAAAACAGACAGTCATTTCTACATAAAAAAAGAAGAAAAAGAACATCTTTATTAAAAGTGTGCGAAACCTATGATATTTCTGGAATTCGTCGATATCTGAACGGTTCGAATGCTTCTAATTTGTTAAGCATTGTGGTTTTTAATGCCAATGTCCTACAACCATTTAATAGGACTAGTAAGTTTGCCCGTTGCATGCGACGGGAGATCCAATCAATTGCCATCTACAGTCACTCATTAAATTAAAAAACAATAATACTAGCAATAATACTACTACCTTTGGAGTGCCGACAGAAGTAAATACTTCTTATAGCGCGTTATTACTAAGTGGGTTAATGGTATCTTATGGCCGGTTATTACTGAATTTTTAATATTTTTTTTTATAATAACACCACACATTTAAGTTTTTTAAAATTTAAATAATCTTATTTTTTTTCTTTAAAAATTTTTAAATATTGATTTTGATAAACTTACAAATTTGTTAAATACCTTGTATATAGAATTTACTCATTATTTACATTTTCAGAATTATCTTGAATTTATGTTTAATAGCTTCATTTCGATTATCATTACATTAAATTTTAGTTTATTGTGTTTTATTTTATTTATTTTTGTTTATTTTATTTAATTTTGTTTACTTTTACTTAATTTTCTTAAATTATTTTTTTATTTAATTTTACTGAATTTGATATAATTTTTATAATTTTTTTAAAATTTTATTTAATTTTAATTTAATTTTGTTTAATTTTATTGAATTTTACGTAATTTTGTTTAATCTATATAATTTTTTTTTAATTTTATTTTTATTTTATTTTGGTAAAACGTTAAACGTTTGTTAAACTTCATTTTATTTTTACTTTATTTTATTTCAAGTGTATATGTAAATGTATGTAAATCTTACTTTACAATTACAGCAAACTCTATTTTTAGCAATTTTGTGAAAAAAAAAATTACTGATAAGGTCATAAAATTTTCTAGTAAGGATATTTGAATCATCAATTTTTAAAATAAATTAGCAATAAATGAACCGTATCGTTTAAAAAGTATATATTTAAAATATCGCTAGTTTAGATTTATCTCCTAAGTGGCGTAGTTACCCTACTGCACAAAACAGTGTGACTTCCTAGCCTTTTATATAAACATGTAGATTACATGTAATATTTCAGGACCTTTTTGCGAAAATTGGTGTCCAAGTCATAAAATTTTTATGTGATATTTCGATCCTAATTATTATCTTTTTATCAGAGTCTTCTTTTTCTGCTCTCTTTTTGTATTTAAGCTCTAAAACTTGTTTCTTCTACAATATTAGCCTAGTAAATTGTTTAAATTATCGGACCATCGTTTTCTTGGTCTGCCAATACTAATTCGTCCATTTGATGACTTATCTATCCGTCCTCTGCCATTCTGCTAATATGTTCGTTCCACTCCTATTTCCGTTTTGACGCCCATACATTTAAGTTTTCTATATTGCATGCTGTTTTTATGTTTTTGCTTCTCTACCTATCCAACAGACTTTTCTCTAATATCCGTCGAAGTATTTTCATCTCTGTTGTTTCTAGTAATCTCGTTTTAGATGTATCAGGTTTTGTCTCCGCAGTTTATGTTATTATAGGTCTAATTGCTGCTTTATAAATTCTTGTTTTTGTGTCTTGTCTTGGGTATTTGTTCTTCCAGATTGTGTCATTGAGAGATCCCGCCGCTTCACTTGCTTTTAAGCTTTGTTGTCTTACTTCTTCTTAAACATCTCGGTAACCAGTTATACCTATTCTCAGATATCTAAACCTTGCTTCCGCTTTATTATTTTGCCATCAATTTTAATTTTACATGGTAGTGGGTATTTAGGTGTTATCATACATTTGGTTTTTTCTGCGTTTATCAGAAACACAATTTATATATTGAACCAGCTGCCAAGGTATTTACAATGGTTTACGCATCCTATTTCATCTCCATTATTATGTAACCTTATTCTTTAATATTTTTTTTAACTGCTATCACATTTGTCTTTGATGTGTCAATTTTAAGGCCTGTCTAATAACTTTCTTTACTGACTTGATTTACTTATGTCTGGAGATCTTGTAAATTTTCTTCAAGAACGGCTGTATCTTCAGCGTATCAGACAACACAATCGTGTCAAATTCCACGTTTGATGGGTAGTTTTTTAGTACGACCATCGCCACTTTAGATAGAGACTACTTGATTGTAACATAAGTAATATAGCAGTCTTTAATCGTAGTGGTCAAGTCCAGCTGCCCTCGTGCAATCGAAGGTGCATACGGCATCTACGGACGTGCAAAATAGATGAGCCGTTAAGTGCTTTTGACAGCTGGAGATTTGCATAGCTTGAAAATAAGTTGTTTAATATATTCTCTCTAGTAAAACTTATTAAAGTCATTGCCAAATATTGCCTTTAACAGTAATTTCTATTTAAAATAAATTAATTGTTAAAATACCTAGACCATTTTGAGCTTCAGTAGTTAAGAATTTAATTAGAGATATATTAGATATGTATAATATTTTGGTTGTTACTTGTTTTAAAAGAAAATAATTAATTTCCTATATTTTCAGACAATATGAACTTTTATCGCTGTACATTACTATATCTATTAGTAATAATATTGCACCTATCAAGCAGTTCACCCAGTGGATATGCACCTATCATAAAACCCTTTGGAGGTGCATTGGATACTGTTGAAAATGTGATAACAAATGTAGCCAAGTCTAAAGTAAGTAATTTCTTAATAAAATCTTCTCTTTTTCTCTTTTGTTACAATCGTCTACTCATTTTTAATCATCGGTCTCGAAACTTGTGGGTGTTGTGACGTCATGTAATTTGTGAGACTATTTTTGTCCAATTTTCTCCAATTAGTCATATTCTTTACTTGTTTTGACCATCGTACTAGAGATCTTCGTTCCATGCCTTCTCTTCTATTTATATGTCCAAAATATCTATATTTTGGTTGATAGTTGTGTGAGTCTAGTTTTTGTGTTAAGTTCTTATAGTACTAAATATTTGTACGATGTGCGGTACATTGTATGTCCAATATTTTACGGTAGATCTACATTTCAAATGGTAATATAATAAATAATTTAAAAAATATTAATCAGTTGTTGTAATTAATATATTTATATCCGCAAAACCCTATCCAAGTGCCGACATAGGATCAGATCACAACTCAAAAGTGACCAAAATTAGGTTCAAAATAAAAATAACAAAGCTAAGAACAACAAATGCAAAAATCGATACAAGTAAATTAAGGAACCCACTCATAAGGCAACGCCTGGCAAAGGAAATCAACATTAATGAATGTTAAAGAACAAATTCTGCAAAATACTGAGACGGAGAAAAAATTATTATTAATAAAGACAGAAATAAATAAAAGTCAAAAAGAAATTCTAATACAAACCAGATATAAAAAGAAGCAATGGATGACGGAATAAATTTTAGATTTAATGAAAAACGTCAACATAAGAACAAAGATAATCAGATGTGCAAAAAAGTGGATAAACAAATAAAATCCAGAATTAGCAAAGCGAAAGAACAATGGCTAAAAGAACAATGCGCAGAATAGATGAACTGTTTAAAGACAATAAAACAGAACAGATGGAGATATAAGTAGAACGGGATATGGTTTTAAAGATATAAAAGAGGAAATTAAAATGGCACTAAAAAACAGCAAAAATGGTAAAGCATTAGGTCCAGACGAAATCCCTTTAGAAATCTAAAAATGCATGAATGATGAAACCTTAGACATTATAGTAGACTTATTTAACGCAGTATACAAAACAGGACACATCCGAAACAATGGTTACTCTCCACCTTTTGTGCTATCCCTAAAAATACAAACGCCAAATATTGCAGTAAATACAGAACAATATCACTAATAAGTCACATTCTCAAATTATTCCTGAAAATAATACTTGGTCGTATAAATAAAAAAAAACTGGAAGAAGGAATAGATGATAGTCAGTTCATTATTAAAAGTTGTTTAAAAATAACACTTTTACAAATAAAAAAGTGTTCTTAGACGTTAATGGATCGGTTAGAAAGATAAGAATTTATAATTTACCCGGAGTCTTTGGCTTCAGTGGAATTGGTATCATCGCATGCATATCTAGCATTTTGAATAAACTATAATTGTGTTTGCTAAATTGTTGGTCTTTTATCTTATACGTAAAAACATAAATGGCATCTTCTCTTTTCAGGTTAAGATGGCGTTGAAGGTACATATTGGAAAAGTTTGCGTTTGGATATATTTTCCATGCAGTATAAAATGTTAAATTTTATATAAATTTGCAGCTCTTCTTACAATAAGAGGTAGCGTTAAGGCAGTCCTAATTCTTACAAAAACAAACGACGACGATTGCTCTTATTTTTATTCCAATATGGAAAATTGAAAATAACTGGAGAGTATTCATTGATTGCTGCAATACCCAACAAAGTTAAAAAATCTGAGAGTGGCCATCTTCGCGTCAATTGCTTCAACGTATATTTTCTAGCCATCAGGTCTAAAGTATTAACACCTTATTTAGTCGCATTAGAAAAAAGGTTTATATCTGATTTATTTTTGTATTCGCCGTTTACAACACCATCAGAATGCTATGTAATAGAAAGAAAATTTTTTTTGTAGGCTTATAACGTGTTACATATTTGAATATAATTGCTTTCCTTCTGTTTTATTAAGTACTTCAGCTCAGATCAAACCTTGGAGATCTTTTGCAAGCTTTACAGAAGTGTAATATCTATTTGTCGTTACGTTACGTTCATAGTTTCGAGTCGAAGTCAGCAATCTTTTTACTATTTTCTGTAGATCCCTAGATGCTGATGTGCTACCTTTATCTTTTCCTGCATAAACCTACATACACAAAACGCAACGAGTTAAATAATTTGCAAGTATTCCTAGCAGAGTATGGAATACTTGAGACCACCCTCTCCATTCCACTCTGACGTCACAAGCCCTGACCATCAATGAGAACGAAGCCCCGTCCACTGATGTCACAAAGGCCGCCTTGCCAAGATGGCCGCAGCTTCTTCTTCTTTTTGGCCAGTCAAATCTTCTTGTTTTTCAACTGTCATCTGTCAATTTTTTGTCTTTGTAGCTTCTATCAACTGTCAATTATTCTTCTTTTCGGTCTGTAAACTCTTCGACTTTTCGGTGTTGTCAATTTTTCTTTGTATCAGCAATTGTCAGCTATTATTTTAATTGTCAAATGTTCTTTTTTTCGTTGAGCCATCTGTCAAGTCTTCTTCTTTTCGATCTATTAATTCTCCTTCTTATTAGCCTCCGTTAGCTGCCATTTTAATTCGATAGCTGCTAATTTTGGATCTATATTTGGATGTATCTAAAAAACTGGATATAATACAATGTTGTGGATACTTTTTAACCCTCGATCATTCTATAGCTACGAATAGCTTCTCTTATTCCCCTACCTTGTAAGAACTCGCATTGTATTTGGTAATCTGTAATAAAATAATTGATTATAAGCTTTCATTAATCTCTTTAATATATGGAAATAAAAATGAACCTATGCTAGCTATTTGGCCACTTTCCATTATTCTAGATATCATTGCAGATTTTAACAATCATTTTAATCCCTACCTTTCTCATTTCGTTGAGTATCAGCCGTTATTCCATCTTTCCCTTCTGCTTTTTTAAATTTTCTGGTTTTGGTTTGTAGTTCTTTTTCATAACTTCTTTTTTCTGTATTATTGTCTGGGTTGTTATTATGGATAGATTGTTTTTACTTCGCTACCGTCTGGGTTTTTACGGTATCTCCACATTTTATGATCTGTGTCTACGGTTTAAGAAAAAGTAACGCACCAAAAATAAAAAAGTCCTTTAATATTTATAAGTCATAAAACGATAAATTTAAAACAATCCAAAAATTTTATGAAATTTCGTGTCATTATACGGACTGTCATGTAACAGGCTAGTGCAGGGGTGCTCAAACGGTCGATCGCGAGTGCTTTTTGGGTAGATCCCCAAAAAAAAAAAAATTTTAATAAGTAGGTAGGTAACTAAACTACTGCCAGCAGAGTTAAACGTTTTTATTAATACTGAACTGTACAAATACATAGAATGCTTGACTAAGCATCATTGCAATTCAAAGAAGTGGGGACAACAAAATACTGTCCACACAGCATATTTTATATTTACATATATTAACTAATTATTTTATTAATTCAATATTTATTATAATTATTAATCAAATTTGGGATGATATTCTATCAACTACAAAAATGTATTACGTAATAAAATAATACTGCTTGCGGCAAAAGGTGGCTTTATCAAAGGAACGCGCGGCACTTGTCAAAGAAAAGCCGTGTTGTTTCTAGACGAGAGACAGTACAGTCTAGTTTCGGGCGGCGCGTTTGACGAGAAGATTCGAGACTTTAATTCACGCCGATATAAATGTTGCGCCTGCAGGTATTGGAGTTATTCTGAATTGTAACTTGATAGCGATCCTACGTCGATACAAAGTTGCAGTGAAGAAATATAAAACGTATCATTTTAATAAGGATTGGGAGGAAGAATTTTTCTTTTCTATGGTAAAAAATAAGTGCATCTGTGTTATTTGTCGTGCGTCAGTTGCAATACCTAAGCGTGGTAACTTAGAGAGGCATCATAAAACGGTTCATAAAAACTATGAAAAGGATTTTCCGCCACAGAGTGAATTAAGAAAACGAAACGTAAGTGATTTGATATCTTGTTTGAAAAAAGAACAATCGATGTTCACAAGACCAGCCAAACAATCAAAAGCTGCTACGATCGCGTCATTTAAAATATCTCATATTTTGGCGAAACACAAGAAACCATTTGAAGATGGATCGGTGGTGAAGGAAGCATTTATTGAAGCGGGTGAGACTTTATTTGGAGATTTTAAAAATAAAAAGTCTGCTATTAGAGAACTTCAGTTATTTCGTCCGACTGTCACAAGGCGTATTGAAGTCATGAGTCAAGACATCGCAGATAAACTAAAACATGATATCATGGAATGTACATATTTTCTTTACAGTTCGACGAATTCATAGATATGACAGACACTGCCAAGCTGTGTATTTTTATTCGGATGGTATTCAATGACATGTTGGCTAAGGAATTTTTGACAATCATTACTCTGAAGGGGAAGACTCGTGGAAAAGATATGTATGACGTTTTCTTAAATTTTGTAAAAATTTACGAGCTACCAATATATAAATTAATGTGCATTATAACCGATGGAGCACCAGCAATGACTGGAAACAAAAACGGTTTTGTGGCATTGTGTCGAGCTAATGAAGAATTCCCTTCATTTTTTTTATTCCATTGCATTATACATCAACAAGTTTTGTGTTTAAAAGTTTTAAACACGGAGGAAATTATGGGCATTGCAACAAAAATTGTGAATTCCATCCGTGCACGTAGTTTGCAACGGCGGCTCTTTCAGTTGCAGTTGGAAGATAGGGAGTCAGCTGAACACACTGATTTAGTTCTTCACACGGACGTCAGGTCGTTGAGTCGCGGAAAATTCCTAGAAAGGTTTTAAGAATTATTGCCCGAAATAACAGCTTTTCTAGACGAAAGAGGTAATGACAGTCAGATTTTGAAAAACGAAAAATGGCTAAATGATTTGGCAGTTTTGACTGACATCAAAATGCACTTAAACACCGTTAACTTGGAGCTTCAAGGTAAAGGAAAAACTATTATTGAGATGATTAGCGCAGTAAACGCATTCAAAAGTAAATTGCAACTTATGATAGATCAACTGAAAAGAAAGGATCTGAAACATTTTCCGTCTTTGAAAGCAAGGATTCCTCAGTTGAATTATGATACGTATGAGGCTGAATTATCAAATATTTTGGGACAATTCGAAATGCGTTTTTATGATTGCAGTTAATTGAAAAATATAGCATCATTTATGAGTTATCCCTTTTCATGTAAAAACATTGAGGAATTAGCTACTGAAATAGCCAGTCAGTTTAATATGAACTCATGTTCTGTTGAAAAGAAGTTGGTGCAGATTAAATCAGATATACATCTCAAAGCTACAGTATCTGATACAAATTTCTGGCGTTTTATATCTGAAGATAAATATCCGAATGTAAGACAAATCGCCCTTCAACTGACGGCATTTTTTGAGTCAACTTACTTGTGCGAGTCTGCATTTTCTGAAATAAAGATAATTAAGTCAAAATATCGCAATCGACTAACTGACGATCATATGACATCATGCTTGCGATTAGCACTCAGTGGTTACGTACCATCTTATGAAAAGTATGCTGAGGACATGCAGTGCCACGCTTCAACATCCAAAGCCACTCCTTAGTTAAGTTTAACACCATATGTAACTCTTTTGTTTTGTAACAACAAATAAACTCGCAATTTTGAATAACTATGAGTTTTTTCATTGATATTGTAGAGAAGAACCTAACTAAACCTAATCCAAACTTTGACTAAAATAATGTACCTATATTGTGCAGAAAGCTAATATCTATATATGCTACAGTACGCCCTACCTAGGTAGGTAGGGTGTATCGTGTATGTACGACAACTCTGCATCATACACACTTGCAGTCTTTCAGAGTCGATCGTAAGTAGTCTTAAAATATTGAGGTAGATCGCCAGCAGTTCAAGTTTGAGCACCCCTGGGCTAGTGCTTAGGAAAATATATATTTTAAAAACCCTATACAATCCTATTTTTTGACTTGTAAAACAAGTTTTACTTTTTACAGGTAATAAGAAATGGGAGAAGAATGTTAATGTTTATTAAAAATATCAAAAAATTAATAGGTTTTTGTTTTACATTGCCACCAGTCTATACCTATATTTTACACAACTTTTTTTAATCTGATTTGTTTTCAACATGACCAAAAATTTCGTCTTATTTTCACAGTACTATATCATACCTGTTATTATTATAATGCATATTTCAATAATTTCAGACAATATCACCAGCTTTTCCAGACTCTGGAAGGACTCGGGCTGTACTGGAACTGCAATCTAAAGAATCTTTACCGCTACAACTTGATAACAAATATGGAACATTCCAAGAATTTGCTGCTCGAATATTTAATCCCGAACCCGTTGTGGATACTGCTCAAGAGTATGAAAAGTATGGCAATGATGCAGCCACTCAAAAACGAATTGCAAATGTATTGATAGGAGGATTTGAAGGATTTTCAAATGTTTTAAATGCAGCTGTGGAGGTAAAATATTCTAATTTCTGAAATAATTTCTTTTATTACTAGAATATTAAATAATATTTCGATATGTCAAAACTTTCACAAAATTTATTTTAAACTCGTATCACTACAACTGTTTCGGCTGATTGCCTTTCTCAAGTGATCCATTTTTGGCATGCGTTTACACTTTAGTCTTCAATAAAATAGCTTGATAACTGTTTGTCTCAAGTTGGTAATTCAGAATTAAATCTGTGATTTTTAATTTGTTGATTTCCATAGATTCCAACAAAGATAGCTTAAGGCCTTTGTTTTAAATGTGAAGAATTTTAAATTCGTCATTTAAAGAATTAATATGATCTAGAAGGTAAAGTGCGTATGTAGAATCTGTTTTTCTATTATTGAAAGCCGTTTTATGTTCTGGTATTCGTTTATTAAAATTTCTACCAGTTTGGCCGATGTAAGTTTTTAGACAGTCGCCACATTTAAGTTTGTACACCCCACTGTGTAAGTTGTAGCTGTACTGCTGTTATTTGTTCCGAAAGCTGCTGTTATTTGTTCCAAAAGCTGCTGTTATTCCTTTTTTTTTACGTGTTTGGCTACTTTTGTTGATATTTTGCCCGTATATGTAATCGAGCAGAAGGTACTGAGTTTATTCTCTGGTGGTGGAAATACTTATTTCAGGAATTTCTTGTGTAGTTTTTGATTTAACATTTTAATAATTGTTTGTTCGTTGTATCCATCATTGTTTACTGCTATTTGCTTAATGATATTTAATTCTCTTTTAAAGTTGTATTTTGACATCGGAATTTCTATTGATCTATGGAACATACTATGATAGGCTTCTGTTTATGTTGTGTGGGATGGGATGATGAATTTTTTATAGTCGTGTCAGTATGGGTAGGTTTATGAAAAATGGAGAAGTCATGTTTGTGTTTAAGTATGGTAATTTTTAAATCTGTAAGGCAAATATAAAACTTTGCTACAATGTTTAAAAAATGACAGCAGTCATGAGTATAACGGAAGGCTTTTTTATACAACAACAATGTTAAGCCGCAAGGATGATCTACAAATTAGGTAATGAAACTCAGAAAAGGTAAGACAACAAATAAATACTGTGGATAAGTTTGCCAACATACCCGATATAGACATCAGAGCTCTACAAGACACCGAAATAACGGAAAAAATGAAATTAAAATATTTGGGCTATGACATCTACAGAAATAATCATAGGGTGACGTCAGGAGGAACTGCCATCTTGGTTAAAAGAGGAATAGAATGTCTGACAACTCTGACACATGATGGTCTGGTCACCACGGAAGCCACTACAGTACGGATCGTGGAAAAGAAACGATAAAAATATTTTTTACATATGTTAGACCCCATGATCTAATTCTGAATAAGTTCCAATCATTCTTGATTCAGAGGAGCTCACTGTCATTATCGGTGACCTAATCGGGCGATCGCTTAACCGATTTATTAAAACTACTAATCGTAACAGGGGGTTTTTATGTGGCTATCCCGAGGATAGGCACAACACAATAGTATATGGACCAATTGAACCAATATGTCTTAATGAAGGAGATATACTGCCTACGTAATCAGACATCGCAAGTTCCCACAATATAAACTAAGCAAGATCTAAAGGTGTATGATTAAAAAATAGTAAACACTAGTTAAAAAAAGGAGCTAATTAGGGAAGTTAGAAAATAACTAAAGGTGCACAGAAAAGATAACTAGGATAAGTTTATCCAGCAGATATATCACTACAAACCTGTGTTTTGTAAGATTTCAAAAATATTTCGAAATGACAAGAAACCAATTCCGGCGTTACTTTAAGAAAACGGAATATAGTACACCTAAAATGATAAAGCAGAAGTTATAAAGGACATACTAGAAATGGGATGTAGAAATAACTATCACCACAATGAGGACAATGAGGAATGCACGGAGGAAGTAGAAAGGAGAAGCCGCATTCTAAGTAAGAAAAGGGGTGCAATAGGATTTACACACACCTCCTCAGACGAGATTAAACAGCTAGTCAAAATAAGTCATGCTAAAAAGGCTCCAGGAGTAGATAATTTAACTAACAGAGCTTTAAAAATCCGCCAGCGAAAGCAATGGTACACCTCGTAAACTTAATTAACTACATCCTAACATTACGATACTTTCCTGATCAAAAAAGGCTTATGCGATAATGATGGAAAAACTGCAAAAACGGAACTTATCCACAAAAATTTGTATCTATTAGCTTACCACTAGCAATAAGCAAAATTGCAGAGCAAGTTATCTTAGCCACACTTAAAAAATGATCCGGGAGGATAGGGACAATACCTAAAGCCCAGGTTGAGTTCACAGGTGAACATTCGTGTGCAGTGCAAGTATTAAGATTAGCCAAATATATAGCCAAAGAATTTAATGAGAGGAAATATGCACCAGTTATCTTTTTTATGTCAGCAAAGCCTTAGACAGAGTCTGACACAAAGAATGATAAAATTATGCAAACAATGAACGAATTTGGATATATCGAGGTCATGACATGTCTTCTATCGTCGTATATAGTTAACAGAAACTTCAGATAATATATAAAGCCAACCCTATCCGGAGACTTCACTTAGACTTGGAGGAAAACTTTGGTTTAGATTTAGATCACTGAGCAGTTGTAAAAAGACACACAATACTTGGTTGCAACAACGCTTAGTAAAAAGATTATCAAAAATAAAACAAACCCTACGTTATCTAATAAAAGGGCCAATCGTAAGGGCATAAAGTTAAACTAACAAACTTAATTTGTCAGTTTAACTTTGCGGCAGGCATTGGTTCCTGAAGTCCAGAAACTTTAAAAACGGCACTACGAATTTCTCTCGGTAAACAAGTTTGCTGAGCTCTACGAGTTAAATGGGCCTTAATAAGTTCTTGACCTAAAGTGGTTAGAATCAATCTTCTTTCCATTATTTGATTTTGCTTAACTCAATTAAAAATTACGTTAGCATTTAATCCTGCAATGTCCAAAATGCGAAACGATATTACTTGAGACCATCTAGGAGTTCTTCTGCCAGTTTTATAGCATGCACATTTCTTATCCAAGGAATCCACCCCACCTTTTGTCTCATTGTAAAAATTTATAATTTCTGGCTTTCCATTAACCATTGTATTGGAATTATGCATAGTTGACACTAACAACACTGCACGATTTTTCTTAGGAACAAAAGATACAAGGCTCTCGCTTTCTGTAAAACCAAATAAGGCAGAATTATTGGATTTATGACAGAAATCATCATTATTGGATTTAAATACCCCAGCTAAATATAATAAGCCTAAGAAGGCCTTTAATTCAATTATGTCAAGATGATTGCTATATTGACACGATAAATTATGTAAATTATATTTAGCCATATTACTTATTGGTTCATTGGTTTTCTCAAGAATTTCTTGCAATATATCGTGGATTATAATACATTCCCAAGCATCAACTGGTTTCTCTGGCATACTAGCTCGAGCTTTTCCAATAACACCAGGTACATATTTTACCTATTTTTGCCATAAAACACATCTCTTGAGTCAGCTATATCACTTTCTTCACCCGAATATTCACTACCAGTTTCGGAATTATTAATTTGCCAATTTTTTTCATCATCGTCCCATTCCTCTTTACTGTCTGTTTCGTGATCACTGTGTTCATTAGCCTGGTCTAAAAACTCACTGTTACTATTTAGTTCATTGTCCATAACTTTTTGTCCCTCCTCTTCAAGTTCTTTCTGTGTCAGAGGACGTTTATTGCGACTACACCTCGCCATTTCAAATTACTCGTTAATTGCACTAGAAACACTTATACCATGAGCGGGTCACAATTGACCCTATGCGTGCCTAACTCTGCAGTAGTAACAGATAAACTAACGAAATTTTCGTAGATCGATAAATCACCTACCGGTCGAAGATTAGCAGAAAGCGCGCAATGCTCAATCCACGTTTCGGTAGCGTAACTTGGTATTAAAAAGGCGGGGGGTAAATTTTGACCCCGCCATGGTACTTAAGGGTTAAAGGGACCTAATAGAGAACAGTGATCAGTTGTTCGACTCCAGCAGTCGAACAGTGCAGACGTGCCACAGCGAGAAGAGCGACACCGCCGAGGAGCTGCAACGACCAAGTCCGAGCTGAACTTGTTAGTTCAAGCCGTGAATGTAAGCACGGCAGCGGTGACTTGGCGTTAACAGCGCCTAGGCCTGAAAAACAGAGCCAAAACCTTACGTCGTAACTAGGTTAGCCGGGGAGATTTGTTTTTTAAATCAGATCTTCACGGAGGCCAAAATTGCGGCGTAGGGAAGCGAAAAAGCATACGGGCTTTGCCCGTCGGGATACTCTCTGTGCCTCCGTTGGGATGACACTGTGGGATATAGTTTTTTAGAATTCTATATCTGGCAGACACGGCCCCAGGGTCAGAGAGTTGAGAAACGCAAGAGGATCCCCGCTCTAGTTCTGCCTAGAGCGTGAACAACCGCGTTAGGTCACTGGGTGGCACCCAGAATCCGTGCTGGCAACGGGCCAGACGGACAACAAAAAAGCCTTCTTTCAAATTTTTTGATTAGGCCCCCACCCCCACAATGGACCGTTCACGGTCTCCGCCGACCCGTAAGGCGAACCCATCCAACCCCGATGGTTGCCGTGAGAGGAAACTCCACGGTAACATCTATAACGCGTTACTGTCCCACGACGCTTCCGACGGACACGAAACATCAACTAACTACGATGTTTTCAATGACCTCCCCGTAGTAGATGACTGGGAAGCCCATGCCACGGACGAATTTAAGCGTCCCAAGACGAAGAAAAGGAGGACAAAAGCCCGTGCGGAGGGAAACCGCACAATAGAAGAAACTACGGACGACGAAACGCCAAAAGCAGGAAAGAGGATCAGGAAGAAGAGCAGCGAGGACGAAAAGTCTGAACTGCAAATACTAAAGAAGCTCCTACAAGAAAAGGAAACCGAAAACAACGCCCTCAAAAAGAAGATAGAGGAGTTACAAGACATAATTGTAAACTCCCAAAAATCCATAATCGATCACATGGACAAAAAGTTCGACCAACTTGAGGGCAAAACTGAGGTAACCCTGGAAAAACAGGCACCGAAGAACAAAGAAGATAACCTGGAAAACCAGGCCATAACCAAAAAGAAGGCTACAGGAGCAATTCCAAAAAACAAAAAACAACAAGAGGAAAAGCCCAAAGAGGCAACAAAAACAAAGAAAAAAGAAGATTTCCCCCCACTCACCCCCACCAAACCCCAAGAAGGTGCACAGGATAGTGATGCGCAAGTTGATCGACACTCTCCAACACCGACACAGATGGACATAGAAGAGGTACCCAAGAAAACTTGGGTACCAAAGCCACCTGTAATTAAATTACTGAGTGTGAACTACACAGGGGCCATACTAAACATCTCCCAAAAAGAGCAGGTTATAACGAACAACAAACTGTCCAGAAGCGGCCGAGAAACGCTTATACAAGCAAAAAGCCCTGAAGACTACAGGAAGATGGTAAAAATCATTGAAAAATTCAATGAGGAGACGAAAATCCAGTGGATAGCATTTCCGCTGGAGGAGGACATAAAACCAAGAATGGTTTTAAGAGGGCTACCATATTCAACAGAGCCAAAGGGTATTCACGACGAGATATTGGAAGACCACAATATTGGAGTATTGTCGGTCAAGAATATGATATCGAGGAAACCCGACAAAAGGAACTTGCCAATGTTCGTTATGACGGTGGAACGAGAGGACGTGGAAAAACTAAAGCGCATCACTAACCTGATGCACATGAAAGTCAGAATAGAGGAGCTGAGAAAAGCAACAGGGCCCACACAATGCTTCAACTGCCAGGGCTACCACCACGCACAAAGGGCGTGCTTCAAAGCACCTCGATGTGTAAAGTGCGGCGAGGAGCATGAAACGAGGAGCTGCACGATGCCAAAAGAGCAGAAGGCAAAATGTGCCAACTGCAAAGGTCAACACCCGGCCAACTTCAGAGGCTGTCCCAGATGTCCAACCTGGGGCAGACAACAACAACAACAGAGACAAAGGCCAGTAACGCAAAGCAGGCCACAAACAGCTCCCACTGGGCTATCCTACGCCCAGGCAGCAAAACCCCAGGAGAATGAGAAAACCATCCTCATCTCGAAACAACATCAAGACGGCCTAGTGAACTCCGTAAAGGAACTACTAACTAGGGTAGTGAATGAAGCGATAAAAGACTTCAAGTTAGCACTGAACTAGTGCAAACTAATAGGGGATACTTGAGGATAGGCTCCTGGAATCCAGGGGGTATAAGGACCAACCAGAATATTCTGGACGAACTGGTCAATAGATACGAAATGGACGTCGTAGCCATTCAAGAAACAAAACTCACGAACAACGTTACTATCAAATTCCCAGGATACGACGTATATAGGAACGATAACACAGCGAGAGTAGGTGGCACAGCAATACTTGTGAAAAAAGGCATAAAACACACTAGATTATTAACACCGCAACTAGTAACTATGCAAGCCACAACAATAAGATTAGAAATGAGGCAAGGAGAAGTCAGGATTACCTCCGCCTACGTAAGACCGCAAGATCCGCTGATCGACGACGATCTAAATATGTTCCTAAACGACGAACCCTCTATCATCATAGGAGACCTAAACGCAAGATCCCCTAACTGGAATGATAGAGCTACGAACAGAAATGGAAGACTACTAAACGCGTACATAGAAAATAACGAAGAAGTCATGGCAATGGGCCCCACAGACCCAACGCATTACCCAGGTAACGCACTTCCAACGCATATAGACATAGTAGTTGCAAAAAACCTAGGACTACAAACAGGGTACAACTGACCACAACCCCATCCTATTAGAACTAGGAACGTGGGAGGAAGAAAGCACAACCAAAAAGATCAAAAAGAAAACAAAGTGGACAAACTTCAAGAGACTCGTGAGCACCGGAATAAACATTGTCCCAGTGATAAACAATCCACGAGAAATAGAAGATAAGGTCCTAGAGTTGGAAAACATCATCCAACAAGCAATCAGGAATAGCACTACTGAACAGGAAGTAGTAATGCAAACGGGCAGATTCAAGGATATACCTCAAGTAATAAAAGACTTGATAAGGGAAAAAAACAGAGCTAAACAGACAGCAAGAAGAACAAGAAACCAAGCAGACAAAAACAGAGCAAATCGATTAAACAGAGAGGTCAAAACAGCACTACAACAACACCGTAGTGAAAGCTGGGAAAACCACATAAGGGACATGGAAGAACAAAGTCCAAATATGCAAAATATTTGGAAACTGCAGAAAATCCTACGAAGTGACAGAAAACCAATTCCCCCACTACACGGAGAAAATGGTATAGTATACAGCACAGAGGAAAAAGCAGAGGTAATGAGGAGTACTCTCGAGAGAGAGTGTACATTCAATTACCACCCAGACGAAGACATCGACTTCATAGAAGAAGTCGAAAGACAAAGAGAAAGACCGGAAAACCCAAACGAAATTATCCCTCCAACAACACCGGAGGAGATAAATGAGCTAATCAAGAACAGCTCACCAAAAAAGGCTCCCGGTCCAGACCAAATTACGAACAGAGCTCTAAAATATCTACCAGCAAAAGCCATTGTTTATCTAACAAACATCATTAACGCAATGCTAAGGTTCAAAAAATTCCCAAATAGATGGAAAGAGGCCCATGTCATAATGTTACCGAAGCCCGGAAAAGACAGCACATTCCCACAAAATTACAGGCCGATAAGCTTACTACCAGCAATCAGCAAAATAGTAGAAAGAGTGATACTCAGCAGACTCCAAGCTGAAACAGACAGACTAAACATTATACCAGAAGCCCAATTTGGCTTCAGATCAGAACACTCTAGCGAGCTACAAGTACTCAGACTAACAGAGTACATAGCAGCAGGATTTAACGACAGACAGTATACAGGAGCTGCATTCCTGGACGTAAGTAAAGCTTTCGACAGAGTCTGGCATAAAGGACTACTATACAAAATGAGAGATTACGGGTACAGCGGAGCAATGACAAGGCTGATCTCTTCTTACTTGAGCAACCGCAGTTTCAGAGTCCGGATAGGACAAGTCCTATCCGAACTCGGGAACCCGGAAGCTGGAGTACCACAGGGAGCGGTACTGTCACCTCTGCTGTACACGATATACACAGCAGATATACCTAGAACACCAGGTACATTATTAAGTCTCTATGCTGACGACACAGCGATAGCGGCCAAACACCGAAATGTAGACATAGAAGTCACCAATCTACAGACAGCGTTAGACGACATTGAAGAATGGAGTCTAAAGTGGAAAATTAAAATTAATTCAGACAAGACACAAGCTGTACTCTTCCAATAGAGGCGAGAACAACCAGAAGAACAGGTCACAGTGCAAGAAAATCCCATTGAGTGGAAAAGCGAAGCGAAATACCTCGGAGTAATAATGGACAAAGGACTAACTTTCAATAAACACGTAGAAACCACAGTACAAAAAGCCAACATGGCAAGGGCCGCAATAAGAGGTATAGTCCTTCCTATACTGACATACGCATCACTTGCATGGGGACATATATGCAACACAACGAAAAAGAAAATACAGGCACAACACAACAAAAGCCTAAGAGAAGCGGTAAACGTACCAAGATACGTAGCTGAAAGATTTCTGTTCAGAGAGTTACAGCAAATCAGAGTGACTGATACAATGAAAGAAAAAGCTAGGATAAAATTCGCAGAACTAGAGAACCACCCTAGTCACATCCTACGAGAGATAATGAGGTATGACGCTTTCCACAGATGGAAGCACAAAAGACCAAAACAACAAATATTAGACTAACGCAAAACCAGAGGGAAAAATAAAAAACCCCCCAATAGGGACAAAATATTACAAAAAGCCCAGAGTGAGAAGAAAATCTAATCAAAACACACACACATAAAGAAGACAGTTCGTAGCTCAAATCACCCAGAATATCGCAAATCGCCTCATTCACAGTGGGCCCTGTTGCTCACACTAGGATGCAGTCTACATTGTGGTAATGTATAATATTTAAATATTTTCTTTATTATAGTGTAGACTATGTACTAATTATGACTTTTCGTTTCACAGGTGACCTACAAAAAAAATCATAAAAAACACAAAAAACGGCTTCGGCCACCAAAAAAATTAAAAAACACTAACAAAAACCGGCTTCGGCCACCAAAAAAAACTAACAAAAACTTCAAAACCCGGGCACGTAGGGCCCAACCCCCTTGAGCACCAAGTCGCCGAGCTGAGCCGGGACTCAGAGCGGAGACTTGAGGCCCAAGTAAGCAATTTTAGTTCGCGGATAAGCTACATTAAGATAAACAGGAATAAAGCGGAGATGCGCTGTCCTGAGTTTTCACATACGGTTAGGAAACCATGTTGGGGTTCAATTACCCAGGACCTCCACATGAAGAGCACTTGGCTGATTGTTGTGCCTCTATAGCGAATCAGATTGCTATAGGGGGGAAAGGGATGGTCTAGAGCATTGGAGCACGGTGGGGTGATTCCTGTTTTTAAACACGAATTAAAACACCTTGCTCCAATGAATTGTTACACCCGATCGTACTATAGAGAACAGTGTGGCTACAGCTGAAATCAAGTGTATAAAATGCTGCTTCTAAATACAGAGGTGGTCATCACGAATCTTAATCTTCATAACGAAAATGGCATTTATAAAAATAATAATTATTATATTAAATACCTGTTCTAAAAATGTAAACTCACCAGTAAATCTTTATTTATTTCACAATTTCTTTATTTTAGGTTCCATTTGTGGCAACGAAACAATTTGGAAAAACATTGACTACTTCACTTAATACTGTTGGTGGGAAATTAGTAGGTTTGTCGTAGATTCTCTAGGAGATCTCGCTACAAGCAAGCGTAATTTGGAAAACGTAGATCATAGCATTCAATGGTAAAGGAGATTTCTTACTGAATATTCTAGTCTTTGTTGTAACTTATTTTTATTACGATGTAAATAATATAGGTAATTTTAATAATATAGGTAATTAATATAGATTTTTGTTTCAATACAGAGCGGCGGCAAGCCGCTTAAAAAAAACTGTTTTTTATTTAAACTTTATCCATAGCAATTAGCAATACTTATTTATAAATGAGGAGTCTTGTGAATTAAGGAATGATTATGAACTGGGTTATGTTGTTGTTGTTTGTTTGTGTTTAAATGACTACGGACACTAAATCCATTTGCCAATCTTACAATTTGAGGTGTAGTGTGTGTGTGTGTAGAGTAATTGTCTGGATACTTAGCAAAGTCGACGTCATTGTCTTTGCTACGAGACGCTAATTGTATCCGAACGTCTGCGGTCCCTCCGTTTAGTACCGATCGCACAAGGATAGAAATTATTTTCATTCATTCATTTTTAATAAACGAAAATTTTTCTACCCAGGTGAGATTCTTACTCACGACTTTTAGGTTCAAAGGTAGGCGCTCTTACCACTGAGCCACAGAGAAGATTAACTGGGTTATGAAATAATAAAAAAACTACTTTATCAATTTTAGAAACATCCTCAGAATAAAGTCGATACGGATTTGTTGCTATGACAATATCACAGCATTAGAGCTTTAAACAAACCACGACCTGCAATATCATGTTTATCTGCTTTATTGATCATTGTAGTGGAATAGTACAAAAACCAAGTAAATCCTTACAGAAAAATTAAAATCACTAAACAGTCGCAAAATTTTATTTTTAAGTTTTGAAGGAATAATCCTATTGCATACCTAATTGACAAGAAATGAAAACGAACAGAAGTTGAAACATATAACATCACGAAAAGAGTAGCTAGTTTAACCTAACAACTATCAAAAAGATATAAATTACAAATTATATGAATATTCGCACAAAAGATTGCTCAAACTAACGAAGAAATAATCAAGGAACCCTACAGTAACATAACTGAAGCATTGAATAATACTATGAGTTACTTCAAGTATTTAATTGGTGACCTTATGCCCAAATGGAAAAGAAAAACGACCAGGAACATATCATGGAAAAGTATGGAGTCGGCGAGAGAAATGAAAGAGAAGAAACACTGGTTTAGTTTGGACAATACCAAAACATGATTACTGCAAATATATTTTTTAACAAAAACTCGAACAGAAAATGGACTTCAGTAGAAACAAATGAAACCACTACGAACGAAATTGACTTGATTTTAAACAACAAGATGACTACAATAAAATTGTAATAAATGTCAGTGTAATAAATAAATTTTAAACAAGCAGCCACCATAATAACCGTCTAAAAGAAAACTAATATCACTACCAAAGAAAAATGGCTGAAAGATTACATTACCAAATCTACAGCTTTCGATTATTAAAAATAATTCTTGATATTGGTGAAGAAATCGGAAGCCTGCAGCAATATACTAAACATGTCTAATAAAACCAGAATAATGTTAAAACAAAGAAAGCAAATTATATAAGTAGCACCATGTAGGGAATAAAATACACAGAACTTTTTTAAGACAATAAGAAAAAATAATAAGGCAGACAAAAAAGTACAATAAAAGATTGGTAGGAGATGCAATAGAAAACAGGAAAACTGTTAAGAAACATTAGTCATTGAAACTAAGCCAATCCTGGCTCTAACAAACGTAAATATCAGAATATATGACATAAATGAAATAAAACAACTTGTGACTAAATCATACAACAAAGTATACAAAATATCGGACACACTTTAAAAAGCAACCAGTAACCAAGAAGATGTGCCAGAAGTCCTTTTAGAAGAAGTAGAATCGACATGCAAAAATTATAAGCAGTTGAAATACGTGGTATAGCAAGTGGAACTGCTTAAATACACTGGCAAAAAAACCTGGAAAATCTAGCAACATATATTTACGACAGCGGCAGCTCGTGGCCTAAAAAAGTGGTAAACATGAGGGAAGCTTGTCGGAGTCAAAAGGAGTTTTAGTACCTACGTTGCTCCCAAATGTTATTAAAAATTTGGTAAAAAAATTGTATAGTTATATAGAAACTAAACTATTAAATACTATACTATGCACTATTGACTATACTATATAAAAAATGTCTATATAATAGACTAAATTTTAAAATATTGTCGCTGCGAATACTAAATAGGTACCCATGCAACTAGTGGCCGGTGGGTGGAGACGGATAATAATTTTTTAACGGAACTGCACTAGCTATTTTTCTCAACTATTACTAGCGACAGATTAACGTCACGTTACCACAGCAACCGTGAACGCTTATGCAGATGGATTTCGCATTTCAAAAATGATATTCACATATCATTTATTTATTTATTTGTCTTAATTTAATTATATTTTTTTGGTGAACCTCACCTTCACCTACTTCACCTGGTCGGCCGCCGCTGATTTACGAAGCAAACAAGCAAGCAATTTGATTAAACCCAGCCTATGAGAAATGTTCACCCAGGTAGTACGATCGAGTGTAACAATTCATTGGAGCAAGGTGTGTTAACTCGAGTTAAAACAGGAATCACCCCACCGTACTCCACTGCTCTAGAACATCCCTTTCCCCCCTATAGCAATCTGATTCTATAGAGGCACAACAATCAGCAAATGCTCTTTATGTGGAGGTCCCAGGTAATAGAACCCCAACATGGTTTCCTAACCAAATGCAAAAACTCAGGACAGCGCATCTCCGCTATATTCCTGTTTATCTTAATGTGGCTTATCCGCGAAGTAAAATTGCTTACTTTGGCCTCAAGTCTCCGCTCTGAGTCCCGGCTCAGTTCGGCGACTTGGTACTCAAGGCGGTTGGGCCCTACGTGCCCGGTTTTGGGGTTTTTGTTAGTTTTTTTTAGTCTCCGAAGCCGGTTTTTGTTAGTATTTTTTTGATTTTTTTGGTGGCCGAAGCCGTTTTTTGTGTTTTTTTTTTGTAGTTTTTTTGGTAGGTGACCTGTGGACAAAAAAATCATAATTAGTATATAGTCTATATTATAGTAAAGAAAATATATAAAATATTATACGATACCACAATGCATGTAGTATGCATGGACTGTATCCTTATTTGAGCAGCTGGGCCCACTGTGTATGAGGCTATAAGCGATATTCTGGGTGATTTGAGCTAGGAACTGTCTTCCTTGTGTGTGTGGTATGATTTGAAGTTTCTTCTCACTCTGGGCTTTTTGTTGAATTCTGTCCATCTGGGGGGGTGCTGATTTATGAACAGACTAAGATCAAAATATATACCAGACCATTGTACTGCAGCAAACATAATTATCATCCATAAGAAAGGTATAAAAGAGCATTTCTCTCTCTTGTTGGCGAGAAGAATGTAGTTTCGATTAATTTTTAAATAATTTTAAACTGTTTTTTCTTGTTTAGTGTAGTGTTATGTACAATTTTATGTTTAATATTATGTTTATTACATTCTGCGCTTGTTGGATAGACCAAAACTGACAAAATGCCCCTGATGATGCTTTAGAAAGCGAAAGTACTTGGACAAGATTTAATTAATAAAATTGTGCTCAATATCTGCCTTTTATTTTAATTATATTTTAAACCTAAATACAAATGTAAAGTGTTTTCCTTCTGTAAAAGTTTGATATTTATTGATATTCAGAAAGCATGTGCAAAAAGATATCTTCCTATGTTTTACAGATTACCAGGAATTATTCAGAATTAGAAAGATTGCTCCAGGAACGTTCGATAGATAAGAATAACCTTAAAATCATACAGAACCTTTATAGAAATCAAGTGGTATCTGTGAGAGTAGGACTGGAATCTACATCATATTTCTCAATCGAACTAGGTGTACGACAGGGTTGTGTTCTGTCACCCCTCCTTTTTATACTTTTCTCTGAATCGATTTTCGATAGAGCCTTAAGTGACACTGAAATTGAAATCAAAAGTCAACTGACAGACTGTTAGTAATCTTCGCTTTGCTAATGATACAGTCATAATGGCTGATAGCCAAGAAGCGCTATAACGACTAATAGATAGAATAAACACTGAAGGAGAACGACTGGGATTGAAGATTAATATAGACAAGACGAAGGTAATGGTGGTTAGTAGAACACGAAATATGCAATTAAACATAAGAGTAAAAAATAAGAATACCCAAAAAGGTCCCCGAGTTCAGATATCTCGGTGGTTGGATAACTGAAGATCTAGATCCAGACATAGAGATACGTAGCAGGATTAAGCAGGCCAGAACAGTATTTTCTAATATAAGAACCTTGCTAAGCAACAGCAGCTTTAACTTAACGCTTCGATATCGCTTTGTAAAATGTTACATTTACTCCATACTGCTATATGGTGTAGAAACCTGGACCATAAAAGCCAATGTGATGAACCGATTGGAGGCCTCTAAAGACGACTTAAAATTTCCTGGACAGATTACACAACAAATGTGAAAGTATTAAATCGAATGGGCAGAGAACGGCATATTATTGCTGCCAATAATAAAAAGAAGAAAAACTGCTTATCTGGGTCATATATTTTGAAATGTACCAGTTTTTAAAGATTATTATATAAGGGAAGATGGAAGGAAAACAGGACATCGGAAGAAATAAATACTCATGGCTTAAAAACATAAAAGAGTTGACAAACCTCGATGTCCATGAACTCTTTAGAGCCCCACAAGATCGAGAGGAGTATGCCAGAATTGTCGCCAACATCCACTAATTGGATAGCACACCATAAGAAGAAGAAAGCATATAGCACAATGTTCTTCGAGAGATTATGTGGTTGGAGCTCAATAGGGAAAAAGTTCCAGGTTCCAGGTTAATAGTATGTGAAGATTGTGGGTGACATGCATGAATGAGTAGCAATAACTGTTAGAACAGGTATGGGAGAGACTACTAAATTTCTTGTAAAAGTTGAACTGAATCATGGCTTTACAACAAAAATTTAAACAATCGACACAAACTCTTGCTAAATAATGTTTCAAACTTATTTAAAAAAAAAAAACAAAGTATTTGTTATGTTTATTTAAAAGTAATATTAAATCAAATTATGCACAAACTTTGAATGATAAAATGAGTGTAAAAAATAGTTTTAAGTACCTAGTATTCGTAATAAAGAGTAATGGGGTAATGATGCAGACGATTAAGAAGATGGAAAAGATGACGATTTATGCAGTCGAGTTACAGCGGGGTGGATGATAGCACTCACAACATAATAATCATGTGCTTTCTCAATATCAACAAAAATACTATACTATGATCGTTAGTTCCTTTAGATAAACTTAAATTTAACTATTTCGATAATATAATATTACAATATATAATCTTTTTTGTAATACTTTAAAAGCCCCTTCTCCTTTTCTGGTATAAAATTAGCCAAGATGGTATTTTGGCTTCCACGATATTGAGAGGTACTAATTTATACTACTTTCTGTCTTACATTTAGTTAATTTTCTCTTTAACAATTAGTGTAGCATATACTAGTTTCTAAAACAACTAGTAATAAACTTCTTCTTCTTCTTCTTCAGCCTGTGTTCGTCCACTGCTGGACATAGGCCTCTTCCATTTGCTTCCATCGATTTCTACTTTTGGCAATTCTCATCCACTGCTTGCCCGCGACTTGTTTGATATTGTCTGTTCACCTCTTCTGCGGTCTGCCTACTCCTCGCTTGTTCTCTCTTGGTCTCCAGTTTGTTAATCTTTGTGTCCATTTTTCGGGATTATCTCGGGCAACGTGTCCAACCCATTGCCACTTGAGCCTTGTAATACGTTCTGAGACATCAGTAATTTTTGTTCTTTCACGAATGACGTTAATTCGAATCATGTCTCTCAAACTAATCCCTAGCATGGAACTCTCCATTGCTCTTTGGGTTGAAATGAGCTGCTCTAAGGTTTTCTTTGTGAAGGCTATGGTCTCCAGTCCATATGTAGTTACAGGCAAGATATATTTGTCATAAACTCTACGTTTTAGACACATTGGTATATCTTTATTTCTCAAAATAAAGCTTAATTTGCCGACAGCTTTCCAAGACAGTTGTATGCGTCTTTTTATTTTGGCTATTTGATTTTCTTTGCCGATTTTAATGGTATGTCCAAGATATATATATATATATATATATATATATATATATATATATATATATATTATATATATATATATATATATATATATATATATATATATATATATATATATATATATATATATAAATGAACCAGAAGTATTTGCTGACCACGTAAGGAAGTAAACTTTAAATATTGGGTATGCAGCACTAAAAATGAAAGGTGTACTCTTTTATATTTTTATTCCAAGCTTTCGGACATTGGTTATGTCCTTGATTAAATTATTATTATCATTATTATTATTATTATTATCCTTATATTATTCTATTGCCAATGTCAATATCAATGTCATAGATTTTTGAATAAATAATTAAGTTTGTGTGAATGTTGAGTAATTTTTTAAAATTTTAAATATAGGAATAGGTTTTAGCTCAACAGACTGTGATAAATTTTATCAACAATTTTTTTAAAAATCATTTATGATACAAGCTCATTAAGTTTGTAAGTATCGAATTTTTAATTAATTATACAAATTTGTAAAAATCATTCATCACATTTGTAGCTTCCTGATGAAGGACATAACCAATGTCCGAAAGCTTGGAATAAAAATTTAAAAGAGTACACCTTTCATTTTTATTGCTGCATACCCAATATTTAAAGTTTACTTATATATATATATATATATATATATATATATATATATATATATATATATATATATGTATATATATATATATATATATATATATATATATATATATATATATATATATATATATATATATATATATATATATATATATATATATATATATATATATATATATATATATATATATATATATATATAGTGGTCTACATTTTCAAGACTGACGTTGTCAATAACAAGATTAATTTGTAAATTACTCATTATTTTTGTTTTCTGAAGGTTCATTTTAAGACCCATTTTATTTGACTGCTGGTTTAATTCCTTCAACATTTGCTCCAGTTCATTGATATCTGTACTAAATAATACTATGTCATCCGCAAACCTCAAATGACTCAAACGTACACCATCAATGTTTAGACCTTTTTCCTCCCAGTCAAGCTGTTTGAATATATTTTCCAATGCTAGGGTAAAAAGCTTTGGTGAAATAGTATCACCTTGTCTAATACCTTTATCAAGGAGCATTTTTTCAGTTTTTTTTGTCTTCATTGATTTTGATGTGGAATGTGGCCTGTTCATATGAACAGTAATAAACGAAAAATACAAATTGATAATTAAAAAAAAACTTATTGGTATAAATACATTTAAATTTAGTTTACTGGATATAGAAACGGCATATGGAAATTTATTCTGTAACATAACGTTTAATAATAATAATAAATATTGATTGGCGACAATCTATTTTTATCACACTATTGCTGAATGATATAAATGTTGAACTAATGAGCAAAACCCCCTTTTCCTAAATTACTGCAAACAATTTCCATTTCTAACAACAGCAAATATTTAGTATAATAAACGAAAATCACGTACATGTTTGATATTCCAAATAACCTCCTAAATGATTATCACAATGCCGTTAAAACGTTTAGTGGTGGTATGTTAATGTAGTGTACATTGACTGATATTTATCTAATCGCTAATATGGTAGTGTAAGCCCCGCTTGCTACGATCTACGTGACTGACATACGCAAACTCATTAGTTAATCGGTGACGGAGGAGCTCTGCACAACTACCAACTCTCGAGCTCTCGATGCTACTAAAACTTTGCCAATGGGATAAAAGTACTTTATTTTAAGGTCCCTGTTATTGAGGATAATTTTCTTCGCTTCCAAAACACCGCTGGAATAATGAACGATCGATAACTGCAGACCCGACCTAGACGTAACTTTTCCTTTCTGTCTTCCTTAATATTATAAATATACAGTGAGAAGCAAAATTATGAAATAAACTAATTTTTTGGGAAGAAAACTTTGTGTGATAGCTCATTTATTAGATGTGTGATAGGTCATTACTTAGTTTTTTTGTTGTTGCCCTCTTGGCCTACTAAGGACCACGAAAATAAGTTCATTTTTATTATGGCTAAGTTCTCTTCCTCTATCACTAGGTTTCCATTGGTAAATACAATTGGTACATAGGTAATTTAGAATATTGTAAAACAGTAATGTGCATATTTTAAGACATGAAATGAATGGGTAATGCTATAAGAATAAAATAAAAAAATCATAAACATGTAATGTAACATAAACATTCGTTATACAGATAGAACGAAACTTTGACAAAAATAAATCCATGCCTGGGTATAGACATTGTATAAAATATCGTTCAACTATCTGTCTCGCAACAATGTTGTTTGTGTAACAATGTTGTTTGTCTAAGAAAGTTTTTAATAGTTCAGGAAATGAAGCTCGAAAAAAGTTAAAACCTCGCAATTTTTTCGTCCTGCATGAATTGAGTTGAAATTTTAACAGAAGATAGGTGATAGCCCAAGGAACAAAATCTATATCGAACCGAAGTGCGCTGAATGGTTTTAGGAGTAAAAACTACCCCTAATTGTCAAAAATTATAAAATAACATATTAAACCTGAATATGATTAAGATTTGGTTTGAATTAGTTAAATAATGATTATTTTATACTTTTGAATAGAGTTCCATCATATTTCAACCCTTAAAAAGCAACCCTTGTTAGAGACTAATGTAAAAAAATTACTAATTCTAAAAAAATGATTTCGCCTTGGATCGATTTGGATAAAAATTTGGATTTAAGCTCAATTCACCCGCTGCTGTATAGTTTATGCCATGTAGACAAACCCTGATTTTTCTTAGGGGTGAAAACTAACCCTAATTGTCAAAAATTATAAAATAACATATTAAACCTGAATATGGGTAAAATTTGGATTGAATTAATTAAATAATGATAGTTTCGTGCTTTTGAATAAAGTTCCATCATACTTTAACTCTTAAAAAGCGACCCTTGTTAGAGATTAATGTAAAAAAATTAGTAATGCGAAGAAAATGATTTCGCCTTGGAACGATTTGCATAAAAAATTGGAATTAAGCTTAACTCACCCTCTGCTTTATAGTTTATGTCATGCCGATGAACCCTGATTGTTCTAAGGGGTGAAAACTACCCCTAATTTTCAAAAATTGTAAAATAACATTACAAATCTTAAGATGAGTGAAATTTGGTTTGGATTAGTTAAATAGTAATTTTTTTATACCTTAAAATACAATTTCATACATTTTCAACCCTTAAAAATCAATTGTTATGAGTGCTATAGATAAAAACAATTTTTTGCCAAAATTTTGCAACTTTTTAACTTTTGAAAATCACCCTTTACAACATTGCCGTTGTAAAGGGTGCAGTTTATAAACTAAGTTAATAGATATAAATTAAAAAAAGTAGAATTAAATACAAAAAAATTTATCAACATAAAAAGGCACCATATATTCTTATACATTTACATAAATAGTTGAAAATATTTACATTTATAGGTAAAACAATTATAATATTAATTTTATTCGTCATCAATTACATCTTCATCGTGATCTATGTCATCCTCATCTTCTTCAATTATTGGTGGACTATTATTGCACCCTTCACCTAAGCACCCATAACAAGTGAAGTTACAGTATAAACCAACTTTTCTGCACCCACATGAAACGCCGCATCCTTTTTTGCATTGGCAAAAAATAATTTTCAAAAGTTCATCGGGTGCAGGTTGTTTGTTCATGCGTACGGGTAATAACAAACCATCTTTGAAATACCATCCCCAGTCTGTTGCTCTGATATTTTTATTGCCAAGCCATAAACATATGAGCAAATGTTTTATTCTGTTGTATGGGATTTCAAAATAAGAACGCTTTAAATTTCAAATGTATAACGCCCCACTACCTAATATACCGGTTTTGTAGATTATTATGCTCCAAAATGTACTGTACTATACTAATGAAATTTTCACAAAAAAAACTAATTGGTTTTTTAACGTATTTCCTTTATTTTTAACGATAGAGTGTTTCCTCAAAAACGATTTTGTAGAGGTTTTTAAGAGCTACGAGGATCTGTTAATTAAATCTCTTTGGAACCCTTCGTTTTTAAATGTTGTGTGTTTAAAGGGCTCGAAAAAGATGGTGCTTGATCGTAAATCGATGCTTTAAACGACTATATCTCGCCAAATATTCATTGTACGACAAATCTAAATAAAAGAAAATTTTAGTCATTAAAAAAGCTACAATTTGGTACATTTTTATTTCTTTCATATATTCAGTATTTTCGGGGATATTTAAAAAAAGAAGGGTAAAAAATATGAAATTGTAAATCGTTTCTCGCTTTAAGCTGTATTTTTTCTAAAACTAAGCATTTTAAATGGGTTAAACTTCTTGGACGTGTTAACAATACATGTTCAAAGAGAATTGCAGAAGGGTGAAGATCGATTTTAATTATGGGAGTGGTTAGGGGGTTGTTTTCATCGATTTTTTTGTAAATGAGGTATTGGCCTTATTTTCATCATAACTCACTTAATTTTTGACCTAGAGTCTTTTTTTTATGATAGATCTATTTATGTTCTTTAAAAAAGGTTGCGTGAATTTTCTTTCAAAATGCATCATTTTCCCGATATTTGACTTTGAATCTTTCAAATTTGGCATTTGAAGAAAACTGCTGAACATTGATAGGCCGTATTTCGGTTCCTATTACATCGCAAAAACATTTTAAAAAATGAATTGTATTTGTCTTTTTAAAAGCTACAAATTTGTTCTTTACAATTTTTTGATAAAATGCACCATTTTCGAGTTATTCGCGAAAAATCGATTAAAATCGTCGATTTTTTCGTCTAAAAGTTGTTACTTTCAATCGCGAATAACCTGAAAAATATCAGTTTTACAAAAAAAATGTATGGAACACTTTTTGTTTATCATCACTTTTTTAATCGAAACCTGTAGTTAAAACGTAAAAAAAAAATTTACCAACGGGATGGGGTGGCAACCACCCCCAAGGCTTTGGCGAACTCTGGTTCGATATAGATTTTGATCCTTAGGCTATTACCTACCTTCTGTTAAAATTTCAAGTTAATCCACGCAGGACGAAAAAATTACGAGGTGAAATGCTTCATTTCCTGGAGTATAAGTGGTTTGACAGCATAATAAAATCGTAGATTTATGTGTAGCTTTCAATTTTTATTAGTTCAGAATCCGGCAGCCCGCAGAAGTATTGGGTTTTTATAATATAATTATTTGACAACCTTTTGTTGGCCAACCTCCTACAGCAGAAACGAGCCGAAATACATGATGTTTCCTATGTTTCGAATTTATTTCGTTCAATCTGTATAAATAACATTAAATAAATTCATTTCATAATGTTGCCCCTCACATTATAACCAATATTTAAAAATTATTATTATTATAATATCTAATTATTTATTTCAATTTTAATTGCCGTATTGCCAGATTCCAGTAAGAACCTAAGATGGTATCCATTGAATTCTGACAGGCAATTTCCTCCTCTGTCCTCCTGCTCGTTTTTCTTGATCACCCCAGAAATTAGACAGTGTACTTCTCTCCATTCTTTTTCTCCTCTCAACATTCTCCTCAAACATTTACAATGTTTCTTATATCCAGCCTGAAACCCATTTGTCTCTCGAAATCTCCCCTCTCATTTGCCCATCTCTGGTAGTTAAAAATGTGGGCGGGAGTTTTCGGTACTCCACAAACAGTACAGTCTGCCGAGGTAGATTTGCCTATTTTATTTGTGAAGGTGTCAAAACTACCATGTCCAATCAGAAACTGCGTCAGGAAGTGGTCTAGTTCCCTGAACTAATATTCCCACCATGGTCTCAGATCGGTAACAAGGTCCTTGTCTACATTGCCTTTCCGCTATCATTCGACCATTCTCTCTGCCATTCTACTATCGTTCTTGTTCTTTCTAAAGTTGCTAGACCTTAGGCGAATTATTTGTAAGAACTTATTTCTCACTGTCAGATTTCTTACCCCTTGATGTACGCTCTACAATTATTTTATTTGATCAACATCTACAAATATTTTATCACAAAGTCAACTCGGCTTTTTATCTAATAAATGTACCAGTGATGCTTTGTGTTTCTATACTACATAAAGTCTATCAAGCACTAAACAATAATCTTTACACTGCCACTGTTTTTGTGACTATGACAAACCTTTTTTGATTGTGCAAATCACGACATTTTGATAAAAAAACCAAATTTATATAGAACTCGAAGTATTTATTTTAATTGGTTCCAATCTTACTTGAGGAACAGGAAACTAGTTAGAGCAAATGATACTGACTCTAGTCATAAAAGCATTATATAGAGTACCACAAGGTTTAGTATTAGGTTCTCTATCTTTTCTTGTCTTTATAAATGACAAATGATTAAAAATCGATGGAAAATGTTTGCTTTGTGCTGATGAGACTAGTATCATATGGAGGAACTTCTAATATTGCAACTCTTCACGCAACTATAACTTCTGATCTACTTAAAATAAAAACCTGGTCCGACTATAATTTACTCTCGTTTAATGTGATAATAGCATTATCCTATAAAGGAGTTCTTTGACCTTTGCTTCTTAATAACAGCCAGATCAGTATTGTTGATTCTGTAAAATTTTTTGGTATATTTATAGATAGCAACCTTAAATTGTCCCTTCATATATATTTTTAAGTAAGAAACTAGCCTGAGCCTACTATGCATTAAGATCTGTTTCGAAGGAAATCAATTTAGCCTCTTACAAAATAATATATTATTTTTCTTGGTCAGAGTCCCATCTTCGATATGGCATCCCTTTTTGCGATTTTAGTACAGATGACCAATCTGTTGATATTTTTAAATGACAAAAAGAATAATACAGTATGTTTTCGCCTCAGTAGAATCACACATTGCAGAAGCTACTTCAAAAATTACTGGATTTTAACTCCACCTTCTTTTTATATTCTAAAAACTATTTAATTCGTAAACACCTATGTTTTTCCAGCAAGACCTAATCAGAAATTTAATATTTGATGTGTACTTACCGATCCCGTCCACTGAGAGTAAAGGAATCTATTTCATATTCGGCAAAAAAATTATACAACCATCTTCTTTTGCAACTTAAATATGCAACTTCTTTCCTTAAGTTCCGCAAAATGACAAAAGTCTATTTATCGGAAATACCATATCGTCAGTTGACAAGTAAAACTTACTAAATACAACAATGATGGAAATTGATTTTATAACCAAATACAATAATGGTTTAAAATATTTGCCTGGGAAAAGTTACTAGCTACAAACATCGTTTCAACACAGACTTTTAATTTTAAACATTTTATTATTTGTAAATTTTAAAAACACCCCGACAGGTAAAAGTCATGTTTGCATTCTAGTTTGTGGATTATGTTAGTTCAGTTAGTTGACTTAATCAGTATTTATTGTTGTTTGCCATTCTTAAGCTGTAATAATTACTTTAATAAGTGAAAATTTGTTTAAAATTCATTTACATTTCTTCTTTACTTTACCGAGTGTACCTTCTATTATAGTATGAGTTTTTAGACAATATTTCGGCAGGTAAAATTCACTCATTACATTTGTCTCAAAAACGTCAAAAATTCATAATTTTTTAATAAAAACTCTGTTAGAAAGCTTAAACTTTTTTTTAAAATAAGTACCTCCTATTATAATATTAAGTTAATATTTCTTCCTTCCTTTGTTGACTGTGGCTTTTGTTACAGCATGAGTTTTTAGACAATTTTTCGGCAGGTCATATTCACTAATTACATTTTTCTCAAAAACTTCAAAAATACAAAATAGAAAAAAAACCATTATAAGATAAGGTAGCTTAACATGTTTCTGAAAATAATTACATTGTGTTATGACATTGAGTTTACATTCCGTCCTACCTTTATTGAGTGTACTTTTTGTTATGTCATGCATTTTTGCATGAAAACTTGAAAAATACACAATTTTTTAACATAAACTCTGTAACATCAGATAGCTAAACTGTTTCTCAAAATAAATACTGTCTGTTATAAGTTATAACATTGAGTCTACATTCCTTCTTTTCTTCATTGAATTTACCTTTTGTCATAGCACGAGTTTTCAGACAATATTACAGCAGGTAAAATTCAGTAATTACATTTTTTTTTAAACTTCTAAAATACCCAATATTTTAATAAAAACTCTATAAGATAAGGTAGCTTAAGTGGTTTCTCAAAATAATTACATTCTGTTCCAACATTGATTTAAAAATGGATTTTTTACTATGCTTTTTTTAAAAATGGATATTAGAATATGCTTTCTTTAAAACTCCAATATCTCTGTTCTTTTAATATGGTACTTAGTGAGTTTTACTTGTCACCTAACGATATTATTCAGTGGAAGGGTTTTTTAACGAATAACTAAGAAATTACATTACGTTTATGAACAAGTATCTAAAGTATTTTTATATATATTTAGGTATAACATGCAGCAACTTAAACCTATTAGTTGGTAAGGTTTTATTATCCAATTTGCAATTTATTTACATTTTGCAATAAATTTTTAATTTTTTTATCTTTTATTTTGTGATATTGAAGATTTATGTAATTTCAGTAAATTGTAAATTGATATTTTTATTCTTCTGACGTCGTTTTGTGAGTTTTGTCCATAAAATTGTACAATCTTTAGTCTCAGTAAGGTATAGTTTATTTCACTAAAAATGGTGAGTGCTTATTGATTGCAATAAAACCCGACCGCAAGTATCCTAGCTTAGTCAACATTAGTTGAGCAGGTAAGTATTCAGGTACTGTGGAGTGACGTTATCTTGTTTGTGTCATAAATTCCTAGTAATATAAAAACGATTAAAAAATCGTATAAAATTATAAAAACGATTAGAATACATTTTATTTCATAGAGTTGTAAACATTTTAACAGTGAATTTCACTATCAATGGTTGATCTTTTAATGACCACAATAAATTTGTTGATCGGTAAGTATTTCCTGGAATAATTATTCCCTCTATTCTGTCTAATTTGTAAAAGTATATAAAACCGATGAGAAATTTTTAAATATACATTTTGTTTCATTTAGTTGAAAGTGTTACAAGTGTTACCAGTGTTATACCTATTTATACCTATAAAATAGCATTATGTGGCGTCCGTGGCAAAACATTGATGGTGCTTCTTCTGATGCTAGAGAAATCGTAAAAACAATATAATAATATAGTTCTTTACTTTCAAGAGGACTTACTGCTAATACTGCTGCCAGTGAAATATCTGATTTAACGAAAATACCTCTAACCATAGTAAAAAGAATTACATCAAATTTCATTAAGTCAAGAAGGAAGCGTAAGGATGCCGGTTCTACCAAATGTATTGACGAAAGTGATAAGGACTTAATAAGACGAAAAATTTACAGAATGTACAAAGAGCAACGGATACCTACATTAGATGCTTTAAAACAACGGCTTACTAATGATGATACACAAATAAACTGTAGCCGCAGTAGTCCTTAGAGGATTTTGTCTAAATTGGGCTTTACAAAAGTGGCGTACTGAATATATAACTTCCATAAGTAAGTACCGTACAGAAGATCGACCATTAATTTATCTGGATGGGACATGGTTTGACACTCATGAAACACCATCCAAAGGATGGTCCAATTCTTCCAACATGTGTCAAACAAGAGATCCATCAAACAAAGGGAAAAGAATAACAATTTTACATGCAGGATCAGCAAATGGTTGGGTACCAAATGCCATATGGCTTTCTGCAAATAACATTAAAGACTCCTGCGTGGACTACCATGAGGATACAACGGCAGAGCTTTTTGAGTAATGGTTTAAAAATTGTCTTATATCTAACCTTCCTCAAAATAGTGTGATAGTAATGGACAATGCAAGTTACCACAGTCGTCAATTACATAAGTCTCCAAGTGCAAATAACACGAAAATTAAAATTCAAAACTACCTGTTAGAAAACGAGATATATTTTAAAGAAAGTTATTTAAAAACTGAACTGTCAGAAGTGTTAAAATCATTTTCTATTTAAAAACTATATGTTTGTGACGCATTGGCCGAGGACATGTGACATACAGTGTTACGGCTTCCGCCCTACTATTGTTTATTTAATCGCATAGAGCATATGTGGCACCAACTAAAGTTAAATGTTAGGTCACAAAATGTTTCTCCGACTTTAAGTGGTAGTGTAGTCGAATTAATAAGGAAATGTGTTGATAATTCAAGAATTCAGTACGCCATGCAATAAACGTAGAAAATTCATATGTTACTTTGAATCAGCTAATTAAAATAATTGTTATTAATTTTGATGAGGATAGCGACAGCGAAACAGAATTAGATATTAAGGAATTTAAAAATATATTTTGGTTATTTTGGGTATTTTTTTTGTAAATAATAACTTGTATATATTTTTCTATATTTTTTTTCAATTCATCTATTTTTTGTTCATTATGTATTCGTTTGTTTGTATATACTGTAAATAGAACTATTATTATTGTACATTTTTAACGATATCCGATTAGGAAGAGCATATACTTTTAAACACGCCAGTTTTTTGCTGACAGTCCTAAGCCTGTAAAAAGTGTGAAGGAAAGTACCTTTCTGAATTTAGATCCATGTACTACAATTATTCACGTAGAACAAAAAAACTACTTTCTTCTTAATAAAAATTGTTCAGTTGTCAAGTACATTTATTTGAACAACCTGAAAATATCATATGAAATAATTTAATAAATTTTTATTATCGTGTATTACACAGCTACCAATAAAATATATTAAATAACAAACTTTCTGAAGTGCGACCCTGTGTACTTCGGTAGTTTATTGAGAGACTCTTGTATGTATTTCTATAACTTGTTGATAGCCTCTGATGACACTTCGTCTGATGGCTAGCAACCCCAGTAGATTTCTACGTTACCATGTAGCTAATTCCGTTTATAACCTAAACATACTGGTTTTTTAACACGAAGACATTATTTAAAGAGTTTTTACCTATATATTTAGTGACTTTAAACATCTAAATCTAGATAGCATTGCTGATGGAATAGTTAATCCGAAATCTTTTTGTGATATAGCCCCATAAAATTTGTATATTAAAATACCTTTTGTAAGAGAATTATTTTAAATAAAAAAATTTGTGGATCGCCAGCTACAGGAATTAAATTTTCTTGTGGAATCTAATTATATGGTTACTTAGTTTGGGTTTTTTTCTAAAAAAATGTTTTAAATTTTCATCAGTGATAAGATCACTTTTAATAAGAACGCTGTACATTAAAATCAGAAACCGTATGAATTGAACCGTAAAACCCTTATATAATATTCTTGTTGTACGTATTTGTAGAAATCAATTTATTTCCATTAAACTCGTAATCTTTACCGTTTAAATATTTACCCCTCACCTTGTAGTTAATCTACGCGGGAAGCGGCCGCAAGTAAATTTGTTTTTGAGCTAAACAAAACCTGCTCAAGTTGTGCACAGCAGGAGAGCTTTTCAGGACTAATTTTTATCAAAGTAAATTTAGCTCGCAAGAAGCAGAACATTAAAGTTTCCCCTCTTGGCACAACAGGTAGTTATACTATAATTAATATCATCTCCGGTCTCGAGTTACAATAACTACAATGAATTCTCTTTGCCGGAGGCCTTTAGAACTGCCTGAACTCCACTGGGCTGTTGGGCTAAATTGTTAAAATATTGAGCCAGCAGTGGTCTTTGTCGCAGAACGGGTTTTAAAAGTGAGGCCTTTTTTGTTAAGTTCTTTTAAATTAATGTTAAGTGTATAAAATATTCTTTAATGTTAACGTTTAAGTTTAATTTATAATAAAGGTCAAGGAAATAAAAACTCTCCTAGATTTTAAAAAAGAACACATTTTTTTTAAATATAAGATACTTCACCCCAAGAAAAGAATAATACTGTAAAAACATGTTTTTGAAAAAAAAAAATGCAACTTTTGAGGTGTATGTACTGCTGCGGTGGATATAATAAATGTATTACTGTAAATTTAAGTCTTAATAGCTTATATTTTGCAAAGAAAAATAAAAAAATATATCTCAAACAACCTCATGACCTCAATCCACTCGGCAATAAAAACATCACATTGCAAACAACATAATTTACAATAAAAAAGTGCAGTATATAGCGTTATATTCACGAGCGAATTTTTTACATTGCTTTTTTGAACATTTAGCACAATCTATTTTTTACACGAACTGCAGCAAATAGATCCTTATGCACCTTTTCCGTTTATTTTGGGAGTTATCAAAATAAGTTTGATAAATGATTAATTTGATCAAGCTGGAGAGAAAGTGATTCTTGAGCACCCAAAATTCTGCTAATTGTTTCTAGTAACTCACGGTTGATCGTTGAAATATTTAGTCGTCGTATTATGTGAGACATTACTAAATTGTCCCCTACATTTTTATAAAATTAAAATAAGAAATGTCAGTTGATAGATTACGAGATTCACAGATAACATGTGTTTGGGAAAGTATGTACTACATATTTCTTTTCATATATTTTTTTATTTAATATTTTTCTGTTACTGTACTGTAATGTTCGGCCAGTTCGGCCAGTTTCATTAACAAACTTGAAGTGTTTGAAATGTGGTGCCTGCGTCGAATGCTCAGAATATCATGGACGGACAGGGTCAGAAATGAGGAAGTACTCAGAAGAGCGGGCTTACAGGATAGGGAACTTTTTAATTATGTAAAAAGTAAGAAGACTGCATACTTGGGGCACATAATACGAGGAGAACGATACACTTTTGAGCAACTGATACTCGAAGGGAAGATAGAGGGTAGGAGAGGTCTCGGACGTAAAAAAATTTCATGGCTGCGCAATATTCGACAATGGACAGGAATCCACAGCTATGAAATGCTTCGCAATGCTGATAAAAACAGAATTATTTAATCCAGAATATTTAACATCTCACCTGACAAGACGATGTACGGTGGACGCCTACGCAGAAATGCACGGCACCTTAAGAAGAAGTACTGTAATGTGATCTAATTCAATGCTGTATTCTAACGACTTTGTTAAAATATATTTCTTCCTGTTAATTCACAAAATTTTAAACTGTCTATCTTATTTATTATGTTTTAAGTACCAAAAATTTGGATTTCTCCTTTGTATTTTGTGTCACAAATATAGAAACAAGTGTAAGGTTTCGTATTATTGTAAAAATTAACTTAAATTATCGCCATTCAAAATCGTCCGACAATAGGGTTGATTTAGGGCATGTTCTTATATTGGAGATAAACTAAATGCACGAACAAATACTTACCATGTCGGGATAGTATTATGAGGTTTTTTTCCTGGTTTTTCCCTCATAATTTACTATGGAATCACTAACAGGAGAATTTTACTGTCATCATGTCATGTGTTTGTCTTTTTAAAGACGAATTACATGCTACGATTTTTTTCTGACGGATATTCTCAAGTTAAAGTTGATTTCATGTAATCGAATGAACTATCTTATAAGTAAAGTCGTCCCAGGAGTGCAACTCAACAATATTGGCAATATCATTTTAAAGTCGTCTACTTTAAAATGCATAATGTATGTCTGAATTGTCAATATAAATGAGTCAGATAAAATTAAATTATTAGAAGAATTTTTCACTATGTAACAAAAAAACAAAATTTGTTTAATTTATTGTTTGTATTTTGAAAACGATTTCCGAAGTGGAAATTGAAACGTCAATAAACGTATTTTTATCTTTAATTGTGGCTTATTCCCAGTTAAGTAGTAATTATTACTCTACTGTAGTTTATAATTAGTATATTTTTTTTAGTATATTGTTCCACACGCTAAATTATTAAAAGTTTGTAGCATGATATCGTAGAAATAATTTTTACAAATTCTAACTCTTCGAAATTATTAAAAACATAAAATTAAATCGTGAAGTGGGAACAAACCGCAGGAAACTTGTTGGAAAACAGAATATCGGTTTCGACTAAACTGTTGCTCTTCCATTAAATGTCAGTTGCAGCCGCATCTACTTGTCATTTTCCACCTTGAATGCGGCATGTTGTGATAACATACGATCTAATTGACTTTATACAGTTACGATATACAATTTATAACTTTTGACAGTTATAGAAATTGTAGTTTCCCGGAAATCGCTCAATTCTTGTAGTCCATGCTGCATACCGTGCAGAGTTACATTAAATCAGACAGACACATTTTGAATTTATAATCTTTGTATGTTTCTTAATTTTCTAACTAATATAAATACAGAGTTGACATAAAATATTGAACAAAGCAAATATCTTTGAAACGAAAAACTCTTTTCAATATTCAATCTTATAGCTTTGTCTTGCGTTCGTTTCGTTTCTTCCAGTTTTGGCCAAATTTTTGACCATCTCAGTGGCATTAAAACGTTGCAATATTTTAGTAACCATTAATATTCCGCAGATAACGTAAAAATTTTTTAAATTTTTGATACCGTCGGTCTAACAAACCGTAGCTAAATTTAACTGTAGGTGATAAATATTTGTAATAATATAATTGTGTATATTATTGTCTATACAAATATATGAAATTTATAATTTTTTTGTTATTTTAATAATTTTAAGAGGGTATTAAAAAAGTGTCTTTTTATGAACAGGCTTTTAATAAAATGAAAATAAATATTATAACAAAAAAAAATGCTGGTTCCACTAAAACATAAATAATCAGTACTTGAATGTTAATAAACAGGGAAAATAAAATTTTACTCTCAAAATTTGCACATTACTATTCCAAATTTTGAGCACCATAATTTTCAAAACAATACCTACATAATCCCGTCAAATGTTCTAGACACAAATATTTTTTACAGTTTGCACAAGAATATCTTGTTCTTCGATTTTTTGTAGTGCTGCAGTATGTACATCGTCCAGAAGTTTGATTCTGGGGAGCAATATTCTCAGTTTCTATCACGTATTTCAGAAAGACGTAAACGGTTTATCCTGGGAATGTTTTGCTGTTGTGCTCGTTGACGAATATGTGGGCTAACTGACTGAAATCCTAAATTTTCTAAGAATTTTCTTCAATCGATTTTTGTTTGGGTATTCGAGGTGTAGATGATGTAACTATTTATTCCAGCAACGTTCATGGCACTATATGGCCAACGACGCGCGACGCGTTGCTCGAGCGCAAAACGTAGACACCTCCTTTTGTTTTGTTGTAGTCCATGATTATTTCCGGTTTGCCAGTTTCCTGGTCAGCAGAACCATCGTAGTGCATAGTCGATACTGATAGGATATTTCTTTTTTTTTTTAAAGAATACAAAACGAGCATATACTTACCTCTAAAAGCAAACATAATGGATTTTTCTGGTCTTGCTAGTAACATTTGAGGAGGTATCTCACATTTATTTTGATATAATGTCCCAACTGTAGCAAGACGGTGTTGCCTTAGTATCTCCGTCAAAGGTAAGCTAGTAAAGAACTAAGAAGAACAAAGACGAGGCACTAATGCTAAATTCGAAGTATCCCGTTGCAATGGTCTAAATGGCTGTTTCCCTATGTCCACTTCCAAATTTGCAGTGTAAAACATTTTTGCGTCCACTAAGGCATATATTTTTATTCCGTAGCGATTCGGTTTTTTTAGGCATATAAATTTTGAAAGGACATTTACCTAGAAATGTTTCGAGTATTTCGTCAATCGTGTTCAATAATGAGATATTGTAATGTTGAAACAAATTGGATACAAACTTTCTTGCCTGGTAGCTTTATCGTCGAAACGAATATGTTTCGACAAAAACTGAAATCGTATCCGGGACATAGTAAGTCTGAACATGTCCATAGCTACTCCGTCTGTCCTAAACAAATCTTCAGCGTTTCTCCGGTTATTTTTACTAGCACCAGAAATATATAAAAGTCCCAATACTGTTTTTATTTCTAATAAATCAGTCGGTCTAAAAGAACGATTTTGTTAAAAGTGATAGACTTGTATTTCTATAAACTTGTGGGTGTAAGTAACAATTTTTTTCAACATGTTTGGAGAGAAAAGGCATTCTCGTATTTCTGAAGCTTTATTTTTATGCCTTATATTTCCCTTAGGTCCAAATAAATGTGTAAAAATATTTTCAGCGCGTGTTCAAACATTCCGTGCTGACGCAGGATATTTTTGCCAACTGGTAATTCCATCTTTACCGACAATCCGGTATTCAATAAGGTAATCTTGAGGTACAAGGGGTTTCTTCAAAAATAGGTAAGTTTTGTTGATTTTCAAACTCCTCTTCCGAGTTTATATCCTCAATAGTTTCTATAATATAATCTATCAAACTTACCTCATTATCATCTGGTTCTGGTTCTAATCAAACAAATTAGTCTTACCTCAAAATTTAACGGCAACTATAACGCCGGTTTGTGGGATCAAATCGACATTTGTGGGACATTTATATTAATTTCAACATTTTAATGTCCTATTTTTGTTACAGTGGGTCAATTTTAAAAGTTACAATGAGCTATATCTCACGAACAAAAGCTCGTATCAAAAAATGGTTAAAACTGTTTCTAGGATAGTGAGATTCTAAAATAACATAAAAGAAAACTCACCCCTATCAACTAGGCCTTACCCACCACAACCAAAAAAGTTTAAATTGCAAACCCCTACTTGTGATACATCATTAAAAAAACTATATAAAAATGTTATATAATGGTATAACAATGATTATACAGGGTGAAGCAATATTTGCGAAACTTTGGCTTAAATGGAAAATTTAATGAGATTTTTGTTGATTCTGTTGATGACCCTGTTATGTGTTAATATTAACCGGCTAACTATGACTTTTGTATTTGTAATGCTATCATCCGGACTATTATTTTTAATGATGTGCCCGTCAAAATTGTTTTTTGTTAAATAAAAACTTAAGTTTCCATTTTTCCGAAAAAATTGAAAACATTTGTTTTTTGGGCTCTGTCAGATTTAGTATTTTTTTGTTTATTTGAGAATTAAAATTGTAATCAGTTTTCATCATTTGTTCGATCGGTACTGTCATTCAGCTGTAGTTGTTAGAATGGTTTACAGTATACCTTAACGCGTGGAGATCATTTTCATATTTGCCTTCCAGAATCAATGTTATTTACGAACAGCTAGAATATTTTTATAAAAGGCATTATTTTATTCATTAGAGGCAATGCTATAATTGGCCAATTGTTCATACCAGGCAATTTAAGTGGAGGCATTTATCTTGAAGAAGGGTATATATTTATCACATACCAGCCTGTCTTCCTTTTTGGGAAGTTGACACAGTTAACCCAATTTTCAGTCTGCATGTTTTTCTTTCCGTTCCTAGATATTAGCAAGCGTTGTTTAAGTTTAGCAGAGAGATTATCTAAAAGGGGGTTCTGTTCATTTTCAATTTAAACATGGCTTCTTTAATTTTTTTCTTCTGTGGTTACCCTGATCATTTTTATTTGCTTACATTATAAAAATCTCTTTCTCATTGTTATTTCAATTAAACCGTTCTTCAAAATAATTTGCCCATCCATCTATTTTTCTTCCATACTATCTGTCACAAATTATAGAACTGTTTCAGGCCTGTAAAACTGACCGAATTAAACCTTCTTTATCTCGTGGCGGCTCGTTCCACTTCAATGTTCATCAGTTCCCATATGTTTTCAAGGGGGGTAAGATCTGGAGATGCTGCTGGCCACGGAATTGTTGCCAATTCGTGTTCTTGAATCCAAGTTTGAGTTTAAGCAGAAGTATGCTTGCTGAAAACGCCAGCCCTCCGGATATAAAACATGAGCCGTTTCAAAAAGAAAACCATTTAGCATGTCACAATATTTCGCACTATCAACAGTACCATTAACTATACAGAGAGGTGTAGCACCACGCTGGGATATTGCTTCCTAAACCATTATTTTAGTGGGAAATTTGGAAATTTGAACGGTAACATTGTCTCTTGAACTTTGAGATGATTTGCATCAAGCTGGAAACAACTTTCATCAGATATAAAGACATTATTAAAATTATCTTCTCGAAAACGTTGATAAAAATCTATTCTTCGTTGCCTTTGCAAAGGTGTCATTGTAGGGATTTTTTTTGGATTCCGTGATATGTAGCCTTGCTTTTTCAGTGACATGCGGACAGTTTCTGGGTACACTTTTATTCTTCGTTGATTTCCAAACCTGTTCGCCTAATTTTCCAAACCCTAGTCGCGAATTTTGTCGTCCTAAAGCCACTAAAGCATTTAAATTGTTTTCGCGAATCTTACGCAGTCTATCCGAAACGGGTCTACGCACATCTCATATCTATGCCATTTTTATCCTCTTTATTGTCTCATGCACTGCACTTTTTCCGAGTCCAGTCAATTGCACTAATTTTTTTAACGTTTAGAATACCCTTCCCTATACAAATTTTCCACCACTTTTCATTTTCCTACTTGCGACATTATTTCACAAATCTTAAGTCTGTTACAAACAACAATATTTGACAGATGGTGTTGTCATGCGATTTTGTCCATAACCTACTATCGGCACAACCTACTTGATGCATTACTTTTGTCTTAAAATGTTACAAAAAGGAAATCTATTAAAATGAGGAGAAATATAAAGTTCCGGATACTTTCTAAACGGACTATATTTAAAAAAAATCAAGATGTAGAAGATACATAATATATAATTTCACCCTGTATGTACACCACCCTTTTCTTATTCTAGCTTAATTTTATTATATTTTCATGACGTCATTTACAACCACGCAAACTAGACGTGAATTCTTTCCTCTGATTGAAATATCTTAATAGATTGGCCTATGACGTAGCGGCTCGGAAATGGGCTTTCCAATTTCATTCAAAGCTATGATGGGCACTGGTATCGAATTTATCTTGTAAATTACTTCTAAAAGTCGATTTCGACGTTCCCTTCGATATGGACAAACTAATTTGAAGGATTAATTGATAGGGTAGGGTCCAAACGTGAAATATTTTTGCAAGAATTTGGTAGGGATGGAAATTGAACGCACGTCATTTTCAGACGAAAATAGTCGTTTATGTTGTTATAGAAATTGTACGTGCAATAATAATATTGTTATTGAATATTCCATTTCTTAATATACTTAATAAAATATCAATTCTGTCACAAAGTAAAAGATGGTTTATTTTGTTAAAATGATCTATAAATGAGAGCTGTTGTAAGGATTTGATCAAAATTTCACTTCTTTTTATATTAACAAGTGGTTTTTCCTCATAAATAATCTACAGATATTTTTTTTATTTAGAAAATAATCGCATTAACCGTAAAGGCCATTGTCATTAGGTAGTAAAGAAAATACAATAAGCGTACAAAGTATGAATTTGGCTACATTATATCTTACTTGCTAAGGTACATTTTTTAAGGAATTGAAAAAGAGGTTTACAGTCGGTTTGAAGGTAAAGAATGTCTTTCACATTACATAAAACATAATGAGAAAACTGAATTTCCTATCTGGCGAAACTGAATTAAAATTTTTACCACTGTACCTTCTAAAACTTGCAAAGCAAACAGATTGATGAATTACTCGGCAAGGAAATCTACCTCTTTTGGTCTCATCAGAGCGCTATATGCCCTATATTGAACGACATAATGACGGAAAAGGTGGAGTTCGGATTTTTTTTAGCATAGGCATTTGCCATTCAGCCAGTCACAACTTTTTTAAGTTCTTCCTAAAAGAAAGAAAAGAACATAATTATCACAATATATTTATTATTGGTTATTTGGTTATCCATGGAACACACATGGTTACTATCATCTCGTCTAGGGACCCATCAAGACATTAAATTAAAACACAAACTAAACTGGGTCACGGATAGTAGGTTTAAAACAAATGGGATAAAACAAAGGTTACTATTTTTTTAACTGGACTTACAAATTGAGGTTACTTTTCGAAATAAATTCCGTTAGTAGTTATATACAATTTTGTTATTTAATGAAAAAAGGTAACAAATGTTATAGGGTGGAGGGACTCTATGTTTGTTTCAATTTTTTTGAAGTCGTCAGTTTGTTGTATATATTTTGTACCTTCAAAGAAAATGTGGTTTAAATCTGCTTCTTTTTGACAAACGTCGCATAAATTGGAATTTGCAATTTTTAGTTTTGCCAAATGAGCCGAACAACATACGTGTCCTGATTTCATTTTGATAATAGATGTACAGTATCTACGTAAAACAGAGTAATTTTTAAATTAAAATTTTCTCGGGATTGAGGGTTGTATGAGTGCATATTGTGATTTAGAGTGTTGACTATATTCATAGTATTCTTGTTTCCACTGATTGTTTACAATATTCTTGATTGTTACAAATACATCTGATATGCAAAGCTTATAATCTGTTTTCGCACCAGAATCAATGGCTTTCTTAGCTAATATATCTACATACTCACTATGCTCAAGCCCTATGTAAGCTTTAATCCACAAAAATCTAACTGTTCTTTGTTCTTGATGCAATTCAAAAATAATTTTTTTGGGAGTTCGAAATTGGTTTGTAAATTATTTATTTAGGAAAATATTTATTTTGTACCCTGCGATAGTTTCAGTGGCGCACCCAGGGGGACAGTTTGGTGGTTAAGTTTCCCCCAGGGCACTATTCCGACACTATTACTCACAAATTTTAAGGAGTCAAAATGGAAGTAGAGCATAAAAAAATTTCGATGTCCAACCAAAACCCCTCTTCCACAGGAAAATTTTAGGTACGCCACTGTATAGGTTTAATATATTAGATTGAGTATCACTTAATTCTGAGCCAAATACGAGTCCAAAGAATATGGGCCTATGGAAATTTGCAAATCTAAGAATGCTTTCCGTTCTTATATTAATTCATTAGGAAAGGTACTTTGGAACCATCGATAAATCTGAATATGTTAACCCCACCAAGACCATAACTCCAACAGTCAATATTTTCTGGCAAGATTAAGAGAACCGGATATCTTAAAAGTCATTTGCTACATTTTGCTTTTCTACGACCAACCTGCTTTAGTATGTTACGAAGGATTCACCAACACAAGCGTAAAACTCTTTTTGGTTTCCGATAGATTTATGACTAAGACTGAAAATCTACGAAAAATCTTTTTATAATAACGGTAATATTGCGGTAAAGGCTGATCTTGATGATTTTATGTCCTTTCTCATTTCGGAAAGATTTATTCACCTGCAAAATTCAGGGAACAGTCACCGAAACTACTATTCCGTTGTCTCTCCAACATCATCATCATCAACTAGCCTCTAACGTCCACTGCTGAACATAAGTCTCTCGCATGCTTTTTCACTTAGTCCGATTTTTCGCCATCTAAATCCAATTTGTAGTCACTCTTTTTGTGTCGTCTGTCCATCTCGTATTTCTAAAAGTAAAATAAAATATATTTTATTCACTAAAAATACATCGCTAAAAGTTACAATCCTTACCTCAAGTACAGCCGCAAAAGCTAACATTCGTCTCTGAGACCGAAGTCCTATGTAACAAACGAACTATGTATCTACGTTCAACAATATTTTAGTACTAATAAGGATTAGGTAAAATATAAAGCTATTGAATGACTCAGACGGCATATCGAAACAGATGGTTAATAATTATCGTTATGAATAGGTTAGCTCGGCAGCGTTGCCAGGCCCAAAAAATTTATTTCCACAAATTGTGTTTTAAAAGTTGCCAGATTTTGAACTGAATTTCCCAGATTTATAGATGTTAGTTTTTAACAAATCTTCTCCCACATGTAGGCAACCCGTTATACGGTGTGTGTTGCCTGCCGTGTTCTTCTTGGGGTGCCTGTCCGTTCCGAACATTGGCGCGCATTCTGGCTATGATGACTTTGTTGGCTGCTATACGAAATAGCTGTGTTGAGGTCTTTCTATACCATGCTTTTGCTTGCAAAATGATTAAAATGCTTGATTTCTCATTATATTATGTCCCAAGTACTGAAGCTTACGGCCCTTCATGATGTTGACCAAATCCGCGGTTGTGTTTATCCTCCGCAGTACTTCTTCATTGGTGACATTTTCTGTCCAGGATCATTCTGCATAACCATAGCTCAAAAGCCTGAAGTTTTGATAGAGCTTCTGCTTTCAATGTCCATGTTTCTACTCCGTGTAGAAGCACTGAGTACACGTAATATTTAGGGAGCCTTATTTTTGTTTTTAGTGTGAGGTCATGGCTCTTAAACACAGAGTTTATAGACAAGAATGCAATTTTGCCTTTCCAATGCGACATTTAATCTCTTGGGTCATGACTCATTGATTATAGTTTTCAAGTAGTTGTATTGTGAGACACGTTCAATTCTCATTTGGTTTACATACAGATTTGCTCCAGTTATATTTTCCTTGCTGATGATCATCCGCTTGGTTTTGCTGGTGTTTATATCCAGTCCATATATTCTACTTATTTCCGTTATTTTGTTCATTATGTTTTGCAGCTCTTCTATCGCAAAAAAAACACTTTGGTTATTGAGCTTGACTTCATTTATTGAGATGCCTTTATCAATATCTTTTAGAGCCTCTTTAAAAATATTCTCCAAGTACAGATTGAATATCAGTGGTGAAATTATGCCACCCTGCCTAACTCCCCTTAAGATTTTGACCGGATCTGTATATTCTGCATCTATTCGGAGTACTGCTGATTGATTCCAATAGTGGTTAGCTAGTATTTTTAAGTCTTTTCAATCCCTGTCAATCCTTGTTCTCTTCGGCACTTCCATCATTTATTCATGCCTGAATCCATCGAAATCCTTCTTGTATTCAAACAGGCATTTCTGAAACAATACATGCACTCTAAATAAAGCTTGCCTTGTACCAACGGCGTTCACATACCCAAACTGATTAGGAGCAATTTGTTCCTCGTATTTCCGGTAAATTTTTTTGTGGATGACTTTTAAAACCATCTTAAGCAAATTGCTCAATAGGCTTATGATCTTCACAAACTGTTGCTCCTAGTTTTTTGGGCAATAGTACGAACTCCGACTTGAGGCACTCTACTGATATTCTCTACTTCTACTCTACTCTACTTTCCCGTCTTATATATTTTATTAAATATTTCAGTTATTATTTTTGTTTGTTCTGCATCTAATAGCTTCAACAGTTCTGCAGGAATTTCATCAAGTCCTGGTGCCTTCCCATCCTTCATTTGTCTGACGGCTGCCGTTACTTCTTCTGGTAAGATTTCGGGACCTGCCATGTAGATTACCGATATTATATCCAGCTATAGGAGTTCTCAACGCTTCTTTGTTTCAAGCTTCTGTCATATGGCGTATATTACTTTTATACACGCATTATATGAAATGACAGAAGCTCGAAATAAATGAAAAGCATTGAAAAGTCCTATTGGTGACACTAACAGGTATAGTAATTTTTTTGACATTATTGACAGTATGACAGTTAATGTAGAATTTATAAAGAATTACACGAAATGTCAAATATCAATGCCTCATGACTCCTAAACAGTCTTGATAATTTTATTTGTTTTTTCATCTTTATTGTAAATCTTAAGAATAAATTAAGTTTAAATTTAATAACCCATTTTAGCCACTTTAATTTCCAGATATTAGTCATTTTAAAAAAGTTTTTCTTCAGTCTCCAAAGATTCTATATTTTTCCCAGTTCTGAGGAAAAATCCCCAGACCTGGTATCCCTGGCTCCGTCTCTGAGATCATGCGTTAGCACTGAAAGGCTATGAGGCCACCAGAACCAGAGTGGCCCAAGTAATAGAAATCAAAACTAGAGATATGGGCCAAAATAGTTTAGTGAAATTTTCGAGTTAATGTAGAACATTAAGTAAATATTAAACACATCGCTTAGTTTGCAGCGTAATACTTTAAAAATTACTAAGATTCTAATGGGCCATAGCCTGATGCTAATTTTGTAAGTATTTGTAATTTTTTTAACAGTTGGGCCACTTTGGCATTGGCTGTTTGAGACAAGCATGTCAATAAAAGTAAGAATAATAGGCCATCGGGTATGAAAACAACCCATCCCAAAGAAATAAATTAATGTAATATACCAGAACTAATGACTTATTAAACTGAAAAATTACAAATTAAAACTTAGTGCTAGTTTTTTTACTTAAGTTTTAATCAAACTTTTGCTTTTATTGTTTTTAAATGTTTTCATTACACACTACTCCACTGAAAAATCTCTTATTGCTTCGTCTAATTCAGTCCTTGCACTTTTAGAGTCTGCTAGTTGGTGGTAGAATTGATGGTAGATGGGCGGAACATATTAATAACATTAACAATTAGAACATAGTAAACACAGAAGGTCTTTCTATTTTTCAGGGTTGATGTTTCTTCCATCCGGATAGAGCGTTTCGAGCTCTAGTTTAGCAGCATCTTGAGAATTCCTTTTACTGAAGTTAACTTCGGTAAAAAGGACTTCTGGATTATTCGAATATTTAAAATATATGGAGAATGGATCCTACTATACAGCATCCACTGCATTTTTAGCCACTCTACTTTAGACCTATCAACGCTTATCTTTCTGTTCGTAATGTTACTTTCTAAGGCTTTCGTCGATATGAAATCGTCTCGTTTCATCTGTACTACCTTGGATGGATTTTTTTTTTCTCGCTGCTGTTATCGCTGTGTTCCAATGCTCCGGAATGTATATGTTTGAGAATATCTCCTCTGCTTTTCTATCAAGCCGAAAGCTCGGTCACAAGATGAGTAGGAATGGCCGCTCACTGAAAATTTGTAATCAATCTGTTCCACAGTATAAGCTGGATTTGATACAATGTACATACACAACACCGCAATTTTTATATTGCGGTTCTGACCGCCACATTGGTCTGAGTACATTATTAGTTTCTTTGTACGTACATTATCTCTAATGAATTTTAATAAACATGAACCTATTTCCTGTGGCCCTCTGCATGCAGTCGATTCGTTCCAAACGTACATAAAAATGTCATCGATAGCAGCATTGTAAATACCTAAACAGTAAGTCCATAACTGCCGTTTATAATAGCATATTTCAGTTGAAATTACCGGAGTTGGAAGTGTCTTTATCAGATCAAATGTACTTACTGTGGTGTCATTGTTTTCTTTTGCATACTGTATATCAATTTTTATATTATTCATGGCACTTTCCGCTTTTCTTAAATGAATCTCCTTGACAGTGGTAAGTTCGGCCTTCTTGTAATGTTCTTTATTTTCACAAGCTTCTATTTTTACTTTAAAATTATTACATTTCTTACATGAATCTGTTATAGGAGCATGGAATGATAAGTTGAACTTCTCGTTGAAAATTTTTTCAAAGATGTATTTAGAAACAGATTTGCTGACTTTCTTTTTACATTCGGAATACATTATTGTCAAATTCGTCAAATGGCAAATACTGTCTTGTCTCACTTTTGTGTCTGGTGTAGTGTGAATCGTATTTTGGAAAAGTATTAATGAACTCCTTTACTTCATTTTCTTTCAGCTCAGCGGCTTTGTTTTTGGGACATGTTTACCTCGCTTGTCAATAGGGGGTATATCACCAACTGATTTATTTTTCAAAACCCTTGTGAGACGTCCATCTGATACTTGAAGGACATGTTTGAAAAATGACTTGCAAACACGAATTCGTCTTCCGTTCATATCTGGTAAATGATACAGTCTGGAAAATTCTCTCGGCTTTGTTGTGACATCGTTTGCATTTTGTTTACATGATCTTGATTTAATTACGACATTTACGAGTTAACACAGGTATGAGCTTTGCAAATTGAAATTTGATAATCCATAAAATTTGGAAAATAGTATTCTTTGTCTTTTAGGGTTCGATCTTCTCGTGGCATTTTTCTTTACAGGGACATCGATATTGTGTCTTTATCGTTTTAGCGAGAACGAGAACGCCTTTAGTGTTAGTGTATTCCTCACCTTTAGCTCGTTTGTTTTTTCTAACATTTTTTTTTCCACGTATTTTCCTTGCGTTTCCTTGTCGTATTTGTAGAAACTGACGACTGGTCTTCTTAATTAGACAAATCTTCAAAAATATGTTGCAAATTTGGCGAAGTATACCTCGTAATTCATTTTCGATGTTATCAGTAGTTTCAGCTCCACTCCCTACATCATGTGCAGTTGCTGCAGCTCCAGGAACATCTGCAGTAAACAAACACAACAATAATTACTATTAATGTAAGATGTAAGCTTTGATAAAATTAAAACAGTACAATTAATGTTTTTGTAGGTTATGTTAACTTGACAAAGGTTATAACAGTTGGATTGTTGGTTAAATAACAGAGAAACTCACCTTTTACGTTACATGCAGTGCCTTCCGCGCCTTCACCATCACTTTCATTCATGTTTTTATTTATTTTCTAATTAAAACACTGTTATAAAATGAGAAACACGCAAATAACCTCTCAATAATAATCACAATGACAGTTAAGCTTTGCCAATGCCAGAGTGGCCCAAGTCACCTGGGTCACTATGATTTTTAAAATGGAGTATAAAATTACAATGCCAAAACAATACTAGTGTCGCCATCTGTTATTCTCGGAGAAAACTAATCTTGGGCCACTGTGGCTTTGAAAATATTATTATTTCACATCGTTTTTGTGATAAAGTCTAAATATGAAAAAATGTCACTTGGGCCACTCTGGTTCTGGTGGCCTGATTTTAGGACTGAAACTTTAATTATTTTTTCCCTCATTTACCAAGTGTACATATAATTATTATTTTACGTACAACATAAAAATGGATAGTAACAATATTTTTTGTGATTGTAAATATTTTTACTAAAAACTAGAAAATAATTTTTATTCCTTGAGTTGTTTAGCCATTTTTATGTGTGTATCGTTCCACGTAGATAAGTGAAAAGAGTTCAGCAACAAGTTTCTCAAAAACTCCGAAGTGTAAACTGTTTTACACATGAAACGACTCTCGTTGAAAAAAGTTTTAGCAGGATCGATACCCCCGGCGGAAATGAGTTATTTTATTCCGGTCAGCTTCTTTCAGTTCGAAACCGACAAGCAGCAGCTAGATTGTAATTTGAGGATCACGACACCTAGGGGACAAGGAAGCAATGGCAGATCACGGCTGCCTCGCCTCCTCTAGAATACCCAAACAGCGTCTGACAGTAACGACGACATAAATTTTCCCTTGAGACAGCCCAGGGGTGAATTGCATTCTCCTTTTCAGATGGCCTGAGCTCTCTTAAAACGTATCAGTAGCGGGGATGTAGGCCAGTTCTTATAAAGACGGTATTTATCAATATGTACATTTTAAAATTAAGATAGAAAACAAGAACGGACAAGTAGTAGGCTCAGATGAATTGCCTACTAATAATTATTACGTTCATTAACAATGAAATCACTAATATATTTATTAAACAGGAGTAATCCTTTAAGAATGGTTTTGCCCTCCAGAGCAAACACATCGTAAGTCGCAATATTTTTTGAGAAAAGGCAATATTTGCAGTTAACACAGTGCCATCCTTACTTTAAAAGGCAGACTGTTGCTTTTTTGCACAGAAGTAGTTAATTAGGATTTTTTTTTGATTTACCAGAAATCACTAAAGTCCCCCAAGTTTAATATTTGATAAACTTTTTGAAAAGTAAGGTTATTTACAATCACAACAGATAATGGAAAGAGTTTATTCAGTTAGTGAGGAATACGGCATGAGCCCTAACTTCAAGAAGACAAAGTGGATGCTGATAAGCAAAAATTAACAACCTACTCGACAATTACGGATAAGTAATATATTAATTAACCATGTAGAATCTTGTCTCTTCCCCTAAAACTACGTCTAATTTAATGCTACATTTTCCGATCTTACTGTATAGTGTAGAGGCCTGGACGCTGACGGAGACGCTCACGAGAAAACTAGAAGCATTCGAAATGTGGGGGTACCGACGCATTCTTCGTATATCCTGGACCGAACATGTCACCGTACAAATACCTTGGAGCATGGATCACAGAAGATACTGATCAGACAAAAGAAATAAGATGCCGCATTGAAATTGCGCGGTCAACTTTTAATAGAATGAGAAAACTTTTTTGTAATCGCGATATCAATATATCGCTCCGGATAAGAATGCTTCGATGTTATATTTTCTCTACCCTTTTATATGGAGTTGAAGCTTGGACACTTAAAAAATTCAACACTAAAAACCTAGAAGCAATCGAAATGTGGTGTTACCGACGCATTTTGAAAATATCATGGATGGATCGCAAAACAAACGAACAAGTTCTCGAACAACTAGGAAAACAATGCGAAGTTTTAAATTCCATAAAGATCAGGAAATTGGAATACTTGGGGCACATCATGAGAGGTAAAAGTACGAACTACTAAGGAATATAATGCAGGGTAAAATCAAAGGTAGAAGAAGCGTAGGAAGACGTAAAATCTCGTGGCTACGCAATCTCCGTGAGTGGTTTGGATGCAGTTCAATTGAACTATTCAGGCGAGTAACCAATAAAATTATAATTGCCAGAATGATTTCCAATCTCCGATAGGAGTGGAACTTGAAGAAGAAGAAGAACATGTCACCAACATAGAGGTATTTCAAAGAATCGGAAAGGAGACAAACATTGCGAATACAATTAAACAAAGAAAGCTTGAATATCTTGGCCACATATTGAGACACGATAAGTACCGTCTACTGCAATTGATTGTCCAGGGAAAAATAGACAGTAAACGAGGGCCAGGCAGAAGAAGATACTCGTGGCTCCAAAATCTGCGGAAGTGGTTCGGGCTCACTTCGTTCGAACTGCTCAGAAGCGCCGCAAACAAGATCAGAATTGCCATGTTAATAGACAACGTTTGCAACGGACAGGGCACTTGAAGAAGAAGAAGAAGAAGGTTATTTAGAATTATTAATTTTTCAGATAGGACTTTTTTACTTTAAATATAAATGACAATTAAAATTGTACTAACTGCATTTATTCATTAAATAAGTTTATTAAAAAAAGGCAAGGCTGTTACATATTTTTTTTCCAAAAAGTAAGTACATTAAAAAAAATTTAATCAAATTACAAGTTATCCTTAACGACGAATTCTAACACTGGCATATTTTTCCAAAACATAATCCTATTTTAGGTAATATTGGGCGTAGTTTATTTAGCAAAATTTATTTTCTCTTTATGTCAATACCTTAAACGTTGTTATGCATATTGGGTTTGCGTATGTCTGTCTTGAAAGATTTTGCCATTAGGAAATTAAGATTTATAAAATCGTCTGAAAAATTTACTCTGTATTTAAGGTTTTTACTTCCTCTTACACAAGAAGTAAGAACTATATCTCGTAAACATAGCCTAGGTGACACGTGACTAATTTTATGCGTATGATCATTTTTATTTTTCCAGAATTTGAGTTCTGGACACTAAAATAAATTCATCAAAGTCCAATTTTTTACCCATTTTTGTCGGTGCCTGCTCTAACTGTTTTTTGCTTTTTTCTAGTAGCTGGTGACAGATCATACTTCTTCCTTTTCTGATTGTACCTTTCTTTGTATATATTATCAAGTAGCCGCTTAATAAAATGCAAAGTTTCTTCTATAACATCGATGTCCATATCATGCTTGTTAATATTATTGGAAAAATAGTTTAGTCGATTTAATTTTGTCCTGTGTGTCAGACCTAATCGAATGCCTTCTGGATGTCTGGGAATATACCTATGACGTGGTTTCTTTCATTAGGTTATTGTAAAATCAAAGTTGTTGCTTTAATGAATGCATTTTGCGTGGCATGTTTAGCCCTGAATCCGGATTGATAGTGTAGAATGGCAAGGTAAGCATCTTGGAATTCTGCGAGTCTGTCCTTGGGGACCCTCTCGTAGACTTTACCTAGGGTGCTTAATAAAGAAATAGGACTGTACGATTCGGGATTGGTGAGGTTTTTCTTTTGTTTGGGAATCATGACTGTGTTGGCCACTTTCTATGGAATTGGAAAATAGCTTAGCGTAAGAGATACATTGATTATGTTATGAGCTAGGTTTTTTTCAATATTACACATCTTCCTGGTGGTGTCCTCAGTAACAGGATCCATCAATAAAATATATCCTCGACTCTCCGTTACGCCTCTCTTTCGGATGCTTTGCTGAAGTTAAGGTTATTGGGAGAGACTAGGGCTGCCTGTAATGTATCTTTGAAGACTTCAGCCTTGTCTTGTGGATTGTTGAGAATTACGTTGTTAACTATGATATCTGATCATGGCTGACTTTTTTGTTTCGTTTGGACTTACTTAAGTTTATTCCAGAATCTAGCACCCTCGTAGTAATTAAGATCGGCTGTGACAAGTCACCGCTGTAATTGTTTCAGCCTGTTTACTTGCAACCTGATAACCGTTTAGAGCTTGTTACACTTTGTTTGGATGAGGGGATCTCTGAATCTTTTATACTCTATGATCATTTTGCGTTTGGATTTATTAAGTGCAATGATTTTAGGTGGGAGAGTTGGAATATATAAATTATATCTTATTTTTGAGATTGAGGGATAAGGCTTCTTGGAGAAGCTTCTCAATTTTGGAAATTCCTGCGTAAACTTGATTATGTGTTTTGACTAGGAGTGGGAGGTGGTCAGAGGTTATTAAATCTCCCATGAAGCATTTATCGTCGAACTTATCTAGCAAACTCTTCGTTCAAAAAATATGGTCCACAATGAACATTCCATGGTAATTGAAAAACGTGACCTTATTATTCGTAATTCTGGAAATGGGCAGCTCCAGAATAAGGTCTGAGAGCTGTCTGCTGGAAATGTTAATAAAGGTATCACCAAATTAAGTGTGTCGGCTACTTAGATCGCCCAATAAAAACCCATTGTTTGGTTGTTAAAACTCATATTAAAGATAAAGTAATTTTGCCAATTTTTTTTAAAGGTAAATGAATTACCTTTGAAATGAGGGGTTTTAAAAGTTAATTGAATTATAAATACTAGGCTATACTTGGAAATGTCTTATAAAATGCCTATTTTGCAATTGTTTTTTACGAAATTTGTTGTAACTTTTGTTATAACAATTAGATTAAAGTTAAACAAACACCGTTTTGTTAATGTTTTTAAAAAAACAATTTTTATTTTGACAAAATATCTTTAATAGGTTAAAAGGTTTAATCATTTAAATAACTAAATTGTTAAACAAGGTATCGTGTTGTTTTCAGCATGGTACCCCCTAAATATCGTGTCTAGCACCTAAAAACATAAAAAACGTTAAGTGCTGTGGAACTGAGAATAAGAGGCTTGAAATAGTTTATATTCTCCAATTTGTATAAAAGGTAAGCTGGATACTTTCTGAGAGCTAATGATATTATAGTATTGTTATAATTAAACTAGGAGGTCCACTTGTGATGTTACGAATCCAAACATTTTTTATTTTATATCTGCACAAGGAAAACATTTCAAATAAACGGAAAAAATTTGACAATTCTTCGTTACAAAGGAAATAAACTTTTTTGAGGAAAACTGAATATTTTATGTTAAAACAACAAGAAACGACAACGTTTCGATTAGGCCAGGAAATAAATGACCATCTGCATTACTTTAAAACTCTAGTATAAAGGTCTCACGAATATACAGTATTGTGCGAATTATTGGAATCATAGGCTATTTTAATGAAAAAACAGTTTATTTAGTAAAAAATTATATTTTGACAAAACTATAAAGGTAAACTTACATCATTAGGAAATACATCCCCATTTGGCAGCAATTACTGCTTTTATCCGTTTTGGCATAGATTCTATGAGTTTCTGGCAGTTGTCAGATATCCTTTCATCTCCCTAAATGGCCGCTTCTATCATTTTTGTTTTAGTGATACAGTCGATTTTTCGCAGTCTAACTTTGCAAATGGCCCATAAATTTTCAATGGGGTTGAGGTCGGGCGAATTACCGGGCCAATCTAAAATATTTATCTTCTTATTTTTAAAAAATGCCATCATTTTCTTTGATTTGTGACAGGGAGCAGAGTCCTGTTGAAGAATCGCTCCTCTTTGGGATTGACATTTTTGGAGTTGTTTGTCCAAATACTTATCCAACATGGATTTGTATTTTTGGCTGTTCATCATGCCTTCAATTGGCACCAAAGATCCAACCCCCATGTATGAAAGACATCCCCAAAACATTTTTTTGACTGGATGTTTTACGGTTTGATTAATACGAGATGGTGTAATCTTTTCATTGTCAGATTTCCTGACGAATTTCGACCACTGTCCCTGAACTATAAAGTGGGTTTCATCTGTAAATAGGACTTTTTTCTAGTCGCCTACAGTCCAATTAGAGTATTTTTGGCCCAGAGTAGCCTTTATTTCTTCATTCGTTCAGTTACAATTTTTTTTTCTGTGGACGAATTGCCCTTCTAACATTCTCCAAAAGTCTTCTACGAACAGTTGAGTCATGAATCACTATAGCTGATGCTGCTAGATCTTGTTGTAGGTCTTGGCTTGATTTTCTTAGGTCCAATTTGCTCTTTTGAAGTAAAAATCTATCATCTGCTGGTGTTGTTTTTCTCTTTCTTCCACATTTTCCTAACCTTTTCACATCCACTGATGTGCTACCCCCTGACTGACTCCACACGTTCTAGCAATCTCTCTTTGTGACATACTAGTGTTTTCACTCAACGTAAAAATCTTTTAACGCTTCCTAGGCGTAATATCCATATTGGAATAAAACCAAAAACAGCACAAAATAGTACAAAACCCCCAAAACAACACAAGCTTGGTAAGAAATGACCTAAAACACACTCAAACACATCAACACACAGTAAGGTTATGTTTTCAATGCTTGGTCAGCTATCAACTGTGTAGGTAGTGTTGCCAACTGTGAATATTGAAAAAATGAAAAAAAATTCACAGTGATTCCATTAATTCGCACAATACTGTAGTAGATCCCTGGTTCTTTCTTTTGTGGACTGAACAAAACCATTAGACACAGTGGAACCAGTCGTTATCTTAAAACAATTATAAAAATACAGAATAAACCAGAGGTATGCAAATATTATTCGAAATAGATCCGAAGATGCAACCTCCAAGATAAACCTTCATAACTGAGAAAATAAAAATTGGTAAACGGGTACGGCAAGGAGATACTTTATCACCAAAACTTTATAATAGTCACGGAGCACCCATTTAAATGATTAGTGTGGGACTTAAATAGTATTGCCGTTAATGAGAAAAAAATAAATTATTTTTGATAGCCGATGGCTTAGTTAAAACCTGAGTTAGGCTACAATAAATACAGCATTTACAGAGAGAGTCAGTTTAAAGATAAACTTTGGGAAAACAAAAATGATGACAAATTTTGTTTCCAAAGAAATATGGAAGAAGAAATCTTCGGCCAAGAAGTTATTAAAAGTTATCTGTATTTTGACCAAGATATAAGATTAACAGGAGAGAACCAAACATGTAAGCTCCTCAGAGGAGTAAGTTTTGGTTTGGTTACATTAAAACAATGAGAGATACAATATATCTCTCATATCTAAAAAATTTGAGACATAGCGTAAAAAACTTTAAATAATCTTCAGGAATAGACTAAGAAACGAAAAAGTTTGTCGACGAACCGGAGTGAAAGACATTCTCGAATGTTTTACAAAGCAAAAATGGAGATAAGCAGAGCCCGTTGCAAGAATAAAGGAATTTAAAACGTGCACGAAGCCCAGAAATACCCTTAATAAATTAGACCAATGACCAAATCCAATGACCAATCCAAAAGGATTGTGACCAATTGAATAGCAGAGGTGTAGAACTGAAAAAATGGAAATATCTGGTGCAGATCTGTGTTCAACAATATAGAATTCAAAGCTGACTGATGATGATCATGATGATTGTTTAATATTCTAAAATATTTAATAGCTTGAAAAAAAGACCAGGTCAAAAAATTTAAATAAATGAAAAGTATTTGAATGATAATCATAATTAAAAGAAAATGTTATTCTTTTAATGAACAGTAATTTACGACAATTTTCATAGTTGAACGATCGCCAGGTTGAAAATTTCTTCTTCAGCTGCTAAAGAAATCAGCAGAAACATAGTTTAATTAAGCTATTAAATTGTTTAAACAGGAGATGTGTTTTCTCCTAGACTCTGTCTAACCTGGATTTTTCCATTTATTATCAGATGCAGCAGGTTGTAACTCTTTCTCCTCGTCACGTGTCTTACATATTGCAATATTACAATTTTACTAGTATCTAAATCCTCTTTTTTTTTCAATTCTTCGTAACACCTCGACTTTCGTCACCTTATTTAACCTATTCAAAATATTCTTCTCTAGGTTCATTATTCGAAGGCGTGTATTATTATTGCTTAAATATCCTTAACATACTCATTATGTTCATTAAATATTCTTAAACTTCTTAATTTTGTTCAATATATATCGCTAGGCTGTCATAGGTTTGTAAAACATACAGAGTAATAAAAGTTATTTGAAACTATATATCACATGCCAACTACTCTATTTTAAAAACAAAAATATCAGTAACATCATATTTTTAATCGGCATTGATAAAAAAGCATTTTTCCAGAATGTGGAGAGCCGAAGAAGTAATTTGAAATGTGTTTTCCATAAAATAATATGAACACTACTTCCATACCAGACTGTGTATTATTCGATTTTTAAAGGGCCTTTTCAGAATACAATGTTTTTTTGTCATTTATTATTTCATTAAATATTACAAATTTTTAATTTTAAATAATTTTTAATACATGGGCCTAACCTGGCCTAATTTTCGGGTATCAGTAGCGGAGACTGATTAGCATTTTGAGGCTTTATTCTCTGATTTTTGTTTTGAAGGGAAATTTTATTGCGGGAACGCTCGATGAATCAAGAGCAGCTCAGATTTGAGATATGGGCCCTAGTTTTTATGAGTGCTTGATAGTGAGCTCATTGTGAATAATAATTAAAGCTAGAAGGTTAATATTTGCATATTCTTTTTTATTCGGGTCGGTCAATATTTGAGTGCCTTATTAATAATATGTGACTACGTTGGAGAAATTGAAATTTTTATATTAAATATATGGCCCTCTTGATGATTTTTTTAATAAAAAAGAGGAATATTATACAATATAAAAAAGATTATATAGAATTTTTCATACAAAAATCATATCACGACATTCATGATTTATGACGTCAGAACAGAACTCCACAGCGTTGCCAAAACATCGGAACATTTAATAAGTAAGGAATTATCAAAATTTTAACTATTTAGAAAAACATAACAACTGACTTAATTTTAGTTAATTGGTTTCTAAAATGAAAAAAGAATCGTATTTTAAAATTTTTTCTATTTTCCAATAATGTAGAAAACGAGATACGTTTAATCCACAATATTATAAAAAGTGACCTAAAAATGTATATATATTTTTTTATTTTTATTGAGTTTAATGCGTCGACAACTAATGGTCATTGGCATGGTACAGTGAATTTTTAGTCAGGTTCCTAGTGTAGTGTGTGTGTGTGTATGTGTGTGTAGAGTAACTGTCTTGATACTGTAACCTCGGAAATCTTTTTTGGATGGTGCTAGAAAGATAACCAATGAAGACACTGCGGACGGCAGTCAGATGGTTGGTGGAGAGCGAGTCATGGGTTCGAAACTAGCTTTTGGAACCGGGATTGGGTCCAACGGACGAAATAAGTAAAGATAGGATAAGAAATATTAGAAAAGATATAGAAATAAATAAAAAGATAGATGGGTAAAATTACCAAAGATAAGAGAAGATAGAAACAGGGCGCCACTCAATTTTTTGGGGTTAAGGAGAAAATTAAGAAACCTTAGAAAAGAAAAGAGATAAGGAAAGATATCCTTCAGAGATCAGAGATACAAGGAAAGATAGCAACAGTTAATAATCAAATAAAGGTCAACACAATACATAAACAAATAATAAATATATTAGGTATTAAACTTACTTACCTACGAAACTTAATCAGCCTGATCTTTCTACTCGTCAAAGGTATAGTAATAAATTAATATATCAAGCAAATATTTAGAGCTACTATTTTATCAGGGAATTTGTTAGGAGCCAACAAATAAAATACATGCATAAAACATTAACAATATATTAAACACAAAATTATGATGCTGCTAAATGCAACATAAGTAATAAAAATACACAACTATGAAATGGTGTCATATATGTATTAAATTAAGCAATAATATAATAAAAAAATACCTTTACCAAGATATATAAGGCAATCGTATACAAATATAGTTTGGCGTATCTCGAGATATTATAGGAAAGATAAATAAGCAAAAATTATAGCAAATACAAAAGATAGCAAAAAATTCTTAACTCTAAATTTACAAAAAAAAAACAAACAGGTTATAGAGTTGAAAACATTAACTAGCCAAACCGCACTTGGCTAGGTGGGTTACTATCTCGCACTATTAATTAATGCTAAACTGAGATGTTCATAGTTATTATTTATGGAAAGTTCTTGAATTGTTTATTAAATTAAATATAAAAGTCGACAATCTACAGATGAAGATATGGATGAATGACGGGTGATACGTCCAAATAATGGCAGGTGGTATGATACCATACCATATTACTCTCCCAGATAATTTGCAGATAAAGATTATGGTAACTTACATAATTCCTGATGACGGCAGCTGAATTTACTAAATTTAATATACTTTACTGGTATTCAACACTGAATTTAATTAGGTACCATTAAAGGTAGTGTAGAACTATATATAACTTAATATAGTCTAAGACAAGAAAACTGAAATCTAGAGTGTATACACACTTAGAAAATAATTCACAGAGACGATAATTTCAGGCAAGCGACCACACTCAACGAGAGGCCACCGAGAAGTCTCACGAGACAATCGACCTGTACTCAACGAGAGCCCACCGAGAAGTAAGTTGGTGCCACTAAAAATTTCACCAACTATCTAAGAAAAAAGAAGAAGAGGGTTTATCCCCCACTTAAAATCATCGGACAGTTGTAGGTAATTCTGTGGAAGTAAAAATTCCGAAAGTTTTAAGTTACCGGTACCAACAATTGGACCTGAGAAGCAGACAATACTTGGGATGAAGTTATTGTTAAAATATACGGGCCTTCGGCGAAAATTATTTATTTATGTAAAAGAACCTGCATACTCAAAAGCATTAGATCTTTTCATACTGAGTATTAAGACGGAAGGGATTATCTACGTTTAGTAATTAGGGAAGTCCATTATAATTTAGTAGATCCAATATTATTTTCTTATCGTAAACACGGGAATTCCTTATCATCGGCGTATCGCACGGGGGTAAACGAAATTAAATTAATTAATATTTTAATAATAAAAAAAATGTTACAATACTTAGAAAAGTCGACGGCATTGTCTTTGTTAAGAGGCGCTAATTGTATCCGAACGTCTGCGGTCCCCCCGGTGAGTACCGATCGCACAAGGATAGAAATTATTTTCATTCATTAATGTTTAATAAACGAATGTATAATTTTAATTACATTTTAAATCTCAAATAGTGATGCAATAAATAATTCAAAATTTTTTTTTTTAAATTGGATCTAAATTAAAGAGAAATCTAAATTTTATTTTGCAATAAAAAGAGCTGGGAAAGCCAGTCTGATAAAAACGATGTACAATCTCTCATTCCGTATCCTGTTGCCGGCAAAAATGTAGCGTACAAAAAGTTTTAAATAATTTTAAACGGTTTGTCCTTGTTTTAGTGTAGTGTTATGTACGATTTATGTTTAATTTCATGTTTATTACATTCTGCGCTTGCTGGATAGCCCAAGTTTGACGAAATTCCCCTGATAATGCTGTAGAAAGCGAAAGTACTTGGTCAAGATTTGATTATTAAAATTGTGCTCGATATTTGCCTTTAATTTTTCAAAGCTCATAAATAGTAATATTGAAACCTATTCTGCAATATTCGCATTATCCAGATACATCCACAAGGTACTGAAAAATCGCACATAACATACATATATACATCTAATATAAAAAAATTCAGCTATTTATTAATTAACGAGTCCCACACAATTATATATAAAATATTACAAAATGATATATTAAACCAAAAAATATATACAAGCCATCAATATTACAGTCCTCCCCCTCTATCCTTTATCCTTTGTAAGAATGTGGTGACGTTATGGTATTTGACGAATGGTTGCTATCCATTCTTCTCTCTCCTGGGCGCGGTGTGCTGACTCAGACACAGAGTAAACAGTAGCGCACTTTATTCGGTCTGATCATCGGAGTGGTGATCTTCCTAGAGTTCTTTTACCGTCTTCTTCTTCACGTGCAATCTCCGCGACGGAGGTTGGCAATCATCATGGCTATTCTGATCTTAGATGCTGCTGCTCTGATATTTCCAGATTTTAGTAAGCTTGACCGTTGCTGATCTGGCCATTCTAAGGCGTCGACGTATCTCTCTTTCGCATCCACCATTGTTTGTGATAACAGAAGCTAAGTAATTGAATACCACTTCAAAGCCCGCTTCGTTTCGTATTTTCATCTGGTTATTTATAATTAGATCGACTATCATTACCTTGGTCTTCTGTTCATTCATTTTAAGTCAATATTCACGACTAATAGTATCTAGTCTGTTCATGATGTATTTAAGGTCGTTTGTTGGTGATGCTAGACTAAAGTGTAGTCAGTATAGCGGAGATTGCTGATTGCTGAATGCGCCTGATGTGTTCGCTATATATACTGTGTCCGTAAAGTATGAAACAAATTATTTTTTAGATAAACAGAGCATTTTAAGAAATAATCCTGAAACACGTCGATTTTTGATTTTAATATACCGTATTTTAAAATAATATTCTAATATACAGAGTGAATTACTTTCGAGTAATGACGTCACCGTAATTTTTTTTGAATGGAACACCCCCATTTTGTCTTAATTTTCGGATTACTCTAGCTGAGTTGATTCTAAAAATGTATCACATGTTGATTTAAATTAGTACAGGGTGGACAAAAATACAATAGTTTTGTGTGTTCATAAAGTAACGCGTTAGTTAAATTAACAATATTATCAAAAATACTTATTATCTAGCGGACAGAATATGATGAAATACATGACTTTATAAATATTCGAACTGCAGCCCCTGTTGTATTTAACAGTAACCCAAAAGTTGTACAAATTCTTGTTGAACCTTGTTTATTGTATCTTGAGAAATATTGTTTATTGCTGTCCGAATCCTCTGTTGTAATTCTTGAATGTTTGCTGGTTTTGTTTAATACAAAACATTCTTCAAATGGCCCCACATAAAATAATCCCAAGGGTTGAAATCTGGTGACCTCGCTGGCCATTCAGTAGGTCCACGTCTACCAATCCACCTGTTCGGAAAACTTTCTTCTAGGTACCTTCTAACATCTACAGCATAATGTGGAGGTGCACCATCCTGTTGCAACCATAAACTTTCATCAAAACCTTTAGGATTACGTCTGCTGGGAAACAAATTACGTAAAGTAGGTACGAGATATCCCCTTAAAAACTCAAGATACGTTGCCTCGTTTAAATTACCTTCGATAAAATAGGTTCCGATGATTCGATTTCTTACAATTGCAGCCCATACATTTACCCTTTAACGTGAAAGAGGCCTCATCATAAAAAATAATGTTTTGTAGCAAGAGAGGGTCTCGGTGGCAGTTATCCATCATTGCTTCGCAAAATTGCATTCTTTTATCGGTATCATCTTCGTTTAATTCCTGTACAAGTTTGGTTTTATAAGGATGCCATTTTTCAAGCTTCAATAGTTTGTGTACCGTGGTTTTGCTAACACCAATATCGCGACTAACTTTACGCACAGAAGTGTGGGCATCTTCTTCACAACTAAGTAAAACATCTTATGCCGTATTAGCATTTGCAGAGGGACGACCTGATTTCCGTGCATTTTCAACCGTACCAGTTTCTCGAAATTTCTTTTCAGTATCATTGACTGTTGAACGCGTTATAGGTCTTTCTAAATATTTATCATTAAACAAATTGCTTACTTCCATCTGAGTTCGCGATTTGTCTCCATACCCAATCATCATAAGTATTTCAATTCTTTGCTTTACACTTAACTCCATTTCTACTTCAAATTAAATCTAAGCAATAATTAAAACATTCACAAATACCAAAAATATTGTAGTACTAAACTGTGACTGAACATCAACAAATTACTAAACAAATAATGACATTTAACAAAAACATAGCCTACTATGTTTCTTTTAACTTGATAAGAAACAATTTCTTTCATATTCTGTCCGCTAGGCAATAAGCATTTTTGATATTGCTAAATTAACTAACGCGTTACTTTATGAGCACACACAAAATTATTGTATTTTTGTCCACCCTGTACCAATTTGAATCAACATGTGATACATTTTTGAAATCAGCTCAGCTAGAGTAATCAGAAAATTGAGACAAAATGAAGGTGTTCCATTAAAAAAAATGACGGTGACGTCATTACTCGAAAGTAATTCACCCTGTACATTAAAATATCATTTTAAAATACGGCAAATTAAAATCAAACATCCACGTGTTTCAGGATTATGTCTTAAAATGCCCTGTTTAGCTAAAAAAGAATTTGTTCCATACTTTACGGACACAGTGTATATTGAATAACGTGAGAGAGATAATACATTCTTGACGAATACCGGCTTTTAGTTTAAAATTATCGGAGTATATGTTGTTGTCTCTTACGTTTGCGATGTTTTGATATACAATTGTTTCAATAGGTATATTAGATATTCGAGGGTACCCATTTCCCTCAGTATTCCCATATTTTATGTCACTTTACATTATCGAATGCTTTCGATTAGTCGACTAACCACAAATATGTTTCTAGAATACATTCTATAGATTTTTCTATAATTTGTCTGAGATTGAGAATTTGTTCTCGTGTGCCTCTTCCAGGAAAAAGTCCACATTGTTTTTGTGGGATCTGTGGTAGAAGTATTGCTTTTAACCTTTTACACCAATGATCTGGCCATTATTTTGTGTTCCAGATTTCATTACACAGTTTGAATATTACTTTAATTTCTATGTCTCCCATTTCTTTAAGTGCTTCCGCCATGATTCCATGTTCTTGAGATTTTTCACTTTTTAATTTTTTTATTACTGTGTCTATTTCCGATTTTGAAATTTTCTTTGTACATAAAATTAGCGAAAATAGCAACTATAAGTTACGAATAAGTTATGAAATCAATTGGTTTACTCATTATTAATGTTTTGTACAGAGAACTATGGACTTACCCTTTGGTTCTATTGAGGTACTCGTAACAGGCTGAGTTGGTCGCCGGGCATCACGACGCCGCGACCTGGGACGCCAAGTCTAATTAACACGAGACCGGTCAAGTGTGGTGCGTTTCGTTCACTGTGTTACGAAGAAGTGCCAATCTTGAGGGTTTGAGAGCATCTCGGGCACAAACCACCCTCTGGTTGGATGGTCAACATCTCGTAGGCCGGGCATGCCATAAATCAACCGCTTGTTTCGATTTTTGTATTTGAATCTTTATCTTGAATACAAAGAAAAAAGCCAAATTCTGCGTACTTCAACATGACAAATGACATAGCCAGTTTAAGATTTACGAAAGACAACAGGAAACAATATATTTCAAAAAGGTCTTTAAAATACAGCACTAAATTAGATCACATTACAGTACCGTAACAAAAAAAATATTAACTGTAAAAATATGAAATGAATTCGCACATACTTTCCCAAACAGTCACTATAACACAATATTTCACAATATTGTTTCCATATCGTTGCTATGCCTTCTGGTTTGGTGATGATCGTTCCCAAGTTATCTTTAGTTATCTGCATTTGTGCTTTGAATTCTTTAGTTAAGTATTATACGTTCTCTAGTTTCTTGACGGTCGGCGTGTTCTTGTAGTTGTTTACATATTTCTTTAATATGATTATTTTTGTCTGTTCTACTTGATGATTTTATGCGTGTCTTTACATTTGCTATATTGTTTTTAGTTTCTGTTGGATTTGAAGCATTGTGTCTAATTTTTATTCGTTCTTCTACTAGGTTTAGTGTTTCATCAGTTATCCAGCGTTTTTCTTTCTTTGAGGTTTCTTTGGGGTTTGTAATATTTATTGCGTCTATAATCCACGTCTTTGTATGTTTTTATGTTTAATAGGGATCGCCAGTAATGTGTGGTGTGTTACTATATCTTAGTGTGTCTTTGTATTTTCCAGGCATTTTATTTATATATTTAATCCTTTCATTTGTTTAAGTTTTTTTACAAAATTTAATACGAAATTCGGATTGTTACAGTTTATGGTCTGTTCCACAATCAGCCGTTGGTTTTATCTTTACGCTGACTACTAAACTTTTCCATCGTTTACTGACAAGAATATAATCTGATTTTTATATCTTCCCCCCGGTGAAGTCCAAATTTATACTCTTCACGAATAAAGCTTAAACATGGTGTTCATGGTACTAAGTTCAGTGTCGATGACAAATTGTAATAGCCTTTCCCCTCTCTCATTTCGTTTACCTATTTCAAACCCATCAACTGCTCTTTCAACATATCTTCTTTTGTTGTTTTGCCTATTTTTGCGTTCCAGTCACCCAATATTTTAACTGGATCCTTTTTGGGTATATTAGCGATGTTACTGTTTAATAAGTAGTACCTTGCTTCATCGGAGGTAATTTTAATTAGGTGGTCATTTAATGAAATGTATTCATATACACATTTTGCCAGGTTCTTTTGCACCAGTATTGCTACGCCTTTTTACCAGTTTTATTGGTTACCGATATAAATATTTTATAGTGGTTGGATTCACAGTGACCCTGACCCTCCCAGTTGGTTTCTGAAACTCTACATATGTCTACTTTTTCTCTCATAAGGTCTTGTTCTAAGATATATAGTTTTCCTGGTTCTAACAAACCTCTAACGTTCCATGTGGTTATACAGTGTTTTGTGCCAATGTCCTTCATACATCTGTACGGTCGTCCATTTCACACCTATCGAGCTGGATCGGACGTGGCGCCGTTTGCTTGCCGGATCGCATAGAACATTGTTACTTTCGTTTGTCATTTTATAACGTACTCTGAAATATAATAATCAAGTGGTTTTTCGTTTGCCTGCTTGATCCTTATGCCACTGATACACTGTTGGTTCATCCGGCTACGAAGCCGATTTCTCAACTCCATGGCAAAAGAGTGCCCCAAATACTTACTAACTAATCTTCTTGAAGTCGTTCGTCAATAGGTGGGGGACTGCTTATATCGGTAATCACTCGGTGAAATTTTCGCCATATCTGGCTACCCTCACTTAGTTTAGCCGGCAAACCAATGCAGTTGCCCGAGTTGTGGCACGTGGGGCCATAAGTAAGAGTTAGGTGTCTTATAAGAACCAGTTATCAAGAACCATCCCCCGTCTATGACGCTCGATGTGGTCGTTCCAATAAAAGGTACTACTTCTATAATCTACAATCCTACACCATACATATTGCAGTACATATATGTAAAGAACAGAAAAATAGTAAATTACAAATCAAAAAATTAAAATACTTTTTTGAAGTGGGAAGAACTGTTTTCTGCCGATAGTTATTCAAAATTAAGTCTGTATTTTTTTATTATGTTGATTTTTTAATATGGATTATTCTGCTCAATGAAGTGAAGTGCGTAGGTAGAATCTGTATTTTCATTATGGGAAGGCCGTTTATGTTCTGCTATAAGTTTGTTAAACATTCTACCAGTTTGACCGATGTAAGTTTCTAAGCAGTCGCCACATTTAAGTTTGTATATACCAATGTGTAAATCTTATAAAAGTAGTTTCAGCTAATGGATTAAGTTCACAGTCATAGAAAACCGATAGGACACACACACACACATTGTACGTAACACGATCCAAAAGTGATTTTATGGGATATTCAGGATTCCAAACGCATCTTTCTCGTAAAATATTACTTTCGGAACTTAACACATATATTACTATTATTAGTAATAGAGTTTTTACCCCAAATAAAAAATAATTTAGTTACGGTTTTATTCCCAAAAAAACTTTATACCAAAATAAACTTTCGTGCCATTTCCATTGTTTGTATCTAGTCTTTAATTATGTTATGAATAAATATCAATATCTTCTGAAGCAATGATTGACTTAAAGAACAGGCAAAAAGAGCATAGCAAATTCGATATTCAAAGGAGAATAATTAAATTTGAAATTTATTTTCAAACCTTCAGCATCTGGTTCATTTAAAATGCACACACTTTATTCATTCATATGATTATAGCTTTACATGACATGATCAAAACAAGCATTATTATTTTTCTCTCATGCAAACTTGTGGGTGGCAGAAAAGAATTGTAAAAGTTCTAATCACAAGGTATCGTTATCACGTAAATTGTGTATTTTTCTGAAAATCATGACAATATTTTCCTAACAACTAAACCATTTTCCCTACTCTATCATTTAATGATACAGGTGGTTGCGTATTTTCTCATGTTTCGTTTGGTATATTTCAAAAACACGCACAACATGCACGAAAATCCCAAAGCTTGTTGAATGCTCAAACGTTTTTACGTGATAATATTGTGTAAGAAATACATGTCTACCACGCAACTAAATTTATATCATAAATTCGAGGATTAGCCAGATCGTTGTGATTCATAAAATGTATAAGGATTTTTTCCTTTTTTGATATTCAGCCAGAAAAAAAAAACAGCTAAAATACATTAAACATTTTGGAATGTTTTTGATTTATACAAACACATTTATATTGTTTTTTTTTATCAATAAACTAGAAATTTTTCTTTACATTTTCTCTTGTCTTACCCATAAAAATATATGTGGTTGAATATTTTTAGCCACATCTTTTGTTCTTGTTCTGTCTTCTCAATTTTTTTAATTTTATTTAACATACATTTTCTTCCAGTGCCAGTAAATCTTAAGTAAAGTAATCTTCAAGTAAATTTTATTTAACATACATTTTCTTTCAGCCACCTTAGAAATGGGTAATTTTTTATTTCTTATATCTCCTAAACCTGTTGTCTGATTTTAAGTGATTTTTTTAACATGTTAAAGCCTTATTCCTTGACAATATCTTTATAATAATATTGTTGCTAAACAGGTAAATTTTCGTTGTATACTGGGTGTACGAATCAAACTGTGGTTTTTTCGCAAAGTTTGCATCACCCTGTGGAATATTCTAGCATTTGTAGAATACTGAAATTGAATCGCAACTATAGCCTAATGCTTTCTTAAGAAAAAGTTAGATGTTTTAACAACTAGACATGATTTTTATCAATTTTTATATAAGTGAAAGAGAAAAAATAATCATTTTGAAAAAAAGTCATTTGTTACAGTAAAAATCCAATGAACAAAATCCTCGAAGAAAATTCAAATTAACAATATTTTGGAAATATATATATATATATATATATATATATATATATATATATATATATATATATATATATATATATATATATATCCGGTTTTTAGGCGTTACGCCTGTCCGGTAGGGATCTATGGAGGAGTATCACCAAGCCGCAAGCCCTTATCTCTTGCCGTACTGCTCCACCATAGGCCGATCAGATCCCAGCATATCCTAGTCTAAGCCGCAGATTCATCTAGAATTTTAAACTGCTGCGTTAGACTTTTTGTTTTCTGTACACCGACCTTGGGCTCGATCCCACATCCACTAAACCATTCGACAGTGAAGCAAATGAGAGGCAGCCGCACAGCCCGCTGAGCTATCTGACCGACATATTTTGCAAATCAAAGTCTAATTAAAAAAAAGGGTATTAATAATGGATGTTACCGTCTCTAGCCCTTAGGAGTTCTTGGAGCCGGTTTGGCAATCTATTCATGATATTTTGGATATCGGATTGGGGGATATTGTTCCACTCCTCTACCGCAGATCTTAAGGGATGCAGGGGCTGGTACTATTGCTCTTACCTGTCTTTTGAGGCTGTTCCAGATATGCTCAATTGGGACTGTGTGCTGGCCATGGTAGAACTTGAATCCCGACCTCATTAAGGTATTCACGGTTAGATCTTCCTCTATGGCAACGTGTATTTTCATACATTATTCTGAACTTATCACCAATGAATGGTGCAAAAGGCATGACCAAGATCTAGTCTGACCAAGCCTTCACTTATTCTCTAGGCTTAGTAGGGTCCCAGAGTCAACCTCATCATCATCCCAAAATCACAAGCATTTTTAACGGAATATCCTTCTCTGATTCGTCTGGCTAAAGACTAAACTAAAGTCCTGTCATTTATGACTACGATCATCCGGTCTTCAGTACGACTGAAAATGTAGTCTCTCGAAGTTCTAGGCTCACCATGGTTTCAGAGTCAACCTTATCCTATTTTCCATTCCGTTTAATCTATTAAAAGGATTACAACGTCATAAAAAGTCAAAATCATTTTTATTGGAATATCCTCCTAGCTCGGCTGAATAAAATAAAGGCTGAACCAAAGTCTTGCCATATCTGGTAAGCCAGTACCAGCCACCCTCAAAGTACAGGATAGGAGGTCTCTAGTCCAACGATATTTAGATACCGTCTGACTCCAAAGTCGCCAGTGAGTAACTTAACTTTCAAACAACACCTTGCTGCCTGATCAACTCAAACTGTATCTACCTTTTATGAAAGATATCATTGACAAGATTGGTAAAACTATTAACTCTCTAAACATTAAAACTATCTTTATTACTAACTCTACGTTGTCCAATCTCGTTAGATATGTAAAAGACCAAATTCCCAAAGAAAACCATGCTGTCTATAAGATACCTTATTTCAGTTGCCCTTGTACATACATAGGACATACCAAGCGATGAATACACAGCCGTATTTATGAACATTCTATATCTGTAATCAAGAAATCGTCACAAACAAAGACGTTCTGAGAAGGATGAATAAAGAAATATAAATTTTAAATACCATTAAAACAAGAAAATTGGAATATCTCGGACGTATTACACATAGAAAGACCTTGCTCCAACTGATTATACAAGGAAAAATCCAAGAAAAAAGAAGCAGAAGAATGCATATAATGTTCTGGCTGCGCAACCTGAGAGAGTGGTACGAATGTACATCAAATAAACTTTTCAGAGCAGCCGTTTCAAAAGTCCGAATAGCTATGATTGCCAACCTTCGTTGCGGAGATGACACTTGAAGAACAATCTGTAAAACATTCCGACACTGTTTCAGCCCTAGCCCAACATCATCTTTAGATAAGTTACAAAATGAATTTAAACACGCACGATGACACTGAGAGACTGCCGGAAACATGACGACTTCTGTTTTGGTAATCCACTACCCCAAACGATCCCGCGTGATGACTCCCGTAGAACATGATAAATAGTTCAATTATTTAGAGCATAATTAAGGATTGCTTAGATCCTTGGTTTAAACTCCACCTGATGTAAGTTGTTTAGACATTTATTAATTTGATTGGTCTTTATTTTTGCTATATAAATTCGAGTAGAATCTACCTACTCTGTTACGTTGTTGTATTGGTGAAAGGTCAAGACCAGGACTGTCTAAACCTCGTCTTGTTCTTGCATTTGTACAACACTCTTGGCACGTCATAAGTGACCCAAAAAAAAAAGTGATGAAACGTCGAGTTCTAAATTCTCAACTCGGTTTTTCCCGAGAACATAATAATGTATATATATATATATATATATATATATATATATATATATATATATATATATATATATATATATATATATATATATATATATATATATAGTATCATGAAACCAAATATTTAATTTGAAACAATCGTACAACTAAACTCAAACCTTTTTAGTTTTTTTTTGTTGACAGTGCAATTTTAACTAAAACTATTACGCTGTTTATTTATCTGCACGTTTTAAAATCGCTTTAATAAATGGTTCACTGGTTTTAACAACTTCCTGCAAAAATACAATTTCGGTTTTTAGGTTTTTAAGCTGTTGAATTGAATATATATTAAATTCAATTGTATTGATGGATTTTGTATTTGATGCCTATTATAATACAGTAACAATTGAAATGAAAAAAAAAAGAGAGGTTAAAGCAGCCAAGACGTAGACTCAATAAGAATGCAACATATTAAAAAGCTTTTACGTTTTAAATTGTTCATTTTCTCAGTAATTTTCTAATTTTCTTTTTCTCACAATATTATTTTTTTTTTTCACCAGGTTCTAGTATATCTATTTTAAAGTTTTCTAAATTAAAGTCTCTATTTAAAATGACTACCTTTCGATCACTTCAGTTTTAACTTAACTGTTCCTGTCTGCAGCTGAATAATAGGTAAAAACATGTCTGTTTGTGGAAAATCCCCTTTTCTTATTTAGTAAAGTATACCATATTTAGCTTAAATATCTGTTTTTTTATTTTTTTTTTATTCGTGGTTTTAATTAAATCTTATGAACAATGTTTTCAATTTTAACCTGTACTTCACAAATTTTAAGCTCCAATATTCTAAATTTTAACCGACAGCCCGCCAAATCGCCACGAATATTGTAGCAGTTGTATTTGCTTTCGAAAAAAATCACCCCGTATGTATTACAATACCAAAATATTATTTTAATCCTTTTTGCGTCGCCCAGATTCATAAAACACACCTTTTTCCGGATCGATCCCGGAGGTTATTCCTGCGGAACTATTGGCCATTTCTTCTGTTTGTGTAATTCGATTTTCAACAAGTAGTTGGAAAATCATTGCTTGACTGTCATAGTCAACTTTATTATCGTTTGATGCTATTTTGGTTATCTACATAATGGATAACCATAGCGAAGCTTGCTTAAGCTACTTTGTTGACCACCAGCGATTGTTAAGCTGGAAGCACCCTTCTTTTCGAGCCAACGAACTGTACCTGGTGCCGTTTTATCAAGTCGAGCATCCAGTTTTATTTTGAATGTATATATTCTAGTACTATAGCAGTTATGACAAATAGTTGGTTAAATTTATGTTTTTTTTTTTTGTTTGATATACTAGAGTCATGATGCACTGTTGCAATAGCTAGAAAATGCTACTGTTGTTCCAACATGAATTCTGTTTGCCCTAAAAAAACTTTTCCTGTTTTTCCAGTTTTTGCTCTTATGTGGGGATATTGTAGCATTTGCGTTTTCTTTTGTATATATTAAAAATCACCCTATACGTATTAAAATACCTAAAATTATTTCAATCCTTTTTGCGTCGCCGAGGTTTATAAAAAAAACACATTTTAAAGTTTGTTTATATAAGACAGATAGTATTTCTTTGACCATGATGCCACTTTAGGATATTTTGGGCGTCAAATAAACAGAAATATTTTCATTTATGCTTTTGTTTATACCGAGTGGGGCGAGTGATTTTTAAAGATAATATTATTGGATCACCATAGGTAAACCTGCTGTCAAAGGCAGTTGGTTTCGGTGTTAGTCCGAATTTTCATCAAATTCGTAATGTATTTTCATTTTTCGTCTTTTATCATGTGAAAATGTGTAGCATAGTAGCAATGCGGTAACATTTTAAGGTTGGTTTAAGACCTTGACAGGAAAAGAGCTTGGATGTGTATTCTTCAAGGCTCCGGCAAATTTTATATATGGAAGGTGAATTTTATACTCAAATATAATTTTGTCTCCGATTTTGTTCGTGCTGTGTTTTACCTGCAGGATTTGTAAGACAGCGCTTCGAACTATTTAAAATATGTTCACATGGTTTCAAGCAGAAGCTTAAGTTTTAACAAGACAGGCTTTGAAGATTGCATAAATCAGTGCCCAGCTGCCATCGTCTATTTCTTGTCCCTAATAATTTCAGACCTTTTTGAAGTTTGTGAGACGCATTTGTGTTGTTTTGAAGTGTTTTGAAAATCAGTTTCAGCTCCAAAACTTTAAAACAAAATATAATAGCTAATGATATCAGGTACTTTTTAGTTAAAATTTTTTCAAAGTTAAAATAGACATTTTTCATTAATATTTGCTTTTATGATAAGTTAAAAATTGTTATAAATGCAATTAAAAATTTTAGGGATTGGTTAACTGCCATATTAATTATTTTCATAAAGTTTTAAAATTTAATCTTGACATATAACCCCTCTGTGGCTCATCTTGACATATGACAGTTAGCATTATGTTCTTCGAACATTTGGTACATACATAACCATAAATTTTGAATGTGTTTAGTTTTGTAAAAAAGGTTAACCTCAGTAAGTAAACTTTATTTGGAAAGGTATTTTGATTTATAATAAGTATTTAAATAGTTACAACTAGTTGCTGGAACCCCTACAAAATGTCACACAAATAGTGTTCTCAACGTCTGGAGTTTTTTGTTAACCGATAGCACCATTGTAAGTAGTTTTTGCATTTCGTTAGTGTTATTTGTATTTGTACCTGTTTATGGTGAAATAATATTAATTATGTAATATTTCTCCCTAAACCGAGAGTATTATTATTTCCTTTAAAAAGATTCTAACCCTCTTTGTATTTTTTAGGCATGACAAGCCTATCTATCTATCTAACAGGAAGATCCTTGTAAACGGCGTCCATTATAAATAGATTAGGAACCTTCTTATGTTGTTTTGTCCAGGAAATCCACGTAAGTACTTACGTAAGTACCCGCTACATCAGTCTGCGCTAATTTGATTACTGAAATAGCCAATACGTTTAAGAACATGACAACCAAAACTACTAAAACAGAATTCACTCTTACCTATGGGAAATTAATAAGATTACACATCCAATCAATACCAAAGGACATAAGCCACTACTCTTGAAATAAATCTAGAAAATCTTTTACATAAGCCAATAATTGAACATGAGTCTTTATATGGATTTCCAAGAAACATATCCTACAAATAGTATTCCTTAAAGTTAATATTGAGTATTTAAAAAAAAAATTCACAATGTATCTTTCAAAAGACCTGGAACGAACACTTGCAAAACTTGGGATCTCCTAAATATTGAAATTAAAAATAATAATATAGAAAGAACAAAGTCAAAAGTACAATTGAACTTACATCGTTACAAAAGTGAGAAAGCCAGATCTATAACGAAGGAAGATATAACACTTTCCCGTTGCTTTGGCAGCAATACCTGCGTTTTATCTTTGGAATTAGAGCAGGTGCTTATTGTACCAAATCTTTAGCAATCTGAAATGTTTTACTTAAGCCAATGTTTTAATTTTTAGATAAAATAAAAGTAGAAAATACAGGCCAACCCATAATGTGTATGTGGAACGAAGGCATTGGAAATTGTGGTAGCAATGAAATTAGCTTCTGTTTGCTGAAAGTTTTAAATGAAGTCATTACGGATAAAAAACAGAGATATGGAGTTATAATTGCTACAGTAAAAATAAAAACCGTATTATTGTGTTCAAATATCTTCTTTTGAACCTCTTCGTCCTGGGGCCCCCAAAGGGCCGTTCCTAGTATGGCTTCTTATCACAATACGCCACCTTCTGAACCCCAGCTTTCTAGCACTCCACCACTACACTCCACAAATATTTCATCCTTACGTTTACTACACCCCTGACTCCACAAAAAAAGAATTACCATCTGCTTAAAGAAGCAGAAGCCAAAACAACGTAAAAACATGGTGGTAAGTAAGTATTGTCTTTTTATTAAAATCTGTTCGCTTAGCAGAAATTTGATTAATAACGAAAAAAAAAATTGTCCAGGATATCAGAAGAGTAATGTTAGAACCTGCAGTGAATAAACCTATAAGTGTATTGAATGAAATGACCAAAAAAAAGGACCATGATTGCTTTTTTAAATGACGAAAAGCATAAAGATTTTTTATGAATGTTTATTGATGAACACTTAGCCCTTTGTTAACAGCATGTAGCACTTAGTCATTTTAAATTATTTTTACCAAAATTATTATGTTTTTCAATGTTTATAAGAACATTTTTTTGTTTTTTGAGCAGGGTGTTTTTGCGTCATTGTTTACATCCTTAAATTAACTTATTTTGAACAATTTTTCTAATAAAATAATATTTTTTTTAATAACTGTGTTTTGTTGTTTTGGCACTTAGCCTCTTTAATAGAATCGTAATTAGTTTAATTATCTGAAGTACTTAAATGCCGAAGAAAAAAAATATGTACAATTGTTACTGTTATTGAAATATTTTACTTTAATATAGACTGGTGTATATTTTCACATTTTTGATTGTTATTAATATTTTTGAACACCTAACATAAATACCACTAAAATTAAGTTGTCAATATCGTGCTTTCTCTAAACATCAAATCAAATGCAATAAAATTAATGACAAACCATTTGCTTCCTTTCGCCCTGTGCTTATTCCTCAAATTAACACACTTAAATATGAATTTTATTACCAAAATTATAACAAAAAATTTGCTTTGCTGCACGCACTATGATTCGTTTTTCGTGTCAGAATATAGTGAATGTTTCACATGCAAAGGTTGCGCGTATATATGTTATATAAATATAGAGTCACCCAAAATTGTCGTAAAACAATATATAAGCCACAGAGAGGCCTTAAACATAATACACGGAGGAGTTATACAAGCTCATTAAAAACAGCTCGCCGAAAAAAGCACTTGGATCAGACCAAATAACAAACAGGACTCTAAAATACTTACCGACGTGAGCCATAGTATATGTAACGAATATAACAAATGCGATGCTAAGATTCAAGAAATTCCTAAACATATGGAAAGAGGCCCATGCCATAATGTTGCCAAAGCCAGGAAAAGACAGCACATTCCCGCAAACTTACAGGCCAATAAGCTTACTAACTGCAATCAGTAAGATTGTAGAGAGAGGCATACTCGGCAGACTCCAAGTTGAAAGAGACAGACTAGACCTAATATCAAAACCGCAACTTGGCTTCAGAATAGAGCACTACAATGAGCTACAAGTACTCAAAATAACAGAGTACATAGCACCTGGATTTAACCACAAACAATATACAGGAGCTGCCTTTCTAGACGTAAGCAAAGCTTTCAACAGAGTTTCGCATAAAACAGTAAAATGAATAGTATAATCTACAGTAAATTAGAGTGACTGGAATTATGAACGCCGAACTAAAGCACCATCCAAGTCACATAATGCATACGTTAGGACAGTGGCAAGAGTGCTTTTAAATTAGCTTCTGAGTATAGAGTTATGAATTTTACGATCACTAATTGGAAAAGAGATCGATTAAAAATAGAACATTTTTGCACAGCTACTTTAAGTAAGTGTGCATAATCTTGACAAACTGCCAAAACTACTCCACAAAAAAGCTTGACCAAGATTTGTTTTTATGGTTTTCACAAAAATAGAAAAAAGAAACTGCGAATAATGGGCTCTTTATTAAAGAAAAAGCTTTAAACTTACATAGGCTAATATATGGTGACGAAACGTTCACTGCTAGTAAAGACTGGCCTGGTTGTTTCAAGAAGAGTCACGACATACTACAGCTGACCTTTACTGGAAAAAGCTTGTCGTCTAATGAGACTCTTACTATTAAACTGGGAATAAGCCACAATTAAAGATAAAAATACGTTTATTGACGTTTCAATTTCCACTTCGGAAATTGTTCTCAAAATACAAACAGTAAATTAAACAAATTTTGTTTTTTGTTACATAGTGAAAAATTCTTCTAATAATTTAATTTTATCTGACTCATTTATATTGACAATTCAGACATACATTATGCATTTTAAAGTAGACGACTTTAAAATGATATTGCCAATATTGTTGAGTTGCGCTCCTGGGACGACTTTACTTATAAGATAGTTCATTCGATTACATGAAATCAACTTTAACTTGAGAATATCCGTCAGAAAAAAAATCATAGCATGTAATTCGTCTTTAAAAATACAAACACATGACATGATGACAGTAAAATTCTCCTGTTAGTGATTCCATAGTAAATTATGAGGGAAAACCAGGAAAAAAACCTCATAATACTATCCCGACATTGTATGTATTTGTTCGTGAATTTAGTTTACCTTCAACAAACATCAAAATTCTGATTTTATATGTTACGTTATTTAAAAAACATAAACGATGTATCCTCTATATGTTACTGACTTACTAATACTGGTATTTTCTTATTAATAACTTCCTCTTTCAATATTGGTAACCAGATCCTACTACATTCTGCCGAAGAATTTGCGACACAATTGGCCTCATTTAGCATACTTAGAGCCGCTTCTTTGATTTTTCTTTTTTTACCATCCGTTTCTTTTAGGACTACATTTGAATTATTCCATTGAACCCTATGTTCATTATCCCATGCGTGTTTACAGATGTGAGATCTATCAAATTCTTTATTTTTAATATAAGATTGAATTGTCAATATAAATGAGTCAGATAAAATTAAATTATTAGAAGAATTTTTCACTATGTAACAAAAAACAAAATTTGTTTAACTTACTGTTTGTATTTTGAGAACGATTTCCGAAGTGGAAATTGAAACGTCAATAAACGTATTTTTATCTTTAATTGTGGCTTATTCCCAGTTTAATAGTAATTAATCCCACATTTAAATATGTAGGTTTAGCTGATATGATTGAAGCAGTAAAATACTCACCTCAGCAAATATATAGTGCTGATGAAACGAGCATCAACTTCAAGACATTGCCAAGCAAAAGTCTGGATGCTAAGGAAGAACTAACCGCTCAAAGTTTTAAAGTCAGCAACCAACGGGTAACCCTATTAGCATGTTATAATGCTGTAGGCGTTTACAAACTTCCTCTTATGTTTATTGAGAAGTCGGCCAAACCAAGGGCATCGGCCAACATTACTATAACAATGTATTGTTATTTGTAATATAAAAATAAACGTAAAAACGAAAGTTCTTAAAATTTTTGGTATAAAAAAAACTTCGTAATTTTTAGTTAAAAGGAATATACATTAACTAAAAAAAAATAACTCAGGTTTTTAACAAAAATGTAAAGTATTTCACTTGTTTTAGTAATTGAGACATTTTATTTTGTAGCTTCACTTAAGCAAAGGTGACATAATTCCATTAATATGTTTAAGGTACATGAAGTTTGAAAACCGAGTACACGTGTTCTTTTTTCTAGTACAAAATGCACAATTTGTCTTATTTGTTTTTGGAATTGCAGAACTTACATCTGTGGTGCCACCAATCTTGCTAATTCGTTATTTGTGTCGGTACAGTAAGATAATTTCAGGTTTATTTTTATTATCCCTTCTTCTTAACGTGCCCTATCAAGTTCCCTTGACATTGGCGATTAACATGGCGAAACTGTTTCTGTCTCGAGCTATTCTAAAGGGTTGCTCAGCTTTCTTTATTCCTGTCCACTCTCTGATATTCTTCAACCAAGAGGCCTGCTTTCTACCAATTTCTCTGCGTTCTTCGATTTTACCCATCATAATAAGTTGAAGAATATTATATCGGTCTCCCCTTACTACGTGTCCAAAATAGGCCATCTTTCTAAATTTGATGTTATCAAGCAGCTCGCGAGTAGCATTTGCTCTCTCAAGGACTGCCACATTTGTCAGCATAGCCGTCCATGGAATTTTTAGTATACGTCTGTGCAGCCACATTTCAAAGGCCTCCAGGCGATTAATGGTGGATATTTTTAATGTCCATGCCTCGACACCGTATAAGAGGACTGATCAAATGTAGCATTTAACCATACGCTTTCGAAGTTGAAGTTTCAAGTTATCATTACAGAAGAATGACCTCATTTTTATAAAATGTCTTGCGGGCTATCTCGATTCTACATTTTATCTCTTGATCTGGATCTAGTTGTTCAGTAATATAGCAACCAAGATATTTAAAACTGGACACTCTTTAAATTATATGACCATCAACATAAAATCGTGCATCTTGATGTGCTAAACGGCTAAACACCATGTGTTTTGTTTTTGAACAGTTTGTGTTTAGGTTCATCTCTCTTCGCACTGTATCAATGGCATTTAAAAGGCATTGTAATCCATTCATGTCATCAATTAAAAAAGCTGTATCGTCTGCATATCTGATTGTATTTATCAGAATTCCATTAACTTTCACGCCCCATTCCAAATTATGCAGCGCTTCTTTAAATATTCTATCTGAATATAAATTAAATAACAGTGGGGATAGTATACAACCCTGTCTGACACCTCTTTGTATTTTACATATTTCTGTTGATTTTCAGTTTATGCAAGCTGTCGCTGTTTGACGCCAGTATAACTTTTCTATGAATCGTATGTATTGACTATCAACTCCTTTATCTTTTAATATTGTAATTAATTTGTGATGCTGTACTCGATCAAAGGCCTTTTCATAGTCAATAAATACAGCAAAGACGTCTTTCCTTTGATCTCGACATTTCTTCAGTAATACATTTAGTGCAAAGAGGGCGTCCCGAGTTCCCAGTCCATTTCTGAAGCCAAATTGTGTTTCATCCTGATCTTCTTCACATTTATCTCTGATTCTACTGTGGATGATGCGTAGAAATATTTTCAAAGTGTGGCTCATAAGGCTTATCATTCTATATTCGCTACAGGTTTTCGGACGTTGTTTTTTATTTGGTAGTGTTATGAATTCGGACTTTAACCAATCTTGAGGGATATCACCAGTCAAATAAACATCATTTAAAAGTTTGACCAGTATTCCAATGTTCTCCTTATTTATAAGCTTTAACATCACTGTCGGTATGTTATCAGGGCCAACGGCTTTCTTGTTCTTTGCTATATAATCAATTGCATCATCATGATGTACCGAAGATACAAGCAATACATTGTTTTAAATATGAGAAACTAGTCTAATATATGTTAACTTAAATCAAACATACTTAAATTTATAGGATGCATGCGTTTTGTGAATTCAAACGGCAATTTTTTTTATCCTTTCTAATGGTTTCGACTACTGTAACCTTCTTATCGTATAACCTGTTTACTAACTCGATACTTGTAAACCAGTTTTCAACTGTTAGATTTCGGCCTGGATTATAAATAGGTTCACATAGCCATTGAACAACACCACTACAGTATCAGTACAGTAGTAGGTCTGTTACTAACTTGAAAACGACTTTTAAGTTGTTGGCCAACATATACATCTAAATTAGCGGTCTAAAGCATCGTATCATCAGAGAGTGCGAAAATGTTTATGCCGAAATTGTTCAGTTTTGAAGAGATATACTAACTAAATCGACACTTATCCTTGAATCGGGGTAAAATCTCATCGATGGTGACATATTCGGAAAAACTCTATCCATTTCTACACTGAGTTACAAAGGTATCGAAACAACATCGTATAGCAGCCAACTTATCTTCTTTTAGACTATTTTCACGAGTTAATTTGTCAGTTTTTTTTTGGCTGCCCTGTATTATTAACCAGATGGAAATTGCCTAGTAACCAAGTGAATCTGTTATGTGGCATAGACGAACTGATGAAAGAGTCTCGTAATTCATCACAACCAATAATCTTGATAACTGGGCATTTCCCTTATACCCATCAATAAATTTACTCCCAGAAATATTTTAAAGGCGACTTCTATGGTAGGTGTAAATTTATTTCGTCCTCCGTATTTTTGAACGCAATAGATATTAATTTGAAATACAATTAGGTGAATAAGATCCCCAGGAAATAGTTCCAAATACACATATGTAAAGTTCTCTGCAGAATTTGAAATGTTTGCGTCTGTAGTTTCAACAAATTGATTTGTTTGTGTTAGATATCTTTTATTTTAGGTCCATAATATAGAGATTTCTCGCTTTGCTAGCAGTACATAGTCTTTACTATCCTGTTCTAATTGTTGATTATTTGGAGTATTGGCTGTTTCATCTTGATTCTTACATTGGACTTCAAACACGATGTCAATATTTACAATATCAAAGATATCCTTATTATTTGGTCGCCGAAATTTATTAACATCCAATTTATCTCCCACGACCCTTTCAATATCAGAGACAATTAACTCCTGATCACTTGTAATTTCATATTATACGCCGTCATCCTCGTTTTGGGGCATATTTTTCAAATGCCTAAAGCTCCACTTTTGATTTTGCATATTGGCAGAATTGATATAGGTAGTGCCCTGTAGTCGTGCCAGAATGGTGCATAAAAGCAAAAAAGATATCAAAAACAGAACGCAGTAGGGGAAAAAGCGGTAAACATTCCAAATTCCCTACTGTGGTCTAAAGATATCAGATAAGAAACGAAATTGACGATCTATCGAACCTTGGTGGAGCCTATTATGACTTATGCTGCAGAAGTTTGGCAGATCACGAAAAAAGATAGAAAAAAAATAGAAGTAGTAGAAATGGATTTTCCAAGGAGAGCCTGTGGTTTATCCAAAAAAGACCATATCAGGAATGAAGATATTAGAAGGAGGACAAATACTGTATATTTCAGTGTAAACAGAATTAAAACGAGACAACCAATGTGATACGATCACGTGAAGCGAATGAATGAAGATATATGTCCAAATAAATCTTTACATTGCATACCTCAACAAAGAAAAAGAAGGGGAGGCCTTTAGTTGCCTGGGAAGAAAATGTACGACACATAATGAGAGATAGAGCCATCAAAGAAGACGAATGGATGGACCGAAAACGATGGCGGTCGAAATGCGAAAAACGCAGATAAAAAAATTAAAATATGTCGGTCTGTCAACACCTAACGTCCGCTTCAAATGTTTGCCCGACTAATTATGTTATCCAGCCATTCTGATTATGTCAAATTAGTTATATGGTGGTTAGATACTTGATATCTAATATAGGCAACCAATTTTACACACTGGTATGACTGTAAAACTGCTGGAAAGTTTAAAAGAAATATTTGGAAAGGTGGTCGTCTTAGCATATTGACAGTCGTCAAAGGGTTAATCGGATTTTCCGATTTATTTGTTTACAACTTGGTAAAAATTTTAATCTCAACTTTTATCTAATTTACTATCTTTGGTAGAGATTGGTGTTTAATTACCAGTATTATTGGTAAATATCTGATGTAAAATCGATTTGGAGATTTCTGTTCTTCCCATGATCTACCGATACGAAATTTATATATAAAACAATCAGCTAAAAGGTGTGTGCGTAACCTTTTCCGAGCAATTGAGTTATAAATTAGGGTTTCCATATTTCGTGACCAAAACTAATAGTCTATAAAGAACTAAAACTTGACAAAATACTAAGAACCGCAGATGGGTCACGCATTTTCATTCTCTCACTCCATTTATTATGTGATTTACCGAAGTTAACTTTGAATCCGAATTTTTTTTTGAATTATTTAAATAAATGAAATATTATGATTTGTTGGTAATAAATATTTACTTTAACTGCCTAAAAATGCAAAAATATTTTTCAAAATCAACCTTATAAATTCGAGATATGTTTGTGATATTTAAGCAAATGCTGCCTAAAATTTTATAGGATTATATATATATATATATATATATATATATATATATATATACAGGGTGGTGAATCGTCAAACGGGGCATAGGAAACTCAATGAGAAATTCTAAATTGTTGAATTCCTGCTTCCCTAATTATTTTACACCAAAAGTAATGGGAATCTATTTGTAGAGGACTCAAATATGCATCGAAAACAATTGTTAAAATTTTTCTACGACTTAAACGTATTCCAAAATTTTGCTAAACTATAATACATTTTTCAGACCACCCCTAAAAGTCAGGCCAGACGCCGTGAAAAGAATGTGTATAACGTGTTGCGTTTTGTCATATTGACGTTTCTAATATTTGACAATATTTAAATCAACTATATTATATTTATCTATGATTTTTAAATGGCTAAAATTTTGTAATTTATTATTTAAAAGAAAAATTAAGTTGATTAAAAAATGTACTAAGTTGTACTCAATCTACTCAGGAGAAAAGAGCAATAAAAAAAATGTTTTATTCATGTTTTATTATAACATTTGTTATAGTTTAATGTTTAGAAATTATCGTATATTATTATTAGGAATAAAGATCATAGTAACAGTGTATTGGAATTCATTGAATTGTTGTATAACTTAACATGGAATTAAATTTTAGTGTATAAGAATATCTTACGTTAAATAAAGATCCGGTAGTGACAGGAAAAAGTTCTCGCTATTGCCTGACTACAACATTATGCGATTTTTCGTCAACTGAGTACATTTCATTATATTGATCGATTTGTAAACAATATAATTTATTGTTCACAAAGTAATATTGTTCAGTAGTAGTAGTATTTAGTAAAATTCATTGTTTATAATTTAATCATAAAAAAAATTGACAATTCAAATTGTCAAACATCTGAGTAATAAGTAAACAACAGAATATAAAACCGTCTATAATATGTAAATAATATCAAACTTGAGCAAGTTGATAAAATCGTCTACCTTGGACAGCAATTAAATTAAATCCACAAGGAAAAATTCCTGTAGCTGGCTGTATACCACGTATAACAAAAAGTGGTTAATCTTTGTAAATGGGTATTTTTATTTAAAAAACCCTTAAAAGGGCCACATCAATAAAACAAACGTTTTCGGACCACACAGTCCATCATCAGGTTATTAAAATCGAAAATGCTAGGTCACAATGCCTGAGCCACCAAAATATTAGGGTAAAAACCCTTTAAATTACATTTAGTTATGAAATATTGTACATTGTGTTATAAAATAACTGTGATGTTCAGTATTAAATTAAATTTGACTGTAGGTAACACATGGTTCAATTGGGTTCCAGAGCCGGTGAGAGGGAACCTCTGCACTCGGAGAACAACGTGGAGTTCTAGGGTTTTTTTTAGGGTTTTAAAGGGTTTTTACCCTAATATTTTGGTGGCTCAGGCATTGTGACCTAGCATTTTCGATTTTAATAACCTGATGATAAACTGTGTGGTCCGAAAACGTTTGTTTTATTGATGTGGCCCTTTTAAGGGTTTTTTAAATAAATATACCCATTTACAAAGATTAACCTCTTTTTTTTTAGCAATTAAATTGTAATGCAGAAAATCACGGCGAAATTAGATCCAGAATAGAGCAGGCTAGAGCTGCTTTTAGAAGGATGTCCAAGGTGTTATGTAACAGAGAACTAAAATTGGCATTAAGGATCCGCCTACTTCGCTGCTACGTGTTCTCGGTCTTAATTTATGCTGTCGAGTCCTGGATTGTGAATAAAATCGATCTAAATCGCCTTGAGGCTTTCGAAATGTGGTGCTATAGAAGAATTTTAAAAGTTTCCTGGGTGGAGAAGATTCGTAACTCCACAATACTAGAACGTCTCAGCAAGACTACTGAGATCATAAAAAGCATCAAGCAGAGAAACCTGGAATATTTCGGACATGTAATGAGAGGTCCCAAATATAGATTGCTACAAAACATCATGTAAGGAAAAATAGCAGGCAAACGCAGTCCAGGACGAAGAAGAACCTCATGGTTGAAGAACTTGCGAGACTGGTATGGTGTAGATACAAGCATGCTATTTAGGGTGGCGGTGAATAAAATTAAAATAGCTATGATGGTAACCAACGTTCTGAAAGGACATGGTACATGAAGAAGAAGAAACATCTGAGATCAATATGATAAAACACACACGTGATAATATATTCTTGTATTACGTGTGGCCTAACTTTTAGGGATGGTCTGAAAAATCTATTATATTTTTGCAAAATTTTGAAGTACATTTGATTTGTGGAACGGTTTTAACATTTGTTCTTAATTTAGAATTTAGTCCTCTACAAATAGTTTTTTATGACTTTTGATCTAAAATAATTAGGGAAGCAGCAATACAACAATTTAAAATTTCCCATGTTTCCTATGGCCGTTTGACGATTCACCACCCGGTATATATATATATATATATATACATATATATATATATATATATATATATATATATATATATTATATATATATATATATATATATATATATATATTATATATATATATAATTTGGTTATGAATATACAATCTTTAAAGAACATTATATCGCGTAATCCGAGATTGGCGAAGTAACAGGTTTTTTTAGTGTATTATCAAATAGGGTCACGGACAAGATATTCAAATTATCCTTTCTCAAAACTCCTGTATCGATGCGAACCCTAAAGAAATATTTTGATTTTGTACCTTCACTTTCCTTTTGCCAATCTACATTTTCATTTTTTATGACGTTGGAAAATCAATGTTCCAGAAACAGGGATTGAATAAAGATATAATAACATCGTCAAATGAATCAGGATAATTCCCCTATCCAGTCGATTGGACCATCGCTATAAAAAGAAGGGAAAATGTTTATAGGCTAGGGGCCCAACAAAATTATGCACTTTGTTGTAGAAAGCACTTCGAAGTCAGATTGTTTTTGGCATAAAAAAGACTTACGTATAAATTTCATTAAGAATTGATGTAAAATTTTTTTGTTACATAAAATAAAAAATATTGTAGACGGAAAAAATACTATTTACAATTTTACAATACCATCTCGTAAAAGAGTCACGCTTGCAGGCAGTAAGTGTTATTATAAAAGATTAGCTTGGACCAATGCAAACTGTACAAGTGCAAAACCTGAGATTTGACCAAAAAGTTGTTTTGAGTAAATCGCAAAAGACCTACCAAAATCGTAATTATACGTTTCTAGACCAATAATTATGGTGGCACATTCTTTAACTTTTCTTTCTATTTGAGCAAATACTCGATCAGGGGAAAGAAAGAATGACCAACTACGAGATAAACGAATTTTATACACTTTATATGAAGTGAAGCAAGCATTGTAGCCAGTATTGAACAATTCCAACCATTGTGATATACTTATTCTGGCCCCCACAGCCAGTTCACAGCAACTATAAAAGTGTAGAAATTTATTTCCATACTAAAATAGAAAGCCTGGCCTGGTATCTATGCTAGTGGTAGATTATTTTGGCAATTAAAGAAAAATATTGCTACTGTGAGATTCTCCTTACTGTGACAGTAGATTAATAATTTCTCACATTTTCAGTGAAAAAGGATTTGTTAAGCATGGTTTGTTGGAATTTCAGCCCAAAATCGCAAAAGACTATCACGAGGAGATGACAGCTGATGTTTTCGAAGAGTATTTTGAGCAGATGATTGAACACATACCACCAAATTCAATTATAGTATTAGATAATGCACCTTATCATTCACGACTAGTAGAAAGACTTCCAACGACTGCGTGAAAGAAACAGGATATTCTTGACTGGCTGCGGAATAAGTATCTGCCTTACAAAGATGGAATGGTAAAAGCAGAACTTTTAAAAATTGCCCGGCAACACAAATCTAAGTTCAAGGAATACGTAGTTGACAAAATGGCGGAAAGCCGAAACATCACAGTCCTTAGACTTCCACAATACCACTGGAAACAAAATCCAATTGAACTCATTTGGGCACAAATGAAAAGTTATGTGGCTAAAAAATAAATAGAACAAAACCAGAAAGATGCAGTAAGACATGTAATAGAAGAAGAACAAAAAATGTGGGATCTTGATAACATAACTGATGCATCATCAAAGACACAATCGCTAATTATTAACCCTCAAGACGACTCGGATTCCGAAGTTGATCCTGTTTATTTTGAATTTGAATAGTTTTCTAATAGTAATTTTATAAGGTAAGTAATAGTAGTTGTAGTCGTAAGGTATTAAAGGGGAAAGGAGCAAAATGTCGCCTGTCAAAATGTTCAATGTGTTTTAAATGTATCCATTTTTTTTTTCAAATTCTGAGAAAACAAAAAAGCATTTTTGAAAAATTTAAAGGCAGAATGAAATATTAATTAGAATAAATAAAAAGTTCCTATTGCATGCAATATTTTCAATTAAAAGTTATACTATATGTTCTTTTTAATTTTCACCCCTGTTACATAACATATTAAAATAAACATTGTAGAAGTTTTCAGAGACTTTCTGCGCTCGGTAATAATGTAATCTTTTATTCTGCGTTTAAATTTTTCAAAAATATTTATAAGTTTTCTCCGGATTGGAAAATAATGGATACATTTAAAACAGATTAAAAATTTTGCCAGGCGACATTTGGCGCCTTTCCCCTTAATTAAATAAATGTATATTTTACAAATGGCAAGAAACTTTTTATTTTTGAATAGGATTAAACTTGTAGTGAGCTATCGACAAATTGTGAACCGATTATATGCACCACTTTGACAAAGATTTTTTCTATTCTCATTTATTTTAAGGGTTTCATCTGTTATCCAGTGTTTTTGTTTCACTGAATTATTAACTTTTGGGAAATTAATTGGTGTTGTTACTAGTGTTACTATTTATAAGTCTTCTATATTTTTTTGTGATACACAGAGAAGTGGGTATAAAATATAACTGCTTTTGAAAACAATAAGAAAGACCTTGAAATTAAAGGGAGATTTTACAAAATGTATATTTTATCTTTAATTTCTATATTGGAACTGAATTGATTTTTATATTAGAACTGAATTAATATCAATGATCTTTAAAATTCAATACAAATTAAGCACAATTTATAAAATTTTCCTAATTTAAATACCAAATGGTTAGTTGCTACCTAGCTCAAAATTTAAAATGAATAATATCAGACCTTTAAACCGGCAGCCTCATAACTATAAAATTGTCAAGAGGTCAAACCCGTTTGAATTTTCTAAACCACTAGCTGTTATGTGGGATCGGGGGATAAATTCGCCTATTTGGCCGAAATATGACCCAATTCGGACTTAACTAACCCACCTTGATATTTATGGGCATGGCCGGTGAAAATTAAAAGGAGCCATTCCAGTTCAATATTGAAATAGGTACACGTGGCTTGCGGCAGAAAGATTACCGAACTCGAAATGACGGTGTTGCTTTTATAAATTAATTCCGGGAGGCCAAATCTACCGGAAATGGATAATACCGACATTACTAGTTAAGTCCTACTAAATCAGGGATCTTTTAGATGTTTACTAATGTTTCGTTCATTTATAAGCCAAGTATAAATAGTAAGTTGGATTTAAGAACTATATTAATAATATTTAGTTAACTTTTTAAGTTAACCTTCTAGAATTGTATCGATTTTGTATCTATTAAAAAACCAATTTATTGGACAAATTAAACCGTAATACCAAAAAGCTCGACAAAATAAAAAAACAAAAAACTACAACGGTAAGAAAAATTTGAAATCAAATAAGGCCTCAAGACAGAATTATAATTGAAGACCTTGTTGTAACCTAATAGTAATCCACAAAATAACGAAGGTGAAATATTAAGGTTTAATGTTTTCAAAAAATTTTAGAAATATTTATTCAACTTTAAAAAACAATAGTTCTTGTTATTTGATTCTAGTAATTATTAAAATGTAAATATTACCACAGAAGACCCAGAAGAGGTAGAGCAAGACGACCAAATTCGAACAAGAACAAGAACAAGAACAAGAAGTAGAACAAGATGAAATAACTATAGCAGAAATAAAAGAAATCATACAAAAGCTTAAAAAAGGTAAGGCGGCTGAATTCGATATAATCACAGCAAAAATGCTTAAAAACATGGGCGACAAGGGTATTGAACTGCTAACAAAAGTATCGCATGGATATGAGAGCCAGGGCATGGAGCGAGAGCCAAATACCAAACGATTAGAAAGTGGGAGTATTTCTACCCATTTTTAAAAAGGGAGACATATGCGAATGTAATAACTACAGAGGAATAACACTACTGAGCATCCTATCCAAAGTATGAGAAAATGAGAGAATACTAGAAAAACGTCTTTTACAAGAAGTTGATTCTAAAATGGAACAATCTAAAAGTGGATTTAGAAAACGCAGAAGTATCCAAGATCATATTTGTAGTATCCAGAAACTAATACAAAACGCACGGAACTCAAGCACTGAGTTATACAAAGCCTATATAGACTTAAAAAAGGCTTTTGATAGTATTCCAAAGAAGGTGATTGACATACGTTTAAATAAGAAAGGTGTGAAAATCAAACTCAGCAAGCCATTACGAGTGGAGGTTGCCGGTTTACAACATCCCTTCCATGGAGAGGCTTATATGCAACAGTGTCTCTTTCAGCGGCTTTGTTCTTGCTGTAAGCCCAAATAGTCCGCTAGCCTTCGACAGCTCAGTAGAGAAACTAAAATGGACTTTCAAAGTTGCTTTTATCTGGCCTGTTGAATTGATATAGTGAAATAAAACAATTACTTGTTTAGAAAGAAACTGTAATTGAAAAAAGAAAGGGCAAGAAATAGAGCTTATAAAATTTGAGTGTGTAACTTATCGTAGGAACTTAATTTGAATATTACAATTTGCGAACGAAAGCGAAAACACCATAACACTTATTCACATATTACAACTTTCCAGTCAATTGCGTAAACTGCAATGTGGAGAATCCTCTCCGAACTTTTGAAATATAGATGTTAGCCCTACGAACGTCGCTAAATCACTGTCGGTGTCGACTGGTCGCCTCCCTCGCCCCGCCGGAATATTTTTTTGTTTATGCATTTTGAAAAGCCGGTCTATCGTCACGTAGGCGCTGTGGGCGGGGATTAACATTCTCAGAAACAAGGTCTAGGTAGACTGGATTTATTTAGGTAACCGACGCGAAAATAGAATTATTTGATACAAAATAGAATTATTGGTTTGGAGATATAGTTCTAAACAACGAGTATATATAGACATACAATGAACAGAATCAGAACCGATAATATGGAATCCGAAGAGTTCGCAGTAAATAAGGGTCTACGTCAAGGAGGAGTCCTAGGCGCCATATTGTTTAACATTGTCTTGGATGACATAATTAAAGAAACAAGAGCAGAAACATTGAAATTATATGCCGGACATAGAAATCTGGATGCAGTGTGGATCTCAGAGTGTGTATACGCAAAAGATCTAGTGATAGACTATAGTGATATTCTATAAATAAAGAAACACTCAATCGGAATTTACAAGTATGAAGCGCTGCACTAATTATGGAAAAAATAGAAAACAAACGAAGATAACACTTAACGGAAATACACTTGAACAAGTCGATATTTACAAATATTTGGAAGTACAAATAGAAAACAGAGGATCTGAAGAAACTGAAATAAGTTCCAGAATAGAAAGTGCTGCTCGGATGTACCACGCAATTAAAAGTACGTTTTTATCAAAAAAAGAAGTATCCTAGAAAGCCAAAGTGATCATATACAAGACGGTGTTTGTGCCGATTTTAACTTTTCTTAGTGAAAGTTGGACGCTTAGCGATAAATTAAAATCGAAAATACAGAGCATAGAAATAAAGTTTGTTAAAAGAAGAACGGTATAACCAGGTTAGACAGTATTAGAAATGAGGCAGTCAGAGAACATCTTAAGGTCCAACCAAGTATTAAGAAAATTGAAAAGGCCCAATCAAGATGGTACGGACACATGGTTAGAATGAATCAAAAAAGACCAGTTAAAAAAGTATGGGAAGGCAGAAGACAAACCAAGAGACCAAGGGGCAGGCCAATGCAGACATGTGATGATAATGTAACCTCAATCCTAGAGACACGAGGAATCAGCAAAGAACAAGCAAGAAACCAAGCAAAGAATAAGCAGCAATGGAGAAAAATTGTACATGCAAATAACATATATATATATATATATATATATATATATATATATATATATATATATATATATATATATATATATATATATTGTAAATTCTTAAATATTGGGGAAATCTGCAAGAAAACTCTAATGTGTATCAATTGTTTCGCCTAACGTTTTCGCCAAAGAGAAATAGTTTGGCTTCTTCAGGGCTGAAAGAGAATAAATTATAATTAGCTACCATATATTATCTAATAAAAATCATTTACTTTACCGTAAATTTTAGAAATGTCGAGTTATGATGTTAAAAACTTTAGCTAGTAACAACATAGTGGTGTTTTTTTGTTACTATGTGCAAAAAAGTTTATTTGTTAACGTTGGAAATGTATGGTAGCTTTGAACTTAAAACGCAAAGGTTTACCCAAGGTTAATCGAAAAACCCAATGTAACTACATTTAAAGGAAGTAATTCTTTGAATTGTCGGCAATAACTAAATTTTTAATTGTTGTAAAGTTTAAATGTGAGCTTCTGTTTTCATAGAACGCAATCGCCGAACAATTACAAGTAGTGCTTTTGAATATCAATGTCGTTAAGGTTCATTGGTAAAACCGACGAAGTTAGATCCCAGTCTGGGGAGATATTAGTTTAGAATTTTCTTAATTGAAATTATTTTTTTAATTAGTATATTGTTCATGTAATATTATAATAATATCTTATTGAGATGTATCTAAGAAAAGCAAGGGAATGTTATCTTTTTTAGTTAATGAAAATTATTATTAAAGTAGGTTAGTTGTTAATAGATATATCAGTCAAGTTAGTTATCTGTGATGTTGTATTGTTCTTGGTATCTGATTTAAGTAAGAAGTGGTATATATCGATTAGATTCTTAATGTCACTCTTAACATTGATGGAAAAATCGTTAAGGAAAATATAAGACATTTCAATGAACTCTCTTTTAGATTTATTGTTCTCACCGTGGAGAATTGTAGTGTTCGTATAGTCCATGTGATGACCAGTGGAATGGACATGTTTGGCTAATGTACAGCGGTCAGGGTGAAGTCGAGAATCACTTTTGTGTAGTGTAATACGTGATTTCAATAATTGAGATGTTTGGCCGATGTAGGAATTGCTGCAAGAGAGGCATAGAATGTTGTAGACAATATTACTAAGCCTATCTATGGGAGTCTTATCTTTTATCTTCGAATAACGATTATTAATTGTTAGGGCTGATCTACAAGCCACATTAAGTTTAATGTTATTATTATTATTCCCAAAGCTATTTTCAAAACTTTTTAGAATCCTTGTTAACCCCGGAGTGATATCTCTGAAATAGGGTAATGAAAAATATTTATTGATAGGAGTATTCGAGACTGGGTTCCTACTTAAGACATCAGGATCAGCATTGTTAGTCACGATGGAAGGTGAAGTATCTTCGTTATGGATAGTGTTAAATAACGTGTCCTTCTAAATCAATTCAGGTGTAATATAGTTTCAACATGATTATGCAACATCACATTACAGACGCTCTTAATTTAATAGCCATTTTCATTTGCTACAAATGATGTTGAGTAAAATTTTTCAATTGTTTTGCTATTATCTGTATTATTGAAAATTTGTCGATTTTGTCTAATACCTTTCGCTGTTGATTTTATTTTGTATCATTATTAAATAAACATTTTTTTTTAAGTTTTATGTATTTTTATCAAAATATGTCGGTGAGTTGTACGCATTTTATTGAAAAGTTTTGAAAATATGCGGAGGAGGTGAGCTTTACGAAAAATTGAATTGTAATCGGTTAAATAAGCTCCTAAAAATCAGGAAAATAATATTTTTAAAAATAAATTAAACACAATATTGTCGCATAAGGCAACATCGTACCATTTAACATAGCAGTGAAAGGGTTAACGCAAAAAAGACAAATAAATATTGGTTAAATCTATTTCTTTTTTAGTTAAAATTCCGTTTTATGTCCGTATTAGGGAGTTTAATTTACCCAAGGCCTAGCATTGGTATTTATCTTTCAGGTCCAACTTAAAATAAACTATATATCATTCTATTTGCACACAAGTTGTCCTTCAGTTTAGATTGACCACCTGTCAACCGTCCCGATACCCAATTAACCGGTGAATAAACTCATTCAAATCAAATTACCGGGATCGATTCGTTTCATTCGATGGATACGCGATTCGTTTTAATGCATTAGACGGAATCGACCTCGTTATCGTTGCGGTGCAACCAGAACGCACCCCGTACAAAGGGTTTAATCGAGTAATTATCCCCTTTTGCTGAATAAACCATATTCCGAACGAACGGAAATGGGTAATTGCTGGGTAACTTGTGAGTTTTTGTAAGCATAACTTGTGTACTTTAACTTGGAAGAACTCGAGGTTTCTATGACTTAAGCAAAACAAAATCTACTGAGATGTAAGCAATTGAAAGCAACATAAATTGACTTTTCCCTATTTTTAACGGTATAAAGGAGAAGGTTTTCACTAAACAATCCTTTATTATGGTTTATCTTTGGCATCAATTTGTGAGTGTTTCAATCCTAACGCAATAAAAAACTTGTTATACATATAAATAAACCGATAAAACAGTTAGGTATATAACACATCTTGGTTCGTTACAGAATATTTTCTATAACTTTGAAGAAAACAAATAAACTAAATTTTGGGTTCTTCTTCCACTTCACCTAAATGGACCTCCTCTTCAAGTGGTTGATAAACACAAATTATTAGGAGTAATATTCGACAAAAGACTTACATGGAGAGATCAGATACAGAATACAAAAACAAACTACCTAAATAGAATCAATATTTTAAAAACTCTATCTCACCATCAATGGGGGGCAGAAGAGAAAGTCCTCTTAAGAATTTACAGAACATTGATCCGCTCTAGATTGGATCATGGAAGCATTCTCTACATATCTGCTTCCAATACTCACCTTAAATGTCTGAATACAATTCACAACACTTCTTTACACATTAGCCTGAGCGCTTTTAAATCAAGTCCTTCTGAAAGTCTTTATATCGAATCTTCAGAACCTCCACTTTTTATAAGACGGCAACGTCTACTTCTGTCTTACTTCTCTAGAATTTTTGCTAATCCAAAAAACCCAGTAATTAAACTAATTAATACTCCCCACGCTGTCCCAGGTGATAGTCACCCTGGAGCACATTCTCCCCCACAAATTTCAAAAACTTTACTAAAAGACATAGACTTAAAACTCACAACTCCGTTTACTACGTCCAGAATTCCCCCGTGGACCAAAAAGCTATCTACTGTTCTTACCAGCTTGAACCGATACAAAAAAGAAGAAACGCCTAGAACTCTCTTGGTACAAGCATTTGAGGAACTTATACAGACACAGCGTTATGACAAAATTCTCTACACAGATGCCTCCAAAGATGAACAGGCCGTCGGTTGTGCCGTCAGTATTTCAAACACTACTCGCCCATATGCACCGACTCTCTCTCCGCCATTGACTCAATCAGAAATGTATACTCCATACATCCCATTGTACAGTGCATCCACAGTATCTGCCAACAACAGTCCAGAAATGGTGTTTCAGTAACTATCTTTTGGGTACCATCCCATGTTGGTATCAATGGAAATGAGAACGCTGATCATTCATCAAAACTGGCCTGCTCCTTAGAAAATATGGAAAACATACAACTTCACCAAGACCTAAAGGCCAGTATCAAAAACAACGTACTAAGCACTTGGCAAACACATTGGAACATGCAAAATACAAAACTACGCACAATTCAACCAACTGTTACCTCCATCACAATGCCTTAAATGAGCAGAAAGGACAATATCGTTATCAGAAGGCTCAAAATATTCGGAAAACCATCGTCGATGTGAACATTGCAATGAGTCCTTAACAGTCCAACACATATTACTAGAATGTGTACACTACAAACCTCAAAGAGACTACTACAACTTTCAAAATAATTTAAGTGATCTACTAGGTTCTACAAACATGTACAGTGCCATAATTTGTTTTTTAAAAGACACCTTTACTACTTAATGTAATTATTAAATGGTGTTAATGTATCCTAACTTGTATATAAACATATTGTATATGTATGTAAACATAAACATATTGTAATCAATTTTGTACCAGTGTCAATGGCCCATAGTTGCTGTGACACTTTAAAATAAAAAAAAATGGGTTTAAAAATAAAAATATTTCTTGTGTGGCGTAATATGCTGCCTAAAACAACAAATGTCTCAAAGAGACATATTTTCAGTGGTAAAATTACGCAGGTGTTGTTTGAGAATCCAATGCTAGGTATCAGGAATTAGGAACGATTCAGAAAAGACCAAGAAAATGTCGCCAAAAATTAACATCGGCTTGCTATTATCATTTTATTGTCCAAGTAGATAGAAGAGATTCAAGAATTTGTCATCCACAGCTTTAAAGGCAGTTTTTGAAAGCTACGGGTGTAAGTGTTATATAAAAATAGATTTCGTGGTGTTAAAAGCGATATCCCTTCTAAATAATATACTTCCAAATCAATTAATATCAAATTGTAACAAACGTAAAATCTATACAATAAAATTACTAAAAGTATAATCACCTACACTGCCGTCCTTAGCCAAAGCGCCGTATCTGCAGAGACATTACATTTAAGCAAAATCAGTTTTTGTTTAAATGTCTAGCCGTTGAAAACTATTCAGAATTTTTTTTTGTTTTATGCTTTATATACATACTAAATATCACATAATTCATATTTATACATGAAATTGGCAAAAAATATCTTATTTGCTCTAAAAATTCCTGTTACTTCGTTCTTTTTAAGTATACTACATAAATCAACTTCTTCCTACTTAGGAAGACTGCAAAACTGAGTTTTCGCTAAGCAGCTTATTAATTAATAATATAATAAATACATTATAATCATTAAAAAGGAAAATAGAATAAACTTTTTTTATAAGAAATACGATTTTATTCCAAACGTTAACAAAATATTGAAACGAACACTCGACTTCATTGATTTTATTTAAGCTGAGTTTATCTAGATTTATTACTTTCGCGGGTTTTAACTTGTTTTTATATTGTTATGTATTAGATTATAAATTATCTGTGTCTGTATTCCAAGTTTTTCTAAATTTATCTCTATTTGTATTATGTTTTATCTCTAATTTGGCTCTAACCATTCGGTGATCGCTACTTACTGACGCTGTATTTATTACTGTTACGTCGTGTATGATATCTGTTTTTTTACACAGTATATAATAAATTTCGCTTTGAGTTCCGTCTGGGGATAGCCACGTCAACTTTCTTTAAGGTTTTTTTATAGAACGTGTTCATTGCATAGTAATTGTGGACCTGTAGGAAGTTAACCAAGGTTTCTCCTCTCTTATTTCTAACTCCAGAGCCAAATTGTCCTACATATATAGTTTTCGGTTTTTTCAAGTCGTTGTACGATCTTAGCATTGAGGTCTTGTAACGATAATAGTTCTTTATCGTTACTGAAAATTTAAAATAACTTAATTCTGCCTGTAAGGTATGCAACCAACTATACAGGTAATGGGGTTATCAATTGTTTGTCACTTGGTCAAACTGCTTAACTGCCGTTTCCGTTTACCTTGGAGCTGACGGAAGCCAACGATTTTAAAAGTCTAAGAAGGCACTTTATATCCAGCCTTTGAACGGGACAGAGGACTGATTGAATCCAGCGGCCAACGCGCGTGGTTTTCAAGTTAGCCGAAAAACCTTTTAAGTTATTCAGAGGTCAGTTATTTAAGTTACAGAAGGCGTTTTGTTTTGGGATAAGAAGATTTTGTTTTAATTAGTGAAATAGTGTTGCGTTGGGTGAGTTTCATTTTAATTAAAGTAAATACTTTTTTTTAACCATTTCTAGTTTCATATTTATATCATTTATCCAATTAATTTTCCTTAATTATATCAGTCAAATCACGTTCAGAATTCTTTCTGTTCGAAATTCTCCTAAGTACACGTTCTCATCAATATCCAAGCAATTCGGTAATGTAAGGAGACCCTTCATTACTCTGTGCCTATAATATATTTGTTAAGATATGTTAAATTTCAATTCTTTTTTGAAATATTCATAGTTAAATCCCAACATTATTTTTATAAATACTTAGTTTTCAATTAATTTTCCAAGGTCACAAAAAGTGTACAAACCTTCACTAATTATCATCATTCGGCTAGTTTTTTGTCCTAATCGCCTTTTTGTTTATCATCTCCGAATAAAGTGTTTGTTAGACTAAGAGTCCAGTAAACATCTTCCCTGGCGCCCAAATCATTCTTCTTTCCTTTATTCCGGTTTTCAGTACTTACTCCTAGTTCGTTTTGGTTATTCTTATATTTTCTTAGTTAATTTACATCTTTTCTATTCTTTACTGTTTTCGCAGGGCATGCAAATAGGCCTAACCCTACCTTGAGTATCAACTGGCCAGTCTCAAGCATACCCAGCTAGCCGAACTGCATTCAGTTTCAACTTCTATTTTAATTTAGTTTCGAACTTATCTCCAGTACTCTAGTAGAGTACACACTACTCTACAGATCTTATAACATCAGGGACCTGGTCCCAAGTGATCTAGCTACTATTTGTTACAGTAGCGCCCAAAGTGGAGCAATATAAAAACTTTGTTACAATTTTGTTAGAGTCTGCTAGTATTATTGTATGCGTGCTGTGATAATTCGTGCTATTTTATGCAATTTACTCATAAAATTTGTCTATCTCTTCATCAGTATGTGCGGCGGTTGGAGCGTATACTTGAATAATTTTCAGTGAGATCTTCTCGTTTACATTTAGCCTATTCAGTGTAATTCTTTCAGAAATTTCAACTAATTGCGAAAAATATTAAAAGAAATGTCGTTTGTTGACCTTTGTGTTGTGAAAAACTAAGAGATTTTTTAAATAGTTTCTGTCGTTTCTGCTTATAAACATTTGCGTTTATATTTCTGTGAATTAAGCCGTATTCTGTTTTTTCATACATATAAATTTCTCACTATTAAATACAATATTTATTGAAAAAAAACAAAAATTAAAATCAAACGATTTCTACCTGGCGAAACCGAATTCAAATTTTGACCACTGTGCTTTCTAAAACTTGCAAAGCAAACCGCTTGATAAATATCTCGACAAGGAAATCTAAAATTGCATTCCATATGTTGTTTATCATGGTCAAAATTCGTAGTACTCCATTCTGGTACTCCAAACGGAGTAAAGAAATAAAATATAGAGACGGTACTAAATTTTTGTTTTAATAAAGAGCAGCGGCAACCGCTTATACGTATTTAGACCTCTTTAGATCTCGTCAGAGCGGTATAGCCACCTCTCTAGATCAAAACAAAATCTTTTCTCGTCTTAAACAATAGTTATAAAATAATTATAAACAAAACTAATAACAAAAAGGAAATCAAACGATTTCTACCTGGCGAAATTTTCTACCTGGCGAAATCGAAATAAAATTTTGACCACCGTGCTTTCTAAAACTTGCAAAGCAAACAGCTTGATAAATAACTCGAGTACCAGAGAAGGGAGTTGGAGTACCAGAAATTGAATTCACTACGAGTTTTGACCATGATTAACGACATGTGGAATGCAATCTTTGATTTCCTTGTCGAGTTATTTATCAAGCTTTTTGCTTTGCAAATTTTAAAAAGCATGGTAGTCAAAATTTGACTTCGATTTCGCTAGGTAGAAATCGTTTGGTTTCTCTTTTTGTTATTAGATGGCGTAGTTACGTCCGTTTATAGTTATTTTATAACTTTAATTTAAGACGGGACGACATTTTGTTTTGATCTGACATTTGAAGATAGGTGGCTATACCGCTCTGACGAGATCTAAAGAGGTCGAAATACGTATAAGCGCTTGCCGCCGCTCTGTATCAAAACAAAAATCTAGTACCGTCTTTATATTATATTATACAATATTATTGTTGTAATAGACCGCTTCCATTTTTTTATTCCACAAAATAAAATAGCAATTAAAATAATTAAAATTATACACTTAATCCGTGTCGATAACCTGTTGGCTTAGAAGAATTGGCTTACGGATGATGAAATAAAAAAAAATTATTTTAAAATTATTAATTTATTTTTAATACCCTCGAAAATCTTATCAGTACTGTTTAACTGCTTTTATGGAACTACTTAAAATTTGTTTATTGTGTAACTATATCGTCGGTGTTATGTAATAGGGGCGAATACGCCATTTTTACGTGTTTGGTGTTTTCGCCGATTTGACACGTGGATATTGGGAGCTACAGTTATGTATAAATGGCGAACTTTCCATAGAAACCTTTTCCGAATAGTTTCCATAGAAACCTCAAGTGAAAAAATGGCGAATGTAATTTCAAGTGTGTTACAAAGGCGAATGGGCCAATTCGCCTTTCTTACTTTTGATTCTTAACAATTTGTAGCATGTAAATAAGGCGAACATGCAGATTAGAAGGGCAAATGTGCACGTTGGCCCTTCTTACATTAGTAATATTAACACGATTGATTATATTTTCATCAAATACCATAAATTACTATTTATAACTGGGAATAAGCCACAATTAAAGATAAAAATACGTTTATTGACGTTTCAATTTCCAATTCGGAAATCGTTCTCAAAATACAAACAGTAAATTAAACAAATTTTGTTTTTTGTTTTTTTAACAAAAAACAAAATTTGTTTAATTTACTGTTTGTATTTTGAGAACGATTCCGAATTGGAAATTGAAACGTCAATAAACGTATTTTTATCTTTAATTGTGGCTTATTCCAGTTATAAATAGTAATTAATTTACAATGCCACAAGAAAATAGCTTCAGAACAATATGAAATACCATAGTCATAATTATTGTGATTGTGTGACAAAACGATAGAGAATATACGAATTTTATTTTGAAACTCCATCGTTATAGTCCTCTCCTTCACTAGGCTAACTATTAAGCCGTTGGTTGGTAGCACTGATGCTTGATCAGGCTACTAGCTTTTGTTGTCAGCTGTTTTGTTTTGAGGTTAGCTCTGAAAGATTTTCAACAACTAAGTGGTGGTGTTGATATTTGTTTACTCAATTGTTTATATGTTTTTTGATGTAATTTATGTATTAACATTTAACTCTTGAGTGTATTACCTGCCTGGAAAAAAGGAGCGTTGCTGGAATTGTATCGACTGACCAAAGAGAAAAAGCTGCGACTGTGAACAATATACCAGCCTGGATTGAAGAACACGTCCGTCAGCATATTCAATCCATACAAAAAGTAGAATCCCACTACTGCAGAAAGTCCAGCAATAAACTCTACCTTTCTTCGCAACTCAATCTTGAAAAGTTGTATACTTTATATCTTAAACAATGCAGGGAAGATAACTCAAAAACCGCTATAGAAAATGAAAAACTAGAATTAAACAATAAAAAATCATTGTTAAAACCTGTTTCCAAATCCATGTACAAAGCCTATTTCTACTCCTATGGAAACCTGCGCTTTCATAAGCCTAAGAAGGATCAATGTAGTACTTGTAATTATTACAAATCACTGACCCTAGACGAAAAGGAATCAAGGAAAGCTGAATATGAAAGACATTTAAAGAACAAAGAGACAGCCCGTGAACTTAAAACACGAAAAGTGAAAGACAGTAAAAATACTAATGAAAAGAAAGCTGTCATAAACTTTGACCTCCAAACTATGCTAGAATGTCCTAATGGCGAGATATCCTCGATATTTTACAAACGAAAACTTGCTGTATTTGACCTCATCATATTCGATCTGGTGACTAAAGAAGGAACTTGCAACCTATGGGACGAGACCGAAGGGAATAGAGGTGCTAATGAAATAGAAACTTTGTGTATTTAATCATATAGTAAACCATTCACAAACTGAAGAATTCTTCCTAATGAGCGATAGCGGTGGTAGGCAGAATTTAAATCAATATTTTGCAACTGCATTGTTACAGGCTGTCAGAAGATGTACGAATTGCAAAGTAATCGATCACGTATTTTATAAACCAGGGCACTCTCAGCAAGAAGGTGATTCCATGCATTCAGCAATTGAAAGGGCAGCAAAGAATGTACAAATTAATGTACCTTGAGAATGGCATGTTGTTTGTCAGACTGCAAGAAAAACACCAAGGCCTTACAACATTATTTATTTGGATCACACAATATCTTTCATACATTGGAAGAAATTGGCAAAAAACAAAAAAAAATAAAGTATGAAACTGTAACTGGGGACTTAGTCAGCTGAAAAAAAATCAAATGGTTCAGGTTCTTGAAAGATAAACCTGATTCTAGTTTTTTCAAGTACGAATACAATAACAAAAGTTTTCAAGAAATCAAAAGCATAAAAAATGTGGGAAGGCCCTCTAAAATTGACTTACTCCGTAAGGCGTACAGCTTTCGGTTGCCCATAACAGTCACTAAACACAAAGATCTCATGGACGTGTGTAAGTCCAGAGTTATCCCCGTGTATCATCACAAATACTTTGAGGATATACCAAAAGGTGACACTCGATGTGGTAAAAGAAGGAATGTTAACACAACAAGAAAATCTTCAGCTGATCAGAAAGAAGAATCATCGTCTCAGAAGAAAATCAAATCATCGTGTCAGAATCAGAAGAAAAACAAAGTATCATCATGTCAAAAGAAAAAGTGAAAAATGAACAAATTGTACATGATTTTTTTATATTTTCTCACCATGTTTTTGCTTATTCAATTTATGTGTAAAGAACTCAAAATTGTGATAAAAAATGAGTAATAAGCTAGTTTTCTTTTTGATTCCTTTCTAAATATACTGTTTTCAGAGCGTACAAATAACGTGCTAAAGGGCCAAAAAGCCATCATGAATAGTGTTGAGGTATGCAAAAAGGGCGAATAAGTTAATTTATCAATACAAATATTTATTACCACTTAAAGGCTTTACTAGAAATCTTGAAACTTAAAGAATACAAAAATAACAGGTTTACACTATTAAAATAAAAAATTACAGCTTATTTGAATTATATTCAATAATTTTCCTGAGGGTCCAAACCTTAAAAGTGCTCTCCTGAAAAATTGAGATTTGGTGAATTCGCCCTTTTTCCATATCTCCGACGATATATAAACACCACGTAACAGAATTCCGAAAAATATTGAAAGGTTTGCATCTAAGGGTCAAAGTTTTATTAAAGAAGATTTTTTCTTTACACATTTATCTTATTTAGTATAAAACACACTGTATATTTATACAAAATTTCTACTTATATCACCATTCATTAAAAAGAGCTTTACAGTGCCATTCAAATATGTTTTAGTCAGTGACAGAACTACTACCTTAATCCGTTTCGATATCAACCAGTCTACATATCTACCCTATGTAAAATAGTTAAACGATTAAACACATTAAACAAACTTTCAATTATTAATCTTGTTGTAATTCTGAATATTTGCCAGTATAAATTGGAGTAGGGTGACATAATCCCGATCCTGATGGCGTAATTAATTCGCCTCATCGTTAAATGTAGTAGAGTAGAGCTCGTTAGTAAGCCGGTGGACGCTGATTAGAGAGGACCTACCCTCTAATAGAACGGATGATCGCCTTGAAAATTGGCCGACCAATAGTTAAGGTAGATATATGCAGAATTCACCTTCGCCGCCTACCTAGGAACTCCAATAATTGTAATTTGTACAGAAGCTTGAGGTCTCTGGAGTTCTGTTTATTTGAATTAGGTTAATAAAACGATTTTTTCTTTTTATAGCATTTTTCATATAAAAAAGCTTGCACGTCATTCAAAATTTACGTCTTCACAACCCCACAGCGTTGCCAAAACATCAGAATAGTTAGTAAGTGAGGAATTTTTAAGATGTCAACTATTTTCAAACTATTATATTAACAGTAAATACACTTAGTTTTACGACTACTGCAACGCATTAAAATACATAAGAAACCATTTTAATACAAAATTATATATTCTAATTTTTAAACTTACCTCTTTTAGGGTTTTAATAGCAAAAACGTCCCGCCATTGTTTCTTGTTAAAAATAATATATCTTATATGAAAAATTATCAGATTTCTACATACTTTTATTTGTTTTGGCATATCACAATCACAATACATTTACGGCCTAGATACGTTCCACGACACTTGGCCGTAAAGCGAAAAGCCGTATAACGAATCAATTATTCTAATATAAATTCATAGAAATTCAATGGCATCGGTTAAAAATTTGTTAAATGTGTGATATGGTTTATCGCTAAAAATGCATTTTATCTTTTTATTTTATTTAAATCAAAAATACATGCAAAACAGCACGTACATTGGTACATAACATAACATGTAATAGATTCCATAAACTAACAATAATCTATAAACAAAAGTGAAACAACTTCACGTTACATAAAACATGTGCGTATATACAAACAAATTTTCTTTTAAAAGGGCTTTAATTTGATGACGATGAAAAAATGTTACCGAGCAAATCTCTGTCGTCATCATTTTTCGCTGGTAATGATGGGCCTGGCTTAAAAAAATTGTTCAACGTTGTTTGTATTGCCTTCTTGTCTATTTCGTTTTTCAGTGATTTATGGCAGCTTATGACAGAGTTAATTTCTCGAGAAACTTTAGTTCTACGTTCGTCGTCAGGGTCGTTTTCAAGGAGGATGTTTATACCTTGTTCGAAATAGGAAAAAGCTTTCGACAAATTGTTTGATGGTAGCTGTTGCGATACAACAGGCTCTGTCTCTTCGTCAACTGCTGGGTCTGCTTGTAACTGGATGAGTTCGTCATATGAAAGGGGTTCCCTATCAGCTTCAAGTATGTCAAGCACATCACATTCGTTCACACCTTCAAAGCCGAGGTCATGTGCTAGATCCAAAATGTTTTGCCTCATTTCGGGAAGGATATTAATTTCTTCATCAGTATTTTTTACACACTCTGGCCATATTTTTTTCCAAACATTGTTCATTGTTGTTAATTTTAATTCTTTTCACGATTCACTGATGATATCAATAGCATCCTTGATGTTATAGTTTTTCCAAAATGCTTGAATTGAAGATTTACCATCGGTTTCCTTTATAAGTTGTCGGAAAGTTCGGCGTAGGTAATATGCCTTAAAAGTGGCTATTGCACCCTGATCCATTGGTTGGATCAAATCGGTTGTATTTTTCGGAAGATACTCAATGCTGACATCTTGCGATAGTTCGGATAAATTAGTAGGATGCCCTGGTGCATTATCCAAAATTAGCAAAGCCTTGTTGCTTAAGTTATTGTCTCGCAAATATTTTTTACTTCTGTACAAAACTGATTTTTGAACCAATCCCCAAAAGTAGCTTTAGTCATCCAAGCTTTTTTATTGGATCTCTATATAACGGGTAATTGATTTTTATTTAGTCCTTTAAGAGACCTTGGATTTTCGGACAAATAGATTAAAAGTGGTTTTAGCTAAAAATCACCAGCGGCATTTACACCAAGTAGCAAAGTTAATCGTTCTTTAGACACTTTATAACCAGGCGCACATTTTTCGGTTTTTGAAAAATACGTACGATCAGGCATTCGCTTCCAATAAAGTCCTGTTTCATCTACATTAAACACTTGTTCAGGTTTATAACCACCTCTTTCAATAATTTCTTTTAAAATGTTGGAATATGCCTTAGATGCGGCCTCATCGGCGCTAGCTTCTTCATCTTTTATTTTCAAATTGTGCAAATTAAATCTATTTTTAAATTTTTCAAACCATCCTCAGCTTACTTGAAATGAGATATCTTCAGCAGTTTTATCGGTATCTCCATTCTTCAAATTTTCGAAAATAGTTAAAGCTTTTTCCTGGATAGTCATTTGACTCATTGGAATTCTCCGTTTGTTATTGTCTTCAATCCATATAATCAATAGTTTTGCCATTTTTTTCATAATCTAGTTTCTTTATCGTGTTAATCTCGAGATATTTAAAGGTGCAGCCGACTGCAAATGTGCTTTAATGCCTTCTTTTTTATCGCGAATAGTTTGAATGGTAGATTTTGCAAGTCCCATTGCCTTACAAATTTCAAAAATTTTCTCTCCAGCTTCTATATGACGTAATACTTCTAGTTTAGTTCCTAGCGTGACTGATTTTCGGCATCTCTTTTTAACAGTCTCCGAAGTCGATAATCGTTTCGGTGGCATTTTGTCTAAAAAATAATGAAATTATCAAATCAGTTTAAAAAAACACATAGATATTAAAAATTTTTAATTTGTAAAACTGCGGTTACTGAATAGTTTAAACCTTTATTTTTACATTGGAATATCTACTGTAAATAGCAGTGTCGTACGGAATTGCTAAATGTCAATATATATGTCAAAAATTTCACGTGTATTGGAAAATACAATGGTAATTGTGTTACTGTTTATCATTATTTAATACAAAATGGATATTTTTAACCCAGACTTTCTTATTTTCGTTATTAATAACATAATTCATGTTATCAAAAAAAAACTTGTTTCTATAATTTCCATTTTGTTTTATTTTGTACAATAGATTTATGTATTTTGATTTTTTAAATTTTAACCAACCTATTCTGGGCCCGTCACTGGTAGCTTCAGTTTGACGTAAAATGTGCGTTTAAAAATTTAAAAATCGGTTACTAGATATGTAAGGGTTTAATTAAGCTATTAAATGGTCGCAGCTTTACATAAATTATATACTTACTTTCCAAAAATTCCCCTAATTGTTTCCAATGTTTCCAGTTAATGTTTAATAGTCGGTAATAAAATATGCAAATAAAACACTCACAGACAAGTGTAAACCAGCCGCTTTATGAGCACAGAGTACAGACTCAGACTACAGACTGAGATGCCGAGACTGATCACTGAATACTGAATAACGGTCGTAAACAAATGGAAGTGGAAATAGGAAAGAGTGTGCATTAAAATTGCGTTTGCGCAAGAATGGCAAAATGAAGCCGTTATAGTGAAACAGTTTAGGCTGTAAATCGAAACCGTGCCGTAATTGAACAGGGCCGTAATAGCGAAATGCTGTATAAAGAGCGGCCGTATAGCGAGGTATAGGTGTACATAACAATAATTAGTTTTTAAAGCTATTAATTTAAATTTAAAATGCATTTATAAATACAATTTATTAATATATATTATATTATGATCAAATTGTGTAAGACGTCAAAACATAAACAAAATTTCTACTCTAAAAAGCGGCAACACTTAATACACTTGTACCATCCGCTTAACTGTCAATATTATTTCATATATTTCCGTATCAGTTGCGTACAATTGTCTAATATATTTAATTAAAAATATTATTTTGTGGAATATTAGACTTCAAGAGTTATTTCATAAAATTTATATTATTAATAATAATAAATGTTTTTGGTTATTTAATCAACATAATTCTAAAATTTCCAATATAATGATGATCATATTTTTCTGATTATTATACCATGTTGACGCCTATGAAAGATTGAGCAGTTCCGTATGGGTTTCGTATTATTAGCTGTGTTAGGAAAATTTGAACTCTAAGGGCGAGCGCCCACCAAAGTGGCGTGGCAAGTAGCACGTAGCAAGTAGCACCCGTCTAGCATGTTTCTTAAAATGTAACCAATGAAAACGAATGATTCAGCGTACACCAAAATGACAGTGACGTCATTCATTCTAATCATTCGTTTTCATTGGTTACATTCTAAGAAACATGCTAGACGCGTGCTACTTGCTACGTGCTACTTGCGACGCCACTTTGGTGGGCGCTCGCACTAAGGTTGATGTTCTAGAAATTTTAAATACAAGTGACGTCACTTTGTGTAAATAATGACGTGCAAGTGTTTTACTTTGAAAAATGGTATAGTTACAATGATTTTGCATATATTAAATTACAACAAAAAGAAAATCGGAAAAATACACAATCGCTTTGTCCCAGAACCTGTTATTTTCTGACTACAATCTGTATAATATTAAAGCTTGTAGACAAAAGGATAATTTTATTTCATAGATTTTTCCAGACTGCTAAACTTCTTCTTCTTCCTTCTAGTATGTAGGCGTTAAAACCTGTTTCTTCTTCAATATTAGTCTGCTAAATTGTCGCACCATCTTTTTCTTGGTCTGCCAATACTTCTTCGTCCATTTGGTGACATCTCAGGCTATTCCTACTATTCTATCCTCTGTCATTCTACTGATATGTTTATTCCACTCATGTTTTCGTTTTGTCATCCATCCATTTATGTCTTCTATATTGCAAGCTCTTCTTATGTTTTCGCTTCTCTCCCTATCCTATAGACTTCTCCCTGATATTTGCCGGAGTAGTTTCATCTCTGTTGTTTCTAGCTGTCGTCTCGTTTTAGATGTGTCAGGTCTTGTCTCCGCCGTGTATGTTAATATAAGTCTAATTGCTGCTGTATACTCGTAGATTCTTGTTTTTGTGTCTTGTCTTAGGTGTTTGTTCTTTCAGATTGTGTCATTAAGAGAACCCGTCGCTTTACTTGCTTTTAAGCTTTGTTAACATTCATACTGCTATACTTCTATCAAAATATTTTTTATGTTTATACTATAATTGTGTTTCTGGCATAAGTTTATACGTTCTAATACTTTCTGTCGAGATATTTTAAATTGAAAGTTTATTAAACAAATGTATTTCAATATTTTCCCTCCAGGAAATAATATTACAGTTATTAATATCCATCCCCCCAACAGAAGCAGCAGATGAACTAGTAACCGATTAATTCTATGACTAACTACAAGTAGAATGTGAAAACGCACAGAAGATAGATGAAGTTATAGTCCTGGGTGAACTACCGAGAAGCTGTGAAAACAGCCAATATGCAGAATCCTTTGGTGAGCATAGTTTACATGATATTACCAGCAACAACGGTATAAGAGGGGCACAGTTGGCAATGGCAAACAAACTAATAGTTGTTAGTACGTGTTTCCCCTTATAAAAATATTTATAAAGGAACTTGGTTGATACCTAATACTGATAAATTTAATCAAATTAATCACATATTAATATCTAAACGGTGGGCAAACTCCGTAACGGATGTTAAAACTTATAGAGACGCAAATTGTGATTCGAACTATTTCTTGGTTATATCGAAGATAAAACAAAGAAAATCAATGGTAAAAAAAGAGAAAGGCACCAAACAAAGAAAATGGAACACATATATGTTTAAAAATCTTAAAAAAAAAAAAAAGAAGTACCAGCAGAAAATAATAGTAATATTAAATGAAAGAAGAGAACAAAACATTGAAGAAGAATGGAATGTCATTCAAATGGCAATTACAAATATGACAATGGAAACATTAGGTGAAATCTCAAGCAAAAGAAACGAGGAATGGTTTAAACAAGATTGCCAATAAGTAAGAAATAGCAAAAATATAACCACACAGAAATGTCTACTAAGGGAATCCCGATTAAATAGAAGGGCATATGAAGAACTCAGAAAAGATGCAAAGAAAATATGTAGAAGGAAAAAGGGAGAAATGGTAAATGAAAAAATACAACAAATTACAGAATATAATAACAGAGAAGAGACCAGAAAATTTTACAAAGAACCCAAGCAATACACACAAGGATACATGACAAGTGACAAGATCAACAGTTTGCAAGGACAAAAATGGGGAAATTATCAGCGAGAAAGAGGAAATAACAAAAAGGTGAAAGGAGCATTTTCAAGAGCTGTTAAACCCAGAAAAAGAACAAAACGAAGATGAAGAAATAATTCATTAGACTAATTGAGCAACCAACATTGAAGGAAACGATAATCGTCATAAAACATCTAAAAAATAACAAAGCACCTGGCACAGTAGGAATAACTACAGAACTGATAAATAATGGTGGACATGCGCTATGGAGGCGTATTTATAAACTAATCGACCGCATATGGACACTAGAAGTCATCCCAGAAGATTGAAAAGTAGGAATCATACTTCCTATGTACAAAGGCAGAGTCGAGACACAATCGACTTTGCAAAAATTATAGGGGCATAATAGTTTTAAATGTCGTCTACAAGATATTATCAGAAATTATATACAGCCGCCTGGAATCGTTTTTGGAGGAGATGATTGGTGAGTACCAATGTGGCTTCAGACCAAGGAGGTCAACTATAGTCCAAATACATATGTTAAGAGATATACATGAAAAAGTGTTGAATATAACATTCCTATTTACAACTTGTATATTGATTTCAAACAGGCGTTTGATGGACTAGATCGACAAAAGGTATTAAAGCAACTATCTGTGTTAATGATACCCAATAAGTTGGTTAAACTTATACGAATGACTCTAGAGTCAAAAAGCAAAAATACTTTCTGGCGTATAAAAGGCCTGTCAGGTCTTTTCTAACGCAATGTCGGAATAGGCCCCTCTAGCAGATCAAATGTCGTTCTATTCGTGAATTCCGAGTACTGAGGTCATGTGAGGCATACATGGACTTAGTGGCCGGACCCTACTCGGATGCTCATCCGGCGAGGAGAACAAAATTTATTTTGCCAAATCGGCGGCTAAGTGGCCGAGCAAACACATTTTTTAGGAGCTCCTAAAAGGAGGACTTTTTAAATCATCTTTCTAGATCAGTTTCTAAACGTAAAAAAATTGATGTCACCACAAACACTTGATTTTTGGTATACCGTATAACCTAAGAAATTATTTTTGACTGTCAATTCGTTGGTATTTTAATTGTAGATTTCTTTCTTCAAAAATAAAAGAAAATGGGAGTGTTTTGTCTTGAGTGTAATAAGGTGTTTCAGACCCAATCAAGTCTTAATCTTTTATTAACAACTGTGTACAATATATTTGCTGATCACTGTTGGTTTACTTAATCCAAACCTGTTAAAAACTCTTCATTACACCAATTACAATTGTCGATCCTCTCTCAAATATTATACCTTATAGTTATATAAGTTATAACTTATTCCGTACTTTATTTGACAAATAAATATTTGACATTTTGTCTATCGGTAAGTTTATTCGGAACTGAAAGGCTACCTTTTTTATCTGCCAGATAAATACTTAATCGGAGGTAAAGAAACTTCGCTTATCATAGCGACGATCTTATTAATTATATTTAATACATGATTGGTGACGTCACTTCATGTTCATATCTGTCAAGTGTGACGTCACGGCACAATCTGCGAAGTCCTCCTTTTAGGCGCTCCTCATTTTTTTGGATAGAGAGTCATCAACTCAGATTGATGGATCTATGGTCGAAACACACACTTTTCTTTTCTTCTTTTAGGGACTTAAGTCCTAATATCAAGTTAGAGTAACTTTAATAGAGTCAGTAAATTAATAGGGAGAAAAGCCGATATGTGTGCTACCTCTACAGTTAGGTGGCTTAAACACAGTCAATAAAAACAGAGGGTGTTTCGTTACCCAGAGTACCCAAAATAACACTCAGATCATAATCCTCCTCACGTAGGTCACACGATGAGGAGGGGTGGAAGAAAAACCTGGGGGTCAGATAGGTACCACTTCAATAGCAAAGTGTGACTGGTTTGATCTTCGGACATGTGGATCCCACTTTACAATGGTATACACATGTTCCTTAGAGGCAGGGTTAATTACTGTGTGTATGTGTGTGTGTGGATCTTTTGCCTTTGGTTTTTTTTATAAGGATAGTTAAAATCCATAATGTACACCACTCCGCCTGCAGATCTTACAGAGTTGCGACAAAGAATTATATCAGAATGCCGATTTGATACCGAAGGTATTTGCAAATGTACAAAAAGTCTTTGAAAGTAAACTGTATTATTGTGTGGAGGTCATAAGAGGCCGTTTCAAATATTTACTTAACCAGAAAAAATAAAATTTAATTTTATAAAATTTTATGTCAAACTACAAAATGAAACTGGCAGTAATTTAAAAGGACAGCTGTGGGTATAAGTTCGCAGATGTGCCCAAACATGCTAATATCAGCTAATATCATCAAACGTTGATATTTGCAGCCGAATTTTCCGTATCAAGTGGCGGTCTATTGGTTAGATATACTATTAATATATATTTTATTAGAATAGATTAGAAATACTAAAGGGTATTAAAAAATTTTGTTACAACACTTGAATTTCTATATTTTGTTGCGTCTCGTATATGAACCCCTCTTCACATATATCCCCTTTTGTCTTTCTGATTCTCCATAATTAACTCAAATGCAATTTTCCTCCAAAAAGCTTTATCCATCAGCTCTCATATCCACTTTCATATCGTAAATCTCCCAGGATTATAGGGATTAGCCTCCTAACCTATTATCTGTTGATATACGTCTAACCGTCCTGAACAAATAAGAGAAATGATATGTCACTAGAAGCGAGATGTGAACTAACACTCACTCTCCTCGGACTGCAAACTCCATAGTCTGACAAAACATGTTGTACGTCAGTTTGAAGTGACCACCTGTCAACTATCCGAATACCCAATTAACTAGTGAATGAATGCTTTAAATCAAATTATTGGGACGGAAAAGCCGATGTCTTGTTTTCATTTGAAAGTACACGTTCTATCGGAAAATCTTTTTTGTTTGTTTTAGGATTTTAGTTTTACTAGGTATCTATACAGTGCATTGTTAAACCTTGATTACAGTACACAAGAGAAAATCATGAACTTTATATATATCGTAGAAGGATAACGCTTGGGATCAATTTATTCTGTTTTAGTTTCCATTTTCCTAATGTATATTAACTTTCGCTCATTTTTTTTAGGTTTATGGTATTTTTATTAGTTTTCTAAACTAAGTTATTTAGCTATTTTATTCTTTAATGTTATATAGCTAGGACATTTTTGTTTTAAGTGTATCTTGTAGCATTTTCGTTTTACCCCGTATTAGGGTGGAGCGAAACATTTTTTTTCTAAAATTAGTCAAGCCTGGCCTACAGAAAGTTGTGCATTTACGGATCAAAGGTTTTCATAAAATTACAAAAATATATGTCGAGTCCTTCCACCACCCCCACCACTTTCCTTATATTTTCACTTATAGACTGACGTGGCGGTGGAAAAACAGGCTAGATTATTTTTTTTTATTAAAAGTTAATTTTTTTTCTTGACATGTTATTCATATATCTTATATATATATATATATATATATATATATATATATATATATATATATATATATATTCATATATCTTAGATATCATAATTAAAACAATTTAGAGACATTCATTAATATCAGCATATTTCATAAAACTAGATAACTTAACTTGCAGTATTGAGAAATAGAAGAAGAACTGTCACATGTTAACCTACATCTGTCAAATTTATCACTAAAATCTAATAGATAACATAAAAACTCATTGTGTCCAAGACTGAGATGTAGTGCATAAAAGTCCTTCCCCCTTTTTAAATTTAATGTTTGTTTTGTCCCTTCTAAGTGTTTTCTGTTTTAGTGTGTTTAAAGTGTCCTTAATGGTGTTAACTTTAACATTTTATATACTCGACTTTGCAATAATCTACCATTTTGCCAATAGAACTTTATCAAAGAAATTTGATAATTACAAGTTGAAAGAATTGCACACCCACACAATTTGTACATCTAATGTTATTCATTGTCATAAGACTTTCACCTTCATAAAACAAATACTTAATAAATAACACACATTCCATAAATACATCTCTTGAATAAGTATAAATAACTTTTAAATAATACAATGGTATATAACATCACTTTCATCTAACAATCACAATTCACCTATCCCTACTTCATTGGATCAAATCTCTCTCCTCAAGAACTTCCCGTTTACTGTCAAACTACATTAGCAGACTTAAGTTCTCCATTCAACAATACATGATAGTTTCAACCATGTTCTACCATCCATCAATTAATAGAGTACCGGCATGTAAGTAATGTTTATTTATTTGCTCATTTATTAATTTATTACAATCTAATATACTATTTTATAAAAATTTGTGGGTCTCACCTTGTCCGTTAAAACTTGTTATACCTTTTTATTCATTTTTATTTATTTTCAAAAACCACAGACATGTAAGATTGGCATAATTATTGTAATTTATAACATCCAATTTGTTTATCATTATTAGACAATACCCTAATATGGGTTTTTATTATTTCAGCATTTATTTAACTTTGTATCGAGACCTGAAGATGCTTTGCATATTGTAGAAAGCGAAACCGGTCGTTTCAATAGTTAAATTAAATTGATTGTGAGTAAGTCTTATTTATTATTTATTTACCTATTAAACAAATCAATTAACATATAGTTATCCACTATCCCCCAACCGTTTTCTTTCGTTTTCTTTCTATTCAGTTATATTTATATTTCGCCTTTAGTCTTGACTTTTCTACAGACATAGTATACAATACTGCACTAGAAGTCAGTTTACAACAAAATACTGCTAATATATTTGGGGCGTGACCTTACAACCTTATTCTAGCTGGGATTTGTCTACATGCAAAAATTATCCCTATTGAAATTAATCACAACCTTTCTTGATACCAAAGAAGTTCTTTGATGTTGGCTACAACCTTGTTTTATGTAATGAATAGTTAATAGCTTTAAGGGGGGTTTAAAAAATAATATATTTTAAACTGGCCAGGTTACCAAACGCCATGACAGATACGATGAATTAGAAGGTTTCACTATAATAAAACAACTATCTATCTATCTAATTAGCCTTCTTCGGTCCATCTTTTGACATAGGCCTCCCCAATCCTTTTCCATTATTTTCTGTCTGTCGATACAGTCGTCCATCTAGAGCCTACGTGCTTCTTGATATCATCTGCTCATCTCATTTGGGGCCTTCCTCTGGCTCGTTTATATTCACACGGTCTCCAATTTATAAGAATTTTGTTCCATCGGTCTTCTTTTTGTCTTATATTGTGTCCGGCAAATCTCCATTTCAATTTTGCAACTTCTTGTCTAACATCCCTCACTTTTGTTTTCTCACTTATCCACTCGTTTCTCTTCTTATCCATTAGTCTTATGTGCAACATTTGTCTTTCCATTGCTCTTTGGGTTTTGTCGATGTTTGCTTTTGTAGATGTCCACGTTTGGGAACCATAAGTAAGAACAGGGAGTACGCATTGATTATATACTTTGGTCTTAAGATGCTGTGGATATCTTTTGTTTTTAAGAATGTAGCTTAATTTGCCAAATGCTGCCCATGCCAGTCTAACTCGTCTCTTGATCTCTGCTATTTGGTTCTCTTTGTTAAGTTTTATAGTTTGACCAAGATATATATATATATATATATATATATATATATATATATATATATTATATATATATAATCCTTACCTTGTTCTACTTCATCTTGTCCGATTCTCATTGTGATGTCTTCATCTGTATTTGTTATAGTTTTGGTCTTGCTGTAATTCATATTAAGGCCTATCTTTCCAGCTTCTACGTCCAGTTCTTTCATCATTTCAAATAATTCTTCTTTTTTATCGGTTATCAATACGATGTCATCAGCGTACCTTAGATGATTCAAGCGTTGTCCACAAATTTTTATACCTTTTTTTCCCATTCTAATCTTTTAAAAGTATCTTCAAGAGCCTGATTGAAAAGTTTCGGTGATATTGTATCACCCTGTCTCACGAATCTACTTATTTGCAATGATTTTCTCCTTCATATACTTTAATTGTTGTTTTGGCTTCCTTATATATATTGGTTATTAGTTCCGTATATCTGTGGTCAATTCGGCTGTTAATCAAAGAACTTTTTACTGCCCAATGTTCGACACTGTCGAAAGCCTTTTCGAAATCTATGAACGCCCTATATAGAGGAATGTGGTATTCATTTGCTCGTTCTATAAGTATTTTCATACTTAGTAAATGGTCACTTGTGCTGAATCCCTTTCTAAAACCAGCTTGTTCTTTCGACTGGTATCCATCGAATTTTGTGGTCAATCTATTGGTTAAAATTTTTGTTAGGAGTTTATACATTACATTGAGGAGGGTTATAGGACGGTAGTTTTTTATATCTGCTTTATCCCCTTTCTTGAGTAGGATAATGGTTACTGATTCTTTCCAGTTGTTTGGGATTCTTTTTTCTTTTAATATCTTGTTAAAAAGGGAATGTAGAGTATTAATTACCACTTTTTCACCATATTTCAGCATCTCTGCAGTTATTCCATCTTTTCCAGGCGATTTGTTGTTTTTCATTTCTTTCAAATCCTTCTTTATTTTGCATTTGCTTATTTCGAGCTGCAGCTCTGAATTGACATTTTTTATTTTGACCTTAAGTTGGTTTTTATTTTCTTCTGGTGGTTCCTTTTTTGTTTTATATAATTCTGAGTAGAAATGGTGGATTATATTTATGATGTCATCTTTAACAGTTGTTTCTGTTCCATTTACATCTTTAATTTTGTTTATTTCAAACTTACCTAATTTCGGCCTTAAGCATTTCATATTTTTGTTGTTTTGTATTACTTCTTCTATTTTTACTTTTTGTTCTTTTCTCTTATTTTCTTTTATCATTCTGCTTATTGTTTTATTAATTTCTACATATTCTATAGATTTCCTTTTGCCTTCTTCGTTCAGCTTCCTTCTTTTATCCATAAGCTTCTTTGTCTCTGTTGATATATAGTTGTTCTTTTTTTTCTTTTTTTTTTAAATAAAACAACTACAGAAATTAAATTGTATAAAATTTCAAATATTCAACAGACAAATAAGTGACTAGTGAATATGGAATATGGAAGCAATATGGAATAATTGGCAAATAAATACAGATATTTATTTGCTAATTATTTAATATAGATATTGTAATATTGAAAAATATAGATATTGAGATTGATTTGAAGTTATAATTATTTTTGTTTTGATTACCGGAAATACACATTCTAAATACCCTAAAACTTAAAAAAATCTATTTGAAAAATACAGGCTTCGCCTTCTTACGAAACACTTGCGGTTTATACCATCCAACAGCAGTTTTAAAAAACCGAAGCAAAAATAAAGTATGGATAAGCGCCGCGAAAAACTGAAAGCGAAACGTCACCTTTCTCTTCTTTGACGGAAACTTGGGTGTCAAGAAGATAAATTCCCTTTTGATTACCTAATGTTTGCGTCGTTTATTTTAAAAGCTTCGCTGAGCATTATCACCGTTACATTTTCGAGATAAATTTGATTTAAATCGTTGCCCTTGGAGTAATTAATGAATTGAGTAAATAACAAGAGATACAATCCTTTGTTCGACTTCACCGGGTTTTTTAACATAAAGGACGTTTGTATTTTACGATTTTCTGTAAAGCAATATAAGAACAATGTTGCAAAATCCTTAAATAGCCTTTATATTAAAGAATATTAAAAAGTATATTGAGAGTTGAAAAACCAATATTAAATTAAGCAGAACGTCATTGCAGTTTTAAATAAACATTGCGAAAAATGAGTTTTATGTAATATCAATAATCAAAACCACTTTTCTTTTGTGAAAGAAAAAATTTTACTCACTTACACAATAATTAAGTAAAATTATTATATCTTTCCTCAAGAAACTTCCCAGTTTATTGTCAAACAATTACAATAGAAAAACTGAAGTCCTCCATTAAGCAATACAGGATAGTTTGAACTATGTTCTTCAAATCATTAATTAATAGCGTACCGGCATCTAAGTAATGTTTTGTTTATTTACTAATTTATTATATTTTAATAGATTATTTTTATACCATTTTTGAAAAACCACAGACATGTAATATTGGCATAATTACTGTAATTTATATCATTTATCTTTGTTTATCTTTATAAGACTACATCCTACTTTGGGTTATATTATTTCAGTATTTTAGTTAACTTTGTATCGACAGACCTGAAGATACTTTGCATATTGTAGAAAGCGAAACCGGTCGTCTAGATAGTTAAATTAAACTGATTGTAGGTGTTATTAACTATTTCTTTTACCTATTTTTATATTATTAAAATTCCAACTTTTATTAGCACTTACTAACAACACGCCGCAACAAACGAATAACGATCTTTTATTAACATTCAAACCAACAAACACGTTGAGATCTATTTTGTCCAAAACCAAACCTAACAATGAAAAAGAAAGTACAAAGAATTACATTTATAAAATAGCTTGTGAATGCGATCAGTTTTATTTAGGTGAAACATCAAGGTCATTAAATGTTAGAATAAGTGAACATCAATCTTATATTAAAAATAGAGAATTTGATAGATCTCAAATATGTAAACACGCATGGGATAATGAACATAGGATTCAATGGAATAATTCAAATGTAGTCCTAAAAGAAACGGATGGTAAAAAAAGAAAAATCAAAGAAGCGGCTCTAATTATGCTAAATGAGGCCAATTGTGTCGCAAATTCCTCGGCAGAATGTAGCAGGATCTGGTTACCAATATTGAAAGAGGAAGTTATTAATAAGAAATTACCAGTATTAGTAAGACAGTAACATATAAAGGATACATCATTTATGTTTATTAAATAAGGAAACATATAAAATCAGAATTTTGGTGTTTATTGAAGGTAAACTAAATGCACGAACAAATACTTACAATGTCAGGATAGTATTATGAGGTTTTTTTCCTGGTTTTTCCCTCATAACTTACTATGGAATCACTAACAGGAGAATTTTACTATCATCATGTCATGTGTTTGTCTTTTTAAAGAAGAATTACATGCTATGATTTTTTTCTGACGGATATTCTCAAGTTAAAGTTGATTTCATGTAATCGAATGAACTATTTTCTAAGTAAGTTTCTGAAGGATTTGTATATATTGAGTAAGACTTACCCTGAACTAAAAACTCTACATAGACAAAAAAAGTATCAGCAAAAAATTCTTGTTGAGGCCACAAAGGGTCAGTTTTATTTTAACAAAATCTCTGAATCCTCTAACAAAAACAAAACCACATGGGCTGTTATAAATGAACTTAATTGAAAACAAAAAAATCACAAAAATATCTGTCTAAAAATAGATGATACTAGGATTACAGATTCAGATATAATATCAAAAAAATTTAATGATTACTTTATAGATGCACCAGTGGATATAATTAGTAAAATAATTAAACCAAATTTAAATTTTCAGCATTCCAATGATTTTGTTCAAAGTAGTTTGTTCCTATCTTATGTAACAGAGGAAGATGTCTTAGATATAATAAAATATAAAATTAAAAACAAAGCATCGTGTGGTTTTGATGAAATATCAGGTATAGTAATTAAGAAAATTGCGTATTAAATTTCGACACCACTGGCTCATATTATAAATGCTTCTTTCAATACTGGTGTTTTTCCCAATATACTGAAAACTTCTATCATTTCACCGGTATTAAAACAAGGTAATCCTGAAATAATGTCAAATTTTCGACCATTGTCTGTTCCATCTGTGATATCTAAGATTATTGAATATGCAATGCTAAAACAACTTTTATTATTTTTAGACATCAACCAAATTATCACAAAGCATCAACATGGATTTCGAAATAAATTTTCTACTTCCACAGCCATTAACAGTTTTTATGAGGAAGTCTTACTCTCAATTGAGAACAGTGAAAATCCAACTGCCATTTTTTGTGATCTCAGTCGTGCATTTAATTGTGTGCAACACGATGTGCTCCTCGATAGATTGTACAGATATGGTGATAGGGGAGTTGCCCATAGTTGGTTTGGTTCCTATCTGAAAGACCGGCACCAAATAGTTAAAGTGAAAAATAACTTCAAGATTTCAATGTCTGATCCGATTATTAATAAGAATGGAGTGCCACAGGGCTCAATATTGGGCCCTATATTATTTATTTTGTATATTAATGAACTACCACATGTAATGCCTGATGCATTTGTATCAGTTTAGGTGGATGACTCAACAATGCTATATCGCGATAAAGACTTAAATTTTTTACAAGATAAAATAACAAACTCACTGAAGACCTTCTCTAATTTTCACAAAACTAAATTTTTATCATTTACATCACGTTCAAATTCTACTAAACCTGATTTAAGTATTTCCATCAATGGTGAGAATATTTTGAGTTGTAGTGATGTGAAGTTTTTAAGAGTGACTTTCGACTCTCATTTATCTTTTAAGACTCATTGTTGGAATGTATGTAAAAAACTCAATTCTAAATGTTATCAATTGAGAAATTTGGGTAGAATACTTAGTCTGCAACACCTTCGTCTTTTTTATTTTGCTGAGGTACAATCGACAATAAGTTACGGTATAACTGTCTGGGGTGGTTCTTATAGTGTAAAGGACGTTTTCAAGGCCCAAAAGCGTATTGTCAGATGTATAGCAGGTGTTCCGTATGGTTGGTCTTGTAAAAACCTATTTAGAGATTTGAATATATTAACAGTGTATGGAATTTACATTTTGGAATTATTGATACTAATTCATAAAAATAGAAGAACTTTTTTATGTAACAGTGATATTCACTCACACAACACAAGAAGTAAGAGACAGTTTGTAGTATCCTATCGACATTTAAAAATAAGCAGGAAGTCATCTACTATCTGTGGTTTACTACTGTATAATCAACTTCCTCAAAAATTTAAAAACATTAATTCAACTATAACTTTTAAAAACCAAGTCAATGAATACCTAGTAACCATGTGTCCTTATACATTAGGTGAATATTACGAGGGTGTATCTGTGAATGCCTAAACTTCAATATATCCAAATTTATTAATATTTTAATTATATGTCTATATTGTACGTTTTTTAAGTATTTTAATGTTTTAAAATGTTTTTAGTGTATTGTTTCCATTTTTTGTACTATTTAATATTTATAATTTTAGTTTTGACTTAACCTAACCTATGTATCTATCTATAACTAAAGTCGTCCCAGGAGCGCAACTTAACAATATTGGCAATATAATTTTAAAGTCGTCTACTTTAAAATGCATAATGTATGTCTAAATTGTCAATATAAATAAGTCAGATAAAATTAAATTATTAGAAGAATTTTTTACTTTGTAACAAAAAACAAAATTTGTTTAATTTACTGTTTGTATTTTGAGAACGATTTCCGAAGTGGAAATTGAAACGTCAATAAACGTATTTTTATCTTTAATTGTGGCTTTTTCCCAGTTAAATAGTAATTAATTTAAAATGCCACAAGAAAATAGCTTCAGAACAATAATATTGTTAATGTTTTGATTCCCGAAGTGGACTATCGACGTCGAAAAATCACCAGTTATTAAACATAAGTGATTTGCAATATCAAATCGGCCAAAAAGAATGAAATGGACTCTACAAATGGGAAAATACATATATATTCAAAGCTTACCTACAATAAATAAGATAAAAGATACCAATTTAAATAATATATTGTTTTCAATATTATTCAAGATTCCGAATATAATTAAACAACAACCTTAAATCTTTTGTATAGTCTTCCTTCCTTCATAAAAAGAATCAAGGACGTCTGTTTATATTTATAAAAACATAAAACTTCTCAATAAAATCAAAACTTTCTCGCAGAAAGTAACAATAAATGGTTTTACTGGTGACATTATACGAATCTCGTGCATCACTTTATGAGCAACCCAGCAACAAAAACTTTTCCTCTCCGGCAGATTCAGCCAAAGTCCATTCGAGTTTTGAAACCTCTCTCTCACACAAAAAACTTTTCGAGTCGTTCATACACTCCCATAACAGGCCTGGCCTAGCTTGTAATAAAGGCGCTTAAACATTTAAGATTTTTACTTGTTTTCATTAATTTTCGAGTTTATTAGTTAGGTACAAAAGATCTAGCTTTTTTATATCTTTTTTATTATTTTGCGACGTATGTTAAATAATAGCAAAACAATTAGAGGCACTAACTTTGTATTTATTCTAAAATGTTTACCCTTTACACCTCGGTACTGAATTCTACGCCGAACTTAAAAGTGGCCAATCTAACACATGCCTATCTAAAAAATTCCCATTTATTGTTTATAATGATCTAGCACAGAAAAAAACGCTTGCACATTAAATAGAATACAACACAGAGGAATACTCTCACATACATTTTTAACACATAATGAAAAGACAAAAGGTTACAAAAATACAACAAAACAATACTTACAGAACTCTAAGCCTTATAAAATTTTAAAATATTACTGTATAGTGGTGATATAGCTTCTTGAACACTTCAAAAGACTACAAAATTTGAATATATAATCGTAAAACTGTAAAACAAATGCTTGTCTTGTTTTTTTTTGTAAACAGTTTCACCTCTTGCACTTCTGGTCAAGCCAACAATCAGTTGGCGAAATGCTAAGCGACAAAAGAATAAAATTATGTTAATAGATCATTATCGTGAATTTTAACAAAGGTTTGTTACATTTGTTACAATTAAAAACAATTATAATGGAGTCAGCAGAGGAAACTGTCGAAAAAGCCAAAAGACAAAGAAATGCGGAATGATATGATGATGAATGCAGAACTGCAGTAGAGGAAAAAAGGCAAGCTAGGCTTAACCAACTTCAAAGAAACACAAGAAATAGCAGTGAGATTTATAACGAAAAAAGAATACAAGCGACTAGAATATGCAGAAAAAAGGCAAGAGAGGCTATCAAAAAACAAGTACAAGAAATCGTAAAGCATAACAGACGCGAAAGCAGAAAATTCTATAAATGCATAAAAGAAAGCACACAGTCATTTAGACCAAAACTAACGATATGTAAAGAAAAGGACGGAGAACTACTAACCAAGAAGCAAAGAATTATAATGAGATGGAAACAACATTTCGAAGAAAATCTATATGCAGACAACGAAAATGATCAGAATGAGACAATATATTGTACGGCGGAGCTGCACATCTAAAATCAGAGTTATGAAGAAGTAGTTCAGAGAATAAATAAACTAAAAAACAATAAAGCCCCAGAAACGGACGGAATTTCGGCAGAATTATTAAAGCATGGAGGATCCAAACTCTGGGAAAGAATCCATTACCTAATAACATTAATATGGACGAAGAAGCAAATGCCAGAGGAATGAACAGTTGGCCTCATACAGCCAATATATAAAGAAGCAGATAAGAGGGAATGCCAAAATTATAGGCCAATTATATTGCTAAATGTAATAAACAAAATTTTTTCTGGTATAATCTATAATAGATTATTAGAATACTCCAAAAATATAATTGGTGATTATCAAAATGGATTCAGACCAAATAGAGCCACTACAGATAACATATTCATACTAAGAACGATACAAGAAAAAGCTTATGAATACGACATAGACCTATATAATATGTATATAGACTTTAAAGAAGCTTTTGATAGTGCGAAAAGAGACAGAATGCTGGAAGACCTTTGTAATCTAGGTATACCTAAGAAATACATCAGCCTCATTAAGATGACGTTGCAGGATTCAAAAGCCGCAGTCAGAGTAGATGGAGAACTGACTCCCTGTTTAACATCAACATGGGAGTAAGACAGGGAGATGCCCTATCAACTATGCTATTCAACCTAGTTCTTGAGGCAGTCATCAGAAAAACCAATATAACCGGCCATATAAACACCAAATCAGTACAAATTACTGCATATGCAGACGATGTAGCCATCGTTAGTAGGAATAAGCTACGACTAATGGAAGTGTTCAAACAAATTGATCCTGAAGCAAGAAAAAGAGGTCTAAAAATAAACGAAGCAAAAACGAAGTATATGACAGTCAAAAGAATAACTGACAATAAAAATAATATTACAATAGACAAGTATACTATCGAACGAGTGGATGCCTTTACATATCTCGGCACAGAAATCAATCAGAACTCCGTAAGTAGCGAAATTAATGCACGTATTTTTAGCGGGAATCGTACATACTATGCTAATAAAAGATTGATGACTTTGAAATTATTAGATAAAAGAACCAAAATGACTACCTACAGAACCCTGATTAAACCCGTAGTAACCTATGGATGTGAAACTTGGGTAATGACGAAAAAAGATGAAAAATACCGAGGAAAGTATATGGCCCGGTACAAGAGGAAGATGGCACATGGAGAATAAGGAGAAACGACGAGGTAAATGAGTTCATTGAAGGTTATGACATTGTAAGATTTGTAAAAAGTCAAAGACTGTCATGGCTGGGACATGTGCAAAGACAAAACGATGCAAAAACAACAAAGAAAATGTTACAATGGAAGCCCATAGAAAGACGAAAAAAAAGGAGGCCCAGAACGAGATGGTTGGATGACGTGGAAGACGACCTGAAAACAATGAACATAAGACAATGGAGAAGAAGGGCACAAGAGAGATCTGAATGGAAGAACATAGCCAGACAGGCAAAGGCCCATCCAGGGTTATGATGCCAAAAGAAGAAATAGAACAAAGATTTGTTAGCAGTTTCCTCTGAAATTACTACATACTATAGTTTTGGCATACCCTTTTAATAAGAAGATTAATTTAATTTAAGAAGAGTAGATAAGGAATTGTAACATTGGTGACAGCGATGAAATTAAAAACACTTGTAATTGTTAATGGTAAATGAGCAATTAAGAATGTGTAAAATGAACAATAAGAAGCTTTAAGGTGCTTTAAACGAATAACATGTTCAAAGTTACTGTCAGCTAAAAAAAGGAGAATTTGATTGAATAAGTAGGTCTCCAAATGACCACAGTTAAACACAGAAAGGTAATGATGATTTCCAGACTTCTCTGGAAAGCACAAAAACGTCAAAACAAAGACAATGACTTGCCAGATGTTACCGGGTTAATTGTCGCCGAGGTGTAGAAGATTGTTGCCAAAAATTCTATCGATACTTAAATTTAAAGTATTGATAGAAAAGTTTGTAAAACAATAAGTCGTAAAATGGCACAATATTTTTTCGAAAACCTTTTAATGACCTTCAGAAGATATTTTCGGTCCACTTCCGATAACAAATAGAATTTTTTTTAATAAATAAACAGTATGAAGCAATTGTAAACTTCCAAATATTAAAAAAAATACTGTATGGCATGTGTTCAATTTTTCACAGTTCACGTTTTAATTTTCGCTGTAATAAATCCGGTAGTCTCAACATCAATATTAAAAGCCATTACCCTAATGCATCTGTAATTAGTTATTCTTATCTATTTTAATGCCACCCACAAACAATACAGACGTCTCAGAAAATAAAAAATAAAATTCGTTCCTGACTGTTGACTCGCATGGACAACAGATCTCTCTGAGTTTGCTGCTCTTAGATAGAAGACGTTTTTCGCTCTCTGTGATCTTAGCATTCGTACTGTGTAGACGTGATATTTTGATCACGTTCTGCTGTTGACTCGCATAGATAATAGACGCATTGTACTTAGCTCTCTGATCTCAGTGTTTTTTCCGAATAGACGTGATATTTCAATTACTCTCTCAATTAAATAACAAAAACAGTACCTTAAAGATAACGAACCATGTCTTTAGAAAAGCCAATATAAGTTCGAACTCTATAGAGTTTTCGGTAATGCAGAAATCGTGAAAACCATCAAAATAAACCGCCTAAGATAGGTGGGCCACGTTATACGGATAGATAAAACTGATCCTGCTGAAATAACCATGCTAAATAGACAGGTCGAAAGAAAAAAGATGCGATCTAAACTCAGGTATCTAGACGATGTGCAGGACTATTTAGAAGATTGAAGTAAGAGGATAGAGAAGACAAACACTCGACAGAAAAGAAAAGAAGAATGTTTTGAGGCAGGCATTAGCCTACGAATGGTAGTAGCGTGACCTAATGTGATGATGCTGCGAGACACGTACTAAAAACCATTCTTTTAAGAGAGACAAACACGTACAAGATACCACTTACCTATAAGTAGACTACGAGTTCGAGAGTGAGTACACCAGCAATATTGTTAAGACTTGTATGAACTTGATTTGGCTTTTGTCTTTAGAATCCTAATTACTCTCTCCTAAATGCCTTAATTGTACAAATTGTTCAAAAAAATATGCAACCTATTTTTAAAGTGATGTTATTGTGTTCATTTATGTTTCTGATCAATTATAATTACAATTCAATAAAATTATATTTGGTACTTAAATAAACAACGTTAAATGCAGATCACTTGCATTAATTTTTCTATGTTCTTGCCTAAACGACCAGTCTTATTTTGCGATCAACTTTTAATTCCCCGAGGGTTCTCGCTATTAAAAGATTATACAATATTTCGATAAGTGCATATCGATGGCTTAACTTGCACAGCGGCTACCTTCGTTTTTGAAAACTTTACAGGAACACTTTATAGAAAATCTATTTGTTGCCTATTTAGTTTGCACTTTGAAGTTACTAAAAAGCATAAAAAATATTTTGAATAAATAACAATTATTATAACCCCCTCTGTGGCTCAGTGGTAAGAGCGCCTACCTTTGAACCTAAAGGTCGTGAAATCGAATCTCATCTGTGTGGAGAAATTTTCGTTTATTAAAAATTAATAAATGAAAATAATTTCTATCGTTGTGCGATCGGTACTCACCGGAGGGACCGCAGATGTTCGGATACAATAAGCGTCTCTTAGCAAAGACAATGACGTCGACTTTGCTAAGTATCAAGATAATTACTCTACACATACACACACTACACTGGGTACCTGACTGTACCATGCCAATGATCTTAGTTGTCGAGGCATTAACTCAATAATTATTATTAAATTTTTAAAGTTACTCTGTTTGTAATTAAAAGAAAATCGGAGTTGCCTACTTTTCTCTGCATCGTATTATGGAACCTCTATAGAAAAATAAAATTAATCTGGAAGTATATTTTTGTTTATTTTTATTTTATATTCAAGTATTTTATTTTTATTATACCATAAAGTTTTTTATCTATTAGTTTTTATATGGCACATTGTCATAGTAGTCTCTGTATTCCACCGGTAAGGTACTTTTTAGTTGTTGTAAGTCTTTGAATTTACTACTACTTATTTTAAGCCGATTTTCATGAAGAGTCGGTAAGCTTTCAATAGGTTAAACTGAGACCCTTTTATCACATCGCTGTGGCAGTAACTGCCATTCATATGTAAACCGTAACTTACAGTACAGGTTCCCTTGTTTATATTGTAGGGCACGAATATCTGTGACCTAAAAAATAAAACATTAAAAATTTAACAATATTTTTGTCCTTTGTATTCGTAGAAAACCAAATCAAATTACCATTAAAAATACCTTGACATCTCTTATGGCTTTTCTTGGTTAGGTAAGATACGGTGTAAGGTTTAGGATGTTTGTGAGCTAGAAAACAAACTTGTGCATATTCAGCTGGTATATGAATTATTTTATTTTTCGTCCGCTTCCATCTGGGTATGTCCTACCTCTAGATTCTTCTTCTACGGCACTACAGCCCAAAATGAGCCTTGGCCTCCTTTATTTTTTGCCTCCACCCTTGTCTGTCTGTGGCTGCTCTTCACGGACTCCTAAAAGTGCTTGTGCGTCGCTGCTTACTGTGTCTTCCCAGCGCTTTCTTGGCTTTCCAACTGGTCTCTTTCCCTGCATTCTGGCGTTCAGTGCTCGTTTTGGTAGCCTATCCTCTCCCATTCGTATCACATGTCCGGCCCATTGCAATCTTTGTATTCTAATGAAGTTTGACAGGAGTGTTTCCTTATACAGTTGATAGAGCTCGTTGTTATATCGAATTCTGAAGATTCCGTTTTCCCTCACAGGTCCTAGTATACTCCTCAGTACTTTTCTTTCGAATGTGTCGAGTTTGTTTTTGGATGTTTCTTTCAGGACCCATGCTTCGCTGCCATAACATGCTATTGGCCGAATTAAAGTTTTATATATTCTCATCTTTGTATTTCGGTGGACACTTTTAGACCGAAATATATGGGAGAGGGCAAAATAAGCTTTGTTTGCCTGCGTTATCCTTTTTCGTATTTCTCCATCCTCTGCTCCATCGGCATATATTTCTACTCCGAGGTATGTAAACTTTCCAACCGTTTCAATGTCATCTTCATGTATAATGTTTTGTGGGATTATATTTCTTCTCGTCTGTACCATTATTTTTGTTTTTTCTGTGTTAATTTCCAGACCTAGCCTTTTCGTTTGTGTTTTTAACTCTGCGTATGCTTCCTGTGCTCCTGTAGATGTTCTACTCATAATATTAATATCATCGGCGTAGGCAGCCAGTTGAACCGTTTTATTGGTCAGTTGGTTTTCTTGTCCAGTTTGCATTTGCCTGACCGCATACTCCAGTGCCAGGTTAAACAATGTTGGTGCCAGCCCATCTCCCTGCTTTAGTCCCTGCGAGATTTTGAAAAAGTCTGTCCGGTTGTTTTGTATTCGTACACATGCCTGAGTTTCATCCATTGTGGCTTTAATGAGTCTAATTAGCTTATGTGGTATTGCTAATTCTGCCAATATATAGTATAGTCTGTCCTTTTGACTGAATCGTATGCCTGTTTGAAGTCAACAAACACGTTGTGAACATCAATGTCGTGTTCCCACGATTTGCTCAAGACCTGCTTGACTGTAAATATTTGATCCATTGTTGATCTTCCCCGTCTGAAGCCCGTCTGATATTCTCCAATAATATTTTCTGCTAGTGGTTGGAGTCGCTGGTTTATAATATACGTGAGGACTTTATACGCTGTACATAGTAGAGAAATTCCACGGTAGTTTTTGCATTGGAGTTTGTCTCCTTTTTTATAGATTGGGCATACTATACTTTTCTTCCATTCGTCGGGTATTTTCTCTTCATGCCATATTTCTTTGATAAGCGCATGGATATGACTTGATAGGTGGTTGCCACCTACCTTATACAGTTCTGCTGGTATCTCGTCAACTCCCGGGGCTTTATTGTTTTTCTGGGCCTTAATAGCTTCGAGAACTTCCTCTGTGGTTGGAGCTTCTACTTCAACTTCGTTCTCTTCTACATGGTTCGTACCCATTGCACCTTCCATATCTACTTGTGTTCCAAGTAGGGTCTGAAAATAATGCTTCCAGGTTTCTGTGACTTTCTGTTGGTCACTGATTATTTGCCCACTTTCATCTTTGCCTAGGCTTGTTTGAGGTTTATATCCACTTTTTATCTTTTTTAGGTATTCGTAAGCTCCTCTAATTTCGTTTTTTTTTTAATTTTGTTCCATTTCTTCTATTTGGCTATTTTCATAAGCTCTCTTTTTGTTTCTGCATATCTTGTCTGCTTTCCGTCTTGCAACTTCAAATGATGTTCGTCTTTCCCGTGTTCTTCTTGTTATGTACATTTTGTGCGCTTTGTTTCTTTCTTCTATCGCTTGCCTGCACTCGTCATCAAACCATGTTCCTCTTCTCTTCTTTTTCTTGTTTCCCACGGTGGTCGCTGCTGCTGTCAGCACTGCTGTTTTGATATTATTCCATTTTCTCTCTATGGAGTGCAGTTCTTGTGTCGTTAGCTCATTTGTGACTTCTTGCTCAATCTTCTGTCTACATTCCTGAGTCTTCAGTTTTTCCAGGTCTAGTTTGTTTGTTCTTTGTTGTCTTTCGTTTCTTTCTCTGTTAACTCTGCACCTAAATTTGGTTTGCAGTAAAAGATGGTCTGATCCACAGCATGCTCCTCGTCGTGTTCTCACATCAGAGATACTACTGGCTGCCCTTTTGTCTATCATCACATGGTCAATTTGATTGGTTGTGGTTCCATCTGGTGAGATCCACGTCATTTTGTGTATGTCTTTATGTGGGAAGCATGTGGAGCTTATAACCATGTTTTTACTGGTGGCAAAATTTATCAAAAACTCCCCATTCTCACTTGTTTCATTGTGCAGTGAGTGTTTTCCTGTTGTGTCATAGAACTGCGGTTCCTTGCCTATTTTGGCATTCATATCACCCATTATAACCTTAATGTCATTTTTTGGCGCGTTGTCATATACTATCTCCAGCTGTTGGTAGAAGCTTTCCTTTGTATGTTGCTCTTGTTCATCTGTTGGGCAATAGATGTTTATCATAGTAAGGTTGAAGAAGTGGGTACGAATTCTTAGTTTGCATATCCTTTCATTCACTGCCTGGAAGTCTATGATTTTTGACTTAAAATCATTATCTACCACAAATGCAACTCCACATTCTTTGATTCCTTGTTCTTTGCCACTGTATAGAATTGTGTGCGTTTTGGTGTCCCTGACACCTTTCCCCAGCCATCTTGTCTCCTGAAGAGCAGTGATCATAAGATTATATCTTTTTAGTTCTTGTAGAAGTGCAGTTTGAGCTCCTGGTCTATTTAGCATCCTCACATTCCAACTTCCAAATGCATAGTCCATGTTTCGTAGCTTTAGTCGTTTCCGAAAGTTCCCCTTGTTCCGAGGCAAATGTTTAGGTTTCATAACAGTGTGTTTTTCCGGGAGTGGGTTGTTAGCCCACTGCCCAACCTTCCTCCTTTACCCGGGCTTAGGACCGGCAATGGTGACTCCTGAGCTATTCAATCCACCCATTAGTCACCACAGGCGGAGTTCTACCTCTAAATACTTATGCTGAATTTTGACATTGTTTAATGTTGCCACCTTTAGTAATGCATTTGCCAATATAACGTTTTTATTTTGCGCTGTACATCCATCACTGTACAATATAATTTTAATATCCTCAGGTTCTCTGTGGATACTCGGCCAAAGATTCGCCGTGATAAACTAGACAATTATGGTAACGTAATTGTCAAAGGATAACCCACCTTTGGATTTTGGTATCTCGTTGCAGAGATAACAAAATTCGTCTTTATTTTTTATATTAAATATACCAAAATTGTGCGTGCATATCTTGGTTCTATAATATAGAGATGACACATTAGATTTGGGTGCCAATAACACAGCTTGCTTGCCCATTGTGAATACAAATTCTTCTGTATTTATTTTTATCCTGTTCTTTGTCAAGTCTAGCTTCATTATTTTTTTCTATGTGCTCCTTGTGTTCTGTGTCAGATATTTTATCGAATTTGTGAGAGAGGCACCTTTTGGATTTATCTTTTTTTGGCTTAAACAGTGATATATTTTCAATTTCTAAAGTGTTACTATATTTAGCAATTGACAGAGGTTTGGTATTCCGTGGCATGCACCAGTCTAATGTGTAGAAATTGTACAAGGCTTTTTTTGAAGTCCATTCTGGCACCAAATAAAGCTTAGCCGAACTTTTGCGGCAATAATGGGATTCCATTTTTGGAATATTGTTCAAAAACTCTTTAAGAGATTTTACTTCTACTTCATAAGTATTTTTTTTACGTGTTGACTTGTTTTATGAGAAATATTCTCTTTCCCTTTTTTCCAGTTCCAGATAGTTATATTGGTAAGACACAACCTGTTTTGAAACACCGTTTTACAAATTCTCACGTGGCATTCGTTAGTCAAGTTTAAGTCAAATACAATTGTGCTTTTTCTTCTTATTAATAACCGGTCTGTCCTGTCTCTTAGACATTTTGTGGGTATCTCTTGCACAAGACCATTCACGAACACCCTTTTTTCCTCCCAAGTTATCCTCCAAAACATCTCAAATATAGTTTTTCATTTTTTTCTAAAACGTTCGCCGTTTTCTCCGTAATTTTAAAAGCTAGGGAGATATTTTATTGAACAAAATGTAAGCCACAACTAGACGCAATCGACAACGCCAAAACCTGTATTTCGGCAAAAAATGGAGTTAGCCGATTTACAAGTTAAGCCATCGATATACCAAAGAACACTGAAGTATACCATAACATCTAAGAGTATAGTCATCTCTAAATGTTTTCAAGTATAGTTATAACATTTGTGTTAAATGTATCTAGCTGTAATTATCATTTCCAGAGCTTTTATATCCCACCTGTGGCGAAGGGCTAAACGTCAGGCTAGTCCCTTTCTGTATTCGGAAGTCGTCGTGAAGATCCTAAATAGAATAGTCAGGCTTAATCTAAAAACTCCGTCCATTAAGAAGATTTATATTCAAAAGAATATTAAATAAATTGTGTGCATATGAGTTGGAATGGGACAAGTTTTTTAGCTTCAGCCATCAGCGACACTTTTACGAGGCCATTTTTCAAGATTATCATATTTTTGCGATTTTGAATATCGAATATTACAGGAAATATGCATTAGCCTGAAGTGTTCGATAGAATATATGAAAAATTATACTATAGATACTATGCAATCCGTATTATCAATATTTATACACTATCCTGATATTTGTCCAAATAATACTGCAGTAAATTTAATAAAATTGGCAAGCCATTCCTGCAAAATCAATATGCATGCTTTTTAGGTAAGTTTAATGTTTTTGAAAATGTAATAAATAATATTTAATATCAATGTTTAAATTATTTTTAATAATATTATATACATATATATTAAATGTAGTTGTTGAGTTGGACTGCGTTGAATTTGGCTAATTCTTGTTCCCCAGTTAAATTCGTAATGCATCTTAGTGCCACAAAGCATAGAGTAAATACTCGTCTGACTGAAGACAAGCGAACTTTTTGTAACGAGCTCTGCAAAAAATTAGCTGAAGCGAAACACACCATTACAAGACACTCATTCGCCTATTGTAAATCAAACACAATGTTCTTAACAAAATAAATGTCTAGTACCTCAGAATGATTAGTTAAAGTGTTTTAGAGTTTTAACTACCAAGTGCTAAAATGCAAAAATGTTATATTATAAAGCAAATAATCTAGTTCAACGAATTATCATAATTAGCAGCTATTCTATTCATCATCGGATGTAAGGTGTGTCTATTCATTTCTGTTTGTTTTCTTTTGCATCCATCTGCGACCAGCCATTCGCTTGATGTCATCAGTCCATCTGGTTCAACGGGTTCTAGATCAAAAATTCAATAGTCTTAAAAAATGCATTGCTGACGACAACAGTAAATCCAATTTTTACTATGACCTGCATACAGGAAGGTCTATAAAAAATAACATTGCTTACATTCTGCAACCGCTAAGTCTGATAGGAGTTTTCTCTGCAGTTTGATATCAGAAGACGGACGGCAAATTTTTTTTCAAGTATTTTTGATCTCTTGGTACCTGGGAAGCAAAAAAAGCATACCTCAAAAATTTTATCCGCATGCCCCCGTGATTAGACGACGTAAAGAATGTGTCCCTGATGATCATCATAAAAATTTAGCATTCGACTATTTTCTTCCACACGACGAAAATATGCCTATAAGAGTCTGTAAAAACTGTTTAATGAACACGTTAGACTTGCAGGCTAAAACCGTCATGAAATGAATCAAGACACTTCAGGAGGAACAACCTACAACTGGGACAAACCAAGACCTAAGAACTAGATATCAAAAGCGAACGACCAAGACAATAACGACTGTGACTAATAATGCAGAAAAGCAGCAATCTGTTAAGGACTGGTTACCTTAGAGAGTAAGGCTCACATGCACCGGATCTGTCTTATTTGGTGTCAAGACAACATGAAACCAAAAGCTAGCAAAAAGGTCTTCTATATAGTATTGGAATCAAAAAAGGTTTCCATCTTCAGAGCTCGGAAAGACCAGTGCGATGTGTATGTTTCCTACAAAGAAAGACATACATCCGAAGAAGATTACAAACTTCACATTCTGAAAAATAATAAAGCTCTGATTGCTAAATCAGACGCTCTAAGCTCGACGGTCTTTTCTCACGTATTGGTTATTACTATGGATGTACAAAGGTCCTACTGTGTCCAAAAATATTAGTTTCTGTTAAATAATACAAGCAGAAAATGCAACTGCACAATTTTTCTATATACTTAAAGAACAAACAAGATGTACACCTATACGTCTGGCATAAGCCAAATGGTGGAGTGACATCCAATGAATTCACAAGCTGCATCGTAGATTTCTTAAAAAAGCAAACGGCATATAAACAGTTTATATTAATTTCAGACGGATGTTTTTACCAAAACCGAAACATTGTCTTGGCGTCTGATTTGGCAAACCTATCGATAAACCAAAATGTAGAAATAGAGCAAATAATACTTGAAAAAGAACACACAATGATGGAGGTCGACAGTATACATTCTACGCTAGAGAAGAAATTCAGGCCACCAATGTATGCTCCTGTCGACTATGTAACTAAAATGACCGAGGCCAGAGCAAGACAACCATATAATATGCAATATTTGGACTACACGTTTTTCAAAAACTATGAGAAGGTTTGCAATTATGATTCTATCATAAGACCCAAAATGTCGAAATAGAGCAAATCATACTTGAAAAAAAAAACACAAAATATTGGAGGTCGACAGTATACATTCTGCGCTAGACAAGAAATTCGGGCAACTAATTTAGGCTCCTGTCGACTATCTACTATGTAACTAAAATGACCGAGGCCAGACCAAGACAACCATGTAATGTGCATTATTTGGACTACACGTTTTTCAAAGATCTCGAGAAGGTTTGCAATTATGATTCTATCATAAGACTCAAAATGTCGAAATAGAGCACATAATACTAAAAAAGAACACACAATGATGGAGGTCGACAGTGTACATTCTGCGCTAGACAAGAAATTCAGGCAACTTAGGCTCCTGTCGACTATGTACTATGTAACTAAAATGACCGAGGCCAGACCGAGACAACCATGTAATGTGCATTATTTGGAATACACGTTTTTAAAAGACTATGAGAAGGTTTGCAATTATGATTCTATCAGGCCGGGAAAAAGAGCTGGAGGCACTACCGTAAATGACATCAGAGCTTTGCATTACACATATGGTGAAATAAATTATAAACTACGTCAGCCAGATGATTGGCAGAAACTTCTTCAGCGTGTGTGAGTAAACACTTTTTTTTTGATCCTATTCTCTATCCTTTCATTGTTTCCATTTCAGCTTTGCTGCTTGTTCTATCGCGTCTACTGTCTTTGTTCTGGTTCTGATTCACTGGTTACGTTTTCTATCTTTAAGTGATATACCCAACATTTGTCTCTCCATCGCTCTTTGTGCCTTCCTAATCCTATCCAAATTGGCCTGTATAAATGTCCATGTCTGTGCTCCATATGTGAGCACCGGTATTATACAGGAGTTATATACCTTGCTTCGTAAGTATAGAGGGATTGTTTGATTTTTTGGAACGTAAGAAAGTTTGCCGAGCGCTGCCCATTCCATTTTTACTCGTCTCGATATTTCGGCTGTTTGATTTTCTCTGTTAGCTCTGATTGCTTGTCTTAGAGAGATATACTCATTTGCCTGTTCTATTTTTTCTGTTTGTATTTTTATTGCCTCTTGGTCCTCCGTGTTTGTCATTTCGTTTGTTTTGTTGAAGTTAATTTTTGGGTCTTTTTGCAGTGATTTTTCATAAGGTTCATTCAGCATTAATTCCAGTTCTTGTCGTTCCGAAAAGATCAGGAGTATATCATCCGCATATCTAAGGTGATTTAGGTAATTTCCGTTAATACAGATTCCTCTGTTTTCCCCATCTGTTGATTTTGTTATGTCTTCAAGGGTCAAGCTAAATAGTTTAGGTGAAATTATATCGCCTTGTCGGACTCCTCGTTTATTTTTATATTATCCGTTATTAAATTTGTCGTCAAGAATTACGGTCATGGTTGCGTTTTGGTAAATATCATGTATCAATTGTCGGTATCTTGAATCTATACTACTATTGACCAGAGCTTCTTCAACCTCCCAGTATTTAATACTGTCGAAAGTCTTTTTATAATCTACGAATGCTAAGTACAGCGAAAGGTTGTTGTATTCATTGGTTTTCTCAATTAAGATTTTAAGCGCATGTAGATGGTCGATTGTGCTGTATCCTTTCCTGAATCCGGCCTGTTCCACTGGTTGGTAGTTATCAAGTTTATAGGTTAGTCTGTTTTTTTACTGTCATTTTTTAAACTGTATAGGTCTGTGTAATATCTTTCTGTGATTTTTACTATTTCTCCTAGATCTCTTTCTTCATTGTTCTCAGCTTTAAGCATGATAAGTTTTCTTTTTCCTATATTTGTCATTTATTTTAAACATTTGTTCTTCTCTATGATTTTCTTAATGCGATCTTCTTGGTATTTCTTTAAATCTTTCTTTATCTGTTTTCTTATGGTTTTGTTCAGTTCGGTAAACTCCACTGTATTTCTTTTGTTATCATTCAAGAGTTGTCGTCGTTTTTTAGCATATCTTGTGATTAAGCGCTAATTTTTTGTTGTTTTTGCTTTTGTTTATTAGCAATCTTCAGACCTGCTTCTAGTAGTTCTGTTCGTTTAATTCGTCTAGTTGCAAACCCTTTAGCTGTGATATGTCACTTCTTTTTAGCTGGTTTGTGTATTGTTCTTTGCGTTCTTTAAGAAGTTCTGTATCTATCTCTTTTAGAGAAATAAATCTATCTCTTTTAAATAAAGGATACTTATATATTAATAACAGAAACAATAGTTTAAAGGTAAATTAAAGTGACAGCTTTGTAATTAAGCAATTGGGTAATTTTTTTAGTTTTTGCTCTCCTGAAAATTTGGTTAAACGTGACTGACGTTTTTCTGGTTCTGAGAAACGAAATATATAATTTAATTTTCGGCATTCAAATTTTTTTCATAGTAGTAGAATAAAAATACCATTTTTCACATAAAGTATTTGGCACCCCACATGACGATATTTTAGGAGATTTCATCTCAATTTTCGTAATTTTGTTGCATTTTAGAATTCCCATTTGTTGGCGTATAATTAAATTAATTGGGTTTCACAACTTGCGGAGTTCAACCGCAATTTTTATTTGTTGTTTTCTTTTTAACGCTCTACAAGTAAATTCCAGTTTCACGGCACGCCACACTGATCTATTATACTCTCGACGTAAAAAAAACAACAAAAACGAAAAAGCTCCAAAGTCGAGAGCGAGTTCAAAGCTGGATGCTGGATTTTCGTCGTGTACATGTATTTTATCTAAAGCTTTTCTTTTTATTATGTATACACTTAGCGCTAAACTTTAAAGCTTAATTCAATTTGAAATTGACGGGTGATCGAACATCGAAGTCCATTTCAAGACTGAGAGTCTATAAAGCAGGCTGTAAATGGGTAAAAGCTTTAAAATGAGGGATGTTGAGACTTGGAGCATGCATGTGGAAATTTAGGAATTTTGCACTTTTTATTTTCTACACTTTAAGATACTTAAGCGAAAATATAAACCTAATTTAGTGTGTATAAGACAAACACAATTTTATTTTTAGTGCACTAGAATTTTAAAAATATTTTTTATAGTATTACGTATTTTCGGAGTTTTGTGTTAAATATGGTATGCTAATTACATGAAACCAACAAATAATGTTACGACTATATCAATAACTTTATTTTACTTATAATATTTTTGTGTTGGCCAAACCTTACTCCTTACATGTAGTTCAGTTAAATTGTATTTTTGCTAGGAAAGTTTTGGGGTAGTTCTGATTTTTTTCATTCCATATGTTTTTTGGGGTGCGTAATCCGAATCTGGGGTTTGCGGACAAAATTTCGTGACGCAACATTAAAAAAACAGAATAAACCGTTTTTTTTTCTTCTTTTTTCGGGTTTTTTACTTAAAACTCGAAAACTATCAACTTTTGGTAAATGGTCCATTTACAGAAATTAAAGTACTTGAAATATTCTACAAATACCAGTCTTTAGTTTTTTTTTCAGACGAATCGTTCGGTTTCTAGTGCGAGTTGAAAATTGTAAATTTTTAGCATTTTATGCAAAACCCACTTTATACATTTCAATATTTAATTTTTATGCATGCTGTCATTTGATAAATGTCACCTAGTTTTCCTCGCAAGTAATTAAAAAGAAAAAAGGGAAAAATTATGCAAATTCAGTAGGTAGGTAGAACTCATAACAAAATAAAACTTAAAATCTCGTTACTTATGATCATATATTATTATGATTATAAATTATAATATGCAAAATTTATATGAGTCGTTGTCTTTTGGAAGGCCCTAGCTGAGGTTCTTCGATAACGATAAGTCCTGGTTCTGCTTGTTCTGGAAAATAAAAGTTTAAAGTTAGGTCATTTCAAGAAGAGATGAAGATTGCAAAATAGATTGTGAGATTAAACATACCTTCCGCATCGTAGTGAGGTTCTTCGATGGCAACGGGTCGTGGCTCAGGGTCTGATTGCTCCATCGTCTGCGTCAGGAGTCGTTCTCCTGGAAAATAAAAAGAGAAGAGGCACATATCATATATCAAGGAGAGATGAATGACTACAAAATAACTTGTCAGATCCAACATACCTCTCCCTCTTTCTTCAGTTTCTTCTACGTCTATGTCAGAGCTGTCTTCTGGGGGCTCAACATTGTTACACAGTCCTTCACATGATGCGCATATTGGGGAACAATGGAGTCCCGCCTTCCTGCATCCACAATTGCGTTGGCAGCCCTTTTTACATTTACATGAAATGTACCGGAATATTGAGTTTGGTGCAGGGTCCAAAGTAGTTGGTACTAGCACAAGACCACTACTAGTTTTTTGCCATCCCCACTTACTTGGGTCTTTTTGTTGCTCGTTAGGTGTGGCTTGACCGGATAACCACTGCTGCACCTGATAGTAAACTCTCAGTGAATGTTCTCGTGCAGCAGCTTCAGTTGGGGGCAATGAGGAAATGTTGGTCTTATTTTTGAATGATGAATATACGTATTGTTTATATCTTAAATCGTTTAGTTTTGTCCCTTTTTTTTCCATATAGAGCCGTGAGAAACATGTTTTCTGCTGTGGCAATCTCATTTTGACTTGAATTGGGGTATTTGAAAGATTCAGTTACCAATTGCAAATCTTTGTTCTTCTGCAGGACTTTAAGAAATTTCAGTTTCCCTTGATTAAACAATGCAGAAGTAGTATCACAACCACTCATTGCATGCAGGAATAAAATATGATCCAATAGGATTTTCTCAGCAGCCAGATGAGGGTTCTAGAGACTTTGCAAAACCTTTCCTTTGCTGGCTTAAAAAAAAATACATTTTTTATATCAGGGCTACAAAGGCCAATCAAAATGACCAGTATGTCGATATCTTCTCCCAGCACTGTCACATGTTCATTTGACGGGGCCATCTCAAGAGCTGTTGAGATAATTAGGATATCAGCATCTTCCACAGCTTGCTTTGAATAAATTTTTGCATTATGAAGTTTCTGCATTAACATAGATATAAACCGGCTTTTGTTTTTTGGGTTTGCAAGAAAACTATCCTGCGACACAGTGGGCACCATCATTTCTGTTAATGATATTGCAACAGATTGTTTTCTTTGTGCTCTTCTCAATCGTTCTAAACGCTTGGTGCTACCACAAGCCTCGTCAGTGTAGCCATCAAAAACGACAATAGCACTTGATTTGTAGTTTGATTTGACAAATAATACATAACTGCTGCATATGTCTGCATGTGTCTGAGCTTGGCGCCATTTTACCCGGTGTAACAAAAAACCTCCGTCGATGACATATTTTGTATCGTTAAACTCAGTCTGTTCAGTAGGTGTAAAAGCCTTGTACAAACTGGATTTTGTTCCTTTCCTCATCCCATGCCCATCAAAAAGAACAAGAGGATAGGGGCTAAGTTCGTAACGTAAAAATTCTTGCAGCTCTTTATCTGAATGTTTCGCGATGGTCATTCGTTGAAAAAGTGTGATGGGATTGATAACTACAACCCTTTCTTGTATTTGAATTCTTTTAAATTTTACAGCTTGAAAATCACAATCAACAATGCGCTGCATACCTTTCATGCCCACCTCCTTGGACTATAATATTTGAGTTAAAACGTGAATTATCCGTGTGACTCGGTCTTTATTTTAATTAACTTAAATACTAGGGGAAATTAACTGAAAACCTTTCAATACAAATCTAAAAAGTGGGTTTTGCAGTCACACCGGTACAAATTGCCAATTTTTAAATTGCACTTAAGACCGAACGGTTCGTCTGTACAATAACCAAAAAAGCGACATTTGTACAGAACTTTAAGTACCTACTTTAATTTCTGTAAACAGACCATTTACTAAAAGTTGACAGTTTTCGAGTTTTAAGCAAAATATCGGAAAAAAGCAAAAAAAAACGATTTCTTTTGGTTTTTTAAATGTTGCGTCACGAAATTTTGTCCGCAAACCTCAGATTCAGATTTAGCACCCCAAAACACATATGGAATGAAAAAATCAGAACTTTCCCAAAACTTTCCTACTAGTATCACTTTACAGTACAAATTTACTGAATCAATGCTCATCAATATCTAGTTTCCATGTATGCCCAAGGGTGGGTAAAAAATGTTCACCACCAAAATTACTAATCTACACTGGGGTGCAAAATTAACAGGAATTTTAAGTAATTGTTTAACGATGAAATGGTGTCCAATACAAACACAATTTTCGTTTATACCGTTCGAAGACATTTAAATGAATATGGATTAAGGTCCAGAATACCTGTCTCTATTAACAGCAGATCATCGGAGGCAACGTTGACATTCGCTAGTGAACATCAACTTAAAGTAAAGGATAGATTGCTTAAACAAATACAACAGAGATATTTGCAGTATTTTGGACACATTACTAGAAGAACAGGCACGATGGAAAAACTAATAGTCGAGGGTAAAGTTGAACGAAAAAGACCTAGGGGAAGATCTCGAAGCCGTTGGGTAGATCAAACAAAAACATTGATTAACCAAGGGTTACATAAAGCCGAATAACTAGCCAGGACAGAGAAGGATGGAAGGACATCCTAAAAAAACTGTGCAGGCCTGATGGTGTCACCACATCCCAAAAGGGATTAGGACTGAGGAGTAGAAGTGATTATCGTAAATGAGGTGTTGACGATTGGAGTGTTGTACTTTTTACGGATAAATCAAGATTTAACAGATACTTATCAAGAGCTGGTGAACGTTATCAATTTGGTGAAGGTTGTATAATCGTGTGGGCTGGCATTTCCCTATAGGCTCATACATAACTTGTTACAATTTAAGGCGGCAATTTGAACGCTCAACAGTATATTCTGCAATGTTTGAAAGGTCATATAGTGCCATTTGCCACATTTTTAAGAGCATACTTCCGTCTGATGCACAAAATGCTTGTCCGCAAGAATAACACAGGATTACTTGGAAGAAGTTGGGACTCGTTTATTATCATGTCTTCCAAGGAGTGCAGATTTAAATCAAATAGAGCATGCATGGGATCTTTTGGGACGAATAACATGGCCAAAGTATTCAAGTTTGCGATTTTTAACTGTTTTGACGACTTTCGTAATTTTAGGTGGTTAACTGTAAAGGAGAAACATTTGCTTAAGAAAGCAATAATTATACTGTAAAGCTATTATTAATAAGAAAATTAGTATGTTTGTGGGCTTTATCCCAGAAGTATAAAAGAGAAGGGTAACTGGTATATTTCCGGACTGGAATTTCGAAAGGCAAACATATATAATTATAGGTTCCATTATTTTTAAATCCTTTAGGTATATATTTGCGGTTTTGTTGCATTGTACCAACCAAAGTGAGTCCGAAAAATCTTTATATTATAGTTTTTTTACATGGAAGTGTAAGAGCAATCTCTAGTAACGTTGCAATCGGTATTCTTATTTGGTTCAACTAAACCAGAGATCGACAATCTGCTAACATATAAATGAGAATACCTGACCTGGTTTATCTTGCATGAAAACTTTAAAAGGACACCTTCCTCTAAAGTAGGGGGCAGTATATTATCAATAATGCCCATCGAGCAAAGAGACAAAAGAGGAAAAGTAAAGATAGCGGGGGCAAAAATATCGTTAGACAGGAAATGCCACCTTGAGAGGCCACAATAAACAAGGAAATAAAATCTTTCCTCGCTTAATAAATCAAATTTAGTTGGGTTATGTTATTGTTGGTTCCAACTGTCACATGAAAGCTTATTTATATTGAAGTTTTTTAACAATTTTGTCACATTTTAGACTGTTATTGTTAATATTTATTTAAAGTTTCTCGCCCAAGACACATTCTGAAAACTATTTTATAGCTACTGTTAATAAGTGTCGGAAAATTTAAATTTGGCGCATTCGCATTTCCGGATATGTCCGCCATCAGAGGCCACTTTTTTGGTCTTCTTTTCATAACGATTAGATTCTCTCTTTTGTCTTTTTGCTCGATGATAACGCCATTCACTCCTGTAATAAAGTATCTTGGGAATATGTTATTTAATAATTTATTAAGATATTTCTAAGTGGTGTGAATTAGTCTTGCTTTCTTCGTTCTTCCCTTATTTCTTAATCATCAAATCGTAAAACTCTGCTCATGGTACCAATATAGATAGCCCTGGTAATTGTTTTTGTCCAGAAATCATGGCAGTTCAGCTTAGTGTTCGCATTTACAATCATCAATATTAAAATACCAGTAAATGCTAGTAATTCAGATTTGTCGATTTTCTTCACTTTTTTCATTTTAGCCCCCTCATTAGGTTGGCGGTTAATTACGATGATTATGTTATCGTGAAGAAATTTTAAAAGTGACTCTGTAGTAGACATATACGTAATGGTACTTTTATTACTAAGACTTTCTCGCTTTTGGAAGACGTTTGGCTGTGATCGTCTACTAATTCTTGGAGCGTGAGTCAAGTATGCTGTATCTGTTTTACTAACATACTGATGAGCTGGAGTTACATTCAAGTTGTCATTCTAAGAATCATCAGTTTCAAAGTTTTTGTTATGAGAATCTGGTAAAATACAATTTTTTGTTTAGCTTACATCGGAATCATTATCATAGAACTCGCGATCTGATAAATACTCATTTTCAATTAACTGCGTTCACTACTTCCTAGTTCAACGTATAAACAATCACAAACAGCTCTTACGCATTCTTACAAAACAATTCTGACGGAAATGAGTCCAATTCCTTTGAAAGTGGAGTCAATTCTAAACAAACGAAAAATCGTTATGGAGTAACAACTATATGAAACAGTTTGAATCAGATGCAAGTACAGATGGACGGTCTGAAAAGGTAAATACTGTAAACATTACCATTGTGTTTCAGAAAAATATCTTTGATGTGCTTCGGACCATGGCAATAAAGAAAATAAATAATTTTTAATAACATAAGAAGAAACTAAACATGCGATATAGTCACGAACACTTGTAGCTTATCTAAGAGTCAGTTTAACAATCAAAGAAAAAAGCGAGATGCTGCTCATAAAGAATATAGGTAGATATTACCAGGTTAGTGCGACATGCCCATTTAACATTAAGGCATGTAACGATGAGTCCAAGCCATCACCGTTAAACCAGCGTGCGCGCGAACCAACCCATGACGTAGGAGTGTATCGACAGTAGAAAGGGCAAAACTTTGCTATATAAACCGCATTATTTCCTCATAGAGGCAGAATCGTCAGGTGTTGACTGAAGGTTCTCTTCTTCCCTACCCCGGCTTGTGGACGTGTTGAGTTCACAAGTTGTTTCCGTTCCATACCGCCAACCGGAGAGCGTGTAAAGCTCTCCATTACCCGTACTCCGAAGCAGTCGTGTTGAGACTGTCGAGGAGTGTCCTATTAACCCGAATCACTTAAGGGACGTGTTGAGTTCCTTTCTTTTCTTTGTACCTATCGTCCGCTGTTATTACAACGTTCACGTAAAATTTCAAAAAACACACTCGCTTGCCGATAAGACTAGTTTCATACGACAAGGTCAAACTTAATTTGAATAAATAGGCCAGGTACCGAGAAGACTAAATTGTAAATATGTACATAATATTTTTGTCAATTTAATTTAAGGAAGACAATAAAGTTTTATTTTTATTTTGAACTCTGTCTCTGACTGTCCAAAAGCTACCCGGATAGTGACTCCTACGAGAGGACGTCACAGGCATAATAAAAACGTTAGATATTTAAACATTTACTAATGGTCTGTGTGATCATAAAATTTAAATTACACTGAGATTATGTGGCGTGAATGTCTCTCTCTTGCAAAATAAACAAAATTTGAGAAAGTAGCAGTGCTACGAACAAAGGTGGTCAACGAGGAGTTCTAAGATCAGAGAACAACAAAAGAAACATCTAGTTTTACAGAGAGTTCTAAAATGGAAATTTATTCAAAATCGTCAACTGTCTCGGCAACAACTATCAAACCTATACTTACTTACTCTTACTCCGTGGCGTTACAACCCTTCGTGGGTTTTAGCCGACTCGGCAACTTGCCTCCACTGTTTTCTGTCTTGAGCAACCTCCATCCAATTCTCCACGCCCATAGTGCTTGGGTCTCCTGCTATATTATCTCGCCACCGAAGACGAGGGCGTCCGCGTGGTCTCCTTCCAGTTGGGACTTCCTCCCACACCAGTCTTACTGTTCGTTCGTCAGAATATCTTCTGAGGTGTCCTGCCCATTGGAGTATTCTGGACTTTATTTCTTTTATGATGTTGGCGTCTGGGTAAAGTTCTTCAAGCTCTTTATTAGTTCTTATCCTATATTGTCCTGATGCTTCATCAAGCACCGGACCAAAGATCTTCCTTAGGATTTTGCTTTCCCAAACACGTAGTCTCTCTTCATTTGCCTTTGTTATCGTCCACGTTTCGCTTCCATACATCACAACGGGTCGTATGATTGTTTTATAGACCTGTATCTTCGTACGTCGTGTTAGTTGTTTTGATTTTATAAGGTTTTGGAAGGCAAAAATACATCTGTTGCCGGCCTGAATCCTGTTGTTTATTTCTTGTGATCGGTTATTGTCTTCAGTTATTGTTGTTCCAAGATACTTGAATTCTCTAACGCGCTCAAAGTTAAAGTCATCGATGGTAATGTTCTGACCGATTCTGTCTCTGCTTTGGTTATTGCGGCTCATATACATATTTCGTCTTGTTTTCGTTGATTTGGATCCTATCCTTAGTATGAATGTTGGGGAAATAAATAAGTTCAACCTCATATCAATTAAATAAATAAGTCTTCTACTCACAATCTGTTATAGGTTTTATTAAAGTTAAAAAAGAAGATAAGCTACCGGTTTCGCTGTTTACAAACTTTTACAGCATTTTCAGGCCCTTAAGAATCTAAGGCATAGTGAATATAAAGGTAAAAAGTAAAGAAGACCAAGAAAAACAGTAAACAACTAAAAAGAGCATATAAATCGAATAATAGAGAAAGCCTTGTAACACGATTAATTATTAAATAGAGATTAGCACCGATTTTTAGACGGAACACGCTGTAAAACTTTCTAAAACAAACATATTATATAATATTTTATGGTGTTATTAGTAGCTCTATGTTGTTTATAGTTCTATTATTAAAAACAGAAAACGTTTTCGAATTTTTAAAAGCAAACATATATACATATTTTATTATATTTTTAGTAGCTATATTTTTTTTATAACCGTTCCAAAAAACTTATCTGAGTTTTAAAGTATTTTAACAGAAATAAGCTTGTAAAAGTATTAAAAAGTGTCCATTTTACAAAACATGCAACAACCTTTTTGTTAGTTGATAGAGCTGAAAAAACTGCATCATTATCATTAAAGTTCCGCCTCTATTTACGAGAGAGGAAGATTTTTTACGCTCCCATAGTTCTCAGAAGTCTTTTCTAAACTCAGCGAGGAGATAAATTTCCAAAGGAAATTGAACCTCTTGATGCATCACACACTAGTACGTAAACACAACAAAATGCAGAATCAGTTTGCAAGTCTTAGCAGTAAAGTAATGAGTTTGCTTACAAGTAAAGGCTGGCTGATGGAAAGCAACAGTGTCGGAGAAAAACATAAACTCAACAGGTAAGGTTGAAAAGGATATAAAGAACATGGCACTGCACACAACAATATTAATTATATAAAAAAAATTAACAAAAAAAGCAGGTGAAATTTGTTAGATTTTAACTATTTTATAAAAAATGTCAACTATGAATATGTGAATTGACAAAAAATATTCAAATATTGATGTTCGCTCCGCCTACTATAATAGTACTGCTCTCAATCTTATATACTAAAATGCTAAGCCCTTTTCGTGTCCATCACTTTACTCAAAAACCATATTTTTTCGGAATATTATTAGTATTACGTATGAGATTGTCAAGATATACTTTTGGTACAAAAATTCACTTCCGGTTTTGAGATGACCGAAAGTTAAAATCTTATATACTAAAACGCTAAGCCCTTTTCTTGTCCACCACTTTACTCAAAAACCATATTAGATAATTAAAATATTTTTGCGGAATATTATTAGTATTACGTAACAGATTGTCAAGATATACTTTTGGTACAAAAATTTACTTCCGGTTTTGAGATGACCGGAAGTTTACTTTAAGTTTTAGATCCCACAATGTATATATGGATCGAAAGGTCTCGTCGAGACGAATCTAAATATGTACTTCCGGTTGCGATCCGACACCGGATTCGTGATCAGCATGCAAAATTAACTGCTAAATGATATCCATGTCGACATTTGATGAACTTAAAATTGCATTCCGGTTTTGAGGTCGACTTCCGGTTTCGTTTTTATTAAAAAGTAAAAAGTAAAAATTTACATAACTCCCGGTTTCAAGCAAAAGTTTTCGGAAAATGGAGACATTGTAACAAAAGACATTGTTTTCGACGAAATATTTCGTGATATTTAATACACTTTTTACTTGCATTATTATTGATGAATGTTATGTATATTCTTGCTTATATTGTTTGTATTGATCTCTTAATTTTTCTCGCAAAATAAAAATTTCATTAAAAAAACTCGATGTCGAGTTGGTCCGCTAGTTAAACTTTAAAATATTTAGTATTTATTTCCGAATATGTTTACAACTTTAAAATAGACAAAGACGGGAAATTGAGCTCAAAAACTCAATTCTTAGCAATAAATGGTGTTTCTATTTTTTTTTAATAATTAACACAAAACCATATCCGCACAGGACTATTAGTGAATGTAACAAATACAAAAAATAATACTTAACCCTGCGTTATAGTGCGCAGAGATAAATTAGCACGAGAAGTGTTCGAGGGTACGTCATAACCTATATTAAGCTAACCAAGGAAGTTAAAAATTTTAAAACCTAATTATTTAAAATGGGTAATATTTATTTTTTACTTGTTTATGATTCAAATAAATTAAATATGTTATTTTAAAAGACTTACACAGATTATGACATTGTTTTATTGACCATACAATACGATGGAAATCGCTGTGACACGTTACACATTTCCACCTCTATATTCATTTCACAGTAGGTACGAATTGTGGTAATTGTCACATTGACATTAAAAATTTCAAACGAAGTTTGAAACAAATAATCATAAACAAATAATTAATAAAATGTCTATTACGTTATACCGTCCAAGAAAAAGTGCAATTTGTAACATGGTACTTTGAGGGTCATTCCATACGCGAAGTAATTGATTTATTTATTGTTTCATTCGAAAATAGACCCCCACCAAGTATTACAACAGTTAAAAATACCATTAAATATTCTTAAACTTCGAGATGTGTAAACAGTAATTTTTATTTAAATGGAAATACTAAAATATGTATATTGACGTTTCAATTTTAACTTCTGAAATCGCTTTCAAAATACAAAATTCAAACATTAGTGTAAACAGTTGTAAAAAGTGCCATGAAGGTAATAAACCACCTGTTAGTCCTGTCGATGAGGAGCGTTAAAACAGAGATATTGATATTTGTGCTTTTGTGAAAGCTAGTGAACCCTGCAATAGTGTACAAAATGCTAGGGAAGTGAATGCTCGAACTGTCTAGGCAGTTCTCAAAAGGAATGGGTATCACTGTTTTAAGATACAAAAATATTTTATTTTCTGACGAATCTTCATTTTCATTGCATAAAAACACAATCCATTCGTTGCAAGGTATTATTTCCGGAAAAAGAAGCACCTCAGTATTGCAGTACGAATGCAGTAACCGCAAAAGTTAAATATTTAGACTGGGATGTTAAGCGACTATATTGTCGGTCTATCTGTTATCGATGGAAACCTAAACGGGCCCAAATATTTACAACTTTTACAGAATGAGATCATTCCGGTAGTTCGACGTCTACCCGTTAATTTTCAGGCAGTTTATTTTCGACAGGATGGGTGTTCATCCACAACCGAATCTATCAAAAGTTAGATATCGATATTAAGGATACACAGATGGGATTCAGAAAAGGATTAGGTACAAGAGCAGCTCTGTTTGTCTTAAATGGCCTAACACTGAGATGTCTAGATGTTAACCAAGAGGAACATGCCTGCTTTATAGACTTTGAAAAGGCCTTTGACAAAGTACGCCACAATCAACTCAAAGAAATCCTGGAAGGTAAGATAAAAAGAGAGCATAGACATACAAATAATATTAAATCTGTACTGGAATCAGCGAGCTAATATATAAATAGAAGACCAAACATTGGACGAAATAGAAATGCGTAGAGGAGTACGACAGGGTTGTATATTGTCACCACTCTTGTTTAATATCTACAGCAAACAAATATGATAAGATGCTCTCTCTCACATACAAACGAAGGGATACTAGTCAATGAATAATTTATCAGTAACATTCAATATGCTGACGATACTGTGATAATGGCAAGAACAGCGGAAGATCTACAACACCTAGTTAAAAGTATGAATGAGATACGTAATAACTACGGAATAAGGATGAACGTCAAAAAAACCAAAAAAAAACTTCAGTAAGAATCCAATACATGACACTAGTATCACAATACACGGTACCCAACTTGAAAAAGTAAGCGAATACAAATACTGGGGAACCCTCATCAATGAAACAGGTGACCAAAATTACGACATAAAAAGACGTATTGAAATTGCCAGATCTACCTTTATAAAAATGAAAAAATTATTTTGTAATCGTGATATTAGTATTCATCTACGAACTAGAATGTTAAAATGCTATGTATTCAGTAATTTGCTTTATGGTGTTGAGGCATGGACTCCTAAACAGAGGAATATTAAAAATCTTGAAAACTTTGAGATGTGGTGCTGCCGACGTATACTAAAAATAAGTTGGGTGGATAAAATTACAAATGAAGAGGTAATACGCAGAATAAATAACGATCCAGAAGTTATTATGAATATAAAAAAGAGAAAACTTGAATACTTAGGCCACCTGATGAGAGGACAAAAGTACACATTCCTACAAAATAATATATTGTAAGGAAAAATCCAAGGACGCAGAAATCCAGGCTGTAGAAGAATGTCCTGGATGAGAAATTTAAGAGAGTGGTTAGACTGTACCAATAACGAATTATTTAAAACAGCAGTAAATAAAACTAGAATCGCCATATTGATATCCAATCTCCGATAGGAGAGACACTCAAATAAGAAGGTTGTTCGGCTCACAACTTTACAACGCTAGATCCTGTGACTTAGCGCCTAACGATTTCTTTTTTTGAGGTTGTCTTAAAGAAAACATTTATAGACATCAGTTTGAAAGTGCCACAAACCTAGCCGAATTAACGGTAAAATTACTTTATTTCTCTGCAAGCATTACACCACCCCTACTTCAAAATACGAGGAGAAATATGTATGGTAACTATTTAGCACAAGGGGGTGGAACATTTGAGCCCTTAATTCATTAATCTGTTTTCCTTATTTTTATTTTTTGTTAGGTACATTTCACGAAGTTAGTGTGTTCTTAATTAAGTATCCTTTTGTTATGATAAAGTATGTTTAAGTTTGGAAAAAATTTACTGTGTGTTTAGTATAAACAATTCTTATTCTGATTTTTTTTTCTTTCTTGTCTTATTGTCATTCTTGTAAGTTAAATGTCGTTGTGTTATGTCGTTAAATAAAGAATTAAAGTCCCGTTTAAATGAAGTGTCGCTTTAAACCGATTTCTATTTAAAAAACAATGAACGATTACGTCACTACACCCACACCGGTGACGTCATCCCTTCTCCATGTACGTTATAAGATGGGTATTTTATAATAAAATCATTCTGTTTCGGGATTTCTCTCAAAACTCGACGGTTCTCGAAATAAGGATATTATTTCATAATTTAGCCGTTCATTGTATATGTTTTGGTATGGAAAATCTTTGGAAAAGCAACCGGACAAATATTTTCAACTCTCTTGAAGATTAGAAATCGTCAGACTTGACCAATTGCGAGTAAAAATATTATAAAATATTAGTTTTATTTACAATAGCAAGGAGTATAACAAAGGGGCGACCTAAAAAACACACAAATAAATCAACATGTTGGTCTATAGAAAAGAATAGTGTGACCATATTCCGAAAAGAGTCACATTCACAAAAGGCAAACAGATTCATAATTAAATTAATTCCGTAGAGTACATAAAAATGTCATGACATTACGTTGGCATTATAAAGGGACCGCTAAGTCAAAATATGCTAGTTACTTCAGGCGCGCTCTCGTTGGTATTTTTAAATTCACCTCAATTTTATAAATTTAGAAAATTGTCATATATGGGGCTCTACATTATTTATGCTTAGTGGCCTGTGCGGAAATGTTATTTTTATAGCCATATAAACGAAGTCAGTGGTACATGAACGATATATCCAAAGTATACAAAATTCTTACATGTATTTAACGAAACAAGTTTTAATTTTAATAATATTAATCTATTTACTAAAGATATTTTTATCAGCAAACTAATAAAGAATATGGTAACAGTAACGTAAAAACTAACAAAATATTTGACTTTATGTATAGTATAGATATAAATTGAAAGTTAATAGCTCGTAATAAAAAATAAATACTTTTAATTCTTGAAAAAGAGTCATCGAGCTTAAACTAAAAAAAAAATGGCGCAACTACAAAATCTAATAAAGTAACAGATGTAAATACGATACATAATATAAAGAAATATAACAAGAACACAACCAACAATCACATACAGTAGAAACAAAAAAATAGATTTTGTGTTGTAAAAAATAGATTGATTTTGTACACGGGTACACAAAATAAAAATAGAATAATCAAAACTTTACAATAGATTTCGCATTAAAATTTCCTTACATGATGAACCGATGACCCGCTAATTCAAAAAGTGTAGTATATTGGTAACTTTAATATTGTGTTGGGAGAATATATTGACCAATAACTGCCAGGTCATAGTTCTTGATCCTAAAGTTTATCAAATTTCCCAAATATCTTCAGCTTCAAATTAGACTTCTTCTTTATGTTGAAGATTTTTTTTTTTTGATTATAACAGTACTACCTCCACTTGCAAATTTTTTAGGATGTATGGTGTGGTGTACTTTATAACCCTTAAATCTAATAAATATTAGAATTAAATTAAGTAAGATTTTGCTTTCTGTGTCACTGTAGAGTTCTTTGATGAGATTTACTATTTTTTCTGGTATTCCCATTTCCTGCAGTGCTTTCCATATGGCCGTATGTGTGAGCGTGTCAAAAGCTCTCTTGAAGTCCACAAAGCACACAAAGAGAGGAGAGTTGAATTCCTGTGACTGTTCTACAATTATTCTTAGTGTGTTAATTTGGTCCACGCATGATCTGTTTGGTCTGAAACCGGCTTGTTCCTACCTCAATATTGGTTCTACACTGTTTGTTAGTCGGTTGTTTATAATTATTGCTGTTAATTTATTTATAGTATTCAGAATTGTGATTCCTCTCCAGTTTTCGCAATATCTTCTGTCACCCTTTTTTGGTATCTTTATTATTAATCCCGTTTTCCATTCTTTGGGGAACTTTTCCTCTCTCCAAGCCCTTTTCAAGAGTGGTTGGATTAGCTCTACCACTGTTCCTGGGCAAGCTTTTAACAACTCTGGTGGAATATTGTCAGGGCCGGCTGCTTTGTGTGCTTTCAGTTTTTCTATGGCCATTTCTATTTCTGTGGATTTCGTACGGGTAGATCCACAACAGACAATCTAATAAAACTTGAATCAGGTATACATGAATCCTTTCTGCACAACCAAAAACTTATTGCCGTATTTTTTGACATAAGAAAAGCGTTTGACACAACATGGAGACATCTTATACTGAAAACACTTCAAGAATGGGATGTTCAAGAGCACATATTGTTCTTTATTAAAAATGTTCTAAAAGCACGAACTTTTTGAGTTAGAACCAATGGATTTACATCTTCCAGACGAGTACTTCAAAACGGCACTCCACAAGGATCTACTCTAAGTCCTACTCTCTTTCTAGTTGCAATAAATAGTATTATACATCAAATAAAACTACCTGTATTTACTAGCCTATATGCAAATGACTTAGTCATTTATCTAAGAACAAACAATGTAATTCTGGGAACACATATACTGCAAACTACCTTACACACAATTGAAAGCTGGTCGCAAAACACGGGTTTTATATTCTCTAGTGAAAAGACACGTTATTTAATTTTTAGCAAAAGAAAAAATTATCCTAATGTTCAATTAACACTAAATGGAGTTGTTCTGAAGCAAGCAGAAGAAATAAATTTCTTAGGACTTTCTTTTGAACGTAACTTAAACTGGGAAACCCACATCACCAATCTGCAACGTTCTTGCCAATCCAGAATTAATCTACTAAAAATGCTGTCAAATACCTCTTGGGGGCAGATACAACAACCTTACTTACTCTATATAGATCATTAATACGAAGTAAACTAGACTACGGCTGTTTATGCTACGATACTGCTAACAAAATATCTCTAAAAAAACTTGACTACATTCAAAATATGTGCTTGAGACTAGTTTTAGGTGCAACAAGAACTAGTCCAGTAAGTAGCTTACAAGCTCTGGCTAATGAACTGCCCTTAAGCCAACGAAGAAAACTCCTATCACTAAATTCCGTTGCCAGAATTTCAGCAAACAACAGCAACGTAACCTATTCAACAATACTTAGCAGGACAAATATATCGTCCGATTTTTACAGAAACATTACTATAAAAAAATTACCATTTTCTGAACGAATAAAACATATTGGTCTTAATTTAGAACAGTTCAGTTTTACTATGCCTATTCATGTAAATGTTCCTCCTTGGATGATCAAATTCCCAAAAATCGACACGTCTCTAAAAGAACTCCCGAAACAATCCACACATTCTTTCCTTATACAGCAAGCTTATAAAAATATAATATCCAAATACCCAACAACCCATCAAATCTTCACTGATGCTTCCAAATGTGATGAAGGACATGCTGCAGCCTACATCTACGAAAACTTCAAGTCTACCATACGAATCCCAACAAATTGTTGTATATATACCGGAGAACTTACGGCAATTCACCAGGCTATGAAAAAATGTGGTTCTATCAATGAAAGCAAATAAACTATTTTTGTACTAGTATATTACCGACTTTGAAAAGTTGTTGTGAACACATTAATCCCGGTAGGAAGGAGGCCTGTCTAACAGATGAATACAGATGAACCATAGCCATACTGTCAAGATCTCATGCTACAGGCAGTTCTCTTTAACCTCCAAGCACTTCACCAGTCCTCGCTCCACGTCATTATTAAGACGTACGTTAAAGTATCATCATTTTAATTTAAGGAATGCCCTTGAAAGAGGGGACAAGTCTTTTTACCTCTTCGGTGAGTTTTGGCCATGTTTTTACGGTGCGAGATTTTTAATTTGTTTTATCTTGCTGTCAAAATCTTTTTGGAATTTCTTTAGACAATGACCGTCAAATTTTTTTGGGTAACGCCATCCGAATTTGTTAAAATTTTCGAGGGTTAGTAATTAAAAGATAATAAAAAAGTAACAAGCTAGGTCTAGAAGTAACTGATCCTAAATATGTTTGTCTTTTGGGCAGATTTGTAATATTTATGTTCCAGTAAAGGATTATTCTTGTTATAGCCTTAGCTGTATTTTCGGTTTTGGTTATTTCCATCTAATATTTTCTTCATAGCTTGTGAGTTCTTTTAGGATACGCCCGTTGATTTTAAAGGTCGGTTTATATCTTTAGCATCTGTTTATTCTTTATTTGTAATATTTTATGTTGTTTTCTTTTCATAAATATATACCTTCTAGCAAGTACAGAATCCTCTCGGTTGCCTATATACTCTTGAGTTGCTTGTACAGTCTATTTTTGTTTTTTATTAGTTCAACTAATTTATTTTGCATTAATTTTGTCTTGTGATTTAAACGTTAACCATCTTTTTAGTGTCATTCAAAAATATTTAGTTTTCATAATAATAAAACAAATCAAATGTACCATTTCAATAACATTAAAAGTTAGCCAACCAAAGTGTTTTCGTTTTCGGAATTTTTTATCAAAGTATTAGTTTACCAGTTACAAATTGATATATAACATTCTGTAGCTTTTAAACTAATCTGAATTTTACAAAAAATATTATAATCCACCAATTAAAAAAAAGTAAAATTTTATTGGTAAAAAAAATGTAGGTTACGTTTTTTCGAGAAACCTGTATCTGTTACGACACAGCAATTTCCAAAACATTTTTCCGACACTTTTTTACTTAAATCCGATATATCTGTCTTTCTGTTTACTTGCTACACGGTCAACTAAACGGATGATGTCTTGTCATTTTTTATTCTACATCTTTCATGTAAACGACCTGCGTCACATTCCATCAATTCCATTATCATTTTCCAATACCGCCGCCGTTGACATTGAAAATATCAACATGTCTCCAACGGAACGAGAGCGAAGTGATATATGGTGTTTTCAAAATACAATTTTTTTCTTTGCTTCGTTTTTTCAAAAACAGTCGTATTTTATACAGATTCTATGTAATACCTTATACATGTAGATATATATTGTGGTATATTTATATAGTTCGAATTTATTTGTCTTTATTCTAATTTATTGTCTATAATCTAATTTATTAAAACTCACGATAGCTAATTACTAATTTATTAAATAACTTTACAAATGTATTTATTTCACGTTTCGTTACATTTAAATATCGCGGTTCCCGAGCTTCTTATGACCGACCTCTTCAATAAAATTTCGTCTTTATATAAAGCACCGTAAGACCGCCTAGACCTGACCTGACCCTTGTAGAAAATACTGGAATGTGACGTCATATTGGTATTATAGCCGAGGGGAGACCCCATGGATGTTGACGTGCATTGTCTCGAATGAATTGGAACTGGTTTGTTTTTATAGCGGCTCGGCTGATTTTCGTCAGGTAGGTATACCTAGAACATTCATGAATGAATAAAAACATATTAGTAAAATATATTTACGATTTTGGGTCAGAATTTATCGTAACATTGCCCCCCTCTTAAAAGATGGTTCCTCCTGGAACCTTGTCGGGACTGGAACTGGAGCGGCATGCTGGTATCGGCAACTGGACCCTTTTTTACAACTTCCTGTTTTATAAAAATGACAAGGGACGGTTTTCTCTCCGCACCAGTAACTATGCGGATTGCAACAGACTAACACCTGAACTTCGGTGTCTCTAAAGATCTCCTCCACCATACTTCGAATAACCCTCCAATCTAATTGTTGGCACTCTAACTTTGGCATGGCTAATTTTTGCACGTCGGACTCTAGTACGTGCTCTCTCAACTGAAGTAAGGCTTCCCATACATCTCGGTAGGTAGGTTGGTCACGGGCAGTGTCTTTTGTTACCAGGTAGAAAAGGTAACGTGATGCATCTTGAAGTTTCAAGGTTTTACCAGGAGCTGGCACTTGGCATTGAAGTTCTGCAACTCGACCAAACTTCCTTCGAAAGACGGATGCCAACCCTGGTGCATCTTTGATACTGGCCGGGATGGTAAGGGCCAGTGAGTAGTCATCGGGAAGCGCGAGTAGATCTTGCCTTTCTTCAGTGGTAACACCATGTCTTGCTTTACCGGTACCTCCATAGGCACCCATGAATTCCTCAAACGTTAGGTCAGACACATCTTGGACTTGGTTTACTTCCACTTCTTCATCTACGTCGTGGTCACCCTCGAAAGACGCCAACCGGTTATGGTGTACTATCATCGGCTTTCCTCTCGGAATCTTGCTTATTCGGTAAATAACATCATTGATCTTCTCCATAATGAGGTATGGACCTTCCCAAAACTGCTGCAATTTGGGAGAACAACCTCTTCGCTTTTTGGGGTTATAAAGCCAGACTTTATCGTTCTTCTTAAAACACCCCTTTTCGGCTTGTGTATCGTACCGTTTCTTCATTCGGTCACTAGCGATTTGGAGATGGGAACGGACCAACTCGTGTACATCGTCCATTCTTCTTCGTAATTCGATCACATAATCTTCACCTGCTACATCTTCTCCAGGTCGACACCCAAACTCTAGATCACAAGGTAGTCGCATCTCGCGTCCGAATAGGACTCTGGCTGGTGTCTGGCCTGTTGACTCATTAACAGCAGATCTGTAGGCCATTGTGAAGAACGGAAGATATTGGTCCCAGTCTCGCTGATGATCAGACACCATCTTTGTCAAATACTTGCCAACTGTTCTATTCATCCGTTCTACCATACCATCCGATTGCGGATGATAAGCCGTAGTTCTTGTTTTCTTCATACCCAGTCTATCACATATTCCTTGGAATAAGTCGCTTTCGAAGTTCCTGCCTTGGTCACTATGGATCTCCAAAGGCACTCCAAATCGGCTGATATATTCTTGGATCAACTTATCTGCAACGGTGGCGGCCTTCTGGTCTGGAAGTGCGTAAATCTCGACCCACTTAGTGAAGTAATCCATTACTACGAACATGTACTTGCCTCCATTATCACTTTCTGGAAATGGCCCAGCAATGTCCAAAGCTATTCTTTCAAACGGGCTTCCAACATTATATTGTCTCAGAGGAGCTCTCCTATTTCGATAAGGCCCGTTACTCGTAGCACAAATAGTACATTTCTTACACCAGTCTTTCACATCGTCGGAACTGTTCATCCAATAAAACCGTTCCCGAATTCGCTGAAGGGTCTTTTTCACACCAAAATGCCCTCCTGATGGACTGTCGTGTAACTGACGAAGTACTTCGGCTATTCTGCTCTTTGGAATCACCAACTGTCTTCTCTTCTCTGAACCGTCATCACTTTCCAGGACTCGTTTGAGCAAGCCATTTTCCATGATAAATGAGTCCCACTGGGCCCAATACGTCTTTACTACTGAGCCTAGGTTCGATATTTCTTGCCAAGGTGGTCGACGGTTTTCCTCTTTCCATTTTCGGATTTTCTGGATAACTGGATCTCTCTCTTGTTCTTCCCTAATCTTGGTAGGCGTCCAGTCGTCATTGACCACCGTCGTTCTTAGCACTGCTGCTTCCTTGGATTCCGTTTTGTTGCAGTGGGAACACTCTGATGGGCATGGTCTTCTGGAAAGAGAATCAGCGTTTCGGTGGCTAACTCCCGCCCGGTGCTCAATCTTAAAATCATATTCTTGGAGTCGTTTGATCCACCTGGCTATCTGACCCTCTGGATTCTTAAACTGCATCAACCACTTAAGGGCGGCATGGTCGGTTCGGATTAAAAACTTCCTTCCATAGAGGTATTGATAGAAGTGCTCTACTGATTTCACTACTGCCAGAAGTTCTCTTCTCGTGACGCAATAATTCCGCTCAGGTTTTGAGAGAACTTTACTGAAATATCCAAGGACTCTTTCCTGTCCTCCCTGAATCTGAGACAGCACTCCTCCAATTCCCACATTACTTGCATCTGTATCTAAGATGAACTCTCCTTCTGGCAGTGGATACCCTAAAATTGGTGCTGTGATTAAATGCTTTTTTAAGGTCTCAAAGGCATTTTGGCAGTCTACATCCCAGCGGTATTCTCTTGCTTCCTCTGTAAGTCGCGTTAATGGTTTAGCGATATCTGCAAACTTCTTAATAAACCTCCGGTAATAAGTACATAGTCCAAGAAAACTTGTCACTTGATGTTTGTCAGTTGGTTTTGGCCATTCCTTAATGGAATCGATTTTTCCCTTATTCACGGCCACTCCTTCTTTACTGACTATATGACCCAGATAATTGACTTTACCTTGAAATAGCTGGCACTTCTTGGGGTTTAACATCAATTGGGCAGCTTTAAGTCGATTAAAAACGTTTTCTAAATTCTTCAGATGGTCTTCAAATGTCTCCCCCAAGACGATTATGTCGTCTAGATAAACTAGGCATGTTTTCCAAGATAACCCTCTCAACACATTTTCCATAAGCCTCTCAAATGTCGCAGGAGCGTTACAAAGTCCAAATGGCATAACGTTGAATTGCCATAATCCAGATCCTGTGGTAAAGGCTGTCTTTTCTTTATCTACCGGGTCCATTTCTACCTGCCAGTATCCAGACTTCAAATCCAAAGTAGAAAATAATTTACTTTCAGCCAATGTGTCTAATGTGTCATCGATCCGAGGCAGAGGATAACTATCTTTCTTGGTAACGTTGTTCAGCAAACGGTAATCCACACAGAACCTCGTTGTTCCGTCTTTCTTCTTAACCAGGACCACCGGAGAGACCCATGGGCTCGTAGAAGGTTCTATTACCCCGTCTTTCTTCATTTCCTGAACAATCGTTTCAGCTTCCTCTCTTTTCGCCTGTGGTAATCGTCGCGCTGTTTGACGAATTGGCTTAGCATTACCAGTATCAATTCTATGCTTAACAACGGTAGTTCTTCCCGTCTTTCCTCCTTTTGGTACGAAAATATCACGATACTGCCGAAGAAATTCCCTTAATTTCCTTTTCTCAATCTGATTTAGAGACTGTCCAGCAACTGCAACCATTTGATCAAATTTGTCGTTGGAATTATCAGACGTTGTCGTCTGACGGATTATGGATGTAACAGGTACACAAGTTCCTACTTTTGTCTCTTTCTTGATGGTCACTGGGTAGTCATTGACATTAATAAGTCTCACAGGAATTTCTTTAGCCGAAGTCACCAATTCCTTTCCAATTATGATTCACGGCCAACTTCGTCGTCATGATTCCAAGGCTCCATCATAACAGGTGTTCCTTCGTCCACAATTCCCTGTAGCCGCGCTACTATTATCGTTTCACTTCTCGCAGGCACGACTGTATCTTCTTTAACGGCTGCTTGCATAGTGTTGTCATCATGTGGATGGAGAAATACCTCCTCGTTACCAACTTTGATTACCTTATTCTCAAAATCCAATTGGAATCCATGCGTATTCATTACGTCCATTCCTAATATAACATCCTCTTCGATGTCAGCAACTATAACAGTATGGACGAACTTTTCTGTTCCAATTCCTAATTGTACCTGGATTTCTCCATGAATGTTGGCATTTTCACCTGTAGCGGTCCGCAGTCGCAACCTCGTTGGTAACAGTTTCTTTCGGCTGTTTATAACTGTCGGGCGTATAATGGTTCTGGTCGCTCCAGTATCCACCAACAACGTATGCTTTTTACCATTTATTTCTCCATCTACATATACACTATCTTCACGACATTTCAAAAAAGCTATTAGTATCAGAGGGTCTTTGGTAAAGTTCTGGGTCGAAGCTGCTCCCCTAAGGCCGACGCGTTCTGGTTTTGTCTTCGGTCTTATGGTCTTCGTTTTCTTGTGTGTCATGCTTTTTATCATATTAAAGAGCTGGTCAAGTTTATCTTCGTCTCCTTCCTCTTTTACAGTTCTAACTTTACTGTACCCGCCAGAGGCTTGCGTAGCTGACTCGTATTCGAGGGCGGCGGATAAGACATCAACCAGCGTCTTGTGACGAGCTAATCGTAGTGTTCTTTGCATCTCATGATCACGAAGACCATCAATAAACGTTTGAACAGCCAACTTTTCCATCATGTCTTCGGGAGCTGTTGGATAAGCATATCGCACTAATCTGGCAATATCTACTTCATATTCTTGAAGAGCCTCATCTTTCTTTTGTCTTCGATTTTTGAGCTGCGACTGATATACATGCTCCAAGTGTTCGTGGCCATATCGCATATTTAACCTCTTCTTCAGTTGTTCGAAATCATCCGTCTCCTCTACGGCTATGGTCTGGAGCACATCTAAGGCATCTCCTCGAAGAGCTATAGTCAGGTTTACAGCCTTTTCTTTTTCTGACCATCCATTCGCTCTTGCAGCTGATTCGAACTGTTTCATGTAGTTGTTCCATGATGATTTTCCGTCGAAAGTTGGAACCTTGACATGAACATAACCTCCGCTTCCTTCAAATTTCGGCCGTGTTTCTAACTTACATTTCGTCTCGTCTTCTTTTATCTCTACGGTAATTGGATTATTTCCTCTCTCTACCATTCCTGTTCCCTCTATCTTCCTTTCCATCTCTTTCATCTTTTCTTCGAAGGCCAACATATCGGCAGCAACTTGGTTTTTTAACGAAGACATTCTGTCGTCGAGGGCAGACATCTCAGCAGTGACTTTAGAGATTTCCAAGGAGATGTTGGCAGAAACTTTGCTTTCTAGAGAAGAAATCTCGTTAGAAATTTTGTCTTCTAAAGAGGCGATGTCACCGCAAACTTTGGCTACATCACCAGAGATTTTGACTACGTCGGAAGAAACTTTCGAAATCGACGAGATGACAGCAGCATGCTTGTCTTCAAATATATAAGTTTCCGGATTCAAACCTTCTTAGGGATCGTAGCCATCGTTCACCAATTTCACTTCTTTTCAAAAATTCAAATTAAATTTATCTACAACCCCACTCCTGTACACCACTGTGGTATATTTATATAGTTCGAATTTATTTGTCTTTATTCTAATTTATTGTCTATAATCTAATTTATTAAAACTCACGATAGCTAATTACTAATTTATTAAATAACTTTACAAATGTATTTATTTCACGTTTCGTTACATTTAAATATCGCGGTTCCCGAGCTTCTTATGACCGACCTCTTCAATAAAATTTCGTCTTTATATAAAGCACCGTAAGACCGCCTAGACCTGACCTGACCCTTGTAGAAAATACTGGAATGTGACGTCATATTGGTATTATAGCCGAGGGGAGACCCCATGGATGTTGACGTGCATTGTCTCGAATGAACTGGAACTGGTTTGTTTTTATAGCGGCTCGGCTGATTTTCGTCAGGTAGGTATACCTAGAACATTCATGAATGAATAAAAACATATTAGTAAAATATATTTACGATTTTGGGTCAGAATTGATCGTAACAATATATATATATATATATATATATATATATATATATATATATATATATATATATATATATATATATATATATATAATAATTATAGTTAATAAACCTAACCTCGTTCTTAGTTAACTTATTGGTAAATTTAAATTAGATTTGGGGTCAAAAGAGGAAAATAAAATTATTTAATTTTATTTAAATTTTGGTTGTAGTAAAGTTGTGTTTTTTTCTAAAATGATTAGGTCTACATTTAAAATTAAAATAATTAAGATTATTAAATAAATAAAAAACAAAAAATTTATTAAATTGAGTCAACATAAAGTTATTATATGAGTTATTAAAAATGATAGTAGAAATTATTTTATTTAAGATTGACAAGCTAATGTTATATTTTAACTAAAATTTTCAACAGGTATAGTAACTAACTTTTAGCCATCTAATGAAAGTTTAAATCTTTTTTTGTGTGGACGTGAAAGTCTTAAAAAAACCTCCGAGGAGGTGTCCTATGAGTGTTGGATTCCGACGACTAGGCTTCACTGTAGCTGACCGCCTACCTAGTAAACTCACTCCCTCTTTCAGTAACCAGGCCTGAGACCACTCTTAGTGAGTATTACCATCTAACCCATTAGCTTTGTTCATAACTCCCTTCTCTCCGTCTGCGGTCCGTGATCGCTATAACATCCCGGTCGAGCTACCCTAGCCACGTCTTCATCGAACTTGGTTTGTAAGGTAACCATCCTTGTGCAGAGCGATAGGCAAAAAGGAGCGACCGCGCCGTTATTTCAACCATCTTGAACTTAACGAGAAAGATCAGACAACAGGTACAAGGGACTCCAGGCATTTATATTCCACTCCTCCCTCCATCTACATCAACCTATTTCTTAGGAATAGATTGCCCCAAAAAGAGACACACACCGTACACTAGATTAAAGTAGAAATAAAACAACATGTATGTAAATTTATATCTGTAATGTAATCAAGTGTTTTAAGAATTCATTTCGAAGAAGATATTGGTGTCAGAAGTGGGAGCTGAATAGTGGCTCACCCCACAGAAGCCTACAGATACGACACATTAAAATAAACAGTTCACCTTCGTTGCAGTCTCCTCTTTTTCTCTTTCTTGTGTTTTATGGTTTCTGTCACAAAACCTATAATCAAGTCAAAAATTCTTTTGTTTTCAATTGCTTTATTCATTAGTTTATGTGACTCGCCTAGAAGTGACCCTAGGCACACCTTCAGCAAGGTTCGCCCCACATTGTATGCGGGGCATACGAATACCAAATAATGCGTATCATCTAACACTCCAAACATACGAGCTAACTACATCTGGGGGTCTCGTCCAGGCCACCTTGTCTATTTCTCTTGACCATTGGTCCTGGCATATGTTTAAACTCCTTTTTCTTACTTGTGTTTTTAAACCTAAAGCTAAGTTGCCCCTTTGGTACATCCCAACCCTCTGATTATCTAGAATATGCACGCTCTGCATACCCTTATCATTGGTTTCCTTTATGTGCTAAGAAGCATGTCTTTATATTTCGCTTTGTTGAGGATCTCTTGCCTCGTGTCTTCATATAGGAAGATGGACATGATTGATTGTAGGATAACTGAACTTTTGTGTGACTCGGGGCTTCCTATATTTGGCATTATCTTATTTAAGATCGAGTTCCCCTCTTCCGCTCTGCGACCTGAATATGATGTCTAATTGCCATATGAACTGAAAATTTCCGTTTTTTCCTTCCCGTTCCTTAAGGGAAACTTAAGATGATTACTTCTCTTTTTTCACTGCAAGTTTTAGGTAATTTTTCTCTATCCATCTCACAGTTTTTTCTTTTGCTTCATTTACTTTATTTTTAATGCCCCAATTTATATTTTCTATAAAGTTTTTCATTTAGGTGCTGATGAAGGTGACTATAATAAAGTTCTATACTAAACAGGCTTATTCTCTCTTTAGCCAATCCTTTACCTGACGCTTTCCTGATAGTTATCTACCAATGATATATATATATATATATATATATATATATATATATATATATATATATACTATACCTATTTGTATATTTGTGCTTGTATGTTTTAAATTTAGTAATTGATTCATACTAGTTCCATCATTAACCATAATATCCGACTTTTCAATCAATTCATAAACTCCTTTCTAAAAACCCCTGTAAGTTGAACTCTAGTTACCCCGATAAACTCTCTAGTTGACACCGAGACTGTCGAAGCATCGACAACGAGGCCTCGTCCTGCAAATCTCGACAAAAAGTGATAGATGATCCCTCTGGAACAGCGGAGAATTTTTTCCGGGCCTTGTCCTTCTCTTGTCCTCTTCTCGACGAATCGCATTTTTCTCCCGCAAACTTATTCCCGTCCTAAGCACACATTTCTTACCAAGCTTAGTATTCTGTGGCGTTAAGTTCTCACCCCGAGTCTCGACGACGACGATGTAGACCGTCCCAGCACCCGCATTCCTATTCTCTTCACATTTCTACCAGCATTTGCCAGTGACGTGATTTGTGCGTCCCTACTAGTTTCTAATGTTAGGCCAGTCCTAACATGTATGAAAAACTATTATTAGTAATCCGTAATGAATTGGTTTTATCACAAAAATTATGAATATTTATTATAACTAGACATTGAATATATTTCATTCTTAAAATAATACTACTCGTCCCTATGCTTCGAGGGGCATGTAAAGTAGTCGGTCCCTCTGGGTTAGTACATACCAGCACTTGTACTTGAAACAGGGTTAAAGATGCAACTAGTGCTGGAATAATCCGAAAGGATCTTCCCAACAAAAATGCTATATAATATTATTATTATTACCGTTGAATACAAGTAAAAACGTAATATAAATTCATTTGAAACAAATATAAGTATAAATCAATATAAGGTTGAATGTTCGAATAAATGAACTTTGATGGTACATAAGGCAAATATCGAACACAGTAGTTAATCAAATCTTGCCCAAGTACTTTCGATCACAAGATCATCCTCAGGGGCATTTCGTCAGTTGTGGCCTATCCAGCAGTAACAGAATGTCATAAATGTAAATTGGGACATAACAAATACACTAAACAAAGACAAACAAACACTTTAAAATTTAAAAAATGGAGAAGCTACATTTTATATAGAAGCCGGAGACAGAATGAGACAGAATCCAAATTCTGTAACCTGTAACATATTAAACAATTTTTGATCAACCCAGATGGCAGGACTTTTTATGAAAAGTTACCCACATCTTAATCCGTTTATAAAAGCAGTGAAGACTCTACCCAAATGATCTTCAAGATGAAGAATATTGAATGGATATCTTTTTTTGTATATTGTTTTTAAAATTGGATATAGACTTTTAGACATGTCAAATAAACCTGCTTTTTACCCAAAATTACTCAATTTGAATACCTCTACTAACCACAACTCTCTACAAACTTTATTGAAGCAAATGTATACACATTTTAGAATACAGATATTACCAAACACTTAACGCATGTCCCTAAAGTTTTCGGAAAAGATAAATATGTATTTTCTAATTGTAAATTAAGTTTATTTTGTAACTGAATACAGAAAATTAAGTCTACATATTTAAGTTTTATAATGTATCTTTATAAAACAGAAAGGGATCCGAGATCTTCGATGGCAAGTAAATATTTGATCTTGCATGTGCAATAAGCATTTGGACGGTTTTTGCCTAAGCTGAACTTTATTTTGAGCTTCCTAGCCAATATTATGTACCATTCGACTCAAAATAGCCCAACAAACAACTTTGGAATACCAGCTTCTGAGATGGCACAGCACACCAAAATTTTATCGGCAAATTTTACTTTACCCTAAACCTAACTTCGTCCGGTGCATATTGTACATTCCGAAAATTTTAGATTTAAAAGTAATATTGGTAGTAAGCATTGTAAGTGTTGGTAAACGCGATATTGTAAGAATTTTTAGTGCTTAAAATATTTCTGTGTCAACGATTTACCAGACAATTAAAAAGTGTGAAAATGGTGTACCATGCCTTAATAAGTGGAAGACCAAAAGTATTTGTCAAAACTGACGTTTTTTATATCGTTTAAGTAGTTTACTAACTTTGTTTAGCAACTTGATCCAATAATACTTTTAAATCTAAAATTTTCCGAAAATTTTAGTCTGTTAGTTTTTAAATTATAGTTGTATAGTTATTAATTATGTAACTGTGTTTTTCATTTTACCGAAAATGTTTCTGGAAAGATATTTGTCGTTTTTCCCCCTGACCGTTTAATTTAAATGGTCGATGTGTACATAAATGATCTTTTAGGTCACAGTGTTACTGATCTACAATGTCAAATACACCATTGCAATCTACATAGGTGTCGGCCGATATGCGCTGGACCGTTTTACGCCCTTACCTGAAATCGGCCGGTTTGCGCTCTAACACTTTCTTAATGGAGATGTATAGCTAACTATTTTCTTCTATCGACCGTTTACGATCTCTTGTAATAGACATTTTATGTCGAATTTTAGAATTTTATTCTACCATAACAATCAGGTAACGGTTAGGCTAGTCAAATTAGTTTTAAAAAATCATAAAACTATAAAAAAATAAAAATAAACCATCTTCCCTTCACACTTTCATTCAGGCTTAGGACTGTCATAGTTTATACATAATATAAACATTGGCGTGTTTAGAAGATATTTTTTTTTTATTTTTTCATTTTTTTTTATTTGCTAATTTTTATTGTTTATTTTTTTAATTTTTGTTGTTTTTTTTTCTTTTTTTTCTCAAACTTTGTATACAGTAAAATACAAACAATTCTTGGGAAGAAAAAAATGTCTATTTATTGCAGCTTCTGGATATATGCCAATGTCCTTAAACACAAACTTAAGTCCCTTGTATCTTTATATTTCTGTAAAGTTTTGGATATTCTTTCATCAAGATTAATATATGTTTTAATATATGTGATCACAATATTCTGCTTCTTTAACCAGGTACTTTACTAATTGGAATACATTGGGATGTGGTCTTATTAATGTATTCATACGATGATTCCAACCTTGTAAAACGTTATTACTGCGATGTCTTTGATCATGGCAATTTTACATTTCCTTGGTAACGTGAGTATTTTCTAACCATTGTTTGACAAAGTAGTCATAAAACTGTTTCATTTCTTTAGAAATAGGAGAGGTTTCTTGAATTCATAACCAGCTATCATCGATATCTTCTATGGATAGACACGCTAACGCAGCACACATTCTTATATGCAAACATATCTCTTCGTTGTCAGTGTATTCAGAAACAAGTACAATATTCAGAACATTTTTCCATATACATTTATTGAAATGAAAATTATAACCAGAAATTTTGGCTTCGGGAAAATAATTTTCTAAAACCAATCACTGCCTGTTCAAAATCCAATTTTATAAGAGATGGTTTTCAATTTGGTAGTTTCTCTTTTATTGATGAAAATAACATTACGTATCTCTCTTTGGTTTTGTCAGGAAGTAACGCAAATATTAATGGAATTGTATTTGTCTTCTCTAACGTACTACACATATCGATATGAACGGTATATATTTGACTAAATTGCTTACTGCAGCTTTTGAATATTCTCCAGAAGATTCTCTCGAGGAAGTTGTCTTGTCGATAAATAAAAACTTTGTTTTGTCGCTCATTGTAATAATTTCTTCTGGAAATACTAATTCGGATGCTACCGCTGGATCTGTGAGCAGCCCACTAGAACATTTTCTACAATCGTTTAAACCACTTTTCACTGAAGAGAACTTTGGGATGTCTGTCACGAAATCCAGTCCTTGAATATATAGTCTTTGAAATTAATTTTGATATATTTTTGACATCGGCAAATAAGTATTGTCTTCCCTAGCTCTTTTTCAAGCATTAAAGACACACTGCTTCACTTCTGTCGCTGCAACACTCGGCTTACACAGATGTTCGTCTTCCTTAATGATTGTGTTATTATTCATAATTATGTGGCCTCGACATGTTTTAGTTTTCTCTTTCAAATAACTTCAAAAAAACGAAACATCTTCATTTGTTTTTTTCATACTAAAACTGTACCCTTTATACAATGCACATGGTTTTCCCTTCGAAGTTTCAATAATTTGCACATACATTTTTAAAACGCTAAATCACATTAAATTTCACTGATACACAATAATTCTTGATCCTATTATCTCAAAGAACGCAATAGAAATAATTGACCATCAATATGGTCATTATCACGTAGAATTTTTTAGGTAATTTTTCTGTTACCATACCCTTTGTTAATGACTTAAGTAGTTATAGTTTCTACGATGTCAGTTGGACAAGTCATAAAAACAAAATTCGACACTTAAGTGTCGGCGTCTTTGTAAAACATAGGCGGCGCAATAGAAATTAAATAATAAACTTTAATTTTTAAATTAAGGTCTAATATTTTGTTAAACAGTAATAATATTGTTAATTATTCACATTTCTTTATGAACTTGACACCAAAGATGATTAAAAGTTAAAACACAATATAGTCCATTCACTAACGGTAAAATATTGTAAAAACCTCTAAATTTTAAAGAACCACTGGGGTTGATATGAAATTTGGCATACACATATAGCTAACGTGTCAAAGAAAAAAAGTGATATTGTGCCGATGTGTATTTTTGCCCTGGGGGTGAGTACCGCACCTTCTTGGGGGGTGAAAAGATATACATCCAAAATAAGTCCGGAAGTGGATAAACTGACTAATTCTAGGTAACTTTTGTTCTATAGAGGTTTTTACTAAATCAATACTTTTTAAGTTATTTGCGAGTGAATATATTCATTTTTCATCAAAAACACCACGTTTTTGGACGATTTCTCGCAAATAACTCAAAAGGTAAGTATTTTATGGAAAAAATGTTCGTAGCAAAAATACAGTTTATAAAAAAGTGAAAAGAATGGTATATGTATTGTATACCCAGCAGAAGCAGAGTTATAGCTAATGAAAAATAGATTCTTACCTATTCGTCAAATTTTAAAAAAGTTTCTAGCATCAAACGTAAGCAAGTTACGCTCAAAGCAAAGTTGATCCCTTTTTTTGGTAAAAGTTTCATCGGTTTAAAGAGGTTATTTTTGAAAGATACTTACATGAAATCGTCCAATTCGTCTTACAGTCGAATTGTCTCTTGCGTTATAGATTAATCGAGAGATCACATTTACTTCGATACACAGAACATATTTTTGACAAGTTGTGGAAGTCTTTGTAGAAATATTCAAACAATTAAACACTATCACTATCCGTGTGTCTAGAACTTGAGTCGTCGTTTGTGTTTATAACTACCGGTTCAATTTGATGGTAAAGTAGGATATTCTTTTTCTTTTACTTGAACATGCGCTACACAATTTTTACAAATGTCAGTTTTGTTAAGTTCTTCGATCACTGTTCTTATATTTTGGACAACAACGTCACTTCGTTGGGGAGATTGATTCATTTTCTGCAATTTCTTTTTTACATTGGCCCATATCATTTCAATTGGGTTGAAAACACAATGATATGGAGGGAGCCGTAAAACCGTATGCCCGTGGCGTTTAAAGAGTTTATCTATTACATATTCTTTTTGAAAATTTTGTTGCTTAATTAATTGCAACAATTCCTTTTTGGTACATTTACTAGGTGTTGCCATGCATTTGTTCTCCATAAATTCTATGATATCTCCCTTCTTGGAGCTAGTATTTGGAATTTTGGTATAGAGTCTAGAATGGTATGACGCATTATAAATCCGTTGCCAATTTTTCGAAAAGTTCAGCCGTCATATCCTTATTATAATCAGCTGATGACACTGTTTAATGTTTTTGGCCGATAATAACAAGGCATTAGGTACAAACCCGCTCTTAGTCCCAGCATGTAGAATTATAATTATTTTTCCTCTCGAACAAGGAGTATTCAAGCAGCACTTTTTGCTATCCTCCGTCCAGCCATATTGAACTACATCATGGGTGTCAAACCACGTTTCATCAAGATACACAATGTCTCTATTGTCATCTCGATATTCTTTAATGTATTTACAACTTATTTTCTACTGTCTTAACTCAAACTTAACTAAAACACAACACTACTGTTTGCACAAAAATATTAAAAATATACGTGAACTTGCTGTCGTACACGACCATACTGAATATATCGTTTAGTATGAGAAACCTAAGAAGGCATTTTTGACCAGATAACGATCAAGTTTGAGCGTAATAACTTCCGAAGAATATGACTAATTACACTTCAGTAGTGCCCGATAAGATACGTAGAAAGTAATAAACCACAGCTGCAATGTGGACAATACCGTTAGTGATCAAGTACAAATAATGTTTATATTTCTAAATTATTCGGGACTGGACCCTAAAAATTCCTTAACTTTTATTGAAATTTAAAATTGATGATTAAAAGTATATACATACATAATGCAAATGAAATGTAATGTGCTTATTAATTTGAGAACTAAAAAATGAGACTACAATTTTACAAATCAAATAATTTATATAATAAGTTTAAAATAAAATAAAAATCACGACGACACTGTTACTGATGCTTGCCGCCTTTGAAACATGAGAAGCAATTTTTACCTGATAACGGCAAAGCCAGATTTGGTATCAGTGTATTCACTTCCGAAAATTTTGACCAATTACATTTCAGTATTACCCAATAAGATACGTTCAAAGTAATAAGCCACACCAATATCCATGTGGACTAATACCAGGAGTAATCAATAATTAGAATTACAAAGAATTATCTTTATTTCTATGTTTGCCGTAGAATTACTGGCCGGACCCCAAAAATTGTTCTTTCCCAATTAATATCGTAACAACTTTACCAGTTCGCATCATTAGGTAGAAACGAAAGTTAGTTCCAGCGATCTCTTATTTTGGCAATTCTAGTTACTAATTATATCTAAACAATAATTTACAGGTAAAAGGATTATAAACAGAAGTATTAAAGATTAAAGAACACTCTGTTGTTCGACAGTATTAGAAAAATTTAATAATTTTGTTAGTTTGACATGTTGTTTTGTTCATTCCATATTTACCAGACTATTATTGTAGAATGAAATTTAAATTATATTGCAAGGAAACTGTAGTAGTTAGATATTTCTATTATGAAAATTGCAAAGCGCAAACCGGTCGATTTCAGGTAAGGGCGCAAAACGGTCGAGCGCAAACCGGCCGTATTCATCTAATATAATCTATAATCTTTGGGAGTGGAAAAATAAGTACAAGTAATGATACAAAATCATCACTATTTGTTCACATTTTAGTATAGGTACATAGAAGAAAATATATATCACAGTTAAATTTTAATATAGATCTGTAAAAATTATTGCACGAGAAATCATATACTTTATTACAACTTACCTTCTTTAACTGGCCTACGTTACCGATGTCACTTGATATCGCCGCCTTCGTTCTCACGACGCTTTAATGTGAGACAAGTACTTATATAAATTGTGTCATCGTGTTATTCTCGAGATAATTCCTTGTCCTGTACTTGTTCCTACTTCTTACGCCTTCTTTATCCTGATTTACTTTACGTCAAAAAGAAGATTACGACATCCACTATAGTAACTTAGAAAAATAAGAGGGCAATTAAATTTATTGCGATCATTTACCTATCCGTTATCCTTAAAGAACTTTATTCGGATTGTAATGCAAAAAACTCGTTTGATAAATTAAAATTTTTAAGGCTTAATACAATTTAAATTAACTGCTATGGCAGTTTGTAAATTTCTCTTGGTAGTTCGCGCAATTGCTGATTTGAAGCAGACTATTTCTACAAATCATCATTATTACGTAGAGCGACAACCCTGGGTGGGTCTTGGCTGACTGTACAACTTTTTTCCAATTTGTTCGGTCTTCCGTCAACCTAGGGTCAAATAGAATGTTCATTTTCCAGAGATCTGCTTGGATGATATCTCTCCATCGCATTCTGGGATGTCCGAGTGGTCGTTTGCCTGTGGGAATCTCCTCCCATACCAGTTTTATAAGTCTTTCGTTATGCAGTCTGTGCACGTGGTCTGCCCATCTTAGTCGCTGTGATTTAATTTTTTGGACAATATTGGCGTTGTTGTAGAGTGCTTTTAATTCGATATTTGGTCTGCCATGGTGAGGTCCGAAAATTTTTTCGGTCGAAACGACGAACGAAAGTATTTTTCGTTCAAAGCATCTAAGCTTTTCTTCGTTTGCATTGGTCATGGTCCACGTTTTACATCCGTATGTTATTACAGGTCTGACAGTGGATTTAAAGATTTTGATCTTTGAACTTTTTGTGAGATTTTTTTGCAAATGGATCAAAGTAAAAATCAGCATATTGATGAAGAAGCAGATTATATAATTTCTGAATGTGACGATGATTCTATTGCTGGCATTGATAGTGTTAAGAGATAACGAAAGATCTGAAGAAGAAATACTTACCTGTTTTTTTTCTGAGTTCTTACTTCAGGCTAAAGTTTTTCCCTGTATTTTTTGTCATAGTCGATTTCCTCTGTTTGGTCTCGTTTTCTCTACGTTATAAATACTGCTTTATTCCTTTTTGCCAACAACGACATAGATTATTTGTTCCTCCCCTTAATAGAATATGCAATATATTATGTGCATGACCTAGCAGAACATTTCCAAGCAAATGGCACAGTAACATGTTGATTCTTCAAAAGGTATACAACTATATATACCACATGAACTAGTTCATGAGTGGTCAATAAATATTGGTGTTAATTTGCCACCCTTCAAATCTTGTTTGGTGTAGTTTAGAGGAAATAGTTACCAGTTTTTTGTTATTCACATAAATAGAGTTCAGCTCCAAAATATTACAATTTCCCCAACACAAATTTATAAGAGTGACTTTTAAGACACGATATACAGAGAGATGTGATATTATAAATACTAAGCAACTACTCAAGTATAATCATTTCTTCTTTTCCATGAGCCCTATTCTTTAACCCTTAAGTACTTCTACTTCTTCTTCTTCCTTCTAGTATGTAGGCTTTAAAGTCTGTTTTTTCTTCAATATTAGCCTCCTAAATTGTTTAAATTGTCGTACCATCTTTTTCTTGGTCTTCCAATAACACTTCTTCGTCCATTTGGTGACTTATCTCGTGGTGCTATTCGTATTATTCTTTTCTTTGCCATTCTACTGATATGTCCACTCCTGTTTTCGTTTTGTCACCCATCCATTAATGTCTTCTATATTACATGCTCTTCCAGGCCCGACCAGAGGGGGGGGCAGGGGGGGCAAAATACCCGGGGCCCAAAGGGGGCCCGGGCCCGGCCGTCGTTAGCAAATTTAAAAAAATTCCTTTTATTAAAATATTTTACAACAGATTGAATTTGCTTGCGGTTTTAATTATTAAATTATTATAATGAATATTATGCATTTGGAAAAGGCAATATGCAAGAAATTATTTCTTCGTATAAGTTACAATTAATAAAAATATATCGGGAATACATTGCGCGTGGAGCCCCTGATCGGAAGCTTGCTCTATCGGCCACTGCCACACGATTCGCAGGCGCGACGTCTGTTTTGTTTACGAGTTTACGTCCTGACTCTCTAAAGGCCCGTTTTCACGCTACGTCTTATTGTACGTTTTGTGGGTCATATAAAACGTACGACAAAACGTACGTTTTGTCCAGTGTATACACACTACGTGTTTGGATTTCATTTCGATTCGACAAGACGTACGTTTTGCTGTTTACACGCCACGTTTTATTGTATAGGATTTGTCCTATCCAACAAAACGTACAATAAGACGTAGCGTGAAAACGGGCCTTAACATTCCCATTATACCCCCTTCGTCACAGGTTTCAATTGCAATTTTCGGCAGTTCGAGTTTAAATAGGACGTTGAACACAGCTTTGGTGTTATTCTGTTGTTTACTTTCGGTTTTTAGTAGCTGTTATGTGATTATTTAAAAAGATTCTGAAGATTATATGTGATTATATTGAGAATAACAAAATAAGGTAAGTTTTCACAACTAAAACTTTAAAACTATATGTAGTTATAATGGGCCTCCTAGTTCTAATCTTGTATTCTGGCAGAGATTATTCGTGAATTTCGCGAAGTGCTTTATTATCTGCCTAACATGTCTGTTATTTTATTTTATGTTCTCTCCAATGATTAAATGCTATAACATAAGTAAGATTATGTAATGAATTTATTTAATTACAAATATATATTAAGCATACTGTCCTGGATATGATATAGCTTCAATAGAAACTGTTGGCGAAAGACAGTTTTTAGGTGCAAATGGTCTTGTTTTTTGTAATTAAATTAATTCTAGATGTGGTTTGGATGAATTTTTTTCTGTGGGAAAAGGACAAATATAGGGCCTTTCTAACCTCTATCCTCTAACGGTTTTTTTTAATCAATTAGCTTACATAGGTTTTCATTTTTTTTTTTAGAATTTAAAATGGAATACCGACACAAATCTGGGGCCGTAAAGAGGAAAGAAAAACATGAAAGAGAGGAGAAGGCAAAGAAAGGCCAACAGAAGCTGTCTGTTTTCTTAACACAGCCGAAAAATGTGTCAAATGAAGAGAAAGAAACTAACATTGAAAATGAGCCCTTAATCCTCCCGGGCACTTCAAATTCACAAACACCCTCCAACAGCTCAAATGTTGGTCGTGAGCTATCCTCACTTAGTAGTGATGAATTTTTAACTCCATTACACTTAGAAGAACGTGACGAACAGGATGAGGCAGTGTCAGCGTCTACGAACATTTTGAGCCAACCAGAAGTTTTTGATGTAGGCAATTTGAGTTTGTTACAACTTAGTACTAAACAAGTTGAAGTTGCTGTCACAAAGGGGCCACAAGCTCATCCCAACACGTTTCCTGCAGACTCAACGAGACGGCAATTTCCTTTATCTCTGCTTAAATTTAAACTACCCAATAATGAAGTTGTTCCAAGGGATTGGCTTGTTTGGAGCGAAGTGAAACAGGCTTTGTTTTGCTTTCCTTGTCGGTTGTTTTGTACTCAGACAGAGGTGGTGCGATCCAAATTCGCCTCAGTTAGTGGGTTTCCAAAAGAACATAAATGGAAAAAGTTGTACGAAAAGATTCCTGAGCACCAAAACAGCCTTAGCCATAAAGGATGTTACTTAAAATGGAAAGATCTGGAATTAAATCTTAACAAAGGAGGTACTATATTTGGTAGCATTGAAAAACAATTGCAGAATGAAATCACTACCTGGAAACAGATCTTACACAGACTCCTTCACGTAACTTTATTTTTAAGTGAGCGAGGTCTCTCTTTTAGAGGAGAAACTCAAAAGGTGGGTCATCCAAACAACGGCAATTTTTTGGGCGTGCTAGAACTTTTAGGTCATTATGACCCTATTTTATCGAAGCATCTAGATCAGGTTAAGCAATCTCAAGAATCGAATAAGAGAATGCAAGTGCATTATTTGTCTTGGAGAACTCAAAACGAGTTCATAGCAAGTTGTGCTGATTATGTAAGGAAAGTTATTGTGGACGAACTCAAGCGATCTAAATACTATTCTATTATGGTTGACGCTACACCAGACTCAAGCCATGTAGAACAGACCTCTTTTGTATTTAGATACATTATTTTCAAAGAAGACGTAAAAGAATATGAAATCCATGAACGATTTTTGGAGTTTTCCGACTGCAATGAAAAAACTGGAGAAGACATCGCAAATCTAATCAAAGAAGTTCTTAAAAAATATGACATATCCTTAGATAACTGTAGAGGACAGGGATTCGATAACGGCAGTAATATGAGTGGCAAGTATAAGGGTGTTCAGGCTCATATTTTAAAATCAAACCCTCTGGCTGTGTACTCACCATGTGGATGCCACAGTTTGAACTTATGTGGAGTATGCGCTGCTGAGAGTTGTACTGAAGCACAGACTTTCTTTGGTGTTGTTCAGAATCTGTACAATTTATTCAGTTGCAGCCCAAAAAGATGGGAGCTTCTGAAAGAGATAGTAGGATCTTCACTGCACTCATTGTCTGATACGAGGTGGAGTGCTAGAGTAGAATGTGTGAAACCAATAGCGGCACACATAGGCAAAATCATTGAGGCAGTTTCATCATTGTTGAATCTTAACGTAACTGTTGAAACGAGAGCCACAATCAATGGGGTTTTAGAATATCTTAACACCTTCAAGTGCATCCTTATGGCGTCAATTTGGGTGAAAGTGTTGGTACCCATCAACTACAGAAGTCAACTACTTCAAACTATGGACGCTACTTTGGATGTTGAGAGTAGTAATATAGAGAGCCTAATTGATGATTTAAGTGCCATAAGAAATAACTGGGACAAGATATTGTCTGAATGCAAACATGTTGCAAATGCTTATGGTATCGAACCGGAACTCTCCACTTCCCGTGCGAGAAAGAGGAAGACTCTTCACGATGAAACAGCTACAGAAGATGTAATGTTTAATTTATCCCCGGAAGAACGCTTCAAAATAGAAGTTTTTTACACAATAATTGATGTTTTGGTGGCCAACCTGAAAACGAGGTTCACAGCACTGAGAGAAATCGAAATGAAATTTTCATTTTTATGGAAGTATAACGAAATGGACGAGAATACGATCTCAGAAAGTTGTGTAAGATTCGCCGAAGAGTACCATTCAGATGTAAGCAGGGATCTAGTTGATGAAATGATTTACTTGAAAACTGTTAGTAAATCAAACATCTCAGATACGTCGCTGAAACCAGCCAAACTTTTGAACAAGCTCGTATCCCTTAATGTGACAAATCTTTTCCCCAATGTGTGCATTGCTCTTCGCATATTCTGTTGCCTACCAGTATCCGTTGCTCAGGCCGAGAGATCATTTAGTGTTTTGAGCCGAATTAAGAATTGTTTAAGATCTACTATGGGTCAACAACGATTATCTGATTTGGGACTGTTAAGCATAGAGTCGAAACTTGCAAAAACTCTTGATTTCGAGCACGTGATCCAAAACTTTGCAGATATGAAAGCAAGAAAAGTTATGTTGTAACTAACAGTTCTATTGTAGATAATTAAAAACAAAGTTTAATTGTTGAAACTGTTTTAATTTTCTTCCTTCTTGTGTCAGTAGCATGAATGTTCACTATTATATATCCCAGTTTATGAGTTATTAGATTTTTGGTAATTTTCGTCCAACTGGGTTTGGAGGGGGGCCCGGCCGGGTCTCATCCCCGGGGCCCGGCCTGGCTCTGGGCGGCCCTGTGCTCTTCTTATGTTTTCGCTTCTCTCCCTATCCAACAGACTTCTCCATGATATTCGTTGGAGTATTTTCATCTCTGTTGTTTCTAGTAGTCATCTCGTTTTAGATGTGTTCATTTTGTACTTCTTCTTCAACATCTCCGTAACTAGTTATATCTATTCCCAGATATCTAAACCTTGCTTCCTGCTTTATTACTTTCTCATATACTTCGAATTTACACCGTAGTTGGTATTTAGATGTTGTCATAAATTTGGTTTTTTCTGCTGATATTATCATATTGCATTTCTTAGCTGTTGTATTAAGGATACGTGTTAATCCTTGGAGCTCCTCTTCTGTCTCGGCAATTAATGCGGCGTCGTCTGCATAACATAATATTTGAATTTATTTGTTCCTTATTCTGTAGCCATCACCTTTACATACTGCTTGTATTACTTCGTCCATTACTATACTAAAGAGAAGTGGGCCCAACGACTCACCCTGTCTGACTTCGCTTTGTACTGGTATACACTGTGTTAGTTTTTCATTCATCTTTGCCTGTATTTGATTATGGAGGTAGATGTTTTCGATGGTTTGTATAATATTGACTGGTATGTTTCTTTTATACAGTAGATGTAAAACGTCTTCGACTTGAATACAATCGAAAGCCTTTGTCATGTCTATAAAACATAGATATGCTGTTTATTATACTTGATGGTCTTTTCTGAGATTTGTCTTAGTACAAATATGGCGTCTACACAGGATCTTCTAGATCTGAATCATTATTGTTCATCTGATAAATCTGACTTTATTGATTTTATTGGTAAGGATATTTGTAGACATGCGTCTGGTATCTTGCAGTGCAATATTAGTTTTTGTATAAGTTATGTTACCTGTAGGGTTATACTTTCTCTAGGGTTATACTATTTTTAAGCGAAATTATGGCTATTTCTACTTACTGAAAGCTGATTTCTATTTCGTGTCTTAATTCAGGTACGTTATTGTGTTGTTTATTATTTTCCGTTGCTATAAACAGTTCCGTCAGGTATCTTTTTCATTCGTTTATTGGTATGTTATTGTATTCCTTTAGTTCTGCTATTTTCTTCCGTTGGTTTCTTATAAATCTCCATATTTGTTTTTGTGTACAGAAGAAGTCGCTCTCTATTCTTTTTGTAAACTGTTCCCAGTGTTCAGTTTTTGTTCTTCTTACCAACTGCTTTGTTTCATTTCGTATGCTTGTATAGTTGTCTCGGGATTCTAATGTACTTGATGTTTTGTACTTCATTTAGACCTCTCGTTTTTCTTTACATTTATTTTTTATTTCTTTGCTGAACCATGGTGTACTGTTGTTGTTTCTTTTGTTCAGTATGACTTTGCGTTTTTCTAGAGCTTCCGTTGCTGCTTCTTCAATGTTGTTTGTAATTTTCTCCCAGCTCGCGTTTATATCTTTGATGTCGCCTATTGGTTTTAGCTGTATCTTGTGTGCTAGCCTTCTTTGGTACATTTCTCTTGTAAAGTCGTTTCAAAGTGATTACATTGAATTTTTCCTCGGTGATTTCCTGTAAAAAATTTGGTTTAGGTGTTATTTTCATTCTTATCTTTGCTAGTACTCGTTTGTGTTCACTCCCTGCGTCTGCTGAGTTTAAAATTCGGATATCTATAATTTGCTTTGATCAATCATAGATTTATGCCCCCTGGAGTTTTCAAATGTATATTCATACAAGCTTATGGACGATAAATGTAAAAAAAGAAACGTATCTGGCGGTATTTACTACTTAATAAACCTATAGTTTCAAGTATTTGTATTGCCCCTAAATTAAAATCATTATTTAATGTTAAAAATGACGAACAAAGTTTACCTATTGGCAATCCTATGAGCATTTAAAGCTGAAGGTCGTGGGATAAACTAATTAACGTATCTCAGCAATCTAAGTCTATGACGGCTCATTCGATTCGTAATTTTATAGGCTTAAATATAATATATTTGAAATGAAAAAAGCAATTTTGCAGTAAATATTACGTTTTTTTAATTACGACCATTATTTGTCATTTGTGCAATAACAAATATATTAAATGGAACCTATACCTGCTCAAATTGAAGACCTTTTATATTATTTTCATACTCTACAGAAATAATTATCCATTACAATACTTACGTTTGGCAAAAAATGAAAAAAACTCAAAAAATACGTATTTTGCACCTATAACCGCTCGTAAATAAACAACACTCAAAAATTTTTTTGTTGAATGAACTAGGGGATTAATCCATAAGTTGCCCTTTATAACCTATGCCACATATTCCTAGATTACAGTGTAAAATCACCCTTTTTTTCACACTGCCTGGGCTAGTTACTTTTAGGAGATTATATATATAATACCATTCTGTATCAGTTACTAGTAATAAATAAAAACAATTTAAACTTAGTTCAACATACTAGTTAAAATAATTATTAAAGAAACAACTTTGTGAAACTGACATGACCTTATTTTATTTATAAGCAACGAACAAAATGATCATTCTTTAATTTTTTATACTGTTCGAGATAAGCCAGATCCACTTTAATTCAAAATACATACAAAAAATGCCTACAAAAACTTATTGATTTAGCTTTCTTATCTAGCCAAAAGTTTCTTTGTGAATATTTTTAACAAAGAACAGACCATAAGAAATATTTTATGTTATTTAGTTCAGTCACTCAGTCTAGTGAATTTTTCATCGCTAACAAATACTTGCATTGTGCATTCAACTTCTTAACAATGTATTCCACAAATCATTTCAGCTACGTTCTGTGATGATTTAAAGCTTTGATGTAAATAAACTTTTACCCCGAGCTTTTGTGTAGCGTGAATGCCGTTTGCTTCACTCGTAACATTCTCTAAAATCGACCATACTCAATAACGTTATTTCATGCACATCTCATTTCACATTCAAGCACCAGTTGAGCCTGAAAATGTGATTTTTCAGCAAAGATTTGAATGAGAATGCCATTCGAATGATGTCATAATCTCAAATAACGAACAACCATCATAATTCCGCAAATAGATGCAAATCCTAAAATTTATAGTAACAATATGTCATAAAATTGGATCGCCGGAATCTATCCAGGAAAAACAATTTCAACGAGACAAGTACACCCTTCCATAAATTGTCTTTTTATCTTTCAATATGTAGCTATTGTCTGCATACAAAATATTCAGACATAACCTGCACAGGGGCAGTTGTCCAGGGTCGTCGAGATATATTAGATTTTGCGGGTTTAATAGTTATGTCTTTATTTCAACAGTAGTTAATATTTAATTAACTCATATTTAACCGGCAACTCTAAGAATGAGAAAATATTTAAAAAAACATGTTTTTGACAACAAATTTGTGTAATTATAACAGTGGGTAATTTATTTTAACTATTGTAAACATTGTGGAAGTCAGACAAATTTTAAAAAATAATTTAATATTTAATTTTACTCGTTTTTCTACTGGTACGAGGATACACTACTGGCAAAATACATAATTTTAAAAAATAACTACCATTCATGAAAGTTTTTGAAGCAAAATACATGTAGATAAACATTATATTTAATGCACATGTGAATTGTATATTTGTGACAAACTTTGCAGTGCCTTCTTGTGTCTTATTTATAATTCGCAGGTAGGATAAAATATATAGTGATTGGCTGGTGGATTCGTGGATACACTTAATTTATTTTTTTTTTAATTTCACTTACAGACTCCGTAATATTATTTTTTGGTTTCTTGAGTTTATTGATAATTGATTTTAAAAAATATTTTCGCCATTTAAATCAATGCTTATTTGTAATTTTAAAACATTTTGTTATTTGTAAAATATTCAAAGATTGGCCACTAACTTTCAATTATTGGCCAGTTGAATACCAGTACCTAGCTATATGGAATTAATTTTTTTTTTAGATATTATTATATATTGTTGTTAAGATAATAAAAAAAATGTTCAAAGATTTTATTTATACAGTAACACAAGTCTTTTTCAAAAAATTTTATTCTTATCTAATGAAGGACTAATTTTTATAACGCACAAAATTATGATACCTACGTTCGGTTGCACTTATAGCATCGGATATCTTTGTTTCTTCTTCTTCTTTGGGTGCCGTGTCCGTATTCAGACGTTGGCCGTCATCATGTTTACAATTTCCTGAAACCTTTCTGTCGGCTGCTGCGCGAAATAATTCTTCTACTGTGGAACCACACCATTGTCTAATATTACGCAGCCATGAAAGTTTCTTTCGACCAATTCATCTCTTTCCTTCCACTTTTCCTTGTATTATAAGGCGAAGTAGATGGTATTTAGGTTCTCTAATTATATGGCCAAAGTATTCTGTTGTTCTCCTCTTTATGGTGTTTATGGGCAGACGTTCTGAATTGATCATTTGAAGAACATTTTCATTGGAAGTGTGCGAAACCCACGATATCTTTAGGAATTGTCTATAGCACCACAATTCGAATGCTTCTAACTTGTTTAGCATTGTGATTTTTAACGTCCATGTCTCACAACCATACAATAGGATGGACCACACATAACATTTTAGAACCTTCTTACGAATATTCATTGACAGGTTTCTGTTACATAAAACTCGTTTCCAGGTCATAAAAGCCTTACGTGATATTTCGATCCTGGTTATTATCTCTTCATCAGAGTCACAATTTACATCTAACCAGCTGCCAAGGTAATTGAAATGATTTACTCTTTCGATATCTTTTCCATTAATAGAAATCAGACCTTGATTTATATTAATCTTTCCAACTGCCATCCACTTTGTCTTTGAAATTTTGATTTTAAGGCCTCTCCGATAACTTGCTTCACTGACTAGATTTAGTAGTGTTTGATGATCTTGTAAATTTTCTGCAAGAATGGCTGTATCATCAGCGTATCTAATATTGTTGATTACTTCTCCACCTAGTTTACTACCTCTTGTCTGTCATCCAAAGCCTCCCTAAAGATTTCTTCAGAGTACAGATTAAAAAGAGTGGGTGACAAAACACAACCCTGCCGTACTTCACATTTGATACCTTTGTTTGAATTTGTTATATGTTTTGTACAAATGAAACAAAGTTTTGCGGAAGCGATTTAATTATAAACAAAGTCATTCTTTTGGGGTTCATCATTACTTTCAGAACTGCTGAATACTTCGTACGTGACGTTGAGGAATTTTTGTATTATTGCTCAATCCACTTGTTCCTGCCGCATTAGCGTATTTGTTCAGGTGGTCAATCTTCAGTTTGGGTCGTTTAGATTTAGTTTCATTTTTGTTTTCTTTCACTGTATCGTGTTCGTGCTTTCTTGTTTTGATGTTTTTTTCCCATTTTTTTTGTAGCTTTTTCTTTTTGTTTAAATAATCCTTCTGTTTTGCGTGTTCCTTTTCTTTTCTGTTCTAGTTTTTTAATTGTCACTTTCTTCACCTGAATTATTTTTCATCCTAAACTAGTTAAAATAAACGGTAATCGTTGGCAATCCTTTTTTCCTTTTCTTTCTGGTGCTTTAGGCCAAATAACGAAATCTCGAATGCTTCTATTATTATGGGTATCTTCATTGTCCTCTATAAATGATTCTTTAACTGCAGAATTTCTTGTGATATATCACTTGTCGTCACAGTGTCTTCTAAAAGCTGGAATTCGTCCTTATTTTCCTTATGAGGTAATTTTTCTGCAGATTTTTCTTGTGCTAAATGTTCTTCTGATATATCATTTGTTTCCATAGCTTCTAGTAAAGGCCGAGTTTCTTCTCTATTTTCCTGTATAAGTAATTCTTCTACATGCCCTTCCTGTGCTACATTTTTGTGTAATCCTTCACCTGTCTCGACAGTTTCTTCGAAATTATTGTCATGTGATAAATGGTTGCTTTTTTCCTCTTCATTTATATCTAGTCCAAAACGTTTTCCAAATAATAAATGAAAACAAATCGATACCTTAATTCGCAAACCGGCCAACTCCATTTGAACAAATTTTTCAGGAGAGACATAAAACATTATAATATTTTTTATAAGCTACTGACGACAAAAATTACAATCCAGTTGGTAGATAATATTATTACCTATTATTTTTGCTAGTACATAATCGTTTAGAATGATCCTTGCAACGCTTCTAGGGTATTTTAAGCAGTTATCCAATTTTCCTTCACAGGAAAGATACGTACTGTTGAAGTTAGCTGGTATGCACCAGAGATTAATTCAAATAAAAATCCATTGGTGATTATAAAATAGGTATAATTTAAAACAAAACAAACGGAATTATACCTATATTATGATTTAAAACGTATTATTTCTAGTCTTGATGAGGAAGGTCGTCATAAAACTTATGGTAATCTCTCGGCATCGAGTTCTTTAGTTGCTGTAAATCCAAATATTTCTTTCTTGTAATTTTTCTGCGTTCAGGGTACAAATTTGACAAATCTTGAAACGGTATTGTATTTATTCTGGAATTTTTGCGTTGATTGAGTAATTTATAGTCCTCAGAAAATCTAAGCTTATAAAATATTTGTCCAGAGGGTGTATACATGAGAGCTCGAATTTCGGTAACCTGAAAAATAAAGATAAAAAAACACCAATCCAATATAATCAAAAATAATGATTACGATTTACTAAATAGCAATACCTTAGGATCTCCCTTCAGTTTTCCTGGTCTTATGGAGTTGTAAAAATTTAGCTGTTTAAAATTCTTAAAGTAGGAATAGTTTAAGTATTCAACTGTGTAAGGTTTTGATTTCTTCGCTTTCCTGCAAATGGTAATGTACTCAGCTGGAACATTAATTATTTGATTTTTAAGTTTTTTCTCTATCATTGCGTGCATGCTATCGACCTCCATTTGTGTGTGGCCCACTTCCAAATATTTTTCTTCAATAGTCAAATTGTGTAGCAAAGCTAAGTTAACGAGAGCGTTGTTTAAAGTAACGTTTCGGTTCTGATAACAACAGCCATCAGTATACATGATTATGTGCCTGTTGTCTTCTCCCATTTTTAGAATTACTTTGTCCATAAGAAAGTTCACCAAAATCGTAGCAAAATCATCAGAATTCAATCCTCCTTCAGCCTCATTCCACAGAAAGCAATATCCATCACTATGCTTCATGTCATAAATGCACCAGTTGTTAACGCAGAGTTTGGTCTTATAATAATTAGATGATACGCTGGAGCGTGGCGCCAAAAGTACAGCTTGAAGATCGGCGGTAAAGACAAATTCTTTCTTTTCTTTATCAGATTCCTTCTCCATTCTTGCTTCATTTTTTTTTACTTATGTGCTCTACATAAATTTCTTTTCCAATATGACCCAACGTGTATCCATTACAAATTTCGCATAAGTCTTTCTTTGGTTTAAAGAGAGATATTTTTCGTATTGTAAGAGTGTTTGTAAAAGTAGCAATAGATAACGTTTTTTTGTTTTTTGACTAACAATAATCTGTGTACATTTTGTAAAGCTGTTGCTTGGATGAAATGTCTGATTGTATATATGTCTGTGTTGTCCTTTTTCTACAATAATGGGACGGCATTTTGGGTAAACCATCTAAAAAGTCCTGCAAAGTTTTAATTTCTTCATCAAATGGATTTCTTGTAATATTTGTTTTTAATGGTTCACTGGTATTCTTTCCTGTAGTTTGAACCTTCCAACCCCAAATACATGATTTACCGATGGAAAAAGTGTTTAGGAATAACGTTTTACAGACTCGGATCATAGCTTCCCCTTTTTTTAGATGGTAAATAAAAGTATTAACTCTCTTAGATTTTTCTGGATCTTTCCTATCCCTTTGTCTATTTGTATGAATAACTTTTACTAAATTATCGATGTAAAGTCGTTTTTCGTTCCAAGTAAAAGTCCAGAACTGATCAAATAATGTTTTTCGATCATTTTCAGATATAATATTGCACTGGATAACACTATTCTTTTTTTTCTTTACAATTATATCGAGGCTTCATAATTTTTTTGGTTTCTTTATATCTTTTCTCCACTTTCCATCAATTTTTTGCTTTCCGCAGTATTCTTTACCCGTTTCCCTATTCTTTTTATTCCTTTGACTAACCCATTGATCTTTCTTTACTTGGCACCGTTTCTTTCTTTTGATAACAGGTTCGTCATATTCAGAATCAGATTCACTGTAATCAACTAGTTTTTTCATTAATTCAGGATAGGCAGTTGGGATTTTAGGTATAGATGCAGGAGCCGTTAGCTCTTCTTCTTGCATATCAATGACTAAATCACTATTCAATACTAATAAGATATCATTTTGGTTAATGCTGCATGTAATTGGTTCAATAGGATTAACCGTATTTTCGGTGTTCGTGTCAAATAATGATTGACTGTAATTTTCATTGAGTGAGTAAACCTCTTCAAGTATAACATTATTAACTGTCTGCATATTATTATGGACACAACTTTGACTATCAAACATAATACTGTCGTTGAAGTATTCAGCGTTGAACATCTTTTCTATACGAGGCTGTTCGTTGTCAGTACAATCTATATCGCTATTGGCAAAAAAAATGGAGGAAGCAGATTGAGAAGCTAAGCTATCATGCTTGGTCATGCTATCCAAATTATAGGAGTTTTGTGACAATAAAGACTCTGTGGTAGTGTTAGTTAAATCTCGCTCCTGTTTATTTTGAGTACTCATTTGCAATATTTTTTGAGTGCGTGTTTTCAGCATCTAAAAAAATCAAAAAAAGCCATCACCACACCATAAATTCAATAATAAATACAAGAATGAGCAAATTAAGAAAATAAGTATCAAAAATAAAGATTAAAAAAGTGCAATACATTATTTATTATTGGTATAAGGATATCATTTTTGAGGTAAAAATGATTAATTATATGTATTTTACCTGCTCTCTCCTAATGGTTGTACTTTTTTATGAATGTAACAAAAATCTTTAAGCAAAAAATTATTTTTAAATCGTTTACGACAGCTTAAAAGAAAACATAACATTGGATTACTCCCATCACTAGTGTAAAAACGAAGAAAGCAAACCAGCCAACTCCTAGCGAATATTAAATCTTTAAAAACGGGTGGTAAGCAATTATATCTAATAAATAAATAAATAAATATTCATACCTTGTATTATTATCCAACTGTTTGTCACTATTTCTTTCCTTATGTTGTGTTTTAACAATTTTTCTGTCATAAATTGTGGAACGATACCCGTACGTAGTTGAAACGCCGAATAAAATGATCGACTTAGGGGAGTTAGCTGTCAAAATCATAACGTTCCGAAGAAAACGGAGATGGCTGGTTTTCGAATACCGATTTACACAGAAACTAGTGATTGTATTGGAGTTGTTGTTTTTGCAAATCATGCGGAATTATAATTGTAAACCAACTGCGTCGAAAAACTATTTTTGATGATACGTGGAGTTGGCAGGTTTGCGAATTAAGGTATCGAAATGTACATAGAATAAATTATACTGATATGGGTTAGTGGTGTTAACGTTTTTTTTAATAACAGCTCACTATCAAAACTGACCTGCGTGCTGTCTCCATTGTTATTCAATCTTTACAGTAAAGCTATTTTTAAAGAATCAATATCAGACGAACAACAGGGTATATCAATAAACGGAAAAATCTTAAACAACATAAGATTCGCAGACGACACCGCTGTTTTTGCATACAGTGTAGAAGCATTGCAACGCTTAGTAAATAGATTACATCAAGTCAGTATCAAATATGGACTACAAATAAACGTTAAGAAAAACAAGTTCATAATTATTGCTAAGCAACATACAGTAGGAAGGCTAGATATCGAGGGAAAACAAGTAGAAAGAGTAAACAACTACAAATATCTGGCAACCTGAATAAATGGAAACAATGATCAAGGTAGAGAAATAAGGACACGCATTGAAATTGCACGACAAGCATTTATAAAATTGAAAACAATGTTTGTCGAGACCTTCTTTTGGATCTGAGGATAAGAGCCTTAAGATGCTACGTGTTTTCGACTTTTTTGTACGGAATAGAAAGCTCTACACTAAAAGTGGATAATACAAAGAAATTAGACTCATTTGAGATGTGGATAAAAGAATTTTAAAAATACCATGGACCCAACGAGTTGCAAATACAGAAGTGCTAAGAAGGCCACAAAAGGAGTGTGAGGTCATAAAGCACATCAAAACAAGAAAGCTGAAATATTTAGGCCACGTTACCAGAGGTGCGAAGTATAAGATATTAAGGCTCGTAATGCAAGGTTAAATCAAGGGTAGAAAAACCAAAGGAAGACGAAGAATTTCCTGGCTGAGAAACGAGGTATGGGAAACAAGAGAATGGGCATAGTTGCAGCTCAGTATATCTTTTTAGAGCAGCCGCCAATAAGGTACGGATAGCTGTGATGATAGCCAACCCCCGATAGGAGAAGAAACTACAAGAAGAAGAATCAAAACTGAAGTATACACCTATACTCAACTATTCAATAAGAGCCTTTGTTGGATGTACCTTACTTGACGAATTATGTTTACTTATAAGTAAATATAATTTTGAAAAAAATCTTGTAAAATTTCCTGATTAGCATATCTGCAAAATTGACTATTTGCATCATTTCGACAAAATATTCCACATCTCAGCTAAAAATAAACATAGCCGTTTAGTTTGCTCTGGTTTAAGAAATATTTTGTTAATCCCTAAACACGATTTAATTAGTAACACAAAATCCTTTTGGGAACGTCTCTGATAGCATTGCAGTTTGCTTATTATGTAGTTGGCGTCTAAGTGGGATCGTGCAAGGAATTTTCGAAATAACATAAAGTACATGCCGTCAGCTCATCTTTGAAATCTGGCTTGTGCTTGTGTAATTTAAAGATAAGCGTTAGATAAATTGGTTGTAAAATTTCACTACAAGTTGTTAAAGAGGTTACCAAAAAGTCACAACGATGTGTAGATAACATATACGTTGAAATACAAGCAAAACTAGGTTACATGTTTTTGTTGTAAGTATATCATTCTGTTTATTTAAGCTATTTTCTTATGACATTTTATTGATGTATACTCTCCTTAATGGGAATTAATAACAATTTTATTTCAAAATACATTTATTTTGACGTATTCTTTTCGCTTGTCGTAGACAAAATTCACATCCGTATATCAGTATTGGAAATATGAAACAGTGGATCAACCTCATTTTTAGAGTTCGTGAAATTGAAAGTCCTACTATATGTTGGCCATCTTTTCCTCATCTACTTTTACTAAATCAAATCTACGTTTAATTTTTTTCCTTTAGTGATCCTGTGTTTGTGATTAATAATCCCAGATATAAATATGAACTCACAACCTCAAACCGGTCAATCATGGTTATGTGTAGATGATTTTATGTATGTATTCACTAAAATCATCTTTGTCGTTGATATGTTTAACTGCATTCCAAATATTTAACTTTCATTATAAACCATCCGTAGAAGATTCATTAACTATTCTTGACTATTTGCAAGAAGCACTATTATCGTCTGCAAAACGCAGGATGTTTATTTTTCGGCGATTTATTGAGATGCTCTTTTCTCTCCCTTCAAGTGCCCTTCTTATAATGTGCTCCCTATATATTTTAAATAATTATAGTATACATCATTGTTGTGATATATCGAGTGTGTCAAGAACAACTGGTTCAGGAGTGTGTTCTAATAGTTCAGTTATAAGCGAAATTAACCGTTGTGTAGTACTTGTATCTGTGTAGTGTACTTCTTTTAGTGTATACCATAAGTGTTGCCATTTGACCCTTTCGAACGCTTTGAGGTAATCTATAAAACAAATATATAAAGGGGTACTAAATTCCTTATTTTTTTATTATTTGTCTTATGCTTATATGTTCTCGAGTACCTCTACCTTTGGTAGATCAAGTTTGGGTTTGGGGTATTTCTTTCATAGGAAGGTTTTCAATCTCTCATTGATTATGCGTAGCAAGGACTGCAAGATAATAATTAGTAAAACTTTAATAAAAATGGAAAACTAAACCAAAATATTAGAGGGACCCACAAAAAATTAAGTAGTGGATCAGACCAGATAGGAAAGAGAGTGTAACTGTGGAATTCATAGAATGTGGCATAAACCGTAATACTTTTAGAGATAAATAAATAGTCAACAAGACAATAGTGGATGAGCACCTATTTAAAGTATATGGTATTAAAATGGAAAAAAATACAGAACATCACTTATTTCGGTTCAAATATAAATGACAATTGGGATATAAGCAAAGAAATAGACATCTATATTGAAAAGGCCAGAGCAGTATTCCTCCGAATGAAAAAAGTATTATGTGGATGAAGTATTAATAATAACCTGAAATTCTTCAGGTTATTATTAATACCATTAATAATAACCATATATATAGATAAACAGTTTCTCTTTCATTGTATCTTCCCTTGCATAATTAACCTAAGTAATACGTACTTTTCGCCTCTCAATATATGACCTAGTTAATCTTTCTAATTTTGGCACTTTTTATGAGTTCACATTACTTCTTCATTCTTTGGAACACCTCTATATTAGTTAGTTTTTTAGTCCACGATATTTTGTGGATTTTCCTGTTACACCACTTCTCAAAGGAGTTTAATTTTTTGATTTTAGACTGTTTTATTGTCCACTCTTCCATGCCGTATAGTAAAGTAGAGAAAACGTAACAACGTAGTCTTCTTGTGCGGATATACTGCAGAGATTATGCAAGAGTCAGAATTAGAAAAGCACGTGCCAACTTTGTGAAAATAATAATTAAATGCTATGTACACAGTGTACTCTACTATGGAGCTGAATCATGGACATTAAACCGGAATACAATAAATCGACTTAACGCGTTTGAAATGTGGACATTTAGAAGATTGTTAAGGATTCCATGGGTAGATAGAGTCACGAATGCAGTAGTGTTAAGGAGAATAGGCAGAGAGATGGAAATGGAAAATACATAATTTAAGAAAAAATAGAGGGCAGGAGAAGCGTAGGAAGAAGACGCGTTTCCTGGTTGAAAAACCTGAGGGAGTGGTTTGGTTGCAGCTCAAGGCAATTGTTCAGAGCAGCTGCCTCGAAGGTCAGACTAGCCATGACGATTGCCAACCTCCGTCGCGGAGATGGCACTTAAAGAAGAAGAAGAATACAAATATCTTGGCGTTACAAAAAAAGACATTTTAACACAATTCTACAATGAATGGCATTCCCAAATTAAAGATAAAGTTCCAAACCATTGCAGATTGCAGTGTGACTTTCCCATAAAACCATGGTATGCCAAATGTGGGTATATAGGCAGAAACACTGTAACAAATATTAACGTTTACGTAGTGGACATTGCAAAACTTCTTGCTATTTCCACAAAATATGTAACTAGAAAAGGTGATATTTCAGTATTGCATGTACTGGCTAAATGATTATATAATTGAAACCCAAAAAAAAAAACGAAAAAGAAGAAGTCGAAGAACTGTCAGAAAAGTGGGAAATATGTTCCCGTTGTCTTATTAAGGGTTAACCCATTTTCACCTTTAGAAAGTTTAACATTAATTTCGTTTAACCATTTTCGGCCAATGGTGCGTATACGCACCATTACCTTATAGATTTTTTTTTTATTAAAGCATTTCAACAGAAAACCTCATTGCGTAGTTTAATATACAACCTTTAAACATTTAATTTAATATTATTATCTTTCTATTTTTATTGTTTCCTTGCTTTCTGTGAATTTTTTAATGTAGTTCGTGTTTACCATTTTAAAAATGCCTAGCCATAACTTTAAAAATAAACTATATGATACATTTTTGTTTGGACGCTTTTTATTTATTACTGTTCTGAAAAGATAAACAAATCTATGTATAAGTCATTTTTGGTGATAAGATATTTATTTTTCTAAGAAACAGATGGTCAATATATTGTGGTGCGTTAGCGCACCGTTGGCGGAATCTGTGAATAAGTACACAGCAACTCGACAGATCTTGTCGGCTCATTCTCTAGTAGTTATAGTGGTTAGCAAGGCTGCCAGATCTAGGGATTTATCCCGAATCTAGGGATATTTCAGCATAAAAGGTACAAAGGGATTTTTTTGATATTTATGGTAAAATCTAGGGATTTTTGACCGACTCAAATATTTACCTACATAGGTCTATTATAATAACATTTTCTTTAATTCAGGTATAAAACCACTTCGTATTAACAGTATTAAATAAGCTATTTTTAATTACAAATACTTAAACTACTAGTAAACTACCAAAGGATTTCTATTATCGGATGTCGTTAACTGTCCACGTTCTTGGAATCTTTATTTTATGCTACCAAATAGATTTCTGCCAAAAATAGAATCCTATATATTTTCATAGAGGAGAAGCAAATTCTGGAGCAGGAATTAGGGATTTACAAAAATCTTAGGTTTTATAAAATAAATAATTAGGGGATTTAAAGTAGGAATCGGGTGAATCCCAGGATTCGTGGAAATATATAAATAAAATTATATGCTTCACCATCTCAATTCTTTTCAAGTTGTATTTTGTATTAATTTTATTAAGTGAATAATACTTAATAATATATTAAATGGAATATTCAAAGCCATAAATAAGTACGTTATTCCGTTTTTGTTAAATGTATTCAAATCATCGCTATTGTACCGTTTAAAAATAAAATATTTTTGAAATAAATGTATAAAACAACAATTATTTTTTTAGGTTGAGTTTACCGAAAGCACAAGCTGAATATAGCCGCAAATGTCAAAAATATTTCGGCTTAGCAGTATTGGCATGTTTTTATAATGCATATATTGTATGCTTCAAATATAAAGAGATAAAGCTTTTAAAAAGTATATTTTGATTATACTATTTTATGATATGATGATATTTATGATTTATATTGGTCTCTTTTGAGATTAATTGCAAACATATGTTGTAATCTGGCAACTGCTCATTTGACGATTGCCAAATCTATCCCCTAATCTACCAAAGTGTAATTGCTAAAAAAATTCTAATAATTAATTGCAATTAATCTCCAAAGAAACAAATATTTACACAGCATCTACATTATAAAAACATGACAACACTGCTATACCGAAATTTTTTGTTCCATATTTGCACAGCCACCTTTACTTCCAAGCCATGAAGTAGAAATTTGGCAACAACGCGTGGTAGTCCGACTGTGGTTTGTTTTGGTTTAACATTTCATATAGGAAGGCTTGTAAAGTTTGTTGAATTTATTGTTTTTTAACTTTATTCGAATGTTTTATTTGTAAATAGTGTTTAAATCAATTAGAAAATATTAATATAAGTGAAATTTCATTAAATTTAGAACTTCTAGAAGATTCTTAACGACAGGCAAGTATAAATATAACCTACAAAACAAACTGTAAATAATAATACTTTTGCTTCTTGTTACAAAATATGTAAACTAAAAACAACAATAATAATACTTTTGTTTTTTGTTACAGATGCTCTGGCATTGTTGTGTACCTAGTTGCAAAACCAATCTCTATTCATAGAGAAGGCTGTACAATTACCAAATCTTCCATAGTATGTGCCAAACTTTTTCATGAAGATGGTATTCAGCGGACTGAACAATGAGAAGATAAAGATGGAAATGTACACATTGAAAAGTTAATATTTCCCAAATTAAAAGGCAATGCAGTTCCTAATATATTTCCTGAAGTACCATCAATCATCATATGTAACTGTTCATCATACTAAAGAAAGATGGAATCCCGAAGACAGAAGAAACTTTGTGCATAAGAAGAGGGAACAAGAGATAACATAATTATGTCAATTAGACTTAGACAATAATATCCCATTGAAAAACTGGACAAGTAAAATTACAAGTGATTGTGTATATTTCTATGTATTAAACATTAATCAGTTGGGACACAAGTGTGATAATATTTGTGTAATATGTAGTGTAATAGTTAGCAGTAATTTTAGTGTAATCCTGTAATCGTCAATATAGGTAAGAATAGATTAAGTGGTAATAATTTGAAATGGATTTTACAATATAGTAAATTAACAAGATGGTCACAATTAGAGAACTTACTTACTCGATTAGATTTGCTTTTTAGATAAGTGATAACAAATTTGAGTATTACATTCAAAAATCTTTTGAGAATATAGGCTATTTTAAATCGATATACAAGTTATAAATGGTATGTTACATTCAACACATTTTTCATGTATACCTCTTTTAACTTGGTCTATATTACAACAAACCTATTAATATTTAAAATTGCTACTTTTGTATATCTAAGTATGAAAATTCAACAAAAGTTATAAGTAAATAGTAAAATATTTAATTTTCAATTAGATTAATTTAGAACCATATTTATATTGTCTCTGATTTCTTAGGATGAATTTTTTAATCATAATAGTTACACTAAGTTTTTACTTATCGCAAATTTTATATCTTTTGTATTTTTAATAATCTTTTTAAATGTCCTGTTAATGTTTTGTGTTATTTATATGCTTAAGTACTTAAAATATTTAAAATTTCTAGTGATTCTTGACTGCATTTGATTGTAAGATTAACTGTTTGACACTGTATTTTAAGTGCAATAAATTTTACTCTAGTGATTATTTTATTGATAATATAACCTAAATAATAATAAAACTTTATATATATTTACTAGGTATATAATAAGGTTTTATTAATTTAATTTCCCTAAAAATATTTCTGTAATTATCAGTTTCCTAAAATTCAAATTAGTTTAATATTCTGGTAGACCTTACAGCTGATTATCGGACTACCGACGTCATAGAATGCGGTGTTGCCTTTTTTACTTCAGGGCTTGGAAGTAAAGGTGGCTGTGATATTTGACATTTGTGGCTATAATCAGCTTGTACTTTCGGTAAATTCTATCTTTTTTTAATTCCATGTTATTATATTAGTCAACCATCAATACATTCCATCATTTTATTCAGAATTAGGCAACCATATATACATTTATTCCTATCTAGGGATTTCTAGGGAAATTTTAATGTTCAATTTAGGGAGGACAAAAATTTTCACCTGGCAACTCTGGTGGTTAGTTATGCGGTAGATTTCGTATCGACAAGAACCAAGTATGCACGTGCTGTTTATTACTGAATTTAGCTATGCCAAAAAGACATATTTTGACCCATAGGGAGCTAGAAAGTGCGTTAGAAGAAATTGTTAACGATTTAGAAATAGAACGAGGTATGTTGATATAATTTTTTATTTTTCGTGTATAAATAACATTAGAAATTTTGATAGGATTTGTGGATGCTGTCTATATTCCACCTAATGTAGAAGAGTTGACTGATGAAGAGGATATTGACGAGAATGTACTTATAAATGACGAATCAATTGATAAAGGTACCTTGTAAATTGAGGTTGATATGGATAATGACATTTGCGATGAGCCGGAAGAACCTGTGCCAGGAAAGAAAAGACGATTTTCTGGTAAAAAAGAGAGGAAAAATATAGGGTGAAAAAAAAGAAGTTGTTTATACCCATTTACCTACCTCAAATGAACATAATAGTCTACAACAAATAAAAGACGCACTGGAGGACAAAGCACCATTGGAAATTTTCTTAATGTTTTTTGACGAAGAACTTTTGACCATGATAGTTGAGTTTTCAGTAAAATATTCTCGTAAGAATAATCGTCAGGATTTTCAATTTTGCATAAAAGACTTAAAAAATTTCTTGGTATTTTGATACTATCGGGTTACCACATATTACCGCAAATAGATTTATACTGGAGTTTGGACGAAGATAAGGGTTTGCCTATTGTAAGAAAATGTATGAGTAGAAACATGTTCAGGAATATTAAAAAAAATATCCATCTATCAAACAATGCAAATATCAATCAAAATGATAAATTCGCAAAACTTCAACCATTTTTGAAGCCATAAACGCTAGGAATAAACAGTTTGGAATATTCGACGAACAAATGGTACCCTATTTTGGTCGCCATTCCTGTAAGATGTTTATAAAAGGAAAGCCGGTAAGATTTGGTTTCAAGTTGTGGTATCTGTGTTTATCAGATGGGTACTTGTTACTTTTATACCGTGCGCTGGAGCAAACACGGAAAAAGAAAAGTCTCCACTTGGACTTGGTGGCCAAATAGTGAAAATCCATTACACCACAGAGTTTTTTTTGATAATTATTTTTCGTCGTATAAACTTTTTGAAAAATTACAAGAGATGAATTATTTTGCTACGGGCACCATTCGAGAAAATCGAACAAATAAAGCTCTTCTAGATGGGGTCAAAATATTAATAAAAAAAGACAGAGGAGCATATGGCTATGCTTACAGTGAAAAATCCAAAGTTACTCTGGTTAAGTGAAATGATAATTCAGTTGTTACAGTCGCTGGTAATAATTTTGCTGTTCAACCACTTACAACTGCTAAAAGATACAACCGAAAAAAAAAACGTAAAGATATCCAAATCCCACAACCTGACCTCATAAAACAATATAATAAATACATGGGCGTATTAGATCTTCACGACAACGCCATTGCTAATTACAGAACAAATATACGAGGTAAAAAATGGTGGTGGCCTCTTTTCATCAATACATTAGATAGCGTCATAACTAATTCGTGGAAATTATATAGAATAGCAAATAGTTCAAATCTGTCTCAATTAGAATTCAAATCTTATTTAGCAGTCTGTCTGATGAAATGTGAAGACGATGCTACAAAAAGTACCAGCATTGGGAGGCCACCAAGAGAACCCGTTCCATCAGAAGTAAGATTTGATAAAATGGGACATACAATAACAAAACATGTCGATAAGACTCGAAAAAGGTGCAAAGATTGTATAAATCATACTATTTACCTTTGTATAAAGTGTAATGTACATTTACGTGCAGATTGTTTTGAAAAATTTCACAGTAGAAATTAAATTAGTTTTTTTTTGTTTGTACAAATTATGTTCTTAGATTTGGCCAATGGTGCGTATACGCACCATGTTATAATTTAAACATTTTTGAAAAAATTCCAAATTTTTTTATACTTCTGTTACAAATATCTCTCATTAACACTGAAAAATAAAACTTTACTAAAAATTAACGATTTTTTCTTATTTTGGCCAGAAATGGGTTAAAAAACTAAAACAAATATAATAACACACCATTACATATACTACGAAACATTTTATTAATAAACTGTATACATTTAGTACTGATAATTAAACGGTAAAATATGAATTATTCCCTACTATTTAAATTAAAATCAGCGCCGATATTTCTACCAACCATGCCTGACGATTGTCTGTGCGAACTAAATATATTCTGACAAAGTTAATAACATAGTGTTTAATTATGATATTATGTTAATTAATTGTGAACATTACATTACAAATAACGAAATGTATTGTTATGATACAATACGAGTCGTGGAAATTGTTCATACGTATATCAACATAAATTTTCAATTTTGTCCTATTTGTGCAGTGTTTAATTGAAAAATAACAATACTGTTATACAAATCACAATGCAGGAGATATTGCTTTGAAAATAATAGCTGACGTTTTATTACAAAACCGATGTGAGAGCTGTTGGGAGTTTTAAAATAGCATAATTATTTTTCGCTTTAACTTCTGTTTTTTGTGTTTTCGTAGTTTTCCTGTAAATGTTTAAACATCTTTTTCGTTAGATATTTTAAAATTTCCGGTGGGACATTGATTGGTCCCAGAGATTTTCTCAGAGGTTTATAAATCTCGATAATATCTCCTTGGAATCTCCTTTTTTTTTCGGATTTTTGTTGTAATACTTGTTTTCTGAAATATAAATATATATTTTGCATTCAAAAAAATGTTTAGCTCAATAGAGCGAATATTAAAAGTGCGAGGCCACGTAGGTCCCGCAAGGCCAGAAATTCTAAATTTCACATTTTTGCCCAGCGAGACCAATGTGGCACCGCATTGCGTCAGCACTTTATACAAGCGCAGACAGGTTTTATGACGTTGTCTGCGAACTGCCGAGTACCGATAGAAGTTTATTTATCTGTAGTTGCGTTTTGTTAGTCTTACGAATAACATCTACCGCGTTCTCGTTATGGATAGTTACGAAAAGGAACACAAAATATTAGAAGAACTTTGGCAAGAAATTATGTCAGATGAAGAAGTTAATTTTTCCAGTGAATGTTCAGATAATTATATACCAGATTTATCTGATTCGAGTGATTCAGATTGTGACGTACCTGTAATTAAAAAAAGGAGAGAAACAACAGTTAATAATGCACCTTCTACTTCATCTTCAGTTAGTAAATGTTCTGTAGACAAAACAATAGAGGAAGTAATTAAATTGTTTAGTGTAGTGGAATCAAATGAAACAGAAAGTGAACAATCAAACTTACCTACGATTACTTGGAATCCAGTAACAGGGCAAAATTTAAGAGCTATTTCGTTTACTTTGCAAGAATATGGATTTCTGCCTGAATTATACGAGAACTATTATAACAAAGGACCATATGAGTTTTACTGCTTATTCTTGAACGACGATCTATTAAATATGATGGTAATATTATAGAAGTAGGTTAATTTATTTTATAAAACGTATCTTTTCTATTTTAGGTTACAGAAACTAACAGATATGCTCAACAACAAGTTGAAACAAATATTCATCCAAACTCGCGTATTACACGTTGGCATGATACTTCTCCGGAAGAAATTCGTAAATTTATTGGTGTTGTATTATGGATGGGTCTATGCCAGTATTCTAATATCCCAATGTACTGGTCCAACAATAATTTATTTCAGAATTATATTCGTAAAATTCTATCTCGCAATCGATTTCAAATATTGCAAAAGATGCTACACTTTAGCGATAATTCTGTAAATTCCGATGATAGACTCCAAAAAATAACACCAGTGATTACAAAATTACGTTTGACGAAAACACTAGTTTCGTTTAGGGGTCGCTTAAATTTTAAACAATATATAAGTAACAAAAGGCACAAATTTGGTATTAAAATTTTCAAGCTTTGCCTAGAAGGTGGATACACCTATGATTTTAGTGTTTATTGCGGAAAAGAGTTTGATAAAGAACAAAGTGTACCTTCCAAAATAGTTATGAAGTTAACAAACAATTTGCTGGACTGTGGTCGTACTCTTTGTACCGACAATTATTATACATCTGTCACGTTAGCTCAAAATTTGCTAGATCGGCATACCAATTTAATTGGTACTTTACGCTCCAACAGAAAATTAAATCCCAAGAACGTGATAGAAAAAAAACTTAAAAGGGGCGAAAGTGTAGCTGAAAAAAGTAACACAGGAATAATTGTTCAAAAGTGAAAAGATAAAAGAGATGTACTTTTACTAAGTACAAAATATACCGACGAAATGATTACAATAAATAAAAGGGGCCAGGTAATTCAGAAACCAAAAAATGTTATGGAGTATAATAAATATAAGTCATTCATCGATCTATCAGACCAAAGCAAAAGCTATAACAGTTCACTACGTAAAAGTTTTTATTGAACTAATAACTGGTACAGCTCTTGTAAACGCTTATATAATGCATCAGAAAATTGCTAACGAAAAGATGACTATTACTGATTTCAGAATATCACTTATTACGAGTTTACTCGGCATCAAGGAGGAAAATGTAAACATAAACATTGAAGACATTGACCAGCCAGCCAGAGAACACAGGTTAGAAAAACTAGGTAGATCCGGAAGACGTAGATGTAATGTATGTTTTCATAAAATATATAACGAATCTGGAAGAAAAGAAGCAAACAACAGAACACCCCAATCAGACCTAAAGTGCTCAACCTGCTCTAAGCATTTTTGTTTAGATTGCTTTTTTGATAAACATAAGGTTACCAAATAATATTTTTTACCTTTTTATGTAAGTTGGTTATTTCCTTACAATTACCAAAATTAATTAAAATTTATTTTTTATAAAGTGCTGTAGTATGTATAACCATTAATATTAGTTACCTTTTATGTAAGAATTTTTTAATGTTAATTCTATTAAACGATCACATTCAAATACCATTAAAAGATGTAAAATTTTAGTTAATTTTTTATTCAAAAAAAAAGAAGATTTTACAGCCATGCGAGACCGCATTGGTGCTGCTTCGACATGGGCCCAATGCACTTTCGAACATTTCAGGCCCACTACTTTTCGCTTCCATAAGCACAGTAGATATATGAAGCGCCAGTGTGGTCTCGTGAGGCAAAAACGAATAGTCGGCCTAGCGAGACCATGATGGTCTCGCGTAGCCGAAGTACAAGAAAGTGAGCGCGACCACGTTGGTCTCGCTTGGCACTTTACGTGATAGGTGATGCTGACGTGAGTATCTTTACAGCTGGTTAGAGTTCTTGATCCGATGATCTATTTTTAGTCAGGCCCTGATGATCCCGTGGATGAGTTGTCGTTTGCCGCGCGCATGACGTCACGTTCAGAGTAATGGCAAGCGGAAAATAAAAAAACCGATATAAATAACGACGAGTTCTTCTTATTTTATTCAAATTACGAAAGGAAAAAATCTGAACTCTACACAGAAGGACTTTATATGTAAATACAACTTTTTGTCCAAGGAATTTTAAAATAATTGTCTATAAATTAAAATTAAAAAACTTATTCAGAAGCAGAAGACTAAAGACATTTGTATAAATAACACAAAAACTAAACAAGTAATTACAAAAGATTTTTTTTTATTAGAAAATAATGTCGCATTCATCAAAAGGTTATTAGCGACGGAACAAAATATAAAAAACAAAGTTAAACACCTACAGATTGTACAAAATGTTTATGGATCTAAGATAATTCACTATATTGTTACAGTTTTGACCTAGAGCCTGTAGTAAAGCGTTTGGGATCTTGTAGCGCTCTCTTTCTTGGTCATATTTACTAAAAATTGTTAAAAAATGTTCAACTGTTAATCGGATGTTACACTGATCACATATAGGTGGATTTTTTTTTTTTGAAAAGGTACGAGTACGTTAATCTGATATGTCCTAGGCGTAAACGCGCAACCGCAATTTGTTCTCGTCTATTGAGCGACGATGGAAACCACTGAGACACATTATTTTTGATTTTATTTAGATTGGAATTAGTTTGAGACCATTCATTTTGCCACAAACAGCACATTTTATTTTTAAAATAAGCTTCTAAGTCACTGGAAACACACTTGTCTATCGACTTTGACAAATCACTTAAAATTTTCTCTCGTGCAGTCCTGTCAGCTTCTTCATTTCCTGTTATTCCGACGTGTGAGGGAACCCATAAAAATTGGACGCTTCTCCCATGTTCATAAGAAATAATAATATCTGGAGAATATTTAGATAAAAGAAGCTATAGCATAGGGAGACGATGAAAAAAATTTATCAATGTTCCATTGAAGTATCGAGTTGAATGTTGTTAACAGATTCGGAGTTAGATGATACTAAACAATTGTCTACAGAAGAGTCACTATCTAAGTCAGAAATCTCTTTCTCTAAATGGTTGTGTAGTTTCTTTTGAAGTTTTATAAACTTGCTTTTTGTAGATTTATCATTTGCATATTGATAGCTGCTTTGTAAAAGATGGAGTAAACCATCCATATCAGTTGTAAATTCTTTGACGACGCTAATAGTGTCGAAGGAGCCTTGGACATTATCAATCAGTAAGGACAATTGGTGGTAATTTAAAACGAATGGTGGGGTATGATTACCAATGAAATTTTCAAGAGTTTTCCGTGTAGATGGGATTTTAGATGAGCGCAGTTTTTTTGGTTTAGAGGGTTTGGGTTTTGCAAACAGATTTTTTAATGAAATTACTGAGTCTGAAGGAGGCGTGACGATCTCACCAATACTGCGTTTTATGGAAGAACTTGCGTTTTTGTAATTGCTGTTAGAGTTTTCACTTAGATGCTGTGGCTTTATTACATTTATAATTACTGGAGCAAACTCATTGGTAGTGACAGAACTCGAGCTTGAAGTTTTATTTGTAAGATTGGTTGAAATGGTTGTTTCAGAAAATTGTCTTGATGTATCAGTTTTATTAGAATTTTCTGCAGTTGTGTCAAATGAAAAAGAAGCTGATAGATTGGATGATATTGCTTCCGAAGTTTGTGAAAACGGTATTGCTACTGAATGAGGTTGATTAAAAGTGTTGTTATGAGTAGGAGCGTTAGTAATTTCTTTGTCATGGAGATTTGTAGGTGTAGGTTATATGCTTGGATTTGATAATAGATAGCTTGATGACTGCTGGGTGTTTGGTACCTTGTGTAGTATACTTGTTGAAGCTGTTTGATTTGGTACTTCATTATTTGCCTTAATATGAGTTGTTTCCGTTACTGAACTGTTATTGCATTGGGATGATATGTGTCCTGTATTTTTGCAAATAAACCAGGTAAGTGTACCTTGTGACAAAAATATGCGGTAAGGTGTTTGATCGAAATTTATTAGAATAGAATCTGGAATTGGTGATGTTATAGGGCTTATATAAACTTGCATCCGAAAGCTTAATATGTGACTATATTCGGGGAGAGTCGAGCTAGTTTTCAGAAATGATATTGGAGAAATATGTTTTAAACCGATATTCTGTAATTCTTAAACTAATACTTGATGAGGAATTGACGGGCAGATTCCAGACAAGACTAGTCTTTCTGCTGGAGAGACAAGTCTTCGTGCTGTTACAACTTCGCCTAGTACTTCTATAGAGCCATGTTGTATCATGAAGTTATCTACTACGGTTTTGTTTGCCAAATACATGCAGATTCTATTATGGGATAACCTAGACGAAAAAATAATATTTTTTGGGTTGATGATTGTGCCCAACGGAATGAGATAATCCTGCAGTTTAGCATTATCGATGCAACTAAATACAATTGCTTGGATCTTACTCGGAAAAGAGTGTGAAGCGGCTGATGCATAACTGTTTGTGATATTCGAACGTTGATTTACTGGACTGTTTAGATCGGAAGGTGTGTTTACATTATGTGAAGTCATTTTAAAACTGTGGCAGCGAAGGCCTTACTCCGACTCTGGTAAGTAAAAAACTAACCGCATGCTACTTATATAAGATACTTATAACAGCTAACCTCACAAAATGATTGTACGGTAGTATATATTTATTACTGACGTTTTCTTTTCACACTAATAAAATAATAATTACATATAGATAACTAACATAGTAGTATCTAGTAAATAAACACTTTAATTTTAAAAAACTATTTAATAAAACCACTTGTTTTTATTAAAAACTAGGAGTAGGATATCAGTACAACTTAACCATACCTTGCCAGGGCCGGTCTCCAAAATCACAAAATATGTTCGACCATTATTTTAAATATTAAGTTAGATTTGAATAAAACGAACTACCAGAACTAAATCTGTGTGGTTTTCAATTAAACAATTGTATAACTAAAAGTTCTATTCCTATACTTATTACTAAGGTAAATATACTAACAAAAACATGAAATATGAAATATAAAAAAAATATAAATAACTCGGAAAGTAGTATCCGTTTTGTTTACAAAAATATTTACAACATCTTCATATTTTACAGTAATTAACATTTATTTATTTTACAAACTACGTTTAGGTAGGAATTCACAAATTCAAGTATTTTAACAATATATAATATTACTTTCAATAGTGCGAACAATAAACTATTAAATGCTGTCCAAATTTTTTTTAACATAAACGTATGGCTTCTTAGTACATATAGTTGTAAATGGAAAAACTTCTTTATACATCAACACTGATATACCAAGGACGTTTTCCAAAGGTAGAATAATATTGTGTTTTAAATTAAATGGTTCGTAAAATGTCCCACCTAGTACTTACAGCACGTATAATAAAGCTTACTTAATACTAAAGCACACCACCAGAAAGAACCTGGTAAATATTTGGATACCATTTAAAATATTTGTATTAAACATATTAATAAAAATCGTTGTAGGAATCTTGAAAATATCAAGATATGACTGTGAAATAAGGAAGATTCTCTAATATTTACAATAAGAACCCCCTCTTGGTATTTTATATATATATATATATATATATATATATATATATATATATATATATATATATATATATATATATATATATATATATATATATTATTGTGATATTTAAAGTCTTGGTGCGCCAAGCAATTAATTATCTAATTAATTAATTAATTAATTAAAATTATTTAAATGATATGATTATGGCTCTATCACACTTTTTAATTCTCTTATCTCAGGGTTAACGTGCTTCAATATCTATGCTTCACATGTGAAAGGTAAGGTCCAAAGAATACCGGAATAATAAAAAACACATAGGATCTAACATTATATATTGAAATAAAATAATGAAATAAAATGCACATTTAAAAATTTTCAATAAACAAAATCTCATATAATGATTCTCAAAATATTGGTCTACGTACGTGAACCTTCGAAATTAATGGTACAAACAATATTTGTTGGAATCTCAAAATCCCAAATATTATTCTAAATCTCCTAATCAAAATATTTATATCTTTTCTAAAATAAGTGTAAAATGTATGTTATCAATAAAAGGAAAACTGCAGAAAACAAAACTATCTCTTTTTGATGATGAGTAGTCCAAATCCTTGTTCCTTGTAGTCTATACTATCTACTCTTAGTCGCTCCCTAGGTAATCAGCAATCTTACAACAAATTATTGCAATGACTCTTGGAATATCTTTTCTTTACGATAACCTGAATCTCTCGTTGGATTGAACAGTGACTCTTGGAATATAAGTAGAAAATATAACTTACAATCTTTTACTGGATCAGCTTCTGTCAGATACACTAACTACACGAAAACTCACAAACTTTCACTGCTACTGCTTCCTACCTCTAGGAAACTACCCGAGAACAACGGCCGTTCGCCTTGCACCCTTGGAAACCAACTGCCTATTTTTTTTGTGTCAAAAACTAACTAAAGTCTCATTCTCAAACCAAGCATCCCACCTTTTTCAATTTCATCCAATTTCGTCCAAAAGACTTTCATTCTTCGAAATGTTTGTAGTTTATTTTTTGACTTATCTGAATTATTTTAATGTTTTTGAACTTTGAAATATTTTAAGCAAACCAATATTTTTCTCGATTTTACATATCATAACAATATATATATATATATATATATATATATATATATATATATATATATATATATATATATATATATATATATATATATTGTTGTACTTTTGAATGTCCATAAGCAATAAAAAACCGATATACAAATTTATTACTTAAATAAAAATTAAAATTATTGATATTTCATAAAGACACGGGCATATAAATTTTCAAACATCCTGTATAAGATAAAATATGTATTTTAAGTTGTTCGAACAATTGTTCATTAGGCCTCAGAGACAAGACTTTTAAATATTATCGATAAGAAATTTAAATAAGTCGGTTATTGTGGAATGGATTTACCCGGAATAAAAGTGTATATAGAAAGTGTTTAAACAATAGACCGGGATTTGCGGTGGTTTTTCTCCCCGAAAGATTATATCGGTAAAAGTTTATTAACAAAAGACATTGAATTGAGAAACAGGTATCGTTTATAGCTATTAGTAAGAAATATTTGTAAAGCAGATAGATTTAGTTAGAATAATTAAAGTATGTTGTTTTCTGGAATTACCCGAATGACGTTTTATAGAGAGAGTTGGTTGGTAACGATATACGTCACAGAGGTGAATGATTTTTATTGGTCAATTTTTTAATGCAAGGAGGTGGTGGTTTTGGCTATGAGATAGGAGAGAGGAAAAAAGTTGGTTAGTCAGTTTTCGTCGTACAAGAAGGAAGGAGCTTTGTAATTTGTGTTTGTTTGAAGTCCCGAAGACGTAATTTACCGGGTGTGTTTATTTGCTGTGTAAAAGCTGACCAGTGTAAGGAACGGGGTACAAAGAGATAGAAAAACCAAAGGGTATAAGAATAATAATATCAGACGAAGCCGGAAACATTTGCAGTTATAAACAGGCGCGGAGATTGGCTCAAAAGAAGGCTGCATAGAATAACACGAGTTGTTGGGTTGCAGATACAAGGACAGATAGGAGAAAGGTGTACGTCATCTGGACCACAATAGGAGCAGAAGAAGAGAAAGGTTTTTTTTTGTTGGCGTGGCCATAGAATTGCAACGGCAGAGAAAGAAAGGTCAGTAAATTTTCATTAGAGCAGGTGTGTGGTTTTTTATTTATTAATTAAATAAATTGAATAAATAATAAAGACAGTTAATTTTGCGATCATTTAAAAAAAATTATAAAAAGAGCTTAGTTATAACACATATTAAAAATCAATGTAAAATAACATTTGGGTCCATGATAGAAAACAACTTCTCATATATTTAAAGTTAGTATATTGCAAATATTACAGGATTGATTGTTATATAAAATTTCATTAAAATAAAGGACATCTCACATATAGTTCAGTTGAAATTCTATGTATTTTATTCAGGTCATATTACCTATCCCAATTAGGAAGCCAATTGGAAAATATTTTGAATCCACGATCAAAGGTAAATAGTACAAGTTAAATAGCCTGAGATTGTAATTAATTAATGCTGATTTATTGTGATTAATTGGAGATTAGATCATTTAATAAATATAGATAGGATTTTTTTCTAAATAAGCAATATAATACAATTTAAATAGCATTACAAGACTGAGACCTCGGAAGCCCTGAGGAAGGCATCAGAGAGGATGCCGAAAGCTTGGCAAAATGGATTACGACGCGGTTCAACCCGGAAGACTGGTGAGTTTAATATTAATTTTAGTAATAATATTAATCTTAGCTCTAGGTTTTATATATATATATATATATATATATATATATATATATATATATATATATATATATGTTTTTGTTGTTTTAGTCAAACAAAAGCAAGCTAATGTTATTGTACGAAAGAAAAATGTTAAGCTAACTTTCATTAAACTATTAAATGATTTGAATTTTTAAGATCCCATTTTTTCATTACAAGAATTAAAAAAACTGCCTGAGAAAACAAAATACATAGATTTATTACGAACTTAACTTATGTCGTCACGTACCCACTAAAAAATATTCTCATATAAAAAAATTTAGTTGTAAACTTTAGTTATCTTTGTAATCTTCTTTTTATTTTGGTGCCTATCCTCTGTAGATTTTGACAACTACGTTGGTCCACACAACTTTATTGACAGCTGCTTTAAATAGATGTGTGGTAGTCATTCCTGCCCACTGTCTGATGTTCTTTAACCGCGATATCCTTCTGCGCCCTGGAGATCTTTTGCCTTGTATCTTGCCTTGTAAAATTAGTTAAATTAGTTGATACTTCTTTACACAGATACATGGCCTAAGTATGTCATCTTTCTGATTTTCACAAATTCTGATCATGCAGCGGTAGCACCACATCTAGAAGGCTAATCGTTTAGATGTTGTCTCCGTCGAAGTCCAGACTTCAACTCTATATAAAAGGGTTAAAAATACATAGCATCTCGAGAGTCGTGTTCTTATATCAATGTTTAGGTGCATATTACATAAAATCTTCCTGAGGCGATTGAAGACAGCTCTCGCCTTTTCTATGCGATATCTTATTTCCTGTGAGTGATCCCATTCCTTATTTAGCCTATATCCAAGATATGTATTTGTGTCGAATATTTTCAAAGGTACATTATTAGCTGTGAATTGGTGCTGTTTTACGTCGTTATTTTTTTTGTACTATGGGTTTAATCCAAGAATCTAAGTTGAAGAGCTGTTTATTTTAGGCAGTTTCAAATCACAATTTAAAATTCTAGAGACACATGTTACCTACTGGTTTCTATTTTACAATAACAGTGATTTCTAAAATTTTAACGTCTCAATAAAAACTTTCACCTAGAGCTATGAACTGGAAGATTTTGTAACTCTTATTCAAGAACAAAATTCAATTTTAATAAAACCTAAGTCCTTTAAAATGTGGTGTTACAGGAGAATGCTTAGAAAAGCATGGACACAGAAGAAAACTAACACGGAAGTAGTGCGAGAAATGGACAAAGAATGCAAAATAATAAACACAATAAAAATAAGAAAGTTACAATATCTGGAACACTTAATGCGTGAACAGCGATATGAACTGCTAAGGCTGATAATACAGGAAAAGATAAAAGGAGGAAGAAGTATAGGAAGAAGGAGAGTGCCATGGTTAAAGAATTATTGGACTGGTTTAAATGCAGTTCTATAGAACTCTTCAGAGCTGCACTAGATAAAGTAGAGATAGTGATGATGATATCCAACCTCCGATTGGGAGACGGCTTTTAATGAAGAAATCAACACACGGCCTGGAAAAAAATACTGGAAAATTCTCTTGCGAATCTTCTCTGGAAAGATGTGAACGAACTGTTAACTATTCTTTTTAATGCAAACTGTCAAGACATTGAAAGCTTTCTTTGATACAAAAACATTATTGTTGCTCCAAATGTAGATGGACCTAAAAAAGAGGAGGAAGTTGTTTGAAACTGTTTAGAAGAAGACTGTGCCCATCACTTGTAATACCTAGACTATTATCCAAAGGTTTCACTCTATATGTTTCATTATAACATAGGGTTTTTTTTTCCTTGGCTTGGACAAATTGTCATTCAGCCAGTCTCCATCAACATAAGTTTTGTTAAAGAATTTAAAAATGTCAATTAGTGAAACATGATTAATATAATAATAATAACAGCTAAGCTAATATACATACTATGTTAATAAATACTATATCATACCTTTATTATAATTTAGTTATTGAGAGACGCCATCAGAACTTCATAGCGTATACATCTTACAAAAAAAAAATAAAAATAAAGATATCTACCTACTATGTTAATAACTACAACTATGGTAATAGATATTTTTTTTTCACTACGTTAGGACATAAACCCGATTCAACATCTCGGAGGTTTAGATCCTCTTAGTGATTGTTTTAGTATATTTTTATTTATATTTATAATATAGAGTTTCACTGTAATATTGTGAAAATGGGTAACTATTTTATTATAAAATATAAAATTTTATTTTTCGTATGGTGAAGAACATATTTTTTACTGTGCTTACTAGTTTCTCCAATACTGAGTCCAACCCTACACTAAAATAAATAATCTTTTTCTAAACTAAAGTAAATTGATTTGATCAAAACACCACATATCCAAACCTGTTATGTTCATAACCCCACATCTAACAACCTTTATATTACATTTTTAATTTGTTATACCACTTTCTACACAAGTAAGCAGTTTTCTTAGCTCACAAATCAATAATGAACTATAACTTTATTACATAAAATATGTTTTGGTGAAATAATGTAGATGAATCGGTTTTTTTACTCTCCTGAAAAAATAGCCAATGTGGGCATGTGGGGTTATAAAAATTGCCTCCTCAAATGTTATTGATACAAACATGGTTTTGAGCTAAAATGTCACTTAGTGAGTTTTACCTCTATATAGACAAAGACTGCATACATTTTCTATCTATCGCAAATTTTAATATATTCACATTTTTTCAAGCCACTTACAAACATTCGGGATAGAAACTCCCTTTTCTAATGATAACTTCTTCTTAGAGTGACATATCCCTGCGGAACGTCGGCGACTACCATGCTTATAATATTGTTATACTGATCGCGGTTTTGCGCTACGTGTAGTAATTGGTCCGCTGTCAAACCTGTCCACTGCTGCAAATTCCTCAACCAAGAGAGTTTCTTCCGTCCTATCCATTTCTTTCCTTCGATTTTACCGTGGAGAATTAGCCGAAGGAACTCATATCTTGGTCCTCTGATTATATGTCCAAGATATTCTAGTTTACGCCTCTTAATAATATTTAATAGAATTCGTTGATGTCCCATTCTTCGAAGAACTTCTTCGTTTCTGGTTCTGCTAGTCCATGGAATTTTTAGTATCCTTCGATACAACCACATCTCAAATGCCTCGATTTTATTCATGATATCGGCGTTTAAAGTCCAAGTTTAACATTCATACAAAAGAACAGACCACACGTAACATCTTGTAAACTTTTCACGGATTTCCAAATTTAATGAGTTATTGGATAATAGAGGCTTGAATTTTTGAAATGAGTTTCTTGCCTGTTTATTTCTACATCGAATTTCGAAGGAGGGATCTAGATTTTGGGTAATCCAACATCCAAGGTATTCGAATCTCTGAATTCTCTGCAGCGGTTGTTGGTTTAATATCAGTTGGGTTGCGCCGATGTCGACTATACTGGTCACCATGTATTTAGTTTTATCAATATTTATCGACAGTCGCAAATTTGTGCATTCCATGTCAACTCTATTAATTAGCTCCTGCAGATCGTCGATGTTTTCAGCTAGAATCACAGTATCGTCGGCGTACCGTATATTGTTAATTATTTCTCCTCCTATGATAATTCCTTTTTGATCTTTTAAAGCTTCCCCAAATACATTCTCAGAATATACGTTAAAGAGGGTGGAAGATAGTATACAGTGCACCTTGTCTTATGCCTCGTTCAATACTGATTAGCTTTGATTCTCTGTTGTTGGTATTAATAATGGCTGTTTGGTTCCAGTAAAGTTTGGCAATAAGTTTGATGTCTTTCTCATCTAGTTGGATGCTCTGCAAGGCGGTAATTAGTCTGGTATGCTGAACGCGATCAAATGCCTTTTCAAAATCAATGAAGCACATATATACCGGTTTTCTTACCCGTGATGATATTAATGATAACTAAGGGACCTTAATATATAAAATTAATACGGCTAATATTATTAAGCTAATATTAATTAAAAATCATAAAATCAAAAATTTTGATTGTGTGCAATATTTAATTAACCGATAGAATCGCCTGCAGTTATCTCCCGTGATGAAATGGAAAGGAAGATTTAAGAAATGCTAATGTTTCGAAGTGCATTCGTAATCCGAGCGTAATAAAAAAGCCGAAGTGCATTATGTCTTTCGCGAGGAAATCTGCATTTCTCATCAAAACGAAAAAGCTGGAAAAGCCCTGGATATCAGCGAGTTAAGTGTAAAATCGATCCGATCAGAGTCCACGCTTTTCACAAACTGCTGATTACACAGCTTTTCCGTCGAGATATGCGAATCAACTAAGCGAAAAATAAATAGGTACATGGATTTCGCTTTGCCATTTATTTTTTGCACTCTTCTAATTCCCTTAATGTTTATTACACTTGGCTTGAGAAGTATATACTCTGATGATTTTCAAACAAAGAAACCATTTGGAAATGGGAAAATGAAATCTGGAGTTACGATTTTTTACGCTTTTGTTTTTGTTGATAATACCGGTTTATAGTCGTCCCGGGTTATTTTATATTCCAGTTATTTTATACTTTGGATGAGGAATTTTATTTTATTTGATTCCATAAAAACGGCAAAATGGATTCGTAGCCCATAAAGCAAATTTTAAATGACCATTAAACCATATATTTCAGTTGTAGCCTATCAATATTCATCCATTTACTACCTCGATCTTAAAAGTTTCTGTGAAAAGCTTTATCTGTGGCATTTTAATTTAACAACTTTATTGCAATGTCTTCCGTTTTACTGACAAAATTATACTTAAACGTAAAATTAAAAATGTTGTAGAAATATGAGACACGGCTATAGAAATATGAGATAGCTTTAGAAAAGAAAGGAGTATACACCCACACACATCTATTATATATATATATATATATATATATATATATATATATATATATATATATATATATATATATATATATAGATTGAACGAATTTAAAACGGATCATACAATTTAATATATGTACAATATAGACATAGACATATTTACAATAGGACTCTTTGAACTGCATTTGAAATAGTGGACCAATATAAAACTTGGACAAAAATAAATCCCGGTGTTAGACATTGTATAAAATATCGTTCAACTATTTGTCTCTTTTTAGAACGCACCATAGTCTAGAGCGCAGCTCAAAGTCAATGTTGCCAATCGCCGTGTAATAATCCGATTTGCGGATCTTTTTGTGAGTTATATCTTCTTTGTATCTTTAAATAAATCGGATATTTGCCTATATTTTTCATTGTATTTACCAATCTACTACAACAGACTAATAACAAAAATAAACTTAATGGTTTGTAGTTATTTCAGAAGTTTGTAGTTATTTTAGAAACATCTAGTGGAATGATATTGGCAACACCGCTCAAAATCTCCATCTCCGATAAACGAAAGAGGGGCTTGCCTAAAGGCGGCCACTCACGATACAGCGGCGTTGTTCAACTTCATTTTTAACTAAACACTTGCTTTGATCATATTATAGAAAATCGAAATGGCTTGATTTAGCGAGAATTTTTCAAGAGAGTTTTTTAAATTATATAAAAAACAAGAATGGTGTAGCGAATAAAAGGTAAAACGTATCACGATAGAAACGCCCAAGAACAGGCAATAGACATTCTAGTTTTAAAGTTCCAAGAAGTAAACAAAGATGTGAATGAAGAGTATGTAAGAAAAAAAAATTAACAATTTTATAACATCCTATAAAAGAGAATTAAAATTAGCAGTGCAGTACAGTAAATCGGGTGCCGGGGCAGACGAGGTTTATTTTGCACCAAAATCTTGGATTCTTTGCATCAGAATCTATACACAAAGAATTTATACACAAAGTAAGAGACGCTAAAATGATTGTTTGATTTGACATAGTCGAGAACCGAACAAATACTGCGGCGCAATTTTGGTGTGTGGGCGCACCAGATATACCAACAAATTGAACAACACCTCTGTCCGATTATGTCAAACGACACCGCTGTACCGTGAGTGACCGGATTTAGCAAGCGATAGGTAGTTTGACCACCTATGAATGAGTTCTTGAAATGTTCTCTATGAATGAGAACATGTTGAGTGAATGACCCTGTATATTTTATACTCAATATTTATCAATTTACATTATGATATTCAATTATTATAAAACATATTACAAAGTTATTTTATTAAAAAAATCCCTAATGTTGTATTATCAAATTAAGAAAACCGTACATTTTTTAGTTTGAGAACCGCTGACTACCCGAGGCAAATCTGAACAGACACTTTTATTACTTATGCGACAAGCTAAAACGGTCCTACTTTATAAGGTCAAATAACAATTTAGTAATAGGTCCTAGACGATCATCCACAGGTTTACCACAGGTCTCCGTTATCTCTTTCCTTTTGTTTAATATTTTTACTAAATAAATACACGAGGAAAAAAATAATTATAATATTATACAGTATGCTGATGATTGTGTCGTTTATAACACTAATAAAAAATTAGAAGTAGGCATAACTGAGCTCACGTCACATATACAACTAGCTACTACAAAATTTGAATCGTTAGGATTTTCTTTAACCCCTCATCTAATGTTACCATCTTTCCAAGACACCCAATATTGATAACATAAATGTAAATGGTACGTTATATCCAGTATGAAATAAGGTAACTTATCTTGGAATTATTCTTGACAAGAAGCTTAGCTGGAAACCATTTACACAAAGTATAGAATCAAAATGTTTAAAAGGCATAAATTTTTTATAATTCATAAGGAGAACCTGGTGGGGAGCAGATCCATAATCGTGTTTAACTTTTTACAAAGCCTTTATTAGGTCCGCCTTGGATTACGGATGTACGCTATATGGATCAGCCAGCACTTACATTATAAAACGACTGGAAATAATTCAAAATGTTTCCCTAAGACTCTGCTTGGATGCAATGTGTTCAACGCCTGTAGAACCAGCCTTATTAAATAACCACCATTTAACTAACACGTACTGGTCAAAAAAAACCTTTTCCTCCATTATGTATGGCTTTTAGAAATACACGTAGCTATAATAGTGATTTAAAAAGAACTATTTCAGTCGCAAAATCTGAATTCTTTGACATGTTGAAACCACTAGAAATTAATATTACTGTATACAATGAAAATTGGTTGATAAGTAAAAATATATTAAGCGCCTGCATATCAAATCTGACAGATTTTCTGGAAATATATACCGATGCATCAAAACAAAATAATGGTACGGGATGTGCATTCTATATATCATCAACAAACGTTCAAGAAACATTTAAACTGAATAATAATACTTCAATTATTTCTGCAGAAGCGATTGGTATTATTAAAACCTGCGATTATGTCGAAAAAAAAACAAGTTAAAAAAAATAGATTTCTTGAGTTACTCATTATCTGTTTATAAACGCATCGCTAACCCAATTAATGTGATGGCTACTGATACAAATCCTTTTATTAGGGAATTAAAAGTAAGAATTCATAAATTAAAATGAAGCTGCAGACTCCTAAGCCAAAGAAAGCGTTACAACAGAAAAGCATATCAACAACAAGTTAGGTGCTCAAGAATATTTAATAACATCTAAGACTAATTTTAAGGCAAAATGGGAATTGCATTGGAAAAACTATTGCTCTAATAACCTCACACGATACACATTATTACATCCAATTATTTCAACAGTTCTCTGGCACCAAGATTATGATTTTACAAGAAATGATATTGTGACCAAATGTAGGCTGAAATTCGGACATGCAAGCTACCCTCAACACTTGTATAAAATCGGTGTAGTCAACACCGAACTTTGTGAAACTTGCAATGTGGTTTACGACTTAGATCACATTTTTTATGCTTATAGTAAATTTGAAATACAAAGACAATTATTAATAGTTTAATATTGCAAAAATTATACCCCCTTTCAATCTACTTTATTTGATATCATTAAATATGTACAAGGTATATAAATGTGTACCTAACTTAAAACTTTAGTGTAGGTGTTAAGCTCGTTACCTCTGTTGAACTACCAAGTATTTTACCTTTTTACCTATACTTTCTGTGGTCTACACTTTCTGTCTGTGAGTCACCTTGAATGACCCCTAGGTGCGAAAAGTAACCCTAGTTCCTCTCCTATTATTATCATGCAAAATAAAAGAACTTCAATGGTTAACCATAGACAATCTATACAAATATCACCTCGCCTCATTGATATATCGAATTATTTCGTCGTCAAATCCTATTTATTTAAGGAACAAATTAGTATTTCGTGGAGATGCTCATAATCTGGATTTGAGATATCCTCATAGTCTAATGCTGCCTAGGTATAGACTAGCTATTTTCCAGCGATCGTTTACTTATAATGCTGTTTTAGTGTTTAATAGTTTACCAATAAATTTAAGAGGTAAATCTCTTGATTTCATGAAGCGGCATTATAAGAAATCTTTACTACAATCGCAGTAACGTTATTATTATTATTATATAGTATATTGTTGTCGTTATTCTTACTATTTGATATTTTTGTTTTTGTTTATCTTTTATATCATATCATATATCACACAACATCACAAATTATTTTTATTTAATTATTTTTTAAATTATTTTTTTTTTTAATTATTTTTTTTTTATATATTATTTTTCTAGTAGCCACATGACTATTTTTTCATTTCCAACTTTTTTCATTTTCAAATTATTTTAAACTAATTTTGTAAACTTGAGGTTAAGTGGAGTAGCTCTAGCTAGACTTCGCCTCATGTACCTACTGTTTGTAAAATGTTACAGACTAAATAAAGGCAATTTATTATTATTATTATTATTATTATAGTTCTTCTTTTAATTTCCAGAATTGTAGTGTATTTAGTTTGGTTAGATTAGGTTATTAAGTGAATGTTATTAGGTACACATTTGCTGCTGGCTGGATGGGCACTTAGCTCAATTGCCAAGAAAAAAAAAAGACCCAGGAAGAAAACTTTTTTAGAAACAGGTAAACTAAACGATTTTTTGTTCTTGCCGTATTTTTTAATACCTTTTAAACGAGCATTGGTAAATTAGAATTGATAAAAGTACTATCCGTTTACCAATGATAGAAAATGCAATTTTTGAAAAACTTTAACTTTATATCTTTAAATCTACTAAATGGATTGTACTTTACCAATGCTCATTTTCAAAATTCTTTAACATACCTGTTTTTAATTTTTTTTTCCTGTTTAATTAAATTTTAACAATTTATTGAAAATCACAAAATTTTAAGTTCTTTTCGTTCTTCTTGACCTATAAAACCTTTTTTTACAGTCTCTTAAATTATTTTATCAAAAAGTTAATATTACAACAAAAAAAAATGAGATATTGTGAGTTAAAGTTAGTCCACTGGGCTCATAGATATAGCTCTTCAAATATATATGGTAAAAAGAGGTATTTTTCACCATTTCTAGTGGTGAGATGATATATCAAAATTTGGTAAAAAGTCGCGGACCCCCCTCCCTACAAAAGTGGTCAAAAAATAATAAATTTTCTGAAATCATTCTGATTTATAGAACTGCTGATACTATGATTACGAAGAAAAACAGGGAAACCCTCTTGTTAGATTATATAGTTTCTAACTCTATTTATTTTGTTAGGTTAGTAAAATAATTTAATACATTTCTGCGACTATAGTTAAGACGATTTTAGAAAACATTGCAACATATTATAATTGTTAATGTTGGTTATAATAAGATTACCATTCCTTTCTCGGGTGTAGAATAAAGAAGATAACTAGGGACGTATTTTTGTTCCTTAACAAAATATAAACATACCAGTAACTAACAGGTAGATAACAATATTAAGCTGTTTAAATTATTTGTGTTTCACAGTAACTTTCGCAATTAGAAGACAACCGCAAAATTTAACTCAATAAATATTTAACCTGTTACAATACGTACACCGTTACATTCCATTACCTCTGGATAGTTATTCGACTCTTTGTTCTTGCCGCAAGCGGGAAAAGCTATAAACCAAATCCCAACGAAATCCCGGACAGGATTCATCGGGCCGTCAACCAAGAATGGGACGATCAACCGACTAGGGAAGCATCGGAGACGCGAAAGGCATCCAACCGCAACTAAGTGGACGTCCAGTTGGACGTCCACCCGACGATCAAGGCGGACGCAGCCACGATGGATTGACATGCAACAGTCTGCTGCCAAAATTGGCTTTGTTTCTCGGTCATTCATCAGCTGCTAATGGTCATTCGCTCATTCTGTGGCGACAGGTGGTCCAACAGGGACCTGCAACAGTGGCGGGTTTAGTAATTGACATTTTTTAAGTTGTAATAAGATGAAAACTCTAGATTTTAATTCATCTACAACAATGCGTGATACGAAAACAACTGTAAGCACATTTAAAAAATCACCGGTAATTCTTACACGTGTATTTACATTATTTGTATGTTTGATTTAATTAGATTGTTACATATTTCTGACGAAAGTTTCGCTAGAAGCCGTTGTTTTTTTTATCTTACGGAAAGTAGTATTTGTAAATAAAAATTATATTGTGAACGTTATCGATAAATGCAGTCCACATTAATGAGGGGTTCTTCTTCTTCAAGTTCCACTCGTATCGGAGATTGGAAATCATTCTGGCAATTATAATTTTATAGGTTACTCGCCTGAATAGTTCAATTGAACTGCATCCAAACCATTCACGGAGATTGCGTAGCCACGAGATTTTACGTCTTCCTACGCTTCTTCTACCTTTGATTTTACCCTGCATTATTTTCCTTAGTAGTTCGTACTTTTCACCCCTCATGATGTGCCCCAAGTATTCCAATTTCCTGATTTTTATGGAATTTAAAACTTCGCATTGTTTTCCTAGTTGTTCGAGAACTTGTTCGTTTGTTTTGCGATCCATCCATGACATTTTTAAAATACATCGGTAACACCACATTTCTAATGCTTCTAGGTTTTTAATGTTGGATTTTTTTAGTGTTCGAGCTTAAACTCCATACAAAAGGGTAGAGAAAATATAATATCAAAGCATTCTTATCCGGAGCGATATATTGATATCGCGATTACAAAAAAGTTTTCTCATTCTATTAAAAGTTGACCGCGCAATTTCAATGCAGCAGCAAGGTATTTGTACAAAGATATTTGTTCAATTTCTGTATTATCCAGTACTAGCTTAACTTTGATGTTTTGTGCTTTTGTAAATACCATGAACTTGGTTTTCTTCAAATTGATTTTTAGTCCATAATCGTTGCAATGTATATTTACTTGTTCAGCAAGGTGTTGCAGTTCTTCTAGTGTTCCTGCCAAAAGGACGATGTCGTCAGCATATCTTATATTATTAAGTGGTTCACCGTTTATTATAAGGCCCTCACTGATCTCGGCACGCGCTAATCTGAGATGGCTTCACTGTATAATGAATAACAAGGGTGATAATGATGAGGTTACAGATGATTCTAATGTCTCTACTGTCTATATTTTTATTTAATAAAATTTCTTTAATTGGGGCTTTCAAAATTTCTTTAATGAGGGGTTGTTTGTCTGTAAAAACTAAATGCCAATCGATTTGAGACAGTTCAGTATCAATTTCAGATAAGTTGGTAGTAGCATACGTTACAATATATATTTTGCTGGGTAGTACAAGCCCCTTTCCATATCATCTGGCCTCCTATGGAATTTGTAGTTGGCGTCGATTACCATAAACCAATTATACTCTGTATGTTTTTATAAGTTCCTATATTCATTAGGATGTCATTTTTATTAATATTTATTAAAACCATTACCCTTATGGTTTTTTATTTATTTTTAACAAAAAAAAAATCACTAAACCTTGGCTATGCATTCACTTATGTCAACATACTAAATACGTTGATTTGTGTATAATTACGTTAAATCCAGAGGTAGCTATGAAAAACTGACATTAAAACAATAATATTATCAGTTAATGTCAAATTTATTTTGTAGTATTGTAAAGCTTTTTGCCGTTAGTGGATTTTACAATGGGTCGAGGTAAAGAAATTTGTTCAATCATTGTTAGATTTTTTAATTCTGGAAAATCGCGAATATGTTGCAATTGTCACGCTAATAGTGTAAGAAATATAGTCAGAAGATACAGAACTACAGGTTCGGTCGTCAAAAAACCTACACATTTACAAAAAAGTAAAATAATCGAAGCAGATCGAAGTGAATTAAGACTCATAATAGTGAAAAATTGACGAGTAAATTATATGGTGTTAAGAGTTTTATGGAGTAACGGTATCAGAAGATAATAAAGGTTCTAGATAAACAAGAGGCCCACAAATTAGGGTTTGGTACTTACAAATTAGGGATTATAAGTGAAAAAAATTAGTACAAACAGTGTTGGACTGTTGATATTATTTACGCTAAGGAAAAGCCACTTTTAACTTAACAACAAAAGAAAAATAGAATAGGATTATCAGAAGAGTATTAAGATTGGACTTCGTCGAAACGGGATTCAATACAATGGAGTGATGAGTCCGGATTTGAAGTGTGTGTTAGAGACAGTAAGAGTCACGTCATTCGCAGGAAAAATGAAGTTTTTATCTCAACTGTTAAAAGAGGAAAGTCAATTTTTTTTGTATCTCTCATGACTGATGCAACATATCTTCTAAAGGTCTGCGAAAGTGATATTGTAGCGATGGGATTGTAATTATGGACAAATATTTAAATATTTTATATAAAAGACAAGAATGGAAAGGTAATAACAGAAGAAACCTAAATAATGGAAAGATGGAGAGAACAATTCAAAGAGCTAACTCATACAGACGTATATAACATAGTGGAGATACAAGAAATAAATGAAGAACAAAAAGTAGAACCCATAATAACAAAGGAACTAGAAAAAACAATTGAAAGAGTTATATTAGGCAAAGCACCAGGCAGGGATCATATCACCCCGGAAATGATAAAATTCATGAATATAGAGGGAGTGGGCAGCATGAAAGAACTAATGAATGATATCATAAACAGAGCAGAAATACCACAGGACTGGAAGAAAGACATTAAACCAACAATACACAAAAAGGGCAACAAGAGAAACTTTCATAATTATTGAGGTATTACTATATCAAGTATTCCTGGGAAGGTATTTGCAAGAATAATATAAACAAGAATAAAAACCAAACCAGATAGAAAAACCAAAAGAAATAGAACCAGCTATGGAAGATACACAATGTGGATTCAGTAAGAACAGAAGCACACAAGACCACATATTCACAATAAGACAAGTAAGTGAGAAATTAATCAATAACAATAGAGAAATACATATATGCTTTATTAATCTGGAAAATGCGTTTGACAGAAGCCAAAGAAAGGACGTATGAAGAACATTAAAGGAAAGAGGAGTTGGCAGGATAACAATTGATGTAATAAAGGATATTTACAATAATAACACAAATACGGTGAAAACCAATAACGAGGAATACGCAGAATTTACTACAAGTCAATGCATTAAACACGGATGCATGTTGAGCCCACTGTTGTTGTCAGTGGTACTGAAAAAAGCAATAAAGAAAGCCAAGAGAAGAATGAGAAAACTAAACTTAGGATACTGGCAAATAAAACAGACTCAACTACCAGAGCTTCTATTTGCAGACGACATGGTTTTGATAGCAGAAAACAGAGAAGACCTACAGAACAACCTTGAAATCTTAGAAGAAGAACTGACAAACATAAATATGAAGATAAATACAGAAAAAACAAAAACAATGATAATTTCAAATAAGAGAAGGACACACGCAATATAATTAAACGGAAAACAAGTGGAACATTTTAAATACCTAGCAGCAATAATTGAATCAAACAGTAAACAAGACATGGAAATAAATGAGAGAATAGGAAGAACAGTAAGCTTATTTAACACTATGAAAACAACACTTTTGGGAAAAAAAATACTAGAGAAGGTAAAAACGGCAGTCGTTAAATCAGTAGTTAGACCTACAATCATGTATAATAGCGAAATATGGACATTGACTGGGAGACAAAAATCTCGAGTTAATGCTATGGAAATGAGGTTGCTGAGGAAAATAACAAACAGGCATATGAAATAATCAGACAAAAAATAAAACTAGAACCAATAAACGAAAAAATAGTAAAGGGGCATCTAAGATGGTTCCGTCACGTGTGTAGAATGCCGAATAAAAGATTAACAAAACGAGTGTTTGAAACGAGAGTGCAAGGAAACAACAAACAAAGAAGACCAAGAGTGAGGTGGGTAAACGAAATCAGAAAAGAAGTTGAGAAGAAAGGATTGACATTAGAAAATGCACGACATCTAACACAAGACCAAAAAGCACGGAGACAACAGTGCAAAATTTAACTCCACCAGCCTTACAGCTAACGGTAGAAAGGTTTAGGACTAAGTTAGTAAGTAAGTTTAAATATTTTAGAAGAATTTCTTTTACCGATTATGGAACATAGTTTAACATCTTCTTCCTTTAGTGCCGTCTCCACCAATGAAGGTTGGCTATAACCATTGCAAATTCGTCTATATCTTTTGCTTTTCTTAAAAGCGTCTGTGTGTTTAACCCGGTCTAGTCGCGAATGTTTGTCAGCCAGGATATTAGTCGTCTACCAGGACGGCTTTTTCATTCGATTTTACCCTTCATAGTAAGCTGCAACAACTCGTACTTATCATTTCTAAGTATGTGCCCCAAATATGCTCTCTTCCACCTTTTAATGGAGGTCAAAAGTTTTCTGTATCTTTCCATTCTGTGCAACACCATTTCGTTCATAATATGATCGGTCTATGGTATCTTTATAATTCTTCTAAAAAGACACATCTCAAAAGCTTCCAGTTTTCTCATTAAGTCAACATTAACAGTCCAGGCTTCGACACCATAAGGAAGAATAGAGTGGATATAACATTTTACTATCCATTATCGGATTTAATGATTGAGTCTTGAGTTAATCAGAAATTTCTTCATCTTCAAAAAGGCTGCTCTTGATTGCTCTATTCTTGAGCGCATTTCCGATTTCGAAATCAGATCTTCCGTAATCCAAAATCCTAAGTATTTTATTTTGTCCACTTGCTCAATATCTTCATATAGTCATCTTCCTTATATCCATGATTATATCTTTAATAGTTTTACATTGGCGGAAGATTTTGCCTTCCAACAGGACGGCGTAGGTTATTATACGTTAAAAAAACATTTAAAATGTATTGAAGATCATGGCATTCCACTTTCTAAGTGAAATAAGTTTGTATCAGTCCACACTGGTCCCCGATAAAGACTTTAAGGAACAAAATAAAAAAATCTTTCAGAAACTATCCTGCCAGGTCTATCAGGGATATAAGATTCGTTTATATCAGAATGTTGTCAAAACTTAGTAAAAAATATGCCTCGAAGAATTGTGGATGTCACTAAAAATAAAGGGGATGTAATTCAGTGGTAAACTTCCACATTTTTTTACATTAATATTACATTCGTGAACTCTACTGGAACCAAAACGCCTCTGTCAGAACTGAAATGGGTGATACTGAAACCATAAACATCCAAAGAGGAGTTAGACAAGGTTGTATACTGTCACCATTATTACTCAACTTGTACTCAGAGGACATCTTTGCACATGCTCTAGATGAAGCTCAAGAAGGAATAAAAGTCAATGGAAAAATCGTGAACACTATCAGGTATGCCGATGATACAATTTTGATTGCTGGCAGTAAAAAAGAACTACAAAGTTTGTTAACCAAAGTAGTGCGAAAAGGAAAACTATACGGCCTTAAGTTAAATGTAAAAAAAACCAAAACAATGGTAATTAAAAAAAAAACACACACACTAGTCATAAACATAAGTACTAGTCAAAAATAATCTAGTTGAACAAGTAAAAAAGTTTAAGTATCTAGGCTGTTGGATACATGAAACCTTAGACCAGGAACAAGAGATTTAATGTAAAATAGAACAGACATGGTGAAATTCTATTTCACTTCAGATTAATTTTTCCCATGTCTATATTTGCCCTAAGAAGGCTAAAAGCCTTCTTAGAATAAATAACGGAAGATATTTAACGGTACTTCTAGGGGTAAGAGACCATCCGCTACCTGTCTACTTAATTTGAATATTATCAGTCAGTTCAGAAAAAGCTTTTACCACAGTCGGTCGCAAAATATCGTAAGCTAACAGTCGCTAGCTCGCAAATTCGCTTATTAATATAGTATATGTATTTATAACTAAATAGTTCGCATCGTAATACTATTCATTAAGATTATCAGTCAATCATTTATAGTACTCAGTGTTTATTCAATTCGCAGTATAGTTTTTATATAAAAACAGTTCAGATATTCAAACCGCCAGTGTTGCCAGTAGTGTGTTCTACTTGTAGTTAGTTATATATAATAGTGAAAATAGCGCCAGTGAAAAGTGGAAAGTTTAGTTGAAATATCGCATATCACAGTGTTTCCGTTTCGGACAGATTTCAGAAGTTGCTATTTAAGCTTATTATTAAATATAAGTTCGTGTTTGAATCTGTTTTTCATTCCAGCCCTAGGCTGGTGGTCCTTCGTAGTTCTATTCCTTAAATACGCTAATATCCAATCAAGACAAGAAACACCTTCTTAAAGATGCGACAGTTACTCACTACCCCCCGTAATCTTGATTTGTCCCTACAATGCCGCATGATAAAGTGTTATATATATATATATATATATATATATATATATATATATATATATATATAGTGTACTATTACATGGCGTGGAAGCTTGGACGTTAACAGTCAGCTCGTTGCGACGTTTAGAGATCTTTGAGATGTGAGAAGTTTTAAGAGAACGTGAACTCACAGAAATTTTCAAGAAGCGTAAAATGTCTTGTCTTGGACACATATTTAGACACGACAGGTATAACTTCCGTCAGCTTATTATAGAAGGGAAAAAAGAAGGCAGACGCGGCCCGGGTAGACGACAAATGACCTGGCTGCGCAACATCAAAGATTGGACAAGATTAGACTTTCAAAGTTTAATGAGGAAACTATGCATTTTTTTAATTTATTATTATTTTGTTTCATCAATAGCTTTCATTACGTTATAAAATATTTTGTATAATTAGAAAATTGAAAAATTTTGTTCGATGCATTAAAACTTTTAAAATTTACCTTGCGCTTTTATTTTTGTTTTCTAAAATTTAATTTTCTTATCAATTTAGCGTTGGGTCAACTGATATGGGAAGGGGCTCGTATTTGATTAAACTCGATTTGAGCCATTATAACTGCAAGATCTGACTTTCCTATAGGAGAACCTATTTCGAGAGATATAAATCAGCTGTTCGTAGTTAATAAGCAGTAGATCTAAAGTAGAAGGTTGGTTAATAATTCTATATCTAGTCTAGTAGGTTTTGTAATGAGTTGTACCAGGTTCGAATTAACTACCAAGCTTTAAAAAAAAATTATGAGCGTTTTCGGCATCAGGTAATGAAGTTATTAGCACAGTGATCTCTGGAAAATTAAAATCTTAAGATGTAGAAGATTTTTGTAAGAAATGCGATTTATGTAACGGCAGAAAAGGTCCTAGAATAAGAATTCATGTTAAAATGACACCATATCTTTTCATAGATTCTTTTAGATGGCTTGCAGTGGATGTTCTCAGTGCACTCCAATAAAAGAGAAAAGAAGCAAGTACTTGTTGGTCGCAATAGATTACTTTTCAAAATGACCTCAAATTGTATCCATTTTTAATCAAAAAGGAACTAGAATAGAAGAATCATTCATAACACATGACGTATCAAGACATGGAGTTTCATAACAGTTACATTATTATCAAGAACACAATTTTTAATTAGAATTATGGCAAAAATTATTGACTATCTATGGTATTAATATGATATATTCAGCATTGAGCTCTCCATCGCTCTCTGTGCCACTTGTATTTTATTGATTACTTTTCTGGTAAGGGTTAATGTTTCTGCTCCATACGTTAGAACTGGGAGTACACATTGATCAAAGACCTTCCTTCCTTCCTTTTTAAGCATATGGGAATATCTAATCTACAGACTTCTCTCAGTTTTCCGTAAGCCGCCCATGAGAGTCCTATTTTCCTGTTTAGCTTCGTTGTTTGATTATCTCTTCATAATTTAATCTCCTGGCCCAGATATTTATAGCTATAAATACACCTGTTCAATTTGCGAGCCGTTAGTTAAGATGTTTTTCGCCAGTACAAGGTTAGTCATATATTGTGTTTTGAAAAAATTAATTTTAAGTCCAACTCGTATACACCAGCTCTGAAGGTCTTAAAGAAGCTGACAGGCACGATCTTCTTCTTCTTAACATGCCATACACTAAAGTGCGTAGGCGACTATCTCATTACTAGAATTCTGTTCTTGGCGGCGTGACACAGCTCACCTGTATTGTGTATTCCTGTCCATTCTTTAATATTCCTTAACCAGGACAATTATTTGCGGCCGGCTTCTCTCCTACCTTCGATCTTCCCTTGTAGGATTAACTGTGGTATTTCATATTTTGCTCCTCTCAATATGTGCCCAAGGTAACCAATCTTGCGTTTTTTAATTAATTCAAAGAGTTCTCTTTCCACGCCGGCTCTATTAAGGTCGTCATCGTTTCGAACTCTATCCACCCAAGGTATGCGCATCATTCTTCTCAATGACCACATTTCAAATGCTTCAAGTTTGTTGATAGATGTTTTTTTCAAAGTCCACGTTTCCATGCCATAAAGCAAGATGGACCATATGTAGCACTTGACCATTCTGTAGCGTATTTCGAAGTTTAGGTGTTGATTACATAGAAGCGGTCTGAATTTCACAAAAGCTTGTCTTGCCATTTGTATTCGGGTTTTTATCTCGTGTTGTGGATCCGATTGGTCATTGATTGTGGTACCAAGGTATTTAAAAGTTTTCACGCGCTTTATACGATTGTCACCTATGCATAATATCGGGTTTTCTGGAGGGTTTCTGCTAATGACCATATATTTAGTTTTCAAAATGTTGATTTTAAGGCCATATTTTTTACCTATGCTATTCACCCTATCAAGTAATAACTGCTGATCTTCCAAATTATCAGTTATAATCAGTGTGTCGTCCTCATAGCGTAGGTTGCTAATTGGTACGCCGTTCACCTTAATGCCTAATTCCGTATCTTCTAATGCTTCCGCAAATATATTTTCAACATATAAATTAAAAAGCATCGGAAAGAGTATGCAGCCTTGGCGGACACCTTTCCGGATTTTAAATTCATCCGTATATTGGTCTTGATCAATCCTCACCTTTGCCATTTGGTTCCAGTATAGATTCTGAATAGTCGATCAGATAGCTCAGCGGGCTGAGCGGCTGCCTCTCATTCGCTTCACTGTCGAATGGTTTAGTGGATGTGGGATCGAGCCCAAGCTCGGTGTACAGAAAACAAAAAGTCTAACGCAGCAGTTTAAAATTGTTGGCCCTATGCCATGATGGCATGATCTACCCGATCTGAAATAAGGACTATGTCGTCTGCAAATCTCAAGTTGTTTAGAAACTCTTCCTTCATGTTGACTCCAATATTCTCCCAGTTATTGTTTCTCATAGCACTCTGCGACAAAGCGATGAATAGCTTAGGAGAGATGGCATCTTCTTGCCTAATACCCTTCTCGAAGGAAAATGTATTTGTGTTGCCATAATACATTCTAACTGCAGCTGTTGCGCTATTATATGCATTCCGAAGAAGAGTTGTGTACCTATAACATCGAGCAAAAAGACAATAGAGGAAATGTAAAGGTAGTGGGCGCAAACATATTGTTAGACAGGGAGTGCGATTTTTAGAGGCCACATTAAACTAGGAAAGAGAGTCTCTCTCCTTGTTTGACATCAAATTTAGTTGGGTTATGTTATTGTTTGTCCCAAATGTCACATGAAATCTTATTTATATTGATGTTTTTTAACAATTGTGTCGCATTTTAGACTCTTATCATTAATAATTAATTAAAACTTTCTCGGCTAAGACACATTCTGAAAAATATTATATAGCTACTGTTGATAAATGTCGGAAAATTTAAATTTCGCGCATTCGCATTTCCGGATATGTCCGCCATCAGAGGCCACTTTTTTGATCTCCTTTTCATAAGGATTACATTCCCTCTTTTGTCTTATTGCTCGATGACCTATAATCAATACTGCACTCCGTAAGAGCTCTTAAAATGAAGCTATGCTGGACTAAGTCAAACGCTTTCTCAAAGTCTACAAATATTAATATCAATGGCTTGTTGTATTCTGTAACTTTCTCTATTAAGGATTTTATTACTTGTAGGTGGTCATTCCTTCCAAAGCCACTAATAAGTAAGGATACAAATTAAATTAAACCTTTGTACCAAGTTTAAGTTTGTACACCATAGAATACAATTTTTTACAATCAAAATAAAATTCAAGTACCTAATTTTTGTCCAATGGCATATTATTCTGCCGATATATAATTTCAAAACTTAAAAAGTTTTAATAATTTTAACTTCATATTGACTTTACTGAAAGACATGACTTCCCCCTAAAAATATTCGCTTAATAAACCCGCCCTCTTGAACTGCATCATTACTAACGCACAAAAGCCATTTTGAAATCAAAGAAAGCAAACAAAGGTCAATAACGAAAAAGCTAAAATTACACTGGAACCAATTTAACCAAATCCTCCACATCTACGAGTCACTTGAAAGTTTTTCGGGAACTAATCAATGTTAGAAAGCATTGCGCTTCTTGATCACTCGACCGCAGATTCCATAATTAGACTTTTTGGAAGTTGCAATGTGTACGAATCGACGGAGTGGGAACTTAACTTTGCTGCAATGGAATGGGATCGGTTTTAGTTTGCGGTCGGAATACGCCTGTCAAATTATTGTTCCAACTTCTTTTTCACAATAGACTAATGTTTGAGTTCAAAAGGAAAATTTGTTTTGGGTGTTTACTATTCACAGACCTTATTTATTTGTTTTAGGTCTGGGAGTTAATAACAAATAAAAATAGACGTCATAGATGTAATAGACGTAAAAAAATGTAATAGATTAGTATAAGATGGCATTTTTGTAGTACATTTTCTATAAATTTAAAATTAACTAATATTATTACTACAAGAAATATATTATACAAAATCTGTGTGCAGGATTTCATAACATTAAGATACTAAAACAAGTTTCTTCCTCTTCTTGTTCCCTCTCTTTCAGTGGGAATCTGCCATTTTAACCGCCAGCTTTCGTCTTCATTTACATATAATATGACCAGTTTATTTAAGGCTGCGGATACATTGGATAAGAATTCGTACGAAAATTTGTTCGTACGAAATCGTAAGAAATCGTCAGAAATAAACAAATCAGTATACTGAAATGCTTGTGGTTATATTGCTTACGACCATTTGTTAAGAATTCGTACGAGTTCGTACGTGTTTTCAATACGACCAAAATATTTTGTTTCTTAATAGTTGTTAGTACGAAAAACTCGCGTTTTCTTGTGTTTTGAGATGGATTGCAAAATACTAATAACTTTGGTGAAGGAAAAAAATCCCTATGGGATCAAAAAAGAAAACAGTATCACAACAGAGAGTTAAACAAGAAATTAAGGAAAGAAATAGCAAGTCAAATGAAACTAGGAGGTAGGTATATTCATTTTAATATGTATTTAAGAATAATTTTATGACAAAGGTAATATTATTTTACTTTTTATGTTTTAACACAAAATAACCGTCTTATTTTCCGTAACTGTTTTTAACTAGTATTGAAATATTTCATAAATTTGTTTCAATGTAGTAAGCCGTAGTAGTAGCCCTGTTAAAATTTCGTGTTCCAACGTTTCTATGGCTTGTTGTTTGGAGGTTCACAATATCTTTAATGATCTCTGGGTTTCCCTCTAAATTAATAATTATATTGTGGATTAATCAAATACATTTTACAAAATCGACTTTGTCAGAAGCAATTTTAATTTCCGTTTTTAGAAAATTCTTCATTTCCATATTCTCCAATATTCTCCATTTTAAAGTTATTATACCAAAAGAGCATTCGACGAGGCGTCTTGCTCTAGACATGCAGTAAATAAAGTTTTCTTGTTTTTGCGACAAATTTTGACCAGAAAAAGGCCTCATTATGTAGTGCTTTAATGTAGAGGCTGCATCTGCTATGAAAACGTGTGGAACAATAATATTTGCATTTGGCAATGTCTTAGGTCCAGGTACACAGAATGTATTTTGTTCAAGATGGTAGTAAAGTGATTACGTAGGAAAAATACCACCATCACTCTGCTTTCCATTACTTCCAACTTCAACACATATAAACTTGTATTGCGCATCTACCAAACATTAAAGCACAATCGAAAAATATTTTTTTATAATTGAAATAGAATGATCCGGATTTAGCAGGACATTTATTTCTAATATTCTTTCCGTCAATGGCTCCACAATTAGGAAATTTCCATTTTCTAATTGTAGAGCAACATTTGGAAAAGGCATATGCTTTTCGTGAAAACTATTTCATTTTACCTCACAGGTTTCATAAAACACTTTTCGAATAGTTGTATGTAACATTCGGAATAAAAAGGCCAATGATATATATATCATAATTTTTTTTTCAGGTGATGTGCGTCAAAAATGGCGTGGTTTGCGCGACACCTTTAGAAAGGAAATTTTTAAACTCAACCAAAAAAGGAGTGGAGATGGTGCTGATGATGAACCACAGTCAAAGTGGCACTATTTTCAAAATATGGCATTTTTAAAAGATCATTTTACACCCAGAAAAACTAGCGGTATAATTGAAAATGCTGTACAAGAAGCTTTCACGTATGATGAGATGGAAGATGAGGTAACATTAAGTTCAATGATGGTTAACGATCATTCCCAACTAGAAAATCAAAGTGAAATGAGCCAACAAAGCGAAACTTTAATTACTCCATCGTCATCCAATGACACGACTAAAGTAAATCGACAAAGAGAAACTGCCAATAATTTATTCTCTTCCAATGATAAAAAAAGCAAAAATTGTTAAAGATGGCGCTATTCAAGAACTTATGAATATTGAAAAAGAAAAATTGCATTTAAGCAGCTTTTAGGGTATAAGCAGGATAATAACACTTACTTTCTACTAAGTCTTATCCCATATATTCAAACCCTACCAGTTCATAGAAAGCTGTCCTTTAGATCCAAAATCTTACAGTTGGATATGCAGGAACATGAAGCCGTTTCTTTACCTGCAAGTCATTACCAATCAACTTCTCGTCAATTTATTTCAATTCCAACTCCACCACTGGTACATAGTGACACGTCAACAGAGTATTCACAGCCACTGTCGCCTGCACAGGAACCAAAGGAGTCTAACTTAGATACAGCTTTAATTTTTTTTAATAATTGTACTGATGGTACTGCAGCAGGATATGTAATCAATTTTCTAACAAATGATTTTGCATAATTTGTGAATAAAAATATACGTTTCTAAACAATTAATTTTTACTTAACTTAATGTCAATATCAGCTTATGCTTTGGGGATATGCACTCTCGAAAATTCAAGTGCTTTGAAATGTGACTCTCAATATTCTCTAATATATAGTCAAATGTGGATTGTGAAATACTCGTGTATTCGACAATTTTTTCATCGTTTCCTCTCCATTCTTTGTATGACCTTTCCAACTTTCCTTTTCTATTTCTGTATAAAAAATAGTTAACTACCCATTTGCTTCTATTTTTGTTTAATATCAAATATTTCACTAATGATGATGTTTCAAAAACATACAATTCCGAGCTATACTCCATACTTCACACAGTAGTTAGTAATAAAATGAACTCGCCTAGTGTAATCACACACGCCTGTTAAATTCGTCAGAACTGATTCCTACGAATTCGTACGAACACATTTTCATACAAATTCTTATCCAATGTAACCGCCGCCTAAACCGCCCGTTTTTGGTAGGTTGCAATTTTTTCATTTGCCAATCAGTATCTTTTTATTTAATTTGTTATAATATGTTATGATTTCTTAATGGTAGGTAATTTAAATCTTTTTGTTTTTTTTTTCAATATAAGTATAATACAATATAGGGTAACGGGTACAGTTGTTGGCCGGTCACTAGTGATTGGCACAAAAATCCGAAATATTAAGATTTTCAGAAAGTATAGGGAAATCAATTTATTTACAATGAAATTTGGCAACATTACTATATATTTAGTCTAGCTATCATCTTTCTCAGTTAATATTATCTAGTTGTTACTAGAGGCATGTGTTATTAGAAGCTTAACAGGTGCATCAAGTTTTAAGGGTTTTTTAAAGAATTACATTACAATTTACAATTACAATTACAATTAACATCCTACATTATCAGTGGTTTTAATAGCAAGGTTATAAATTTTTGGCGGTATATTTGAGTAGCTAAGTACTGTATCTTAACACAGTATCTCGTTTTGTTGCTCTCAGGCAACATCATTTTTATAAGCAAGTAAGTCAGTTTTTACTATATATAGCGGTTATGTGACAATGATAAATGTAAGCAACAAGTCGTGTTAGTTATATAAAACTGATGGCGATACCTAACATTCAATAGAGATATTGGAAAAAAATAATTTCAGTACATAGGATACCAGTAGAGGTCTAAGGTCTACGTGTAAGTGGGTGTGTTATATTTTTTATTGCCATACGCTTGTTAGGAGAATTCTGAGGTTAGCTTTTTATTTTGCATACAAAGGTTGTGTTAGTGTAGCTATGTGCTATTTTTTCTGTATACGGTAAGTAATTATATTATTTTGTTGAATACAAATCATGTAGCTCTCATTCAACATTGTCAGTTGAGTATTTTATTTTTCAGTATAAGATTTCGCTATGCAAAATATAAGTGAAATATTAATTACCTCCTTTTATATAAGAAGAGTATGAAGATAAAAATGTCGTATATTTTTTCTGTCGACCCTAATCTCTTTTATTTGGCTGACACGGAGAAGTATGATGAAGCAATTGAAAATATCAATATGAAAAAAATTGTCGCAGACTCAGATTAAAATGATGAACCTTATAATCACCAACTATTAACTAAAGAGAAGAGGCTAATGAAACAAATGAAGAAGACAAGCATGAAGAATTGCCAAGAAAAGATCAAAAGTGAAAGTACATTATAACTGGTCTGAAAATGACATAAAAACTATTCGAATCGGAAATCCAACTGAAAACAATAATGCAGTAGAGGTAGCCTTACCCTTCAAGTATACCAAGAGTAAGAATATTTCATACCAAACGAATTTATACAATACCCAAAAATTGGGGTGTCATCACAAACACTTTCTCTCACATTTTCATCCCAAACTAAGACATTTTCTCCATTTTGATTTTTATGGGAGTAATATAGCTGCCAGCAATAGAAAATTATTAAGTCACTTTTTCAAGAATTCTTCTTGTGAACTAGCTAGGTATTTGTCCAACACTAAAAAGATCAAAGTAAAGCGAGGCCGTCCATCAAGTACGGAAATAGAGATAACCTAATTCGTCATTTTCTTGCTGTAACACCTGTCCTGATGATGCTATCAGGGCAGATGCGTTAGGTCACTCGCCACTTTATACCGCTAAAGAAAGATGTAGATTTTGTAAAACTGGCTATACACCGGTGCAGTTTAACATATGTAACATACGGCTTTAACACCAAACAAAAATTGTTTTTATCATTCCATCGTTAGATTTAAGCCTAAACTTATAATTTTTTAGTCTAATAGGCTTTATATGTAGAAGTTTTTTGATTAAATCAATAAAATGTTTTTTATTTAAATAGTGTTTTACATTATGATAAACTAAATTTTGAGATTTGCATTAGTGAAGTTAGTATCAAATAGTGTTTTTTTGACTGACAATGTTGCTGCTAGGCAACAAATTCAAAAATCGCTTTCCCCTTGCTTCTTCCGATTTTTTTGTACCACAGGTTGCTATTGAGTGTTATATAAGATTATGGAATATATCCGTATTATAGTGATTGGCCTACCAGCCATTTGCTGTACCTACTTGGAATTAAAATATTTATTATAATTTAGGCTTTTCTATCCTATATTGGTCCAAGATAAGATATTTCAAGCATTTTTTTCTTATTTTGAAAGGCAAAAACCGGAGGTGGGCCTGCTGCCAATCACTACATCACAGAGTGGCCAATTACTGTAATGTGTGATAAGAATATATTCTGTTTTTTCCGGATTCGTGTTTATAAAATTACAATTATTTTAGTTGTTATAAAATAAGTGCTAATGTGGGCATACTAAATCAAATTTGAAACGTCCGCATTGTAACTAACATGATTACTATTATATGATTTTAATTTTTAGAATTAAAAATGCCAAATATCCGGAAAGATAAAACGTATCACAAACAATGTACAGAACAAGATCTTAAGTCTGTTTTTCACGTCATAGAAAATGGCATGAACCAACAAAAAGCCGAACAGTTTAATGTGCCAAGAGCAACATTGCAGTTTAGAGCAAACGAAAACTAATAAAAGAACTACCCTTGCTCCCTTCTTTGTTTGCAGGAAGAGAATCGTTTAAAGTATTGCATCATAAGATGCCAAGACAAAAGTTTTTCAGTAAGAGTGGAAGATATACAAGACAATACACAAGACGTGCCAATACTTTTACTGATATTGGTCTGGAAGAGGTTGGTTTAGATCCTTTTTAAAGCTACACCCAGATTTAAGTGAGAGAACTTCAGAAGTGATAACGACAGCAAGTTCAGTTCTCTCTAAAAAAGTTATAAAAAAATGGTTCATCGGTGTTCAAGAGTACTTGTGTCATAAAGGTTACATTGATATTTTTCAAGACCCTTTACTGGTTTTAAATGGCGACAAAACCTGTTTCCTCTTGTGTCCCAAAAATAAACGAGTATTGGCTGTAAAGTATCGCAAAAATGTATACCAAACAGAGCATTACTCGAAAGTAAATTTGACGGTTATGTTTACCTTTGCAGTAAACGTTAACGTCTTATGTACCTAATTGCGAAAAACACTAATTTTCTATTCATTTTGTTTGTTGATGGACATAAAACTCTCTTAACCATTCAAACCAGTGAATTATGTTTAAAGTTACAAATTATTTTAGCGGCATTATATTTCGATGCGACAAGAATTAAACAACCTGCAGATATTGCTGCATTTAAACCATTAAAGGCAAATTGGAACCGGGCAGTATTAAAGTTTAGACGCGAAAAACCGACTTCAGTAGTTACCAAAGAGAATCTTGCAGTGGTACTGAGCACAGCCATCAGTCAATTAAAATCAGATTCCATAATTAATGGCTTTAAAGCAGTAAAACCATTTCATCTTATTTTTTAAATTGTCAGTATACTGGTATTCAATATATAGTTAAAAACGTACATCTATATCCTGACTACCAGTATACTGACAGGCTAAGAAAACCAAAAAAATATTTAGATCTCTATATACTAATCCATATGCCCGAGTTTTATTTCAATATTCCTGTTTTTTAACTACCCAGTAAGCACAGGTACGTACATAAGACATACTAAGTACGTACTGATGAAACATGAAGTATGTACAATGTACGTACTTTGCTGTACGAAGTACGTACTTAATACATACATAAAATGAACATTTTCCAAATTATGGTACGTACCTAGTACGTACTGAAAGTATGTACCTAGTACGTTCTTAAAGTACGTACCTAGTACATATTGAAGGTATGTACTTAGTACATACTATTATATACAGAATATGTATATACTATACACACTTATGATGATTTATGTAAATAAAAGTAAATATAGGTGAATATAATTTTATTTTTTTTTTAATAAATTAAATTTTTATTCTTTTAAAAACATGTAACGGCTAGCTCATCCATTGCACCTTGAAACCCCTTAGGGGCTTTATTCGGCATAAACTAATTTAATTTGAGAAATCGGGAATTATTAATAAAATAATGCTTCAACACATATCTTTATTAATTTTATAAGTTAATCAATCAAATATTAAATCAAAATATAATAACAATTAAAAATTGAGGTTCTAGGAACAGGGAATTAAGCATCTATATACAAAATTCAAAGAAAGAAAGAACTTAGCTTAACTCTATGAGAAATGCTCCTGTTGCTCTTTTATCAACTTGAATTATAAACTATTTGCAAAAAAACCATGCCTCTAAGCCAAAACCATGTGGATCCTCAAAACCAAGATGGATTTTCTTATTCCAAAAAGAAGGTGGATTTTCTTAAACAAAACCAAGGTAGATTTTCTTCGACCAAAATCAAGGTCAACGTAGATTTTCTTATCATAACCAAGGTGAACGTGGCCAGACCGTTGGAAGTTTCTGACCACGAAGACTTATTTTTTAGTACCTTATCGTTTGCTGGTTTATTTTAAAAAGGAAATAGATCGGATCGGATTGATAGAAGTAAATTATTTAGTAGTGGGGTTTCTGTTTCTTGTATGAAAAAGTAAGCGAAGGTATAACTACGAGGGGACCTAAGAAATTAATCAGTGAATTTATTTGTAATAGGAAAATATTGAAATGAAATATAGGAATACAAACAAAGGAAAAACAAGTTATTATCAACGAAAATCAAATAGTATGAACAGAAAATAATTAAAAATACTTCGAAATTATTATGAACAAAAATGTAACGTTTTAAATGTTACAAACCAGAAAGAAAGTTTTTAAGCGATCCCCGACTCTTTTCAACCATCGTCCAATTTTTTGCTCCGCCACTTTCTTATCACTATATTTTTGACACAAAAAACACCTGACTAAATAAAATACCAGGAAATCACACTATAAAAGCACCAAACACCAAAAATAAGTAAAAAAAAAATCTAAATGAAACTGTCTTGAATGACAACAATGAATTATCACATCAGAACTGTACTCGAGGAGGAAAATTCCTAACTAAATAAATTAGGTTAGGTTAACATAACCTAACATAATAAATATGCTTTAACTCTTTTTTCTCATGGTACATACTTAAGACGTAATAAGTACGTACCCTTCTGTACGTACTGGTATGTACCCCAATGTACGTACTTAAAACGTACATTTTACATCAGTTAGGTACAGTACCAAAATTGTACGTACTTCAAATGTACTGTGCTGTTTGGGTAAAAACCCATATCCGTTTTTAAAAAACGTCTAGTATCAAAAGATTAGGTGCGAACGTGTTTATTGCATATAACCAAATATTTAAACTTAAACATGCTGTAAAAAAAAGAAAACTGTTTGTTGGTTTTGGAAATACTTTATTTTGTTTAAATATTTTTATAACTCTAAACTTGCAAAATAAATTTAAATACTCAGAACGTCTAATTTTTATATTTAAAAATGTGGCATTAAATAAACTTGGTTTTATTCTATTAAAGTTTACTTACTGCATCTCTTATTTCTTGTTTCTTAATAATTATGATAATACCTGTATATATCCATGAATTTGTATTAAGGCCAGTTCATAGGTTATTACAGCTGCAACACACTAAAAAATATTTTACTTTAAAAAAGCAATAAATACTTTACTTATAAAAGCAATAAATAATGAAGTATTAGTATTTAAATTATTAGCCATGGGCCTTCTAGGCCTGGAGAGCTAAATTATATTATATTTAAATTATTAGTATTATTAGTAAAGTACAGTATTATAAAATATTTATAATCAAGTTATTTGTATGGTTCTTGTATTTGTTATGGGTCTTTCCCTTCTTCTTCTTTTTTTTGTGGTATGTAATTTAAAGCTTTCTTTGGCCATCTATCTTCACGCATTCGCTTTACGTGACCATGCCACACTAGTTGTCTCGTTTCAATTCTATCTACAATGGAATATACAGTATTTGTCCTCCTCTTTTAGATCTTTTTTGGATACACCACACGCTCTCCTTAGAAAATCCATTTCTATTACTTCTATTCTTTTTCTATCTTTTTTCGTGATCTGCCAAACTTCTGCCCCATAATTCACAATAGGCTCTACCAAGGTTCGATAGATTGTCAATTTTGTTTCTTGTCTAATATTTTTAGACCATAGTAGAGAGTTCAGAATGTTAAACGCTTTTTTCCCTGCTGCGTCCTGTTTTCGATGTCTCTTTTGGTAGTGCCTTCCTTAGATATTATAGCTCCGAGATATTTATATTTATTGCATGTGTTTGTGTTTCTAATTTCTAACTCTGGATCTTCTTCGTCATCTCCTATTTTAAGATACTATGTCTTTGACATATTCATATTGAGGCTCCATCTTTCATATTCTTTCTTTAGATTTCTAAACATGTAGTCCATGTCTTCCTCATCATTCGCTATGACTATCTGATCATCTGCGAAAAATAAAGTTGTTAGACATTTACCATCGCCTATGTCTATTCCCATTCCGGATACTTGTTTCCTCCACTGCTCTAGCGATGACTGAATATATATTTTAAATAAGGTCGGAGATAGACAAAATCCTTGTGTAAGCCCCTTTGTTATTGGAAATGATTCAGATATAAATTTTCCTTCTTTACCGACACTTCTTGCATTTTTGTATATATTTGCGATAGCATTCACATACTCTCTACTGAGACCTACTTTCGTCAATGTTTGAAACAGTTTTTTTAAAGGTATGGTATCGTATGCCTTCTCTAAATCTACAAACAGTAGGTGGGTAGATAGATTCCTTGCTTTCCGTTTTTCGATTACCTGCTGCAAAACGAATATACCATCAGTGCACGATCTTTCTATGTCTTTGTATTCTGATTCTATTCTTTCTTTTATTGTTCGACCGTACAACCTCCCCACTGAGCTGGTAACAGTTATTTCCCTATAATTAGAGCATTTGCGTTTATCCCCTTTCTTGAATATTGAGCTGATGTATCCAATATTAAAATCGTCAGGGATATTGTGTCCTTTTAAGCATTTGTTAAATAGTTGAACCAACATTTCATGTAATATTTTTGGTCCATACTTTACCAACTCAATTGGAATGTCTCCAGGTCCTGCTGCTTTACCATTTTTCGATCTTTTGAGGGCATCGTTGAACTGTCCAGTTGTTATTTCATTTATTTGTGTATATTTGGATATTTCTTCTATTTTGATCTCTTGGAACTTACATCTATCCTCTGTCAGTAAGACCTCATAATGGTGTTTCCACTGTTTCAGATCTATAAACTGTAAGTTCTATTTTTCCTTTCCTTCTCTCCGGAGAGACTTTATCACCTTTTAAGCTTGCCCAACTCTTGTTCCACCCATATACCTATTCACCTCTGCACATCTTCGATCCCACATCTTATTTTTACTATTCACTACTTTTCTTTTTACATCTCGATTTAATTTTTGATATATTTTGTAATCTTCCTTATTTTTCGTTGACATCCATTTCTGATAAGCAGTTTTCCTCTTGTTGACTAACGTTTGCATATTCTCCGACCACCATTCTTGATTTTTTGTTTTGTGTTTGTCTTTATAACCCAAAGCTTCACTTGCAGCCTCATGAATGCATTTTTTAAGTTGCTAGTAGAATTCTTCCGCTGATACATTTTCTCGATCCACATTTTGTAGTTTTGTGGCCAGTCGTAATTTGTAAAGAAATTTCGTTGAATCTTCTTTTAAGGTTTCTAGGTTATATTTATGGGATGTTACTTTTTGTCCTTTTTCTATATTCTGTACCTGAGTGTTATTTTTTTTGCGATAGTTAAATATTACGTTAACTATAACTAAACGATAGTCGCATCCACATTCTGATCCACGGTATACCCTTACGCCAGTTCTTTTGAGCTGGAAAGTTTGACGTTGGATTGCATAGTCGATTATCGAGCGCAGATTTCTAGTAGGTTGTATACATGTAAATTTGTGGATGTCTCTATGTTGAAAAAATCCATTCATAATTTTGAGAGACATTGTTTCACCAAAATCTCTAAGACGCATTCCGTTGTCATTGGGTATTTGTTCTCCATATCTTCCTACGTCTCTGTTATTTTCTTCTCTCCCTACTCTGCCGTTTAAATCTCCTAGTATAAAGATTTTACAGTTTTCTTTAATTTTACAGAGTATTTCATTCATCTTGTTGTAGAAATAGTCTTTACTTTCTGGATCTGCATCTTCATTTGGGGCATACACTCCGACAATAACGATGTTGTGCCGATTTTTTTTTATTTCCAGTATTAGCAGTTGTACATTTACTTCAGTCCACGATTTAATATTGTTTTTAAGATTTTTTCGAATGGCAATAGAGACTCCTCTCTTAGCTCTGTTATCTTTACTGACTCACTTTACTTACTTACTAATAGATATATATATATATATATATAATCAGTTTCCAGCTGTTCTCCGTGCGTAGAGGTTTTCTCCCCGGCTCTGGAACTCAATTTTTGCAATGTATGTTACCTGAAGTCATATTTAATTTATTACTGAACATCACAGTTTTTTAACAAGAAGATGTCTTTTATAAATATATGTAGTTTAAAGGGTTTTTACCCATGTATTTTTGGTGGCTCAGGCATTTTAACCTAGCGATTTTAACACCTGATGATGGACTGTTTAGTCCGAAAACGTTTGTGTTTCTTTTGATGTAGCCCTTTTAGGGGTTTTTTTTAAATAAATATACCCACTTACGAAGACTAACCTCTATATATATATATATATATATATATATATATATTCTCCTATCTCTTTATTTCCTTTTCCCTTTTGTACATATCTTACTGGATCTGTACAACATAAAATAGATCACAATTAAATGGCCTAAGTGGTGCGTACCAACCTTCATTCCTCTTCATAAAAAAAGGATTACTAACCGTATTCAGCAATTATAGAACCATTTCACTTATTCATCATGTAAGTAAAATCTTACTACAAATAATCAAATAATTTTTTAATTTCAGAGGCAGTCATTCGTACCAGGAAAAGTAACGTGTTAGCAGATATTGAACACCAGACAAATAACAGAAAAAGCTAGGAAACACATTATACCAATGCTCCTCTGTTACTGCAAAGAGAAAGCCAAACGAACTTGAAAGTCACCGCATCACGCAAAATCATCAAGCAGGGTTCAGAGTATAATTTTATACTTACGTTTAAAATTAGGCTCTTCGTGATTCTAAAATGTCTATTTACACTTATGCACAATGGATTAAAGTGTAGTTGTTCTCTTATAATTCTAAGCTGAAAATAAGCAGATGAAATAGTATAAAACCTTTTCTTGTCTTGTCAGAAATATAGCAAAATATAAAAATTTACGAGTTCATGCAAGCAAGCAATTAACTTTTTGCACAGCCCTTAAGTATGACTTCAAAGTAAGTCATTGGAGCGAGAAAGAATAAACTTGTGTAATCAAGATTCACTTTACCCTGCCCAATGCTCCAGACCATCCACTCCCCCCCCCCCCTTTTGATAAAACTTTGATGAGCTATGGAGGCTCTCTTGGCTATGGTTATACAGATGTTTTACGACAAAGCCGACCTACTGATAGATTGATTCCGGCAAGCATGAGTATAAAAAGAGTAAGCAATGAAATTACTGAAGTTGATAACTTAACAGTTTGTCTACGTTACCGGTCCCCTGGGACCGATGTTCGTTATTATTAAAGTTCGGTGTGTGAAAACTGCAAACTTTGTTAATCTTCGCTTGTTTTAAATGCTACAAACAGCAATATACTTGTCTTAAGATTCTAAACATTTTTAAAAGAAAAAAATGTACCGAGCTCTGGGGGCCGGTAATGCACAGAGATTACAATTTGCTACTCGGGTGCGAGACTCGGGTGAATAGTGCGACATTTAGTATCGTTTGTATTTCAAAATCAGAAGATGGCAACATGTTGCCAAAAATCGAACAGAATGGTGACGAATCTTAGAGCAGGCCAAGATCCACAGAGGATTTTCGAGCCAAATATGATGATGATGATGTATTTCAATAGCAGCTGTGTTTTTATTAATAAAGGTGCGTCCTCATTTTATGTGGTTTTACTAGTCTAAAAATGTGATCTCGCGTTAAACAATTTTGTTTTTAGCTCAAACACCTGATAAAACAAAACAAAAACTGTAGAGTGTAAAGAATCGAGACTTCAGTTGAAAATAAAAAATATGACGAAGATAACCCAAGTATTGTAAATTCGCGCCAAAGTCTAACTGATTTAAGAGACCATGTGGTTGCAGAGTTGCCAAATAGTGACAGTGAAAATGAACGGGACGATCCTGTTGATTCGGACGATTCTGTAATCGACAAAAACTATGTTCTTTTTTCAGACAAATCGTATAGTGATGTAAGTGAGAGTGATTTATTCGACGATGATAATGAGCCAGAAATTGATAACGAAAAAATGTCAAAATCTGAAAATGATGATGAAAACGAGTGACATGATATAGGTGAAAGTGACAATAAAACTGGTGAGTTGAATCAATATCAAGATATGCCTATATTAAGTTTTAACGTTATCGAAATAAAAAATCGTATAGACGCTTACAATTTATTTGTAACCGATGATTTTTTACAAAATATTGTCACTAAAATAAATAGATTTGCTCGGGAAATGTTAAATATACAATACATCAATCAAAATCACGTATACGTTAATGGGTTGACTACAATACAGCCGAACTGAAACGTTTTTTTTTTCAATATGTATAGTTATGGGATTGATGACGGTCCCGCAATAAATTTATATTGGTCGAAAGATCCTATGTTGAGGAATGACTTTATTACGACTACCATGAGACAAGACAAGTTCCTTTTACTAATGCGTTGCATTCGTTTTTGTAATAATCAGTAGTGTAATAAAGATGATCGGCTCTATAAGTTAGGTGAAATTTCAAAAGTACTGAATAAAAATTTTCAAGCTGCATTAACATCAGGACGGATTTTGGTAGTCGATGAAGGTGTAGTACCCTATCAAGGAAGACTGCAAATAAAGCAATATCTGCCAAATAAAACACACCCGTATGGAATTAAGTTATATAAGTTATGTACAGTGGATGGTTATACTAACAACATAATTGGTTATCGTGGTAAAAATACGACTACCAATGCAAATACTGCTCAGAGTGAGCAGATAGTGTATTATCCTCTTGAACATGTTGAATTCAAAAATGGTTACTATCGCTACTTGTATGCTGATAATTATTACTCGAGTTTACCTTTAGCCCAATCATTACTCAAAAAACAAATAATTTTTTATGGAACCCTGAGGTCCAACAGAAGAGGTATTCCAAAACGGGTCCTAAAAAAATGAAAATGGGAGAAATTTGGAGTACACAGAACAACTCCTTACAGATTATAAAAAATGGACAAACGGCCAGTTCTGATGTTAAGCACTGATCCAACCCATACAACTACTTTAGAACCAACAGGAAAGCGAAACAAGCAACGTGAGTTTGTATTGAAACCAAAGTCAATTATTGATTACAATCAAGCAAAAGAAGGAGTAGACTTTAGTGATCAGATGAGTTATTATCATTCCGTTTTAAGAAAAAGTTTAAAATGGTACCGTCAACTAGCCTTTGAATTTTGGCTTGGAACATATATTGTAAATGCCTGGATTGTTTATAACAAGATTAGTTGTTGTTCCACAACATTATCTATAATGGAATTTAGAAGAAGATTGGCGCAGAAGTTACTTGTTACTACAACTGCACACGAAAACACCACTACTCCCAAAAGAGTTCCACATACTTTTGTTAAACCGTCGCGTCTGTACCTGGAAAGAAAAGGAGAAGACAATGCCAAGGATGCTATCATAAACTAAGAGAAACACATTTAAGCAAACAGGCAAGTAATATGTTGACAAAAGTAACAAGTTACTGCAATGAATGTCCTGGATAACCAGGAATGTTTTTATCTTGCTTTAATAGCATTCATAAAAAATAATCTATTTTTCTGAAACTTGATTGTTTTTTTAATAACTCCGAAAAGATCTTTTTTTTTCCTGAAACTATGTTTTTTTTGTTTAATTACTATTGTTTGTTTGTTTATGTTTAAATGACTGCGGACACTAAATCCATTCGCCAATCTTACAATTTGAGGTGTAGTGTGTGTGTGTGTGTGTGTGTGTGTGTGTGTGTGTGTGTGTGTGTGTGTGTGTGTGTGTGTGTGTGTGTGTGTGTGTGTAGAGTAATTGTCTTGATACTTAGCAAAGTCGATGTCATTGTCTTTGCTAAGAGACGCTAATTGTATCCGAACGTCTGCGGTCCCTCCGGTGTGTACCGATCACACAAGGATAGAAATTATTTTCATTTATTAATTTTTTTTTTTTAATAAACGAAAATTTCCACCCAGGTGCGATTCGAACTCACGACCTTTAGATTTAAAGGCAGGCGCTCTTACCACTGAGCCACAGAGGGGGTTGTTTAATTACTAAGGACATAAATATTATTTAGTTTATTTGTTTTTGTTTATTTTTTATTTTTATTTATTTTTTATTTTTGCTTATTTGTTTATTTTGTTTTTTGTTTTCAAATATCATTTACAATAATAAAATATTAAAAAGTTTTGATCTTTTAATTTAAATCTGTAAAAAATAGTCTTAATACTTTAAAATATTCGTAACAGGAAACGAATGACAATGGTAAGTTTTAAAATGTTTTTACTGTTAATAACTGATCTTAAAACTCGTATAATTTATATTATAAAACTGTAAAAATGTAAAAACTAATTACGTCACTACCAGTCCCCGACGGTCGGTAACGCACCATGTTTACGTCAAGCCACCGGTCCCGGGGGACCGACAACGCACTATTCTTTGGTTGACATATTTTGGGAACGCAGTCAATCTGTTTATTGCCGAAATAGTTAGTTGATATGCTTATATTAATAGATGAAATCTTAGCAACGCGTAGCTCTCATTACAATATGCGAATTAGAGTAAATCTCGTTACAACGTTAACTAAGTACTATTTAATTTATTAGCTAATAATATGTAATAAGTGCTAACCATATGCGTTAATCGATAAAGATGTAAATATCCAAAAGAATGATATTTATATTCCGGCGGTATATACCACGATAGCGTAGCAGAATCGGCAATGTAGCTTATTTACCACGTAGCAACTCTTATTTGCTATAAGGTAACTTACTTCTTTGTTCCAAAAATGACTTGGTGTTTGACTTATGATATTTTTAAATCGTCTGTTTTCCTCATTTACTGATGCAGATGCCAGCGTCACAAAGAAAAATCTCAATATAACACATAGAAACGAATAAAAAAATGATATATTGAACAATAGTGACTCCAGTGGCCTAAAAATAATCATACATTAAAAAAAAAGTGATGATTCTTTAAACCTTAACTACTATAAGTCAAAAGTAATTATATGAGTATTACAAGTTGGTCTATAAGACCCATTTTTTTATATAAAGAAAACAAACACATTTTTTGATGATTTTTTATTTATAAACTAAGATTAAAAAATTAAGTACCATAAATGGTTTAAACACAAATTAAATTTATTCTTTGCATTTGTTGCATACTTAAACACAACATTGTAAATATTTATGCATTTTACACTCTGCGCAAACATAGTTCGTTTTTCTGTCTTTTTTGGCTGGATAAAGATGACATTTCTTTCTTTTTTGATTATCATTGGCTTAAGGAGGCTCAAGAACACTTAAAAATTTAGTGCTTAGAATATCTACCGTAATAGCTCGAATATGTCGTTCACATTAGAGTTATACATTCTTCTCTTCATGTGTGTAATGTATTTGTTGCTTTGAGCTAATTGTTTTATGATTTTTTTCCGGGGGATAGCATTTTTTTTATTTACAAACTAATACAACACTTTGGCGTTAATACCTGCAATATTATGAACAGCAAAAATTACTGCTATTGGGCTTTTTTGTGATCTTCAAGCTACAGAATATTGGCACATTTCTGATTCAAGGTATCCACACATTTTGTTTTCTTATCAACAACATTGTCATGGTGCATTGTAGATATCAGTAATACACTTTTGGCTTTCTTAGGTACATAAGATACCATGGAAACATTAAAAGTAAATTCAAACGAAGAAGTATCAACTGGTCTTTTTCTTTGAGGTAGAAATTATGGCAGAATTATTATATTTTCTAATTGTGCCAACGTAAGGAATATCCTACTTTATTTAATTCACGAACTATTTATACCGAAGTGTACCAGTTATCGCCAAACACATAACGTATTTTGCCAAGGATTGGTTGAGTCGCCCGCAAAACCACTTCGGTGGGATGAGAGAAGGGTGATTTTGCAGTTTTAGTTTCGTTTTTGCCGCTGTATATTTCTGCGTTTTACTACAGGTGGGTAGTTGTTGCAACAATTTTGTATAAATTGTTGAAATATATTAATTATTGGGGTCAATTTAGTGTCTCTTATTCCCTTAGTTCTTGTCGTAGCATCACAAGTCGGAGATACATTATAAAGAAGAATAGTGCTAGTGTCATTAGACAGCGAAATAAATCACGCTTGTTCCATCAGTTGCCCACATTAAACATCAATTCTAGTGTCAAGATTTAAATATTTCTTATGATGCATAATGAGTTTATATATGAGCATAATATGTTTATATGTTTGCATATAGAGCAAACCTATAAACGCTTTTATTTCTGAAAAATTCACAGGATGTATAAAAGCGGGAACGAATCAATCTCTGGAATTTTTATTTCGTTTGAATGTCCCGTATTGCTGTTTGATAACTTTAATCATTTCGTTGGTCCAAAGCATTACTTCTTCCAATATATCTGGTGTAATCAGAAATTTGCAAGTGTCTATATTACGGTCAGGAGTATTAGCGCGAATGGCAACTTTTAAACCAGGCAGAACTGTAACAATATTCTCTTTAAAAGCTTTAGGCTGTTGAAATAAGGCATCAGTATCCTCGAAGGTAAGAGGTTTTTTTCGAGCCGTTTTAAACTTAAAAGAATAAAATACTTATCATATTATTTAAAAAACGACAAAAAACTATTTCAAATAAAATAAATTAGGATATACAAAATTAACCTGTCATAAGATAATATTTACCTTAAACACAATATTGCTATGTATTGCTTATAAATAAGAGTAAAAAGCAAAAATTACTTAAGATGGGTAGAGTGCGTGATTGCTGAGAGCTCTCTGGGTCTGACAGACCCAACTTATAGTAGCTGAGGGTTAAAGCTACCTGTCTAAATATTACTGCTTTTGTTTAATTTAAAACGAAGATTTAAGAGGTTTTAGGAAAGTCAAATATTATCCATGCCCCCTACACCTTACAGACATATAAGGAGGTTGGAGGTAACAAAAACAATTTCAATTTAAAAAAACTTAACTGAATCTTTATTTGTCATAAGCGAAGAAAATATTGACACGTGTGTACCAAAAGGATATAATTATATAATACTGTTCAGTATGTTATATATTTTTTAATATATTAACCTAACACAATTACATGCCAAAGTGGTGCTGAAGTTGTAGAAGAGATGAAAAAACATTTTAAAAAAATGCATTATCGCCACTATATATAGCAGAAATCCTAATGAAAATAAACTAGAAAAAAAAATAGTATTACGACAATTTTGTATAACTTATTCCATATAACAAAGTTCTTGGACGAAACTGAAGAAGTAATAAAAATCTATAATATTCTAAATGTCATCGAAATATCCCGAAAGTTCTCATAAGGTGTGAAACACCAGGAAATGTTCATAAACAATAAGTTAACATTTCGAGTTGTAATTGAGTTCTTCAATGCTTATGTTATTCAGTTAAAGTTATTTTCAAGCAAATAATAATTACCAACAAGTTCTCCGATTTCAAAACAGTAAATTCGGGGCTAATCTCAGATCGTTTTTTGTAATCGGTATTTTAATAACGATTTCCGAAGTAAAAGTCGAGAAGTCAAATAAATTAATTTCAAACTAACATTGTGACTTTACTCCCAAATAAAATAGTCAATCACATATAGATGCCTCAAGAATTGTAGAAATCACATAGAAATGCCTATTTTCGATTTTAGTAAAATCGATTCCAAAAGGCCACTGACAGAAAAAGAACTAGAAGAAGAGGCTACGCGTATTATGAATGGTGAAGACTTTGACTCAGATTTCTTCGAAGACAGTGGCAGCAACTAAGAAGAAGATAATCTGGATATGTAATCTTCGGACTCAGATAATGAAGTTGTCAAAGATTTGATGTATCTTCTTGTTCTAATGAACCAACAGGACAAGATGCCATTTTGGATATTAAATAAGTTTCTACGTCAATATCTGGATAATCAAAGTACGTAGTGATCCCAACAAAAAAAAGTTTTAAGCGTAAGAATGGCCATGAGTGGTCTACTGAAGTTCCCCATAAATCAAGAAGGACAGCTGCAAGGAATGTCTAGAGGCGTGATGCCAATGATCAACTCCATTGCAGCAGTTGGTGTTGTTTTCATGGCACCTGTTATATTTATGCAAGCCATCCGCTGAATATGGTTTAGTTTGTTAATCGCTGTTACCTGTAGCACTTTTGGTACCCAAGGAATAGCTCCGTAAGTTAGCATTGACCTAATGACAGCGGTGTAGACCCAGGCGATCACCCTGGGCGTGAGGCCCCAGGTGCGGCCAACCGTTCGTCGACACTGTTCATAGGCAATATATGCTCTTTTAGCTCTACCATCTAGGTGTGAGTTCCATGTTAACTTCTTGTCGAGGGTAATACCAAGGTACTTCACCTCGTCAGAAAAATTTAGACTGTAGTTTAGAATCCTTGGGGGTATTAAGCCCGTGATTCTTCTTTTCCTGGTAAAGAGGACCATCTCTGTTTTCTTAGGATTTATATATAGTGAGTGTTCCTTGCACCATGTTTCTATTAGTCGAAGAGCAACTTGTGATCTCTCACATAGTGTGTTCTCAAACTTACCGCTTTGCAGGACAGCAATATCGTCTGCATAGGCTATTGTGTAGAAACCGTTGCTGTTGAGTTGGTCAACCAGGTTGTCTAGAACTATGTTCCATAGTAGTGGTGATAGCACCCCTCCCTGTTGACATCCCCTCGTAACCATGCCTCTAACAGAAACGCCTTCTACATTTATGCTTATTGCTCTACTAGAGAGCATACTAAATATCCATTTGCTTATGGCCAGGGGAACATTCCTAACGTTGAGCTGTTGGATGATAGTTGGGAATGTGGTTTTATCAAACGCTCCCTCAATGTCTATGAATATACCTAGGGTGGATTCAGAACTTCATCCCTTATGTACCTCTCGCATAGCCTCCTAATCGTTTGCAACAGAAAGGATGTTAGGCTAATTGGTCGGAAAGCCTTTGGTAAGGTGTAGTCCATCCTACCTGGTTTTGGTATGAAGACCACACGTACCTCTCTCTACTTCTTAGGAATATATCTCAGAACCAAAGAGGCTCTGAATATTTCCACGAGGTGCGGCAGAAGGATTTCCAGTCCCCACCGTAGTAGGGCTGGATATATGCCGTCAGGCCCTGGTGATTTGAAAGGGGTAAAGCACGATATGGCCCATTTTACCTTTTCCTCATTAATCATTGTTCTGACGAGATGCCAGTCGTTTGTTGAGGGTATGATTGTTTCTTCCATCCGGTTTGGTAATGTTGAGACACTAGAACCGGGAAAGTGTGTTTTCATCAGGACCTCAGCACTTTCGCGAAGGTTGGAAGTTTTGTTCCCATCTTCCTTCGTTAGTATGCCGACATGCCGATGTGGGTCCTTTGAGAGTGCTTTTTGTAGCCTGGAAGCCTGCGGGAAATCTTCGATTTCCTCACAGAAGGTTCTCCAAGCAGCTCTTTGTCTTGGTCTGCAGACTTTTTTAAACTCTCTGAGATTTGATTGATAAGAATCCCAATCCTCTTTGAGTTTGGTGCGTTTCGCTCTATTAAAAGCTGTTCTTGCTATCTTTCTAAGGTGTTCCAATTCAGTGCACCACCAAGAGTTGGTTTTGCGACTTTCCTGGACCATCCTTATTGGACAGGATTTTTATAAGCATAGCTTATTTTGTTTTGGATAGATACCGTATACCTTTCCAATTCTATATTAGTTCCTGGAGTTGAAGCCTTTTCATTCCGCAGAGCATCTTCTAAGAGTCGGTTGTAGAGTTCTACATCCGTACTCTTAGGGTCGCGTGATTTGACAAGGCTTTTTTCCAGACTAATATTATAGGTTAGCCAGCGGTGGTCAGACATAGAAATATTATCCGATACCAAAAGACCACTGACAGAAAAAGAACTAGAAGAAGAGGCTACGCGTATTATGAATGGTGAAGACTTTGATTCAGATTTCTTCAAAGACAGTGGCAGCAACTAAGAAGAAGATAATCTGGATATGTAATCTTTGGACTCAGATAATGAAGTTGTCAAAGATTTGATTGTATCTTCTTGTTCTAATAAACCGACAGGACAAGATGCCATTTTGGATATTAAATAAGTTTCTACGTCAATATCTGGATAATCAAAGTACGTAGTGGTCCCAACAAAAAGAAATTTTAAGCGTAAGAATGGCCATGAGTGGTCGACCGAAGTTCCCCATAAATAAAGAAGGACAGCTGCAAGGAATCTTATTCACTTCTTATTCGTATCAGGTCTATGAGGTACCGCTAAAAACTGTAATACTTTTAATGAGCACTTCTTAAATTTCTTTTCAAACGCGCTACATGAAATTATTTTGAAACATACAAATGCAAAAATTGTAAGACAAGCTGAGAAACATAATAATTATGAAATGAAGGGTATTTAATTATGAAATAAAGGGTAATTATGAAATGAATTATGAATGTATGAAAAAAATATCAATTGAAGGGCCTTACTTATAATTCTTGTCCGTTCTGACGCAAAAAAGATTAAGTACCATTTATCTGCAAAATATATGTTTAACATATTCATTTTAGGAACGTTTTACAGTGCGTCTATCAGTTGTAACCGCTTTACATTTCTACTAATTGTATAACATTTGACGAACAGTAAACAGATAAGAGAGACAAGTAAATGATCCCTTTACTCATATCCTCGAAATATGGGATATTTTCATTGAAATATGCCGCACTTTATATACTCGATCATTATATCTTACAATTAATGATCAAATGTTAGGATTTCGGGAAAGATGCTCTTTCAGGATGTACATCCCCAGTAAACCTTCAAGGTGTTATGATATGTGATTCCTCCAGTAAATATATGTTGGATGCAAGTTCCTATTTGGGAAAGAAAACTAATGCAAATGGTTTGCCACTAGCAGAGCATTATATCAAAGAACAAACAAAATCTATCCATGGATCAAATCGGAACGTAATCATGGGCAACTAGTTTACGTCAGTGAAACTAGACGATGAACTGTTACAAGAGCTATATAAATTAACAGCATTAGGTACTTTTGGAAGAAGAAAAAGAAGGTACTCTTCGCCAAAACAAAAAAAAAATTACACAGAGATGTTGGCACTTAAAGATCGAAATCAAAACTCTTCGATATTCTGTTTTGTCAGAAGAAAAGTTTGTTATCTTACGTCCCCAAAAAACAGAAATAATTTTACTGCTTTCTACTGTACACGAAACGGCAGAGGTAGCAGAAGAAACAGGCAAGCATATAATTATAAAAAATTACATTAACACAAAATCAGGCGTAGATACTTTTGACCAACATGAATTGTAACAGAAAAACCCGAAGATGGCCGTTGTGTGTATTTAAGGATATAGTTTATATAGCCAGTACTAATTCCTATTTGATTTACACATACAACACATTAAAACGAGGTAAATAGCCTGTCTCTCAGTAACACTATATGTTTAATTTGAACCAGTCTCCTCCAAACCATGGATGAGACAAAAATTTTCAACCGATATTTTGCGTCGAAATATTCGTCACGATATGGCTCACATTTTAACAATACCTGCTGCAGAAGAAGTTCCCACACATTAAGAAAGTAAAAGAAAAATTTGCTTTTATTGTCCAAGCCAAAAACGGCAAATGACAACTACATATTGCCAAGTATGCAAGCTTTCAATATGTGGTGAGCATCGTGAAATAATTTGCACCGAGTGTTTGAAACATTCTTCTTCTTCTTACGGTGCCTTATCCTTAACGACGTTGGCCAGTACATTTGCCCATTTAATCTTATTTGTAGCAGCCCTGAATAGTTCTATGGAGGTCATGTTCGTCTATTGCCGTATGTTTTTAAACCAAGAGTTGCGTCTTCTTCCTGGTCCTCTTTTGCTATTGACTTTGCCTAAGATTATAAGTTGGTGCATTTCATACTTTTGATTTCTTATGATGTGACCAAAATATTGTGTTTTCCGTTGTTTTATTCTAAGCATAAACTCTCTTTCCTTATTCATCCTCCGCAAGACTTCCGCATTTGTCCTATGGCTCATGTAGGATATTCTGAGCATTTTACGGTAACACCAGAGTTCGAATGCTTGTATTATTTTTTGTGTTGCTTCTGCCATTGTCAAAGCTTCAACACCATAGAGCAAAGTGGAGAAAACATAGCACTTAGAAGATTACTTCCAAGGTACGTTGTTCTTGTTGCTCTTTCCAGATCTGTTCCGTCGATATTGACCTTTACCCTTCTGTTTTGGTGCTTGCTGATGACCATGGTTTTTGTCTTCTTTGTATTCAATTTCATTTCAAATTCTCTACAGGCTGTCGTTTCTCGGTCCATTAAGCGTTGCAGAGCTTCTGCAGGTTATTTATTCATTGCCCGTTTATAATTATAACATCCTGTTCTCGGACGCGACTAGTTCACGTTCGAGACGCATCGCCCCGCCCCTTATTTTTCCTGTTGGCCCCTCCCTGACCTGAAAATCCCTAATCGCTACTTCGGAAAGTACAAAAATAGGCGATTTTCAGGTCAATCAAGTCAGTCATTCACGTGCTCTCCGAGAGCTTAGTGCTCTCGGGGCTCTGCTTTTCTTTTAGCCCTACCTTTACTCTGTGGCTGAGTTACTCTACAGTACTTTGGTGTTTTATTTCGACCTCCATTTGGTTATGTAAGAAATAACTTGCCTTTATCAAGGCAAGTCACCGAGAGAAGAGAACCTGATGGTATATTTCGACTAAAATATTATTTTCTCGTGTAAGAAATAACCCGTCTTTTTCAAGACGGGTACATCAGCTGAAATTTCTACGAATCCATACCCCGCAAATGGATTCAAGTAGAGGGGCTTTCGTCGAAGTTTCCGAAGCCCTCTACAGAGCACACGGTGGTACAGAAGGTGATTGAGACCCTTTCCATTTACCCCGCGGTGACAATCCGAGGTGCCTTCCAAAGCTTTCTGAAATATCTTCTCAGAGTAAACATTGAACAGCAAAGGTGATAGGACACATCCCTGTCTTACTCCCTTCTCGATATTGATTTTTCCAGATGTTTCGCTTTTTATTCTGATTTTAGCCTTTTGTTCTTGGTAGAGGTTTGAAATGATCCTTAATCCTTTATCATCGATATTACATGACCTTAAAATATTTATTAGTTTATCATGTTTCACCAGGTCAAACGCCTTCTGAATGTCTATAAAACACAAGTATACATCAGAATCGACATCTCTACACCTTTCAACTAGCACACGTATTGAAAAAAGCGCTTCTCTTGTTCCGAACCCATTCTTAAAACCAAACTGAGTTTGACCAGTGTGTTCGTCTAGTTTATTGTATACCCTAAACATTAACCAATTCTATTTTTTATTCGTTTAAAATATGTTATTATAGTGATAAAAACTCTTCAGTTTAGATTTTGAATATACCTTTTGTAATTATAAGGCATTTTTAAAGGTACTAAAATATACGATAGTCCGGTAATCACTTGCGGCTAAACAAGTCCGGTAATCTAGGGTTAAACAATAGATACATTACTTAGATCGAAAAATGAAGACTTAATTTAAGAACTCAATATCTGCTTAATAAATGATAAAATAATACAATACAGAATTGACACAACATATAAATATAATTTGAAATTGAATAAATAAGGGATAATAAGTAAAAGAATCCCCATAAAATAAAAGACAAACAAAATATGGATAGAATGTGAAATAAAGAAAGAGAACAAATAATAATTTAGCTTAGTTTTATTTTAATTTCTATTAAAATTTCCATACGCTTGTGCTCACAATAATTATTTTAAATATTTTTTTTAAAACAAGTGTCTTATCTTACCTTAAAGTTGAAAATAACCTAACAATAATAAACGATAAGTTTCCAATATAACTGCAAACTATCAGACTCGAAAAAATCTTGCTGTGATAATCCAGTATATCGGAGAATCTGATAATATCCTTCCTTACTTGAGCAATAAAGTTGAAAGTAATTTCCTAAATCATAAAAAGTATATTTTTTATCGAATTAATGTATCTTAAAAAAATCCACAAGGAAAATAGATTCCTGCAGCTGACTGTATACCATGTATCACAGAAAGAGGTTCAATCTTTGTAAGTAAGTATATTTAAAAAACTCTTAAAAGGGCTACATCAAATTAACAAACGTTTTCGGAATAATAATTCTATGATCAGATTAAAAACCTAAAATAAGTATAAACCATTTAATTAAAGCAAACATGATTGAAGTTTTGACTAAGGTTAAAAAAGCAAAATGGTTATACTTTCAGGTTAACATGCCTGAGCCACCAAAATATTAAAAATCCTTTAAAGTAAATGAAGTTACCAAAGATTGTACATATTGTTGTTAAAAATTAATTATGTTTAATATTTTATTATATTTTACTTCAGGTCACATACACCCATGCCTTACGTGAGTACCAGCGTCCGGAAGGTAGACCTCTTCAAACGGACTTTAGCTGGTAACTGATTGACAAGATACCTATGAACGGTGTCGGAAACAAAATGTCAATGTTACCATAGTTATAGCCAATATTCCTACAGAAAAACGATTTAAATGTTTTAGTGATGTTAAAAATGATAACAGCAATCCAGGTGTTGGGATTTAAAAATGTTTTTTATTATTGAATTTTGGATATGAAAGATGTAAAATTACCGATGGAGTTAAAAGTCATGTTTAAGAGAATGACGTATGCATTAGGCAGGCGATGTTACTCTTTGTCATATGGAGTGTGGTCTAAAAAGTGTAATTTGTGACTGATTAGCTTAGATATATGATATTGTCGTTTATTTTGATCACATCTAGGACAAGGTAAAATTGAATTGTATATATTTGTAGCTAATATAAGACCTCGTTTTAAAATGAAATTGTTTATGACTGCTCGTACGGTAAAAAGGTTAATATAAGTGGGTCTAATGAATCGTCCGGCTGAAGAAATTAAAGTTATAACCTATGGTATTAAATCCCATATCTTGATTACAGGGATCATTGACATAAAAAAAATATACAGGGTGGTCCTTAAGTAATTGTACAAAAAAAAACCGTAGATTCTACACATTAAAATATTACGTTTTAAATCAAGTTGCTTTAATAAAATGCTGATATTAAAAAAGATACAGGGTGTTAAATTGGAAATTTAAAATTTTATTTTTTGCTATAACTTTCATGTTTGTAAACACTTATGTATAAAAATTTACAACTGGGTACTATTTAATATCAGAAATTATAATTTGATGCACACTTTAATATAGCTAATAGAGGGCACCACATATACCACATATGTGGCATACATTTGCACTTAACTTTTGTGTGCTTCAAGTTACCGGTATTTTTGATAAAAAATATTAAAGATACATTATTTTAACAAAAAAAAGGTATACCTTATTCCTTTCATCTCTATAGTTCTTTCTGGTGATGCCAGGGATGTAGCATTATATATACCGACGTTGAGTTTTAAGGGTTTTGTAAGTTTGGTTTCTTTACTTGTCAGAATATTATCCCCCCAGAATACAGAAATGTAATACATTTTAATATAATGACATTTATATTTTATTTTTGGTGTTAGCCGGTTAAAGTCAATGATGTACTTGAAGATAGTTTTGGAGAAGACAGAAAAAGGTATAAGGACTTTACTCCCTTATAATAGAAAGGAGAGCCGTCAACGGCAAGCAAAAGATACCTTTAGTAAATTTGTATAAAGACAAAAAAATTACAATAAGTAATTCTATCAAAAATTCGTAAAACTAAATAAAACTGGATGACAGAAAAATGCAATTAAATAAAGATATTTAAAAAATGGCTATTGCTAATTATACCTATACACAATCGTACCGGTTGTGAGTGTATTTCTTGCCCAAAAAGTTCTGAGACTAAAGAAAAACTAAAAATAATTTTAAGTCGAATAATGGAGCCAGTGATAGGTAAATACTCTGACTTAGATACTTACAGGATTTTTAAAAATATTCGTTTCCATTTGCGTAAAAATATAATGATTTTTTAAAGTTTTTGATATCTGTCGCAATCGTGAACTAAGTATTAAAGAAATTGCTATCAGGAATATGTCTCCACTTGCCCATATTATAGCAACTATCCATCCAATAACCTAGAAATACATAACTAATAACAATATTGTAACACTAACTGAAATTTAATCAGTTTCCGGAGATATTTTAATACAGTTTTAATAGTTGTATCTATTGTTAAATTTTGCAGTCCTTTTTACGGGTTTTAAGTTTTTAAGTATGCAAGTGGTTTTACTAAAAGCGTACAAGTGGTTTTATATGAAAAAAATATGGCTGGTAATGACTGGAGCGAAAACGTTTTCTTCTATTGTTTCATTTTTATTTTTCACACAATAGTTTTGTCTGAAAAATATTTACAACAGTCAACAGAACAATAATGACATATGTAGAAGAAACACGATCTGACAAAAATAATGTTAGAAAGAGCAGAGATGAACACTCTTTTTGAAAAAGTTTAAATTCCGTATTTTCTAGACATTATTTCAAGCCTTATATTTTTTGCCAAAATTTAGAATCGCAATTTCGGGTTATAGGTTTTAAAGATTATTCTCTAGGAATGAAAATTTTATGGCGACAAGTCAATGGAAGTGGCAAATTTGATTAATCTTAGCGTAAATCTTAAAAAATAGAAAAAATTGCACGTTTATTTTGTTTAAAGAAGCTCACTTCATTTCTGGCAAAATACAAAATTTTCATACAAAATTTCTAGACTTCGCCTTTAAAATGCATTTTGACGGATAAGTAAAAAATAAATAAACACCAGAAGCTTCTTTAAATTAAAGGTGGAGTATGGATCAGTTGTAGAATTCGAGAAGGTGGATAAGTATGTACATGGATACCCTTAAATAAACTGAAATCAATCTAATAGGCGAGCGGTTTACCCCTCAAAAGACGCTTAGAAACAGAATATACCTACTAATTTTTTTTTGCATTTCTAATGCACCAAACCTTTTTTATTCGATTCTATATATTTTTTCAAGATGAAATGTATTTTTTTTTCAATTTTTACAAGTGGGCTGGCAATTGTTATTAACAAATAACATACACAAAAGCAATTTCACCTAATTGCTTTGGATTTAATTTTTTTTAGGTGTATCTCATCAAAATAAACACTTTTTCTTTCTTGATAATTTTTCGAAAAATGCTTCCTTTTCGAGTTATTTGCATTTTTTTGTTGAAAAAAATGCCTAATTAGTGATTTTTGGGATTTTTTTTCTAAAAAACTACTAAATAAATTGCAATTCTACAAATAGCTTTATAATCTTTAAACCGTCGAGTACAAGTTAGAATATTTTGACAAGGATAATTTTTTTCTATCTTGCTAAAAACGTGGACCCAAATATTTCGAATATGCCTTTCGAGCAGTCTACCGCTAAGTGTGTACAGCGGTTGCGGCGATACAGGCGTGCGGTGCGTAGAAATATTTGTTTAGATTTAAAAAATTAATTTAATACAAATATTACGTACAATTTATTAAAAAAAAAGATATTTATAATTATTTTTATATAGACATAATATAATAATTAAAACAATTAAAATTAATTTTTTACAATGCTATAATAATGTAATTTTTCTTTTAATATACGAGGTGACTCTATTATTGAATGTTTTATTACAGTGAAATACATTAAGCAATATATAGTCAATTTTTATTGAGAAATATAATAAAATAAAAATATAATATTATTTATACATCGTTTTCATTGTCAATAATTTTCGTCAACACCAACAGGATTTCCATCTAATAAGCTGATTTCATTGTCTTCAATAAAGTCGTCTTTAACATTTTTACAATTCTCTGGTGTACATGTACATACTGCGCAGCATTCTAAATTATAGAAAATACAATTACAATTTTTCGTAGAACATTTTCCGGTACATGAGCAGAAATACTTTTGTAAAATATCTAAACTAGTTTCGCCTTCAAAATAATTAAAATCGAAACAATTATTTTCCATTGTCCAACCATGGGATAATGGATCAAAAGATGAAATAATATTGTTTTTTGCTTGAATCCATTCATTTATTTGCCACTTTGCTCTTAAGTAATGTTGTAATAATGCTGGTTTCGAAGGTGGTAATTTTTCATTAGATGCATTTTTTTAACGTAATATTACATCCTAATTCATTTATGGATTCATGATATTTTTTTAAACTTATTTTGAGGGTCATACAGTTTAGATAAAAATAGAGTCAAAACTGTAAGTCATCATCATCATTGGCTTTTACAACTCTTCGTGAGTTTTTGCCGCGTTTACTATTGCCTTCCATTGATTCCGATCCTGTGCTATTATTTCCCATGGCCTTACTTCCATCTTCTCTAGGTCTTCCCTGACAGCGTCTTTCCACCTTTTTCTAGGCCTTCCTGTCGATCTTTTACCATCTGGTCTTTCCCAAAATACATTGCTAATCAGTCTGTCGTCATCACTCCGTACCACGTGGCCTGCCCATCTTAATCTATTGGCTTTTATGTATCTTACGATGTTGCCTTTCCCGAAGAGAGTCTCTATTTCATTGTTGTATCTGCTCCTCCATTCATTTGTCACGCTGTCCCTGCAAGGACCATATATAATTCGCAGGATTTTGCGTTCCCATACTAATAGCTTATTGATTTCTTTCTTTCTCAATGTCCATGTTTCACTTCCATATGTCACTACTGGTCGTATTATGGTTTTGTACATTTGGATTTTGGCACGCCTTGAGAGAAGATTTGACCTCATTAGATGTTGAATGGCAAAGAATGATTTATTCCCCGCCAGTATTCGTATTTCAACCTCCCGTTCTCCTGTGTTTTCACTGGTAATTGTTGCTCCTAGGTATTTGAATTCTTTGACCACCTCAAAATTATGATCGTTTATGGTAATGTTTTGTCTTATTCGCTGTCGTTCCTTTTTTGATACGACCATGTATTTAATTTTTTCTTCGTTTATTTTCAGGCCTACGCTTAGTGTTGCTTCTTCAAAGTTCGATACTATATCCTTAACTTCCAGTGTTGTCTGTGCTACTGCATCTACATCATCTGCAAATGCGAGAATAATCTTTGCTCCTCTGGCAGTTATGTCTGGTTTGACTCTGGTATATATTTTTCGCATTGCGTATTCCAATGCTAGGTTAAATAGTAATGGAGACAGCGGGTCTCCCTGTCTGAGCCCGGTGCTTATGCCGAAAGCCTTTGAATTTTTGCCTCCTATTCTAATTTGTGCAAAGGAATTGTTGACACACATTCGCGCAATCATGGTCAGTTTCTTTGGTATGCCTAACTCCATCATTGCACTTCACAGTTTTAAGCGATCTATGGAATCATATGCTTGTTTGAAATCTATGAAGGTCTGGTGTACTTCTTTATTATATTCCCAATACTTTTCTAGCATTTGTCTGATAGTAAATATTTGGTCGATTGTTGATCTTCCAGGCCTAAAGCCGCATTGGTAATCGCCAATAATTTCCTCTGTATATGGCAGTAATCGTTTTAGTACAACTGAAGCTAATATCTTATATGTAGTACCGATTAGTGAGATTCCCCTGTAGTTGCCACATGTATCCTTTCTGCCTTTTTTATGTATTGGCACGATAATACAGCCACTCCATTCTTTTGGCATTATTTCTTGTTCCCAGGCTTCTTTCATTAATTGGTGTATTTTAGTTCTAAGTTCATGCCCTCCTTTTTTAATCAGTTCTGCATCTATATTGTCTAGTCCCGGGGATTTGTCATTTTATAGGGTTTCTATCGCCGTGATAATTTCTTCCAGGCTTGGCGGGGGTACTTCTATCTCGGCCGTTTGGTACTCACAAGTTGCTTTATTTCCATCCGCGTCTACCTGGACATTTAGCAGACTTTCAAAGTATTCAGCCCATCTTTCGATTATTTTATTTTCAGCTGTAATCATTTGCTCATTTTTGTCTCTCACAAAGTTCGGTGTTCTTATATATGCACCTTTCTTATGTTGTCTTACTTCTTTGTAGAATTTAGATCAAAACTGTAAGTCCTTCATCTAAAGGTAAAGTAGGCAAATTTCTTAATTTTTCCAATTGACTATCAGTTAATTTCTGCAAAGCTTTATAAGCCTTCTTTTTTCCCATATCATAAAATGAACTTGCGATATCACAAATTGTTATAGAATGCATTATGTGGATACTGTTGCACATTATTTTTCCAATTTCCTTTGCAATTTGATGTACAGGTATATATCGAGAACGATCCACATTTTTTTCAATATTTCCTGAGTGAAATCATAAAAGTGGATTATTTGTAAAATCATGATAATGAGATAAAAGTAAAATAAATATGTCTGTGTCTGGTAATTTAACAATAATTTGAATTTTTTTATCCAAATGCTGCTGTTGTAATTAAAAACGTAAAAAAATAACCCTAGTATTTGCTTCTAAGTGATTACATTGTAAATTTGAATCATAATTGATATCATAATTAATTATCAGATATTTTTCATATATATATATATATATATATATATATATATATATATATATATATATATATATATTTATATATATATATATATATATATTTATATATATATATATATATATATATATATATATATATATATATATATTACATTATTAAAAAAGTCGAAAAGATTCGAGCACCTACAGCACCTCAACCGTTGTACACGCTTAGCGGGATACTCTCGAAAGGCATATTCGAAATATTTGGGTTTACGTTTTTAGCGAGATAGAAACTATTTATCCGTATCAAAATATTCTAACTTGTACTCGACGGTTTAAAGATTATAAAGCTATTTGTAAAACTGGAATTCATTTAGTAGTTTTTTAGAAAAAAAAAATCCCAAAAATCACTAAGGCATTTTTTCAACAAAAAAATGCAAATAACTTGAAAAGGAAGCATTTTTCGAAAAATTATCAGGAAAGAAAAAGTGTTTATTTTGACGAGATACACCTAAAAAAAATTAAATCCAAAGCAATTAGGTGAAATTGCATTTTTGTATAAGTTATTTGTTAATAACAATTGCCGGCCCTCTTGTAAAAATTAAAAAAAAAATACATTTCATCTTGGAAAAATATATAGAATCGAATAAAAAAGGTTTGGTGCATTAGAAATGCAAAAAGAATTTTAGTAGGTTGATGCTCTGCTTATAGGGGTAAACCGCTCGCCTAAAGACTGATCAAGAACAACAGATTTACTGGTGCCATAAACAAAATAATTAAGGCCAAACATATATTTGGTAATAATAAAAAGTATATACAAAACAATAATTAGACCCACAATGCTATACGCTGCCGAAACTTGGACTATGAACAAAACCATAAATACCAGATTCGAAGCATGAAAAAAAAAAGATACTTCGCAGAATGTTTGGTAGAAAAGTAGTAGAGGAAGAATAAAAATGACAAATTAATGTGAAATACCAATTGCAATCTAACCTTACAATAACAAAAGTATTAAACAATTGTAGACTAGGATTAGCTCGGACATCTAGAAAAAACGAATGGTAATAAATAAGTCAAGAATATTGGTTGCAGAGTACCTACGGGCAACAAAGGGAGGAGGACCAAGAAACAAACGGTCTTGTTTTTCTTGGTGTGATAATCTTTACCTTATCTGCAGCAGCCCGGAAAAGCTGCACAGATGTTGTATTGAACCAGATTCTGAGGTTCTTTAACCAAGATGTTCTTCTTTTTCCTGAACTTCGCTTGGCAAATATTTTTCCTTGCATTATCGCTTGGAGGAGAGCATATCTGGATTCATTTCGCATAATATGTCCGATGAATTATAACTTTTGAGATTTAATGGTAGTCAGTAGCTCTCAGCTCTTATTCATTCTATCGACGACCTCCTCATTTCTGACTCGGTCAGTCCACGGGATCTTAAGTATTCTCCGATATACTTACATCTCAAATACTTTCAGTTTTTTGCACACATCTTCGTTTAAGGTCCACAATTTACCATCATAAAAAAGGACAGAGAAGACGTAGCATCTCAGAATTCCTACTTTTTTATCAAAAGAGAGGTTATGAATTTTAAAGAAGGCCCCCATCTGATTGAAGGTGGATCTAGCTTTCCCGATGCGTGCTCTAATCTTCTGGTTTCTTTTTACAGGATATTGGTAAAACAAACGGTAAAATGTAGTAATGGAAGATGCTATAGAGATTGAAATAAGAGATTTTATGCTGACAGCTAAGAATAGGTGACGATGGAAATTCATCATCATCTTTGGCTTGACAATCCTCTGTGGATATTGGCCTGCTCTAAGATTCGTCGCCATTCTGTACGGTTTTTGGCAACATGTTGCCATCTTCTGATTTTTAATATTCGTAAGTCGGTTTCTACTCCATCTAACCACCTAATTCGCGGTCGGCCTTTGCTTCTTTTTCCTACAGGTGTTCCTGTGGTTAGCTTTTTAGTAATGGTATTTTCTGGCAATCGTATTATGTGTCCAGCCCATCTAAGTCGCTGTGTTTTAATGAACGTTATGACATATGGCTCATCAAAGAGCTGATACAATTCAAAATTATATCTTCTGCGCCACTGCCCTTGGTTGTTTACAGCTCCAAATATTTTGCGGAGTATTTTACGCTCAAATATTCCCAAAAGTCTTTCATCTTTCTGTGTTAGAGTCCATGTTTCTGCTCCATATGTGAGGACCGGCCTCATCAATGTTTTGTATATAATAATTTTAGTTTTTCTTTGAATCTTTCTTGAGTGGAAATGCTTTTGGAGTCCATAGTATGCCCTATTTGTAAGATTTATTCGTCTTTTGATTTCTTTGCTTGTTTTATTGGTAGCAGTCAATAGCGACCCAAGGTATGTGAAGTTGTCAACACGTCCAAAGGTATGACTTCCAAATACTGTTTTTTGTTCCTCATTTGCTATCGGATCCTTTGTAACCTACATGTACTTGGTTTTGTCTTCGTTGATGACTAGACCGACCTGTTTTGCCGCTGTTTCCAATTCTAGGAGATATTGCTCAACATCTCGCTTGCTACGCCCTACTATGTCAATGTCATCAGCATATGCTAAGACTTGTATCGATCGATTGTAAATAGTACCGCCATCCCTAATTCGTGTAACTCGGACTGCCTTTTCTAAGGCAATATTAAATAGGAGGCAAGCCAGAGCATCTCCTTGTCTGAGTCCATCCTTTATCTCAAAGGATCTAGAACTCTCTCCCTGTATTCTAACAGTGGCTTCTAAGTTAGACATTGTCATTCTCGTTAGTCGGATAAGTTTCTCTGGTATACCAAACTCATGCATTGATTGGTATAGCACTGTTCTCTTGACACTGTCGTATGCGGCCTTGAAGTCGACGAATAGGTGATGGGTTTCAATATTGAATTCTAATGTTTTCTCGAGAATCTGTCTTATTGAATGAATCTGGTCAATTGTTGATTTTTCTGGAGTGAATCCAACTTGATATTTACCAATTATGCCCACTGTGTAAACTTGCAACCTTTCGTAGAGAATATTGGCTATTATTTTGTAAGCAGTTGTTAACAGGGTTATACCTCTATAGTTGTCACACTGGAGCTGGTCACCTTTTTTATGTAACGGGCATATCACGCCTTGAGACCATTCACAAGGTATTGTCTCATTATGCCAAACAAGAACTAAAAGCTGATGTAGTGTCTGTAGTAGGGCATCGCCACCATTCTTGTAGAGCTCACTGCAAATTTGATCAACTCCTTTTGATTTATTATTTTTAAGCTTTTTAATGGCTTGGGCAACGTTTTCGATGGTAGGTGGTCTTTCGTTTGGGTTAAAAGGATTCCAATCATTTCGATTTGCTAGGGTGTTTTCTGCTTCTTCGATATGATGGCCATTAAATTTTGCATCGAAAAATTCAACCCATCTGTTTAGGATTGAGGCTGTATCATTTAGGATGTTTCCTTCTACATCCTTACAGCTCCTTATTCTTGGCTTAAACTCTTTGCGCATTTTGTTTAGATTTCTGTAGAACTTTCGAGTTTCATTCATTACGACGATGGAAATTACTTATCCAGAAATTGACCTTAAAGGCTTGCAAACGCTTTACATACATACATTTTTTGTTTAAAATATTTTTTCTACAGCGAAAAACTTTCTTGCATCTTTTTGCTGATAACTGAAATATACATACATACAGAAAAAAATATTAAACGAACAATGCTGTATAATGGGTTTACAAGCAAGAGATAAAAGCATTTTATATTGCTACAGAACGAGAAAACCTCGGAAATGGGTATGGTAGTTATTTTAGCCCTTACTATTATTAAGATATCGTGGCCCACATGGTCAAAAGGCTTTTTAAAACTATAAAATAAACGTACAAACATTATTGTTGGTACACTTAGAGCAAACAAAACTTACCTAGTAACTAACCCTTGAGCTCTTGCTCTAGTGCCAATATGATTTTGAATAAATCAGATTATTTGTACGGTTTTGATATTTAGTTGCCGCTTTTTTGCTTTGACTTTTTATAAATATCAAGGCTCAAATGCTTAAGTTTATTTTCCACTAAGATGGGTTGATTATGAAGTATATCTTGAGAAGAGGAGACAAATTATACCTGATCATGAGAGTTATGTGTGCGGACTTCTCAGATTTTCTATAATTTTTCACTTACGAAGTTAATCTTTAAACAAATTAAGACAATTCTGAAGTTTTCCTGACCAGATCAGTTAAGTTAGTTGTTGGGATAAATCACCTATATCGATTAGATGTAGATATGGGCCAAGTTCCGATAGCGGATAGGAACTCCTCTGGATAGTCAGAAAAAATGAATCAATCCCTACCCTCAGATATTAGGTGTTTTCTGACCCAGGAAACTAGTATCTGCTTAGGGTCCCTTGTCCAGGGTAACGGATGAAGTCCACAATGGCAGCCACGGCGGAGAATAATTCGTTCGGTACGGTAAGGATGGCGGAAGTGGCAATCCCTTGATTTTACGGATTATATAGAATCACTATATGTAATGAAGGGCAGCAGCGATCATCAGTACCAGCTCAAGGCTTAGGCGAAATAATCCTGGATCGGCTTTAAACTGGGCTATCACGAGCATGACTGGAGAAGTTTAAATGGTTGTGATACTGCGATAAGTAAGTCAACGGGATACCACCCCATTATTATTCCCTACTTTAATCATAATGTCACTATCACATGACAAGAAAAGGTATACTGATCATGCTCATCGGACACCAAAATCCGGCAGTAGAAGACAAGCACACAGGGCTTTTCAGGCTGTTATCCAGCGAAATCGCTGTGATAAAGGAAAAGAAATCAGAAGAAAATCAGGTATCAGAATAGGCACATGTAATGTGAGAAGTCTCTACGAGCCTAGTAGGATACAAAACAGCATACGTGAGATAAAAAGGCTTAATATACCAGTTCTTGGGATAAGCAGAATGCGGTGGCCAGGGATTGGTAAATGTAACATAGTCGACCAAGATGTATTCTATTCCGGAGAAGAAGGCAATAACCACCGGAATGTGGTTATATGCAGCAAAGACAGCAAATATTTGATTTCATGCAAACACCTATGAATAACTGTTCTAATGAGACCTATTAGGTCGAAATACGTATAAACAGATACATAGGCGTTGTTTGCGTGACATCAAATTTTTGCTGTCTTTTTCATTTTATCCGGATCTGCTCTGTACGAGTACAAGGAACACAATTCGCTAAGGATTTCTGCTTAGTTGTAAAGACATGTCGTGGAATGCAAATTTTAGATTTCCCATGTCCCTTTTAACATATTTTATCAACATCTGTTTGCCTTGCAATTTTTAGAAGGCTCAGATTATAAGCAGAAATCTGAATTGTGTTTCGAAACTATTTTGCGGATTTTACAAATTTTAAAAAATTAATTAAATCTCTTACGTATAATAAAAAAGTCTTACCCACAAAACTATAGACCACGTAACTCCTGTAAGTAAATGACATAATACACACTGACTTGCCAAGTTCGTTATCCAATGAAATGCTCCATGGCTTAATATAACTGGAATATGAGGAACAAAATGTTCGACTGTAATAAAAATTCACCATTAAAATTCTCTATTTTTATGATTATGTTTTGAAAGTCTTAATTTGCAAACTTAAGACTACATATCATCCAGAAGGACTTGCCTGAGTAGAATAATATCTTTTATTTTGACTTTCTTCTATGTAATATATTTCTAGATACACGACAAATCAAATTAGAATGGTAGAATATTTTTTTATTCTTTGTCTTTTTTGACCCATATTTTATTTCATCTAAAGCATAGGCCTTACCCTTATCCTTTATTCTCGTACAGTAGTACATATCTTACCTGTTCATATTGTATGAGGTATATACTATGAGGATATTTTGCGAAAATTTATTTTCAAATTGTCTTGCTACGTACCGAGCTAATGCCAATCATATGTTGCTACTTCTTTTCTTATATTTTTGTATTTTTTCTTACTTTGTAGTGTACCTTAGTATACAGAACCCACAAACTGTAAACGGCTATCATTAGAAGTTTATAGCACACCTTTTTCCTCTATTTTAGGGATTTTTTTTGAGATCGTACAAAGATGTAATTTGATCACGTCTATCTCCCCCTTCTATAAAACGGTTGTAAAATGCGGTCGATACAGGATAAGACATATTATCCTTTGGACTGTCTACTTTTAAACAAAGTATAAAGCATATATCATTAATCGTAAATATATAACGAGTCAATCGCTGACGAGAAAATACTTCCCAGAAGCTATTTATTTCAGAAGTATTAAGAAGATATATTTAAAACTTGACTTGACGAAAAATAACAAAAAAGTTTTGTTGGTTGTTAAATTCTTGAATTCTTTGTCGAAATTCCTTGTGTTGTGTCCAACAAATAGCGCTTTTCTAGCCGGGTCATTTTGTTTCATCCGCATCCACCTCAGATGTCCTATCTTGTATCATTTTCTCAACACTCCATTGTCATTTACTGCTCCATAGATTCGCCTTAGTACTTTTCTTTCGAAACATCCTAACATGTTTTCATTATTTTTTGTTAGGGTCCAGGTCTCTTAACTATATGTTAGGACTGAGCATATCATTGTTTTCTAAAATTTTATTTTTGTATTATAGATATAATTGTGGATTTAAGAAGGAGATTAAGTCCAAAATAGCACCTGTTAGTCGTGCAACTTGTGCGGTTTATCTCTGCGGTAGTATTATTTTCAGTGTTAAGGTGCGCTACCAGGTATAGAAATTCGTTTACTGCTTTGATGACGTCGTTTTATATAAAATACGCATTTGGGCTAAATAATTGGTCTAGTCCAAAAGAGACCAGAAGAGGTAGAGGAGGTCTCAGAAAAAAATTAAAGTTAATATCTAAACTACAGCAGAAAACATATTGGTATGTAAAGCACATGACAGTAATCAATAATAAAAAGCTTGGAAGAAACCTGCGTATAGGTGTAGGTGATATATGGTTTAACAATAAAGCTAAAGTAAAAAGCAAATGCACAAATAAATAGTTATGAATAACAGTTTATGTCAGTCTCAATCAAATTATTTTGAAAACTTACATAGGTGAATTACAAAGTAAATAAATATCATCAAATTTATATTTCTTTTTAAATGTCGGGGAGCCCCATATTTTCTTATAAAATCAACTTCAACTCTAGAAAGTCTCACCATAAACTGACTCCACTTTTTTGCAATGCACACAGAGCTTATTAAAGAGGCCGTGATAGTTCCGCAAACTATGGGTGTCACTAAAAGAAAATATAATACAGTAAAATTAAAAATATTGTTTTACTTACGTATAAATTTTAAGAAAAGTTTTTGGAAACTCAGAAATATAAGGACCAGTCTATTACTCAGAAACACAAATATCTGCTTAAATTTATTTAGTATTTAATAATTGCATATTTTGACGAAACAAAGCTATTTGCTATTATAAGATACAGATGTAGATATGCATAAATGTAAATTCAGTGACAAGAAAAGTTATGTGATTATTTCTCCTTCTATAGTACAAGTTTTCAAAGGCGGTTTGATGACTTTTACTAAAAACAATTTTTTATTAATTTTTGGTTACTAGCTCTATAGTTTCTTACAAGTATATTTGCCACAGTTTAAAAACTGGAAAAGTCAAGATAAAATATAGCATTTGATAAACTGTGAAAATAAGGTCAAATAAGGTCAAGACTCATCACAACCCATGAGCAAAATACAGAAATCTCTAGAAAGCTGCTGTGGCAAAATTTTTATAAATATAAAATGCAGGAGAATGCAAAGATTACACAGCACATTTCAATAATAACCTATTAGTTAGACAGTTAAAATATGTTAAAGAAACTATTAGCAATAGTGCTGTGTCTCCCAAAGTAAATAATAGTTTATCTACTAGATTTAGTGCTACAAAGGTAATTTTTTTATTAATGAAAATTGTTTATTTTTACTTAGACAAATGTTTAACAAAACTCTACTTTATATCACTCTGGTTGATGTATTTCCTTTAACCCAGATAATCCTGACATAAGAAATAGTATTAAAACTGCAATTTTTTGTTATTAATATGTTTTATTTGGAACACCTGAATACATTACTGTAATAATATTGCAAAAAATCGCAATGTACACAAAAAAAATTAGCGCCCTACATCTAGGACGTCAGGATCAAGCACTACCATTTGTGTGGTAACTCACAAAGCAGCGTACATGGATACCAACATCACATTTTTGACATCTTGTAGTTGTTTTTTTATGGCAGTAGCGACATCTAGTTTGTTTTTCTTGATCAATCACATAATGATGCATTCTATCGAAACGAGAATCGGCATTTTCTCTTCGACTTGGCCGTCCACAAGAAGATGAAGTCGCTTTTGTATAAAGCTGAAGAAGTGAAGTTGCAATGCGTCGTCGAAAAGCTAATTGAACCAAAGTGCCCTGATTGCTTCGATGTAGTTGCCAAGCATTCTGTATATCCAAATCGATACCGTGAGTAAACAAACAGAAGTACCACTTTTTTCCTCTAATACCAGTTCTATATAAACTTACGTTTTGATCGCATCGATCTACGCCCCCCATATTTCGATTATATAATTTTACCATAAATGGTTGAGGAACAAGTATCGTTTTTTTTTTCTTGTCGCGAATATCGCTTTACTTGATGAATAGGATTCGTACCAACTGCGTTCGAGCAGAGCGATACAACACTATTATCGTGCTAGCTGACAATTGTCAATTTCTTATTACCGTCAAACTTAGCATCGTACGAACCTCTTTTGTCTTTTTGTAATTCCTTTGCCGATTTCAGCGGATTTTTTGGTATTCTGTTACTTCTTATGGTTCCTGTTCCTCTGATATTTTTTTCTGTCAGCATTTCAAATAAAGGCATTGTACTAAAAAAATTATCAAAAAATAAATGAAATTTTTTCAGCTCCCACTTTGATCTAAGAATGTCAACATAACTGAGTACCACACCTACACCGACACCAAAATCCTTGTATTTAGGCGATACGTGTGTTGATGCTCCCTGGTATGGCTCAAACCACGTTACGTACCCATTTTTGTTACATCCAACCCAAAGTTTATATCCCCATCTTATCGGTTTTCCGTTTATAAACTGTTTACAGCCGTGACGCCCGAAATAAGGAACCATGGCTTCATCAACACTGTGGTTCTCTTCTAAAACTGCATGTTTTAAAAAAAATTGATTTAGTAACCTAAAGAGAGGTCTAACTTTACTGAATTTATCAGAATGATCCAAATTATTATTATCGGCTATATGCAGAACGCTCATTATAAAATCAAACCTATCCCTAGCAAGTGCCTCAGAAACTAAGGAATTACAGACGTCTCTATCCTTTTCCCAATACATCTTCTTCCTTGGGTATTGAGCATAACCACTAAGAATAAGAATTCCTACGAATGCTTTGATTTCTTCGATACGTATAGGCTTATTTTTCTTATTTTTCATACTTGCATATCTATTGGATTCGACAACCAGTAAATCAAAAATTTCTTCATCGAACAACTTCATGAACTAGTCTATGGGAGTATCTTCTGTATCAATATTGAGATCATTATCTTTTGACCAATAAAGTATTTCTGCTTCCTCTGAGGTGGTTGCTACTTCAGACCAGTGGTATTGCCGTGGAATTTTCAAAACTTTCTCAGATTTAACAGAATTTGATAATGGAATATCATCATCCGAGTCTGAGTCAACCGAATGAGGTACATGGATTTCAGCTACTGTTCTCAACATATTTGAAGGCAAATTATCCGGAGACACGTTTTCTTCATCACCAGAATCTTCATCTGTTTCAGCGGCATCTTCCGGATATAAGAGAACTATATTAGCTTGAGAATGGGGAAATTCATCTTCTTCTAACATCTCCAAGGCCTCATGTAAAGAAAAACCCCTGAAACAATAAAAGCAGTATGTTCATAACACTATCAACAAATTCTTTTGGGCTAAATACTAAGTAAAATAAACAAAGAAATAAAAATGATTACAATAATTACTCAAAATTATAATTTTCATGCCATAATAGTACATAATCCTGGCATCCTACATGTAGGACGGTCAAATTTATCACCACCTGGCAGCCAACTGGCAAACATTTTGGATAAAATTATTTCACGATTTGGAAAAATGAACACTTATATACAAATAAAATCATAAAAAAGTATATTTTATCAATAGTTTAATATTCATTTCTTACCTTGCAAATCTGATTCCATGCTCAGCCATATTTTACGTTTTTTACAACCGCACCACAAGTAGACGTTTCAAGCGATAGTAACAAACTAAACAACAATGGGACGATTTGTCCTTGTGTAACATTTTGTGATAGACGGCGTTATCAAATTTAAACAGGGCCGTGTTCAAAAATTATTGAAATTAGCGTCCTACATATAGAACGTCCGGGTTATTAGGGTTAAGAAAGCTTTTGGAATTTGAAATGAACCAAAACACTGCAAAAAACATACATTTTGTCCCATAAGCTGCAAATTAATCTAAAATGACCAGGAAACACAAATAGACAATTCCTTGGAAGTTGTGCACTGGATTCGGGCTTTGGATTATCCTGGATGTCAAAAAATTGCCTTAGATTTTTTTAAATCTTCTTCGGCAATCTTCAAAATCGGCCTCTCAAACGCTTAAAACTGTACACAACACAACAAGTCGGTGATTAAATCAACAAAAATGCAACATTGCATTGGATTAAATTTACCTCTCCACAAAAAAAAATTGCAGGCTTTTGAAGACTATACGCCAAATTTTTTCTCCCTTAAAATTTCAATCCAAACTTTTACTTAAACTCCACATTTAACTACTACTGTTACTTTATTTTACATTTCCATGACGAAAAGAATAACAAAAATAATAACGAATTTGAAGAAAATCCGGACTAAACAATGAAACCGACTGACTTTTTCAGCGATTCCACCGAAAGTAAATCACTTTACACTATATATCTTTGACAAAAACCAAGTTAAAAAATAAAAATCCAGACTAAATAATGAAGTTCTCTAGAGTTTCGAATGACGATCTGCGAGATTTTATTAAGAATCCTGGCTTAGAGCCTTTTAATATTGAGAAATATCAATGCCACACACAATGTGTAGAACGATGTGTCAAGCTTGTGACAGAAGCTTCTCAAGCAATTTGTGGAGCGGACTCGAGGGATGGATTTATAAAAACGCGAGTTAATTCCAGGAAAACTATGCCTCACTTTAACACTAAATCAAAATACATCTTTAAATAGAATTGTATTACCATATTTTTGTAATACTTCTATAATACACCACTTTAAATTTATAGTTTTTTTATTTTTATTTCAGTATAAAAAAAAAACGTTGGTGACATCACAGAGACAGAAGGAAAAGTTGGGCTATTTTGTTATAAAAAAATGTTGGAGAATATTTTTCTTAACTTAAATTTTTAATTGATTTGTAGAACAAGAACATATTTTAAACCGAATTTATTAAATAGGTAAAGAAATAATAAATAAGACTTACTCACAATCAATTTAATTTAACTATCAGACGACCGGTTTCGCTTTCTACAATATGCAAAGCATCCTCAGGTCTCGATACAAAGTTAAATAAATGCTGAAATGATAAAAACCCATATTAGGGCGTTGTCTAATAAAGATAAACAAAGTACATGTTGTAAATTACAATAATTATGCCAATATTACATGTCTGTGGTTTTATTTGAAAAAATAAGTTGAATAAAAAGGTGTAAAAGTTTTAAAAGTTTGTAACAGAAGAGGTAAGGCCAACAAATTGTTATAAAATAGTCTATTAGATTGTTATAAATTAATAAATGAGCAAATAAATAAAATAAACATTACTTACATGCTGGTACTCTAATAATTGATGGATGGTAGAACATGGTTGAAACTACTATGTATTGTTGAATGGAGAACTCAATTCTGTTATTATAGTTGTTTGACAGTAAACGGGAAGTTCTTGAGGAGATAGATTTGATCCAATGAAGAAGAGATATGTGTGTGATTGTTTGTTAAATGAAAGTGATGTAATATACCATTGTATTATTAATAATAATCTCGAATAAGTATAAATAACTTTTAATAATACAATGGTATATTACATCACTTTCATTTAACAAACAATCACACACATATCTCTTCTTCATTGGATCAAATCTATCTCCTCAAGAACTTCCCGTTTACTGTCAAACAACTATAATAACAGAATTGAGTTCTCCATTTAACAATACATAGTAGTTTCAACCATGTTCTACCATCCATCAATTAATAGAGTACCGGCATGTAAGTAATGTTTATTTTATTTATTTGCTCATTTATTAATTTATAACAATCTAATAGACTATTTTATAACAATTTGTGGGCCTTACCTCTTCTGTTTAAACTTTTAAAACTTTTATACCTTTTTATTCAACTTATTCTTTTAAATAAAACCACAGACATGTACTATTGGCATAATTATTGTAATTTACATCTACTTTGTTTATCTTTATTAGACAACACCCTAATATGGGTTTTTATAATTTCAGCATTTATTTAACTTTGTATCGAGATCTGAGGATGCTTTGCATATTGTAGAAAGCGAAACCGGTCGTCTGATAGTTAAATTAAATTGATTGTGAGTAAGTCTTATTTATTATTTCTTTACCTATTTGAAATGGTCTCATACTACACAAGCAACACATTCATGATCCGAATTTATTAATTTAACTTTTATTAGGTATTACCTTTCCGTTACAAAGAAAAATGCGCCTGTTAATGTATTTTTTCTAATTTTGAGTGCCGAGGGGGGGGGCAGAAAATATATTTTTAGTTCAAAGCAATTTTACTAAAATATTAAATAGTGTGTTATTTAGGCAACTTTTGTGAGGTATTCCATTTTCTTCTCAAAATAAAAATTATTTTGTCTGTTAATATTTTTTCAAAATTTTTGTATATATATCCCGTTATGTATATATATCCCGTTTATAGCGTAATCCGCCTTTGGGTTCCCGTTTGCCAAGCCTGTCTATTCTGCCAGTCTTCTTCAGATAGATTTCTTGCTGACATTGCTTTTGAAATTCCTTGCATCCATGTTGTTGGTAATTGTTCTGGTTTTTTTTATCTGTTGGTACCCATTCTAATTTTTTTTTGGTAGTCTTTCTTCCCCCATGCGTCTAACATGTCCGTACCATATTAGTTGTTGTTTTTCGATGTCTTTTATAATTGATCTTTGTACATTCATTTAATTCTCATTTTTCACATATTCTAAGCTAGACTTTCCCGCTGCTCCCATTCAAAAGGCCATTTCAACTGCCAATAGGCTATCTTTAAGTTTTTGTGATAACCACCATACTTCTGAGCCATAGACGAATACTGGTTTCAATATGGTATTATATATTCTTTTTTTCGTTTCCGGTCTTATATTTTTCTGCCATAATACTGAATTCAATGCACCTATAACTCGTTTTCCTTTGGTTATTCTTTTATGGCTTCTTCAGGTCTTCCTGTATTTGTTAGTTTTACTTCCAAATATATACATTAATCGCATTTCTTAATTTTCCCGTCTTCTAAGTCGAGGTTATCTGCAGTATTGTCTTCTCCTATGCAACGGTATTGCGTTTTTTGTAAATTTACTTCGAGGCCCCATTTTTTGTACTCTTCCATTAGTTTTCTAGCCATATACACCAGGTCTTTCTTGTATTGGGCAATAACTACCTGGTGATCTGCATAGTGCAACGTAAATTGAAATACATCTTGTTATAAGCTAATTTAAGTAATAACCCAATGGGAATCTGATCTTAACACCAACCTATTTAATAACAGAACTAACTTACCTTAATGTGTAATAAATTCATACAAAAATTAAATTTAACTTACGAAAATTAACAATAATATCCTTCGATTGAAAAGTTTTATACACAGCGTAAAAAGTAGTAAAAGCATTAAATATAATTAAGAACAATGTGTAGAGTATCTTCCAGGACATCCATTTAAATCTTAGATTGGCTGGATTGTTATCCCAAACGTTGTGTACAGGCCAAAATCCAGTAAATTGACACAAAGTTAATACGTATTTAAGAATAATGTGTGTAGTGTCGGGCTCGTTTTGTTGTTTATGAACACAAAAATGGTTGCAAACACAATATTTGTAAAATTTCATATTCACTGTTACGAGTTTTTTTGTAGTAAAATAGAAGTAATGACTATGCTCAAACAATTTAACTGAAATACTGTTTATACATTTTAGCAGACTGTTGTGTTTTATATAAGGTAAAGTAATTATTCTTGGCGCAATAAAACTGAAGGCATTATGCCTTTGTAAGTTCAAGATTGTTTTTGATTAGAAATTCCATCTATTATGGAGCAAGAACAAATAGTCTTTTATTGGTATTTAATTCAATATTAATGGATGTAGTTATCCAACATTTTTCGATTTGAGTGATATAAAACCGTAGATAACATAAAATAGACTTACTTCTCTATATCTTGTCCCTTTTAGCTTATGTTCACCATACGAGGTCACAAAAAAGTTTAGCAGTTCATTTTTTCATTTTCCCAATCTTGTAAGTCTGTCGCCTTTCTATATAAATACACATGGTTTACAGGTATATAAAAATAAGCAATATATCCATCCTTTCAGTACTATTAGCTAATAATCCAAAAAAATAAGTTAAAAAAGTACTCTGTTTGGGTTTTTGACCCGACTTTTAAAAAAAAAAATGATTTTTACCGTTAGAAAAAAAAATTAGGATTGATTTCTGGACAGGTATAAACGTGGAAAGCATGGACGCATGGAAAAGGCTATTAACCCACAGGTAGAAGCCAACACATAAACTCATTTCCCCTAATAGAATCACACTTCTGTCGTTCAAAACCTGCCAAAAAATATATAGATGAAACATGGATTTGTACATACTGGACATACCTGTCCAGTATGTACAAATTATATAAAGAAAAATGTGAATTACTACAAATGCCTATGGAAAGTATGTACTCTACAATTTTTTTTATATAATTCAATATTAGCTTTTTTCAACCAAAAAAAAATTTAAAAATATTGTTTATTCCTCAAGAATCTCTAATAACCGAGTATACATTTACCTTTCCAGTAAAGCTGTAGTTGATGATTTTCTTAATAAAACAGGATATATTAAAATAAACAATGAAGTACTTCTAGCACGTAGACTAATAACCCCATGTTCTGTTATATAAAGTTAGTCCAAAAAATCCACATATGATATTGAGCAATCTTCCCCAGAATCCAGGCCTGAAATTGATGTCAACAATAACATGCTTGAGAATTGGAGCTACAAATCCTGAATATAGCAACATACTCAGTTTTAGGCGTCAAGAATACTAAAACCCCCAGATAATATATTCATACCTGATTTTATTGGAGCTACAAATCCTGAATATAGCAACATACTCAGTTTTAGGCGTCAAGTATACATAGAACCCCCAGATAATATAACCATACTTGATTTTATTGTGGTCAATCATGGTAATGTTAGCTACACAATATTTTTATTTAACTACCAATCACTTTATTTCAAATAAAAACAAAATGGCGACCTTGCCTCACAATTTTCATCAGAAACCTCTTCCCTAATTAATTCTGATATACAAAATACGACTTCAACTTCTAATCCATCTCAAAATATCACTTCGCAGGTTCCTACAACAAACAACCACGAAAATAATTCACTAACTTATCCTATAACAATAAAATTGATGGAGATGTCAAATGTGAACCTTTCAACAACGGAAATATCAACATCAAGCAGAAGATATCTACCTCAAAAACTATCTCAAACAGAAGAACTAGGAACTAACTAACTAACTAACTAATCTACTTCATAAGGGAGGTAATAAAAGTAGTTCCACATCCAAGAAATAAGGACCGACAAAAATTGTGAACCCAATAAAAACATAATACCACCAGTTCAAGATTCACCACCAAAAAAAGAGATACAAATGGGCCAAAAATTACAAAATCAAATTCTCACAAATAAAGTAACAACAGAAACCGAAGAAGCTGCTAAATAACCGAGTATGCATTTACGTTTCCAGTAAATCTGTAGTTGATGATTTTCTCAATAAAACAGGATTCATTAAAATAAACAATGAAGTACTTCTAGCACGTAGACCACTTACCCCATCTTCTGTTATATAATGTTAGTCCAAAAAATCCACATATGATATTGAGCAATCTTCCCCAGAATCCAGGCCTGGAATTGATGTCAACAATAACATGCTTAAGAATTCGAGCTACAAATCCTGAATATAGCAACATAGTCAGTTTTAGGCGTCAAGTATACATAGAACCCAGATAATATAACCATACTTGATTTTATTGTGGTCAATCATGGTAGTGTTAGCTACAAAATATTTTTATTCAGCTACCAATCGCTTTATATCAAATAAAAACAAAATGGCGATCTTGCCTCACAATTTTCATCAGAAACCTCTTCCCTAATCAATTCTGATATATAAAATACGACTTTACGAACACTTCGCAGGTTCCTACAACAGACAACCACGAAAATAATTCACTATAACTTATCCTATTAAAATAAAATTGATGGAGATGTCAAATGTAAATCTTCCAACAACGGAAATATCAACAACAGTAATCAAAAGATACCTATCTACCTCAAAAACTATCTCCAACAGAAGAACTAGGAACCAATCTACTTCACAAGGGAGGTAATAAATGTAGTTCTACATCCAAGAAATAAGGACTAACAACAATTGTGAACCCAACAAAAACATAATGCCATCAGTTCAAGACTCACCCCAAAAAAAGAGATACAAATGGGCCAAAAATAACAAAATCAAATTCTCACAAATAAAGTAACAACAGAAACTGAAGAAGCTGCTAAAATATTATCAATCAACATTCAGAATCATATGTCTTAAACTACGATCAATTTCGGGATTTACTAAATGAGACATACGGAGCTAAAGACGTCTATGATATTGTTAAGCATTTAACACTAGATTTAACATCAATCATTAAAATATTTTTAGACACTCATGCTCATTTTACTGACTCAAAATTAAAAAAAAAACGAATCTCACGACTTCTCCAACAAAATTCAATATGGCTCCGGGAACATTTTCGGCCATTGATCTCACCATATGTGAATCTTCGTTGCTCACCCAATTCGATTGGGGAGCACTAAAAGATTTATATAGTAGTGACCACTTCCTAATCTAAGTGTACACCTACATTGGAACCGTAGTTCTCCCGATCCGATATCGAGCGACGTCGGCCGACGTCGGATTGAAAATAAACTTAAGGTATTAAATCATAGTGCCTATACTGCTTCCATGTCGAAGGACATCATTTTCGGACAATTATCAAGTCGCTTTTCACCTTAACGTGGGTGGCTATATATGTAGCCACCAAGCATTCCACTATTAAAAAATAGTGTAAGCGTTAAAGTAATGTATCCCATTTCTATATTTCCCCATATTAGATTGTTTCTATACAATATTTTTATTTCATTATATGAGGCAGGCATTTTCTCTCCGCATTTTTAAGAAAAAGGCGTCAGTTGTATAACGTGTTGAGATATTTTCCGTGATTATAAAAGAAACTCATAAAACCGTCATTTGTACGTGTCGAAAACATAAACTTCTTTCATTATACTAACGGAATATCCTACTCAAACTTGGACCAGAACTACATTAAACTCTTGACAAGGACTACAAACAAAGTCGTAACCATGCGGGACCTTTGGATACAACTTTCCTAGAGAAAATAGGAAAAAGATAGTCGCAAAAAGATAATAAAATCTCGTTTCGTTGGGCTTTCTTCATGATGGATGTTCGAACACAAGTACAAGATCGATCTTTATGGAAGTTTTCGAGAGGAGAGAGACTGTATAAACATTTTACTACGAGAGTAGGTATTTACTTGTTGATCAAACTCACTTTCGAAGTTTGAGCAGCTAATCTGTCTTGAGATTCATGACTGCGGGGTATTGCACTTTCCGAAGTTAAATATTATCTACAGGCATATATTGCAAATACAAGTCTAAGCAAATTAACTAAGAAAACGTGAGTGATGAACGATTTAAAAATGTATTATCACCAAATATCAGAATGTAGGTACTCTTACTGTGTGTTAGGTGTTAATATACTATTATATTATATTATAATACCTTTTTAATTTTTTTTTGTCTAATACCTATGCTGACGTGATAAAAGATCATACCTAATTTTGTCAAAATTTATTTTATGCGATATAAACATACAGTGTATCCATAAAATATGGAATAAATTCGATATTTCCTAAATAAAAAGCCTTTTTATAAAAATCTAAAACACGTAGATTTTTAAGTTTAATGTTATACATTCTACAACAAAATTTCATTATAAGAATGGTGATACACATTAACGTGATGACATCATCGACTCTTTTTTTAAATGCTACACCTTGTATTTTATAATATTTTTAGATCGATAAAAATGAGCCGATTCCAAAAAAAATATAATAATCGGGGTTTAAGGGATATAATTTGAAAGATATGGGTTCAGAAAGTAAATTATTTATTATGAATTACAGAAAGGTAGCCTACTACTAGTTTTTAGTGATATGTAATTATTTTTAATAACGTTTAATAACAATTAATTAGTATAATATTTGTATTAATTCGTGAATGTTCTGTACTATTACTTAGAATTAGTTAAAGTAGAAATTAATTTGAGTGTAAAGCAAATAATTGAAATACTTGGAGACAAATCGCGACCTCAGAGATGGAAGTGTGTAATATATTTAAGGCTGTTTTATCGGTTCACCAAAACCTAGATATAGTGTTTTCTCTGTAATTTACCGACAAAATGTCTCGAAATTTGGATACCTTATTCAAAATTATGTTGCCTTTAAACTGGTAGTTTTACTTTTTTAATTTTTTTGAAAGTTCTTTTGAAATACCGGATTATGCAGTTTAACGTTCTATTAAAACCAAACTTTTTACGCCCATCATTTGAAAGAGTTTTTTTTCTGTAATCGGGTTGTCATAGGGATTGAAAATTGCACTGAATGCAATTATCAGTCTAATGTTGACATGATTGGGTGAAATTGTTCCACATGACACAAAATGACGAAATTTGAATGGTTGTTAGAACAGTCTAAAAATTATCTTGTTAATTATTACTACATAATATATTCATAATGTGAATATGTACATACAGAACAATATAAAACACAAATACATTTTATAATTATATAAATAAATCGATTTTACAAACATTTAATAAAACCTACTAAAAAATTAAAATATTTAACATTATTTTCAGACTACATAAACAAAATCGTACTATATACCTTTTCGCTTGGGATATTTTAGTCCTCCAGAGAATGTCATCGATATATCTTCCTCCATTTCCATATGGAAGTGATTGACAGCCACTTAACGCAGTGTGAAAAATAACATACACAGACAGACACCCTCTCAGATCTCTCACCACAGCTTTCCATTATGAAACATGAATATTTGCTGACCCTTTTCCCTTCTTCGGTTAAGCTTTTCCTTCCATTCAGAGAAGTACGCAATACATTTTCGCTAGGAGGTAAATTGTAATTAAAATATTAGTAGCATTAAAGAAAAATGGCAAAATATTAAATAACAGAGAAGAAAAAAAATCTGTTAAGCAATAAAATAATAAGTAGGTAGTAATAATTTTTGTACTACTTTTTTTCCCTCCCGAACTGGTTACTTACATACAGGGTGTCCAGAAACTCTCTTGACAAACAAAAACCGAAGATTCCTCAGATAATTTTAAGATGATTTAACCTAATTCACCTAATCCGAAAATGCTTCTTCCTAAGGGAGCTAGAGTTCTCCCTTGTAAGAAGTTTTTTGCAAATACCTCGAGAACCCTTCTATGTAGAAAAACAAAACCTAGTACGATTATTTATCCTTTATAGATAAATCAATTTCATTAACTGCAAAATTCTAGCACCGTTCATAAACGTCCGTTTATACAAGATTAATAAATTTTTAGATATTCTAATACTCGAAGTTACTCTTGCTTTAACTCTGTAGGATACACTGTTTTCTATAAAAATCGATTTTCGGCATATAAGTTAAAAAAAAAGTGTTCTGCAAGGTGTGATAGTCAATCTTCTTAAAATCATCCCGTAGTTTAAGTTTCAAACGTAGCGGGATTTTTATGCAGCTGTATTTGCATTTGCAAGTTGTAACAATAAAACGCGATAATTACATTTTTTCCATAGCTAATGTTAAAGTGTTGCTATAACAACTGTTTTGAGTAGAAAAAGTATCACTTTAACCGAAAGGGTAGATAAAGTGACACTTTAATTTTTTTTATTCAATAAAATTTACAAATTCATACACAATAACGATTAAAAACAGCTGAAATTTTACAATTAACATTATTAGAAATATCCATTTTTGGAGCATTACAACTTGTACTCGTTTGCTTTAACACTTGATTCGAGGTACTGGATTGATCTCCTGGTCTGCCAAGTATACACTTGGATACAGCAATCTTATTGCTTATTGACTCTTCAATGTAAGATTCTGCAACAGATTAGGATTTTCATCCACCTAAGATTTACCTTTTACTAGATCAGCTCCAGAATTTGCTAACTTAGTAGCTGAAGAACGACGGAAACAATGCCTCGTGTACATTTCAAAAAATCTGCAATCTTCTTGGGGATATTATATATAGTGTTAATCCCCATCGGTTGAGTAGTGCACTTTTTCTGTCGGTTATTATTTACAAAAAACTTACTGTGAGGTACGTTTTTGGGGCACAAGGTAATATACTTTCTCACAATTTCCAAGAAACTCAGTCCACTTTTCTTGTTAGTAACACAACCGACCTTGTTAGTAACGACCTTTCGTGCTTTGGTTTTAGTATCAGATAATGAAACGATTATCACCGATTTTCTGTCGTCCACGTTAAACACTTCTAACTTGTACAATTCATCGGAACTAGTCGCTCCATACACACCAAAAGTAGCAATAACCTTCATCAACAAATAGACGTCATCGGAAGCTTCTGTCAGAAATTTAATAATGTCATCTGATTCCAGGATTTAGGTCTTTTTAGCTTTGTATCCTCCACTCAGATTTTTTAGTCAGGTGGTTAACTTACTGAATTTAGAAATGTCACAATTTTCATAAACCAATAACGTACTCTTCAGCATCGAATAATATTACCATAATGACGATGGCATCGCTTTTTTTTTACTTTTCAAGAAAATACGTAGAAGTATTTTTTTACGCACGCCATTAATATTCTTAATGCTTTTTCACTTTTTAAAAAAATGGTATTCTTTCTTATACATCATCCTAGATTTTTGTGGCAACAATAAACTTTCTGCTTCCAACGCTGCATTTTCTACATCTGATGGCAGGTTTTCCTTTTCTTGTTTCAAGTCTTTTCCATCCATATCGTGTTTATTCACTTTGTACACAAAACGCAACAATATTCTGCTTAAAAACCAAAACGTTACATTTGTTTGACATTTGTTGACAGAGTAATTCATATCCCTAGCAACGGAGCAACACAATTGCGATTTTTGTGCTAAAAATTACAATTTTCTTTGAAATTCTATTTTTCACCTGAACTTGAAGTCTTGCTATAGAAAAAAATGTTATATTGGACACGACGATACAAACGCATTATCTTCTCGAGCATAATTTGCGTCTAGACTGACGTCTCGATGGTAAAAGACACTCTCGAAGATAAAGTACAATTTTATCGTCTTGTAAAATAAATAACTATTATGGCTTTAGTAACTAAAATATGTTAGTTTTTCTTGCAGGCACTTACGGAAAGTGAGTTTACACACATGCTTATCTGTTTTAGTTTCCATTTTTTATTGGGTATTTTCTAAGGCTCACGCTAAACGCTTCCTAACCTAATAGTCTTTACAACAACAATAAAGAAGGCAGAGACTCAACGTCCGTTAAACGGGCACTTAGAACATTTGGAAAAATCTTAGGTCGCGTGCTTAGAACATTGCCATTTCACACACACCACGCTTAACAAGGGTTTGGCACTGGGAACATTTTAGGGCTATTGGCGATGGCACATAGAACATATTTAATAGAAATATCTTATTTTGAAAAAAATGGCACTTACAACGTTTGTAAGTTCCACTCTTATATTTGGAAGCCTTGGAACCTCCTTTAAATATAAGACGAAGGTTTTTGTCCAAAAAATATTTAATGAAAGTATACTTACTGAACTCATCTCTATACGAAAAGATAGTCACTTTGAATTGCCATGACGTGACAAATAAATATTGGCAAAAAAAGAAATCTCCCTTACTTTGTGAAGCGTATAATCAAAATATAGCACTTTTAAAAAATATAGATAGAACGAACTACATATTCAAAAATTACTCTTCTTTCTTTTTACATACAGATATTATTATACCAAATTATAGTGAAAATATATATTTAAATGAAAATATTGTTCTATCTATAACAAGCAAATACAAAGAAGCAATAGCTCTATATACAGATGCGTCTAAATCTCCAGATGGAACCGGATGCGCTTTTTGTACACCATCGGCTCATATAGAAAAGAAATTCCAACTAAACCCGGAAACTATGATTTATACAGCAGAGGCCATTGCAATATATGAAGCTTTATTATATGTAGCTGAAGTTGATTTCGCCCATATTATAATTTCGTCGGACTCCTTGGCAGTGTTAAAATCCATTGGTAAATATTTACCACCAAACTTATAAGACGTAGTAACGCATTCTGACAGTATTGTTTCTTGCAAGTCAACATTGCTTCGAGAGTGGAGCTACCAGTGGAAGGAATACTTCTTTGTGAACCAAAATAGATACTCGATAATTCAGCCAGATATTCCCAAATTTACTTGGTACAAGTCTTTTAGAGCTTCCAGGAGGCACATAACTTCCATTATTAGAATACGTTTCGGACACGCATGTTATCCAAAGCACTTATTTAAAATAAAGGTTTTGGATGATGACAAATGTGAGCATCGTGGAGAGAAAAGTGATTTAGATCATATATTTTTTGGTTGTTCTAAAAACAGAGTCTATTCATCCAAACTTATAAATGATTTATTAAAATATAAAATAGCAGCTCCTTGGAATATCCTACATTAATTATCACTTGGCTCTGTAGATATTTACACTTCTTTAATAAAATTTTTAAAAGACAGCAAATTATCAATATAATTCTCTAAAAATTATTTAGTTAATCTTGTTACCTCTGTTTTAAACCTTTTGTATAACTTCCTCCTCTCCGTGACATAGTGTTGTTATGTCTTATATAAATCAATGCCTTGATAGGTCCCTAGGCGAGAAGAGTGTGTCCCCGTTCTCCTAATATCGATGTAATCTTCCTGATGATGATTGTCTTAGTTCTTTTGTGTCTGGCTGTATGACGATAGTCTAAGCCAAAAAAAAAAAAGTTCTACTCTTCACATAACATTTTGTGGGAAAGACGATCATTGAACAAAATAGTATTGTGTTCTTACAACATTATTTACTCATTTCGCAGTCTGCTAAGAAAAAACAACACCAAAATAAAAAAGTCTTGAAAGGAAGAGACAGAGGAATCCAAGTGTTTGGAAAATAAATGTCTTCAAGTGACTGAGGAGTTTTGGCAAAGAATATACCAGACAAAAGCTGAAAAATTAACAAAAATGAGGGAACTAAGACCTGGATGTAACGTTAAATGTAACAGAAAAAATACGAAATATATAAAAGCTAACGAAATAAAAATTTTTTTAATCGCTCTCTTCTAAACAAAGATGTTTTTTATCAGATGTCGAAATTTCACAGGGTATCTATCCTATCTAATGCTCATCGCATTATACTTCTATTTCATTACGGTTTTCAAAAATTATTACAATATTTTATACTCCAATTACGTCTTTGTTTATTATAAAATACGTATGTATAATATAATACATTTAATAAGATAGTTATTATTGCAGCAAATATGCTAAGATTAGCACAAATAATAAGTAATAAAAATATATAAATGCACGCCGTTGCTTATATCTGTAAAGGCAATGTTTGAAAAATCCAGATTTCGTTCATCCGTATCATTCTGTCTGGAAAGGAAATGCATCTCTGTTTTGACGAGTTTGTTGCGTGTTTTTTGTCAATAAAACCATCGCTTGCACAACAAAAGGAAATAAAATTGTCAGTTTGCGCTTGTAATCTTGAAAACTGTAAGACAATAGAAGGAGTTTCATTTGAAAAAATACCTTGCGGATAAATACCGCGAAACAATTTCTTCTGCAAACTTTGTCCTACACAAAGGACTGTGTTTTTCTTGGCCCTGCGATTAAAAGTTTTTTCAGTAGGACAGATTTCTCTAATGTATACAGGAGTTTTACGATCGCTACTTGTAGTTTTCTTTTTTAATTCAACATGTTCTTGCTAAAGCTCTGCTCTTGTGTATAATTTTTAGTTATTAAAGATTTTATGATTTCTTTTAGAGTTACTGTTAGTATTTCAAAAATGTTCCTTGTGTTTTCTTATCTAGCATTAATTTTTTTTTTATTTTGTACTGCTGTTTTTGTTAAGTAGGTTTTTATTTATTTCATTTTTATTGTTTTTGTAGCTTGAGTTAAATTGCTTGTATATATTATGTAAACAGGGTGTTGAAATTTGTTTTAGAAGCTGATGATTTATTTATTGCTATTATTTAACCCTTAACTACTGACGTGGATGTTTCAGGACGTAGACTCTGACATGCGGTATGTCATACCGTTGCCTATTCTCCTTTGTTTTTAATATGAATTTATCTTATATCACTGTATTTGTTTTTTATGTCAACTATGGAATGATTCTTCACATTGCTGTAGCATAATATACTGCTACAAGTAAAATAAACTTTACTTTTTCAAGAATATTATGAATGCATGCATAATATTTAAAAAATGGTGGACGTTACTACAAAATCGTTTACAAACTAAATTACAAGAAAAATTGATTACCTGTGGCTAACAAATGGTAAAATAATGTTAACAGAAACAGACTAATGATTTAAATTTAATGGGAAACTAAAATACAAACTTCTGACAATAACCAAAAATTACAATAAAATAACTAATCATTTTGCGCGCAAGGTCCGCAATTTTTCTTTGTACACTGTAAGCACACTGGTTTTCCACAAGAAAAGCACACATAAAATGTCTTTCGCTTTAATGCACTTGGGCATAATTAACACGTCTTCTTTTTCTCAAGCTTTTCTTCAAAATCTGCTTCTTTTTGGCGTTTTTGTCCTAATATTCGTTCAATACCATATAATAATTCTCTCGGGATTCTGGGATTTTCGAGTCTTCTTTGTAGATGAGGTAAAACTAATTGTTTCGCCAAGTGTAGTTTAGCCTTTCCATATTATCTACTTGTAGTGATTGGTACACAACATGCGAATTAACAGCAGCTATATCAATGATGCGGTAAAAAATAGTAAGTGGCCATCGCCGAGATCGACGTTTTACAGAATATTTGGCACACTAGGCATCTAAAGTATCGACACCTCCTTTCGTACGATTATAATGAGCTATAATTTCTGGTTTTCCAGTAATCTGATCCGTGCCTATTGAATGGTGCATCGAAGAAATAAGTAAAATAGCCCTCGATTTTTTTGGCACATGGGAAATTAGGGATAAACTTTTCGTAAATCCGTAAGTAGTTGAATTTACTTGTCTACATCGGTGTGGCTTGAATTCCGGAAGGATTTTCCGTTTATTTTTCTTGAGGGTTCCCACATACGTTAACTTCTTTACTTCTAACTGCTTTACTAATTCTATAGAACTAAACCAATTATCAGCTGTGATATTACGGTTAGTTCCATAAATAGGTTTAGCAAGCCGAAGAACAGATTGAGTTGGTTTATTCATCTTCTTTTCTTCCTCAGATAACCCAGTTCCGTCAGTGTCCTTGCCTCCATATATATAGGCATTGTATAAGTAACTTGTTCGTGCATCAGTCAGGCACATTATTTTAATGCCATATTTCACAGGCTTATTAGGCATATACATTTTAAACCTACACCTTCCCCTAAAGCCGACCAACATTTCATCAATACAAACACATGTGCTACTAATATTTGCTGTTAGATCTATCTTTTTTCTTTCTTCTGTATCCAGAGGGTTATCAAAACATAAACATTTTAGAAATATTGCAAATCTTTCTTTTGACATAACACATCTGAATATATCTCTACCAGTGCGATATGTAGCAAATATAGAATTTATTCTTCGTCATTGGATTTGAAAGCTGATGAGTATAACAGCAATCCCAAAAAGGCTTTTAGTTCTATTTCATCAATTTCATTTAGTTTTGGTCGATTCAGTTTCAGTTTTTTATTTCAGTTTTGGTTTTCTTTTATAGTTTTCACGAATTGCACGTAATTTGTTATTTGTTTATTTACGTATTTCTTGTATTATATCCTCAGAAACAGAAAATTTAAAAAAATGATGAAGTTTCGTTTCTTACATCTCTGGACCGCACAGCTGGTACTTTTGTTACAAGGTTGTGTAACGGAGTTCTTACATTTTTCGAGGGTGCTGTAGTAGACCACTTAAAACGCTTTTTGCCATAAAAATATGATTTACCATTATCATTTAAATGATATTCGTCTTCAGAACTTTCCGACTACTCACTTCCGGTATCGTGTGAACTTTCAATACATACTTCTTCGCTAGCATCGTCAACATCTGATCACTAAAATATTCTAAATCACTAGGTACTTCGTCAGCCCATTGAGATAAAACAGCCTTAAAATCATCATCTGAAAGCTTTACAGTTTTGCGGCTAAATTTAGAACAACTGGATGAACTTGCTGCCATACTAACAGCAAAAGAATACACTACACTGCTATTAACTATAGAAACGTAAATACTGATATGCGGTACTTGATACCGCAAGAAAACTTTATGTCAACGTTGCTCAAAGACTAATCGTGTACTAAAACTGCAGCAGTTGAGAGCAGGTACAATTAAACCCCACTTGAAGATACACAGATGGTGTTCTAAGAATCTTTTATAAAACACGTTTTACGACAAAATATATTTTCGGCTCGGTATGGCATACCGCATGTAAGTGGTTACGGGTTAAATAAGTTTTGTGAAACTTTATTTTTCTCTATTCCTGAGGTTTCTTTGCAAGGGTTTTGCACCAAGATTTTTTATTTTCTATTTATATTGTATTTTTTCCTGCAATATGTAGTAAAAGCCACAGTTATAATGCAGTATTGGTCTTACGGCGCGCAGCAATGTCGGCACATTGGTGGTTTGGCCATAGACTAAGAAATCAGAACCATTCGCGCTTAGTTTTAAAAATCTATACTTATTAATTTAACTGAGTTAAATGAGAGAATAAACAAAACAAATAAATTAATTCTATAAAAAATGCTTGTTAAAATATTACGATAATTGCTTTAATAAAATGTTGATATTAAAACAGATAAAGGGTGTTAGTGGAAATTTTAAATTTTAATTTTCACCATTACTTTCACGTTTGTGTACATTTATGTATAAAAATTCATAACTGGCTACTATTGAACATTAAGAATTATAATTTGATGCATACTTTAATGTAGCTGATAGAGTGCGCCACATATGCCACATACGTGGCATACATTTGCACTTAACTTTCTTGCTCTTTAAGTTACCGGTGTTTGTGATAAAAAAATATTAAAGATAAATTGTTTTAACAAAAAAAAAAGATAAATTTGTTATTAACTTCAAAACTCAACAGTTTTTGAGATAATCGCATTTTACAAATCAACTACATCGTTCAAAATTCTTCCAATAAATCAATAAAATCATGTTATACAGAATGTAAATAAATCTCACTATTCAGATTATAATGTAAATCACATATCCGTAAAAAATACTTACCAAGGGTTCCAAACCACACGTTTATTTAAAATTTTTAAAAATATATTGTGTGGTTTGGTACCATTTCTAATTATTTTTTACGGACATGCAAATTACCTTGTAATTTGAATGGTAAAATGTATTTACATTTTTATAAAATTATTTGATTGATTTATTGAAAGAATAAAACCTAAGGCGAATTATGTGGTTTATGCAACCAGCGTGTTATAGAGAGAGGGTAGTGAGAATTTAATTAAATATATTTTTCCTGAACGTTGGATTGTTTGTGGTAGTTATATTCCTTGGTCATGTGGTGAGATAATAATATAATTATTTCATTCATAAAAATCCCAAACAAATACTTTATTATTATATTATATTTATTATATATTATACTTATAATATTTTAATATGCTATTTAATGCTATTTAATATGAGACGATCTTTTATGGAATGTATTGACAAATAAATTAAAGAAAATGGTAGACACATCAAACACTTACTTTGTAAGTGTTCGATATGTCTATACTTACTTATCGTTATGAGTTTAATTTAATATAAAACGTAAAATGTTTGATGTAAAATCCAATCATTCTGTTATTTTGTCAAATCATATTGGAAATTATCCTGCTGATATATTTATTTTATTTAGTATTTCGTTAACTATTAACTTTATTTTATACCAAAATTTAGAAGTATTGATGTTTTTGTCTAATTTTTTTTTTTCGTTGCCTGGAGTAATTGCGTTAAATCTGAATTATATAGTTGATTTGTAAAATGCGATTATCTCGAAAGCTGTCAAGTTTTAAAGTTATTAACAAGCATACCTTTTTTTTTTGTTAAATAATATTTTTTATCACAAACACTGGTAACTTAAAGAGCAAAAAAGTTAAGTGGAAATGTATGCCACATAATGGCATATATGGCGCACTCTATCAGCTACATAAAAGTGTGTATCAAATTATAATTCCTGATGTTCAATAGTACTGAGTTATCAATTTTTATACAAAAAAGTTTACAAACATTAAAGTTATTGCGAAAATTAAAACTTTAAATTTCCACTTAATAACCTGTATGTTTTTTAATACCACCATTTTATTAAGGCAATTTGGCTTAAACTGTAATATTTTAAAATGTAGAATCTACGGTTTCTTTTTATACAATTACTTAAGGACCACCCTGTATACAAAAAAATGCAAATAAAGATCACAAATTTACATCACATTCTTAAATCTTACAGACTTACTTGGATGTTATTTTTTATTGGCTTAATAACTGGCAAATTAAAGCAAATAAAATTAAATCTACTCATGTCATCTACACCCAAGAAATAGGTGTTTGTCCAACAGTGGCATTAAATGGTCAGTTCTTGCAACAAACAGAAAGTACCAAATATCTGAGAATCTATCTGGATGGATGAATAACTTGGAGAACAGGTGTATTTGCTAAGAAAAAGCAACTGGGTTTATAACTTAGCAAATTGTACTGTATGCTATAGGTTGTACACCACAATTAACAGTCAGTAACAAATTGTTTATTTAAAAAGTAGTCCTTAAACGAAGCTGCAGATTTTAATTATCTTTTTAATGCATTGACCTAACCCCTAATGAGACATCATTTTCATCGAAGGTTAAAAAGGCATCTTCCATGTAGTCTGCCTGTCAGATTTTTCGTACCTTAATACTGCTAGATCCTCCTCATTTATCCTCCAGCAGAAAATTCTGATGAATATTCTGAATCATTAAATGATGTGAATTTAAATGATTTTTCTATTTTTTTGAAAAGTTTTCATCAAAGATGTTGAACGCCCCAACTGTTCTCGATATGTTCTCGACGAGTGACGATGAACTTATAATAAATGTGGGTCAATCTAATAAAAGAGTGAAAAAATCCAATAGAAAAAATGACTGGAAAACAAGTGACTTGTCCCTAGATAATCATCAAGAAAATATCTTACTTTTGAATCGAAATTATGTTGACTGTGAAAGTGTAATCAAATTCTTTAAACTTTTTTGGCGTGATAATTTCTTTGAGTACATAAAAGACAAGACTATAAAGTATGTCCGATAAAAAAATGCAAACACATCATTTGAAGTTACGATTGAAGAACTCAAAGTATTCTTTGCAATCCTATAGATTTCTGATTATTCTTAAAGGTCTCGAAAAGATATGTACTGGAGTTTGAATTTGGATCTTAGAAACAAAGCAATCGCCAACGCAATTCCGAGAAATAGGTTTAGAGAAATTTTGCAAAATTTACGTCTTTCAGAAAACACTAAGCTACAAAAAAATGATAAGTTTGCTAAAATAAGACCACTTATAGAACATTTAAACAGTTCATTTATAAAATAGGTCTGGTTGGTGAAACCACATCAGTATCTGTTGATGAATCCATGGTGCCATACTACAGCCACCATAGCTGTAAACGGCGTATTCAAGGTGTCATCCTGGTGCAATTTCATACGCACCCTGATGCGCATCGCCCTCCCTCTGGAATTTTATTCAATTTTCTATTGGACAAGAGGTCCGAAAATCGAGTTGGACCTCAGCGGTTCAACAGTACAGACGTGCAGCGAAGAGCGTAGCGACGAGTAGCGAAGCGTGCTTTGGTGGGGGCAATCGACCTGAACGCAACGGAGCTTATTAGCTCCGGGTGAGTAAGACACCCAGTTTGCACAGGCCTTTGTCCTTCAACAAAGTGAAAAGCGGATGCGGGGCTATTTTTAAGTTAAACCGCCGAGGGGTTGCCTTTATAGGCTCTTCGCGGAGGCTTTTAATAGCTTCGTGTGAGCGAAAAATACGGGTTCACCTCAGTGGGTCGACAGGTATGACACTGTAAGGCCTAGTTTTGAAATCTAGGTCGGACAGAAACGGCCCCTGCCTCTGAGGTGAGAGAAACTTGAAGAGGATCCCTCCCTGAGAAATCAGGGAGAGAACTACCGAGAGGTTGCTGGGACGACACCCAGGAAAACCGTCAGGCAGCGGCCAGGCGGAAAGACAAAAACAGAGTCTTCAGAGTAGCAAACTCAATATAGTCTTTTGAACACTTATGTTCACTGCCTTACGGCATTATGAGTGATCCCTCTCCCCAAAAAACTGATGTCACGCAGGTGACATCACAAGAAAAAGAAGATGATGACAATTCCAAGTCACCCACCCCGTCAGTTACATCTGCAATTAAATTATATAATGAATTTACTTCAAACTTAAAACCCGAATCCGCGTTAATCGTAGAGACTTCAGACGACGAATCGTTCATCCCGGACGAAGAAGATGCCGAAGAAGACGAAAGCGAGGTGGAAACAGACGACAGCGTCTCGATCACCATGGAAGTTACCCTCGACGAAGAGCTGAGCCCGGCCACCGAGTCGATTGTAGCCCCGCCCCCAACAAACGATGAAATAGCCCCCATAGTGGACATCATCTCCACCGCAACTAATGCCGAGCATGAGGTAGGTAGGAAGAAAAAACGGCAAAGGCCAACCGCAGACTCCTCAGAAGACGAGGAAGAAAGAAAAAGAACAAAGGAAAAAGACGAAAATGAGCTCTATAAGTCGGTAGATCTACTGACCGAACAGATCAGACTGCTCAAAGAAGAGAGCCGTCAAAGGGAAAAACAAGCAAATGCCCAAATACAAGACCTCCTAACTCAGATGACTGAGTTACGGAAAGAAAACAAGGCAAAGGACGAAGAAATCAAGAAGCTGGTCGGCCATATAATGGCTCTGACCGAAAGAAATGAAAGGAAAGAGCTAGAAGAAAAGAGAAGAGACGAAGTCATCTGGGAAATAACCAGACCAGGAAGCCCACCCTGGATGGGAATCGCCGCCCCTTCTACGTCTGGTTGCGGAGGAAAGCCAAAAGAACAGAAGGTAATACAAGAAAAAGAAAAAAGCGAAGCAGGACGGACAAAAGTCCAAAAAAAGGAAAAAAACAAAAGGCGCCGCTACTGAGCAATCAGTCAACAGTAGCGAGAAACCGAAAAAAGCACTGAGTGTTGTTGAGAAACAAACTCAGAAAATCAACGAAAGAAAAGATAAAGCGCTCACAAAAGCTGCTAAAGAAATACAAAAAAGAAGTGAGCAAAAAAAAGCCCAGAAAAACTTGGAGGTACCGACAGAACCTCAAGTTGATAAAGAAAACGTCGTTGACCCTCAGATACCTGCAGAGGTTAACGTTAAGAGACCTAAACCTCCTGCGATCATCTTAAAGACGGTCGCAGAACATCAAGCGATCCTGCAAAAAGCAGCAAAGAAAGGTATCGTTTCTGACAATAAGTTTGCCAGATCTGGCAGATCTATTGTCATTAACAACAAAACTAGGGAAGATTACCTAGGAGTAGTCAAAATACTAGAAGAACACACCCCGAAGGTAGAGTACGTTGCCTACCCGATAGACAGCGACAAATTAAAGAGGGTAATCCTAAAAGGGCTAGCGGCGAGCACAAGCACCGAACTTATTCTTAATGAATTAAGAAATAAAGACGTCGACGTAACTAGAGTCAGTAACATGTACTCTAAAAAAGAGGGAAAACCAATACTGCCTTTCTTTATGATCACCCTCAAAGAGGATGACATACAAAAAATACGCAAAATAACAAACTTGTGCTACATGAAGATTCGTTTCGAAGACGAAATCAAGACCACAAAAGATACCCTACAGTGTTTCAACTGCCAGGGTTATTACCACAGTTCAAAGGCTTGCCACTGCGACTCCAGATGTGTAAGGTGTGGTGAAAACCATCTCAGCAATGAGTGCGGAAAAAGCAAAGAAACGGCTCCAAAATGCGCCAACTGCGAACAGGCGCATACGGCCAATTACAGAGGATGCTTAAAAGCTCCAAAAAAGAAGACCCCTGCCCCCGTAAAACCGGCGGGCAGACCACTAAACCCAACAACAACAACCACGGGTTTCAGCTACGCACAAGCAGCTAAGAAAACCCCAGAACAAGCGGCCCCAACGATGCAAGACGCAGCCGCACTCATTGCCACATTCCAGACGGAATACAATAAGAAAATTATGGAGATGATGTCCGTGATGGATAGGGCCACAAAAATGATGACTGCATTTGGTGAAATAAATCGACAATGTTAGCGAACCATACGGAAGATCTACGCATAGGGTCCTGGAATTCCGGTGGAATTTTCCAAAAACTCAACCTTTTGGACGAAATGATAAATAGATTAGAGCTCGATATCGTAGCCCTTCAAGAAACGAAACTAGTGGAAAGGAAGAAAACCAAATTTCCAGGCTACGATATCTATAGAACTGACCATAGAGCAAGATCAGGAGGAACAGCCATACTAGTTAAAAAAGGCATAGAACATGAACACATCCCAACACCAGGTGGACTGGTCACAATGGAAGCCACGCTAGTAAGACTAAAGGCCAACAACGAAACACTAAAAATAGTGTCAGCTTATGTCAGACCTAACGAACCGATATTCGATGAAGATTTGAGCCTAATCCTCGACACAGAAGAGCCCACGGTAATCATAGGAGACCTTAATGCGAGATCTCCCAACTGGTTCGATAGAGCGACCAACAATAACGGGAGACGACTTTGCGGCCATCTCGAAAATAGACCAAACACCTACGTGATCGGACCAACAGAACCGACCTGTTTTCACGGACAACTCCCTACACATCTAGACATTGCAATCCTACACAACGTGGGTCAACAATACGAGATACGCTCTCTAAACGAAGGCGATTCGACGCACAATCTAATCGTTTTGACCCTGGGCGCAATAGAACTAAACTATTCGCAGCCCCACAAAAGAAAGATAACAAGTTGGCCAAACTTTAGAAGAATTGTGAGCGAAAACATCGGTAACATCCCAACAATAAACAACATCACAGAACTAGAAGACAGCGTAACCAAACTAGAAGAAACTATAATTAATGCTATCGATGCCAGCTCCAAAACCGAAACAATCACAAGACAAAAAGGAAGATTCGGAGATATAAGTCAGGATCTACAAGACTTAATTAAAGAAAAAAACAGAAAAAGAAGAAGAGCCTATCGTACTAGAACATTAGAAGATAAAAGGATTGCAAATGAGCTAGACAGGGAAGTTAAAAGACAACTACGAAATCACAGAAATGAAAGCTGGGACAACTATATCCAAGAATTAGACCCTAACAAATCCGCCTTCTGGAAATTATCGAAAATCCTCCGACAGGACAAGAAACCCATACCTCCCTTACATGGAGTAAACGGGATTGTCCACACGGAAATAGACAAAGCTGAAGTCCTAAAGGACGAACTAGAAAGGGCATGTAGAAATAACGAAAATCCCAATGAAGACATAGACTTTGAAGAAGAGGTAGAAAGAACAGCCAGAAGACTAAAGAGAAGAAAGGGCAGAGTAGGAATAACACATACATCTCCCGAAGAAATAAAAGAGCTAATAAAACTAACAAACGCCAAAAAAGCCCCAGGACCTGACAACATCACAAACAGGGCACTAAAAAATCTACCCAACAAAGCTACTGTCTACATAACGAACATTGTAAACAACATGCTCAAACTAAGATATTTTCCAGATAGATGGAAGGAGGCACAAATTATCATGATTAAAAAACCAGGGAAGGATGGCATTTTTCCGCAAAATTACAGACCTATCAGCCTACATTCATCAATAAGCAAGATAGCGGAAAGAGTTATATTAAAAAGACTCAACGACGAATCGGAAGCCCTAGGCATCATACCAGAAGCTCAATTTGGATTCAGAAGCGAACATTCATGCGAACTACAAGTTCTACGTTTTACTGAATTTACAACAAAAGGCTATAACGAAAAAATGTATACGGCAACAGCATTTCTGGACGTCAGTAAAGCATTTGACAGGGTCTGGCATGACGGACTTATTTACAAAATGAACTCTATGGGATACAGCGAGGCGATGACATGCCTCCTTGGATCATACCTAGCCAACAGAAGGTTCAGGGTTCGAACGGGGGCAACTCTGTCCGAAGTCGGGAACCTGGAAGCAGGTGTGCCTCAGGGAGCTGTTCTGTCGCCTTACCTGTATACCATCTATACGGCCGACACGCCAAAAGAACCAGGTTCCCTGTTGAGTCTTTACGCCGACGACACAGCAATAGCTGTTAGCTGGAGAAATCCAGATCATGCAGCTAATCATCTGCAGAGAGCACTTAGTAGATTCGAAAGATGGTGCATCAAATGGAAAATAGCCTTAAACCCGGATAAAACACAGGCTGTAATGTTTAGTCACAGAAGAAGTGTACCGAACCGAGAACTAATGATTGGGAACATCCCAGTAGAATGGACAAACGAGGCCAAATACCTAGGAGTGTTACTAGACAAAAAACTCACATTTACGCAGCACATAAATCAGCAAACGTATAGAGCCAAAGCGCTGAAAAATCAGCTCTCAACGCTTATTGGTAGAAGAAGTAAGCTAAGGTTTAAAACCAAAATCAGGATTGCGAATAGTATTATCCTGCCAGTCCTTTCGTATGCCTCTGCTGCGTGGGGACACACCTGTAAAACAAACAGGAAAAAAATACAAACAGCACAAAATCAACTAATAAGAGATGCCCTGAACTTACCGATATATGTACCTCTGAGAAATTTATACAGAGACTCAGGACAAACAAGGATCCTTCACACAATGGACAAAAAGGCATACGAACTATTCAACGGACTAAACAACCACCCAAGTAGCATGTTAAGAGAGCTGACTAACTACAACGCAAATACCAGGACGGTACACAGAAGACCTAAACAGCAAATAGCCGGATATAGGGTCCCCAACGAATAAATGAAGAATGAGATGGTCGCAAAGACGTCAAATAAAAGAATGCAGTCATCAGAAAAACAACCACCAAAAAAATATCTATTTTTAGGACTCTGGCGAGAGGATACAGGTGCCAAGGCACTTAGTTAAGGACAATATACACCGGGGTGTGTGGAGGCCATATACACCCTGCAATGCACACCCCAACACACCCACACAAATTAGCATGTAAGAATAAAAGGGTAAGAATTGTGCCGGCATTTTATAGTCCCAACGCCAAGGAAGACCCCATAAAACAAAAAAAAACAAAAAAAACAAAAGAACAAAAAAAAAAAAAAAAAAAAAAAAAAAAATCGGTTATTTTTCTTTTAAATTCAGAACTTCAAAAATCAATTTCAATTCATTAAACGTTTTAACGTAAAATTCATCCTATTTTTCTATATAGAAGGCCCGTCAGGCCTTCTATATACCGCTGATGCGGATTAGGCCCTTAAGGCGGATCAAATGAATGCTGATCCTTTTCGCGACACCCGAGCACTGAGGTCATGTGCGGCAAGCATGGGCTCGGTGGCCGGACACACTTCGGGCGCCCAGCCGGCGAGGAGAACAAAATTTACTTTTGCCAAATCGGCGGCTGAGTGACCGAGCACACACTTTTTTCCGGACATGAAGTCGACAGCCCAGGCTGTCGGCTTCATGGACGGAACACACGCTCTTTTTCTTTTTTTTTTTAGGGACTTCAGTCCCGAAGTGAAGTTAGAGTAAAATCTATAGAGTCAGTAAAGTAAATAGGGAGAAAAGCCTAGATGTGGCTACCCCTACAGTCAGGTGGCATAACCACAGTAATTAAAAACAGGAGGTGTCTCATTACCCAGGGCACCTCAAGTAACTTTCAGATCATAAGCCTCCTCACGTAAGTCACACGATGAGGAGGGGTGGTGGAAAAGCCTGGGGGTCAGATAGGTACCACTTCAACTAGTGAAGTGTGACCGGTTTGATCTTCGGACATGTGGATCCCATACTTAGTTTGGTATACACATGTTCCTAGGGGTAGGGTTGATCGCTTAGCGTGATTGTGTGTGTGAGGTCCGAAAATCTCATATAAACGTTAAAATGTCTTTAAATATGGGATATTTCGGATCTCAACTCAGTCTAAGTCGGTGCTTTACGGACACTCCTAGAGCACTTCGCTCTAGGAGGCTCTGCGATATTTTGTCATTCTTAGACTCTGTGGCTGATGGTAGAAAGATAGGCGCAGCAAACTGGCAACGGTTGGCAATGGATAGGACTGCCTGGCGTAATAGACTTGGGAAGGTCGAGGCTCTTTCATAGGGCTGTAGCACCATTGATGATGATGAGACTTGGTGGCTGAGTTTTCTTTCATTTACTAATTCTGAGTTTCATTTCACTTGAGTTGATATACAAAATATATACTGTCTTTATCAAGACAGGAACATCTGATTATATACCTAGCGTCCGGAGTGGGCATTTCGCAATATTTTGCAACATTCGCAATATTGCGCAATATTGGATAACATTGGACAACATGCAGTATTTTTATTTTTCCAACTATTATCACCCTCCGGTACGACAAAGGTAAACCTATTAGATATAGGTTTAAATTTCTAAAAGTTCAGAACACAAAATTGACCTGTAGAAGCTATAAAATTTTAAAAATGAAGTTTTTGGCAACGAATAGGTTAAATGGAATGTTTATTAACGAAGACTAATTATAGTATCACAACTGTTACTTACGTACTACTCAAGAACGTTTGTCTTTTTTCAGATGCAAATATACAGAGTGGCCCAAGAGTCTGTAAACGGCTAATTATCTCGTAAATTACTAGACATAATTATACAAAATTTGACATACGCCTATTTTGGGATACGGAAATTCCATATTTGGTATTTGCAATGTTGCCAGATTTTCAGTTTCTCTTTTATTACTAGTAACTTTGGTTTTTCGAATGCATCACCCTGTATATTCAGTCATTATTGCAATCTTCCATTAAATACGAGTTCAACCGTATGATATCATATAACACTTATGATTTTATGTAGTCTGGAAGGTCTTAAATACATAAAACAGAAGTCTGGCAACGCCTAAATTGTTTCAATACATTTTTTAATACCAACTATTTTCAAATACATTAAAACGTAACAATTGATGGTTTAGAATATTTTTTAACATAATAGTTATGTTATTAAGTATTCAAAATGTGCTCCATTTGTGAGTTGACAGCACCCTAATCGATGGTAGAATGCGTCTACCACATTTCTCCATGATTGTCTAGAAATTATTCGAGATTCATCGATAATTCATTGCCTTAGCTATGCAAGACTTGCTCGTTAAGTTTTGTAAACTGAATTTTTCAAGTATCTCTAATAAAAATAATCTTTAGGATTGAGATCGGGTGAACGTGGAGGCCATTCAATTCTACCTTGTCTACCAATTTATCGTCCGGGAAATATCTCATCTAAATATCGCCGAACATTTACACCAACTATCTGACGATAAATTTCTTTTGACAATTACGTTTTAATGTATTTGAAAATAGTTAGTATTAAAAAATTTATTGAAACAATTTAGGCGTTGCCAGACTTCGGTTTTATGTATTTATGACCTTCCAGATTACATAAAATCATAAGTGTTTCATATGGTTGAACTCGTATTGAATATGAGATTCCAATAATGACTGAGTATACAGGGTAATGTATTTGAAAAACCAAAGTTACTAATAATATAAGACAAACGGCAAATCTGGCAACATTGTAAATATCAAATATGGAATCTTCGTATCCCAAAATAGGTGTATTTCAAATTTTGTACAATTATGATTAGCATTTTACGAGAGAATTAGCCGTTTCCAGACTTTTGGGCCACTCTGTATGTAGAAATATTAGTATTCTGCATGTTCCGGTAAACAACAAATTACATTTTTATTAGTTGGTCGACCGTTATATCACTTTTAATTTTTGCTTAAAATAATTTCTTAAATGCGTCTTTAAAATTGTGTTATGAATAACTTCATTTATTTTTAATTAAGTTATAAGGCGCAATTGAGAAATGTTTACTTTTATTATTAAAACTCAAACAAATAAAAACGAAGTAAATATAAGTCTGTTGGGTTTGGAGATTTCCCGCATTGCTTTGGCCTCGGCTTACACATTTTATTTGTTTTGGTTTGTGCTTTTCTTGCGAATTTCCGCCTTTTCGTATATTTTATTGTGTATAACCAGCACTCCATTTATGAGTCCGACTTCAGCATCAATATCCACACATCAATAGATTGAGGGCGCTACGGTAGGTGCTGATCCATACTTGAATGGCTTCAGGTTCATGCCGAAGTTATCGGTAGTTGGCTATTCAACTCCGTTTCACAGGATTTTCTCTGTTTGTGATTCTGCAAAATATATTTTTACGCCCCTAAAAGATGTTTTAAGTGATTGCTTTTTTTATTTGATATGCTTTTAAATATATCTTTACATTTTTTATAAAAATGGGAAGTCCGGTTGGAAACAAATTAAAGGTAATTACAAATTCACAACGGATTTCAATTTAAACGTGAAAATGCTTTTTTAGATGTTATAATATTTATATTCTACCTCCACTGAAACGCAATACATTAATGTGTTTAAAAATAGGGAAGACCGGTGTTTGTTTTAATTATTTTTTCAATAAATAATTTTTACTGATTTATTTTTTTTGCATACTGTTAAATTCAAGTTTGTCAGCTGGCTTTATACTCCTTCAGGTATTGTACATGCATTTTTAATTTATTCGAATTCTCCTTAAAAAAATATCGAAGCAAATTTTCACTACCTTGCCAAGTAAGTAAACTTACACTGCCCCTGGTGCGGTTTTAGTTGACTAACGTGCTGGGGTTAGTTGTCTCAAAATTTTCTTAGGTAAATCAGGATAATTATAGTGACACAATTCAAAGCAAATGCAGATTTAATTTTTCATGTATATTTTAAATTAAACAATTAAAGACCAACAAAAGCCCTGGACCTGATGAAGTTTATCCTGAAATACTTAAATTGATCGAAAGTAATAACATTGATTTGTTAGTAATTTTGTTTAATACAATCTACGATACTGGGGAAATACCAGAGGAATGGTTAGAATTTATTTTTATTCCCATTCCAAAACAAGCTAACTCCAGGCGATGCGCAGATTTTAGATTAATAAGTCTTATGAGCCAAATGCTTAAAATTCTATTAAAAATACTTCACAATAGGGTATACAAAAGGTGCGAAAAAGAAGTTGGATACGATCAATTTGGATTCAGAGCCGGAATGGGGACCAGAGAGGCCTTGTTTTCATTACAAGTACTGCTGCAGAAGTGTGTGCAGTACGACCAACAAAAGAATGACTTTCTATGTTTTGTAGACTTTGAAAAGGCATTTGATCGCGTAAACCATAATAAAATGTTAAATTCCTTGCAGAGCATCAACTTGGATAGTAAAGATCTCCGATTAATTAAGAACTTATATTGGAGGCAGAGTGCCAAGATTAGGATCGACGATCATACATCTAGAAATATTAGTATAAATAAAGGAGTAAGGTAAGGATGCATACTATCCCCTATGCTGTTCAATCTTTACTCGGAACTACTATTCAAGCAAGCCTTGGAAAACCTTTCCACAGGAATAAAAATTAATGGAGAACCAATATCTAGCATAAGATATGCAGATGACACTGTCCTACTGGCTGATACAGACACAAACTTACAGAGGGTTATAGACCACCTTAAGGATGCTTGTCGAGAGTTTGGAATGAAGATCAACGAAAAAAAAAACAAAAGTAATGGTGATCCAAAGAAAACAGAATATCCCCTTACCTATAAAAATAAATGGGAATATTTTAGAACAGGTAAACCAATACAAATACCTTGGCTGTTGGATTAATTGCAAGCTGGACTCAGAACAAGGAATTAAAGCGAGAATTGCTCAAGCTAGGGATAGTTTCTTTAAGATGCGCGTTCTATTCTGCGATACACATATAAATATTAAATTGAGATTAAAACTTGTAAAATGTTTTATCTGGTCTGTTCTTCTCTACGGAGTCGAAACGTGGACTTTAAAAATAAAGAGCCTGAATAGAATCGAGTCATTTGAAATGTGGGTGTACCGTAGAATTTAAAAATTCCTTGGGCAGCACGAAAAACAAATGAAGAAGTACTAGCTAGACTCAATTTAGAAAAAGAACTATTGAGAACAGTCAAAACAAGAAAAACCAGTTATTTAGGGCATTTGTTGCGCAACGAGAAATACTACATTCCTCAGTTGATAATAAAAGGCAAAATAGAAGGAAAGCGAGGAATTGAAAGAAAAAAATTGTCCTGGTTACGTAATATCAGAAACTGGACAGGACTTGGATTTGAGGAACTCTTAAGAACAGCTGAAGATAGACAAACGTTTGCCACCATAACCGCTAACCTCCATTGATGGAGACGGCACTTGAAGAAGAAGAAGATGTATATTTTGACCATTTAGTGCTATTGTGATAGGATTCTTCACGTACTAAGCATTTAGTTTTATCCTCAGATTCCGAGGATGGAGGGTCATGATAAGCTGCAGATGTAAATGGAACGAGCCTTCTTCCCGAAAAAGAAATTTTTTACTGTGTATTATTTTCTTGTTCTTGATGTTTTTTTTTCTGTTATTATGTTTTTCTTTTATGTGGACCTTTCTTTTTTATCCACCTCTTTGGGTGAAGAATTTCAGCAATTAAAATATTAACCATAGCTGCTATTTACAACTTGCAAACATGAAAGTATCCAAATTTAATTACATTTAACTACTACATCCTATTGCAATCCTGTTCAGCTAATTAACGATGGCATCTGAAGCCATATTAAAGAATCGTTTACAAATCGTTTTATGTAAAGGTTATAGGAGAGATTTCTTTTGTTTAATTTAAATTTAATATTAAAATTTTTAATTTTTATATTTATTTATGTACAATAATATGACTAGTTGATATCTTAGTTTATTTTTCCCAGCCAAACTAATTTTACATATTTACTTCTAAGATAAGACATTCTCACAGATGTGAAGTCTGCGCCACACGTGGCCTAACAAGTGGCCCCCAAAGAAAATTGTAAGTTTTATTGTTCTACATTGGCTTCAACTTTCGGAGATTTTGGGAGGATTTTCGGCATTGATTTGACACCCATCGACACCCACCGTTTCTGATAGATAATTTAATGTTTACACATTATATTTCCCTGAGTTATACTCTAAATTTATTGATATTAATAAATCATAATTAAAAAATTTTATTTAAAAAATTTATTTATAAAATGTGTAATACTAGAAACCCTATCAGGCTACATCACAGAACTTTTAGGAATTAATATTTCATCATCAGTGCTATACTAAAAGTATAACCACTTAATCAAACATGAAAGCTAAAATTTTAACCAAGGTTATTACAAAAAGTGTGGTTTATACTTACTGGATGTACATGTTTGACGCCACTAAATATATGGGTAAAAACCCTTTCAATGTTGTTAAATTAACTTTGAGATACATTTATTTTAATGTATATACTATGGAGTTACAGCAGGAATATATGACATGACAATGTAAGACTTCATTGGACGTCGCTAGTCCTAAGAAGAAGTGTCTGTGAGGACTTGTTGATAGCCACTGATTAAAATGACATGTTAGGTCGGTTGTCGGAACAAAGCAGTCAATGTATATCGGAGGCATATGTCTAAATATGACAGTAGGCAGCAATATTTAAAATTAAATATTTTAAAATTTGAATAATGATAAACTATACAGATAAGTATCTGAATTCAGTCGTGAAAGATATATAGATATATGAAAGATATCTGATATTTGGTTGCCTACCTGTACTTACAAAAAATTTATTTCAAATCCTTTATAAAAGGTATATAATAAAATGCCCAAACGGGCAATCACAATTACATTACAAAACGTTTTCGGATTGTTAAATCCATCATCAGTGTAAACGAGGTATACATGCTATGAGCCACCAAAATATATGGGTCAAAACCCTTTAAATGTTATAAATTTACAGTTGTTTTACATTATATATGGTTACAGATTAGGATGTTTAAGTTACCGTTGGAATAACTTAAACATCCTAATCTGTCTCTCTTTTAAACAACTCTTAATTACACAGTGTTTATTTCACTGTAAGATATGACACTGATATTGGGCACATTACTCGACAACAATTTGCAACCGTGGCAAAGTTTGTATGGGTACACTTGGTTGTATGATTAACCTAGTAACAACATTTTTAGTTAATTTATCGAACAAATTTTCCTTTTCAGGAATCTTTTAAAAGTGGCTTACACGAAAACTATTTTAACAGCTTATTTTATTAACTTTCATATGCATCTAACTTATGCTATTCTCTCCTGGGATAACTTGTAATATAAATAAAGTGTTTGGACAGCAAACAAAGTGTTTTTGTATTATCTCTGGCCTTAGTTAGAGAGCAGACTGTAGAATCTACTTTAAATTTTTTTAAATTTTACTTATTGTATATTTATGCAGTATCTGTTGCACCTTAAACAAAATCTTAGCCAATACAATGCGCATCTTAAAATTTTAAAAATAATTTAACTAGAGGCAACATAACTGTAATCTTCTACCTGAATTTGGTCACCTTAAGATATAAAGAAATGCTTAACAGTATTTAGCCATTAAGTTTTTCAACCTAGTTCCAGCTAGAATTTTTCATTTGAGGTGTATGTTTTTTTTTAATTTTAATATATTGTAATCGTTATCGGTCTTTTATCATTATCAGTAGACTAGTTTTATGTTTATTATACAGGGTGTTTCAAAAAGGCATGTCATAAATTAAATCACGCATTCCGGGGACAAAAATAAATTGACTGAATCCAACTTACCTTAGTGTAAAAGTGTACGCAAAGTTACACCCCTTTAAGTTGCAAAATAAAAATTATTTTTTTGCATTATCTCCTAAACTACTTTATATTTTGTGAACAAGTTACTTTCTTGTTCTAAAATTATGTTTCGTAACATAGAAACAACAAAATCTAAGCGCATGGAAAAATTTTAAGGGGGGTGTGTAGCCCTAAATCCCCTCAAACTTTTTAGTACGTTCAAATCAAATGAATTTTGTGGAATTATTAGTTTAACACATTATTTTTAAACAATTTTTGCCTCTTATAATTTTTTTCAAAAACAGTTTTTATTGAGTTACGGCCCTTTTCATGAACCTTTAAGAAATTACGTACAGGGGGTAGCTATGGGGCAACTACAAAAATATGAAAATATGAAACAAAAGGTCATTAATCTCTTGGAACAAACAAAGCAAATAGAAACAGGAAACACCTCTAGTAATTTAATATAGGGCGCCACTTGAGGTGCCTAATTATACCTATTACAACCACTAGTTGTAACTAGGGAAATAATTAAAAAACATCAAAAACATATCTTTATCAAATAAAACTCAAAAAAGGGTTAGTTAAAAAATAAACAAGATGTTGAAAACAAAATTTAACATTTATTGTGTATTACCACAAACAGTTACACAAATACAGATGACACAAAAAATAAACTATATAAATAGTTGTAAAATACCCAAATACAAAGAAAATACTTACATGTTCATCTGTTTACAAAGAAGATTTCTACAAAATCTTTCAAAAAGGCATAGAGGTTAACCTTCTTTAAAAAATAAAAATAAAATAAACTAAAATTAAAAATAATAAAACGTGCTGTCATAAGTTAACAATAAATTAAAAAAAAAAACTGAACACACAAATTGACAGCTAAAGTCAAATTCATTAATTTAATATAAATCATTTAAATTTCCATAAAAGCACTTATTTTTATTTAAAATAAAAAGCTTTTTTACTATGAACACATAATTTTACCTTTTAATTCACAAACTTTGCCACTTAAATTTGAAAAACTTGCAAGGACGAAACTCTCAACCGGAACAAAAGGAAATCATTTCCATACTTAAAAACAAAGATCTGACATAGATAGGGTTGGATCAAGCAGGCAAACGACAACAAAGCTGGTGGGATATCCTATATACTGCTTCAAAATTCTACCATGTTCTGGTAGAATTTCATCATATACTACACAATTTATTTTCCACTGCTACACATTTCCACAAAGAGGGGCTAAAACAGAAAACTACAAATTCGACGGTGAATTTGGATTCATAATGAGACTACAGCGACCCAAGTAAGAATTGATCCACACCTGAGCTTACCGCGGCCCAAGTAAGAATCTAGATCCATACCTGAGACTACGACGACCTAAGTAAAAATGACGAAATTCTCTTAAGAATTAGTTCACTAACTTGAAAATAAACAAACGCTGAAATAACAAAACAAAACGAAAATTAAAACGTAAAAGATTTCATTTCTACGACGTACAAAAATTATAAGGCGACTTCAAATAAAACATTAAAAGAAAATGAGGAGAATAAAATAATAAACAACTCTAAAATGGTTTATATTACTTGGAAACGCTAAAATGATTGAAAACACGTTTGGGTATTTTAACTTGAAAGATACGAACTAACAAAAATGGAAAAATTCTTCGTTTTTTTAAACATATATGAGGGGATTTCAATATGTTTTACAGAATCAATGAATTGCAAATGCTACACGGTGGAGCGCCATCTTGTAGAAACCACATATTTTGCCTTATTGCAATATTTACTTCTTCCAAATACTCTTGTAAATCGTCTGCCAAGAACTGAAAATAATTATCACCATTTAAATTGTTGGGAAGAAATTAGATTGTTATCCACAATTCCTGCCCAAACATTAACTTTAAAAGTCCTTTGGCGATGAGTCGTTTTTTTGTTGTGAGGATTTTCGTCGGCCCAAATGTGCTCGTTATGATGTTTTGTTTTTCCATTTTTACTAATGATAGCCTCGTCGGTAAACAAAATATTTGTAATGAAATTGACATTTCGAAGGTTTTTCATCAACAACCAATCGCAAAATCCAATCCTTTTAGGATAATCTTCAACCAATAACTCTTGAACCGTTGTTAAGTGATAGGGTTCAAGCAGCTGATCCTTCAAACGCCTCCAAATCCTTACCTGAGAAAAATTTAGTTGAGCAGCTATTATCCTTGTACTTGTTCTAGGGACTTCTTCAATGATTTCTAAAATGTCTTCATTAGTTGCATCCATTATTGGACTACCACTATTGCCAGCAACTTAGGGTTGGAATGTACCCGTTTTCCGTAAACGACGATCAATAGTAAGTAATAATGGTCCTTCTGGTGTATTTCGATTGGGGTATTTTAATTCATAACGCCTTACGGCTGCTGCACTATTTCCTTGACATTCACCTACGACATTCCCGATAGCTTATTGAACTCATAATTTAATTTGATCCCACTTACCAAAATTTAAATGCATATCTGCCATTTCCTGAAATGTGTAAGCTATTAGGTATAATATCAAATTTTTTAATATTAACACAATAAATGATAGCTCCAAATTATTGACTATTACTGATGGAACTATTTGTAATTATTGTATCCCTAGAAACTAATTGTAGTTTTATGGCCAACTAGAAAAAACTTGTTTTTCCAAAAAGTCATAAGAGAAAAAAAAGTTTTAAAAATAATGTGTTAAACTAATAGTGCTACAAAATTCATTTGATTTAAATGAAAAATGCTTTCAGAACAAGAAAGTAACGTGTCCATTTTTATTACAAAATGTCAAGTAGTTTAGGTAGTAATACAAAAAAACAATTTTTATTTTGTTACTTTAAACGGCTGTAACTTTTTTGTCATCGAAATATAGTAGACCGGATTGATTTAATTTACGACATACCTATTTAATAAAACCTTAATTATATTGACTTCTTTATTTGTGTCTATATTTATATTTGATTTTTAAAAGTACTTTTTGTATTATTATTACGAATAAATTACCCATTATATCTATATATCTATTTATAATGTTTCAAATCAATTGAAATAAAAAACATTTGTTTTGGGCATTAAGGTTCGCATTTTATAACGTATTTACTCTGCTAAACACTAAACCCTGCTAAAACAAACTGATTTATTTTATTTTGTACTTTTGCATTATACGACATTTTGTTTTTTATTTTTGTTTTATTATTATTTTCCCTAATTGAGTTTTGGTGACCAAGTACGAAATTACATTAAATTATAATTCATCATTTATGTCCCACAAATACAATCAAAATAAAAGAGAAGCGAAAGAAAACCAACGATAACGAGTAAAATCAGCTGCTATTGGCCTTAATTTCTTCAAATTAAGAAGTTTTTCGTATCGCAACACTTTTTCGGAGTTCACTGTTCGATCAGTTCTCCATACTGACACATCCTTACAAAACATTCGGACTGATTTATGGAAAAAGGTTTAATTTAGTATCTCTAGAGACCTGGCTGACCTGTCCAATGAAGCGAGCGACTGATAAGGATTAGATTCCAGACCAATCGGACGGTCGACAGTGACTGATGCGATCATCGGTGGTTACTTGATTAAATGCGGACTGTCACCGCTCTTCCTATAATATTCACCACACTTTCCCAGTACCTATGATTACTTTCATAGTCCAATCGAAATTATATAAAAACTCAAATTATATAAATTAATTTATTTTAAACCTTAACCTTTTAATCGAATATTATTTAAAAAGATAATTTAAAATGAAAACTACCTTTTAACTTTAAATTATCATTTCAATAAAGAATTTTCAAGACCAATATCAACAAATATTAAAAATTGTTTTGGCAAGGTATGGTTAAGTTGTACTGATATCGTACTCCTAATTTTTAATAAAAACAAGTAATTTTTAAAATTAAAGTGCTTACCCACTAGATACTACTACGTAAGTTATCTATACGTAATTATTATTTTATTAGTGTGAAAAGAAAACGTCATTAATAAATATATACTACCCTACAATTATTTTGTGAGGTTAGCTGTTATAAGTACCTGATAGTAGCATGCGGTTAGTTTTTCACTTACCAGAGTCGGAGTAAGGCCTTCGCCGAAATAGCTTAAAATGACTTCAGAGAATGTAAACACACCTTCCAATCTAACCAGTCCAGTAAATCAACGTTAGAATATCACAAACAGTTATGCATCAGCCGCTTCACACTCTTTTCTAAGTAAGACCCAAGCAATTGTATTTAGTTGCATCGATAATGCAGGATTATTTCATTCCTTTGGGCACAATCATCAACCCAAAAAAATATTATTTTTTCATCTAGATTATCTCATAGAATCTGCATGTATTTGACAAACAAACCGGTAGTAGATAACTTCATGACACAACATGGCTCTATAGAAGTACTCGGCGAAGTTATAACAGCACGAAGACTTGTCTCTCCAGGAGAAAGACTAGTCTTGTCTGTAGTCTGCCCGTCAATTCCTCATTATATCATTTCTGAAAATTAGCTCGACTCTCCCCGAATATAGTCACATATTGAGCTTTCGGAGGCAAGTTTATATAAGCCCTATATCATCACCAATTCCAGATTCTATTCTAATAAATTTCGATCATACCTTACCGCATATTTTTGTCACAAGGTACACTTACCTGCTTTATTTTCAAAAATACAGGACACATATCATCCCAATGCAATAACAGTTCAGTAACGGAATCAACTCATATTGAGTCAAACAATGAGGTACCAAATCAAACAGCTTCACAAGTATACTACACAAGGTACCAAATACCCAGCAGTCATCAAGTTATCCATTATCAAATCCAAGCATATCACCTACACCTACAAATCTACATGACAAAGAAATTACTAACGCTCCTACTCATAACCACACTTTCAATCAACCTCATTCAGTAGCAATACCGTTTTCACAAATTTCGTAAGCAATATCCTCCAATCTATCAGCTCATTTTTCATTAGATACAACTGCAGAAAATTCTAATAAAACTGATACATCAAGACAATTTTCTGAAACAACCATTTCAACCAATCTTACAAATAAAACTTCAAGCTCGAGTTCTGTCACTACCAAGGAGTTTGCTTCAGTACTTCCAAATGTAATAAAGCCACAGCATCTAAGTGAAAACTCTAATAACAATTCCGAAAACACAAGTTCTTCCATAAAACGCAGTATTGGTGAGATCGTCACGCCACCTTCAGACTCAGTAATTTCATCAGAAAATCTGTTTGCAAAACCCAAACCCTCTAAACCAAAAAAACCGCGCTCATATAAAGTCCTATTTACACGGGAAACTCTTGAAAATTTCATTGATAATCATACCCCACCATTCGTTTTAAATTACTACAAATTGTCCTTACTGATTGATAATGTCCAAGGCTCCTCCGACACTATTAGCGTCGTCAAAGAATTTACAACTGATATCGATGGTTTACTCCATCTTTTACAAAGCAGCTATCAATATGCAAATGATAGATCTACAAAAAGCAAGTTTACAAAACTTCAAAAGAAACTATACAACCATTTAGAGAAAGAGATTTCTGACTTAGATAATGACTCCTCTGTAGACAATTGTTCAGTATCATCTAACTCCAAATCTGTTAACAACATTCAACTCGATACTTCAATGGAACATTAATGGATTTTTTCATCGTTTCCCTATGCTACAGCTTCTTTTATCTAAACATTCTCCAGATATTAATATTTCTTATGAACATGGAAGAAGCGTCCAATTTTCATGGGTTCCCTCAAACGTCGGAATAACAAGAAATGAAGAAGCTGACAGGACTGCATAAGAGGCAATTTTAAGTGATTTGTCAAAGCCGATAGACAAGTGTATTTTTAGTGACTTAGAAGCTTATTTTAAAAATATAGTGTGGTGATTGTGGCAAAATGAGTGGTCTCAAACTAATTCCAATCTAAATAAAATCAAAAATAATGTGTCTCAGTGGTTTCCATCGTCGCTCAAACACGAACAAATTGCGGTTGCGCGTTTACGCCTAGGACATACCAGAGTAACGTACTCCTACCTTTTCACAAAGAAAAATCCACCTATATGTGATCAGTGTAACGTCCGATTAACAGTCAAACATTTTTTAACAATTTGTAGTAAATATGACCAAGAAAGACAGCACTACAAGATCCCAAACGCTCTACTACAGGCTCTAGGTCAAAACTGTTCCTGTAACAATATAGTGAATAATCTTAGATCTATAAACATTTTGTACAATCTGTAGGTGTTTAACTTTGTTTTTTATATTTTGTTCCGTCGCTAATAACCTTTAGGTGGATGCGACATCTTTTTCTAATAAAAAAAAAAATTTAAATTGTTTACGCTGGCAATGAAGCAGGCTTTATTTTAGTTGCTAAACTTATTTATGCTAAAGGCCAATACGACCACCGGAATTATTATAACGAAACGAATTTTAAAAATTAAAAAAGAGTAGTAGACAAAATTGTTTCCAATTTTACTCCGAAAATTGTGCTATTAATTGACAATGCTCTTTATTATAATGTATAACTAGATTATGAGACTGATTAAGGTCTAAAATTATTTATTTAGATCTAATGGCGACGGGTTCTTGACACAACATCGTAAGTGACAATTTTGCCAAAAATAGAATGTTTTTACTTAAATTATTGCTTTCGATAATTTAGTGTTGATTCAGAATTATTTTGCCATCATAACGTCCTAAGTGTTTACAATTGTATTTATTTTTATCGTAATTACCACGTTTCAACTACAAATTGCACTTTTTATATCGTAAGCGATAAACTAGTACTGACAAATGATCTTCGATTCGTTTTGCTACGATAAGATTAAACAAAAGGAGTTTAAATTTTACTTGGTTCCAACAATTTAACCACCGGAGATAATGGCAGATTGGTTAAAATTTCACGTTTAAGAATTATGGTAAGTTTGTATTAATTATTTTTATATTATAAAATAAATTTTAAATTAACTTATTTGGTAATAATATAACCTATAATTTTTAATATATTTAATAACATAAATTTAAACGGAGTAATACCAAGATCATGGCTGAAGTCGACGTTTATTGCTCTACCAAAGAAATAAAATCTATATCCTACAATGATTTCCGGACCATCAGCTTAATGAGCCACTTTTTTTAAGTTATTTCTGAAAATCATACGTCAAAAGATATAATAAAGACTGTACGAAGAAAAATCAACCGTACACAGTTTGGTTTTCGAAACGCAGTGTGACCTACGAATAATTAGCAATCTTTACTGTCAACTCTTTACTGAATCAAACATTGTTTATCCATACAGAAACGTCAGGAGAACACAAAGATATCAAAATCAAACGTTGAGTCCAACAGGGATGTATATTATTACCCCTGCTGTTCGACATATACCCTGAGGAAATCTTTCAAGAAGCAGTGGAAGATGTTGAAGCCGGAATTCGAAATAATGGAGAATGTATCAATATGGGATGCGCGAATGACAGGGTGGTATTCGCTGACAGTTATGAAGCCCTCCAGGATTTAATGAATAAAATCACAGAAGTAAGTTAGAGATATGGGTTTTCACTAAACATTAAGAAACCTAAATGTACGATGATCTGTAAGAAGAAACAGCAAATTAAAAAAATCAGTGTAAATGGTTACCCAATAGAAATAGAAAAACATACAACTACATTGGTACCAATTTCAATGAAATTAGGACCATTCCCTCAAAATCAAATGTAGCGTAGAAGAAGCAAGATCCGCATTTCAAAAATAATGTTAAGCTATTTAAATGCCATGATTTATCAGTGTTCAAAAAAATAAGGTTACTACGATGTTATATATTTGCTATACTGTTTAACGGAGTTGAGTCATGGGCTCTCACAGATGCTACCTGCAAGAAAATTGAGATAGAAGGTGAATATTCTAAGTTAAGGAACTTAAGTGAACATGATTTCAAATAAATTACTATTTAACTGGGAATAAGCCACAATTAAAGATAAAAATACGTTTATTGACGTTTCAATTTCCACTTCGGAAATCGTTCTCAAAATACAAACAGTAAATTAAACAAATTTTGTTTTTTGTTACATAGTGAAAAATTCTTCTAATAATTTAATTTTATCTGACTCATTTATATTGACAATTCAGACAGACATTATGCATTTTAAAGTAGACGACTTTAAAATGATATTGCCGATATTGTTGAGTTGCGCTCCTGGGACGACTTTACTTGTAAGATAGTTCATTCAATTACATGAAATCAACTTTAACTTGAGAATATCCGTCAGAAAAAAATCAGAGCATGTAATTCGTCTTTAAAAAGACAAACACATGACATGATGACAGTAAAATTGTCCTGTTAGTGATTCCATAGTAAATTATAAGGGAAAAACCAGGAATTAGCTACAATAACTACCTTTGCCGATATTACTATCGTGTTGGCGTTAGGTGAATATCATGAAGAAGTAACCAAAAGACGACAAACGTCCTTCTTTAACACACTTAACAACTTGGAATTAATTTTGAAAACAAGAAAAAATAACAGTCCTGTTAATGTAAATATTACTCCTGGAGTGTCCCTGTTAAAAAAGAAAGAGAACAGCTTAATGTTAAGTATACACAGCTGTATTGTGTATTGGGAAGACAATCCACCATATGATTCTGCAACAAAATACTTTTGTATAAACAGATTATAAAACCTATATGGATACAGCATCCAGCCTAGGGATTTGTAAGCAAGAGTAGATTAAACATCATTCATCGATTCCAAAACAAAGTCTCAAGAAAAGGAGCATTATTACCGCTCCTATGTACTACAGGAACAATGATCTCCATATAGACACAGAAATGGACGCTAATAATAAGACCATTAAAAATGCCGATAGTCATGAAAATCGACTTCTATGTTGAGGGCATCGAGCCCCCGTCAATATGGTTCTGTCACAGAATAATAAACCATCAGAATGCCACTCTCCATGGAAAATTAAGTACGCGCATTTCGTTCGCGCAGACGTTCCGCCATGTTTTATAGGGAACCAGTGTTGTTTATGTGGTGTGCATAGAAAAATTAACCCGGTTTAATTGACTTACGGCAATCATAGACATACTATACAATTATATTAACATTGTTAAATATAATAACATAAATAATAATATAATTAAACATAAATATAAACCATTACATAACCTCACAAATCATATGTCTGTATTATGTGTTTCCTTCTAAAATATGGATCGCGTGCTGAAAAATTTCAAAGGCGGAATCTGAGAGTGGACATTATGATTGTTTATTATTCTGTGGTTCTGTCTAGAAGATTTAAGAGAAAAGAGCTCCTTGATTTAGGTAAGTGAATTGGTTCTGGTTTCTAGTGTAGAAAGTACAAAAATTGCGGTTTTTTGTCATTTTTGAGGTTATGTAGGCTAGTTAATTTTAAGATTAGATGTGGAATACAGTGCAATGGATTAAAATTGAGAGCCAAATTTGTATTTCATAATATACTCTCAAAGAATGTTAATCCGCACCATTTTCTATTGGCGGCAAATATAATCGACCAAATTAAAAATTCGAGCGCGAATTGAAATGACCAGGGTAAACTTTTTGAAAATACTAAAAGAATGCTACACAGTAGCATTCTTAGTTATGGTGAGAATGCCTGTTTGCTTTGAAGATGTAATTGTTAATACAGGTGGAAATATTCGTGGTTTCGAAATATTTTAAAGAGAGGAAACTTATGATTGGAAAGCCTAGAAATTTTTATAATAAGAATGAATATAAATTAAGGTTATTTTTTTAATAAAATATATCTCGCTTTAATTCAAACGATCGTTTAGGTATTATACGTTTATGTTAAACTGAAACATCATTTTTTTAAATGATCAGAAGTAATCTGCCATTATTTGTACATCCCAACGATCTAAAAATGACGCTCTTTCTGCTTAAAGTCTACTACTTTCTTCTACATCAATCAGCCAATCGCGTCCACTGCTGGACATAGGCCTCCCTAAGTTCTTTTCAGTGTTCTCTACACTCGGCCGCTTGTAGCCAGTTTCCCGCTACACGTTTTATATCATCCGTCCATCTAGTCGGTGGTCGTCCTCGGCTTTTTTTATAGTTTCTGGGCCTCCATTCCATAATACGTCTTGTCCACCGTCCATCTTGTGCTCTGGCTAAGTGCCCTGCCCAGTTCCACTTAAGCGACGTGGTTCTTTCGATGACGTCTTGAACTCCTGTACTTCCTCTTGCCTGATTTGTTGGTTTGTCATGTGGCCTCGAAGGCTCACGTTCAGCATTGCACGTTGCATGGCTCGTTGCGTAACTCTGAGTTTATTCGCCGATTTTTGCGTGAGTGACTTTCTGCTACGTTTTTTGGGAAATAAGTGAATAAGTTGGAGTTGGGGTGTGTAGGTTTAAGATTGTTGGATTGTCGGTTACCTTATTTGGGTTACAAATTTTAAGGCTTTATAAGTTTGGGATTTTTAAATTTAGATTCCCGGTTATACTATAATCATATGATTTGTAGCTTTTTTAGAACAGAAAAAAATTTAAAATGCGATATCTAAGAGAAAAAGAAGATATTTAAGTAAACTTAACGTCATTTAAATTATTGAGACATATAATTTAAGATAGTCACAACAGTTAAAAAAAATATTATATTACGATGCAACATAACCTTAAAAAACGGCCCAAAATGTCCTAACTCATAGACATTTAATCCAAGATAGACTAATTGTTGCTATACCAGCCCGTTTCTCCATTGCGACTAGAAAACTAACACAAAAAGGTCTTTGCGTATCTTTCTGATTTTCCAGGTTTATTGAGTACGTGACCAAAATGATCAATAATGAGAAGATCATAAGGTCGATAAAACAGGCTCAGTAGACAGAGATGCAGGGACTGCTTTTGACCAGTTGTCTCTTTAGCACTGGGGGAACGCGACTGTATTACAGTAGTCAGTCTATACCCAAAACCACCCTATTTTTGCACTTTTATGTTAGAACATTTTAGAAACCAGAGTTTATTTTTCAAACTTCTGAAAAGTATATTTATTCCTATCTCTGAGTCTTTTTGTTTGTCTTTATAAAGGGGGAGTTTGGAATCTTCAAAGGATATCTCAGTTTAAGACGCCGCCTGACTAACCCTAGTACAGGATTTATTTTTCTTACTTCCGCCGATAGTTCCCGAGGTACTTTAAAATGTCCTTCGTCGCCAAGTCTACATCAAACGCTTACCTTCTAAACCAGACCCTTCTCTGTCATACAGCGATTTGGAAGCGGAATGGCCGCTGTAAGGCCGGCATCACTTTCGAAGCAATATCTTTATTCATTCATTCGACATTTATACGCATCCACACCCTATTCATCAGTAAGAATGTCTCGTTCTAGGTAGCGCGTAGAAGATCCTTATTGCCCCTAGTTCGACATCATTCCCAGACGGGCATTTCCTTCTTCCCCACAGTCTGACTCACGCATTCTAACTCATACAGTCTGACTCACTTTTCTAGCTTCAACTTTTAGCATCTTTCACTCTTACGACAGCCTCCAGTTGTCTTTCTTCCTCTTCCTTTTTCTTGATCACTGCACGAATATAGTTGTTTATGTTAGTCCTAACTGATTTATTTTCAGTGATTGTCCCAATCATTTCTCTCACTGTAGCAAAATTTACACCTGTCCCTCTCCCCATTCCGTCCCTTTCCACTATCCATCTGCTGCAGCTTAACATCGTATGTGTCACAATGTCCAAGTATCTATAGTATAGGCATTCATCTATGTCAGCCTTTCCAATCCTACAGAGGTAGGCCCTAAAATACCCGTGTCCTGTGAGCACCTGCGCCATGAAATAATCCAGTCGCCTGTGGTCATAGTCCACCCAATCTCCTAAGTTCGGGATCTTACTTATCTCTGAGTCTAAATATTGGTCGAATTTGGTCAACTTGTGTAATCTAGCTTTTGAGTTTTATATACTTATTTTCTATTCTCTAATTGATAAAAATTAAATAATTCAAAACTAAATATTTCCCGGAAAAATAGTCTGACAAAATATTGACTATGAGACATTGACGTCATCAATATCAATATACATACAGTAATAATAGTGATATCCCGCTAATAAAAGGCATTATTTCCACCTTGTCCTGACAGATTTGAAATATAGCAACAACGGAAATATGATATTTACCTGTATTTCCATTGTTTTGGGTATACATTAGATCTAAAATTAAATTAGATATGGATCCATTGTTAACAATTATAAATGTTTGTTTCGTACCAAAAATAAGTAAACATAATTTATTAAACTGATAGTTAGTTTTTGGATTTGTTTTAAGCGAACGAGCAAAAGCTGTGATATTCTTCGTAATACACTCCGTCGTGTTAGTGACTGTACTAGCTACTAAGTAATTTATCACGATTACTTGATTAATGTGTCGGATTTCTTATGTCACAGGTCGTTCTTTTAATTAAACGGTATCTGCAGACTTACACGTGTTTAAGCATCATTTGTGACAGGATAGCTTAATACTCGTTTAATTTCAATCCCATAAGTAATATACTGGGTAAATCAAACTGAATTTTTGGAATGGTGTACAAATATTTAGTTCAAGGAAATGTTGGGGATAATAAAAAATACAAAATACATTTTCCTATTTAAAAATATATATTACTTCAACTGATATATTATTTTACCCAATTTTATATGGGTATTGATTTTATGGGGTGGCTAGACAATAGTGAAGTCGCTTATAGTGAACTTAAAAGTGTATATATAAACCAAAACGTTTTTGCTTAAAGTTAGTTCTCATTTGCCTCAAATAATATATTGTACACTAGTGGCCAATATTCTGGAAACTTTACAAAAACTTTAGTTTGGTTTCCTCTTTTTAACAAGACTTATGCTATTATTATAAGATTATCTATACTTTTTCTGCATTGTTTTATGCTTGTACTTAATATTAAACGTCTATTTAAGTCACGAGTCCCTATAAAAGGGATCCTGTCCTGAAATTTCAAGTAGACAAGTCGAAATACTTTGAGCTTCTCAACTTTTATAGTTTTTAAGAAGAAACAGTGTAAATTTAAATAATAAACTGAAATATATACATAGAAGCAGTGTACAGTGGTCTGATAATAACTGTAAGTACAGTTTCCAAATTGGCAGTAGTGTGGTTATAAACATTGTTTTTATATACATACGAAGAACATTATTTATATTTCGTATTTATTAATTTCGTATAAAATATTTCTTAAATACACACTAAAGCCATGGAAAAGGAAATCTGAGAGAATGGGAGTACCCATAAGGAACGACCATCTGTATATCCTCAGTTTCGCCGACGATCAGGTCATAATAGCACAATACGAGGAAGATCTAAGTTATATCGTTCAAAAACTAGAAGAAGAATATAATATAAATGGTCTGGAAATCAACATTAAAAAAACAGAATATCTGAACTCAACACCAGAACCAACAAGAAACCTGGAAGTGGATGACGGGCGTGAAATAAAGGGAACCGATAAATTTAAATACCTGGGGTTCGTTATATCAAATAGAGGTAATACAGAAGAAGAAATTAAAAATCGAGTGGGTGAAACCAGGAACTCTATAAGACAACTGAATCCAATCCTATGGGACAGACACATAACAAAAAATAATAAAAAAATAATTTATAACATGAGGGTTCGCAGCATTTTAACATATGGAGCAGAAAATTGGGTCTTAAACAAAAGCAGCAGAAACAAAATAAATGCCACAGACATAGACTAGGGGAGAGGAAGCTGCAGAGTTTCCAGAATAGACAAAATAACTAACGACAAAATCGAAAGACGAATGTAGATAAAGAAAGACACCTTAAATTAAATTGAAGAAAGAAGATTAACGTGATACGGACATGTCAGACGAACAGACTGAAACCGATGGATAGCAAAAATAACAGAGTGGAGCCCAATATGAAAACGCAAAAGAGGCAGAATATAACATTTAACGGGTTTTGACCCATAGATTTTGATGTATACCCCGTTTACCGTGATGATGGAATTAATATTCCGAAAACGTTCTGTAATGTAATTGTGATAGCCCGTTTGGGCATTTATTTATATACCTTTTATAAAGGATTTGAAATAAAAAAATTTTGTGATATATGGTATACAGCCAGCTACAGGAACTTAGTTTCCTAGTGGATAATACATGTCACTTGTTTAGCGCATGCATTAAATAGAGTTGCGTAGGAAGTAAAAAAATGTTTTCCACTAGTTAACAGTTTAATACCGATTGTCAAAAAGGTATTCCTGAAATCACCTGTAAGAATACAATGTAACAGAGATATGCTTCCTGCTGTTTTACTGCCACCGCAACCCATTTTAACACGTTGAAGAACATGGTTGGAAGCAACTAATTTCTATACTGACCATTTTGTTGATTAAAAAAGAATAATTAACCTTTTAATGGATGATAGTTGCCAATCTTTATTGGAAGCTAAGCAAACCTTCCAAAATAACGTCTTCCAACAGAAACTATGGCTAATTGGCTATGCCAAAGCCATTATACAATAAAAAAAAAAACAGAAACTACTGTCATTCATAAAATCAAATTAAAATTTTGTCCAGAAAACTATAACTCAATTAGAATCCTCCAAATCATCATTGTTAAGGAGTACAATTTTTTAATAGAATTTGAGTCATTGTGTCAAAATGATAAGTACAAGTAATAGGTGGGACATTTTTCGAACCACTTAATTTAAAACCATCTATCATAGTAAATGTAAAAAATGCCCCAGTTACATCAGTTGAAAAGTTTTTCTATTTACAAATATATGTATTCAGATAGAAGCCATACGTTTTTATTACAAAATTTTGAACAATATTTGATAATCTATTGTTACCACAATTCAAAATAATATTTATATAATTGTATATGTTATATATTTATAGCATTTTAAGTATTTTTGTAAATAAAAAAATATTGTAAAAATTTTTTATTACTTGCATATTTTCTAAATAAATATGCATATTTTGAATAAAATACTGTATATTTTCATAAAATACTGCATATTTTTGCACATATTTTATACTTTTTTATTTACATATTTGCCCAAGTCTACTGATAAACATTTTTGTATTAAATTTTAATTTTTTATGGATTAATAAACACAAACTGGTATATTCTTTTAATGTTTTAATAAATGGATTAATTATATCGTTCAGTTTTATAATATCATATGCAAATAGAAAGCCATAATAATAATAGTAAAGATAAAGCGCACAATTTGAGAGTGTGCAGAGGTACTTTCCTCTACTAAAATACCAATTGCTACACACGTAATATTGAATTTACGTGCTTTTAATTAAGCTTATACGAAGTTCCGCAAGTCATTAGAAGTTTCCAATTAGCTAGTAAACTAAGCAATCTACGTTAAAATAAACACTGGTTCCTTGACAGAATGTACCCTATATTGAAATTTATACCAAACTTGAAACCGACGGGCCGAACGTTAAGAGTTGATATAATTTTCTATAACCCGTCAATCCCCGTGTAATTTAGCGCTTTAATATTAATGAACTTTTATTCAATGTAAACTTTTTTTACACGACACATACAATAAAAGGCAACTAAATCAAATAAAGGTAAAATATACGAAATTCCTAAAACAAGTTAAGGGGTATTCCAGATACCTAATAGTTTATCGTAAAGAATATAGAATGTTTTAAAATTGATGAGTAATAGAATGCAACAGGTGATGGAGGAACTTGCGTCAATAAAGAAACTTTCTTACGACCACTTTCACACTTCATTTAGTATGTATTTTTTTGTGATATTATATAATAGTTTAAAACCGTTTATAAAATGTTGTTGGACGAGTACTGCTAGTGTATTGTTTAGCTATAGAAAGATTTGTTAACCTGTTTTAATTATATGTAATATGTGAGTCTTCTACAGCTTACGCCATTGCTCGCATTTTAATTTACAAAAATTTTAGTCGAAGCAATCTTTAGTTTTTAAATCTCTGGCAGTCATTACATCTTCGACAGCTTCTCTCCAGAACAAACTTCTGCTACCTTTTTTTTTTCTAGTGGACAGTACCCATTTTTCTATATTTTTTGGCAATCTATTTTCAAATATTCTTTACTGGTGTCCATATAAGTTTAACCTTTTGGCTTCAATTATGTAAAATACCGACAACTAATAATTTTTCTTATTATACATAGAAAATACCAGGGATCTTAAATACATATATCAAAATTGCTGCGGTCTACGAAGAAATATACCAAGAAACGAATAGATAAGAAGAAAGAGAACCAACAACGAACACGGAACAAGATAACGAAGAAGAGTTGACCCATACAGAAGTGAAAGAGAAAATATGCAACCTTAAAAACAAGGAAATTCCCTTCCATCGATCAACCATTTTCATCTGTCTGTTGTCCCATTCTCCACCGTTTAGGCGTCTTACTCATGGCGTCATCCACTTCGTTCCTCCAGGATCTTCGGATTCGTATTCTTTTTCTCCTTCCTATGTTGGCTCTACTGTTGCTAGTCCTTATTAAATGTTCATACCACTTTATTCTTTTTTGTTCTATATATGCTAGTATTTCTGTTTCTATTGATGTTATTTGTTTTATTTTGTCATTACTTCTCCTATCCATTCATGTTACTCTGCACTTTTGTGATCTAGTTTTCAGCCCCATATATCATAATACTTCGCACCAATATTTTGTAAATCTCTGTTTTTGTCTTTATTTTTAGTCTACCCCACCATACTGAGTTAAGTTGTCAGATTCCTGTTTTTGTTTGTCCTAATCTTTGCTTAATTTCTTCCACTATTGTTTACTTTTTCGAGATTATAAACCCCAAGTATTTGAATTTATCCGTTACGACAACGACAACGTAACAATCCCCTTTGATTGTTACGTTGTCGTCAATCTGTAGATCTTCTATGTCTTCTTAACTTGTAGATAAGTACTATGTTTTCGCGAGGTTAATATCTAGGCAAGCCTTTGTATATTCTTCTTAAATAAGTATTTCTTCGTCATCTAATTGAGGCCTTCTTAATCTTGTGCAATCACTCCTTGATCGTCGTCTGCAATGCTTAGCTTATATGAGTATTCCTTTCGTACCGGTACTATCATGCCTTTGCATTTTCTTTTTTATGTAGTGAAGGCATTTTTTAAGTATCTTTTGAATAGAATTGGAGATGTAAAACAAAATTGCAAGAGCCCTTTTGTTGTGGTGAATTCTCCTAATATTCTTTTTCTCACTTTAATGGACATTTAGTTTCTTTATACAGAGCTTTTGTAGATTCTATGATTTCCGTCTGTATTTCTAATTTGTACATTGCATTCCACAGTTCTGACCTTTGTACAGAGTCAAACGTTTTTCGCAGGTCCACAAATGCCAAACGTATATCTCTATGTTTTGCTTTTTTCTTTTCCAACAGTTGTTCCAGTGTATATATGTGATCTATGCATGATCTGCCAGACGTGAGCGATACTGCACAGTTGCTGATTTTTATAAGAGGAATTGATAGAAGAGTTTAATATTACTGAAGAATTTGCAAACTTACTATCACTAACCATAAATCCTACAGGAAAAACTATTTATGATTTTTGATTTGGGGGTTCTTTAAAGTTAAACTTGCTTAAAGAAAAAATATGTAATCGGATGGAGCATTCAATATAATAGGCAGGGATTTGTCTGTGGTTGCAATGAGAAAATTAAAAATATTTAGAAAAATTTTTATCTTTCGTATATATTTAAACCATCGAAGAATAATTTCAGTGTATTTTAGTTTATCGTAAAAGTTAAAATACCCGAAATATATTTCAATCCCTTCTATGTCGCCAATTTGATATAAACACGTTTTGAAATTTCGTTTACATTTCACAGATGCGTATTTTTTCGGCATTATTTTCATTGAAAGCCACTTTTGGAATATTCTGCGTTTCAAATAAATATTTCGGTTATATGTTTTGTTTATACTAAGTTGGGAAGTGAATGATGTTTAAGAATCACATTATTCTCGCCGAGGTCGCTGTCAGAGGCAGTCACTTTCAGCAAAAGTCTAAATTGTTGGTCAAGTTTAAAATGTTTCTTTGTTTTTCGTCTTACATATGTTATGGAAGATTGGTAATTTTGCAGTTAGTTGTGCAGTATGTGTAGTTACAGTTTTAAATTATGAGGTTTTAAAAGATAAACTCATGTTTTCATTGTATTTAGTTGTACTTATGCCGGTTTTGTAATAAGACAAGTCGTTTAGTGCCACTTCAACCTCACTTTTTTGTCTCTGGTCGTCTTTACAGACCATTGATGCAGTTTTTTTTGTTCATGCGTAGCAGAAATTCCAGTATAATTTCACTTCTACACCCAGAATTTTGTGTAAAACCCCAGTGCAATCCAAGGAAATTTTTTGTGGTAAAATTTAAAGTAAATATAGACTTTTTTTTAATAATATCAATTCGCTTTCATAACAGAAAAAATTTGTAATAATTAATATTGTACTCTCTAATCATATTTGATATTAGTTTGCTTTGTTTTTTTAAGAAGATTAACCTCCATGCAGTAACAATTTTTTTACAAAGTTTTGTAACATAACTCCTTGTAGAGTCCCTTTTGTAGGAACGAATAGGACCTATGTTAGTATTTCTTTTTTATTATTTTGGTATAAATTCTTGTAACTATTTATATTGTAATTATTTTTGTATTGTCTATATTTGTAACTGTTTGTGGTGACACAACAATAAATGTTTATTTTTTTTAACCATTTTGTTTATTTTTCTTAATTTACTGCCCAAACTTTTTTTGAGTTTTATTTTAAAAAATATATATTTTTCATTTCTAATCATTATTTCAATAGTTGCAACTAGTTGCAACAAATTGCTAGGGGTCTTTCTTTTGTTTCATTTTGTCTATTTGTCCAAGAGACTTATGTAAGGACCCTTGTGTTTCTTTTTTGTAATTGCCCCAGTTAAACCCCTTGCTATTTAACTTTTCCACGACGCCAGCTCTCCAAATAAACCCTGAGTGCCGTTCGCATAAGTACCGTTTATTTTGCTTGCCCCATCTCCACGCCCAGTAATTTCTTTCCCCAATTTTCAACCCCTAATAGTAATACCCTATGTGGTAAGCAAAAAAACTTTCATTACAAACTAAAAGTAAAAAAAAAACACCTAATTTAGAACACCTCAATAGACTTAAAGTGTTTAATTGTAGTGATGGAGATTAAGTTTAAAGTTAATGAATAAAGTTAATAATGAACTATAATGTTGAAAGATAGTAAAAAGGCAAGTAAGGAGACCCCAAAAAGAAAGAGACATAAAGAGAGAATATGTGAAGAAGTAAATCATAAAAGAACTGGCAGAAGGATAAGAGAAAGAAAGAAACTGTCATTTGATAAGATGGTGTAAGAGGAAGGAGTATGATAAATAGAAAGACAGAAAATAAGGGGGTGGAAAAATTTATGTATGGTATAGTTGTAAAATGTTAGATGCTAGTTGGGTGGTTGGAAAAAAAGAAAACAGAAGCAAAATAAGTAAAACATGGAATTTCTATGCAATTATTGGTATGATGATTAAAATTTAGGGAATAGTTGTCGGTGTATGGGAGTAAAAGGTCTATTTAGGGTAGTTTGGCGGTTAACACAATTGGGGCTAGTTCTCATGTCTCTGCATATATCAAGGTCCTCAAATGTTTTTTTTTCAACTTGTACCACTTCTTGAAATAAAGAAAAGGCTTACACAATTTTTGCATCCATGCTTGAACAAAATATTTGGGCTTTTATTTGGACATTTCTTGCTCAGAATCTGTATTTTGAATTTGGTGTTCTAGTAAATCTTTTATTTCTTCTGCGCTGGTCAAAGAAATAGCGAAGTGTATCTTGTTTTTTCCGTAACTCTCAAAAGCAATTTTCGCTAACATAGAGATCGTAGAGAAATTAGACCGGTATAAATAGATCAATAATAAGAAATATTTTTATGTAACAATAAAACACTGAAAACTTGGTTTTAAAAGTTTGAAAACAAAGTTTTCGGTGTTTTATTGTTACATAAAATGAATTTTCACCAAGTAACGGTCGAATCCATCAAATATTTTTATTTTTACCCACAAAGCAAAAATTTTTTTTCCATGTCTTATGAACAAAATCTCAATTACCACAATTATTTTACTTATATTAAACAATCAAAAAATTAATAAGAAAAATAGCTAAAATGTTTATACTCCATAACAGTTGAAACAGAAGCTAACACCGGTCTGTCTGATCAACAGTAATGTTAAGTCAAAATTCGTAAATAGGTACTCTGTTGCTGTGTATATGTCTGTGTGATACTGAAAAGATGTGTTTTGGCCTTAAAGATCTCAGGCATGATAAGCATGCCGGTGTGTGAGTGATACACACACACGAGCTGTGTGTGTGTATCTCTTAAAAAAATATTATTATTTGACTAACGCCACTTATATTTGTAATTCTTAATTGGTTTTATGTTTAAATAAAAAACGTAATAAATACTTAATCTATAAAATATGCATTAGAGAGCAATTATTTCTACGTAACTATTAAATCTGCTAGAAAGCTAGTAAGTCTCTAAACTTCGAAACTTTCGATGACTTTTCAAAAGAAAATTTCGCATTGTTCCTAGCGACGGGCGACCTCATAATTCCCGTTACATTAATTATGGAAACGACACACTTCTCGAATGTGTAGATGACATTCTTTGTACAAAATTAATGATTTTAGTTGCTCTTCCAAGCCGAGCCCGCCTCTCGAACGGCATTTGTAAGAGGGTTTTACACTTTCTTTGGGAACTACTTTAATGGCTTTTCTTTAGACCCTCGGGTATGGTGTTATGGCGTTTCCTACATATTTATAGGGGATAGTATATTGTTTTTCGTATAGTCAATTCTTAGCGTTTTTTTTTTTTTCATTTATATATCTAACAATCAGAATAATATTATCGGATACAATTCCAGGGCACTTTTGGTACTTGTAAAGATGATTTAAAAAGTATGCTGCACTAATTTATTATAACCGCCAGAAAATTTCACATGTTAGTTTTCCAAAAAAAGCAAAATGCGTGGTTAACCCGGTATCTGACAACACCAAAAATAGATGAATAGGTGAAATTATTTTATTGGGTACATAATCTTATATAGCACTCAATAAAATCCTGAGGTACCAGAAGAAGCAAGGGGAAAGCGGTTTTTGAATAGTGGTTGCCTAGAAGCAACACTGCCAGTCAAGAAACACTATTTGATACTAACTACACTAATGAAGATCTCAAAATATAGTTAATCATATGTAAAGAACTATTTAACTATAATATTTTATTGATTTAATAAAAAAAATTTTATATATAAAGCGCCTAAACTAAAAAATAATAAATATAGGCCTAATTCTAACGATGAAATGATAAAAAACAATTCTTGTTCGTTGTAAAACAAAGCCGCATGTTACATTGTATCGCCAGTTTTATAAAATCTACATATTTCTTTAGCAGTATAAACTGGCGAGTGACCTAACGCATCTGTTCTGGTAGTATCATCAGGTCTTACAGCAAGAGGATGGCGAATTAGGTAATTTGTATTTTCCTCTGATCTCATCCACATACTTGATGGACGGCCTAGCTTCACTTTGATCTTTTCAGTGTTGGACGAAGACCTAGCTAGTTCACAAGAGGAAGTCTTAAAGAAGTGGCCCAATAATCTTCTATTGCTGGCAGCTGTATTACCCCTATAAACATAAAAATGAAAAAAAAGTCTGTTATTTTGGAAGTTTTTGTGTGTATTAATATTTAGGTTTATTGATTATTTGGTACGGCCGATCTGGCTGGTTCCCTGCATAAATTTCCATATTAAAAACATAAAAAGTACGAGAGTCTACTACGGACTGAATTTTTATTACGTATTTCGCGGGGTTGTTTGGAATATACTACCGGAATGAGCAACGCCCAGGAAAAGACTCTAATTTCTCGTCAATAGTCAAGTACTGTTTTGGTGAGTAAGCTTGTTGACAATTTGCAACAAATTTTTCAAAAACTGCCTTAATAGGTCCCATCTTATCAGACTATTGCCTTTCTTGTCGATTGTCTATATTATCGAAACGTAAGTACTACAATAAAATTGTAAATCTATTGAGTGCCATCACTGAACGAAATATTATATCGATTCCTGTAACATCTGTTTGCCAAATGTCTTTTAGATTACGATGACCATTTCTATATACACCTAATAGGTAGAGGAGGTCAAATAATGCCTTTATTTTAACAATATTGGTCCTGCTACAATATGCTTTATCTTTGTAGGCTAACGCTTTTTTATTTATCAATACATTAGTGCATACCTTAATACCTTTAAGCATTTCTTTATCAAAAAAAAGAAGCCAGCAATCTAAAAGAGTCTTAGCGTTTTTGGAATTTTGTTTTGGAATTCCTACGTAAATAATAAGGATATTTTTTATCTTCTTTTCGCTTATTTTTAAGAAAGTTCAGTTTAGTTTCCAGAAAGTCTGTGGCAACTCTGCTGGTATGTGGAAAGGCATTATCGTGAATAAAAATTAAAATATTTCTCACTGCACCTCTTCACAGCCTAACTATGGGTTCTAGTACCAAATGGACATACCGACGACCCGGTAAACTTTGCTGTAAGGGACGCAAAGGTGTTTTTTCTTTCATCATAATACCTCCCCAAAACATTACAGTTCCTCTTTTATATTTTGGAACGGATCTGGCAGTTTGCAGTCCAGCTTGTCTGCCTTGACCTCTTAAAACCCGAATTCGACGGTCATCTGATCTCAGGCCAATTTTGGTTTTATCTAAAACAAGGACATTTTGCCAATCTTCATTTGTCCAGTTCTGGTGTTCCAGACACCAATTCATCCGATCCATTTTATTCTGTCTGGATAACTCGGAAACTCTCAACTGCCTCCTGCTAAAATAAATTTTGGGAACGTCTCTTTCGTACTATTTCAACTGAAATGTCAATACCTGTAGTCTGCACAAGTTGCCTTTAGAGCTCCGGATGAGAAGAGATTGGATTTTTTCTTGTAGGTGTTTGACCTAAAAACCGGTATTGTCGATTACTAGTTACTCTATGATGACTTTCTTTAGGTCTGTTCTTTACTCTACCCAATTCTAAAAATCTTACAAATGTTTTTGAAACAACGCTCTGCGAGACCTGTAGCGTAGCTGAAATTTGCCTTTCTGACATTCCCTGTTCAACAAGAGCATCAATTCTTCCCCTCTGAACATCTGACAAACCTACGTAGAGCATATTACCTTTTTGAACACAAACTTAACTTTACTCTGACTTCTCGGTTTTACAACTTGACACAAATAATAAAAATTTTCAATGAGTACTTAATCAAATTTTATCAATTATGAATCGTATTTCCAACAAAAACTTTTATCTTTTATGTGAAAAAAAAAGTTGTCATAAATTTATTATTATTAGTAAGAAATACTGCGTGATTCCATATCAGTTTGGTTGTGTGTATAACCTAATTGGCTTGTTAAATTTCTGTGCTAGTTGTAGTTTTTGATATTAAATTAAACTAAATTTATATTAGTTTAAAAATACTACATTTTTATTTGAATGAATAATAAAGGGGAAAAAATACGCTTAAAGGAAACGAATGTGAAACGCATCCAAATAAATAAAATTACCAAGACAAAATCCATTTTCCTGACAACAAATATTAAATGAGCGTTAAAAGGAACGAAACGCAAAAAGCCAAAGCAAAAACTTCCCTGCAAAGATTTGTCGTGTTTTACTTAAACGTTGTCAAGATAAATTCTTCCTTTTTTTGAGCTTCGTCGACTTGTAATTTGTTTTATTTGAACTAGTCGTGCGTGAATATTTAAACGAGAAATCTTCAAGGTGTTAAACCTATATCAAGCGAAACTCCAGCGTTCAGTGTGCGACATTTTCTTGAATTATTAATAGAGTAAGAATTCTATTTCGAAGCGTTCAGTTTCCCTTTACCCATTTGTAAGTCTATCCCTCGTGGTGAATGAATTCTTTCCGTATTGGTTGTTCACTGTTATTTATTTCTCATTTGAGAAATGTCTTCGGAAATGGAAACTTTTCTATATTTGCATACTAGTCGAGACAAGTAAAAATGTAAAGTGGCTGTGTTTTAATTTTGTACTGACTAATATATCTTCACTTGGTACACCTACTAATCATTTTCAGTTACTAACGGAACAACAAAAAATTCTTACCAACTGAAATGAATTAGTATGTACAATTTTATGCAAAAATGAAAATAAATCAATTCTGCAAAATTATTCCCCAATTACGCTTCTTAATGTTTTGTACTTAGTATTTACTAAAATTTTACCAAATATAATAACTTAAATACCTTTGAATATAGTACTGATACCGAGTTGTTGGCGTATTTTAGCATAAAAAGGACATTCGATAATTATATGTCTAATTCGCAGAGTCGTATTACAGTGCTAACATTTTGGTTATATAGATGATGTCATCAGATAGCCATGTGTTAGACAGGTATGTCCTAGTTGCAATCTTCGTATGAATACCATATTTTTTTTAGATAAACTGAAATAGGTAATTAGGTTCACTAAGGGGTTCAAATACATGCAGCGCTGAAGGAACTTCATTCCACTAAATCTAGCAGGTGGATAGAATAGCTTTTAGATCGTTACGGATTTGTAAATTATTGGTGTTTATGATTAATGCGGCTTTTTTGGCAAGGCAATTAGCTTTTTAATTTCCACTCATTCCAACATGCAATGGTACCCATATCATCGTGACTGTTGTATTTTACTTTACAAGAAGCTGATGTATTCCTGCTGCCTATATATGCTGCCTATTTGGATATTGTTTGGCATATTTTAAGGCACGTGACACAGCTAGTAGTTCACCAGTGTGAGTACTATATTAAAGAGAAATTTTATGTAGTTTGATGGGCTATTGTACAGTGGTTATAAAATATCCAATACTACTTTCAATCTTTGACGCGTCAGTGTAAAGAACTATGTTTTTATGTAATTATTTTTGTTTATAAGTTCTAAAAAGAGGATTCTCAATATGTTAACACTGGTATCCTTCTTGTTAAATTTGGTGATGGAAATATCATGATGGGTACGTATATTGGTCAATTAGGAATTATTGGAAATTGGTAGAGTTCTAAGTTCTAATTTCAGACAAATTTATATGTTTCAATAACGGCTGTAGAAGACTACTAATAATGTTTAATTAAGATACATGTAGGGTAGTGATGGGGTTGGTGTAGTGATGTAATTAAAGGATATACTGGATTATAGGGACAACTTCTCGATTTTCCTGGACAACAGTTATTTTTCCTATTCCTTCTACTGCCTTCTGGATTTCTTTAATTTCCTTTTTGTTTCGACCTTATCATATTGTAAAGCTCTCTTCAGTTTCCAGTCCACTTTTTTTATTCCTTCTTGTATTTCTTTGCGTGTCTTCTCTTCCGCAGTTTCTATTTGCTTCTTCTGACTCTTTAGTTTCATTTCTGTTTCTTTCGCTATTTTATCAAGTACTCTTTGTATTTGTTGTTGATAACTCTTTATTTTATTTTTGTATTTCTTTAATTTGTTTTCTATTTTAAAAAATTCTGTTCTTATCATCAACTTTTTACTTTTCTGTCTATTTTCATGTTGTAACTTCATCATAGATTGCTGTATATTCATCGTAGTTTCCTGCTGTGCTTTTATCATATTTATGTTTCTTTCTATTGCGTCTTCATTATTATTATTTATTTTTCCAACATTTCTGTTTCTTGTTTGTTCTCAACTAGTGTTGAGTTAGTAGTTGAGTAGTGATAACTTAATTTTAAAATTCCATACATAAAATCAAATTAATTGTGATCTAATTAGCAAATTAAAATAACAAAATTGTTTAATAAATTTTAATGCAGACGCCAGATTAATAAATATATATTTTTCTCATCTCAGGGTTCTTAATGGAGTTCAAAGACATTATCTTTTCTTTTAATAGTGCTTAAGAAAAAAGAAAAAGTAAAGAGTAAGAGAAAGTAGAAAAAAATAAATAAAAGAAATCAATTGGTGCAGAAATTCAAAATATAATTACCAAATACCCATTTATATTTTCATACACTAAATAAATATCTTATAAATAAATGTTACTCTGTTTTATATACAATTAACCTCAAAACAATTTAAATATAATATAGTTCAATCAATGTCTCGTTTCCACAACTTTGCTTTGTATTTTTCTAAACGGATTTACTATAATTAGTGCGCTATCTAACAAACTTATTTCCGGGTCCTGCTTATAAAAATAAAACTGTCGACAAACTCCTATGTTTATTTCTCATATTGGAATGCCAAAATTCTCCTTTCTTTACCCTACTTTTTACCACAATAATTTTTCTTTTATCGGTTTTATTAAAAAAAGTATCGGCACACTCCTTTCATTTTGTCTTCACTCGTTTAAAGTCTAACAGCAGATGATCCTCCCCGCTTCTTTAATCTCATTCATGTCTGTCTATCCCTTCCATAATTACTTGTAACTAATAAAAACATTCTTTCTTTGCATTCAACCAAATTGTGAAACTCTCTAAACTCTTAAAACTCAACTTATTTCAAATTCCCATATTTATGTACAAATCATACAAGACAATCACTTTCTACTTTCTCCTTTATCGTTAATGACCACTTTTGAGATAACAGAAATGAATCCCTGAAAACGGCAGGTAGATATAATATTCCAATGCAACCTATTTATCTACTATCTATACAGCCCTTCCTTGTCAATTTTGGATAAAGGCCTCCTCTTCCTTTTTCCACGTCTCTGTATTGTAGGCAGTTTGTATCCACTTCGAGCTGGCGTGTTTCTTCAAGTCATCTGACCATCTCACTTGTGATCTTCCTCTTTTTTTTTACAACTATATGGTCTCCAGTGTATAATCATTTTATTCCATCTGTCGTCTTTCTGTCTTATGGTGTGTCCAGCGAACTTCTACTTAAGTTTTACTATCTGCGTTGATACTTCGGTCACTTTTTTCTGTTGCGACTCCAAGTATTTCTTGTCTTGTCTGATGTCCATGGTCTTTGCTATTTTTCCATGTTTTCCTTTATAAACGTCCAAGTTTGAGAATCGTGAGAAGAGGAGAGGAGAGAAGAGGTGAGAAGAGGAAGTATACATTGGTTGAGGACTCTTGTTTTAAATATTGGGGTATTTTCTACTTTTAAATACATAATATAGTTTTTCGAAGGATACCCAAGCCAACCGTATCCTTTTCTTTATTTCTCCGGTCTAATTTTCTTTATTTAATTTAACTAGTTGTCTCAAATATACATATTCTTTTACTTGTTCTATAGTTGTTTGTGAAATGGTAATTATTAATTTTTCTATTTGGTTGGTTGGTCATAATTTTCGTTTTATTATAATTCATTTGTAGACCAATTTTTGTTGATCCTCTATTTAATTCATCCATCATATTTTGTAATTCTTCCCTTTTATCTGTTATTAATACAATATCGTCTGCATATCTCAAGTGATTTAAGTATTGGCCATTTATGTTTATACCCCGCTTTTCCCATTGTAATTTCCTCATGGCGTCTTCCAAAGCTTGATTGAATAGTTTAAGTGATGTAGTGTCACCCTGTCTGACTCCTCGCAGTATCTTAATAGGCTCCGTTTGTTCAACTATTTTAATGAATGTTGTTGCTTCATCATATATATTAAACATTAAAATTAATGGGAAAAAACCCCGTAATTGGCTGTATACCATATTTTAAAAAAACATGTTTTTTTATTAAAAATTAAGTCTGTATATATATATATATATATATATATATATATATATATATATATATATATATATATATATATAAATATATATATATATATATATATATATATATATATATATATATATATATATAGTTTATTCTCCCATTTCGCAAAGAGTTCTTTACTGCCCAATGTTCCACCTTATCGAATGCTTTGTCAAAGTCTACAAATGCCATATACATTGGAATTTGATATTAGTTGGCTTTTTCAATTAATATTTTTGTCGTAAGCAGATGGTCGCTTGTATTGAATCTTTTTCTAAAACCGGCTTGCTCTCTTGACTGGTAATTATCTAACTTAGTTGCTAATCTGTTTGTTAGTAGTTTAGTTAACAGTTTGTACATTACATTAAGTAGCATTATATAAGCCTACATAGTTTTTGAGATCTTTTCTATCGCCTTTCTTAAATAGTAATAGTACTATTGCCTCGTTCCGTGAGTTGAGTATTTGTTTTGTGTTCAATATTTTATTAATTAGTACAAAAAAGACTTTAGTTCTCTCAAAATTGACAGTTCTATCTGCAGTTCCCACTGTAGTTTTTCTCCCATTTTTTAGCATTACCACAGTTATTTAACTTTTCTTAGGAGATGTAATATTCTTCACTTCTTTGATAAACTTTTTTATTTCATTTTTACTGATTTCTGGTTGTAGGTCAGAGTTAACGTTTTTTTTTTTCAGTTGTAACTGCTTACGGATTTCTTGGGTTGGTTTTCGATCTGTTTTTTAGAAATTTGTATAATATTATAATATATTGTTGGATATAGTCCCCCATCGGGCGCGTCACCAGGTGGCGGATAAGGGAAGGCCTCCCAGATATGGGTGGTACCGGGGAAATGAAATACCTGGCGTGGACCAAAACTAACTAACTCGTCAGGAAATATGTCAAATTATGAAACAAACGGAAAAGGACCCCAGGTGGTTAGAGTTACTAACTCATAATCCCACACCGAGAAACCGATTCGCCTCAAGGATTATGGGGGAGCAAATATTTGACAAAAATAAATGTAGGAACGTATAACATCAGATCCATAAACGAAGACACTAAAATCCACGAACTAGAGAAAGAACTGACTAAAATAGAGTTTGAGGCATATCCGAAGTAAGAAGAAAAGTAGAACAGAAAATACTAAAAAACAGGAAATTTGCTATACTTTAATGAAGAAGAAGGTAATGAAGAAAACACCAACCATAAGGTAGGATTTATAATAAGTAAAAAAGTAGTTAAATACATACAATCTACTAAGGTCAGATCAGATAGAGTAGCATACATAACGCTTAAATTCAAAAGAACGTCCTTAAAAATCATACAGGTGGATGCTCCAACAAGTACCTACAGCGATAACGATATTGAACATTTCAACGAAGACATAACAACAGTTATGGAAGAAAAGAAAACAAAATTATTGTCAATAATCAGGGACTTCAATGCCTGCAATAGAAAAACAAATATATAAAGAAAAAGACAAAGTAGTACAACATGGATACGGCAAAAGAAATGATAAAGGACAGACATTGATTAATTACTTGGAGGAGAAGCAACTATATGCAATGAATACATTTTTTAAGAAAAAACCTCAAAGAAAATGGATATGGATTAGTCCCAATGGTAAAACTAAAAACCAAATTGATTATATTCTTTTAACGGAAGAAGTCATGGTTAAAGACGTAACAGCCCTAAATAGCTTTTCAATTGGTAGCGACCATAAACTATTCCGAGCTAAGCTGTTCATTAATAGTAGATTTGAAACAAGAAAGAAAATGGAAAATATTCATAAATTAGACATGGAAAAATTAAACAAGAAAAACAGACTTACGAAGAGAGAATAAAGGAAATATTGCCGACCAAGGAAGATATAGAACACAAATATATCAATGAAATAAACAAGATATTTACTAAAACTCTAATGAAAGTGGTTAAAAAAATAGCACAGACAACAACAAAAATAGAAAGTTTCATATCCCAGGAAATACAGATTTTTATGAACACAAGTAGAACATTACTGAACAAGGGGACAGAAATAAAATAGAATACAAAGAAATAAACAAAACTATTAGAAAAATATCAAGGAGTGTAAACGGTGTGTACAGAAAGAAAATATAAAGAAAAAATAGAATCTGGGAAACAATGCAACCTATTATTTACAAACTACTCTTAAATCTGTTTCTTCTTGTAGTGCCTATCTGTTTCGGATGTTGGCGACCATCATGGCCATCTGCATTTTGCACACTGCTGCTCTAAAAAGATTGGTAGTTGTTGTGTTGAACCACGTTCGTAGATTTTTCAGCCAGGAAATCCTTCGCCTTCCTGGTCCCCGTTTTCCTTCTACCTTTCTCTGCAAGATTAGTTGCAGCAGTCCATATCTTTCGCTGTTCCTCATGATGTGACCGAGGTATTCAATTTTGGCTGTTTTTATTGTGGTTAACAGCGCTTTTTCTTTTTTCATTCTCAACAGAACACCCTCATTAGTAACTTGGTCGATATACGATATCTTCAAGATGCGACAATACAGCCACATTTCAAAAGCCTAAAATTTCTTGCAGGTGGCGTCTGTGAGAGTCAATGACTCAACTCCGTACACCAGTATAGGAAAGATGTAACATCGTAGTAACCTGATTTTTATGGGCATTGATAAATCATGACATTTGAATAACTTAGTCATTTTTTGAAATGCGGATCTTGCTTTCTCTATTCTACATTTGATTTCTATGGAATGGTCCCAATTTTCATTGACGTCCGTACCAAGGTAGGTGTACGTTTTCACTCTTTCTATTTGTTGACCGTTTACACTGATTTGTCCAAATTGCCATTCCTTCTTAGAGATCATCATGCCTTTTGTTTTCTTAGTGTTTAGTGAAAGTCCGTATCTCTGACTGACATCTGTGATTCTGTTCGTTAACTCCTGGAGGATTTCAGAACTGTCAGCGAATACTATCGTGTCGTCCGCGTATTTAATGTTATTGATAGATTCTCCGTTGATTCGAATTCCGGTTTCAACATCACCCACTGATTCTTGAAAGATTTCCTCAGAGTATATGTTAAACAACAGTGGTGATAGTATACATCCCTGACGGACGCCACGTTTGATTTTGATATCGTCGGATTCTCCTACCTCTGTCCGGATAGATGATGTTTGATTCCAGTACAGATTGCTGACAATTCTTAAATTACGGGTGTTTATTCCAATATTGGTTAATATCTCTATCAGCTTGTCGTGCTTTACTGTATCGAACGCTTTATGGTAGTCAATGAAGCACGCATAAATTTCGTAGTTGTTAAATCTTTTGACTTCCATAATTTAAAATGCCCAGTTTAAACGTAAATCTAGAATTGACAAACTCTTTATTTTAGCACTTCCCCAACACTATAAAATTAAAACCGTATATCTAGAATATACTATAACATAGATTTACAAATTTGTTTGTCTTTATAATACGTATAATACAATGTAATAACACCAATATAATTTTTTTGTTGTATTTATTATATTTAATTTTGGAATTATCGTATGCACTACTATTTTGAAATTTCTATCAAGCAAGTTTTCCGACCGTGTACATATCGCCGCCTTATTTAAATATTTATATGCGTGATTGATATCATTACATTAAAATTTGCGGCACACGTTATTTGCATTATCTTTGGCCATAAGTTTTACGCTGTACTCGGCTCTGACGCTAGAACGGCCAATGTTAATGTTTAAGGAACATCATTAAAGTTCGTTTAAGCTTAAATATGACGCAATCAGCTACATAGTATCACCAACATGATCAAAACCGACCTAAAAGAGATAATGATACCGTAAACTTTGAAACTTTCAAGAAACTTTCATGATTACTCATTAAAAAGTTAATTAAGATGCAACTTTGTGATGGTGTGCAGACATGGGTCTTCACTGAGGAACCATTCAAAAAACTTTATCCAAAAAGTATGGAGTATTTACCTAAATATTTTAACGCTTTTATGTAGATAGGGCACCTTAGTTTAACCCTATAAAAAGTTAAAAATTCTAATTATTCAATAATTTTTGCACTTTTCGCATACATATGAACATATTTTATATGCTAACTACTTTCTACTACAAAACTAATTTAAAAAGGAATAACAGCGCTTGGAAAATGCAAATTATGAAACAAGTTATAGTATATGAATTTTATAAAATAAAACTTAAACTAAAACAAACTCAAAGTAGAAAGAAACAAACGAGAAGTAATATTTCTAGAATATCTATTGACTGAAGATTGTACGATAAATTATATTTATTCCTTTAAATATAATTTTAAGTTATCCCTAGTTCTGACAATAATCATAGTTTGGTAAATAGGTACAGGTTTGACAAAGTTTGCTTATCAAATTTATACATCTGTACCTGTATATATTTGTATTTTTTTCAATTTTGACATTTTTGCACAATAATAATCAACTTTTATCTTTTCGTTCTAGAGTACCGTCTTCCTACGAAGGTTGGCAATCATAATGTCTTTTTTTATTTTTAAACTTGCTATATAATCACGTAGATTATATAACCATGAGTTCCACCTTCGGCCAACAAATCTTCTTCATTGAATGTTTATACATAATACTATTGAAGTTACCGTTAAATGTTAAAGTTACCATTAAATTTGGTAACATTGCCATATGTCGCGATGTCGTTAATATTTCTTTATACTTCTGTAGATCTTTTCCTTTATATTTCCTGCTTTCTTTCAAATTTTACCACTATATTTAAAAAAATAGAGAACTAGGTCCTAAACCATTTACTAATAAAGATAATGCCCTTAAAAACAATACCAAGTCCATTTTCACTTAGAAGGATAGAACACCATGTGGACTTTGTTTTATCCCTTTACGCATGTGAATTACCGCAGCACATAGTGTTGCATATCTCTATGATGATAGGTAGACTGTTACTTATCTTATAATCGTACTTTTGCCAGTTGTTTGTTACTAATAAATAATAATAATGTACCATAATTATCGTGGGAGAAAGATCCTTGTCTGCAAATTCTTCCACTTTATTTACACATAAGCTACTTTTTTTGCACATTATTTTTAAATTATTAAAAAACATAACCTCAAAAAGTTAATGTAGTGATTTAAGATCAACCTTAGACTAGCAATAATATGCATAAATATTCTACAACCAATATTATAAGCCTTGTTTTATTTCAGAATCAAATAATACACCAAGCAATATGTGTTAAATAAAGAACGTATTATTGGAAATGTCTTGATTTTGATGAAAAAAAGAAAAAGAATCGATGCGATGATAAAGCGAAAGAGAAAAAAACAAAATTTTAATTTTAACACCCTGGGACTGGCAACAGTTAATCAGACAAACCTCAATGAAATGAGGTTTAGAAATAAGATACCATTATGGGTACTGATAAATCATGGCACTTGAATATCTTAGTCATTTTTTGTAATGCAGATCTTGCTTTCTCTATCCTACATTTTATTTCTAGGGAATGGTCCCAATTTTCAATGACGTTCGTACCAAGGTAGGTGTGTGTTTTTACTATTAATATTGGTTAACCATTCACATTGATTCTTTTAATTTGCTGTTCCTTCTTAGAAATCATCATACATTTAGTTTTCTTAATGTTCAGTTTTAAAGTCCATATGTCTGACTCACTTCTGTGATTTTATTCATTAACGGCTGGAAGGCTTCATAACTGTCAGCGTATACCAACCTGTCATCAGCGTATCTAATGTTATTGATCATCATCATCATATAACGGGGGTCCTAAGGCGATTGCCGCTTCCCGCATTTTAGCCCCCATCTTTTCCTATCTCTTCAATCTCCCTCTTCTAAGCCTCTAGATTGCATTGTTTTTGTAATTTCTTTTTTCCAAGAATTTGGTGGTCTTTGTCTTTTCCTTCTTTCTGGCGGAACATACATGAAGGCTTTCTTTGGCCACCTCTCCTCCTCCATTCTCATCACGTGACCATACCATTGTAATTGCCTTCCTTGTATTCTATCTGAAAAAGTATTTTTAATTCCTGTACGGTTTCGTATTTTCTTATTCCTGATTCTTTCCATTCTCCATACTCGACATGACCTTCTAAGATAATCCATTTTCACAACGTCTACTTTATCTCGTTCATTCTTTGTTATCGTCCAACATTCGGCACCATATGTGGTAATTGGTTCTACAATTGCTGTGTATACACAAAGTTTGGTATACATCTTTATTTTATTAGATCACAGTAATGAATTTAGTATTCGGATGCATTTTTCCCTTTGGACGTAGTTAAGCAGAAAACGTCCAACCCACAAATTGTTAAAAATGAGTTCTTTACACCAGCGAGCATATAATTTCTTGCTTTATAATATGCAGAAACCGTCCAAGTGAAAACATTACATACTCTTTTAATAATCGTCAAAGTTCTAACCCACAAACTAGGTTAACTGAGATTTTCATTGATAATAAAAAATCCAAGTGGGTTGAATTTTTTCTAAAAAATGTATGTCGATCTAAGTAATCGTGTTAAAAGAGTGGTTAAAACAGGCTAAGTGGGTTGGATCACTTTAACGCTCCATGCGATAACAAAACTACTGTGCATTTTTTTGTGTTAAAAACATCCAAGTGAATTGGATGTTTTCTACTTATAAATTTCGGTATACTTGTTAAAAATAAGAGTATAATCAGAAGTCGTCCAAACCACTTGGTATCATTTTACGTTTACTATTTCATTAATATGTTAAAAGTAGTTTGAATCTTCGATGTCGGTCGATAATAAAATTTTATTACGGGAATGTGCCCTATTAATGTTTAAAACGTGCCTTGTGCGTATAAACCCTGGAACTTGGTCGATAAAAATTAATTTATTATAGGTACTCATCTTAAGCATAGTAATCACTTTCCTTTAGTTTTAAGTAAATGTGCCTATGTATTGATAAACATTTCTTTTTATTCAGTTGTGTCTGATTTTTCTGACTGTTCGGGTTTAAAAATACTTATTTAATAATAATTATGTCGAAAAGAAGCAAATACATGTGTGAGCTAGCAAAACTTATGGAAAACCAAACAAATAGTGTAATGTCTAGCGTGGAATTTGATTCAAATATTACCAATGTTGAGGTAAGTCGGAAATTTTTTATTAAAAAATAACTATATGTTGTTTACTGATTATTTTTTCGTGGTTTTCGGCCAGATTGAAGAAATAACACAAAACTCTCTTTTTTTTTACGACGTTTCAATTTATTTTGTTACTAAATCTTAAAAAAAAAATAAAGAAAATAGAAGAAAATAGAGTTTTGTGGTATTTCTTTAATCTGGCCGAAAATCACGAAAAAATAATCAGTTTATAAGACACGGCTTCTAAAAGTTTATGTTGTTTACTAAATTTTTAAAATAAATGCATTTTATACATCATTACATAATTTAAATATATTGTAGAATATGGATGATACCAATGTGACAGAATTCTACCGTCACAGCGAACCATCGTCATCCAATAGTCGTATTCGTGAAATGGTTTTAAACGAGAAAACTGGATGTTTTGAATCAGCTTCTACCATAGATTCTGTTGATGATTATGATGTAAGTATTAAATCTTTGTACCTATACTGTTTAGTAAAATGCTTTATAATGCTATTCGCTATATTATTTCTATTTAATGAAAACTAAACTTTGATGTACCTATTGTTACAATCTAAAAGAAAAAATACAACTTCCTTAGGTACACACAATTTTGTAAACACATATGTATTAATCTTATTATACCAATGTTAAATTGATACCTATTATTATGATCATCAATTATTATTGATTAAAGTAATTATACAATAATGTAAAGCATATGAAAATTATTTTTCGATGAGTACCTATAGTAAACTTTATGAAAAAGATTAATTTGAATGAATTGAATTTGTTTTATTTTTTGGTACCTGGTAATTGATTAAAAGTTAACTTCTTTAATTAAAATAGACGCTTTCTATAATTTTTTGAAATTTTTATTTAAAATATTATCTAATAATACCTACCTTTTTATTCTTACAGAATATGTCAATAAGTGATGTCTTTAGTAGCGGTTCCTCTGATATGTTTATACCATCGTCACATGAAGAGAGTTCCGATAACAATGAAAGTTGTGATGATAATCCATTTTTAGCCAGTACATCAGGTCGTCCAAAGAAGGGTAGAAAAAAGAAATTTGCAATGACGCGAGCAACATCAAAGATTAATAGGAACAAAAATGAATCTTACATTGACTACAAAGGAAAATTGAAAGCTGCTAAAGAATTTCAATATGACTACAATTGTAACTGCCCGATGAAATGTTCTGAGTTGATTTCTACAGAGTCACGAAAACAAGAATTTGATCGTTTTTGGAGTCTTGGGTCTTATAATGCCCAAACTATCTTTATTGCCAATAATATCCACGAAATGCCGAAAAAAAGAATGTATGGAAGAAACACTGAAAGACGTCTGTATTCCAGACAATATTCCTTACTTAATCAGCGTATTTGTAGGCAAATGTTTATCAATAGTCTTAGAATAACTCCGTCAAGAGTAACAACAGCTCTGAGAAAGGTAAACAATCGTGCTCCAATTCTTGATCAAAGAGGTAGAAAACAAGGTGGTTTAAACAAAGTCCCTGAAAATAAAATTCAGGAAATAATCAACCAGATCAATAAACTGCCTAAGTACATATCGCACTACTGTCGTGAAAACACGTCTGCATTATTTTTACCGGCACATCTCTCATTATTAAAGATTTATGATCTATACAAATCTGAAGTTCAAAACCCTGTGAAATTTGGTATTTATAAGAGGATTTTTTACGAAAAATTTAATTTGAGATTTAATGTTCCCAAGAAGGACACATGCCAGGTATGTGATTCATTTAAAATAAAACTAGAAAATGAAACGGATGATCATAAAAAGCAACTTTGACAAATTGAACTCGACACTCATCAGGATTTGGCCCAAAAATCACGAGAAACATTAAAGGCAGATTTAAAACGAGCTAAAGATGAGGATAATGTAGAGTGTTTAACATACGATCTTCAAAAAACTCTACCTTTACCCAAAATTCCAACCAATGTAATATATTATAAGAGGCAAGTTTGCTTGTATAATCTCGGTGTATTTTCAGGCAAACGTAATAAGAGTTATTCCTATGTATGGCTTGAAGGAACTGCTGGAAGAGGAGCTCAGGAGGTTGGTTCCTGTATTGTAAAATATTTAGAAAACATAGAAAGTACTGTTGAACATCTTATATTGTGGTCTGATTCTTGTGGAGGCCAGAACCGTAATATTAAAATAACACTCCTCATGGCCAGTCTTCTTCAAACCAGCCATAATATAAAAACTATAACATTTAAATTCCTGATTTCCGGCCATAGTTTTCTACCAAATGATAAAGATTTTGGGGATATAGAATGTCAACTCAAACGTCAAGAACGAATATATACACCTTTAGACTATATAAATATAATAAATTCATGTCGTAAAAAGTCTCCAATAACAGCTACACAAATGAAAAAGGAATGGTTTTTGAGTACCCACCAGCTCGAGAAGGCCACAATAAACAGAAAAGTTGGCACCAATAAAGAAAAAATAAATTGGTTGGAGACAAAACAAATTATATTAACAAAAGAAAATCCTTACCACATCTTTATGAAACCTAGTTATTTTGGCGATGAAAGTGTATGTTTGGATATTGAGCGACGAGGACGATTAAATACAGAGAGCTTTTCGGCGCTGCTTATGCAACTCTGGCCCAATGGTAAACCCCTGTCAGAGGATAAAATTAACGATATTAAAAGCTATTTACATCTAATTCCTTCAGACGCTAAACCGTTTTATGAAAATTTTACAAGTGCTAATGTAGTCGAAGACGTTGATGGATTTAATGTTCCAGTTCTAGATTTTGAGGTAGATACCCACAATAATTAAAACTTTTTTTAAATTTACATTTACATAAGAAAATCATTGTAATTTTGTTTCTTTGGATCATTAAAATTTTTATAAAAATATGACATTATTTATTTATCTGAAAGATTCCAACCCACATAAGTATGTTTTATCGAAATTTTTTTCGGATTTTTGTTTTTTGTTAAAAACGTCCAACCTAAAATTTTCAAAATAACTTCATTGAAACTTACATTTAAAAGAAATTACAAACGAGGTGCCTACGAGATGAATATCATTATCTTAAAATCATTGCCAGGCGAATAAATTATGCATAGTTTAGCTAGGGCACACTAAAATCTTTTAAACTCAATTTCCCAACAATCACTTTTTTTGGGTTGGACGTTTTCTGCTTAACTACGTCCCTTTGGTTATTCGGTTTTGTACATTATATCTGAACTCTGCCATCTACTGATATGATGCTTCCTAGATATTTACACTGGAAGCAACCTTTTACAACATTTCATGAAATAAGGTTTTTTCTAATTTCTCAACATTTTATAAAAATGGAATTATGCGGTTTCTGAAATATGTAATTCAATTTTTGTGTTGAGTAAATACTCTATCAGAAATTTCTGTATTTTATTGTAAATGTATTGGTCCAATAAAAATAATGGTAGAGATTTTTTGTAGTTCTTTGTCGTACATATATTCGTTTGTAGAACGATATGTCCTTGGCTCTTTATTTCCTTTTTAATTCTTTTTGAATTTTTTGTATATTCACTGTGAGATAAATATAATGAATTACTACTCTAAAGAGTTTGTTTTGTTGTTTTCGATATGTATGATATTCGGTTTTTTATCTTATCTAGTGCTTTTCCTATACTGTCATACATTTTATTTGTTTGGGCTTGTACCTTACTTGTGTAGTTAGTATTAGTTTGATTAAATGTTTGACCTTGGCTATAGTATTTAGTGGTTGGTTTAATGGTGTGATAGTTTTAATACCAGCAATAAACAATTAGCAGTTTAAAACCTAATTCAACATGCTTTACGTATATTAAAATTTTGTTTGACTTTGGTATATGATATAAATAAATTATTTGTTATTTGTATCTAATAAATAAAAATCATATTTCTTTACCAATTCCATTATAGAAAGAACGCTTACGGAAAATTCCAACATATATTTTCTATAAAAATATGCACTGAACACATCCCTAAAAAACTGAAAGTATCTCTTAACCGCACCGCAGCAACGAAATTATATTTTCTTGCCGCTGAGCACTGAGTGGAAAGATGGAAAATGTAGGAAAAGCATTTATTTTTTTGGAAAAGCAATTATCGGAAAAATCCTTAACATCATTAAAGTAACAAAGTAGGAGAAGGTTTTTATCGAGATCGAGTCTGGTATTGTATAAGAAGATAACGCAAGCTCATCCCATGTGTTGGAATCAAAGTGGGCGCATTAGGGAGCTCTCTGTAACGTTCATAGATTACATGTGTGTTGGGGGAGATAGGGATGTTACCGCTGAAGATGTCTTTCTAATTTTTGCGGTTTTTGCACACTTTGAAAGAAATAGTACGTGGAAAATTATTTTAGTTTTTTTGACAGTAAAATTAAAATGAACTTAAGATTTTTGTGTCTTTTAGTGCTTCTCTAGTAACGAAAAATAATATAAATTATGTCTCTTAATGTTGTTTTTTTTTTATTTAAAGAGTACAAGTCGGATCCATCCAAAGGATATTAGCGACATTCCTGTAACATTTGTAATAATATTAAATTTAACATTTATAACAATCAATCATTGTAATATTTGTAACAATTAATTAAGTTAAATTTTGTGTACTTAACATATTTATACATTTTAAGTAAGCTAATAAATTTTCCGGGACTAAACTTTTGTTGAGAAGTTTTGGTTATTTGGCAAATTGTAAAACTGTCTTTGATTTACATATTTAGGACAATCTATCAAGAAGTGCTTTAGAAGGTCACTATTTGAGAAGAGATAGGCGTGAGTATACCTACAGTGTCCAAGTCGTAGACGTGTAACAATAGGTTAGCATCTTCTATCTACTGGCTGTGGACTTTGAGGAAAAAATGTTACTTTTGATGGTTCTGAGTTGCGAACTAGAGTCATTCCACTCTCGATTCTACGCACTTAACACCTTATTTTTAAAATAAACTTTTAGATTGCCTACGACACTTCGACACTCTGTTTCAGATGCGTCACTGGTGATAGCGTTATGCGCACTAGCATCTGCTTCTTCATTCCCTTCTATGCCTATATGAGATGGTATCCACCAATGAAGTAGAGACTTGAATTTTAATGTTGGCTTAATTGAGATGTGTCACTTTCCGCGTCCGATGCCTCACTGTTAAGATAATTATAAATTTTTTTCATTATGAACATGAATTTACGTTTTATGGACCTTTCCTTTAAATGGGGGGGGGGGGGGTAAACTTGACTGAGAGCATATGGGACAAAGCTGATAGGTATCTGGTATATTCTTGAATTGTGGTTACAGGATCTGTTGATCCCGTGATATTTATTAGGAGCATGTTAAGTTGATCAAAGTTTAGAGGGAAAGGTAGAGGGTGATTTACTATGAAGTTTTTAGCAGAGTAAAGTAAGAGAGAAAATACGGATTCAGAAGTGCTTGCTGAACAAATTTTAGCTTTTTTAGATTTTGCTTGAACTTTAGGTGGTAGAGAAATGTTCTTTTGAAGATGGATTGGCTTCAGGTAAAATGATTTTATTAAAGTTACGTTTTGGTTGATTAATTATGAGACTGCCCTTATTTGATGCATCTGCTTTGTCCGGTATCTCCAGGATATTGGAAATAGACATTTTTTCACACTGAGAAGGGTTTGTGTCAGTGGGTACTTGCAAGGATATATTTGTTGCGCTGGATAATGATGCTTCATTGTTTTGGTTAGGGTTTAGTTGAGTTCGTGTTTCGGAGCACTGTGAAGCAATGTGACCTGGCTTATTGTATCTAAAGCAAAAAAGCTAAAGCTAAACTGTCTTAAGAAATGAATATTCTATATATCGTGTTGTCAAAAATAAGAGTAAGTGACCCTGGTAGTAAGAACTAATACAGATTTGTCTTCAAAAGCTAAGGTTGTGATTGTACTTAGGCATAGAAGTACGTATTTTGAGGAATGTCATGGGCGAGACAGAAACTATGCCGATTTTTTGTAACTCATTGATTAGCAAGTCATGTGGTATTGAAGTATATATGCCGGAGAGTACAAGTCTTGGTGTAACTGACTTTCTTGCTCTGACAATTTCACTTTGTATTTGTATTTGACCATGATTATTCATAAAATCACCCACTATTTGTTTATTGGATAAATACATACATATGCGATTATTAAATAATCTAGAAGAGAAGATTACATATTTCAGTAGAATTATATTTCCAAGTGGGAGAAGGTAGTCTTGAAGCTTGGTGTTCTCTAAGGTACTAAAGATAATTGCTTGTGACTTTAAAGGAAATTGCACTCTCGACGCTGCTAAAAAATAATGACTGTGATGCGTTTATTTGACTTTGATGATCTGGTGTTGTAGAACTGTTGTGTAATTTCATGTTTGATTTCATCTTGATAAACAATAAGTGAAAAGTAAGTCCGAACCTGTAGACCTGCTAAAACGGGTATATCCGTCTTTTTTGCTGGTAAAACTGGACATGTTTATTGACAACAATCACAAGTAATGGCAATTTGCTGACTTTAATGCTAATTTAACTGGATATTATGTAAAGAGTTTGTACACTTACAGTTTACTTCAATATATCACTAAAATTCACAATTTATACCTTATATTAAACTTTCTTAATGTTAAAAATATTCGGAGCCCACATTGAATACAACATTATAGTTACCGATGCAGAACCGAACTCCGATACCTATCTTTATAAGCCATTATTTATATTGTTTTGAGTTAAGAAGGTAAGAAATTGGCCCACAGCCTTTCCTATATTAAAAGTATGGATAATTCATGCATACCTGAAGAGAAAATTGTTGGTAGTTAAAACGGATTATTTAAGAAGTGCTAAAACATCAAGGTAAAAAAAGAATACCAACGAATCTATAGGAAATAACATGTGTGCTACAGAAACGGTCATTGACAGAAGTTAAAAATGGTTTGGATACCTATGGAAAATGCCCCACGAACGCTGATCCCAAAAACTTAACAAATGGAAGCCTCGTGGACGAAGCAAAAAAAAGCCTCGACGCTCATGGAATGAATGAATTAAAAGAGCGATGGAATCGAGAGGTTTGGAGGAGAAGCATGTCTTGCACCGGGAGCATTGTCGGAGGAGAACGGGAATACGGCGATCGCCGTCTTCAAAATGTATTGTCATGACAAGTTGGATTAATGTCAAACGTCAATAAACTTATTTTAACCTTCAACTGTAGCCTATTCCCATTAAAATAGTAGTTACTTTAAAATACCACACAAAAAAGCTTAAGAACAATAGATAAGATCAAGATAAGAGAAGGGAGTGTTCCAAAAATATCGTCAGCCTTATAGCGACATCCCACTTTCGAAGTACGGTACGTGCGACATTCAACTGCGCACAAGTAAGAGAGGGTGGTTTTAGTTGGTAGGCAGGATAATCGATTCCTGAATCTTTGGCACTGCTATCTTTATTACTTTAAATTAAACTAAAACCTAAATTAAGGCCACGCAAAATGGAGGTAGCATAAAAAATTTCAAAACCCTCCCCTCAGACAAATTCTGGGTACGCCACTGGTGACGTGTACTAAGCTATAACTGCATATAAGTTCGTGTAGATACAACCGTTATTGCCTAGTATCAGCAGTTACCGCCACATTGCTTAGTATATAGCGTATGCTTTGTAACTACCCCTAAATATAAAGCCTAAAATATAATATTTGTAAAGCAGATACGACCAATTCACTTTAGTATTAGCTAGAATAAGGTGTAATTATTGACTAGACATTAATATCTCATTTTTCGAGCATATCAAGCAAATGTTTTGGCAAATACCTGGCAGACTGTAAACCTTGGTAAACATATGTCTGTGAAATTTTGATTTGCACTAAACCACATTGCCATGTACGACTTTAATACGGTCATACTTGGTCATGTGATGAGAGGGAAAAAGGAACGATTGCTTCAGTTAATTATCCAAGGAAAGATTCAGGGCAAACAAAGCGTGGGGAGACGACGTATATCTTGGCTGCGCAACTTAAGACACTAGTTCCAGTGCACATCTAATCAATTATTTAAAGCAACAGCTTTAAAGATACGAATAACAATAATGATTGTCAAACTCCGTAGCGGAGAGGGAACCTGAAGAAGAAGAAGACTTTAATATAAATAAAACTAGTTCTTTAAGGAACTAAGAGAGTTTTTTTAAATTATGTTATCAGATTCCTGATTTTACTACCTTTGAAATATCAAGTAGTTACTGCTGATCTTTGCTGAGCATGTTTCTGTATATCTGTGGGATCTGACAATCAATTCTCTGGAAGTTACCAGAACCACCGGTATTTTCGGGCAGCAAACTAACTATTGCTACTTATTGGCAGTGTGGGAGTATTTGGCCCCGTAGTCTTACAATACAGGTCCTAAAACATATGACGGAATGTCAACTCGTTGAAATGGAGAAGTCAAATATCCCATTTTAGAGGTTTCCTTAAGTAAATTTTAACTAGGCGAATTATACCATTTTTCAAACTTGCATTGACAGCAGTACCATTGGATCCTATGACAATTAGACTTCAGAAGATCTTTAGAACTTCCAGAATTTAGAGTAACGTAGCCAATGTAAAGTGAGCTCCTGGTTATCTATTCTACGAAACCTTTTAAAATGAGCTTGTCTTATCACCAATATGTCGTCCATTCTTTCAGTGATTTTATACGAACTTAAGTGTACTACGGATAGTACATTTATATACTAATTATTTATTCAATACCAAAAATATATGGAAATGCGAAATTTTTAATATTTTACAAATTTAGGGTCTTATGCACCATCGGAAGACATGAAATAATCTAAACCAAATAAAGACACAATATTTGAAGGCTCTATTTGAAAAAATAACAAACTATTTACAGAGTGGCCCAAAAGTCTGGAAACGACTAATTATCTCGTAAAATGCTAATCATAATTATACAAAATTTGGTGCAAAAATGGTGACAAAATGCGTGAAAACCATACTCAAAGACCAAAAAAATTAAATGTATGGTCAGTTATAGTAGGTACTTATTTAATTGGGCCATTTTTTATCGAAAGAAATTTAACGTCAGATAGTTGCTGTAAATGTTCGGCGTTATTTAGATGAGATATTTCCCGGACGATAAATTGGTTGACAAGGTAGAATTGAATGGCCTTCACGTTCACCCGATTTCAATAGTAAAGATTATTTTTATTAGAGGTACTTGAAAAATTCAGTTTACAAAACTTAACCAGCAAGTCTTGAATAGCTAAGGCAATGAATTATCGATGAATCTTGAATAATTTCTAGACAATTATGGAGAAATGTGGGAGACGCATTATACCATCGATTAGAGTGTTGTCAACTCACAAATGGAGCACATTTTGAACACTTAATAACGTAACTATTATGTTAAAAAATATTCTAAACTATCAATTGTTACGTTTTAATGTATTTGAAAATATACTTCATCTAATTTAGATAACGACTTACGTCATTATCTACGTCAGAGATCGAAGTTGACATAGTTGCCAAAGTATAAAAAAATCCTGACTCCATTTTAAATCAAAAAGATTACATAATTATTGCAAAAGTATTACCATCTCTTTACAACGACTATTTAAATTCTTACGTGACATTTTTGAAATAAAACACACTAATTTTGTTCTAAAAAGAACAGATTTTATTGAATAGTTAAAAGTATAAAACAAGAGATATTCACTTTAAAATTCAAAATAATGAAGTACCAAAAGTGTCAACACCGCAACTGTCAAATAAGTGTTACCAATTTATGCCAACATTTTACCTTCGTTCGATTACAGTTACAGTGTGTTCCGAACAAATGTTCTTGATAAAAACGCTTTATAATGCATTTATACAAATGAAATGAAACATATTATTGTGTATTTCTTTAAGTTAACATCAATAGAAATTTTTAAATATTATTTCTACGCGTATATAATAAAATATGTCTAGTGGCTGTAATGCCAGTGTACTCGCTAAAGTGATTCTAAAAAAGAACACACCTACACCCTAAATATTTTGTGTTGGTATCATGTGACGTCACAGGTTATGACGCCGATGACGTGCATCGTTATATAAATTAGATGAAGTGTAGTTAGTTTAAAAAAATGTATTGAAACAATTTGGGCGTTGCCAGACTTCTGTTTTATGTATTTAAGACCTTCCAGACTACATAAAATCATAAGTGTTAAATATGGTTGAACTCGTATTTAATAGATTCCAATAATGACTGAATATACAGAGTGATGCATTTGAAAAACCAAAGTTACTAGTAATATAAGAGAAACTAAAAATCTGGCAACATTGCAAATATCAAATATGGAATCTGCGAATCCCAAAATAGGCGTATCTCAAATTTTGTATAATTATGTCTAGTAATTTATGAGATAATCAGCCGTTTCCAGACTTGTGGGCCACTCTGTATAATGAAAATATCTAATTCAACAATTTGTAAATGAAATATTTTTTTGATGATTTTCAAACCAATTTTGACTATTTTTTTCCTTTTTGTTTGTCTACAAAATTCGTAACTTTTTTGCGCTATTAAAACTTCGGAGAAAAAAGTGTTTTTTTTGGCCCACCCATTTATGTATGTAATTTAAACGTAGAACACAGGCTTTTTTTGGTACACAGCGTATTATCACGCTATTAAAAAAATTCAACGTTTTATCCATATCTCTAAGCACTACTTACTCTTTCACATTGTAGGTGGTTACTTTCCCATCCTATTTTTGCGGGATCGTACATAAAGACAAAAGCGTTAATAGCGGTTTTACCGCCGCCGATAAGAATGAAATGTGCGACACCTAGGGGCCATTCAGATAGAGATAAACCTGTTAAGACGTTGAAACCAATGAATTGAGATAGCGATACTGCCACAGCCACTGGCTAAGAGGATATACGGGTAAAATCTTTAGGAAAAATCGGAAAAGGGCTGTAAAAAAGGGGACATAAAAACGCGGTAACTCAAAGCAACAGTCGAGTAAAAATTAGGGAAGTGAAATAGTACAATAATGACAAGGGATTCCACAAAAAAGAAATAATTTATTTGTGTCTCTAAATAAAAGACTGAAGAAATACATGTTTTATTATTAAACTTACATTGTAAATATTTGATATATACAAAGTAAATTATGTTGTTCTAAATTAACCCAGATATGCCTAAAACCTACATGAAAATATTTCTTAATAATTTTCTTCAAAATTACTTGTTGTATCAGTTAGCTAAAACATATTTATCGTAAAAACAAAATATTCATGAAAAATAAGTAAAAAAAATATTGTACACAATATGGTACACCAGATTATAACCTACTGTTAAGTTTCAGTGATGTATGAAACACAACATTTAACATGTAAGCCTACGTTGCATTTTAAACATCTCATTTTTGCTCTATCGTGGCACAAACCACATCGAGTTGGTTTTTCCTGTGGAATTACCAAATGATCTATACGGCAATGCTTTTCTTATGGAGAATAAACGCGCAGGGTTGTCGGTTTTCTCCAGCTGTTGATTGCTCATTGTCTCACAGGACCGGCTTGGATAAAATGCATCTGCCGGCAGTACGAGTAAAATATTTTATATCATGTATACGTATACAGTAGAATAAAAAAGCATTGATGAGTTATTGACAACGAAAACTATGAATTTTGCATATAAAACGTCAACATGAGATATACAATTGAATCATATTCATAAGAGTAACATTTGAACACCTCTTTACAAGAACAACATACAATAACTGTAGATTTATACATAAAATAGAAAAAACCTACATAATTTCTAGGAAAGAATTTGGAAACTTGGAAATGATAATATATATATATATATATATATATATATATATATATATATATATATATATATATATATATAATATTCATATTTCCAATTCTTTCATAGAAATTAGTTTTTTTCTATGGTATGTAAAATATTAAAAATACAGTTATGTTGTTTCTACAAATAGGTCTTCATTTCTTTTGTAAAACTTCTGCTACTAATTACCATTATTAACATAATCACCTAAATATGGCCATAAACTTTTTTGTCATAATTAGTATTTGATAAACTCCAAGCTTTCCCTATTTCACCCCCTACCCATCCTAAGGATAAGTAGGGGGTGAAAGTGCTTTTGGAAAACGAAACTACACCTTCAAAATTTAGTCCGAGTTTTAACAGAGAGCATGGAGTCCCATAAGTTTAAATCCGGTGAATTATTTAACGGTTGCGCTAAACTCGTAGTGTTAAATGTGTTGTGTTTTTTACAAAATACGAAACAACTTAATGTAAGTGCTGCTATAAGACGTACTTCGTTGATGACTGGTGTTAGCGAAAGAAGCATTTACAATTTCAAAAAAGAAAAAGAACAGAGTGGAACGTTGAAATCGCCAAAAAAACGTAAAAAACGAGTGTGTCAATCAAATTCTAGAATACTCACATATGACGAAGGTGTAAATAGTATTCTAAGGAGAATTGTTCATTGTGAATTTTTCATGAAAAATTTGCTGCCATTCTTAAAGCATATACATAACTTCATACAAGGTAATGAGAATATACAGCCGTTGTCTCTTTCTACTTTATACAGACTTCTGAAAGATATTGGATTTGTTTATAAGAAACGTGGCCGAAGAAGCATTATGGTGGAGCAAGAGGATAATATTCATTAGCGCCATAATTATTTGAGAACTATACGACGTTTGCGAAAACACCATCGTAATATCATATATTTGGACAAATCGTGGGTTAATATTGGCCAATCTATAAATTACGAATGGTGCAATACTACGATACAAAACAGTCGTGATGCTTTTGTCAAAGGTTTAAGTACTGGTTTAAAAGCACCTACTAAACGAGGTCCACGATATGTTTTATTGCATGCAGGTTTTTCAGGAGGTTTCCTTCCTGCCACACAGCGTGTTTTTTTCTAGCAAAGAAAAATGATGGCGACTATCACAATGAAATGGATGCCGCATATTTTGAGTTGTGGTTTAAGGAGACATTAATATCAAATTTACCAAATAATAGTCGCAGGAATGTCATTGTAATGGACAATGCATCGTACCACTTCCGTAAAGAGAGATTCCCTAACAATTCCTGGAATAAAGCTGCAATCAAGGAATGGCTAGTGGAAAAAGACATTTATTTCGAGGAATGTTATTTGAAATCCGAGCTATTAGAAGCAGCGCGTGCTTTTAAACATCAATGCGATAAGTATCATCTTGAAGAGTATGCTTCACAACATAATGTTTATATTTTAAAGCTTCCTCCATATCACTGCGAATTGAATCCCATAGAAATGGTGTGGAACCAAGTTAAGCGATATGTAGGTACCCATAATACCACTTTTCAAAATAGCGAGGTACGCCAGTTGATCGACGACGGTTTCGCATGCGTCACAGAGCAAAATTGGCGCAATTATGTCACTCATGTTGTTATGAAAACGGGAACTGAGATGTGGACTGCGGACAACCTGCAAGATGACGAAGACCAATTAATAATACACGCGAACACAGGGGAGAGTAGCAAAAGCGAATCCAACATCTCGGATGTAGAGGACGACTTTAGTATAATTAATTGAATATCTGTGAGTAACCTCGATTATTTTACACTGTATAACCAATAAAATGCATTTACCAGTCCAATCAGAGTATGGGCTTTTCGGATATTGGGGGGCTGGGTGCACGGAAATCGAGTTCCCGGAGGTTCCACCCTGTATATTTATAGCTATCAAGAAATGTAATTTAAAATATATTTGTTACTTTAATAAAGCATAAATATAATATAATGTTAAATAACTTACACTATAAACCTTATACCTGCTCATCTGGTCAAGTATGGGCAAGTAAAACCATTATCCCATATGGAATAACACAAGGTTTCGCTGAAAACTACCAGGTTGCTATGCCAAGGAACTAGGTAAACTTATGTTGTATGTAAAAAATGCGAGACTGCGTTATTAACAAGGACAAAAACTGCACTTCAGATTTACAAAAAAAAAAGAATTTATAGTAGTTGTGAAAATTTCGCAGTGATTCAAGTGCGCAACTTGTTTTTTTAATAACATCGCCGGGATTAAAAAATCTGCAAATCTTTTTCGATATTCCCGTTCCTGATAATTTTTCACATATTTACAAAAGAAAAAGTTTTTCTTGGATATTGGGCTGGGTGCACGGAAATCGAGTTACCGGAGGTTCCACCCGGTATATTTATAGCTATCAAGAAATGTAATTTAAAATACATTTGTTAGTTTAATAAAGTATATAGTTTTATAATAAAATTTTCGCTAAAAACTTAAGGTCTTTTTATTCAAATTCATGCCTCTTATTTGGCTACTTGAAGGCAATTATTTTATCAATATAATATTTTATAATAAATAACAGAGTTCGGCGTAGAGATCTGGGTACGGTTCTGTGACCACCACTTGGACCTGTTTGTATCGCCAAGCACAAGGCGTGAAATTCAGCAATTGTGCATTCTTATATTAGCCATACTGCACTCTCGGTGTGAAATTATCTATAGTCGATCATAGCGAATATCAATGTTTTATTTTGTGGTAACCATGATGTTACAATGCGTCTTCTAAATGATAACTGCTCCTGTTTTCCTCCATGCAAACGATGAAGTTGCCAGGCATTCTGAACAGACGTCAATGTATTGATTAATCAATGAAAAATACCATTTTTTGCCGCGAATAGAAATGCGGTAAAGACTAATATTTTGATCACTACGATCTACTCCGGCCATGTTTACATTATACTTATCTATGTACGAGATGTGGTTGTTTTACCTGAAATGATAAATATTACTAGTATTACAGAGAAAGATTGTCTATTTGTTTCATACCTGGATCGTCTTCTTTTCCTTCTGTGAATACCGCTTTACAAGATGAATTGGTTGAAGTCTTGCTGTTGAGTTAGAACAGAGCATTACTAAATTATTGTCATGCCATTTTACCACAATTATCTTTTGATCAGCAATTTTTTTGTCATATGTCCCTTTCTTTTCTTTTTTCATAATTTTTGAATCTTGTTTTTTTTCTGTTATATTTTCCATAAGGGGAATAAAGGTAAAAAAGTTATCAAAAACCAAGTGAAACTTTTCATTTGGCCATTTTTTTCTTAACACATTAGAATATTTTATTACGACGCCTGCTCCGACTCCATAATCGCTATAAATTTTACTAATATTAGTTGATGATCCTTGGTATGGTTTAAAGCAGTAAATATAGCCAAGACGTGATGTACCAACCCATAATTTGTAACCGTACCTGATGGGTTTACCATGTATAAATTTTTGCAGGAATACCTTCCAAAGTACAGAACCATTGCTTCATCTACAGAATGCGTTGCCGTTAAAGGTCCGTACTTCATAAACTTCTTTAAATTTACAAACAAAGGCTTGACTTTTATAACTTTATCTCCTTGTTCTAAGATACAGTTATCAGTCAGAAGAAAATTTGATGTAATAAATTCAAATTTATCTCTCTTAAAAGTTTCTGTCACAAACTGATGGTTAGCATCTCTGTTACGTTGCTAAAACATTCTCCTGTGAGGAATGTTTACATACACACTCAATATCAGAGTTCCCAGAAAAGCTTTGACTTCATATTCTCGAACTTCTTGTTGGGGATTCTTCTGTGAAGCATATCGATTAGTTTCTGACGTTATCAGGTGTATGAGTTCTTCATAAAAAAAAGGAAAACCATTTAAGGGGACTCTTAGAATCATGTTGTTCTGAAAGTTTGTTTACAATGATACATTGATATAATGATACAAATCTTCTATCTGAATGTCTTCTTTTACCCAGTGGTAAACTTTTTTTAGACCCTTTAAGTATTCTTTTTTTTCCCTGCTCTGGTAATAAAATATTATCTTGGGCATCGGTTACTAATGCGTCACCGTCATTATTTTGCACATTCATTTATTTCAGCAGAAGCCTCTAATTTCGACCCAGGTAAATTATCCATCAACGTTATATCTTCATCACCAGAGTCCTCGTCTGTTAGGACATCACATGCATTTATTGTAGGCATCAAAGTAATACTATCTACATTTACTACTAAATTTTCATCATCTTCTAACATACTATGCGCATCTTCCAATGAAAAGGCCGTAAAAATAAATAGTATGGTATTTTCCTGTCGTACAATATTTTATACACTAAAAACAAATGGTCTAACTCTAGTTATAAAATAATAATTTACCCAATTTATAGATATAAATGAAATAAAAATGTGGTTTCTACGAGTAAACACAAAAATGATATTTTTGTTATCCATTATAACAAAAAAATATTTGAACTTCTTGAAGAAAAACGAAAAATACAAGAAGATGTTTCGGGAGATGTTTCGGGAGGAAAGTTCTATTGTACCAGACTCACCAATTTATGTAAACACTGCTTCTACAACTTAACAGCACGAGTCAGCTAATTTTATCGTAAATCCAAGTGCATCTAAGCCAAGTCACAAGAGAAAAAGACGTCACCAAGAAAAAACTATTTCAATCGGAGACACCGAACAATCGAAAGACGGAGCAACGTGGAAAGTTATTGATTCTGGATCAGTACCTGGCAAGATTATGATTTTTAGTATCTTCATATTCATTGAATGTTTGCTCATTACAGGACCCCGCGCTCAGCACAACATTTATCGAGAGGAATCAGGTCCTACGTCGTATGCAAAAAGTAACGTGAGAAACAATTGTGTGGTAAGTGCTTGGCATCTAATAATCAACGACAGCATGTTACGTCATATAAAAGAATGCACTATTGCAGAAGCACATCAATGTTTGAAAAATAATACATAGACTATAACTTTGAAAGAACTGGAGGCTGCCCTTGCTATTATGTACGCAAGAGGAGTCTACGGCGCCAAACATTTCCCAACGAACAGCTTGTGGTCAACAGTATGGGGTCCTCAGTTTTTTAGGCAAACTATGCCACTAAAAAAATTCAAGAATATTATAAAATATCTCAGATTTGACACAAAGCAAACGAGATCTGAACGATTAAAAACCGACAAATTTGCTCTAGCCTCTGCGGTTTGGAATGGATTCATAGAAAATATTGGTGCATGTTACAAACTGGGAATAAACCTTACTGTGGACTAACAACTACTGCCTTATAAAGCCAGGTACCCGTTCACACAGTTCATATAAAATAAACCGGATAAGTTTGGCATAAACTTTTGGCTTTTGACATGCGTGGAATCAAAATACACTGTAAATGGTTACCCTTATACTGGAACTGATCATCTAAGCAACAAAGATACAAGTGGTGGTGAACATTTTGTTTTGCGGTAATTGGAAAATCAACTGGGAAAGGGCAAAAATATTACAACAGATAACTACTTTACATCGTTAAAATTAGCCAAGGCATTGCAAAAAAAATCAACAAGTCTTGTGGGTACTTTGAATCACAACAGAAAGGAAGTTCCTCTAAGCGTAAGGAGTAAAAATGGAGAATTATATGTTACCCATATATTCCGGAGCAACGAAAAAATAACACTACATACAAAGGAAAGAATCACAAAAATGTGCTTTAGTTGAGCTCATTACATCAATCAGTGGATGTTGCTGTCGATGGAAAAGAACTTTCTCAAACAGTAAGTTTTTATAATAAAACAATAAAATAAAATACGGGGTTGATGTAGTGGACCAAATAGTGCGTTTTTATACTACAAAAGTTACTTCAAGACGATGGCCAATGTACGTGTTTTATAACATTCTTGACTTAGGAGCAATAAATGCATGGATTATTTATAAAGAAGTTACTGGAAGTAAAATCAGTCATCGTAAGTTTATTCTTCAGCTGTGTGAAGAATTACAGGCTCCATACCTTGCCTCCCGAAATCTGGTACTATACCCAGCACCACCGGATTTACCAACCACCAGCACTGTTACTAGCCAAAAAAAGAAAAAAATGTAAGTTAAAAATGGTTTGTAAAGGAAATCATACTTCCAATGAGTGCCACGGCTGTAACAAGGTAATGTGTGGCAAATGCCAAAAACTGCAAATTGTATGGTGTTCCAAATGTTTAAAATGAAACTAAAAAATTTAATCAAATTTTATCGTCAAATGTTTATATAATTTCTTAAAACTGTTTATTTTTATTTTTTGTTTATTCCCAAATAAATAGTTAATTCTAAACTTGGTTTTTATTGATTTAGGAACTTGGGGCCAAAATGGGCTTTCTAGATAGGTATGCTAAGCCCGACTTTCTAGTGTTAATTTTGTCCAACACACTTCACACACGTTCATTAATAAACGTGCGTGGTTGATGTGTCATACAAGGAAAAAACTTCAATCTTCCTGTATAACTTTGTGTTTAGTACTCTTGGATAACAAGCTAAAAACATTTTGATTAAATTTTGTGCAGCTTTGGCAAATTCCAAGGAAATTAGTAGTTGAAAGAGACCTGAATTGAGTAAACGTTCCGGTGGCATACTATTATAACCCCTGGAAATTAAGTCGAAAACAATTCGTTGCCTATTGTAAAGTGCAAATGAGAAAATAATTTGCAAGGAGGAACAACTCGAACTAAAAATAATTAATTTGTGGATTTAAATCGTTCTTGCGAAAACACGTTCTTCAATTATTTACCGTCTTTTGTTTTAAACTAACTAGATTTTCTCTTCGAAACGGGTATTCGTAACACGTCCCTCTTGAAGCTTTTGTTAAATTAAAACGAATTAATCTGAGAGTATGAGACGGCGCCGACCAACTTCAATTTGAGTTTTCCTATTTTTCTCTTGATATATTACCCGAATTAATCTCTTCTTTTTCTCTGTGTATGTGTTTGGAATACAATATTTATTATCTTCCGAGTTATATTTAATACATAAACAGGTACATCACGGATTAACTTTTGATACATTTATACAAAAAGAATTGCTCCCAAATCTACACTTGCGAGCAAAAAACTACTCACTCGATATATTATAGAACTGTAGCTATGGAGCTCATTGTTTCGATACAGAGAAGAAACTAGTTACTCAGTATTAATTTTGATTTTTTATGGTAATTTACTTTTATATTTATTACATAATAACTTTCATTCATCACATACTTTCTCATATAAAATATTCAGTTATGTTCTTTAGTTACTAACTAGGTAAAATTATTTCTCTAACAATAAAACACTAAAAACTTTGTTTTCAAACTTCCACAAAATTTATTTTAACTATTATCACTACAGCTGTTTAGGGTGATTGCCTTTCTCAAGTGATCTATTTTTGGCATGCGTCTACAATTTATAGTCTCTAATGAAATAGGTTGAGGAGGGGAGAACTGTTTGTCACAAGTTGGTCATTCAGAATTATATCTGTGTTTTTTAATTTGTTGATTTCCATAGATTCTAACAAAGATAGCTTAAGGCCTTTATTTTGAATGTGAAGAATTTTAAATTTGTCATTAAAAGAATGATTATGATATAGAAGGTGAAGTGCGTATGTCGAATCTGTTTTTCTATTATTGAAAGCCCTTTTATGTTCTGCTATTTGTTTATTAAAGTTTCTACCAGTTTGAACGATGTAAGTTTTTGGGCAGTCGCCACATTGAAGTGTGTACACACCACTATTTAAGTGTTTTTTATTTTGGCTCTTGTTATATTTAATATATTTGCCTAGGTTATTATTTGTTCGGAAAGCTGGTGTTATTCCTTTCTTTTTTATGTGTTTGGCTATTTTTGTTGTTATTTTGCCTGTATATGTGATCGAGCAGAACGTACTGGGTTTTTTCCCTGGTGGTGGAAATACTAATTTCAGGGCTTTCTTGTGTAGTTTTTGATTTTTACATTTTATTAATTGTTTTTTCGTTGTATCCGTTGCTTACTGCTATTTGCTTAATTATATTTAATTCTGTCTCAAAGTTGTATTTTGACATCGGAATTTCTGTTAATCTATGTAACATACTATGATAAGCTGCCAGTTTATGTTGTTTTGGATGGGATGATGAATTGTGTATAGTCGTGTCAGTATGTGTAGGTTTATGAAATATGGAGAAGTCATGTTTGTTTTTAATTTTGATAATCTTTATATCTAAAAAATTTATGGATTGATTTTGTTCTGTTTCTATTGTAAATTCAATATGACTATGAAGTGAATTATTATACGATAAAATTGGTCGAGTTGCCTGTTAGTTCCTGTGAAACATACCAGTACGTCGTCTACGTATCTCCACCAATATAGAAATTGTTTGAATACGGGATGTTTTTAAATCTTTGTCTCTAGATGGTCCACAAAAATAACTGATAGTAATGGGCTTAGAGGATTGCCCATTATAAGTCCTGCACTGTATCCAACCAAGTTTTCCAAATTCTGCTCATGCTAGTCTTGCTCTTCTAGTAATTTCCGCACTTTGGTTCTCTTTGTCAATTCTCAGGATTTGGTCTAGGTAGATATATTCCTGGATTTGTTATATCTCACTGCCGTTTATAGTTATATGTCTGGGGTCTTCTGTGTTTGTCATTATTTTTGTTTTTTTCATATTCATTTTTAGGCCGACGTATTGGGAGCTGGCTGCTAGTTCCCCCAACATAATTTGCAGTTCCTCGAATGTGCTCGCTATAATCACTATGTCGTCAGCGAATCTAAGGTGGTTTAACTTGTTGCTATTAACGTTAATGCCATAGGTTGACCAATTTGTAGTTCTGAAGACGTCTTCTAGGGCTAGGTTAAAAATCTTTGGCGGTATTACGTCTCCTTGTCTCACTCTCCTCTTAACGGGGATGGGATTTGTATTTTCGTCTAGTTGTACTATTGTAGTTGCATTTTCATATATATTATGTATTAGCTGCCTATATCTCGAGTCTATTCTACAATTATTATTAGCTTATTTTATGCCCATATCTCGATACTATCAAACGCCTTTTCATAGTCGACGAAGGCAAGAAATACGGGTAGTTGGTATTAATTTGCCTTCTCTATCAATGTTCTCATTGTCAGCAGATGGTCTGATGTATTATATCCTTTGCTGAAGCCAGCCTGTTCAACCGGTTGTTAATTGTCCATTTTGTAGGTTAACCGGTTATTAATAATTCTTATGAATAGTTTGTATACTTGACTGAGCAACGATATAGGTCTATAGTTCTGTAGATCACATTTGTCCCCTTTTTGGTGTAAGAGTATTACTAGACTCTCGTTCCAGTCTTTAGGAACCTGGCTATTATGAAGATATCTATTAAATAGCTGTGTTAGTACAGGGATTGTTAATGTCTTGCTTGTTTTCAAGAGCTCGGCAGTTATACCGTCGCGTCCTGGAGCTTTATTATTTTTTAGTTCTTTTAAAGCTCTTTATATTTCGTATCCCTATATATTTGGTAGTACTTCTTATCCCACGTTTTTCATTTTTCTTTTGACGTTCTGCTATGTTGTTTCATTTGGCTGGCCTCGCGAGCTGTACAAGGATGTGTAAAAGTATTCGACAATATTTGTTATTTTATATTTTTGTCCTCCTCTAACTTATTGTTAGCGTCTTTAATTTTGATGATTTTTTGAACTCCCAGTGTGGGTCTTAGACATTTTAAGCCTCTGTTGTTTTCAATGACTCGCTCTATTAAGTTCTCGTTCTATTTTTGTATGTCGCGTTTTAGTTCTTTTTCAATTGTTTGATTAAGTTCTCTTCGCAAGTGTATACTCGTACAAAATACATGTTTTGTAAATCAAGAACAAATTATATCAGACATATTTTATTTGCGAATAAAATTCCTCTATAGTTTAACTTTATTTGCCTTTTGCGCAAGCATATTCCTGAAGTTTATATAGAAATTACTGAGAAATACACTAATTGTCACCAGAAAACCGTACATTTTTATTCAATATCAAAAAAACTCATTTAGACTTATAGAAATAATGCAATATAAAAGCTATCACCAAATGTGAGTAATTAGTTGTAGTGTTGCTGAATAAAAAAAAATTAAAATATAAAGTACAACAAAAATGGACGGAGTGGTGTTCAGCAAATATTTGATGCATTAATATCTAAAAGCAAGTCAAAAAGAATAAAGAATGGAGCCAGTAAAACCTTCTTTCAGCAATGAATGGTACGAGTATTTTTTTAATATGATAGCACCTCTGACAATATCGATGAAATTCTTTTACAAAACTGTAGTTAGATTTTTTTTATTAAATTCCCGAATAATAATTTCCGTGGTGATGACTCTATTAAATAAATACCCATTGCTTATTAATCTACCTGATAACAGAAAAGATTTTGGGACAAGTCATAAAATGAAAAACACTTTTTAAAATTTTACAAAAAAAATTATTTTTTTACAGTTGTTTAGAATGATATTTCATCGACTTGAAATTGTTTTTACATGTATTTTTACTAAATGGATTAACATTGTTTTGTTAATTAACTAATTAAATTTAAAATTAAATTAACTATTTTAATAAATGGTATAATATCCGGATCCTGGTATGTTTTGTATATTTTCACATTTTCTTTTGTGCCCCTATATATGTGTCGCAAGTATTTTCTTTCAAAGGTGGCTAACAACGTTTTCTCTCTTTTAGGAGTGTCCACGTATCTGAGCCGTATGTGAGTACCAGTCTTATTAGTGTAAGCATACTTTTATTTAATAATTGGTAAATTTTGTATTTCACTATTGGTTACTTATTTTAACACTGTTAATGATCTCTATTATTGAAACATATTATATTAACAATACTATATATAGGACGTTAGTTATTCGGTTTATTTTTAAAATATCTTTCAAAATTCTTAAATATTAAATATTAAAATAGATTAAAACTGTGGCGTTTATTTTTGATGACGTCAGTAAAGAGGATGATTTAATTACGACATTGTTAAGAAGATTGTGTAATATTTTATGAGTGCAACGTCTTACAGCTTATAGCAAAAGGTTGAGTGATTTTGGAAGCGCGAAGATATCCTTTACAGCATAAATCAAAAAGCTGCCGCATAACATATTTTACAATTTAAAGTTGCGATCCAATAGCAAAGTTTCGATACCATTACAGATATTGGAAAGTCAGAACTACACCAAAAACAATAAAATATTGTTGCAAGCCAGCATTCAAGTCAGTAACTATACATCGAAAGAAAAGTGGAAAACTCGAGCGAAATAAATCCAAATCTTTCTATCTAATCAAATTGGCCTTAAAAAGTGTATTCGTAGTTTAGCATCGTCAACAAAATGGGAGAAAGACAAGAAAGTTGATCGAAGCAACAAACATAACAAAACAAACACTCACGACTTTCATTTCCTGAAATAAACAGCTACGACATGGCATGGGTCCGACGACGGCGGACGTGGATGGGGCTCGAGACGCCGCCGTCAAGACGCTTTATTTCTGCGAGACAATGGCGTCGATTTTTATTATTTTTGATTTTTACGTCTAAAAAGAAATATTTTTTGCGGTTCATAGTCCGCAGCATGAAAAATATTTTCATGGGGTATTATACATTCAAACAAACTCCGGGCAAAAAGTTCGCTTTTTCTAATGAAATATTTTAAATTTACAAACAGAAATAATGTATTTATCGAGAAAAAAATCCTTAACACTATAAAGAAAAGAAAAATGACTACTTTGGTCACACATTAAGAAATGAAACATATGAGTTGATGCGGTCGGTTATAGAAAGAAAGAAGAAAGAGAAAAGAAGACCGAGGAGACACCGCACATCCTGGATAAAAAATATTAAGCAGTGGAGTGGAAAAACAACGATAGAACTCTTTAGAACTGCTGCAGACAGAGTAAAATGAGCCAGTGGCGGTTGGTATATAAGTGCTGCGAACCTGCAGAACCACCAAAATAATCCAAACAAAATTACTTTGAAAATTAAATAAAAAATATCACTACTTATAAAATCCAAATTCATTTAGATGGTTTTCGTGCATGGCCGCCTTTATTTTAATCTGTCCTCCGTCGCATCTTTACTCTTTGGAGGTGATAAGTTATGGACGCAAGTTGGTGTAACAGACTTAGTACATTTAAATGATAAAATAAAAAAGCACGAAACTTCTAAGCATCATTTGCACAATCACATGGAATATGCTTTATTAAGCTCCGTGAATATTAAAGAATAGTTAGATTCTGCATACTGGATAAATATTCAAAAATTCAATGAAGCTGTAACAAAAAATAGTTCTCTCAAAAATTATAGACTGCATAAAATGTTGTAGTGTTTTCGAATTGGCGCTTCGGGGACACGACGAGACACAAACATCCGACAATCCTGGAATTTTTCGCGGCCTCAAAAATTTTACTGCTGAATTGGATAGAACTTTAGCACAACACTTGGAAGAATCGACGGTTTTTAAGGGCATTTCTAAAGAAATTCAAAATGATATTTTGGACTGCATGTTGGAATTATGCCAGGATAAAATTTTGGAGGAAATTCGGGAATCTCCATATCTAGCTGTCATGGGCGACGAGACTACAGACATTTCAGCAAAATCACAAATGGTTGTAGTATTTAGATATTGTCGAAATGGAGCACCAGTAGAACGATTTTGGACATATTTGGTACCTTCAAAATTAAATGCAGATACTTTAAGCAAAAACATTTTCAGTGCTTTGGATCCTATCCTGGAAAACTCAAATAATAAACTAATTGCTCAGAGTTATGATGGAGCAGCGGTCATGTCTGGACAGCAAGCAGGAGTTCAAGCCAGAATCAAAGAAAAATATCCATTTGCTCATTTTGTACACTGTTGCGCGCATCAATTAAATTTAATAATGTCTAAGGCTTGTTCCGAAAACTCTCAAGTTAGACTTTTTTTTTGGAAATTTAAATGAAATCCCTACCTTTTTTAAAAATTCGCCACAACAAGTGGCAGTTTTAGATAAAATCGTCCAAAAGAAAATTCCTCATGGCGCTCCAACTCGCTGGAACTTTAATATTCGAACTGTTAATGTTGTGTTTGAACATCGATCTTCTTTTATCGAATGTATGGAAGAAATAGAAGAGTTGTTTGATAAGGTAGCTGTCTGTAGTTCAGCGTCTTCCATTCGAAGAATACTAGTGGATCAAAATTTTGTTTTTTGGTTAACATTTTTCCATCGCATAATGCCACAAGTAGACGTTTTGTATAATGCCCTTTAAAAGATTAAAATGGATCCTTTGGAAATCAATAAAAAGGTGACAGATTTCGAAAGATACATGAATTCAGTTAGAAATTCAATAGATGATACCATTGACCAAGGTTCTAGTTTATGCGTTGAACCATTACCAACTAAAAGGTTACGGAAGGATAACAGTCCAGTAGATCATCGGAGAGCATCTATCGAAGTTTGTGATATAATCATAAATTGTGCAAATGATAGATTTGTTTTTAAAAATCACCTACTTGCAACTTCATTGCTTTATACTGAGCAATTTGATAGTTATTGTGATAATTTCCCAGATGATAATTTAAGCCTGACTTGCGCGTCATATCTAAATTTAGATAGGGAGCGCTTGAAGACTGAATTATCTGTTATTTATTTTAGAAAAGACTGTAGAGACATTAATGGGGCAATACCGTTTTTAAAAATTTTAATTGAAAATAATTTAACAGAGCCTTTTCAAGAAACTGTAAAACTGCTTCAAATTCTAATTACAGTGCCCCTGAGTACGGCAGAAGCTGAAAGGTGCTTTTCGAGTTTAAAATGGATTAAAACATTCTTGAGAAATTTCATGACTGAAGACTTGTAGCATTAACCATGTTGTCAGTAGAAAAAACACTTATAAAAGAAAGACCAAACTTTAATGAAAAAGTTATAGACAAGTTTGCTTTAAAAAAAAATCGACGAATCGAGCTTATTTATAAAAAAAAATAATATATTTGGCTCTGTGTGTAGTTAGTTCGTAAGACCCTATAATGCAATTATTTTTGTGGCGATTTTGTTTGTAGTGTTTTTTCGTTTGCATTCCTTAGTTTCGCGTATTTATCGATAAAATTCTACTAAAAACATAAACTATAAAACAATTACTAGTGTGCCATAATGTACCATTGCTATTTTTGATATAATTGGATTTATCTTCAATTTGAAAAGAAGAAAATCGGTAAGGTCTTTATTATTTTTTAATAGATATATAATGAATAAATATATGGTGTAAAATATCAAACTAGAAGCCTCGTTGTAAAATACAACGATTCAAAGATATTGAATTAAAAAAAACCAAAAAATACTGCAGAACTACCAAATTTTTGAGTCACCAGCCGCCACTGAAATGAGCCGCGATGATCATCAATTTCTTTAAAGGATGAGGCACATGAAGATGTGTTGTTTTACAATCCGTCGTAGATCTTGGGAGGATAAGTTTCCTTCATATATTTAGATCCATCATATCTACTTTCCAATATTTTATTTGCCCTGGCATTTATCTTTTAAGACTTTGTCTGTGTATCTATGTCTAGACCTTTCTAAAGCCTCCTACTCTTTATATTTTTTTATTATTCCATTCCTATGCAGTAAGTTATAGGTTTTTTGCATATACCCTGCCTGCCTAAGCATTTGGACTATGACCTCGTAGATTATTTTTAATTTGTTGTATATATAATATAATTTTCACTTTGTAATGACTTCCCTTAAGATGTAGATATAAAATGCACTGTCATCCTAACTGAGGAGCATACATGCAAAAACCGATAAATCCATTTTTTGAATTTTTTAACCTGAATATTGATTCATATCAATTTGGTAGCCACCTCTGTTTCTAGAATATAAAATTCCAAGAAAAACCGATATTTCCCTTTAAAGCGATGTACAAAGTTGACCAGTTTGAGCAAATGCCGATAAATCTAAATTTCAAGCAAAACCGGATATCATCATCATCAATCAGCCAATCGCGTCCACTGCTGGACATAGACCTCCCTCAATTCTTTCCAGTGTTCTCTACACTAGGCCGCTTGTATCCAGTTTCCCGCTACACGTTTAATGTCATCGGTCCATCTAGTCGGTGGTCGTCCTCGGCTTCTTTTATAATTTCTGGGCTTCCATTCCATAATACGTCTTGTCCACCGTCCATCTTGTGTTCTGACTAAGTGCCCTGCCCAGTTCCACTTAAGCGTCGTGGTTCTTTCGATGACGTCTTGAACTCCTGATCTTCGCCTGATTTGTTGGTTTGTTATGTGGTCTCGAAGGCTCACGTTCAGCATTGCACGTTCCATGGCTCGTTGTGTAACTCTAAGTTGATTTGCAGATTTTTGCGTGAGTGTTAAAGTCGCTGCTCCATAAGTTTGTACAGGTAAAACACATTGGTTATAAACCTTTCGCTTGAGACAGATGGGAATTGAACTTTTTAGAATATGGCTTAATTTGCCAAATGCTGCCCATGTAAGACCTATTCGCCTCTGTATTTCATGTGTTTGATTGTCTCTGCTTATTTTGATTTCGTGTTCCAGTTGTATGGTATTATTGTCAATAGTTATATTTTCACTCATTACGAGATTTGTTATAATTTTAGTTTTCCCAAAGTTTATCTTTAATCCTGCTTTTTCAGACAGACTTTTAAGCGAATGCATCATAGAAACTGTATCTTTTAAGTTATCTGCGATAAATACAACATCATCTGCAAACCTTAGGTGATTTAATCTTTCTCCATCTATATTGATGCCCATATTTTGCCATTGAGTACCCTTAAATATTGACTCTAGAGCTGCCGTGAACAATTTTGGTGAAATATTGTCTCCTTGTCTAACTTCTCGACCTAAGCTGAATTTTTCTGTGTCTTCGTGCAGTCGTATACTTGATGTAGCGTTCTGATAGATGTTTTGATTAGTGTCGTGTACCTGTAATCTATTAGGCTTTGATTTAGGGCTTCCAGTATTGTTTCAAACTCTACAGAATCAAAAGCCTTCTCGTAATCGACAAATGCAAGAACCAGTGGTATGTTGTACTCGATGCACTTTTCTATTAAGATCTTTATGGTATGCAAATGGTTATTTGTGCCATATCCTGCCCTGAAGCCTGCCTGTTCTTTGGGCTGATAGAAATCAAGTTTAGGTGTTAGCCTCTTTGTTAAGATTTTCATAAAGAGTTTGTACATATGTGTCAAGAGGCTGGTGGGTCTATAATTTTCTAATTTAGTAATATCGCCTTTTTTGTGTAACAAGACTATTACTGCATTGTTCCAGTCTTTTGGAATCGTACCCGCATGTAAGCATTTAGTAAACAGTTCGCTTATTGATTTTAATAAAATTTCTCCACCTGCTTTTATTGCCTCGATAACGAGTCCATTATCACCAGGCGATCGATGGTTCTTCATTTCCTTTAAAGCTGCTCTTACTTCTGACACAGTAATGGGTAAAAGTATTTCCGATCCCTGATTTATGAGAGTCTTTACTCGTGTCGGGAAATTGTCTTGTGGTCTTTGGCTGGTATAGAGGTCTTTATAAAATTCTCTAGTTATTTTCAGAATATTTTGTTTATCTGTTGTTGCCTTTCCGTTTTTATCTCTCAGCTTGTATATTTCTTTTTTACTTTGCGTAAGTTTTCTTTTCATTATCTTTAAACCTTTGTTCTCTTCTACTGTTTGAGTAATTACATTAGTCTTTAATGGATAATAATAAAGTAATGGACAATAAAACCGGATATATCTTTAAATAATTATTTCGTAATCTCTGATATAAATCCATTATATCGTGAGTACTTATAGCAGGCTTCTTTATGTTGTTTCGAAATTAGTTTGATATTAGTAGTACAAACAAAGAAGTATATTTCGTTTCCTATGGTAGTACTTTGTAAATAAAAACGAGAGGACTGTGTTACCTTATTCACTTAGTCGGAATTAAGGGGAAAAGATTAAGAAATTATGTTATGTTGTTTATAAATTAAGTATTAAGCAGTTTAACATAATTGTATTAAGTTTTAACAATGGAAGCAAGTGTGGTGTAAATTAGTATAAGTAATAAAAAAAAGAAAATTTCGTTAACTAACAAATTTTTTGTTTTAGATATCGTGATAGCGATCCTCATTTGGAAAACTTTAGAAGAGTTTGCAAACATAATGGCCCTACTTATCACTGCAATAGCATTGTTGAAAGTGACATTCGAGCCATTCGAAATAAAAATTTTGAAAATAAAGTTAAGTCGAAATAGGATATCAAATAGTGTCATTACATGTCAGTAGTTCCAATTGAAAGGAAAATATCGACAATAAAACGAGCAGTTAAGGGGCGTAACTTTTCCGTACACTACTTCTTGTCGAAAAGAGTAAGAAAGAAAAAAGTTCAGGTTTGCTAGGCTTTTTTCTTGAAATGTGTGAATATTAAAAACGATCTATGGACTACGTTGCTAAAATATTGTCAGACGGAAATATCCCAAAAAAAATCGTGGTGGAGATTACGTGTCCACAAAATCTATTGTCAAAAAGAATAAAATAAGAGAGTTTATTGGTAAACTACAAGGAAGAGAAAGTCAATATAAAAGAAAGAAAGCAAGACGAATTTATTTGGCCGCTGATCTAAACATAAAGAAATTACATGGCCTGCACCTTACTCAATGCGACCCTGAACATAATGTCCAACTATGGGATGTAGAAAAGACGAAATGAAGAAATGGTTAAGACAAAAGAACATTTTCTTTTCAGACGAAATGATATAAGCAGAATTATATATTCTAATAAAAATTCACAAACCCAAAAATAAAACTTATGAAATAGATCACATTATGAACAATGCAGGCCACTCTGTCTTAAGACTACCTCCCTAACACCCGGACTCTGTATATATACCCGGACTCTCTGCAGGAGCTGGGTTGTACGCGTATGTGTGTGTGTATGTTTTATTTAAAATAAAAATTATTCTTAGGCCATTTTCTTGTAGCATAATTTTGTTTTTGTTACTTGGTAAAAAAATTCTTCTAATAATTTTATTTTATCTGACTTATTTATATTGGCAACTCAGCCACTATTTGAGATATATTTTATACGATATATTTCTACAAAATCTCTTAATAAAATATTCGGGAAAATTAATAAAGTTACACAGTTTAGTACCTAAATACAGGATGCTGACAGCCATCCTAACGGGGCTGGTATTATTCTATTGTATACTCGGTTCACAATTTGTTGATAGCTCACTACAAGTTTAATCCTAATTAGAGAACTGAAATACAGAGAGGATAGATAATACGATATAATAGTAAAAACCAACCTGAAACTGACGGTTTAAGATGTTTTCGACTAACCCACCTTGTATCTGCAGTAATACAATACAGCGGTCAACCTTTTAATCCTATCATAAAGGTATTTTGGCCGACCAGTGTCGTAGAGTATATGATTGAAACATTGATTTGAACTAAATAAATATATTTTTTAAATTGTATTTTCGTTTTAATAAAACTTCTTTATTTTATTAAAAAATAAAAAGTTTCTTGTCATTTGTAAAAGATACATTTATTTAATTAAGGGTAAAGACGCCAAATGTCGCCTAGCAAAATTTTCAATGTGTTTTAAAATGTATCCATTATTTTCGAATCCGGAGAAAACTAATAAATATTTTTGAAAAATTTAAACGCAGAATAAAAGATTACATTATTACTGAAGGCAGAAAGTCTCTGAAAACTTCTACAATGTTTATTTTAATATGTTATGTAACAGGGGTGAAAATATAAGAGAAAATATAGTATAATTTTTAATTGAAAATATTGCATGCAAAAGAAACTTTTTATTTATTCTGCCTTTAAATTTTTCAAAAATGCTTTTTAGTTTTATTATGATTTGAAAAAAAAAATGGATACATTTAAAATACATTGAATATTTTGACAGGCGACATTTTGCGCCTTTTTCCTTTATACCTTACGATTACAACTACTATTACTTACCTTATATAATTACGATTAGAAAACTATTCAAATTCAAAATAAATAGGATCAACTTCGGAATCCGAGTCGTCTTGAGGTTTAATAATTAGCGGTTGTGTCTCTACGGTCGCATCAATTATGATCCCACATTTTTTGTTCTTCTTCTACTACATGTCTTACAGCATCTTTCCAGTTTTATTCTGTAAAGTGTTGTAAAGACTCGTATTACAATTCACGTACAGCTTGTATTTTATATGACGTATTTTTTCTAGCCACATAACTTTGCATTTGTGCCCAAATAAGTTCAATTGGATTTATTTCGTAGTGGTAGGCTGGAAGTCTAAGGACTGTGACGTTTCGCCTTTCCACCATTTTGTTAACTACGTATTTCTTGAACTTAGATTTGTGTTGCCGGGCAATTTTTAAAAGTTCTGCTTTTACCATTCTATTTTCGTAAGGCAGATACTTATTCCGCAGCCAGTCAAGAATATTCTGTTTCTTCCACGCAGTCGTTGGAAGTATTTCTACTAGTCATTGATGATAAGGTGCATTATCTAATACTATAATTGAATTTGGTGGTATGTGTTTAATCATCTGCACAAAATACTCTTCAAAAACATCAGCTGTCATCTCCTCGTGATAGTCTTTTGTGCTTTTTGACTGAAATTCCAACAAACCATGCTTAACAAATACTTTTTCACTGCCAATGTGAGAAATTATTAAGCTACTCTCTTTACCAGAAGGTGTTGAGATACCAGTAGACCGACCTTCCATAAAGGCTTGCCTGGAGCTTAATATATTTTTATCTGACCATATTTTTTGTAGAGTATGACCTGAGTTTACTCACGCTTCATCCTGGTAGAAGATTGGCCTTCCTTCAGCCCGGAATTTTTGTATGGATCTTAGATAATTTCTTCTTCAACATAATATCTTCTCCCGGTCAATCAAAAGTGATTTTCGGTCTGATTTCTCCCACCGGAAATTTAATTCTTTTAAAACTTGCTAAAATTTAGTTCGTACGGTATGAGGCAAATCCGGATCGTCACTAACTTCTTGTAAAATTTTATTTAGGTTGGGAATTTCTTTTTTGAACAAAAAATCCATGAATTTTCCTTCGAATACCATTTTTGGCAAATTAATCAATTTCAATAGGCTTTTTCTCTCTCTTTAAGTGTTCGTTTGTGTTTGGGTTAGCTATAGCGTGTTTTTTCTTTCTGATAGGAACCTATATATAGTTGACTCCCCTACGCCAGTCATGTTGGCACAACTTTCGACTATGTTGCGAACAGTGTGTGTGGGATTCTAAAAAACCAGAGCATCGTGAACATTCAGGACAATAGTCTTCTCTCTTGGTGAATAGACAGACTTACTGACTGTACGCAACAGTACCGGTGTAAAATTTGATGATGTTGATGATGAAGCCATCACAAACAATTCAACAAAACGAGCAAGTGCGAAAGGTACGTATATGTTCGTAGGTATATGGAATAAAAGTCACTCACGCACTGCATATAATTCGCAAAAGAAATATTCGAGACGCTAATATTATTGCCGTAGACGCGGAAACACCGACGAGCTGTAAATTACATGCGATCAAAGATATACTAAACAAAAAAAAATGTTTTCGTTCGTAATAACTTCACCCTTTCAAGTTAAGTTTCGAATATAAACTAAACAGACGAGGTACGTGGCCAAAGCCGGCATCTATACCCATTATATTATTAAAAATCTGGATAATTCCATCCTAATTATCCTGCAACGGATAGTACCTTCGGATATGAATGCCAGGTAAAGTGATTAAACGCGAAGATTAGTATTGAAATGTCCAAAGAGATAAGGTATTCTTATTTACAAAATTGTTAATGGTTAAATTATTATTTATATTAATATAATATAATAACCAACATAAACCGTAAAGGTTTTAATTGTTTTTTGCTGAATATATTAGTATTAAAACAATATTAATATTAATAGTAATTTTAATGAATAAACACCTCAGGAACGCCTATGATGATACAAATTTAACGACCGTTAGATGACTTTAAGGCATATTTCGTGCTATCAACAAATTGTAAACGGATAATAAAGAAATAAACAACAGATTAAAATATCTATGACTTACTAAAATGCCAAAATGCCGAAGATCCAAAGAATTAAAGAATATGATAGAATTGTCGTAATATAAAATATTACGACAACTCTAGTATAAAAATTATAAAATGTTTCGTCGGTATGTTCCAGGTATAAGATTAACTACTGTTTTTTTATTCTTATACAGTTTACTATAACACAAATGTAAAGCTTTCATCTCTGCCAATATTCCTCTTACAAAATTATAGAACGAGACATTTATAGATATGTTCGAAAAAACTGCCGCTTCAACATGACTGAATGGTTAATATTAATAAGTCAAATAAAATATAATTATTAGAAGAATTTTTTTACCAAGTAACAAAAACAAAATATTTTGTATTTTGAGAAAAAACATTCTAAGGAAAAATTGAAACATCAAAATAACATACAATATAGACATATTATAAAAGTTTTATTAATAAATAAGGTCACTCTCTGTAAACTTGTAGTATGGAGTGTACCAACGAGGCGAAGAGACCGAGCGCATTATGTATCTCTTTTCCTCCGAATACGTTATCACAGTGGACAAATTTGTCAAGTATCACCTTAAATTTGACAAGCTATACTAGTTACTTACAAAGGACACGACATGAGGTTTTACTCGTCGGTACCTAGACGGTACTTTATTGAATTTGTCACGCCAATTAAATGTAGATGCCTTTTAAGTCTACAGTGTTTAGTTAGCCTACTGACTGCTGGGAAATTTTTATTATGGCTATCGATAGAATTTGATTTGTGAAATTCTTGAAAAATCCTGCCAGATACATGAAGCTTGGCTTTTTTATACATTCACTACAATTCTTAGTGTCTTGAAATATTCACATGAGAAGCTCTTTAAAGTCATTGCTGTCTTTGTTGGGTGTAATTTATATTATAGGATATGGTCAGAAGAAAAATATGCCAAAATAACAATGAATCCTGGAAAAAAAGTGCACCATGCTAAATACATACATTGGTGGAAGCCATAGTTCAGAAAGCTGAAAAGTGTTAAAAAATTCAATTCAATTATCCGGTCCATATCATCGCAAACTTGGGAAGTATACTTTAAAGATTTACTAACAGAGACAGGAGAGCCCTTTAAACAGCTAGATAACTATGGTCTACAAGGCGTCAGGCTGATAGGATTACCAATTAAAATAAATGAAAGAGAAGTCGAAACCGTATGCAGACATCTAAAAAATGGCAAATCACCTGGCCCAGAAAATGTAGCTCCAGAACTCATCAAACATAAACCCAAAATACTAATTCAACGGCTACGCCAACTTTTTCAGGAATGTATAAATAAACATGAAATACCCGAGGAATGGAAAGAATCGCATATGAGCACCATCCATAAAAGGGAGATAAAACGAAACCTAAAATCTATAGAGGAATTGCAGTTACTAGTACTATTAGCAGAATATATGAAAAAATAATAAAAAATCGAATAGAAGAAGAATACCAAGATATGGAAGCCGAAAAACAGGCTGGTTTTCGTGCTGGCCGATCTACAATAGATCATTGCTTCTGTATTACTCAGATAATTAAAAAGAAAGTTGCTCGTGACCAAGAAGTCCACCTGACGTTCGTAGACCTTAGTAAAGGATATGATAGTGTCCCGCTTGATGAATTATGGGAGGCACTGGGAAAACAAATATAAATATAGAATTGATTAAAGCGGTAAAAACGTGGTACTACCAGGAAACAACCAGAATTAAAACCGGAAATCTGATAACACCGAGATTCAAAGTAACTAAAGGACTAAGACAAGGATGCTGTATATCCCCAACATTATTTAAAATATACCTCGAAGCAACACTCAACAAAATGGAAGAAAAAATGTACGAATATGGGCGTACCACTAATGGACTTAACTTTGTACACTCTGTGCTTTGCGGATGACCAGGTCATCATCGCACAGGACTCTGAAGATCTTAGTTATATGATGCGAAATCTATTAGAAGAGTTTACAGAGTAGTGTTTGGAAATAAATATGGAAAAAACTGAGTACATGAGTATCGAAGGAGATCAACATAACCTTGTCTTAGAGGAAAATCAAGAGTGTACTGTGAGATAAAACCATCTCTAAGGAAAATAAAAGTAAAATATACAATAGGGTGGAACGAAAAAGGCCAAAAAAATAAAATTAAAAAAAAAAGATTGTGGCTATCGTTTAAAAGTTGTGTCAGGTAATAAAAACTAACGGTGCGAAAGCATTTTGAAATAAAAAAAAATCTTGAGGTTCCATATTGGATTTAAAAAATTCTTCTGATGAAGATGATCATGAAGAAGAATTCATTGCCCCTTTGTCAACAGTTACAGTCCAACCATCTACGTCACAAATGCGGATCTTCTTGCCAAGTTTAACTTCGGCGTGCGACAGAACCGGGGTCTCCGATCGTTCTGCTGCAATTATAGCATCAGCGGTCTTAAAAAATATGGGAGTTATAACTGTGACTGATACATCGAAAGTAATTGATAGAATGAAAATAAGGCGACAGCGTGCATCTCATAGATGTTCACTCCAGAAGCAGAAGGAGGGACTGTCAATCAGAAGTATATTTTTTGATGGGCGTAAAGACAAGACTGTCTTGCAACAAAAAAAAAGGCAAAAAGTTTTATAGAAAAGTAGTTATAGAAGAACATGTAACAATTATTGAAGAACCAGGCTCTCGATATCTAGGGTACGTGTCCCTTTATCAGGATCGGCTGCAAACATCGCGGATAGCATACAGAAATTTATCCTGAAAAATAATATTGATATATTGAAGTTAAGCGCAGTTGGATACGATGGTACGGTAGTGAACACTAGCCCTCAAGTAGGCGTTATAAGAAAACTGGAAGAATACTGCGGCACCTCACTTCAATGGCTAGTATGCTTATTTCATTGCAACGAACTACCTCTACGTCATTTAATACAACAGTTAGATGGACGCACCAGTGGACCACTTGGTTTTTCAGGGCCAATAGGAAAACTTCTGGAACGCTGTGAAGAGAAAGCTGCCGTCAATTTCGTTGCAATAGAAAACAACCTCCCAGTATTATTAGAAACAACAGACCTTAGTACCGATCAGAAGTACTTGTACCAAATCAGTCAAGCAGTTTCTGCAGGAAAATGTCCTAACGATTTGAGCCTTCAAAAACCTGGGAAAATATCACACGCAAGGTGGCTGACAGTTGCTTATCGGTTGCTTCGATTGTATGTTGGCACTGAATGTCCCAGCCCTCAATTAATTATGTTAGTAAGTTTCATCCAAAAAGTGTATGCACCATTTTGGTTTTATATAAAACTGTATCCTATCTGTTCTGATGGTTCGAAACATTTATGGCGAATGATCCACTATTCACGATTTCCACCAGTTGACCAAAGAAAAATTGTCGATGCAGTTATCCAAAGGAATGCTTATTTTGCCCATCCCGAAAATTTATTACTCGGAATGATAAAAGATGAACGAAAACATATACGGGAGCTAGGACTACGCAGAGTGCTGAAAGCTAGACAAAGTCAGAAAGAAAAAAAGATAACCAACATTAAATTTTAGTGCTGAAGATTATATTGACTTAATTTCTATTTCTGAATGCAGTGTTACGGCTCCCCCTTTGCTAAAACATATTTCCAATGAAAATGTAAATGATATGATTGATTCCGGGAATCACAACAAAATAGAGGTCCTAAACTGCCCCTGTCATACCCAATCTGTCGAAGGAACTGTTACGTTAGTAACTGAAGCATCAGCTGCTGTTTATGGACCAGAATCAAGGTATGGCTTTATTCGTTCAAGGTTGCAGTCTAGACATATTATGCCGTTTTTTAGCACAAAATCAGACTACCAATCATAAAATGTATATTGTATCATAAAACAATTATTTTGATTAAAAAAACTAATAAAAAAATAAATTTTTTAAATTTTACTTTTTTTTTGTTATTTCCAAAAATTTTAATTCAATATGGAACCTGAAGATAGGATCAAATCCAAAAAATATTTATTACAGTTTTATTATACATCAAAACGCAACTTTTCCACACTAGCCCAAAAAAATAATGACTTCGACTTTTTTGTTCCACCCTAATATACAACACCATAATAAAAAGTATCACAACATATGGATGCGAGGTGTGGCCCCTAAAAGAATGAACAGAGAAAATGCTTAGAGCAACAGAAATGGATTTCTGGCGCCGCTCGGCGAGATTCTCTACATGACAGACAGAATAACAAATGAGAAAGTCCGAGAAATCATGGGGGTTACACATAATATTGTTAATGACATCAAAACGACACAACTTAGATGGTACGGACACGTAAGGAGAATGCCGGAAAATAAAATACCAAGACAAATTCTTGAATGGCAACCAAGAGGTAGGCGAATACCAGGAAGTCTTAGAAGAAGGTGAAGAGAAGGAGTTAACAAAGAAATCAGCGAAAAAGAACTGGAGGACGATCTATGGAACGATAGAATGAGATGGAGATTGGAAATCGGAAGACGTCGAAGAACGTTATAAACCGACATTATATATGTAGAAAGTACTAAATTTAATTATTTTTGAAGGAACTGGGTGACAAACTAAGCACATGGAATTTTATAAAAATAAAATCGCGCAAGAAAATAATGTGTCAAAAATTAAATTTGTAGCAGATATTGATTCACGAAATATACATATTTGCACAATTATTGCGTTTATTCGAGAACACTCCATAAATATGAAATAACGCAATAATGCATTAGAGTAGACGCCAGGGATCCATTCTGAATGTGCTTTTGATAACCATCCAATTAGTTTAATGGCAGAATCGAACAGGTTCATATTAACGGTTGTATTCGAAACCGTTCGATGTTCCAAATACGTAGCCTAGTTATTTTCTAATACAAGGTAACATCCCAAATCAACATAATCCTATTAAGTTTCGGCCGAAATTTGGGTGAAAGCTCAAAATAAAAGTCGAATAATCATCTAAATGCGATGTATTATTTTTTATCAATGCACAGCCTTACCTATTAGAAAATATTAAATATAACAAAATTTAAAATTTTATTCTACTATACATTTAGGTATGTGGTTCTCTTTTGCAAAGAAAACATAGTAGTAATAATATTTTAAGTGTTATCAATTTTAAAAACTTAGAGCAAAAACTAAATATCTTATTAAGAAAAGTAAAAAAAGAAACATGGTCAAATTATGTCTCTATCATAAATTCATCAACACCTATGACTACAATCTGGAATAAAGTACCTACATTAAAAGGTGAACAAAACTCATTTCATATTAACACTCTTTATTATAAAAACAAATTAATATCTTCCAAACAAGAAATTAGTAATATTATGTCAGATGTATATAAGAATAATTCAAGCAATGCAAACTTCAATCCCGCATTTTTAGATTTCAAAAATAAACGTTAAATGACAGATATATCTATAATAGATAGTGATAATCCACTAAATTTCCCCATAACATATCAAGAATTTGAAGAAGCTCTAGATAAATCAAAAAACACTTCATCGGGTCCTGATAATATACCAATCATATTTATCAAAAACTTGCCGTACATAGGAAAATTAATTCTCTTAGACATTTTCAATCACATTTACCTTAATAAAAAATTTCCTTCAATCTGGTCTGAATCAACAATTATACCCATATTAAAACCTTTCAAATTAAAAACTGACCCCCTTTCCTATAGACGAATTTCTCTTACAAATAATACATGCAAACTACTAGAAAAAATTTTAATTAACAGATTAATATGGTTTCTTGAAAAAAACCGATTAATAAGCCATATCCAAAGCGGTTTCAGAAAAGGCAGATCAACTCATGATGCCTTAGTAGCTATTGACACTATTATATGTGAGTCCTTTAGAAATAACCAGAAAGTAATTGCCATATTTTTTGATATAAATAAAGCATTTGATACTGCAAGGAGATACAACATTTTACAAACCATGTCCAATTGGGGTATCCAGGGAAATTTTCTTGCCTTTGTAAAACATTTCATGAATAATAGGATATTTCAAGTACGTGTAAATGGAATTATCTCAAAAACAGAATGTCTTGAAAACGGTATTCCACAGGGCTCAACCTTAAGCCCCACTTTATTTTTAATAGCAATTAATAATATCGCTCAAAAGATAAAGCTACCTTTGAAAGCAGGTCTGTATGCAGATGACTTGGTTGTATATACTAGTAGCTGCAATATTACACTAGCTTCAAACATTTTGCAATCATTTCTGCATAAACTAGAATACTGGTCCCAAAAGACTGGTTTTACGTTTTCAGGTGATAAATCTCGTTTCATCGTATTCAATAAAAGAAAAACTAATTGCAAAACAACACTTACTCTAAACGGTATCAACCTAAAACAAGTAGAGAGCATTGACTTTCTTGGCCTGAGACTGGACAGTCAGTTAACATGGGCAGAACATATTAAAAAGATAGTCGTATCCTGCCAATCTAAAATAAATCTCCATAAAATGCTATCAAACCGATCTTGGGGAGCGGACACCATAAAATTGCTGCATATATACCAATCATTAATCCGAAGTAAACTGGATTATGGTGCAATATGATATTCAGCTGCGAGTAATTATATACTAAAAAAACTAGACAATATACAAAACATATGTTTAAGACTAATTCTGGGTGCTTACCGAACAAGTCCTGTTTCAAGTTTTCAGGTTATCCTAAATGAATCTCCCCTGTCAATACGAAGACAACACATTTCTTTAAATTATGCCGCGAGTTTGTCTTCCAACCCTAATAACACAAACTATCCACTTCTTTATAAAATATATCCACCTACTCATTGCCATCAACAAATTAAATATCCACCCCTTAAAGAACGTCTAACGAGATATGGTTTTGACATGGAGCAGCTGACACATTCTTACCCTACACAACTAACTATACCTCCCTGGACTATTAATTTTCCCACTATTGATCTATCCCTCACGGCCTATCCAAAGAGTACCACAAATCCCATAATCATTAACAAATTATATCAAGAACGGATATTAGAATACACTGGCCATAACAAGATTTTTACCGATGCGTCAAGAACTGAAAACGGACACGCAGCGGCCTTTATTCTAGGAAAGTCTGAATATGCAGTTCGCATCCCTCAATTCTGCAGCATTTTCACGGGAGAAGCAATCGCCATTTTAAAGGCTTTAGACATATGCAAGAGTCATGCAAGCTCAGATTTTCTTATCATTACTGACTCTTTATATGTTCTTCAGAGCTTAAGGCAAATATATCCAGTAGTTACTATCCTGCAACAAATACAATTAGCACTTTTTCACCTACAAAACAGACACGTGAACGTTACATTTCTCTGGGTACCATCACATACAGGTATCGCAGGAAATAAAAAAGTATATGAATTAGCAAAGAAAGTTGCTACTGACGAGCAAACTGAAATTATGAATTCAATTCCATTCAGTGATATCCAGCTCAATATTAAACAACACTGTGTAAAAAATTGGCAACAAATGTGGAATTCTAACAAGGCTAACCTTGAAACCGTGAAAACTCGGATTGGCACTAAACTACAATTTCCAGAAAACAGAAGGTAACAAGTGATTATAAACCGACTAAGAATTGAACATACAGCGTTAACTCAACAGCATCTCATAACAAAAGAACCACCACCTGAATGTTCCTATTGTAAATGTCCAACAACTTACCAGAAGAAGCAAAGAAACTTAAAGATATTTTAACAGTAATGTATCTAACACAATCAAATTCCTTAAGGACATACGTTTACTACACAAAATTTAAGTTATATTATATGTATCTTTTTGTAATATGTAATGTATTATGGGTAATTTAATACGCAATTTGTAATTAGTAAATTTGTATTTGTAATAACAACTGTAAAATCTGTAAAACCTGCTAATAACCTTTAATGGTTGATGCGGAAATTCTAAATAAAAAAAAATCATATTTTAAGGATTCATCATACAGCCTTTGTTTATGTACACAGTCGGACATGAACACTGAAAGATATTCGCATTTTTGTAAGTTCATTGTCAGTCCACATTCTTCGTACGCTGTTTGTAGTTTCCTAACCATATAGCTGAGGTCGTCTATATCTTCTGCTACCACCAGTTGGTCATCAGCGAAGAATAGTGTATAGAGAATATCCTCATCTATTTGTATTTCCATATTTCTGCATTGTCTTTGCCACTTTTGTAGAGATCGATCCAGATATATTTTAAACAGCGTAGGTGATAAACAACATCCCTGTCGTAGACTTTTCGTAGTGTTGAATTTCTCACTAAGTTTGCCACCTATTTTAATTGATGCGGTATTGTTTACATACCACTTTTGAGTTGCTATTATTAACGAAGGTTTTATTTCCATGTTTTGCATTTCACTCCATAAATTATTTATCGACACTTTATCATATGCCTTTTCAAGATCTATCAGGGCTATATGTGTTTCTTTGTTTCTTTGTTGTCGCTTTTCGATTAATATTTTAAGTGTAAATAGATTATCAATAGTCGATCTTCCAGCTCTGAATCCGCATTGTTCTTCTGGTTGTTTCATACGAATGTCTTCTTCTATGAGGTTTTTAAGTATTCGGGAGTACAGTCGTCTTGTAGTGGGAATGAAAGCAATTCGTCTGTAGTTTCTGACATTGTTTCGTGCTCCTTTTTTGTATATTGGGGTTATATAGGCCTCACGCCATTCTAACGGGGTCTCTTCTCCATTCAGGCATCGTTTGAACAGATCTTTGAGCATTTCCCACAGTTTAGCTGAGCCGTATTTAATAAATTCTGGTGAGATGTTTCCTGGGCCTGGCGCTTTTTTTAAGTTTAAAAAGGTCTTATCGCTTCTACGATATTTGTCATGTTCAATTCAATGAATTCTGATCGTATGTCTCCGTTTGCATTTTCGTATTGAAAATTTTGTCGTCCTTCTTGTAGTAACTGTTTAAAGTAGTCTACCCAGTCTTTTTCTGTTATGTTACATAAATCAAATTTATTGTTGGTTGACGTTTTCATAGATTTTAGCGTTCTCCAGGCTTCTGAAGTTTTCGATCCTCCAATCATTTGTTCTATGTATTCGCATTTCTTTTCCCAAGATGTATTTTTCCTTTTTGTTACTTCCGTCTTCACCAGTTTATTTAGGTTTTTATATATTTCTTTGGAGGGGTCGTCTTTTTTATCTAGATATGTTAGGTATGCTTCTTTTTTCTTCTTTACCATTTCATCTATTCCCTCATACCACCAATATGGTTTTTGTTTTGCGCGTCTTTGAGTGCCTATTGCCTCTTCTGCTGCTTCTTTAATACCGTGTACTATGTGCTTGTATTCTTCTTCAATTGTTTTATTTTCTATTACCAGTTTTCCATCTAACCTTCTTTGGTATAAATACTGCACGCTGTTATCTTCTAGACTTTGTAGATTATAGTGCTCTTTATTTGTTGTTACGTTCTTATTTACATTTGCTGTTTCGTATTTTCCCAATCTCGGTATGGTCATATTTCCGATTATTAGGTAATGATTACTTCCACAGTCAGCTCCTCTCTTTACCCCAACGTCTAAAACTGTTAGTGTTGGTTTTTGTCTCATTATAATATAGTCGATGATGGATTTCTGGTCTCTAGAGCGGTGTTTCCAGTTTGTTGTATTTTATTGTAGCAAATGCTTTATGGTAATCAAATACGATATATAAATAGAGAAGTAAAAATAATACATAAATTAGATCAAAATTCAAATAGCTATATAAATATCGAAATGAGCCAGACGTAGAAAAAAAAACGTTTTCTTTCTTCGTTTTAAAACAGGTAATAATAAAATTATAAAAAAATAATATTAAATTTGGATGCACATACCTAACTTTAAAATTTATAAAAGTTCAATAACATACCTACCTTTCCTTCGAACTTCTAAAATAAACCTAACTCTTTAGATTGCGAAACGCAGAGAGAAAATTCTGAGCATTTCGTAGTATTTCCGCAGAAAGCATACCGTCTGTGCAAGAGAAAACATTTTGTCTTTGACTGTTGCTCTCGATAAAGACATTTTAACGAGAAGCAGTATAGATTCAAGTAGATTTCGTGAATACTGAATGTAGTTCTGCCTGAAATTGAATTGCTGGGTATAAATTTCAACAAAGTTTCTCTCTTTCGCTGCCTCTGTGTCTGAATGTGGAATAAAAAATAATTGCATTAGGTTTATATATACGACTTGCTTTTCGAATGTCTCTACCTTGTTTCTGTATGGTTTATGTTAATAAATTGTACAAATTGAATTTTGGTACGAATATTTGAATAAATTAGATTCTTTGCTTCGCAAAATTAAATTTTGAAATTGCGTTTTACTTCTTACGGAATACAAAAATGTGAATTTTTTATTTACGGTTGAGGTTTCTTTGTTCCTTAATATAATAGTTTTTTCAATTAATTCCATTAACGTTTATTTTAACGATAAGAATATACCTAATCTACAAGATTAATTATAGTCTATTTCCATCATATTCATAGCACATTATGTATGCAAATCCCTAAACTGTTGATACGGGTGACTCAATGAAAAATAGATATTTGTCAACAAGTTTACAGAAGTATATAGGAAAACAATTTTAAATTGAGTATGACCACCAGGTATTAAAGTTTGAAGCAGAATAGAATACAATAGTTTTGAGAGTTACTAATACCTAAATAAAGTTGCCAGTGTCGGAGTGATGGAGATTAACAGGTACTAATGAATTTGCAAGAAATGCAAGATGTTTATTTTATTGGTTATATATAAAATATTTTGTGGCCGTAACAGGGGCCGATTTGTAAAAAAATTAATATTATTTTAATCAAATTCCATTTCAGCTTCACTGCTTTCTTCAGAATCTAAGGAATCTTCAACTCCAATGTTAATTATTACCGTTTCCAGCATTGCATCAGTCATATTATCCAAATTCCACATTATATTTTCTTCCTTGTGAGCATGACTAACAGCATTTTTCCAACTTTCTGGAGTTACTTTTGATAAGGAATGTTCTAATAATTGTTGTAAGTCTTCTAATTTAAAAGTTTTGTTGTTACGTCCGACTTCACCCTTTACTTGAGACCATATATTTTCTATCGGATTTAGATCACGGTGGTATGGGGGTAAACGTAAAATAATTACATCACGGTTTAATGTCATTTCATCAATTATATATTTTTTATAAGCTGCTTTATGTTGCCTTACAATAGGTAATAATTCCTTTTTTGTCGAATTCTCCTTGTACTCAATTACGTGTTTATCCAACCATTCGATAATCTCTCCTTTTTTCGATGCCATTGTTGGCAATTTGTCTGCTAGTCTTGAATGGTAACTAGCATTATCCATGACTATGACAGAATTTTTTGCAATTAAATGAAACATTTGCTCAAAATATTCTTCAACAACGTCAGCAGTCATTTCCTCGTGGTAATCTTTGGTTGATTTTGAAGCAAAACTTAATAATCCACCATTGATAAAACCGTATTCGTTTCCAGTACCTATGGGTTATTATTAGTCTACGTCCTTTTCCAACGGGAATATTGTTTATTCCAGTAGATACACCTTCGATGAATGCCTGACGGGAACTTTTCACATTTGTATCAACCCATAGATATTGTATAGTATGACCTTCATTTAACCAAGTCTCGTCCAAATAAAAAATTGTTTTTCCTTCTGCTCGGTACTTTTTAATAGTTCTTAGATAATCTCGTCTTCAACATACAATGTAACCTTTTTCAATTAAAACGGATTTTCTTCTATTCTTTTGCCTACGAAATCCCATCTCTCTCAATAGTCCCCATAATTTTTGTTTCTTATGATTGGTATCTCTTCGTTTTCTCTAATTAATGTTTGGATTTTGTCCAATGTTGGAAATTCTTTGTTGAAAAAAATGAGTGGACGCTGCGTAAATCATGTTTTTATGTATTTCTTCAATTTCCAAGGGTTTACTCTCTCCACTTTTCTTGGGAGATGAAACAGTTCCTCCTTTTCTTTCTTTTAGGAATCTATAAATTGTTGTTTTCCAACCCCTGTCATATTTGAACACATGTTAACGACTTCACGAACATTACTTGAAGCTACTAAAGAGCGTTGATGTACAAGTGCATCGTGTACATTTAATATTATATTTTTCTCTCTTAGACTAAAGGCACCTTTAAAACCACACTTAACCAGAATAAAACCTGTTGTCGACGTCATTTTTAAATGCAAATAGCAAAATATCGACCCCAAAAACGTAGGTAGGTAAGACATGAACAATGTATATCTACAAACTAAATGGAAGATGCAAACAATTTCTAATTTATATTATTGAGAGGTGAAAAGTACGAACTACTAAGGAATGTAATGCAGGGTAAAATCAAAGGTAGAAGAAGCGAAGACGTAAAATCTCATGGCTACGCAATCTCCGTGAATGGTTTGGATGCACAGTTCAATTGAACTATTCAGGCGAGTAACCAATAAAAATATAATTTCCAGAATGATTTCCAATCTCTGATAGGAGTGGAACTTGAAGAAGAAAAAGATTATTGGCATAAGCTGTAATGTGGCATAAAAACTACTTAAACTATTATTAGTGAAGCCTTATCAGTAATTCTAGGTAATTGTTCAAAGAAGGTATTCCTTTTGTGTCAGGCGATAACTTGAATTGAAAACAATAATCACCTTTAAATTACTGTTTACATTAATTTATTTCGTGAAACATTGAATTCTCTCGTTAATCACCTGTATCTAATTAACAATAATCGTGTGGCATATATACCGACGTTTTTTACGCACAAAAAAGGTATAGTGCGATTAGTGGGCACTTATTTTACAGAAGATTTTTTAAAAGGTAATGAATTGTTGACAGCATCTTAAAATATTAATTTTTTTTATTTTTTTAAAAACAAGTATAGGGTGACGCCTATGGTTTTTTGACCTGTTGAGGATTTGCATACATAATGTGCTATCAATATGATGGAAAAAGATTATAGCATTTTTTAACCCATTTAAGCAAAGAACTATTTTTTCTTTTACACAGCTATAGTTTATTTTGATTTATGTTGCGTTGGAATGATTCAAATTATGTGGAAAAAATATTTAAAAAATTATGACGTTACTAATAGTAGACATATATACATAAGTCGTTATCGACACCTTGGGCAAATGCGGCATGTAAAAATATGTTTTTGCTCATTTTAATAGAAAAAGGAATTTTGAAATAAAAGTGAAGGATAAGATATATATATTTTTTAATAATTATTTTAATAACAAAGTATTTCGAAAAATATTATAAGTAAACATAACATAAACATTTATAAAATTATGAATCCAAAAGTAAACAAGATAACAAAAAATAAATTATTTGTGATATTCCTTAAAACATCTGTCATGTAGAGGAATATTGCAGTATTGACATGCTTTAACTGTCTTATTTTTACACAGTTGACAACGACGTCTCGGTTGTCCATATATTATAATAAAATATGCTGTTCACTGGATTTTAGACTTTCTGGTATAATAGAGGAACATGATGGTCCAGGAAAACGTGGTAGCTGACCATATTTTTGTAATAATGACTGCATAAATAATGACTGTATAAATAAATAACGAAAAAAAGCGACTTATTTGCTTTCGTATAAGGTTTTATTTATTTAAAGTTTACAATGTGAATTAATGTATATCTTCACACCACGGTGGTCGGTGAAGCTCTCATCCTCATCGTCTTTCAAATTGAAGTCGCTACCTCGGCACATCGGATTGGAAAGCTGCGTTGCCGATGTTCGCAGTCTCTAACAATGACAGTACCACAATTCTTCGAAAATATAACTTATCATGTTTGTAACCATATTGTCGAACAAGAACCCAATTACTCATACAAACATCAAACATGTAGAACAAAATGGGTACATACCATTTTTTTCCTTTAAGTACAATACGATTTGACAGCAAATTCATAATATTAACGTTCCACTGTAGGGTTATGATTTTTTATCTTCTGTTAGAAGGCTCTTGTATGTTCCTCTCTTTTTTTCGTTTCATTTTTTGCTGTGAGTGGGCAGTTTTCTATTCTATCCCGTCTAACAGTACCTGTTGCTTTAAAATTCACTTCTTGTAACTTTTCCATTACCTTTACGCTGTTAAAATAGTTGTCAAAAAATAAAGAAAATCGTAAACCTTTAAAATTTTCTGACAAAAAATTTGCAAATGTAAGTACAATAGACTCTAATACGCTATATTTGTTATTGTCATTAGTTTCTGTCGTTCTTTCTTTTTCTCCTTGATAAATATCCAAATTCACGCAATATCCACTAGTTGTAGATAAAACCCACTCTTCGTAACCAAATCGAATTGGCTTTTCCTTTATATGTTTCTTAAAATCATGCCTGCCAAAGTAGAATGCCAAAGTCAATGGAGAAATTGGATGGTATAGAAACACATCTGATAAAATTGTCATTAACTATATCCATCAAAGGTCTTAGTTTCCCCATTTTGTCGTTTTTATTTAGATTGTTATCGTCCGCTACATAAGTGTACCTGTAGTTCATAGTTATCTTGTCCTACTTTGGGTATCATTATAGCCATTGCTAATTTCCAAAGGAGGGGAACCTATAGAAGTCTAAAAGATGCATTTATTAGGGTAATAAGCTCTGCTATGGCTTTTCTAGGTAATTTTTTTTAGTAACTCACTATTGATCAGGTAAAACCTAGTCGCTTCTTTTGTATTGCTGTCATTGATTAATTTTTGAACTTCTTTTGTAGTGATGAGTTGTATGTTAATAAAATCAGTATCTACTTGTTCATCATCTACATGAGTTTTCCCAGGATTTGGTTAAAATATATTGTCTAAATAATCAGCAAACGCATCTTCTTTCTCTTTGGGATTTGTTGCCCATGTTGTGTGTTCTTTTTGTAAAGGAGGTACATATTAAACTGGCTTAATTTGTTGATTGATTCGTTTTTAATTTTAGGTATTTCTATTTGAAGATCTTGTCTAAAGACTGCTTAGCTTATTTTTAATTTCTTTATTGTTCCGAAGCTATTTTCTTGTGGCATCTTAAAGTAATTACTATTTTAATAGAAGTAAGCTACAATTAAAGTTTAAAATAAGTTTATTGACGTTTCAATTGGCATTTCGAAAATCGTTTTTGAAAATCGATTTTAGAACTATAAATTTACGTTAATAAACTTACTTTAATCTTCAGTTGTGGTTTATTCTCAATAAAATAGTAAAAACTTTAATTTTAGTTGTTTAATTCCTCTGCCATACCTAGTGGTCTTTTCTTTTTTCCCAAATCAACTTTCTTAATTCTTTCGGGTAATTGTTTCCTACTGTTTTTATTTGGACTATGGGTGTATTGTTTTACGCAGGCGGTTGGATGTTTATCATGAATAGCTCCGTTTACCTTTCCAATTGTTTTATCGTTTGAATAAATCCATTGAACATAGTTTTCTCACTTATTTCTGATTTTAGAAGTTGAACCAGTCCGTAAACTTATTTGTCAACTCGGGTTTTACATTAGTGGTAACAATTCGTTCACTAGTGGTTAGTAGAATTGGAATGGTCAGATATAAGCTTCTCTACATCCTCTATTTTTATAAAATTTGTTGTTGCACCTCTGGATATGAAAAAATATAGAAGGTCCGTGATTCTGTTTGCATCACTTGGCCAGTACGTGTTACCCCTCGAAGTATCTAACAGAGAATTCAAATTAACAACCATGCCTTTGAACAAGTCAAAGAATTTACATATCTTGGACGCTAGTAAACGCAACAAATACAACAAGCGACGAAATAAAAAGACGCAAAGCAATATCAAACAGAACGGTTCACGGTCTCCAGAAACATTTAAAAAATAAAAACCTAAAACGTGCAGTAAAGCTTAATATGTACAAGACCTTAATAAGACCGGCTTTGATATATGGGGCTAAAACGTGGACCTTATCTCAAAATAATAGAAGACTTCTTGGTATTATTAAGAGAAAAATTCTTAAAAAGATTTTTGGGGCCGTAAATGAAAATGATCTATGGTGTCAAAGATACAACTTTTGAGCTATATCAGTTGTACACCAGATCGAGATATTGTGGAATTCGTTGTGCAGAGACTTAGATGAGCTGGACACATTGCTATGATATCAGATCACGAATACACGAAGGGATTAACATTCTCAAAACGGTGCAAGAAGCAGAGGACGACCACTAATGATGTAATTTTTTTTTATATAATTAAAATACTAATTATTTTTATTTCTTTTACCCCAGTGATGATACGCTCTATTTTCAAAATCTTATTGTATGCACGGAATTTCCCTAATTAAGAAAGGTTGTTAGTCCTTTGCTTCTTAATCCCGAGTATGAAAGGAACTAATGCTTTTTGGTATGCGGGTTCTTTTTCGTAAATTGGTAATTTCGGTCGAAGGAACGTATAGTGATCTTTTGACAATAACTTACAACAAAACAATAATGTTTACCTTATCAGAACTACATACAACTGGCTTATGATTTCTAAATGGGAGATATCCCCTCTTTTTTCTTGGGTAGTTTGTAAAATTTTAGAAAATCCAAGTCACTTCTGGTGGGACAGTCTTTGCGTAAGGACTAGATCTTACTTTATATCTGTTATCTTACCGTCTGCGAATTGTTTTCTAAGTGTGTATACACTTCTTTATTTGAGTCTTTTTGATTTTATACTATATTAGATTATATATAGTAATAAAGTACCTTTAATGTTCATTAAATTCAGTGTTTAATACAAGTATAGTATTAACTTTAGTGAATTAGGCAGCAGTCATCAGAAATTACTATAAGTTACCATAATCTTAGTATCTTCAATTATCTGGGCAAATAATATGGTATCATATTATCTGCAATCATCTGGGCGAATCAAAGTTCATCCATGTCTTTACCTGTAGATTGCTGATTTTTGTATTCAATTTAAAGAACATTTCATTAAATTCAAGAAATTTCAATAAGTAATAAATATGAATATTTAAGTCTGTTTATCATTAAATAATAGTGCGAAGCAAATAATCGGCTTAACTAAGTGCGGTTTGGTTAAAGTTTTATGTCTGTAACCTTTTTGTATTTTTGTAAATTTACCTTTGATTATCTTTTGTGTTTGTTATAATTTTTGTTCATTTTTTTACTGTAATATCTTAAAACTTTACTGTAAAACTTTATTTGTACATTATTGTATTATATATCTTTGTAAAGGTATTTTCTAATTATATTACTGCCTCTTTTTATATGTATACCACCATTTCATAGTTGTTGGTGTACTTTTATTACTTGTGTTGCATTGAACAGCGTCAAAATTTTGTTTTGGATTATATTGTTATTGTTTTATGTATGTATTTTATTTGTACCTAACCTAACCTAACCTAACCTAACAAGTTCCCTGATAAAATAGTAACTCTGAGTATTTGCTTTTTACCTTTAAATATTACTATACCTTTGACCAGTAAAAAGATCAGGCTAATTAAGTTTCGTAGGTTAGTAAGTGTAATACCTACTATATTTATTATTTGTTTATATAATGTGTTGACCAAATTTATTTGATATTTAACTGTTGAATTCTTTCCTTGGGTTTGATCTCTGAACCTAAATATCTTTCCTTATCTCTTTTCTTTTCTAAGGTTTCTTAATTTTCTCCTGAAACCAAAAAAAATTGAGTGCCGCCCTGTTTCTATCTTATCGTATCTTTGGTAACTTTACCCACCTATCTTTTTGTTTATTTCTGTATCTTTTCTAATATCTCTTATTCTATCTTTACTTATTTCATACGTTGGACCCATTCTCGGTTCCCAAAAGCTAGTTTCGAACCCACGACTCGCTTTCCATGGACTATCTGGCTGCCGTCCGCAGTGTCTCCATTGGTGACCTTTCTAGCACCATCCAAAAAAAGGTTTTCGAGGTTACAATGAGATGGATTGATGATGTGGAATAAGATCGACATATTCTTAGGGTTAGAAGATAGAGGGAAGTTGCCAGGAATCGACAAGAGTGGCGAATTCTTTGTGAGCAGGCCAAGATCCACAACGGATTGTTGAGCCACTTATGGATCATTCGATTTAGTAATGAAAACTATCATCAGACATAAGTATATCCAGGTTCGAAATATTTGAAATTTTTTTTGGCTTGCATTTCGTTATAATTTATCATTTTCACTAAAAAATTAAACATGTGTAAAAAAGTGATGATGATGATGTAATGTTTAATCCAAAGTTCGACTAACGATGCTTAGGTTTTCACTTTAACTTTTGAGAACAAAATTATTTGACAAAGGGCAATTTTATTGCACACCACGCATCATAAACTTTTGGAACACTCTTTTATTATAAAATTATAATATGTTATCTACTACAACAATACCAATAATATTTGGTAGTATCTACAGGTACTATTGGTAATATCAAAGACTAAAATATTGAAATGAAATAAACATTGCAATTTCCAGATATTTAGTCATACCATTTTCTCGGTTAAATAATAAAATCCGCAATTCGAAATAAATTGACGATTATGCATTTTATCCAATTTTCTGTATAAATATGCAAAATCCCCAGATATTTGGATAAAATATGCAAAGTATGTAATATATACATTTTGCAAATTTACTTAGGTCTACTCATAGCATATTACCGACGTCATCTGTTCAACACAAATACCATTATGAGCAAAGAGAAAATATACCAGGACATGAATTTGAAATTAAAAATGGACAAGTTTCAATATTTTATTTAATGAGATGCGACACAACTGTTATATGTTTAATATCTATATTTATTATAAGTATTTTTGTATTTTAAAAATAACGTAGCTGGAAAACAGTTTCATATTGTAAAACTTACAAGTATACAAAGTTATATTAAATTTTTTATATCTCTACTTTGCCTTATTGCCCGAAGTGTATATATACATTCATCCTTATATATTTTGTATTTTATTATATCGCACAAAAATATAAAAATTTCATTTTAAAAAACTGTATAACGCACTTCATAAAAATTTAATATTTTTCTAATAAACAGAAACAAACACGGCAACTTTAGCCCTTCTGTGTAAGGATTTAAATTCCATATAAAGTCTGCAAGGAAAGTCAAAATTCAATATTGAGCTTGAAGTTGTTGGTAAATATCTTGCGGAAGACCTGTTGCCACTTGGAATTCGTGGAGGGTCTCACTCGAATATCACGTAGCCCTTTTATTGGAGCCATCTTTGCTCGAGACGAGTCCGGGCTGGAAAGCAACCAGTCGCCATGCGGCGTCGTGGCGCGTTCTCCGGGATACGACCGACGTTGGCAATCTACAAAATAGACTACAAAGCGCCACGAGAAGAATCGCTAAAAATAAAACGCTTATTTTTGCTTCTGTAAATAGTCCTTATAGACCAGGCAATTACATTCATTATTAAAAAATTTTATTGCAATGTACAATAATAAAAAATATTACTATTATGCATATTATTACATATTAAATAGTATGCATGTTTATTAGATGTTAGTACGTAAGTTATTTAAAAATTGAGATTGATATTGGGTTAGTAAACTGTCTGAAATATGCCTTTTATATTCTTAACAATATCTAATAATTTGCAGGAGTTTTCTTTGCTTATATTACCTCAAGTAATTTCTAATATAACAGTATTTAAAAATCATAAGAAATGAAATACAATCCATGCAAAATTTAAAATTGTGAAATAGAGATGGCGGCTATTGACAAAACACCGGTATTTGGTTATTCAGTTTTTTTTTACTTACTGTTTAAGCTGGTTGTTATAGGGGTGTAATCTCTAACATTTCCGTTAAATTTAAGAGGCCTCTAAAATTTATCTTTTAACGGTCCTCTTAAAGTTTTAGGTAACATTGACATTCTGTAAAGAAATATTGAAGAGGACCGCTAAAATATATTTTTTTAGAGGAATCCTCTAAAAGGTTTTCAACCAGATACGGCAACGTCGCACGTTGATCGTGTTTTGTTCTCGGACGCGACTAGTTCACGTTCGAGACGCATCGCCCCGCCCCATTATTTTTCCCGTTGGCCCCTCCCTGACCTGGAAATCCCTAATCGCTACTTCAGAAAGTATAAAATTAGGCGATTTTCAGGTCAATCAGTTCAGTCCTTCACGGGCACTCCGAGAGCTTAGTGCTCTCGGGGCTCTGCTTCCTTTTTAGCTTTCCATACTCTGTGGCTGAGTATTATTTCTACTGTATTTGTGGTGTTTTATTTCGACCTATGTATATTTGGTCATGTAAGAAATAACTTGCCTTTTTCAAGGCAAGACATCGAAGACAACAAACCTGATGTTTATTTCGACAACTATCATGTAAGATATTTGTCATGTAAGAAATCTCTCGTCTTTATTAAGACGAGCCATCAGGAAACAAAACATTTTGAAGTCCATACCCTGAAAATGGACAAAAGTAGAGGAGCTCACGATGTTTTCGAAGCCCCTCTACAGAGCACACGGTGGTACAGAAGGTGGCAAGACCCTTTCCATTTACCCTGAGGTGACAGTTTAAACTACTAGTAAGGTAGAAATTGACCAAAAACTAAGTGTCGGAGGCCAAAAACTTAAAACAGAAGAAGAAATTGACAGTCTGCTTGACTTATGAAAATATATTTGTATTTCAGTTTATTTGTATTCGCGTTGGATTTATTTTCGTTAATTTCGTTTTAATAAAATATCAATATGTCTCGTGCTCCACGAACCACAAAAGCCCAAAAAGAGTTATTAATAAGCTTTCTAGAAGAAAACAAAATTATAACCATGATTATATATAAATCCTAGTGAATTAGGAAAAGTCCGTGTGTTATGGAAAAAGATGGTGATGGATTTAATAAAATGGGGCCGCCCAAAACTATAAAAGCATGGAAAGATGTAAGTTAACTCAGCACTATATAAATGTATGTATATATTAGGTTCATTCTTAAATAAGAAGCAAGTGTGCACCACATGGCACATGGTTCTCGGAATCAAAAATGTAATTCGTTGCCATGTAATGCAATTATGTGCTTCTAATTTAAAATAATTTAAAAAAAACAACAATGTAAGATTTTGTACTTTTGTACTACTATTTAAAATGCATAAACTAATACTGTAAATATGTTTAATATTTTGACCCACTTAAGTATATGGTGTATATATATATATATATATATATATATAGCAAAAAATACGACCGTTGATTAAATTTAAAAAATATTCAATAGTTGAATAGCAGAGGTTGTATCGGTCAATAATAGGCAAATGAAAGTCGTCAACTACTTCATTGATTTAATCGAATACGTTTCGCTTTTTTAGTTTTCAAAAGCATCATCAGTTCACTACAAATAAAAATAAAACGATGTAAAAAATAAGTAAATAACCAAAAGGGTTCATACTTACAAAAACAATTTGTAGGTTTTGTAAAAGATGTTAAACACACTCTACGATAACTTAACATTAAAAAATTTAAAAACTAAACGATAGAATCGAAACAAAAAACACACAGGAAAAAACTGAAACAGCACTATTGTTTATTTAATTTTTACCGATGGCTTCATCTCAATGTGGGTGTAAGCTCTTTCGAAGACCCAACACAATAATCTCTTGGAATGTTTTCTATCGGTTTTAGGCTGTCACATTTGCACATGTGGCATGTGTCGTCCATACGTTTCTTCGGAAAGCAGTCTTCACTAATACTAAAATACTGTGCAAACAAAAAAATTATCATAAGCGTTCTATCCTTGAAATGTGTCAAATTCTTAAACATCCATCATCCCTAAATAAAAGAACCGACATCGACAACTTGAGCCAGATATATCACTCTCTCATCATACACAACAAATAATAATTAAATAAATAACACTTACAAGATAGTAACTTCATTCCCCTTCTTCTTTCCCTATTTTCAAAATATTTTTTTTTTTTTTGTAGAATAAAATATTCCTTTTTGAAAAATAGGGCTGTCCCCGTTCTGCTTACTAACTTTTTTAATAATTGTACCTCACTGCTTTCCGAAGAAACGTATGGACGACACATGCCACATGTGCAAATGTGACAGCCTAAAACCGATAGAAAACATTCCAAGAGATTATTGTGTTGGGTCTTCGAAAGAGCTTACACCCACATTGAGATGAAGCCATCGGTAAAAATTAAATAAACAATAGTGCTGTTTCAGTTTTTTCCTGTGTGTTTTTTGTTTCGATTCTATCGTTTAGTTTTTAAATTTTTTAATGTTAAGTTATCGTAGAGTGTGTTTAACATCTTTTACAAAACCTACAAATTGTTTTTGTAAGTATGAACCCTTTTGGTTATTTACTTATTTTTTACATCGTTTTATTTTTATTTGTAGTGAACTGATGATGCTTTTGAAAACTAAAAAAGCGAAACGTATTCGATTAAATCAATGAAGTAGTTGACGACTTTCATTTGCCTATTATTGACCGATACAACCTCTGCTATTCAACTATTGAATATTTTTTATATATATATATATATATATATATATATATATATATATATATATATATATATATATATATATATATATATATATATATATATATATATATATATATATATATATATATATATATATTTATAGGCTTAGTTAATACATGAGCTCGATTTTATAAAATAATAAATTTTCAGACAATATCAGAAATGAAAACCAAAGCTAAGAGACGTCCCAGAGAGGTGAGGTATGGATGCCAGGGAACTGGAGGAGGAGGTGCTACCAAACCATTAACTCCTTTCGAAGAAAAGATATTGGGTCTAGTAGTTTCTAAGTTGTCAGTAGAAGGAGCCCAATTATCAGAAGCTGGCGTGGAAGTGATTGTTACCGAAGTTCTTTGTCAATAAATTGATATACTATCAGAATGTGTTTTTGACTGACAATATTTTGTAATATATTCAATAAAACATTTTATTTAGGTAATAAGGTATTATTACTAAATTGAAATTATATATGAATATATTTCATTTGCTTTTTTTTACTCTTTATAGGAAGAATTATTTGAACTGCCAGTGGAAATTGCCTCCACTTTAGGTTATGTACCTCCACTGCCAACTCCCTCAAGAGAGCCAAGTCAGAATACTCAAAATATAGATAGCCCACCTGCAATATCCACAAGAAGAAGACCTAGAACAGTAAATAGAGGTAGGGTAGGAAGTAGGGTGACAACTGCTATGGAACGGCATGACCGCCAGTTGGCAAACCTTGCCATGTCAAATTATGCCATTACGGCAGCATTGAATAGAGTGGCCAGGGCCATTTTATCATTTATGAAATGAAAATTACAAAAAAAAATTATACAAGTAAATGTTTTTCTTAAAAATTATCTCTTTTTTTTTCTTTAACTCCTTAGACTGTGTATAATAGGCACCAAATTAACAAGTAAATTTATTTTCTGTTCTTATCACTAGTTCTTTATCTCTAAACATCCTGGGGGAAAACAAGGTCAGTTATTTATTTTTTGGTAAAATTTATAATTTTCCAATTAAAATATTTATAAATATTATGGTTTTATGGGATTAAACCACAATTATTGGTTGTAATTGTGGGCCATATGTCAAATACAAAACAGACTATATACAGATTGAACGAATTTAAAACGGATCATACAATTTAATATAATATCTGTTTGAACTGCATTTAAAATAGAGGACCAATATAAAACTTGGACAAAAATAAATGCATACCTCGGTTTAGACATTGTATAAAATATGGTTCAACTATCTTTATCGCAACAAAGTTGTTTGCGTAACAATGTTGCCAATCGCCGTGTAGTAATACGATTTGCGGATCTTTTTGAGAGTTTGAAACGAATAAGATGTGTGAATTGACAAAGTTCAGAAGAACTGAAAGAGAAGTGATGGAAAAAAAAATACTAAAAATAGGGCTAAGCTCAGAGGAACAAATTTAAATGGCCAAAGAGACACTAAATCTCAAGTGAGTGTTCGGGCTAGCTTCAATGCACTGGATTGTGGCTTTAAAGATTTAAACAGATAGCAAGGATACTGAGCTAATGAGACAAGAAACGAAATGAGACCTGGTAATATCAAACGTGATACAACTAAAGAAGGTCACTGGGAATAAATTTATAGAAAGAGAACAATAAGAAGAGAAAAGAAGGGCGCCAACTCAACGATAGTTGAGATTTTGAAGTAACAAATGAATCTGGAGGTAATACTCTGAAATACAAAATACTAAATATTAATCTTGTTTTGCTATGTTATATACTGGTTAGTAGAACTGAAATAAAACTCAAAATAGCAACAATAAATATATTTATAAACAAATGTATATAGGTATATGTGTATAAACAATTTACATATAATGCAAAGCCAAATAACAGTGGTAGTGGATGGTGTACAGATACAATAGGACCTAATAGCCCCTCAACAAATGAATAGTCACTACCACTGGCCAAATAAAATATGAAATATTAGTATACAACAAGAATAGTCCGTATTGTAGCCAAAGTCTTAACACAAAAAGGTAGTAATTTAACTTTAAATAGTTCTACTAATATGAGATACTAATGACAATATTATAAAGATATCAACTCGATAAATCTATTACAATTATATTATATTACATCCAAAGAATGAGTTGTTCCATACTCATTATATCATATTTTAAAAAAAAACAATAAATTTATTTCCCTTTCCCAATATTAAATTGTATCATATCCAATGTATTGTATTAAAAAAAAATATTATAGCAAAAGTGAGTTTGGTCAGTACTCTTAAAATCCTATTTAAAAAAAACTAATAAAAAAAAGGTAATATATTTTCCCTCTCCCAATAATATCAAAATTATATTTTATCAAAATGTAGTTACTTGAACATATGCATATGAAAAGTTAACAGTAAATAGAAACTAATACGTAATACAAAAGGTCAAATAGTTAAACAACTTATCTTTACAGCCCCATAAGTCCATAGGAAAATTCCTCTTGGCACGGTTACATCAGTTTGTGGCTGTAAGGACAAACCCAGGGGAGTCTAATTTAGTCAAACCAGGCACTGGTCTATCTGGAGTGACGGCAAAATCCAGGAGAGTTGCTAACTGTTTAAGGATTTAGTTACTAGTCCTTGAGGGAATATTCTGAAGAGAATATCCTCAAGTGAAGTGAAATTAATATTTTCACGTGACGGAATATGGAGCTCGCAGCACGCCAACTCTTCCTTTTTATATGGAACTCTTATAAATGAATATTGATTTTAAAAATTTTACTTATTAATATTATTATTAATGAATTATATTATTCCCCAAATTATCTTCCTTGCTCCAATTCCGTCACTTGGTGAAAAATTTCACCGTTTGACGTGGCTGCGTAGAGTTCAGACCAAAACTGATCGTTCCGCTTCCACATAAAATCGATCTTCCTTTCAAAGCGATAACAGCGCGTGTGGGGGAAAATGTCGATTCAAAATCGATCGTAGGCGGGTAATAAAAATTTCTTGAGGGGTTTAAATTGGACTAGTCAGTAGCGTAAACGCTACATTCTCCCTCATCTCCAGCAAAAAAAAAAAAGGAACTTTTTTTTTTTTTTGTGGCAGAACGATCTAACGCTGGGTCGACAATGAACGTTGATACGTTAAAATTGAACATTTTCCTCACCAGTCAACCATTTGCTCAGGAATTGGAACAAAATCAAGGACGAAATAAAAATATGGAACGAAGAATATGAGACGAAGTCATACATTTTTTTTTAATGCGATAATGTATGTTAATTTAGTATAAACCAAAGATTAAAAAAAAAAAATATATACATTTTAAGTTTAATTCTATAACATTACAGATCAAGTTAACTTTTAACACTACTTATCTACATTCTCAAGTATTTGTAAAAACAACCATTCGTTAAAACTACATTATAGGTGTGTATTAACAACCCCTAACACAATATCTCCAAGAACCATTCATACCAACGAAATTCACACAAAATCCTATGAACTTTACCCAGCGTTGACACTAGAGCGACCAGATTCTATTCGTCACCATAGAGTTCAATGAGGGCCTAATTACTCAGGACTAGTTGAAACTACAAACCTAAACATATATATGGTTCGGGATATTAACAACATATTGAAAATCCAAGGTAAAAGCTAATTCAATACACCTACTTGCTCTAGCAGCGGTAGGAAAGCACACAATCGGTAAAGATTGTTAGTGCCTTAGATACTAGCAAGCCCACTATACTCATGGTATAGGGTATGCTAAAAAAAAAGGTGAGTAAGATAAATGCAATCCCAACTCATAGTAAAGGATATGCACAAAAGGGAAAAGATAATTGCACGTCCAGATCTACTCATGGTAGAGGATATGCACAAAACTCACTTCTACCAGCTATACACTTGGTAGAAGGAAAGATAAAAGAGATCCTAACTGTAATACCTAAACTGTACTATTGACGTGTTCCAATTCTTTACTCACGACAAGAACAGTAAAGGACAGATTTTTAGGACTCTATAATCAAGATAAAGATAAGGTATATATTCATAAGATATAGATAAGAAATAAACTTATCCAGGTAAAGATAAAGATAACTAACTTAAGGTAAAGGTATGAGATAAACCAATTAAGGTAAAGATAAATATACACTCAAGGTAAAGATACGAGATAAACTCAGTCAAGGTACGAGATAAACTCAAGGTAAAGATACAAAATAAACTCCATTACAGGTATGAGATAAACTCCATAAAGGTAAAGATAAACTCAATTAAGATACAGATAAAGATAACTCACATCTACCAATCCGTATGACTAGTAGGGAGACAGGTAAACAAACTGTATACAATAAGATATGTTGAAAAAAATCAAATACTTTCAAAGATAATAGCATAGGAGATTACCTCCAAGTTAAACAGACTTACTTACTGCTGAATATCAGAACGATCCAATTCTAAATGACTCATTCTGATTTCAACCTAAGAGACACTAAAGGAACAACTAATATGTATTGACATATTTCTGGGCCAAGTGAGGGCACACATCCAGGGTGATCAATCCTGAACCCACGCTAAAACACCGACACAGTAAGTGAATATGAATGCATAAGCTTTATGGTCCGGATCCACAAAACTATACAACACTCATAATGAAAATATTTGGAATGTTTTCCTAATTATCCCTGTAAATATCTATTCAACTCAGAACTCAAGATGGGGGAAATTCCCATATATCCATCCTGTACTCCTATGATATGCAGTTGGACTTTTGAGAGAAAACAAACAACAAAATTAGCAAGTCCATAAACCAAGATAATAACCAACATTAAGATAAGATAAAAAAAATAGAAGGCAAAATAACACAACTTATGGTTTTTGCCAGGTAAACAGAATAGATAATCAGATCTTAAACAACCAAACTGGTACAGCATTGATAAGGGACCAGTTAATCTTCATCAGAAGATGAAGAATCCAAATTATCTGACAAGTTATGTGGGCCTACTGTTTTATCCTCCAGTAAGTCTTTGACATGAAACCTTCCTAGTTTCCTACCAGTAGAAGTTTCCTTCAACTCATAAATTAAAGGAGAAATCACCTTAATAACTGTGCAAGGTATGTACTTCTGACATAACTTGGCCGATTGAAAGTTCACTTTATCAGATTTGACAAAGTTCCTCTTTAAAACAGAATCTCCAACTCTGAAAGATAAGGCTCGCTTTCTCAGGTCATACTGGCATTTATTTCTAGCATAAGATGCTCTCAACCGTTTGCGAACATCCACATAAATATCAGGAAGATGCTGAATATCTTCTACGCGATGTAACTTATCTGATATTGTAGGAAAGTTATTGGCATTCTCTGAAATCTTACCAAAATAATCACCAGAAAGAGGGACATGACGACCAAACATCAAATAAGATGGAGGACATTTGGTTATTTCGTGAGAAGAAGTCCTGATCGCTTGTACTATAGAGTGGATATGAGTATCCCAAGCTCTCTGATCAGGAAAAGAATAAGATCGTAAAGCGGTCACGATTGATTTGTTCACTCTTTCGGTATGATTGACTTGTGGATGATAGTTCGCATTGTACCAGATCTTTTGGACATTGTATTTAGCCATGAGATCGCGGAAAGCCTTAGCTGTGAACTGGGGTCCATTATCGCATGAAACAATTTGTGGAACACCATAAATTAAGAAAACTTCATTCTCGAGGTATTTAATAATAGAAGAAGTAGTTGCCTTCGACATGGTATGGACCAAAGGAAATTTAGTAAAATAATCAACAACTACTAAAGCATATTGGGAACCTTTATAGGACCTAGGGTACGGACCAATGAGATCTAAAGATATCAGTTGAAATGGAAAATCAATCCGTCGATAATTACCCATTAAACCTGGTTGGGGAAGATTTGTCGGTTTGCATGTAGCACAGATTTTGCATTTAGCGATATAGCTACGTACAGTTTGACGCATCTTCGGCCAGTAATAGAGTTCCGATATACGACGGAGAGTTTTGTAAAAACCAAAATGAGCTGCAGTAGGATGGTCATGAAAAGTGGCCAAAACCTCTGCTCTATTAGGAGTTGGAACGACTATCTTCCAATCCGACATTCCACTAAGGGCATCCATGGAACTTAAGACATGTTTATACAAAACACCATGTTCAACTTTAAAATCAGGAAATTTACCTGGTACATTCTGTACATCATACAACATTTTTCGATACCAGTCATCTGGTTGTAAGGAAGATAAGTCTAACAAATTAATATCGAAAGTTCTAGAGAGTGCATCAGCGACTACTACACCTGAAGCTTTACGATGAACAATTTTATAATCGTATTGTGCCAATTTTAAAATCCACCTAGCCAAACGAGGAGATGGGTTCTTCATACTTTGTAACCACACCAAACTACTATGGTCAGTTATGACCGTGAACGAACGACCTTCAAGAAAATATCTAAAATGTTCAATACCCGTAATTATAGCTAACAACTCTTTTTCAGTTGTAGTATAATTTTTCTGGGCTTTATTTAATTTCTTGCTGGTGTAGGCTATAGGGTGTTCTTCTCCATCAACAATTTGATAGAGTACCCCACCAGATGCTGTGTTTGAGCAATCTGTCATCAGATAAAAAGGCTTAGTAAAATCTGGGGCTACCATAACAGGAGAATTTGTGAGAGCCTCCTTGATTTTAATGAAAGCTTCATTAGCCTCAGGAGTCCACACAATATTTTGTCCCTTTTTCCGATTTTGAAGTAAATCTGTGATAGGAGACAACAAGGTAGAATAAGATTTAACAAACTTCTTATAATAACCCACCATTCCTAACAATCGACGGACCTGAGTGGTATTTTTAGGCACAGGAAAATCACGAATAACTGATACCTTATCAGGATCAGTACGAAGACCCTGAGAATCTACAACATATCCTAAAAACTTAATAGACTCACGACAAAAGCTACTTTTATCTAAGTTAATAGTCAAATTTGCGTCTTTTAAACGCTGAAACAACTGCTGCAATACAGAGATATGAGTTTCGAAATCGGGAGTAATGACAAGAATGTCATCAAGATAGTATTGGCAAAATGGATCTAAAGCAGGACCAATTACCAAATCCATTAACCGACACATAGTTTGTGGAGCAGACACAAGACCAAAAGGCATTGTAGTGAATTGGTACAATCCTTTTCCATTGACCGCAAAGGCAGTGAGCTTTTTACTCTCTTCGCTGAGAGGAATCTGTAAAAACGCCTTCTTCAAGTCAATAGATGAAATGAATTTAGCATTCTGTAACTTACTCAGGATGATATCTATACGAGGTATAGGATACGCATCTCTGTTCATAGTTATACTGTTAAGCTTACGTCCGTCAAAACAGACACGAAAAGTCCCATCTTTCTTTTTTGTCAGCCACAAAGGACTACAAAAAGAAGAAGTACTGGGCTCAATAATACCTAACTTAAGCATTTCATCTACCTCCTTAACTAGGCTTTCATGCCAGGCTTGAGGCAAGGGATATTGATATTGCCTGAAGGGCTTGGACGAACCCACATCAATGTGATGTTCGATGAGATGAGTTCTACCCAACTTATTTTTCGAAGATATAGAAAAGAATGATTTGATGACATTATTTAACTTTTCTAATTCATGAGCATTAAGTCGACTCATATCTTTAACCGCATTGACACAAGAGATATTAAATGAAGAAACAGATAAGGAAAATTCAGGAAAATTTAACTCACTATTAAAAGTTTTCAGAAAATCCATACCTAGGATGACTGAATTCTTAACTGACGGAATAACAAAGAATGTAATCATTCTTTTACAAAAACTAACACAAATTTCAGTGGTGAATTGACCTAAAATTGGTTGGACTTGACCATCAGCTGTAGTCACTTGCAAACTTTGATCTATTCCTATATTTACATTGGAATTCTGGAGAAATTCCATACCGAGAGAACCTAAAATAGAGATATTGGACCCTGTGTCCAGTAAAGCTAAACAAGAATGTCCTAAGATAGAGATTTCAAGATATGGACGATTATCCTTGTTTTTTCGAACCAACAATGAGTTTATATCTAAGTCAACAAACGAAGACAAGGGATTACACGAAGAAACTACAGAAGAATTACGGCGCTCGTGCTCAACTAACGTTGTCCTCTCTTCGGTTGGTATTTGCCGTTCTGTGGTCTTTTGTCTTTCGGTGGAGGGTGAGATGTTTGGCTTGTGGAAGCTTGGGCATCCAGACTCGAGAAACTGGTTCCTTGGTTTGAGGAGTTTGGACAGTGTTTGTATTCCCTGTATTTTGACGAGGAGTAGGAGCCAGGGCCAACCCACCCCTTCTGTCGTTTCCCGAACAGAATTGACATTCAAATTTGCGGACACCTTGACGTCCACATCCATAACAAAAACGAATTTTAGGCTCAGGGCATTCGTAGTACCCATGTCCTGACTGACGACAATTCCAACAGGTAAGCTTCGAATTAAAAGAAGAGACATTACCAGACCGACAATAATTAGGCCTACCAGAATAGGATGAGTCATTATTTCTGAAATTCTGATGAATAGGAGCTCTAGACACGCTGTCAGAAGACCATGACAAAACTTCTTCCAGCTTCTTACATTTTTCAGTAAGATCAGCAATCGAGGGAATATCTGTAAGTGCCAGACTAGAATGGTACGATGGCAACAAATTTCTCTTGATAATCCTGACAATATGAGGTTCAGAAAGAGGAGTCTCTAGACGTTTACACAAACTAACAATCTCATTAATAAAAATTGTAACTTTCTCCTGTGGAGCTTGTTTACGAGACTTGATTTCGTCAAGGAGATTATCCTCATAATTATATGGAAGAAAATCTGATCTGAGTTTGGCAACTAACTCTTGCCAAGAAGCAAAACTACCTCGGTTATTGAGGTACCAAGTAAAAGTTGAATCTTTAAATAAATCGGCAGCAGAAGAGTAACACTCTTCCTCACTGTTACCACGTGCTATACGCAGACATTCTACCTTCTCTAAGAAACTAACAACGTTCTCATTATCTTGACCTGAAAAATGCACACCCCATTTATGAATAGGAGCAGACTTAACAAAAGGAAACGAGTTGACTGTTACACTAGCATCATGAGGAGTTGACTGTGCCTGTGGAATCACTTTACCATCAAGTTCACCTTCCAGAATCAAAACCCTGAAATTAAGAGACCTCTTCACTTCCTCCTCTTCCTCTGTTGTAGCTTCTAATAGATGGATTCTAGCTGCAACATGACCTAACCGAGAAGTATAACGAGCATAGGCAGTATCACTAGAAGAACCAACGAAAGAATTAATTTTGACCACCAGATCTGCAAGAGTAACCTCTATTTCAGCAATCTCATCCTTAAAATTAAGATGGGAAGCTGACAGAACAGCGAAACTCCGATTGGATGAAGTTTGCTTTAATGCACCACGCAACACTACCCTTTTCCTTTCCACCGTTGTCAAAGATGGATCGTTTAAGTGACGGACTCTCAACTCATACTCTAATTCAGGAGCTAACAGATGCTCTACCTTGAACGCAGACATATTACACAACAGAAATATACAAGAGAATGAGTAAAAGTAGGTAAAGTTTAACTTACTCTCTGTCCTCAAATTAATATTCTGTAGGGATACCTATACCAGTAATGTTTAATTGTTTTGGTCCAGTTATGAAATCCAATGACATATACTGCTACAACACCCTAAGGAACCTAAAATTTTAAAACTGTTATTTCGAGGTAGTGACTCAACTTATTGGCTACTCCGGACTTGTAAAAATATGTGAAATAGTTAACTTTAGTTATTTAAATTTTTAATTAATTTATTATTAATTTAAATTGTTATTTAATCAATCAAAAACAAAGCAATTTATTCAGTCTACACAGTATATAGCAAAAACAAGTCAATTTAAGATATAGATATAGATATAAGGTAATGTCCAAAAAAAAATTGAAAACAAAACTAAAAGTTAAAATGAAAATCTAAAAGCACAACCAGTGAAAACCACAACAACCCAAGATCAAAACCAAAAGTTAAAGGAGATATATATATATATATATATATTTTTTTTTTAAGGCAGAAGTGGAAAAGAAGCCCCACGTTGGGCGCCAATTGAAACGAATAAGATGTGTGAATTGACAAAGTTCAGAAGAACTGAAAGAGAAGTGATGGAAAAAAAAAATACTAAAAATAGGGCTAAGCTCAGAGGAACAAATTTAAATGGCCAAAGAGACACTAAATCTCAAGTGAGTGTTCGGGCTAGCTTCAATGCACTGGATTGTGGCTTTAAAGATTTAAACAGATAGCAAGGATACTGAGCTAATGAGACAAGAAACGAAATGAGACCTGGTAATATCAAACGTGATACAACTAAAGAAGGTCACTGGGAATAAATTTATAGAAAGAGAACAATAAGAAGAGAAAAGAAGGGCGCCAACTCAACGATAGTTGAGATTTTGAAGTAACAAATGAATCTGGAGGTAATACTCTGAAATACAAAATACTAAATATTAATCTTGTTTTGCTATGTTATATACTGGTTAGTAGAACTGAAATAAAACTCAAAATAGCAACAATAAATATATTTATAAACAAATGTATATAGGTATATGTGTATAAACAATTTACATATAATGCAAAGCCAAATAACAGTGGTAGTGGATGGTGTACAGATACAATAGGACCTAATAGCCCCTCAACAAATGAATAGTCACTACCACTGGCCAAATAAAATATGAAATATTAGTATACAACAAGAATAGTCCGTATTGTAGCCAAAGTCTTAACACAAAAAGGTAGTAATTTAACTTTAAATAGTTCTACTAATATGAGATACTAATGACAATATTATAAAGATATCAACTCGATAAATCTATTACAATTATATTATATTACATCCAAAGAATGAGTTGTTCCATACTCATTATATCATATTTTAAAAAAAAACAATAAATTTATTTCCCTTTCCCAATATTAAATTGTATCATATCCAATGTATTGTATTAAAAAAAAATATTATAGCAAAAGTGAGTTTGGTCAGTACTCTTAAAATCCTATTTAAAAAAAACTAATAAAAAAAAGGTAATATATTTTCCCTCTCCCAATAATATCAAAATTATATTTTATCAAAATGTAGTTACTTGAACATATGCATATGAAAAGTTAACAGTAAATAGAAACTAATACGTAATACAAAAGGTCAAATAGTTAAACAACTTATCTTTACAGCCCCATAAGTCCATAGGAAAATTCCTCTTGGCACGGTTACATCAGTTTGTGGCTGTAAGGACAAACCCAGGGGAGTCTAATTTAGTCAAACCAGGCACTGGTCTATCTGGAGTGACGGCAAAATCCAGGAGAGTTGCTAACTGTTTAAGGATTTAGTTACTAGTCCTTGAGGGAATATTCTGAAGAGAATATCCTCAAGTGAAGTGAAATTAATATTTTCACGTGACGGAATATGGAGCTCGCAGCACGCCAACTCTTCCTTTTTATATGGAACTCTTATAAATGAATATTGATTTTAAAAATTTTACTTATTAATATTATTATTAATGAATTATATTATTCCCCAAATTATCTTCCTTGCTCCAATTCCGTCACTTGGTGAAAAATTTCACCGGTTTGACGTGGCTGCGTAGAGTTCAGACCAAAACTGATCGTTCCGCTTCCACATAAAATCGATCTTCCTTTCAAAGCGATAACAGCGCGTGTGGGGGAAAATGTCGATTCAAAATCGATCGTAGGCGGGTAATAAAAATTTCTTGAGGGGTTTAAATTGGACTAGTCAGTAGCGTAAACGCTACAAGTTATATCTTCTTCGTATCTTTAAATAAATCAGATATTTGCCTATATTTTTTATCGTATTTATCAATCTACTACAACAGACTAATAACAAAAATAAACTTAATCGTTTGTAGTTATTTTTTTTCTTGTAAATATTTTATGGATAATACCTTCTTTGAGAAACATCTATTTCTCAAGGAATGAGGTTGGCAACACCGTTCAAAGAAGGGCTTGTCTAACGAAGCGATAACTGGTTTGACAGCATAATAAAATCGTAGATTTATATGTAGCTTTCAATTTTTATGATTTCAGAATCCAGCAGCCCGCTGAAGTATTGGATTTCTATAATATAATTATTTGACAACTTGTTGTTGGTCAACCACTTACAGCAAAATTGAGCCGAAATACATAATATTTCGTATGCTCCGAATTTATTTCGTTCAATCTGTATACGCAAAATATAATAATATTGACTAACTGAAGCAGGCACTACGCGAGTCAACACACAGGCTACACATAGATTTTGATAATGCGCAGTGCCTTATCAAAATATCGTACGATAGCTTTGATGAGTCATGCTCTAAAACTGTTCTTGAAAATAATCCATAATAGGATCTATAGGAAATTAGACGTAGACATCAGTAACACTCAGATGGGATTCAGAAAAGGGCTGGTACAAGGGAGGCTCTGTTTGCAATGAACGTTCTCTCACAGAGATGCTTAGACATGAACCAAGAAATTTACGCCTGCTTTATTGATTTCGAAAAGGCCTTTGACAAAGTACAACATGAACCACTAAGACAAGTTCTAATAAAGAAAAATATAGACAGCCGAGATATTCGAATTATATACAATCTATATTGGAATCAAACAGCAAATGTCAAGGTTAAGAGCAGACTAACAGAAAAAATTCAAATCCGTCGAGGAGTCCAGCAGGGATGTATCTTATCGTCACTTTTATTTAATCTGTATAGTGAAGCTATCTGTGAACAAGCACTCGAGGAAGAAGATCTTGGTCTGATAATAAATGGTGAGACGATCAACAATATAAGGTATGCTGACGATACAGTTCTCCTAACGGGAACGCTAGTAGAACTACAATATCTCGTTCAAAGTCTCAATATATACTGTAACAGTTACGGCTTGAAAATTAATTTGAAAAAAACTAAATTTATGGTAATCACGAAATCAAAGAACATCAGAGCTAATCTTGTAATAGACAATGCAACGATTGAGCGTGTGCCCTGTTATAAATACCTAGGTGCTTGGATCACAGACGATACTGATCAAACAAAAGAGATTAGATGTAGAATAGAAATCGCTAGATCAGTTTTTAATAGAATGCGCAAACTCTTTTGCAATCGTGATATCAATATAAAGTTACGAATACGAATGCTGCGGTGTTATGTCTTTTCTACCCTGTTATATGGAGTTGAGGCTTGGACACTAAAACAGTTGACCATAAAAAACATCGAAGCTTTCGAGATGTGGTGCTATAGGCGCATTCTCAGAATATCATAGATGGACCGCGTCACTAACATGCAAGTACTCCAAACTTTAGACAAAAGATGCGAAATTCTAAATGAGATAAAAACTAGAAAGATGGAATACTTGGGGCACATTGTGAGAGGTGAAAAGTACGAACTTTTAAAAAACATCATGCAGGGCAAAATTAAGGGCAAAAAAAGTGTGGGAAGAAGAAAAATATCGTGGCTTCGTAATCTACGTGAATGGTTCGGGTGTAGTTCGATTGAACTTTTTAGGCGCGCTGCTAGCAAAGTCGCAGTGGCCATGATGATTTCCAATCTCCGCTAGGAGTGGCACGAGAAGAAGAAGAAGTGCAAAATTGCTCAGAATTCTACATAATATACGGCATTTACTTACTACTATAAAATTGGAACATGAAAGGCAAAGGGTGGTTGTCTTTGACTTCAAATTTACATACATTGGGGTCAAAATAGACCCCCTTGGCAATCCAAAGGTTAGGAAAAATTTTATTAGCGTATAAAACTGTTAATAGAGCAACACGAATCATTAAATATTTAACTTATAGTTTTTAAATAAAATAATTTCGCTGTTGCCAATATCCATAATTTCTAGGCTGTTGACATTAAAAGTTATTTTAATAATGAATATAGCCTTATAAAATTTTAGTTCTTTAAAATATTGCCATTTATCATCATACTTTTGCCAGTAAAATTTTACCATCTTATAGTTTATTGACATTCCTTTTCTTCTTAAGGTGCCTTCTCCATTACTAAAGGTTGGCTATAACTACAGCAAATTGCTCTCTATCTTGAGCTTTTCGTATTATCGAATGTGTATCCATGCCTATCCAGTCTCTTACATTTTTCAGTCAGAAGCATTTTCTTCTTCCTGGACCTCTTTTTCCTTCCACTTTCCTTTCATTATCAGTCGTAGGAAGCTGTATTTTTTTCTTCTGTAAATATGTCCTAGATAACTCTTTTTCCTGGTTTTTACAATATTTAGCAGTTCTCTCTTAGTCCCCATGGTTCTCAGCATATCGTTGTTGGTCACGTGCTCTATCCAATAGATCTTCAGCATCCTTCGAAAAACCCACATCCCAAAGGCTTCTACACATCTAATACTTTTGACTACGAGAGTCCTAGCTTCCACCCCGTATAGCAATATGGAATAAATGAATGTTTTTACAAATTGGTATCCGATATCCAATGATGTGGTAGAGTTTATTAGGATTTTTTTCATTTTTTTAAAAGCAGACCTAGCACATTCTATACGAGTATGTATTTTAACTTCGTCGTTAAGATCTTTTGTTACCCAGCAACCAAGATAAAGGAATTTCTATGCGGCTTCTATCTATTTGTTGTAGATACGAATATTAATGTCGGCATTTGGTGCACGTATAACGGCCATTACTTTTGTTTTATTTGTGTTTATATTCAGCCCCAAGCTATTTTCCTCTCTGGTCATGGTATTTAAAAGTCGTTGCAAACCCTTACTACTGTTCGCAATAATGACGGCGTCGTCTGTGTGTCTTAAATTGGTTACATATTCTCCGTTGATTTGTATTTCTTGTTTAATATTTTCGAAAGCATTTTGAAAGATTTTTTCGGAATATATATTAAACAAGAGTGGAGAAGGTACTTAGTCCTGGAAAACTCCTCTTTTTATTGACTTTTATGCCGTCATACGATTGTCTGTTTTAATCGACTCCATTTGATCATAATATAAGTTTTTAATAAAGGCCACCCTGTTAGGATCTATACCATGTTTTGTTAGGGTTTCTATGAGTTATGTGTGTTTTACTCGATCAAACGCTTTTTCGTAGTCGATAAAACAAAGAAACACGAATTTTTGTTAATCTGCATGTTTGCAGTAATATCTGAAGGCCAATTAATGCTTCCCTTGTACGAAATCCAAATTGGTATATCCCCTATTGTAACATCTGGAACTAGAGGGTGAGAAAATCTTCACCACTGTACAACGCTATTACCACTGTAATATACTGGTAATGAACCTTAAAGGATGATTATCCCTGCGAGCGGCTGCAAGGAATACTGGTCCCACTAGTCTGGGGGGCTGGCTCGCCTTCGTGGATTTACGAGAAGGTAAGGAACTTCGGAATAGGGGTTAAGGACTTCTAGTTCTCAGGTCCTGTAAAGAGTTTGAGTCTATGGGCGTACTTTAGAAGCCGAATAAATGTATAAGCCGAAATTTGGTACTCTTGTGGTCTCTGTCTGAATCGGTCGGAAGGAACATAAAAACCAATTTTAGAGTCTACAAATGTATTGAATATACTATGTGGTTTACAATTAAGTAACAAACCGTCAGATATAAGTAATAATAACTCGTTTGGCGCGAAGGGAGACGAGAAGAGATCTTAGCCAGAAAGTAAAGGGGTGACAACCTGTAATACTATAATTTACTCGGGTTAGTATATAGAATTTTGTTACCTTTTGCGTAATTAGGCTCTAGCTAATGATACGCCCTTCATCTCCTCCGGAAATCGGATTTCTTTTAGTACCCGACACTTATACGGAACTATAACCCGTCGAAATATAACAATCGCGCGTAATCCGCACTTGGTGCCGAATCTCGTATTCACCACTCTGCCCGAAGACACCGACTGCCCGACTCCTCTGTTCTTCTTGTTTTTATTGAGCTCGTATTTTCAATGCCGGTTATAGTGCCAAGGTCGTGTTTTCGCTGAGTTGATTACCTATGCGTTATTTGGGTCACGAGCGGTGTTATTTTTACAACAATAGTTTCTGTTTGACGTGCTTTTTCTACGTTTAAACAATTATCAAACAATGCACTAACTAGGTCAATTTTTTTGTGTAATCTAAAATGTATACTTAACTGTATTAATTATCCCTTATTTGATTTGGAATATATAATAATCATTAAAATGATTAATATTCTCCCCTATGCTACAAACCTTTATTTTAATCTTTACTTTCTTGCTATGTTTACATTACACATTCTCTGTATATACGTCGATATACCTTTTGAGTAAAATTTTCAGAAAATGACTTATCAGGCTAATTAATCTGAACTGTAAGCATATATTTGCTTAATTTTTCTTGGGTATAGGTATTCATTACGATCTAAGCCAGTCTTATGAGAATAATCCAGTGGTATATATTTTGTTAAATAGTAGTGTTAAGGACTGAAGGTTTTCTTCATTGATAAGTTTTATTATATCTCATCTGGACCTAAGGCCTTTCGTGGCTTTGCCGTATTGATAGTTTTTGTCACTTTTGATGTTATTATATCGAGTAGTGTCTTTTACTATATTCATTTGTGGTTCTGTTTTCTCGCCATCAAACAAGTCTTTGATGTATTCCCATATATTTCCTGCATTTTCTGAGCTAGATACTATTTGGTTGTTATCATCTACTCGAGTTGTTGTAGTGAATTTTTTCTTCGTATTTGTGACTTCCTTAATCTTTTTGTATGCAATACAGTAGTCATGTTTTTTTAGTAATTTCCCTAGTTCCTCAAATCTGCAGTTTATCAATTTTTCTTTGGCTTTCTTGATTTTGTTTCAGATGATTCTCTGGGTTTTTAATATTTTACTTGATTGCGGCTTGTAGATCTTCTTACGTTCATCAGGTCTAGGATTTCTTCTGTCATCTATGTATTATTTGTTTTTCAGGTGTTGTAGTTGTTCTGTTTATATAGTTGTAATTATTATTTTGAAAGTGTACCAAATACTTTCTACTGATTCTTCGACTATACTCCATTCCACGAATATACGACTGCTTTAAATTCAGTTTAAGGTCTCTATTTGAATGGTCCAATGTGCTGAATTGTACAATAGTAAATTCTCCCTATTTTTAAAATACTGCTATGACTTAAGCGTTAAATAAATATAGAGTTGATAGTTTATAGAATAGTTATAATTTAGATTTCGAAGTATATAATTACTATCATTGATTTTAGTATTGTAAACAAGTTGTTTTTTGAATTAAGTGATTTAAACGAAGTGTAACAATACTTAGGTGGTTAAATAGTGTAATTTATTTAGTCGAATATTCAATTAGTATTAAGAAAACAAAAAAACTTACTTATTCTCTTATTCTCCTAATCTCCTAAAACTATAATCAACCATCAAATTCACAGAACTTCACCATAGGAAAGTACATTAAATACAAAGTTGTCTACATCTAAAACACGTCTCTGTGTTTTTGGCTTCAATAAACAAATACACTACACTAAACTCTCTCTTAACGGCACCTTTTTTCATCGGACACCTCTATACGGACAGTTTTTAAAACTAAAATCAGTCGGCGATATATGAAACTGTATATAAATGTTCGTTACTTTTTAAAATCTGTAGCGACTAGGTATTTCAACTATCAATAGCCGGTATGTTATACCCTTTACTTTCGAAACTTTTAAGAGTACATCCACTTAAATCAAACAAATATTTAAAACTAACAAAGTGAAATTATAGATTTTCTGGTTTCCAAACCATCGTTCTGCCAATTTCTTTTTATTTATATTAAAAGTATATTTCTTTTTATTACAGTTGTAGTACCTAATATAGTAATAAAAAGTGTGATATCAAAGGAACCCAGCACTCCTCTTTGGTGTTTACATTTCACGGAAACCCAACCCAAATGTCTTATGAACACATTTTGGCTTCATAGAACTCATTGTATTTATTTGTAGGACCGTTTGCGTAAAAATTTTTGTTATTTTCGGATTAAATTTCACAATAAATTTTGCGTCTATCTGAACATATATTAACTGAAATAATTTTAGTCTAAGTGTCAAACTAACAGTAAATCCATTTTATTGGAATACTGTTTAGACCAATTTACTTTCATACGTCTACTTGTACAGTAAAATATTTGTTGTCGTAATAATTCAAAACAGTCGTATATTCGTGGAATAACCTATACCGTGGGTGCTCCACTGAATTTTTCTTTGAGTGTATCGTTGAGTATTTTTTAATCTCTGCCTGTACTGCTAGATTTTTAAGTTTTTTCGAGGCCAGATTTTATCTTCTTTCTGCGTTTGATTTTCTTTAGTTTAATTGAGATTTTACCGATAACAGGATTATGGTCCAAACCGATGTCCGTCCGGGATATGTTTTAACTGCCCCGATTCCATTTTTATAACGCTTGCCAATTAATATATAATCAATCTGATTTCTTATTATGTGGTTTTGATTACCTCCAAGTGCTTTACATGTATATATTCTTCTTTTTGGTAGTTTAAACCAGGTGTTTGCAATCAATATATGTTTTTCTTGGCTAAATTGGACCAGTATTTCTCCTCTATTATTTCTTTGGCAGAAACCAAAGTTTCCGACTACGTATTCAGTCCGCCCTTTACCTACTTTGGCATTAAAATCCCCCATAATAATGTTTACAGCATTTTTCTTTGCGACCTTCATTAGTTGTTTGATCTCGTGGTAGAATTCTCGTATCTCTACTGCTGGTTTTTCTCCTGTAGAAGCATACACTTTAATAAAGTTAATATTTGGAGGAGCGGTATTAATTTGTAGCATAGCTACTCTATCAGATATAGGTATAAAGTTCTTTCTACATTTACTGCTTTTCTCGTCAACTATAAATGCCACTCCATTAAAATAATGAGAATCTTCATTACCAACATGGCATATCACATGGCTATCGATATTTTTTTCTGTCCACATACAGGTTACTGACTCCGAGAATGTTTTTAATTCTATTCTTTTCATTTCTCTTACAGTGTTGTGGAATTTTCCTGGCATAAAAAGTGATACTGCATTCCAGGTTCCAATTTTTAATGATTGTTTTTGCTGTTGATGGGAACAATTGTTGTACTTCCAGATTCTCTATGAAAGTTATGTGTCTCTTAAAACTTCTTGGCATCCGGTTATGCACCATAAGCTTACATTCGACTGGTAGAAGGATTGTTTTTACCAATTTCTAAGTTTTAATTTTTAATATTTACTACTAAGTGTATTGAAATATTGAATTCTGCCATGGCTTCGTATAATACGTTTTTCCCTACACTGTCATAGTCACGTCTAAAATCTACAAAGAAATGGTGAGTATCAATTCCATACTCACATTTTTTTTAAAAGCTTGTCTTAGTCGGAATGTCTGAGTTTTATACATTAGTTAATATTAAAAATGAAATATATATCATAGAATATAAAAAACAAATTAAAACAAACTGACAAAGTCAAAGGTTTGTATATAACCTTAGTTTAAATACAGTTTTCCATACAATTTGAATTATAAAACAGCACAACCAACTATTTGCTCGTAAAATAGCTATTGTTGGGTTTATTTATATTGTTCTAATTTATTTGTCTTTATTCTAATTTATTGTCTATAATCTAATTTATTAAAACTCACGATAACTAATTACGAATTTATTAAAGTCTTTATTAATTCTAATTTATATTACAAATAATAATTTATGTTTCGTTACATTTTAAATATCGCGGTTCGCGAGCTTCTTATAACTGACTGCCAAATAAAAATCTTTCATTTATATACACAACTGTTGTCATCCAGAGAATTCGGCGGACTTCTTGAATAGTCTCGTATTTTGGTGAAGGCGCTCGACTCGTTTTTCAACCTCGAGACGTGGATGATTCACCAAAATTAGTGTCTAGAGATTTCTGGTAAACAACTGGTAGCTAAGCTCAGGTATATTTTGACCTACAAATTACGAGAATCAATAAAAAGAATTAGTCATAAAATATTTACAGTTCTATATGCCATAACATTTAAAATCGTAACATTGCCCCCCTCTTAAAAGATGGTTCCTCCTGGAACCTTGTCGGGACTGGAACTGGAACGACATGCTGATATCGGCAACTGGACCCTCTTTTACAACTTCCAGTTGTATAGAAATGACAAGGGACGGTTTTCTCTCCGCAGCAGTAACTATGCGGATTGCAACAGACTAACACCTGGACTTCGGTGTCTTTAAAGACTTCCTCCACCATGTTTCGTATAACCCTCCAATCTAATTGGCGGCACTCCAACTTTGGCATGGCTAACTTTTGCACGTCGGACTCTAGTACGTGCTCTCTCAACTGAAGTAAGGCTTCCCATACATCTCGGTAGGTAGGTTGGTCACGGGCAGTGTCTTTTGTTACCAGGTAGAAAAGGTAACGTGATGCATCTTGAAGTTTCAAGGTTTTACCAGGAGCTGGCACTTGGCATTGAAGTTCTGCAACTCGACCAAACTTCCTTCGAAAGACGGATGCCAACCCTGGTGCATCTTTGATACTGGCCGGGATGGTAAGGGCCAGTGAGTAGTCATCGGGAAGCGCGAGTAGATCTTGCCTTTCTTCAGTGGTAACACCATGTCTTGCTTTACCGGTACCTCCATAGGCACCCATGAATTCCTCAAACGTGAGGTCAGACACATCTTGGACTTGGTTTACTTCCACTTCTTCATCTACGTCGTGGTCACCCTCGAAAGACGCCAGCCGGTTATGGTGTACTATCATCGGCTTTCCTCTCGGAATCTTGCTTATTCGGTAAATAACATCATTGATCTTCTCCATAATGAGGTATGGACCTTCCCAAAACTGCTGCAATTTGGGAGAACAACCTTTTCGCTTTTTGGGGTTATAAAGCCAGACTTTATCGTTCTTCTTAAAACACCCCTTTTCGGCTTGCGTATCGTACCGTTTCTTCATTCGGTCACTAGCGATCTGGAGATGGGAACGGACCAACTCGTGTATATCGTCCATTCTTCTTCGTAATTCGATCACATAATCTTCACCTGCTACATCTTCTCCAGGTCGACACCCAAACTCTAGATCACAAGGTAGTCGCATCTCGCGTCCGAATAGGACTTTGGCTGGTGTCTGGCCTGTTGATTCATTAACAGCAGATCTGTAGGCCATTGTGAAGAACGGGAGATATTGGTCCCAGTCTCGCTGATGATCGGACACCATCTTTGTCAAATACTTGCCAACTGTTCTATTCATTCGTTCTACCATACCATCCGATTGCGGATGATAAGCCGTAGTCCTTGTTTTCTTCATACCTAGTCTATCACATATTCCTTGGAATAAATCGCTTTCGAAGTTCCTGCCTTGGTCACTATGGATCTCCAAAGGCACTCCAAATCGGCTGATATATTCTTGGATCAACTTATCTGCAACGGTGGCCGCCTTCTGGTCTGGAAGTGCGTAAATCTCGACCCACTTAGTGAAGTAATCCATTACTACCAACATGTACTTGCCTCCATTATCACTTTCTGGAAACGGCCCAGCAATGTCCAAAGCTATTCTTTCAAACGGGCTTCCAACGTTATATTGTCTCATATGAGCTCTCCTTTTTCGATAAGGCCCGTTACTCGTAGCACAAATAGTGCATTTCTTACACCAGTCTTTTACATCGTCGGAACTGTTCATCCAATAAAACCGTTCCCGAATTCGCTGAAGGGTCTTCTTCACACCAAAATGCCCTCCTGATGGACTGTCGTGTAACTGACGAAGTACTTCGGCTATTCTGCTCTTTGGAATCACCAACTGTCTTCTCTTCTCTGAACCGTCATCATTTTCCAGGACTCGTTTGAGCAAGCCATCTTCCATGATAAATGAGTCCCACTGGGCCCAATACGTCTTAACTACTGAGCCTAGGTTCGATATTTCTTGCCAAGGTGGTCGACGGTTTTCCTCTTTCCATTTTCGGATTTTCTGTATAACTGGATCTCTCTCTTGTTCTTCCCTGATCTTGGTAGGCGTCCAGTCGTCGTGGACCACCGTCGTTCTTAGCACTGCTGCTTCCTTGGATTCCGTTTTGTTGCAGTGAGAACACTCTGCTGGGCATGGCCTTCTGGAAAGAGAATCAGCGTTTCGGTGGCTAACTCCGGCCCGGTGCTCAATCTTAAAATCATATTCTTGGAGTCGTTCGATCCACCTGGCTATCTGACCCTCTGGATTCTTAAACTGCATCAACCACTTAAGGGCGGCATGGTCGGTTCGGATTAAAAACTTCCTTCCATAGAGGTATTGATAGAAGTGCTCTACTGATTTCACTACTGCCAGAAGTTCTCTTCTCGTGACGCAATAATTCCGCTCAGGTTTTGAGAGAACTTTACTGAAATATCCAAGGACTCTTTCCTGTCCTCCCTGAATCTGGGACAGCACTCCTCCAATTCCCACATTACTTGCATCTGTATCTAAGATGAACTCTCCTTCTGGCAGTGGATACCCTAAAATCGGTGCTGTGATTAAATGCTTTTTTAAGGTCTCAAAGGCATTTTGGCAGTCTACATCCCAGCGGTATTCTCTTGCTTCCTCTGTAAGTCGCGTTAATGGTTTAGCGATATCTGCAAACTTCTTAATAAACCTCCGGTAATAAGTACATAGTCCAAGAAAACTTCTCACTTGATGTTTGTCAGTTGGTTTTGGCCATTCCTTAATGGAATCGATTTTTCCCTTATCCACGGCCACTCCTTCTTTACTGACTATATGACCCAGATAATTGACTTTACCTTGAAATAGCTGGCACTTCTTGGGGTTTAACATCAATTGGGCAGCTTTAAGTCGATTAAAAACGTTTTCTAAATTCTTCAGATGGTCCTCAAATGTCTCCCCCAAGACGATTATGTCGTCTAGATAAACTAGGCACGTTTTCCAAGATAACCCTCTCAACACATTTTCCATAAGTCTCTCAAATGTCGCAGGAGCGTTACAAAGTCCAAATGGCATAACGTTGAATTGCCATAATCCAGATCCTGTGGTGAAGGCTGTCTTTTCTTTATCTACCGGGTCCATTTCTACCTGCCAGTATCCAGACTTCAAATCCAAAGTAGAGAATAATTTACTTCCAGCCAATGTGTCTAATGTGTCATCAATCCGAGGCAGAGGATAACTATCTTTCTTGGTAACGTTGTTCAGCAAACGGTAATCCACACAGAACCTCGTTGTTCCGTCTTTCTTCTTAACCAGGACTACCGGAGAGACCCATGGGCTCGTAGAAGGTTCTATCACCCCGTCTTTCTTCATTTCCTGAACAATCGTTTCAGCTTCCTCTCTTTTCGCCTGTGGTAATCGTCGAGCTGTTTGACGAATTGGCTTAGCATTACCAGTATCAATTCTATGCTTAACAACGGTAGTTCTTCCCGTCTTTCCTCCTTTCGGTACGAAAATATCACGATACTGCCGAAGAAATTCCCTTAATTTCCTTTTCTCAATCTGATTCAGAGACTGTCCAGCAACTGCAACCATTTGATCAAATTTGTCGTTGGAATTATCAGACGTTGTCGTCTGACGGATTATGGATGTCACAGGTACACAAGTTCCTACTTTTGTCTCTTTCTTGATGGTCACTGGGTAGTCATTGACATTGATAAGTCTAACAGGAATTTCTTTAGCCGAGGTCACCAATTCCTTTCCAATTATGATTCCACGGCCAACTTCGTCGTCATGGTTCCAAGGCTCCATCATAACAGGTGACCCTTCGTCCACAATTCCCTGTAGCCGCGCTACTATGATTGTTTCACTTCTCGCAGGCACGACTGTATCTTCTTTAACGGCTGCTTGCATAGTGTTGTCATCATGTGGATGGAGAAATACCTCCTCGTTACCAACTTTGATTACCTTATTCTTAAAATCCAATTGGAATCCATGCGTATTCATTACGTCCATTCCTAATATAACATCCTCTTCGATGTCAGCAACTATAACAGTATGGACGAACTTTTCTGCTCCAATTCCTAATTGTACCTGGATTTCTCCATGAATGTTGGCATTTTCCCCTGTGGCGGTCCGAAGTCGCAACCTCGTTGGTAACAGTTTCTTTCGGCTGTTTATAACTGTCGGGCGTATAATGGTTCTGGTCGCTCCAGTATCCACCAACAACGTATGCTTTTTACCATTTATTTCTCCATCTACATATACACTATCTTCACGACATTTCAAAGAAGCTATTAGTATCAGAGGGTCTTTGGTAAAGTTCTGGGTCGAAGCTGCTCCCCTAAGGCCGACGCGTTCTGGTTTTGTCTTCGGTCTTATGGTCTTCGTTTTCTTGTGTGTCATGCTTTTTATCATATTAAAGAGCTGGTCAAGTTTATCTTCATCTCCTTCCTCTTTTACAGTCCTAACTTTACTGTACCCGCCAGAGGCCTGCGTGGCTGACTCGTATTCAAGAGCGGCGGATAAGACATCAACCAGCGTCTTGTGACGAGCTAATCGTAGTGTTCTTTGCATCTCATGATCACGAAGACCATCAATAAACGTTTGAACGGCCAACTTTTCCATCATGTCTTCGGGAGCTGTTGGATAAGCATATCGCACTAATCTGGCGATATCTACTTCATATTCTTGAAGAGCTTCATCTTTCTTTTGTCTTCGATTTTTGAGCTGCGACTGATATACATGCTCCAAGTGTTCGTGGCCATATCGCATATTTAACCTCTTCTTCAGTTGTTCGAAATCATCCGTCTCCTCTACGGCTATGGTCTGGAGCACATCTAAGGCATCTCCTCGAAGAGCTATAGTCAGGTTTACAGCCTTTTCTTTTTCTGACCATCCATTTGCTCTTGCAGCTGATTCGAACTGTTTCATGTAGTTGTTCCATGATGATTTTCCGTCGAAAGTTGGGACTTTGACATGAACGGAACTTCCACTTCCTTCAAATTTCGGCCGTGTTTCCAACTTACATTTTGTCTCGTCTTCTTTTATCTCTACCGGATCTAAAGCTACCGTATTAATTGGTGGTAGCACTCTCGTGTTAGTTATCATGGTCTCTAACTGTTTGATTTTCTCTTCAACTTTATCAAATGTTTTAGAGACTTCTTCAAATTTCTCATTATTCTTTTTAGAAGTTTCTTCCATCATTTGAGAAACATTTTCAAATTTCTCGTCGAATCTTCTAGACACATTTTCGAGTTTCTCGTCGTTTTGTCTACCTACTTCTTTAATAATTTGAGACGTTTCATCCAATCTTTTGGAAACGTTCTCGAATTTATCATCATTTTTTTTAGAAGATTCTTCAATCATTTGTGACGTTTCATCGAATCTTTTGGAAACAGTCTCGAATTTTCCATCAATTATTTTCGTTAAAACGGCTTCTTCTTGGACCCGCTGCAGTCTTCATCGCGTTCTTCTAGTTGCTCACGCAACTGTTTCACTGAAAGTTCTACTAGCAGCATCTTTGGTCAGGCACACACGTACTTTTTAAATGTTCTTTCGTACAACGATCACTACTGAACTACGCGGATGTTCCCGACGAACAATACCTTTCAAAAGTTCAAAAGTCTTTTTCAAAAATCAAATTAAATTTATCTACCATCCCACTTCTGCACCACTGTTGGGTTTATTTATATTGTTCTAATTTATTTGTCTTTATTCTAATTTATTGTCTATAATCTAATTTATTAAAACTCACGATAACTAATTACGAATTTATTAAAGTCTTTATTAATTCTAATTTATATTACAAATAATAATTTATGTTTCGTTACATTTTAAATATCGCGGTTCGCGAGCTTCTTATAACTGACTGCCAAATAAAAATCTTTCATTTATATACACAACTGTTGTCATCCAGAGAATTCGGCGGACTTCTTGAATAGTCTCGTATTTTGGTGAAGGCGCTCGACTCGTTTTTCAACCTCGAGACGTGGATGATTCACCAAAATTAGTGTCTAGAGATTTCTGGTAAACAACTGGTAGCTAAGCTCAGGTATATTTTGACCTACAAATTACGAGAATCAATAAAAAGAATTAGTCATAAAATATTTACAGTTCTATATGCCATAACATTTAAAATCGTAACACTATCTTCAATATTTAATACTAAACGTGTGTAACTTGCTGTACTAAATGTATTCAAAATCTCGGAAAGTTTAGCTCATAATTTTCAATTTTCATTTACGAAGTTGCATCACTATTAAAGTTAATATCACACAAGTTTATTATTAAACTGAAATTGCTTTATTAATTTTTGTACGAGATTTTTAAAATTATTAAAACACGAAACCATTTTACCAAGTTAACTTTTTGTAGTAATAATATTTGTCTTCTGTTTTTGCTTTTGACTTTGATCTTAGGCGTAATGATTTTATGTTAGTTTTTGTTATTTTATTGCCAACCTTAGGTTTTAAGGTGATGTAAGTTTGAATGCTGAATAACTGAACTTAATTCAAATGAATGGCAGATATCGAGCACAATTTGGTAACTAAATCTTGTCCTTTCGCTCCTAGAGCATCTTCAGGGGCATTTTGTCAAATTTGGCCTATCTAACAATCTGTTGAGAATGTCGTAAACATAAAATTGTACATTAACACTACACGACACAAGGACAAACAGTTTATCATTTAAAAAAACGGCGAAGCTACATATTGGTTGGCATCAGGAGAGAGAATCATTCTCTCCTGATGAAATGAAAAAAGCAGCTTTGAATCATTAAGTCACTGTAATAACTATATTATTTAGTTCAAGATCAAGAATATAAAAGAAAAGTTCAGAAATAAATAAACGGGCTGTTAAAATAATTTCCATCCCATTGCTTTCTATGCTTTTTGCATAATATTTCAAGAGAAAAATTAATATGTTTAAAGTAACTATACAAGAAATATAAGATAGATATTATATAAAAAACAAAACACAATAAATTATTTTAATAAAACATTTCAACTCGTTTGTGGAATGTGCCTTATTGAGTCACAGTAAATGAGCAAGATCCTTTTAAGGAAAGAACTGAACGAAAAAGGGGTAGCTCAGCATGTGAAAACACTAAGTGTACGTTCACACAAATTTGCTATGGCGCTATCAGCGATGCGATGCTTTGCTATGCGATAATATCAAACACTTGTATCTTAAGCGCGTTGTTCAAATAACGCGCGATTTAGTGCGACGCGATGCGATGCTAGTAGCGACTACTATGCGCTTCGGTTTGGTTTTCAAGAATGTTTGATTCCATCGCTAGTAGTCGCATATCTAGCGAGCGATATGGATGTGGAAAAATTAATAAACAATGTTAAAATTCATCTAGCTCTATGAGATCAACGGTAAAAAAAACTATTACAATAGGGACAAGGTGAATAAATTATGGGTTTAGGTTATAGAATGATGAGCATCTGTGACAACAAGATAGTGACTGAAGAATATACTGCAGATAATAATATATCACAGGAAACTTCCAATGACAATACTTCAATAGATAACAAAGAACCCCAACCTAGTATTTTATCCTCTAGTAAGCGCTTCAAAAATAATAACCAAGGGCATAAACCTAAATCAGATGGTTTGGATATCAAGCGATTTATATCTTTGTAAGAAAGAGAATGAGAGTTTATAGACTATGCAACTAACTCAAAACACAATGATGATGAAGATTATCATTTTTTTAATGAGTTTTTACCCACTTTTAAATGTGTGAGGACACTAAAATGTGAATTTCCAATGAAAGATACAAGAGCTTCTGTATAATTGTACTGTTGTATAGTTGCAGAGATTCCGTTTGGTTCATCTACGTCAGATTCCACACTACCTGATTTATAAATATAAAAATGTGTACGTATGTTAATAAAATGTTACTATATTATTCTTGTGTATTTTTTATACGCAATAAAACAATTGCACGTTTCAACCCCTAAAGTGCGGTTGTGACTCTCTGTATTTTGTTTTTGGTAGATTTATTAAAATATTTCATATTTTTCGTACTATTTTAATATTCAAACTTTTTTTTTTTTGAACCTATTCTCTATCCTTCCATTGTTGGATATAGGTCTCCCCCAGTTCTCTCCATCTTTCCCTATCTTGAGCTGTTCTCTGCCATGTGGGACCTCCTTGTTTCCTGATGTCATCTTTCCACCTCATCTGTGGTCTGCCTCTTGATCTCTTTGCATTGTATGGACGCCACTTTCCGATGGCATTGTTCCATCGTCCGTCTTGGAGACGTTCATTGTGTCCAGCCCATTTCCAACTGAAATGGAAATGGGCTGGAAATTCAAACTTACCTTACAGTTATTGTAAGCCGTTCTTTAACACCTATCGATGTCCTCCAGTCTGTGTGCATTTTCTCTACGTAAGGAGTTATAGATCTCCGAATGTAGTCTTAAGCTTTGTTTACAGCTTTCTAATAGCTTTGTTTACGACAGCTCTAAATAAATTAACAGTGGTTTCTTGATACCATTGTCGGAGATTTCGGAGCCAGGATGTTTTTCTTCGGCCTGAGCCGCTCGTACCGACGATCTTACCATGTATTATGAGTTATAGAAGGTTATACCTGTCTGGATGTCTCATTACATGACCGAAATATTGTAACTTTCGAATTTTTATCGTTTTTGTTATTTATGTGCTCCTTTTCATTCGATGATTCCATTGATTCTAAAGACATCCGAAAATATTATCGAAATTTATCAGGATAATAATTAGTTTAGCAAATAAATGATGAAACTCTTTAATTGTTGCCATTTCTCTATTAATTTTATGACCCAATTACGTTTTCTATTTTTGACTTTTTGGAAATATTGTACTTTAACAATGAATTTTCTGGCAATAATATATTTCAGTTTTCTTTCCATGGTCACGTTCCATCGACACAGAAAATACTACAATGGCGACTATCTCACAAGCATATATAATTGTATTGAAACACCCGAAGATAATAGCTTGCTATGTAACGCATACCATAGCAAGCATCGCATTGTTGATTGCGTCATAGCAGTCTCTAAGTACGTACACTAAGAATCTTATTTTTATTGCTTTATCTATTGGATATAGTGGATTGCACCAGTCACATTTTTGTAAAAAAAAATCATATTTAAATAGTGTCTTTAATATTTAGATTATATCTAAAATAACATGTGATGCCATATTTCTTGTTACTTTCTACTTCCGGTTTCATCGGAATTATATTTAACTTATTTAATTTAAATAGGACACCCTGTATATTTTTAAAGATTTTAAAAGAAAGTTATTCCTAATTCACTCAGACCAAGTTTTGTAGAAAAAAATTATTTAAATGAGAAATAAATGGCTAAAAGGAAAAATAATATTTACAATTTATTTATTCTAACACTAACGACCGGTTTCGTTCTATAATTTGGTATCCATGTTCAAGGATCTATTCTTAAGGTACATGGTAAACTAAATGATGCCGACACAACGATTAGTATTTAGTATTTTAGTCAACATAGTTTAAACAATCCCGGTAAACTGATGACGGGTAATTATCGGTTTTATTGTAACTATTTAACAAATAGAGCGAAAGTTCTTGATAGAAGTGATACTAATAAATAAACAGGAAAGGCAAATAATCAGCCTCAAAACTACCGTCCGATTGCTTTGCTGAGCTGTGTTTATAAACTGTTGGAACGCTTAATCTACAACAGAATTAGTAGAAACGTATTTGAACTGATACATATTGAGCAAGCAGGATTCAGACCTAACCGCAGCTGCACAGATCAGATCCTATCCTTAACAACACATATTGAAGCTGGTTTTCAAAGAAAACAAAAAACATCCGTTGCTTTCATTGACCTATCAGCTGCATACGATACTGTCTGGAGAAAAGGACTAATCTGCAAGCTAATCCGTGCCGTCCCGTGTTAAAAGGTAACTAAACTCATTGATAACATGCTCACCGACAGACCTTTTCAAGTCACAATAGACAATTCTAAAAGTTTCCAAATAAAGCTCAGCAATGGACTGCTACAGGAATCTGTTTTGGCACCCTTACTGTTCAATTTATATATCGCGGACCTACCTAGGACAACTTAGCAGAAATTTCGCAACGCTGACGATTGGGCCATTTCAGCAAGACATAATAACATGGATATCACAGAAACAATATTAGCGGATGACCTTGCCATTATGGGAGAATACTGTCGCAAATGAAGACTACGGCCTAATGCAACGAAAACCGAAGTGTGCTGTTTTTATATGAATAATGCCCAAGCGAACAAAACACTCTCCATCCACTTCGAAAACAGACTGCTCACTCATAACTCAACACCAAAATATCTTGGAGCGACTCTGGACAGAACATTGAGTTTTAAAGAACATCTTCAAAGAACGACAGCAAAGCTGAAAAGGGCAAATAATATAGTCCAAAAGCTATGTGGTACTACATGGGGGTCCTCAGCCTCCGTACTCAGATCATCCGCTCTCGGACTTGTATACTCGGTGGCTGAATATGCTTCCCCGGTATGGCTTAATAGCAAACACACAAAGATTATTGACACTCAATTAAACCAGACAATGCGAATGATCTCAGGTACAATTAGACCCACACCGAAATATTGGCTTCCCATTCTGAGTCACATTCCACCGCCGAAACTGCGAAGAAGTCATTTTCTTCTCAGAGAATATCGAAAAATTGAGGCTAACCATCAACTACCCATACACCAAGATAAGCTTGATATCGAAATAAACAGACTGCGCTCCAGATATCCTCCATTTCTAAGAGCCAACTCCTTACATCAGGAACATTTCAACCTGACCAAAGTTTGGAGAACACAATGGCAGAGCGACTCACCACAGGAAGCACATCAAATGGCCTGTATCGATCAGAAACCGCCAGACTTTGAACTGACCCGCAATACATGGACAACGCTAAACAGAATAAGAACAAGCAGCGGTAGATGTGCTGACAGCTTATATAGATAGGGAAAAGCCCTTACCCCTGAGTGTGACTGTGGTGCGAAACGACAGACCGTCCGTCACATTGTTGAAGAATGTCCCCGAAGGCGATTCCCTGGAGTTTTCGATGAGTTCCTGAATGCGACCGAAAATATTTTACATTATATTAATAATATATTAGATGTTCGTTTGTATTACTTCATGTAACGTTTTATATTGATTTTTTAATTGTGTGTTCTTATTGTATTCCATACAATAAATAAATAAATAAAATAAATAAATAAACAGTCTTTTTTGCCAGGTCCTTTCCCTAGAAGTGATGTAGTGCCACTAAGTGCCCCCTTTTAAATTAAATGTTTGTTGTGGGTGGCTTTTTGAATGTGTTATGTTTGTCCCTAAGTGTCCTTAAGTGTTGTTTAATTTTTTAATTTAAATTTATTTAACATCACAACGATTCCGATTTGATAATTACAAGCAGGGGTTATTGCACACCCACAAATTGTACATCTACCTTCAATTAATATAATATAACTGTCTGTTCTAAATAACACATTTACAAAATATACTTATTGAATAAATATCAATAACTTTTAAATAATATAACACATCGCATTCATTTCAACGAACAATCTACACAATACCTACTTCCTATTTTATTTGTTAGTAAGGGAGAAACTGGTACAGTGGCCACCTTTCCAGTAAATTCAAGATAATTTTAAATAAATCATACTATATTAATAAGTATCAACTCAAATAACGTCAAAGCACTTGGTAAATTAAAAATGTACTAAAAATGATCCCAACAAAATACAGGTTATGGAGGAGTAACTAATTTTGTTTTTTCAAAAAATGTGGACACTGTACCAAACTAGATGGTACAGTGGCCACAAAGGTAAGGTAAGTGATCATTACTTGCAATTCGTATAATTTTATTTATAATATTTATAAAAAAAGAAAAGTAATTATAAGTTGATAAATCCGCTTTAAAAGTAAACAAATTTGCTGTTCGTTGTGTTACTCCAGCCCTTTTTGGTTGGGTTAAAATGAGTTCAACATCTTCTTTTGTAATTCTGGCTGTTTGTTGCCACCTAAGGCCTATTAATTTTGGAATGAATAACTACACTTTACTAAATTTATTTATTATAATGCAACGAAAAACTGAACAAAAGATTCAAAAGAATATATAGTATGCGTGGCGTGGTGATGTGAATTAGGTTAGATACGAGTCTTTTTTCTTCTTCTTTTTTTTTCTGCGAGTCGTCGGCTGTCATAAATAGCGGCTGCTGTGGGCAGAAGCAGAACCAATGTTGCCAGCGTTGCCGGTTGTAAAAATAACAATATTCAAATACTTAACAATGGCAGAATCTGTAACTGTAGGAAATGAAAACTGCATTTCGTGACGTCTTAGAAAATTTACATTGTATTCTTGACCAGAAGAAAAAACTTCTGTAACTTATATAACATACAATTTTGAAGTTTTCTTTATTTGAAACCTCACAAGAACAAATGAATTCAATTCGACCATTCGTGAGGATATGTCTTCGTCAAAAATTTCATCTACTTCTGAAAATAGACTAACATCGTCGGAATCTACAACATCAATTCAATGTCACTGTTACTGTTACCACTGGGTATGCTTTTATTTTTCTTTGCATTACTTCTATTTGACTTGTTTGAACTATCAATTTTTTACCTATATCACATTACCTATAGCGTTTATCGCATTGCACATGGTTACCAAAGTGCCTTTTTCATTTGAAACTATATGGCCTATTTGTTTTTATTTTTTTTTTGGCTATTGCTTTTCCTGTATTTTGCACAGTTGTTAGTGCTGTTTCGTCAACATTGTATACCTGACCAGGTGTTAATGCATATTTTTCATAAATCTTCTTAAGATTATTAAAAAAATTTGCAACGACTGGTCGATTAAACCTCATTGCCCTATCTAGTGAAGTTGCTTCTTCTGATCGTAATGATAAATCTAAATTTCGTTTCATAAAACTTGTAAACCAAAACTTGCCTGTTATCTTGTTTTCTTCCCGTGAAGTTGGTATTTTTTTTTCTGTTAGCAATTGCCAAAGCATAAGCCAATTGTCTGGCACCTTTTGGATTGAGACCATGATTAAGCTTGGTCATCGTCTGTAAATAATTACTCAGTTTTTTTTTCTCGGTTAAAGAAAAAATTTGATGGATACCATAATTTGGAGTCAATTTTGAAGCTCCCTCAAGACCATCTGAAGTCCAATCTATATTATTTTTTTTTCGTTGCACTTTTTAAAGTATCCCCTAAACGTCGTGCGTGGAATGTTATATTTTAAAGCAGCAGCCTTTTGTGATAATCCACCTTCCCAAACATCGTAAATCGCTTTTCTCATATTTTTTTTTTTAGTTTTTCCAATACCAGGATTTTTTGGTATTTTATGTGACAATTACTATCTGAAACAAAATTCTTTGTGATATTTTTAGCATAAAGAACAATGACCCCTGCTTTTTACAAGCGTATGTAGGAAGAGTGCCAACCAATTTTTTTCATCAAAAGCAGTAGCCACTATTCCTGCATAAGTGTGTGACTACTGTACCAAAAGCTCGTTGTTTAGGACCTCGTTGTTTAACCTAAAATCTACTACTTTGATAAAAGGTCATAATTTGCATCACCTGCAAGTTCTACTGTTACCACTAAACATACAGAACATTTAATATGGGTATTATTATTGGTTGAAAAGATGCTTCAACTTGCTACCTTCTACTTCTACACAACACACCTCTCTCTATACAAAATGGTTTTGGAAACGATGGTGCAGGGGTCAAACATAGTAAGCGACTACTGTGACTAAAATTGTTAGCGTTTGTACTAGATGGCGCGTCTGTATCTATCAAACTACAACAAAATATTTAAAAGTGGCCACTGTACCTGACTAGCCACTGTTCCAGCCTCTCCTCTATTTCTCCCCTCAAAAACTTTCCCACTATTTGTTTAATAGTTACAATAAAACCGATGATCACCGGTCACCAGTTTGGCAGGATAGTTTGAACAATATTTTCTAAAACACTAAAAAATAATCCTTGTATCGGCATCATTTTTTTTATCATGTACCTTAAGACCTTAAGATGCATAGCAAATTATAGTATGCGAAACCGGTCGTTGGAGGTAGAATAACTAAAGTATCAGTAAGTTTTACTCTTATTTCTGTTACCTATTTAAAATGGACTCACACAGGCAGCATATTTAAGATTTGAGAAATAAATAATTTTAGAGTTAACGCTTAAACAACGACATTCAATTTTATTACGTAAAGTACTACGTCTAATCCTTTACGGATCCCATTTTTTTTATGGAAACGTGTAATTTTTACCAAGTAAATGTGTGTTTTAAAGAAGAAATAAATAAAACATATTGGGGTACGACTACGTTCTTTCGGTGCTACTAGATATAGTAGCCTCGAGACTGACGGAAACCACTGAAAATAAGATCGAAGCCTTCGAGATGTGACTTACAGGAAAAAATTAAGATATCTTATGTGGACCATGTCACATAGAGCGCATGGAAAATGAATATTGCGTGCTTAAATAAATAACAACTTAAGTTTGAATACTTCTGCACCGTTATTCGCATCGAAAAAAATATCAAATTCTTTAACATGACATGCAGAGCAAAGTATTAGGCTTTATCGTATATCGTGGCTGACAAACTTCCGACAATGGTTTATAATGACTTTGGCTCATCTGTTTAGAGAAGCGGTCAGTAAAACCATGATAGCTGACGATCACCAATACCCGGATCGAATGAGGCACTGAAGAAAAACAACTCTTTCAATGATTTTGTGATTCAAATATAAACTCTTACACATTACGTGCATATGTTATGCGAATTTTATTTTAAAAGTAAATATTATCCCTTTGAACTGGTCTAAACATAAAGCTGTTATTTTTGCTCCTGCAAATAGCCGTAGACTTTATTTTTATGTGTTGCCATTATTACACAAATTGGAGTCCGTCGCAACAGAAAACAGAAAACGTTTTCGGTGGAAATCTTCGAATTTGTTGGAGGGATAACGCATAAGGAATACTTATGACCGGCATTGCTGGAATGAATTATAACGATGTTTTAACTGTGATAGAGGACTCCTTGAGAATATATTCTCTTTGTAAATGTATGGCAAAGGGCAACTGTTACATGAAGTAAAATTATTATTACTTGGAGGATATTTTAAAATTAACATCTGATATTTTGAAATTTGTTTCAAGAAATTACTATATATCGGAAAATTCTAGGATTCTTCTTTCCGTATTGTTTAAATTAATCAAGTGTGATAAAAAAAATAACAAGTGATATAACACAAGTATTTAGCATAGGTTAGACTAGATGTCATAATAAGTGGGCAGATATCAGCACCTGATGAGAAAAACATATTATTTTCTTATTTTTTTCTGTTTACCAGTTTTATAAAACCTCTTCTTCTTCTTCTTCTACTTTTTGTAGTTCTTTCGATCTGTTTAATTCTGAAGCTGCCTCTGGTTAATTTCTTGGGAGGTAGATTGCCAACTATCCCTCCATCTTTTAGGTGGTCTTCCGGGGGGTCTTGAACCGGGCGGATTGTTTTCTAAGGCAATTTTTGGGAGTCTATTCTCATCCATTCGTCTTACATGGTTGTACCACATCCTCTTGCGCTGCCTTCCCCATCTTACAATATCTTGAATTTTGCACTGCTCTCTAATGTTTGTATTTCTCACTCTGTCTCTTCTTGTTTTCCCCATTATTGTTCTTAGGGTTTTCATTTCGGCAACCCTTAGCATCTGTTTCGTTTTGTTGGTATCTTCGCGCACTTCTATGCCATATGTCTAAGTCTTATAGATTCTAATTTTACTATCTGTGCGCATATACGGATTTGACCAGACTATCTCCCGCAGACATCCTGACAGTGCAGATGCTTTGTTGATCTGACTCCTCAGGTCCTTTACTGGGTCGTGGGTGTTTCATATATCTATGCCCAGATATCTGAATTGCATCACCTGTTCTATGGGGTTGTCCTCAACCACTAACTTACATCTGAGCGGATCTTTTGCTATTGTCATACATTTAGTTTTGTTGGTAGAGATGTTCATATTTAGTAGTCGGCTTGTTTGAAATAACTGAAAGAGCTGCCTTTGGAGATCACCTTCTGATTCGGCAATAATTGCTGCATCGTCTGCGTAACACACCATACCAATTTTTTTGTTGCCCATTCTATATCCAAGATTAAGAGATGTTACTTTGTTGATAATTTTGCCCATAAGAAGATTAAACAAGAAGGGGCTTAAACTGTCGCCTTGTCTAATTCCTCCCGGTGTTGGAATATTTTCAGTGAATTCGTCTCCTGCTCTAACTTTGGTTACGTTGTTGTTATTTAGGTTATGGAGTATCTTTGTTATATTGGTCGGTGTTTCATTTTCTATTAATATATTTAGAATGTGTCCCAGGCGAACTCTGTCAAATGCCTTCGTCAAATCAATGAAGCAAATATACGCTGGCATGCCGAACTCTATAGCCTTTTGTTTTATTTGTTTTATTATAAATACTGCGTCTGTTATAGACCGCCCTTTTGTAAAACCTTGTTGTTCTTCAGCATTAGTGATTTGCTTTTCCAATTTGTCCTTGAGAATACCCGTGAAAAGTTTCATTGTTGTATTTAAGAGGGTTATTCCTCTATAGTTTTGTGGGCAGGTTTTTTGTCCTCTGTTAAATATGGGGATTGTGATACTATTAATTTATAAAATTTATAAAAATTTATAAAAATATTTATAAAACCATTGTTCTTATTTCTTCTAACGTTGTAATCGTCACATATTTGTTATTATTTTTAATAATTATTTTCTTTTAATTTCTCCCGATTTTATTAATTTGTTAACTTTCTCTTTTATTTTACTATTTTTATTCTAATAACAGTTGTATTTTTATTTTAAAAATAGTTGGCGTTCAATTGTCCAATTAGCTAAATATCCCAATTTATCTTTTCATTTTTAGTCTTCATTTATTTTAGTTGTTTCCTGTATTTGACTCCAGTCTGTTTTATGTCACAATTTCTATTTTTTTAAACCCTTCTCTCTGTTCCGATTGCCGAATATAAGCCTTTTCTAATTCTCGCCATTCATCTCTGTTGTTTGTGAGACGTTTCAACATTGGTCCTGCAATTCTTTTAATATCGTCGCTTCTACGCATTTGCGGTCTTTCTTGTGGCCTTTTGGCGTCATATGGCCGCCATTTCCCGAGTTCTTTATTCCATCGGCCATCCTTAAGACGTTCGTTATGTTCAGCCCATTTTCATTTTAGTTTAGCTGCCTGTTCGACAGCATCTTTAACTTTTGTTCTATTATGAATGTCTTCATTACTTTTATGGTCTTTGAGGGAGATACCCATATCTGTCGTTCCATAGCTCCCTGAATTTTTCTAATCTTCTTCATGTTTATTTTAATGAATATCCAGGTTTGAGCTCCATATATAGGTACAGATAGGATACAGGAATTAAACACTTTGGTGTGTAGTCCTTGAGGTATATTTTTATTTTTAAGTACGTATGATAGTCTTCCAAATGCTGCCCATTTCATTTTTACAGTCTGCTTATTTCGGTAGTCTGATTTTCTTTGCTTATCTTGACATTTTAATCCAGATATGTATATTCATCTACGTATTATATCTCTGTATCTTGGATGTTTACCATAGGTTTGTCATCTTTCTTTGACATTAGTTTATTTTTGCTGAAATTGATTTTCAGTCCCTTTTTAGGGATTCTGTGTAGCTCCTCAAGAATCGTATTCAGTGCATTCCTCGTGTCGGCTATTAGTACTACAATGTCTGCGTATCTAGGATTGTTTAAGTATCATCCGTTATTAGGTATTCCCTTATTTTTTCAGTCTATTGACTTAAAGATATCTTCTAGGGCAGCTGTTAATATTTTTAGAGATATTGTTTTTCATTGTCTTACACCTCGGGTAATTTTTACTGGTCTCTACATTATTATGTATTAATATTCTTTACCTGCTCTTTCTATTCCATCTGCTCTTTCTATTTCTACGTAGCTTATTTCGAGCGTTACTTCTGAGTTTACATTTGTTGTCTGCCTTTTCAAATTCTACTCTGAGAAGTTAGGGGAATCGTTTCTGGAACGATACAGATCAGCGTAGAACTTTTCAGTTGAGTTTGTTATATCAGATTTACTTTTTTCTATTTGTCGTTTTTCGTTTTTGATGGTTAGTATGTTTGTCTTTCCTAGTCTCGGTTTTGTGCATTTGAGACTTTGGCATTTTTCTATGACATATTTTATACGGTCTTCTTGATGTTTTTTAATGTGCTCTTTTATCTGTTTTCTTATTACCCGAATAAGTTTCTTAAATTCTACAGTGTCTCTTGTATTTAAAAATGCAGAGGGCAGGGATTGATTCATTTTCCCTAATAGTACTTTTCAAAGTAGTTCCTTTCCGTTACCCACTCATTTCTATGCCTCACTTAATCTTAATCTTAATCAGAAATCGCTTTCTCTAAATGGTTATGTAGTTTCTTTTGAAGTTTTGTAAACTTGTTTTTTGTAGATCTATCATTTGCATATTTATAGCTGCTTTGAAAAAGATAGAGTAAACCAGCCATATCAGTTGTAAATTCTTTAACGAAAATAATAGTGTCGGGGGAGCCTTGGACATTATCAATCAGTAAGGACAATTAATGGTAATTTAAACAGATTTTTTGATAAAATTGCTGAGTGAAAAGGAGGCATGTCGATCTCACCTATACTGCATTTTATGGAAGAACTTGCGTTTTCTCAATTGCTATTAGAGTTTTCACTTAGATACTGTGGCTTTATTTGATTTGGAAGTACTGGAGCAAACTCATTGGTAGTAACAGAAGTCGAGCTTAAAGTTTTATTTGTAAGATTGGTTAAAATGGTTGTTTCAGAAAATTGTGGTGATGTATCAGTTTTATTTGAATTTTCTGCAGTTGTATCTAATGAAAGAGGAGCTGATAGATTGGAGGATATTGCTTCTGAAGTTTGTGAAAACGGTATTGCCGCTGAATGAGGTTGATTGAAAGTGTTGCTATGAGTAGGAGTATTAGTAATTTCTTTGTCAGGGTGATTTGTAGGTGTAGGTGATATGCTCGGATTTAATAATGGATATCTTGATGACTGCTGGATGTTTGGTACCTTGTGTAGTATACTTGTTAAAGCTGTTTGATTTGGTACTTCATTATTTGACTCATTATGAGTTGACTTCGTTACTGAACTGTTATTGCATTGGTATGATATGTGTTCTAGATTTTTGCAAATAAAGCAGGTGAGTGTACCTTCTGACAAAAATATGCGGTAAGGTATTGGATCGAAATTTATTAGAATAGAATCTGGAATTAAAGATCTTATAGGGCTTATATAAACTTGCCTCCTAAAGCTCAATATGTGACTATATTCGGGGAGAGTCGAGCTAATTTTCAGAAATGTTATTAGAAAAATAAGCTTTAAACCGATATTCTGTAATTCTTCAACTAATACTTGATGACGAATTAACAGATAGTCTCCAGACAAGACTAGTCTTTCTACTGAACAGGCAAGTCTTCGTTCTGTTACAATTTAACTGAGCACTTCTTTAGAGCCATGTTGTGTCATGAAGTTATCTACTAAACACTTTAAACACTTTATAAAGTTGTAATATTTATTTAGTTTTTAGGTACTTGTAGAGAGTCTCCATATTTTGTAATAAATTTTTATTGTCACGACACTATATAACCACATTAAGATTTACACGATTCCTACTTTTGTAAATTTTTAAAGGCAACCCAAGTTGCAGACGAATTTTATTGTTTATATTAAATTTGTTCAATATTAATAAATAACGTGCTTCATTTGGGTTAATTTATCAAAGATCTAAAGTAAATTTTGGTTTAATTTATTTTTGAACTCTACCAGGAGACTACAGAGTCGACGTCACACAGTGACAGATTGCTTAGAACACATAATTGAGCTAGCTGAGGTATATATTAAATTAAACAACGAACCACATATTTTAAAAATTACAAATATTATTATAAATAAAAATAAAATTAATAAAATACAACTTTTTCAATATATATATATATATATATATATATATATATATATATATATATATATATATATATATATATATATTATGTAAATAATTTCAACTAATAAATGTTAAACATTTTGTCAATGCAATAAATATAAAACAACTGCTTTATTAAAGCAATAATTTGTTCTTTAAATGTTTGATAATAATCTTACTTTTTAATTTCATTAAATATTTATTAATATACTTATAACTTTATAGGCTTTCAGAACCAACATTCTCTATTAAGAAGTAATAAAGCATCCTATTAATTAAAAATATCGTTTCCAAACCTATTATTTAGTTAGAAATAAGCGCTTTTGTGAGACAGAGGGGTTTAATTACCGCTATTTTCTAATAAACGTTCACGGAATTATCCACTAAACATTTTCCAAGTAACTTTCATAAAATAATGATTCCCAACTATAAGTGCATTACAAGCATCCGGCACACAGTAATATTGTTTTCTTTAAGCAAAAGATTTTCTTTGTTGTTTTGCAAAAGTGGTTATTTCATTCTACGGTCTCATATCACGTTATGTGAACTATTGTTCAGTATATGCAGTGCACGTTTGATTTCCTGAAAATGTAATTTTGCCCTATATTTGATATATATATATATATATATATATATATATATATATATATATATATATATATATATATATATATATATATATATATGTATATCAAATAAAGTGTTAAAAGAGACATGGGGAATCTAAAATTTGCATTCCACGACATGTCTTTTACAACTAAGCAGAAATCCTTAGCGAATTGTGCTTCTTGTACTCACACAGAGCAAATCCGAATAAAATGAGAAAAGGCAGCAAATATTTGATTTCACGCAAACAAATCCTATGTATCTCTTGATACGTATTTCGACCTAATAGGTCTCGTCAGAAGAGCTATTTATAGAGCAATTCATTTTACATTTTTGTTTACCTGACATAATTTTTACAAGCACGTAAGTTTTAACATTCAATTCAGCAAGGGAGGGTTTTGTATTCATCTCATCTTCATATGATTGGTCCTCCACAGAATCTTCATTTTCAATTTCATTTTCGCTTTCACTATTATAGCTGTTTAACTCGCTATCGGATGAGCTGTCATCTGCCGTTATATGTCGACTTACACTTTTACCAGGTTGGATGTGAAGTTTCTTTTTACTTTGCCGTTTAGTAACTTCTATCTCGGACTTCTTATTCATCAGATAGTCTGTGAGGCTGTCGTTAATCAGAGGTTCTACATAATCAGCATCATGGTTGATTGGTGTAATATTACTCAAGACTTTATTTGGATCGAAAGGGACCATGCCACAAGCCTCGAACCCATTCTTCAAAACTCTCTTAATTGCATTTTTTTTACAATCTCCACATTTGTACTCAGTTTTTGCAATTGTCTGATCCATTAATTCCAAGCATTTTTTTAATAACGACGGAAATTGATCTTTAGGTACACCAGTAATTTTTGGGTGTCGCAATTTAAATTCCGTCAAAACTTCTCGCCAAGAGACTTTCATGGGTTTAAAAAAAGACACATCCAAAGGCTGGCATATGTGTGTTGAATAACTGGGAAGGCACGCAAATTCAATATTGTGCAATTCACACAATTTTAAAACATGATCTGAAAAGTGAGACGCCAAGTTGTCGAGGATCATTTGTCTTGCGTGGGGTAATAATATGGTCTCAAACCAGTCTGTAAAACAAGGTACCTCCATCCACTCATTTTTTGTTCGGTTATATCTAGCTCCTCTTGCGCAACATCCACTACTACAACAAGGAGAGCCCTGTGGACCTCCTAATGTTCATGCATCCCACATATGTTCGCTGCGATATATTATATAAGGAGGGAGTAGTGTACCATCAGCAGCACCGCACATCATTATTGATGTGGCGGCTTTACTATGATTAGTGATTTGTTCTGGATATTTGGTCCCTCTTATATAAAGCAATCTCCTTTTCCCCGGATCATCACTAACGTTGGTTTCATCATAATTAAAAACGTGTAATGGAGGGCAATTTGAGAGAGTTGTTCTTAAATTATTGAAATATGATTCTATCGTTTCTTTTGTGACACCTGCCCGAGCTTTAGTAATGTTAGATGCAAGTCGTTCAGAGATTTGCTGACTATGTCTCTCTAAAAAAAGTTTTACCCAGTCGTTACCAGGACTTACCCCATTTTTAAATTTAGAGATAATTCTTCCAGTTCTTTCTAAATAACTCTTAGTGAAAAGTTGTACATCTAGCGTCGATAATGGAAATCCCCAATCTGCACATTTGACAATGCAGGACACGATTGATTTTTCCTCCAGCTCCGTCAACGTAGTTTGGCCCCCTGGCTTCTTCACATGCTTCCCTTTGTATTTATTATATAAAGTACCATACGAAATTTTAAATCTTTCTGAAGCGGCTTTAACAGACAAGTTTCCGTTTACTATTTGAAGCAGAGCATGTTCAAGAGTTTCGTCAGAGAAGTTCTTGTAGCTTCTTGATCCCAACTTTCGTTTATAAACTCGCGGCATTTTTTCTTTTCATGCAGATAATGACGAAATCCTGAAAATAATTAACGATTTAAAGTTTCATTAAGCAAAATATAAAAAGAAATAAAGTATCAAAGTCACCCCGAAAAATGTATCAAAGTGACCCCGGATAAGAAATCATTCAATTTCATGGAGTAGTTACGGAAATAAGTTAGGTTAAATATTTTAAAATAGTGACAACTAGACCTACATTAAGGCAACATACACAAAATTACCTGCAATTCTATTGTAAGAGCTGTATGTTTAAATTTAGTAACACAATATAAAATCTTCAAATTCAAACAAAAACTTCAATGGTGAATTTACAACCGTATACTTTTGATATTGGCCACAAACACCTTTTGCTATAGTGAATCAACATGTGCACTGAAATAAAGTTCAGACAACCACCATAACGGACGAAACATTTGGGTTGTATACTCTCTTGAAACAAAATATTCATGTTTTATCAAAGTCACCTTATAGAATCAAAGTCACCCCATTCTACGGTACTTTTTTAAGTTATCTTTATTAGAACTATTATGAAACAAACATATATATCTAATATAAACAATATAAATTTAAAACAACCTATCTAAAATTTGAAATTCTTACAATGATTAAATTATATTAACAAAATTTGGTATCTTTCTATCTTTACTTAGTTTGAACTTAATCACTTCATGAATTCTTCTAACTTAATCAATTGTAACTGACTTAATAATTGACAGTAACTTATTTAGTAACTGTAACTTAATTTCTGACTGACGTAATGTAACTTAATTCTTGAATTCTTCTAAATAACTCACTTAATAATCGACTGTAACTGAATAATTGGCTGTAACTTAATGACTTCCTGTAATTTAATGTCTTCTTCTAACTTTACTAACTTCACGAATCAACTGTAACTTACTTAATAATTAATCCTTGTTCCAAATTACATCGTTTATATATCTTTTCATGGTTCCAGAATGATCGGGAAAGAAATCATGTTCTAAACTTTTCATCTCATCCATAGATGAAAGTTCTGATATCATCCACTATGCAAATAGGGCTAATTGTCTTGTGTATTGACGTTTCCAGAAAATTCTAGTAAGAATCTTATGGACATTTAGGCTTTTTCAGATCAGAATTCACTTTTATATATATATATATATATATATATATATATATATATATATATATATATATATATATATATATATATATATATATATATATATATAAACTAACTAAATATCTTACACTAATATACTACTATTTTACATCCATAATTATATTTAAATTAAAATCCCAAACTAATAAATATGTCAAATATGTAAAAATGTCAAATAACACAGTGTATATTTGGTTGCCTATACACAAGGCTCACTTAAATATATTTATTTATAGAAATAGAAAAATAAAATAAAAAACTTTTAAAATTTAATCCTATGCTAAATTTTCAAAAATACTCTCATACAATTATTTTTTAATAGTATTCGTAGTATATAATTTAGAAATTATTTCTTTAACCACTATTTAAGTAAGTTTATTAATTAAACATCATAATATTATTATGCTAATTTCTTGTATATCTAATTATTATTCCAATATATATATATATATATATATATATATATATATATATATATATATATATATATATATATATAAACAACACAGTTTATTAGGGCTGCATCAGAAGTTTGGCCGGGATGTTAAAGAAACACTCTGTTGACCATTTTATCTAGTTTTAAGAATTTTGTTTTATGGGAGTTAAAAATTTTGACACTTAACATAAGACACATAAAATATAGAATGATGGACAAAATAAATTCTAAAATTTTTAAAATTTAGGTAAAGAATAGTAAAGCTTAGTTTATGACATCTTTTAATGGTGTGTTTTACCTCTGAGAGTTTCAAGTGTACACGCACCCACGGCAAAAAAAGAAGACTACGAAACAGATAAATTTTACGACACCTTAGACAAAGAAAATAATCGATGTCCACGTCATGACGTAAAAATAATTGCCGGAGACCTGAGTGCAAAAATTGGCAATGAGCAATTTTTACAGCCAACTATAGGATGTTGCAATTAATAATTCAAGGAAGAATACAGGGTGAAAGAAGTCGCGGAAGAAGATGCATCTCTTGGTTAAACAATTTGAGCTTGGTTTAACTGCACGTCTGCTGACCTCTTTAAGGCAGTGTTATTGAAAGTGCGAATTGCCTTGATGGTTGTCAACCTTCTTAGAGAAGATGGCACATGAAGAAGAAAAATAGGATGTGAGAGATTACATAAAGAGTCAAATAATGATGGATTGAGACTAATAAACTTTGCAAGCACCAAAAAAATAATAGAAGGAATGAGATTTTCCCATAAAATGATACACAAAAAAACATGAAATTCTAGAAGGACTCATTATCTAGAAATCCTAGAATCACGGATTATAGTCTAAATTTTTCTGATAAGGTGAAGTACCTTGGTGTTACCCTTTACAGGAAGTTAACATGCAACTAACATTTAGATGGTAGAGTTAAAAGAGCATATATTATTACCTATGAGTAATCGTGAGTAATCACGACGAACGGTCGGACGCATTTGGACCTTTCTCCCAGGGTGATAGCCTACGTCTACATTGTTGTCATGAGACCAATGCTAACTCACGGAACTATTGCTTGGGTACCAAAAGTACTACAGGTCACAGCGATTCAAAAACTAAACCATACCATACCACAAACTAAACCTTGCACAAATAAATCAGATGTCATGAAAACAACACCAACTGCTGCAATGGAGTTGGTCATTGGCATTTCGCCTCTAAACATATATGTCAAAGAGGTGGCACTGCTAACAATGATGCCACTGTGCACAGCTGGTGCAAATCTTAATGTAGGAATGAGACAATTGAGAACTCATCTCTGGCTGGGAGAGCTGAATGAGCTACCCGTGCTACAGGCAGACTGCGACTTATTTCCACCAAAGTCTGTCTTTGAAAAACCCTACAAAATCTTAACAAAACAGTATAGAGAGACAAACGTGGCAAATATGTATTGCATATACACCGATTGCTCCAAAATAAAAGAAGGCTCAAGATGCGGGATATACTCCAAATCACTAAACCTAGGAACAAAATGTGATGTGGATAAAAATGTCAGCGTAGTTCAGACAAAACTGGCTTGTATATCCACAGCCGCAAAAGAGATAAACCAAAAAGGTATAGTTGGGAAAACTATAATAATCTGCACTGATAGCAGACAAGCGTTACTAACCTTGAATAGACCACGTGCCACATCAGGGTTCGTAATGGAGTATTAAGAATCACTAAATTAAGCTTCAAATAGTAATACCATCATCCTGAGGTAAATTAAAGGACACAATAGGAATAAAGGATCTAAGACCTAAGGATCCCTTTGGTTGGTCAACTACAACAACTAACCTTGAAAAGTCAGCATCAACGAAGTACTTGAAAATCATAAGGAAACACAAACGCTTGAAAGTTGGTTTTTTATCTGGTCATTGTCAACTAAGCAAACACCTCTACACACTGACGCTAGTAGACACACCTCTATGCGGGAAGTGTGAACGACAAGACAAGATTGTAGAGCATGTCCTATGTGAATGCCGAAAGTTATCATTAATGCGAGATTACTTGTTCGGCGAGTACTGGATAACACCTGCCCACATAATGGAAATGTCCCCTGGTGACTTGTCCACCTTCCTATAATGGGCAGGATCGACAATAAGCTAAGGATAACAGCTTCCTGAGAGGATGCACAATGGGTCAATTGTGGCCTAAGAGCTGTGGAACTTAACACCCTCACTACTCTATAATAATAATAAATATTAAAGATTTCACAAAATAAATTAAATAAAAAAACAATTTAAAAACTTAATGGTATTCCTAATTTAATGGAAAAAAAATGAATAGAATTTACTAGTAGTGTATAAACGCATCAAATTTCTACATAAAAAAATCAAAATTTCCAATTATTTTTATTGTTTTCTTAATTACTTTAATTAACTGCCAAAAACACAAATTAAAAAAAATAATTTTCTTATTATTAGGTTTACTGGTTAAATATGGGTTAATATAATAAATTTTAGTCATCAAATTTAAGTCAAACTAAGCTGTAGGTATTTCTAATTCCAAGTTAATTACTACAGTTCAAACAATTTAACATTCCCTAATGAAAATAGTGCATGACTTGTTTACCTAATTTATGTTAAATAGGTCAAACATCAGAATAATTTTGCAGACATTTTAAAACAAACTTTTCCTTGAAACTACGCTATTGTAGATATTATTCACTAATTGACTTTATCAAGTATACTTATTCTGTTTCACCCTATATACAAAAATAGCTGAACAGAGAGAAGGAAAAATCGTTGGAAATATTTCGGGAAATGTTGTCTCGTTTTGATGATTGTCGGCGCCATGTCGGCCGAACGGAACGCTTGTTTGGATGACTTCTAATATTACCATCGAACATAAGTTATTTTATGTTTTATAAAATTCCCTGCCTGCCTGCTACCACGTCTATCGATTACATATCAACAAGCGTTTGTCAGAGTCGTCCAAATTTATTTTCTTTAAGATTAATGTATTTACCCTTTTAAGATTTAAATTTAAATTTCAATGTGCACACATAGTAAAAAAAACATGAGATAGGGTAATATTGCCAGCTACTTATTACTGGACTTAGGCAAATATGCAAAGAGTGAAAACAGGCTCATAAAAACGCACTAATTTACCGAAAAATGTGCAATAATTTATATTTCTTTTAGAAAATATGCTACTGTCAACAGGAACATATATATATAGTAGAACCCTGATTATCTGAGCTTCACGGGACCAGGCGGTGGCACGGATAATTGAAATGCGCGGATAATCCGAACAATTTTTTAATGTATATGTATATATGTTCATTGTACATATATGCATATATACCTATCAAAAAAAGATAACAGAAAAAATCAAGCTCATAAGTTCAAACTAATTTTTTTCGTACATAAAAACATAACAGAATAAAAAACAGATTTCTACCGAAATAAATTTTTATATTAAATAATAAAAATAATTAATAAAAATAAATTGGCCTGTGTTAAGAGTTTTCGATTTTTTATTTTCTTCTGACGTATTTTAGGCAAATTTAAAATATCGAGAAAGTCTGAAGATTCTTGTTGCTCAAAGTAGTCAATTACAACATTGACAGCTTTTTCAGCCTGACTCATTTTTATTACAATCTGATACACTCTGAACAATTTCCAAAACCTTATCAGATAAACTTCATTCAACAAGTTCATCATAAATTATTTTCGGTAGAGTCGTTTTATTGTCTCAATAATACCTTGATCCACTGGTTGAGCAAAAAATGTAATCTCTCTTCAATATTGACCCCCCAGGGGAGTGTAGTGGTCGACGTGATGTCGTGTATTGTCGGTCTCCAGAGATCTCTGTCTTTGGTCATTTCTTTTAATTCATGCATAGGTCTTTGGCATATTTCTGTAATTTGATCTATCCATCTTGTTGGGGATCTTCCTCGTGATCTTCGGCCTTCTACCTTTCCTTGTATTATGAGTCTTTCCATGTTTTCTGTGTTTGCTCTCATACCATGCCCAAAATATTTTAATTGTTGGAGATGGAATTTACTAGAGAGTCGTTGACTAATTTTTAGCTCTCTTAAAATTGAATTATTTCTATTATATTATTTCTATATCCTCAGAGTCCAAGATTCACATCCGTAGGTCAGTATTGGGAATATTAAGCAGTTGATCAACCTCATCTTTATCGCTCTTGAAATTTGACAGTCCTTCCATATTTTGGTCATTTTTGCTGTGGCAACTTTTGCTAGATCAGATCTACGTTTAATCTCTTCTTGTAATGACCCTGTGTTTGTGATTAATGATCCCAGATATAAGTATGAGCTCACAACCTCGAACCGGTCAATTGTGGTTATGTGTGGATGATTGTTGTGTAGTCTATCCACTATCATGATCTTTGTCTTTGATATGTTTAATTGCAGACCAAATATTTGACTTTCGTTTTCGATCAGTCGTATAAGTTCTATCAGCTCTGCTTGACTATTTGCAAGAAGGGCTGTGTCATCTGCGAAACGTAGGTTGTTTAGTTTATGATCATTTATTGAGATGCACTTTTCCCATCCTTCAAGTGCTCTTCGCATAATATCATCATCATATAACGGGGGTTCTACGGCGATTGCCGCTTTCCGCATTTCAGCCTCCATCATTTCCTATCTCTCCAATCTGCCTCTTCTAAGCCTCTAGATTGCATTGTTTTTGTAATTTCTCTTCTCCAGGAATTTTGTGGTCTTCCCCTTTTCCTTCTTTCTGACGGAACATACATTAAGGCTTTCTTTGGCCACCGCTCCTCCTCCATTCTCATCACGTGACCATACCATTGTAATTGCCTGCCTTGTATTCTATCTGAAAGAGTATCTCTAATTCCTGTACGGTTTCGTATTTCCTCATTCCTGATTCTTTCCATTCTCGATACTCGACATGACCTTCTAAGATAATCCATTTCCACAACGTCCACTTTATCTCGTTCATTCTTTGTCATCGCCCAACATTCGGCACCATATGTGGTAATTGGTTCTACAATTGCTCTGTATACGCGAAGTTTGGTATGCATCTTTATTTTATTAGACCACAGTAATGAATTCAGTATTCGGATGCATTTTTTCCCTGGGTTATTCGGTTTGTACATCTATCTTAACTCTGCCATCTGCTGATATGATGCTTCCTAGATATTTATACTGGTTGCAGCCTTTTATGACTGCGTTTTTAAGCCTCAGATCTGTGGTATTTCCTCCAATTTTTAAATATTGGAGGAAATATTTAAAAATATTGTAAACATATATAAATATGTTTACAGTAAGCCCCCATTTGGAATATTCCTCAAATAATTTTCGATTCATATAATTTATATCTTCCTCATCGGTTGCAACCACCACCTGATCATCTGCAAACAACAATGTATACAGAGTTTCTTGTCCCACTTCGATGCCCATAAATCTACATTCGTGTAATATACTCTCTACTTCGCATAATATACTCTCCATATATGTTGAATAATTGTGGAGATAGTATACATCCTTGTCTGACACCCCGTTCTGGATGAAATTCGTTCGAAAGTGTGTCAAGTACTTTAACTGATCCAGTAGTGTGTTCATATAGTTCAGTTATAAGCGTAATTAGATATTGTGGTACGCCTACTTCTTTTAGTATTCGCCATAAGTGTCTCCATTTGACCCTGTCGAACGCTTACGGTAATCTATAAAACAGATGTATAGTGGGATGTTAAATTCCCTAGATTTCTCGATTATCTGTCTTATATTCAGCAGGTGTTCTCGAGTGCCTCTACCTTTGGTAAATCCAGTTTGCTCTTGTGGAATTTCTCTTTGAAGGAATGTTTTCAGTCTCTCATTGATTATATGTAGCATTATCTTGCTGGCATGGGATATAAGAGATATAGTTTTATAATTGTCGCATATATAGAAGCTGCCTTTTTTATGTATGGTCGTTATTGTAGATTTTGTCCAGTCTTCAGGCCATTGTTTGGAATGCCATATTTGGTTACAGAGTAGATGAAGTAACTTTACGCCGGTTTCTTCTGTGGCTTTAAGCATTTCTGCTGTTATCATATCTGGACCTGGTGCTTTGTTATATTTGAGCTTGTTGATAGCTTGTTGATAAAGAATGTTTTATTGGCTGGAAAAAAAAAGAACAAAAAAATTTCCATCGTCAGATCTTAGGCTCGCTTCATTGGGATGAGCATCAGTATTATCCAAAAGAAAAACCACCTTCTGTGGTAATTTTTTTTTCTTAAAATATAACTTTACTTCAGGAATGAACTTCTCATGGAACCAATCTTTGAAAATGTCATAAGTTATCCGGGCAGCCTTTTGGTTATAATAGTGAACTGGGAGGTTCTGTCATTTCATATTTTTAAAAGCGTGAGGATTTTTTGACTTTCCAATCACAGTTAGCTTCAGTTTATGGCTGCCAGACGCATTGGCACAACACAACACGGTTATCCTGTCTTTACTTTTTTATACCCAGGTGCACCCATCTCATTACCTGCAACTAAAGTTTTTGTAGGTATTGCTTGCCAGTATAATCCTGTTTCGTCAGCGTTATAAATTTGAGAAAGTTGTAAATTAATTTCTGTAATTATGGTCTCTAGCAAAGTTCCACCATTGCTTCTCCGTCGCCACGGAGCTTTTCGCCTTGTATGGTAAGCTTACGAATTCCGTAAAGTTTTATGAATCTATGTAACCAACCACTGGATGCATGAAGAGGTTCAATGAAATCTTTGCTTGCTTAGCACGCATTGGTCCCGAAATTGGTACGCCCTCAGATCTTTTCTGCAGAAACCACTTGGAAATCACTTCATTGAGTTTTGAAAAGTCGATCCTTTTAACGATTTTCGTGCAGATATATTTTTAAAAGAGTCAGATTGAGATACTCAATACTCAGTAAGGTCATGTGTTAGTAGAAGAGGTATTATTAAAATTTAAGATAAACTTCTTAGTTAATACATTTTAAACTAATAAAATAAAAAAAAAAGATAATTTTCTCCACTTTCCAAACATATTGTATTTAATTATATAGTCGTAAATATTTCTTTTCGAAAAATACTGTCTGTTTTTCTGTAGACAGTCATTGAAATTCTAGCTTCATATTTCTTGCCCCGTTAACATTTTGCTTCTCTTAAGGACATTAATATTCGTAAGTTACTTGATTTATCGCATGCAAACATCCATCCGGTCCCCATTCTGCCCAACCCCGACCCCAAAAACGAAGCAACAGTCATCTCTCGCAATAACGATCCATATACGACTGTCTGTCTAGCACATACACGAAGCTCATAACAGAATTATCATCAGTTGGCATTGCAGTGCACTCCTTTAACCACCAAATGCGGTCGCTACGAGGGAGAGAATTGTGCTGTGAACTGCTCTTTAAATTCTTTATGAAACCTCTAAATTAAGAATTATATTGCTAGACCTGTTGTTGGTTTTAGCTAGAGTTTAAATTTTGTCTGTGTTTAAAATAATTAGGCCACTAAATAACTCAGAGACATACAGAGGGTTTTATTAGCGGATATTGTATAATATCCAAATGATGCAAGCTCTAAATTTTTAAGTAGAAAGCTTGTGACAGATCGTTGAAAAGATCTCTTTCCTATATGTAATACAATATTTTTCATAAAATTTAATTCAAAAATTAACTGTAAAATAATTATATCATCTGTTTGACGAACTCCTTTTATTTGATGCCAGATAATTACCAAAAAAGCAAAAAATCTTATTAGTGTTTTTTTACGGTATCATAAAAAATATATACAAAAAGTTTATAATTAAATTATAGTGAGGTAGTAGTTAAATTTAGACTTAGCTGATTTTCTTTTTGATTAAAATTGTTGCAGTTCTCATGGCCTTTTTCAGTGCCTCCTATCTGTACTGAAAGCAAAAAAAATTAACGTCGGTAATTATTTGTTTACGAAGACACTAACAAAATTTACGAATTACACATTTTTCTAGCTTTTAAGTGCACATTTATGTGTAATTTTATTTAGGGGCGTTTATACTACTTGACTATACGAATTTGTGACTGACTAATAATACACACTGCAGTATAAATGGCCTGCAATTATTCATCATCTGTGATATACATGCGCATCATCTAACCTGAGGAAGCACAAATATCTATGAAAGAGGTAAGTTATTATTATAGTTTGTTATGGAATAAGATCTAGATATACTAAATGTAGAAAATAAATCAACTTTCGGCACTTCACAAAGACAGGAAGTAATTGGCGATTGTAACCCCGTTTATATTAAGTAAACCTTATATTAAGCATAAATAATAAACCTTTATAACAGGAGAATTGCTTAAATAGAAATAAAGGGCCAAGGAGGCATACACTGATACACTGAACCTTGACAAGTTTTCCAAAGAATTTTAATTTCAGGTTCTTATGTCGGAATCAGAAGACGATTATCTGGATATAATTAAAAAGTCAAACAGGAAGAAGCCCTGTTGAAACAACTGCGCAAAACGACGTAGCTTTATGACAGCCAGGTGAATTTGTGACACGATGTAGTATCCAAACTGAATTCAATACAGAGTCCATACCTACTGAAAGCTCCGCAGTTAGTCTCAAAGACCTTGTAAGAATTCTGTGTGTTGATTATTGGCCAAAGTTTTTAAAACAAGTAGCTGCATCGTGTATGTACTTTTGTGGACCTCCACACTATACTTTCATTTGTGGAACTCCAACAGTGTAATGTAGCCAGAATTTAAAATATGTACACAGTACGTTACGGTTTAGGTTATGTTACCATGAATACATTGTCTAAAAATTTCACCTGATAAGCCAGTGGCGTCATGCGTCACCTTAAATAAAATTTCGACAAAATATGAGATGATCTTGTGAAACAATTTATAACAGATTGACAAAAATAAGGTGAGATTGTAACATTGTTCTTATAAATTTATTATTATTTTTTAGGTAAGTAGGAATGCCCCGAAAATACCAAAGGCTACTAGGATTTCCTCAATAGAAAAATTATTTTGACGCGAAGTTGTATGAATCTCCACGCATTATACGAGCGAGAAACATTTACTAGATAAATATGGGATGCCGCGAAAAGGTATGAATATGTTTTAACAAAACCGTTTTTTTTTTAAATTACCTGTTCAACTTTTTATCTACGGAATTCACTGCAACACGTTGTTTCACAACCACCATAACCGACATAGCTGTCTTTCTGGTGGACAGACAACTTTAGAGAGGAAAGTATAAGCGTTAATTATTGCACACGTAATTTCTGTATTAAAGTTTGGTTTCTCTGTGACAACCCATGTGATTAATCGGTTTACTAGATAGGTTTACTATAGGACGAAGAAGGACGAAGAAGAACCTAATGGTTGAAAAACTTGCGAGATTGGTATGGTGTTGATACAAGCATGCTATTTAGGGTGGCAGTAAATAAAATTAAGATAGCTATCCAACCAACGTTCTAAAAGGATATGGTACATGAAGAAGAGAAAGGTTTACTAGAAACATTAATCTTTTAAGTGCTACAGTAGACCATGAAACTATAAATATTTATTTCATGCAACATTTTAATGGATATATTATTATAACAGTTTTTTGCTAAATTACATGCCAATAATGCCAATAGAAAATCCTCTCTCTGAAGAAGAACTACTACTAGAGTTATTGGAGGTAGAAAATTCCGATGTTGGTGAAGACTCTGATGCAGACGATTTTGAGCGAGTTGACTCTTTGTCAACAGGAACCCCGCAAACGCGTTCTTCTATTTCGTCACCAGCTTTAAGTGTCTATTCTTATTTCCATACGCTAAAACGTATACGAGTAGTATCACCGATCAACTAACCTCAGTTATCGACATCGCAGGAATCTGCCAGTTTTCTGCCAGGAAAACAATGGGTCCTTCACTGTTAGTGACATCAACCGACAACATAGAACATTTGGCGACTAAAACTACCTCACGGCGTTGCCCTCAGTGTAGCACAGAGACAAAGCAGAAAAGAACTTCCGTCAAATGTTCAAAATGTGAAGTGGCTTTGTGTATTGAATGCTTTATACCATACTATTAGTAACTGTAAATTTCTAAAAATAAACCATTTCTTTAGGATACATAATATATATTATTTGTGGTGGTAAACCTGTAATACCAGTAAATTTTAAAAATTGTTTCTATTTGCAAACACTGGTAATACGGTTTACCACTGTTTTTGACAGATTCATGTATAGAACTAATTCAAAATGACCTTCAGGATACCTATTTAGTTCATTTTAACTAAAATACCATATTTAACTTTCATTTTATCTCTCCAAAAAAAGTTGCCTGTTAAAAGGTTAAAAGAGGCAAATGATAAAAGGAAAATACCACTATTAGTAGTTCAGTAACATATGAAGGATACATCATTTATGTTTTTTAAATAACGCAAAGAAAATCAGAATTTGATGTTTATTAAGAATAAACTAAATGTAAGACCAAATACTTATTATGTAGGGATAGTGGTTTTTTTCCTGAATTTTTCCTCATGCTTTACTATAAAATTACTAACAGAAGAATTTAACTGTCTGTCATCATGGCTTTTGGTTGTCTTTTTAAATAAAAATCACATGCTATGATTATTTCTGACGGATATTTTCAAGTTAAAGTTGATATGTAATCGAATGAACTATCTTACCATAAGGCAGTTCCAGGAACGTAACTCAACAATATTGGCAATATCATTTTATAGTCGTCTACTTAACAATAATATATAATATATGTTTGAATTGTCAATATAAATGAGTCAGATAGAATTAAATTATCAGAAGAATTTTTCACAGTGTAACAAAATTTGTTTAAATTATTAATGTTTGTATTTGAGACTGATTTCCGAAGTAGAAATTGAAACGTCAATAAACTTATTGTAACCTTTAATAATTATGGCTTATTCCCATTAAAAGAGTATTTATTTCTTTAGTATAAATTTAATAATACTTAATTAAAATTATAGTTCGTATGTAGTTATTTATTTAATTTTTCATAAAGGATATAGCCACCATATCAATATTACCTTATATTCCATTATTTAAGTTGGAATTATTTTAAAAACTATTTATAACAAAATACTTTTTTGTTTAGATCCGCCAAAAATGTAACCCATATTTGAATGCCCAACACCACCCGAACACCAAAAGAGAAAAAACTTTCAGCGTTTAAAGAAAAAGTAGAAATCTTCTAAAACTTTTGTGGAACTTCAACTGAATGCCCGATATCAAAAGTTCGCCATAAAAATCCGCTTAGTTGGCACTTTTTGAATTTATTTTTTAAGTTTTCACTAAATGCGAAAGCATTTTAATAAAACAACGATAAATCATCTAACTACCATTCGTAAAATCACTCGGGAATAAAGCAGCTATGGATCTTGAAACTATTATGAATATTTGGAACAAAATCAGTGACGTATCCAATCATTTTATATTTATTACGGCGAAATACATCTTCTTTTTAGATTATCCATAAAAGTAAGGTTTAGAATCTTCACGTTTAGTGTCGTAATCTTTTTACATGAGTTACGTGTTTTAATTATTTGATATAAAATATATCAAAGAAATAAAAGTAGAGAAAAAAAGAACTAATAAAAATGTCACTCAAAAAATGAGAAAAAATAGTTAGGAATTTTCGTATAATTATATCCTGTCATCCTTAGGAGAAAAACCGTATATGCAAAAATTATAAAAATGTAATTGGGCTCGAGAATTAGATCTAGAGAGTTTATATTAAATGAATTTTTAGGAAAAATACAGTTTTTACAGAAAGGTCCAGCTTGGATTCGACGTATATCCGAGCGGTATATAAAATGTACGAAAATGCAGTTAGTTGTGTAAAAATTGGAACCAGAACTTCAAATGAATTTAAAGTCATTAAAGCCCTAAAGCAAGGTTGCTGTTTGTCACCGACACTCTATAAAATATACGTCCAAGAAGCATTGAAGAATTGGAGAAATAAATGTAGATTTATGGGCATCTAAGTGAGACAAGAAACTCTGTATACATTGTTGTTTGCAGATGATCAGGAGGTGGTTGCAACCCATGAGGAAGATATAAATTATATGAATCGAAAATTATTTGAGGAATATGCCAAATGGGGGCTTACTGTAAACATAAGCAAAACAGAATATTTAAAAATCGGATGAAATAATTGGTTGCAACCAGTATAAATATCTAGGAAGCATCATATCAGCAGATGGCAGAGTTAAGATAGATGTACAAAACTGAATAACCCAAGGGAAAAATGCACCCGAATACTGAATTTATTACTGTGGTCTAATAAAATAAAGATGCATACCAAACTTTGTGTATACAGAGCAATTGTAGAACCGATTACCACATATGGTGCCGAATGTTGGACGATGACAAAGAATGAACGAGATAAAGTAAACGTTGTGGAAATGGATTATTTTAGAAGATCATGTCGAGTATCGAGAATGGAAAAAATTAGGAATGAGGAAATACGAAACCGTACAGGAATTAGAGATACTCTTTCAGATAGAATACAAGGAAGGCAATTACAATGGTATGGTCACGTGATGAGAATGGAGGAGGAGCGGTGGCCAAAGAAATCCTTAATGTATGTTTCGCCAGAAAGAAAGAAAAGGGGAAGATCACCAAATTCCTGGAGAAGAGAAATTACAAAACAATGCAATCTAGAGGCTTAGAAGAGAGAAATTGGAGAGATAGGAAAAGATGGATGCTAAAATGCAGGAAGCGGCAATCTCCGTAGGACCCCCGTTATATGATGATGAGGATGACAGTTTTTACAATCTCAAATATATATTCTGAAAGACATACTAAAACTAGCATCTACGAAAACATGCGTGGAACTATGGAAAAACCCCGCAACTACAGCATTACTTAGGTAAAACCCCGCATACACTTGACGGAGCCTGCAGTATTTTTTTTTATTCTAAACAATACACAATCGCGGTGTTTTTGTTATATAACTGTCCCAATTAGCGAAAGCATTTGTCAGACAAAATGTGTTTCAATCGTCTCATATGTGCTCCAAAAAATATGGAAGTGTGAAGGCGGCTTGTAAAAGCAAAATATCTAGTCTAAACTTTGATACGCATATTTTCTTCTTCAGGTTCCTTCTCATGTTGGAAGTTGGAAATCATCATCGCTATTTTAATTTTATTGACCGCGCTTCAACCGAACCACTCTCTCAAATTTCTTAGCCAGGATATTTTGCGTCGTGTTGGATTTCTCTTGCCTTGTATCTTCCCTTGCATAATTAACCTAAGTAATACGTACTTCTCACCCCTCATTATATGACCCAGATATTAAATCTTTTTAATTTTACCAGTTTTTATAACTTCACATTCGTTCTTCATCCTTTGTAACACCTCTATATTAGTTACTTTTTCAGTCCACGATATTCTGTGGATTCTGCTGTAACACCACATCTCAAAGGAGTTTATTTTTTGATTTCAGGCTGTTTTATTGTCCACACTTCCATGCCGTATGGTAAAGTGAAAAAAACGTAACAACGTAGCATTCTTGTGCGGATCTCTAGATTAAGGTTACGGTTGCAAAGTAAGTTCTTCAATTTTATGAACGTGTTTCTTGCCATTTCTATTCTAAATCTAATTTCTTTTGTTTGATCTCCATCTTCGGTTAGCCACGTTCCTAAATATTTTTATGTTGTTACTCTTTCGATTGTTATATTATTAATGATCAGGTTATCTACATTTTGTGGTTTTTTCGAGATAATCATGGATTTCGTTTTCTTGAGATTCATTTGCAGTCCACACCTTTCCAATGCATTGTATACATGTTGTATTATGTACTGTAGATCTTTGATGTCAGTTGCAAATATGACCGTATCGTCCGCATATCAAATATTATTAATGCTTTTTTCCTTGAACAAAATAACTTCCACAATATCCAATAAAGCTTCTTGAAATATCACTTCACTGTAGACGTTGAATAAGAGTTGTGAACGAATGCACCCTTGTCGAACTCATCTAAGTATACTTACTTCCTCTCTCAGTTCTCCTTCGACTCTTATTTTTGCTTTTTGATTTTGATACAGATTCGGTATAATTTGTAGATCTCTACTATGTTTTTGGTCTTAGGAATACTTATAAGTTATTCATGTTGAACTCTGTCAAAAGCTTTTTTTAAATCTATGAAGCAAGCATATATGTCCTGATTCATATCCAGACATCGTTGTGTCAGAACATTGACTCCGAATAATGCTTCTCTAGTTTCCAGACCCTTTTTAAAATCCATCTGTGAATCACTTAGTTCTTGTTCTAATTTCATGTGGATTCTGTATGATTTTAAGGAAGGTTTTCAATTTGTGGCTCATTAACGCAATTTTCCGACAGTCATTGCAATCTTTAGCATTTATGATTTATGGAATCGTTACAAAAGTTGAGAGAAGCCAGTCTTTGGCTATGTGTTCCGTCTTGTATATGGGGTTAAAAAGGTCTACCAAGACATCAATCAATATTATCTTCATCAATTATCTTCAATAGTTTAATTGGTATTGCATCGGGTACTGGAGCTTTTCTACCTTTTGTGTGTTTTACGGCATAAATAACTTCTTCTTTCATTATTTATAAATGAAGTTATAAATAAAACACTTTCCAGCCCTCCGGCATTTATATTTCTATGTGGAGTATCAAAAAATAAAAAAGAAACCCGTATTAAAAATTTCAAAACCATAATGCCTTCAAATAGATTACGATTTTGGCAAAACCTTGAGAAAAATAAGGATTAATAAGATAATTCCTTTCGATATTTAATTTTTTTCTTTCGCATAAAATTTTCTTTAAGTTTTAGAATAATTAGCCTAATGAGCCATAAAATGCGAACAAAGCTAACGTAATAAACAATTTAGATTTTGTCAAGAGTTGGGAAACAGAGACCTTCTGTCTAAGAGTTTAAGAATGCTATTATAAAATGTCGATATGAGGAAAAATATGTTTACATGTCTTTCTTCTTCTTCTTCTTCTTCTTCTTCTTCTTCCTATGCCGTCTTCATTAAAGGAGGTTGGCGTTCATATTTCTAAAAGTATCTCTGTCTTTTGCTACGTGAAATAATTCGTCTACAGTCATGTCCAGTCTCGAATATTTCGCACCCATAACTTCCTCTTTCTACCTATTCCCTTTTTGCCATCGACCCTACCCTGCCTGTTGACCTGCAGAAGACTATATTTATCATTCCTTAGTATGTGTCCAAGGTATGCGTATAGTCTTGCTTACTTTTATTGTTCTTAACAATTTTTTGTTTTGACCCATCCTTCTCAGCACTTCCTTATTGGTGACCCTGGCAGTCCATGGAATTTTTAACATTCTCCGGTATATGCAAAGTTCAACGGCTTCAAGCTTCCTTACTATTTGCGCTTTTAACGTCCATGTTTTTACCCCGTACAATAGTTGAGACCAGACGTAACATTCAACAAACCTGAGTCTCAGCGCAGTATTCAAATTTTTGTCACAGAACATTTGCTTGAATTTTATGAACGCTGCCCTTGCCAGTTCTATTCGCGCCCTAATCTCTTGGTCTGGGTCTAATTTTGTGTCAATGTAAGCTCCTAGATATTTATATTTTGTCACTCTCTCTATTTGCTGTGTTAGTTGTTTATTATTTATTGGGCTCCTATACTATCATCAATTTGGTCTTATCTGTGTTGATGTCAAGTCCCATTTGAATGCATTTACTATTTATTGCATCTACTAAAGTTTGTAGTTGTTCTATACTCTCAGCCATAATTACCGTTTCATCTGTAAATCTCATGGTGTTTACGATTTCTCCATCATTTTGGCTTTACAACCCTGTGTGGGTCATAGCCTCCCCAAGAATTCTCTTCTAGTCGTCCCTATCCATCGCCTTTCTCCGCCAAGCACGTATTTCCATATTTCTCATATCTTACGATTTCTCCACCAATTATTATTGCCTCTTAGTTTTCCCATAAGCCTTTTCTGAATATGACCTTTGAGTACACGTTAAAAAGCGTCGGAGATATGATGCATCCTTGCCTGAACCCTTCTCGCAATGGGTATATTATTTGTTTCTATATAGTTCACATTTATTAGTGATTTCTGGTTCCAGTATTTAGCAATATTAAACTCAATGTCTTTTTTGTCTAAATTGCAATGCTGCACTTGGTCAAATGCCTCTCTAAAGTCTACGAAGCATAATATGCACTCTTGTTATATTCCCGACATTTCTTCAAGAGTACCGTTAACGCAAATAATGCCTCTCTTGTACCCGTGCCTCCTCTAAAGCCCAACTACATTAGATCTATCCGCTCCTCACATTTCTTATAAATTCGGTTTTGAACAATTTTCAAGAGCATCTTTAAAGGGTGGAACTGGAATTTGATCAGGACTCGGTGCGTTTATTTTTGTTTTGCATTCTGTAGGGTATGCTTTACTTCTGAGCTTAAAATTTGGAAGTATTGTTCTTCATTTACCTATATTCTCTTTATTTTCCCTCTCGTCATGGAACAGATGGATTATATATTGTTCCCATACTTCTTTTATTTTGCTCTATTCAGTAAGTATTCCTCCATTATTATCTCTTGTTATGAGATTAGATTATGTTCTTCTTTGTCTGGTGTTGCCTGTAAGTTATTTAATTTTTTTATGTAAGTTTAAACTATCATGTTTGTTGCTGAGTACTTCTTTCTTCTTCTTCTTCACGTGCCATCTCCGCTACGAAGGTTGGCTATCATCATGGCAATTTTGACCCTGGAGGCTGCCGCTCGGAACAATTGTATGGAAGTGCAAGCAAACCACTCCCTGAGGTTTCTTAACCATGACATTCTTCTCCTACCTTTGCTGCGCCTACCTTCAATCTTTCCTTGCATAATTATGTAATAATTAATAATTATGTATTATTAATTATGTATTATTATGTCAGTCGGTCAGATAGCTCAGCGGGCTGGGCGGCTGCCTCTCATTCGCTTCACTGTCGAATGGTTTAGTGGATGTGGGTCGAGCCCAAGCTCGGTGTACAGAAAACAAAAAGTCTAACGCAGCAGTTTAAAATTCTAGATGAATCTGCGGCTTAGACTAGGATATGCTGGGTTCTGATCGGCCTATGGTGGAGCAGTACGGCAAGAGATAAGGGCTTGCGGCTCGGTGATACTCCTCCATAGATCCCTACCGGACAGGCGTAACGCCTAAAAAACCGGATATATATATATATATATATGTATTATGTCCCAGGTATTGTAGTTTCCTCATTTTAACACTCAATACGACCTCCTTTTGTTTGTTCATCCTGTCTAATACAACTTGGTTAGTTATCTTATCCTTCCAGGAGATTTTTAACATTCTTCGGTACGCCCACATCTCAAATGCCTCCAGCTTACCCATACATTGCTTATTTAGTGTCCACGCCTCCACCCCATATAACAGGACCGAGAAAACATAACATTTAAGCATTCGTATTTTCAGCTTTAGGCTTAGGTTTCGGCTACACAACATTTGTTTCATGTTGTTAAAGGCACTGAGGGCTTTCTCTATTCTTATTCTTATTTCTCTGGTGTATTCGTTTGACTCGTTAATATTTGTTCCGAGGTAATTGTAATTTTGTACTCGTTCAATGAGATTCTGTCCTACATGTAAGTTGATACTATTGATACGTTTCTTTGTAATTATCATGAATTTGGTGTTTTTTGTATTCAGTGAGAGACCAAATTCTTCACTTGCTTCTACCACTTTGTTTAGTAATCTCTGTAGGTCGTCAATATTTTCTGCTATAAGCGCGGTATCATCAGCATATCGGATATTGCAAATGGGGTGACCGTTGATCTTTACTCCGGCTTTTTCGTTCATAAGAGCTTTTTTAATAACTTCTTTCGCGTAGACATTGAACAAGGTTGGAGACAACACACAGCCCTACCGAACACCTCTTTTGATCTGTATTCTATCTGATATCGAGCTGTTAATTCGTACTGTAGCTTCTTGTTTGTAGTATAGATTCCTTATCACTCGCATGTCCGTTGTATCAATATTTTTATTTTCCAGTATTTGCATCAGTGGCCTATTTTTTACTCTATCAAATGCTTTGTTATAGTCTAGGAAACACACAAATATGTCCTGATTTACGTCTAAGCATCGTTGTGTTAAAACATTAAAAGCAAGCAGTGCCTGTCTAGTTCCTAGTCCGTCTCTAAAGCCAAATTGAGAGGGTCCGATGTCAACTTCCAATTTTTTATATATTCTTCGATGAATGATTTTTAAGAAGACCTTTAATATATAACATATGAGACTGATGGTGCGATGTTCCGAGCAGTGTCTCGCATTAGACTTTTTGGGTATGGCTATTATTGTTGTTAGTAGCCATTTATTAGGTATGATAATAGATTTGTAAATGCTGTTAAATAGTTCCACGATCTTTATTAAGTTGTTGAGTACTTCTAGTTCCTGTCTATTCCTCCTTAGCCTTTCTTATTTCATATTTTTGAATTTATTCTTGATGGTTTTATATTTGTGTCTTATATATATATATATATATATATATATATATATATATATATATATTATATATATATATATATATATATATATATACATATATATATATATATATATACATATACGAAGAATGATCACAGCTGTCCAATTATTAATTAGTATAATGGTAAGGTTGATTCAGCTGCTAACCCAATCAACCTTACCATTATATATATATATCTATATATATATATATATATATATATATATATATATATATATATATATATATATCTCTGTTACATGGAGTATAAAAAGGCATTTAACCGAATAATTCAGATCAAACTCATTGACTTAGTTACTAGATGAGGGTTACACCCACGAAATATTAATTTTATTAAAAATATGTATTGGAAACATATAGGCGAAAACTCTTCAGAGCCGAAAAATAAAAACAATTACCTTCTTGCTTTAGTTTTTGACACGATTTTATAAAAAATTATGACCACCCTGATAATCTTCCAATATAATATAAAATTTAAACGAACTACTGTTCCACTAATAATCTTCAAACAGGGTATAGTTTACTTTTATTTGAACGTTGATTTATTCTCGATTTTATAGACTAAAAGTTAAAAGTTAATAAAATAAACAATTTTACAAGGAAATGCAATATTTTTTCCAATAAACAAAATCTCTCTATCCCAAATTCTTACCACCTTATTTATTTCTAGTTCCTTTTTGCAGTTGAGTTCACCTCTGGAAAACCACCCGTCAGACATTTATAGTCCCATTTCAGTTTTACGGCAATCAAGTGTAGTTTTCGCTTTTCCGTCCCTAATAGAATTAATGTAATGGCACATTACAGCTAAAGGTGTGGCGAAAGGATAAAAGGAACTCATCTTTTCCTTCAACATACTTGCAATTCACAACTCCCTTTCATTCGACCAATTTGTGCTGTACTTAGAGGATACTAATATCAAGTCTGCTACTTGGATACCTAAAATAAAATAAGGGATTCACTTAACAGATAATCTTAATGATACTTTTCGGTTATTTAAAAAAAATCAATGAAAACTAGAAAAATTTTGAGTTTTTTAAATGGCACAAAGTTAAGAGATAAAAATTACTTATGAAACGTAAAATTAAATTTACCAGAATGATAGTAATAACATGTTTATTTTCTCTAGTACGTCTTTGATAAACTAAAAAGACAAAAAAACTATTTTGTATGATATCACACACTATCCCAATGTAAACCATTAAAGTCACATTCACATCATCTGGATCACCAATCAATATACATAACAAATTTAACCAACCACATCCTAAGATTAAGATATTTTCCTGGTAGATGGAAGGAATCATTATCATCCAGCCGAATTTTCACATCCATTGTTGAATATAGGCCTCCTCCAAACGTCTCCAGTTCTCTCTATCTCTAGCTGCTGCAATCCAGTTTGTTTCTATTCTCCTTAGGTCGTCGGTCCATCGGTGGGTAGTCTGCCTCGACTTCGCTTGTCGGCTCTTGGTCTCCACTCCAATAATCTCTTTGTCCATCTTCCGTCTTCCATTCTAGCAACATTTCCAGCCCACCTCCACTTTTGTTTATTGATTCTCAGTATAATATCGTCTACGCCAGTTCGTCGGCGTATCTCCTCATTTCTTACGCGATCTTTCAAGGTCAGGCCCAGCATTGATCTCTCGATTCGCCTTTGTGTTACCCTCAGTTTTTCGGCAGTAGGTTTCGTTAAAGTTAAGGTCTCTGTTCCGTAGGTCAAGACTGGTAAGATGCATTTGTTAAATGTCTTCCTTTTCAGGTGAATTGGGATATTTGTTTTAAAAATGTCTCTCATCCGTCCATATGTCGCCCATCCCAACATGATTCGTCTATTTAGCTCGCAGGTTTGGTTATCACTGGTTATTCTAATTTCATGACCCAAGAATGTGTATTTATCGATTAATTCTACCTTGTTGTTATTGATCTGTATCTCTTCGCTGGGAACCATATTGGTCATCATTTTGGTTTTTTCGAAGTTTATCTCCAGCCCAGTTTCTTGTAGTATGTCATTCAGTTCTTGGAGCATGTCTTTGATCTCTCCCAGATTATCTGACAGAAGCACGATATCGTCCGCAAAACGTAGATGGTTTAATCTTTCTCCATCGATGGATATTCCTTTCTGTTGCCATGTTAGTTTTTTAAATGCATACTCAAGAACGGTAATGAACAGCTTTGGTGACATGGTATCACCTTGCCTGACTCCCCTTTTTATCTTTATTTTATTAGTTGCAGAATATAGACTTCTGGTTGTTGTGGCATTTTCATATATATTTTTAATTATATTACAATATCTGTAGTCGATTCTGCAATCTTGTAGTGCTCTTAAGATTTACGGTAGTTCCACTGTATCAAACGCCTTTTTAAAGTCTACAAATATCAATGCCAAGGGACGGTTATATTCGTTAGTTTTTTCTATTAGGGTTTTTAGGAACTGCAGGTGATCGTTTGTGCCGTAATTAGGGCGGAAACCAGCTTGTTCCCGAGGTTGGTAAAAATCCAGCTTTGTCTCTAATCTATTCGTTATTATTCGGGTGTATAATTTATAAAGATGGTTAAGGAGACTGATTGGTCTGTATCTTTTCAGGTCTGCTATATCTCCCTTTTTGTGTAAGAGTACAGTTATTGAATTATTCCACTTTGTTGGGATATTTTAATTCCATAGCAATAGATTAAATAGCTTTTGAATTTTAGCTATCAGTACTGAGCCTCCTATCTTTATCGCTTCCGTGACGACACCGTGCTCCCCCGGAGCTTTGTTATTCTTCATCTTTTTTAAGGGCTTGTAAATTTCGCTCAAGGAGATCTCTGGAATATCTTTGGAACCCTGATTTTGAACCTTCCTCTGTTGATATTCGACTATTTCTAGAGTCGATTGGTTGCTATATAATGTCTCATAGAATGATTCCACAATTTGTAACAAATGTTCTCTTTTTGATGTGATGTTGCCATTTCTATCCTTAAGTTTGACTATTTGTTTATTTCCATTTGTGAGTTTGCGTCTCATTTTCATACTCTTATTTTCCTCAATGGTTTTGATGATTTTCTCATCTTTGTATTTTCTTAGTTCTTGAATGGAAGGAATCTCACGTAATGTTGATCGAAAAACCGGGAAAAAATATCACATCTCCACAAATTTATCGGCCGATAATCTTATTACCAGCAAAGGGCAAAATTGCAGGGTGGTTCATACTAGTTAGGTTAAAACAAGAATCAGAAGAAATCGGAACAATACCTAATGAACAGCTCGGATTCAGATCCGGACACTCATGTAAACTTTAGGTACTGCGCCTAGCAGAATATATCACAAAAGAGTTCAATGAGAAGAAATATACAGCAGCTACCTTTCTAGATACCGGTAACGCTTTTGACAGAGTATGACACGAAGGCCTGCTGTATAAAATAAATTAATATGGTTCTAGTGAGACGATGACATATCTTTTGTTTGCAGGACCAAGCCAGATCTAGCAACAAGACACCTACAAAGGACACTTAGCGAACTACAAGATTGGTGTATACAGTGAAAGATAGCTATCAATCCTAACAAAACAAGTCCGTCATGTACCAAAAAAGAAGAGGTGGACCAAATGGGGTTTTATTTCACTCAGATCTTCACAGAACACGTTAAATAAACTGTCCAGAATGCTAAAATAATGATTAACTAACTAATTAAAGTCAACTGTCATCAGTGATAGGTCTGGAGAGTAAACTTAGATTTAAAACTCTGAATATACCTAAGTACGTTCCATTGAGGTACGTATTTAGTGACTACTGAGGACAAAAGAGAATCCTGAGAACAACGAACGAAAAAAGCACAGGTGATTTTCAACGATCTTAGATACCATCCTAAGAGAATATTAAGATAGTTGACAGACTATGACGAAAATCAAAGAACAGTACGTAGGCGGCGAAGATGGCAGATATCTGGATATAGAGAAGACCCAGAAGAACAGTAAAGAAATGATAGCCATGCAGTAGTCTAATAAATACAGAAGACAGCAGAAAACCCAAAAAAATACCCTAAGCTAATCTTTTATTTATTTTATTAAGTTCTTTTTATTTTTAATACTAATAACCTTCAATTACAGCAGCCATGAAGCGCCAATACAATACAAAAAAGTATAGTGAATGCTGATCAGCAGCAAAGCACAAAAGCTCTTCAGCTAAAAGACCCTTCAGGTAAGTCAAAACAACCAAGTTCGCGGAACTTGAGCATCGAGGTGACGTACTGATAATCGTGGGCTAGATGGCCAGACTTTTCGGGCGCGAGGAGAATAAAAATGATTTTGCTGATTCGGCAACTAAGTGACCGAGCATGCACTATCCGACATAGGTCGGTCACTCGCTGTCCGGAACACACATTTTGGGATACAAGTCCAAAGTCATGTAAAAATTAACTTCAGTTATTTATAGAGAAAAGCCCTTCTAGCTACCCCTAAAATCAGGTAGCTTAACCGCATAAAGTAAAGCAGAGAATATTCCATTACCCAGTGCATTCAAAGTAACTTTCAGTACAAAGCCTCCTTATTTATTATGTCATGCGATAAGAAGGGGTGGTTGGTTATAGCTTGAGGATCAGAGAGGTATCACTCCATTACGGAGTGTGACTGGTTTGGTATTCAAACATGTAGGTCCCTCTGTTCCTTTGGAATACTTTTTTACCATCAAATGGTATTTCAAACTTTTTAATGTATTACGTACTATCAAAGTTCTTAACTGAATAGGTTCTAGAGTGTGTTATAGTAAAGTATTTACCTATAGTCCCATATAATACTTTACTATGTATATCATTCAAAAATTTGCGAGTATTATTACAGTATCACGTAGGCAGCAACAAAAATTAAATATAAAGTAATCGTGTATTACTTTATGAGGCGGAGAAGCATGACTTTTCTTAACGCGCCCGATATTACGCGTCGAACGAAGTGAGGCGCGTAATAGAGGGCAAGTCAAGAAAAGTCGCTTCTTTGCCGAATAAAGTATACTATTTTTTCTTCAAACGTAGCAATTTCCAACCATAAATAGTACAATTCATACGCTATTTTTACTCGAAATTAACTGTGACAACTATTAAAGTCGTCTAGATGTTAGAAATTCAAAAAATTTTAAACCCTCATGATTTGCCAACATCGGGAATGATTGCTGAAAGTTGTTCTCGACCATTAGTATCATCAACAATTACCAATGCGTATCAAGAGTCGGGAACATTTTTGCACCGTTTCAATTTTAAAAATGCCTCATTAAATAATTGTACTTTTAATATTACTATAAATAAAAATGATGTTTAATTGTTGTTAATGGCATTTGTATTGTTGCTTTGTGACATGTTTCATATTGTTGACATGACAACATTTTTCCCTTCGCCGTAAAGAAATGGGAAAAAAACTGCTGCCAGCGGAGACATTAAACTTTGACAGGATCAAGTTAGATAAGTAATGTCATCATTATTTGACGTTTGAAGAAAAAATTAATTAATAAAATACTATGTTACTGTAGTATTGGTATAGAAAGTGCTAATTTTGTTACTCATTTACATTAATATCACCAAGAGTCAAATCATCAGCCAGCAGCTAACAACTTAGTGATGGAGTTTAAATATTTAGGCATTTCACTATCTAGAAGATCAAATGAACAGAGCAAACAGAGCCGCAGGTTGCCTGAGTGAAACAATAATGAGAAATAAAAATAACGGGTAAAAAAATAAAAGGCACAATTTACAAAACAATCATCAGAGCAATAATGACATACGTGGCAAAAACACGACCTGATACAGAGAGAAAAAAAATGATATTAGAAAGAGCAGTGATGAAAATATTTAGAAAAATTAATGATAAAAAGAAGAAGAACAAGAAGAAGAAAAAACAGTTTTTAATTATATCATTTAAAACTATACTCCAATTTTATTTTTAACCAGCGTTTAAAGTTTTAATATTAACTAAATTTACTAATAAATCATATTTATTATATTTTATTATTAATTAATTATTTAGTCTGACTTTGACAGGTCTTTCAGAAGTAAACAACGTATGCTTGGCAGCAATGCACACGAATTATACAGCGTACCTTTGTTGACACGTTAACAAGTGGCATTAGGGCAAACAATGTGTTGAATTATTTTAAAATAACGTATTTTATTTAAAATATACATAAGAAATATATAAAAAATACACATGTCAATCAATTTTAAAAATGTTATTTAAATTTTCTCTCTCTCTTTAATCCTGACCCCCAGGGGGAGTGTAGTGGTCGACGTGATGTCGTGTATTGTCCGTCTCCAGAGATCTCTGTCTTTGGTCATTTCTTTTAATTCATGCATAAGTCTTTGGCATATTCCTGTAATTTGATCTATCCATCTTGTTAGGGATCTTCCTCGTGATCTTCGGCCTTCTACCTTTCCTTGTATTATGAGTCTTTCCATGTTTTCTGTGTTTGCTCTCATAACATGCCCAAAAATATTTTAATTGTTGGAGATGGACTTTACTATAGAGTCGTTGGCTAACTTTTAGCTCTCTTAAAATGAATTATTTGTTCTACGGTCGGTCCAAGAATTCGTAACATTCGTCTCCAACAGAACATTTCAGTGGCATCTATCTTTCTTCTCTCCGATTGTCTCAGAGTCCAAGATTTACATCCGTAGGTCAGTATTGGGAATATTAAGCAGTTGATCAACATCATCTTTATCGCTCTTGAAATTTGACAGTCCTTCCATATTTTGGTCATTTTTGCTGTGGCTACTTTTGCTAGATCACATCTACGTTTAATCTCTTCTTGTAATAACTCTGTGTTTGTGATTAATGATCCCAGATATAAGTATGAGCTTACAACCTCGAACCGGTCAATTTTGGTTATGTGTGGATGATTGTTGTGTAGTCTATCCACTATCATGATCTTTGTCTTTGATATGTTTAATTGCAGACCAAATATTTGACTTTCGTTTTCGATCAGTCGTATGAGTTTTATCAGCTCTGCTTGACTATTTGCAAGAAGGGCTGTGTCATCTGCGAAACGTAGGTTGTTTAGTTTATGACCATTTATTGAGATTTAAATTTTAAAAACCCAGAAATCATTTTATTTTTATGTTTATATTCTATATGTTTCTCAATAATATTTTATACTACTGTATTGTTAATTAAACATAATTTGATTAAAAACTTAGACGTTTCCACAAATTAAAAAACAAAACTAAATACAACTCTTAAACTTTTACAAACTTCATTATCAAGTTCCTTTCCAAAAATTTTATTGATAACAACTCTCAATTCTTCAAAACCTAATTTTGTATAGCCATTTTTTGTTATGTCAGGACCTGTCATTAAAGAAACAAATTTCATGACGAAGTAGTTTATTGTCTCATTAGAAGTTCACGAAGGTCTACGTAATTAAAATCAGGAAATGAAACAATAAAAGAGTCATGAAACAATCAATCATGTTTTTCATTAGTGCAAAGTTTAATCGATCCATTCGTTTCGTTAGGAGGTTAAATTGAACACACTACCCTCGTAGTGAAAAAGACAAATGGACAGATTCGGACTTCGAACAATCATTTATGACACCCACGAACTAAGGCATTCATTAATTATAAGAATAGGCAATTTGTTATATACCGTAATCTATATTTAACGCCATCATCGAAAAAACGAATTACAAAAATAATTTTTATACCAGCTTATAATAAGGATTCATATTCAATTTGTTTTGTTTATTTATATACTTTAAATTGGTGTTGACTAAAGATCATTTATTATTGTTACTTTTAATTTTATTTAAATTTTTCTATTGCTGTTAACCCAATGCTGCAGAAATTATTACAAACATTAAATAAAAGATATTTTTATGTATTGTGATTTTTATTGGGTCATATAAAAGGCATTAGTTCATTTAACCCTAGAGTTCTAAAGGAAGAAGAGCAAATGCCAGAAGAGCATTCCAAAGAACCAGAGAACAAGAATTCAAGGAATACAAAGACATCCTATCCGAAGAAATAAGAGTAAGACTGAGAAGTCTTACTGAAAATCAATGGTACAACAACATCAGAAGAGCAGAAGAAAGCCATGGAAAAGTTTGGAAAATGTTGAAGGCAAGAAGAAGAGGAAAACAAAAGATGCCACAAATCATGGACAACGAGGGAATATACTACGACACCCAAGGAAAAGTAGACGCAATTTCAAGAAAGATGGCAGCCACACACAGACAAAACCAGGATATGTCGGATGCAAGAACAAGAAGGCAAGTCGAAGAAGAATACAACAGGATCAGAAGAAGAAACGAATTCTATATAGACGAAGAAGACCACACCAGCCCAAACGAAGTTGCAAAAATCATCAGAAAGCTAAAAGGAAGCAGAGCTCCAGGAAAAGAAGGAATCCACAACATCACCCTCAAGGAACTCCCGAAGAAGATCATAGTACAACTGTACTATATCTTCAAATACTGCCTAAAAAAAAGGACATTTTCCGAACAACTGGAAGCACGCCAAAATCATACCCCTACTGAAACCAAGGAAAGACGGAAGGAGACCAGAAAGCTACAGACCCATATCACTCCTGGAATCGATGGGAAAAATCCTGGAAAAAATCATCTACAAGAGACTGATGAAACACACAGAAAGAATAGGAATCATACAAGAAGACCAGTTCGGATTCAGAAAAGAAAGAAATTGCGAACTCCAACTTGCAAGAATAATCAGCGAAGCGAAGATAAAATTCAACAGAAAACAGAAGACAGGATTAGCCATACTGGACATAGAAAAAGCTTACGACACGGTTTGGAAGAAGGCATTAATCTACAAGATGGACAAGGCTAGACTTCCGCACTATTTAATTAATATTTGTGATATTTATTTAACTAACAGAACTTTTCAGGTAGCAGCTGGACAAAAGATGTCAACAATCCAACAAATCCAAGAAGCGATGCCTCAGGGCAGCATTTTATCACCTATTTTATATAACATTTTTGTTGCAGATCTTACAACAGATCCTAGGACTTCCACAGCCCTGTATGCAGACGACACAGCAGTGTATGCATCTGGAAAAGATGAAAGAAGAATCATAGATAACATGGAGTACCACTTTGAAAAAATCACGGACTTTACGGAGAAATGGAAAATCAAAATCGCAGAAAGACGCAGTTCATTATATTCACCCAGGAAAAACGACCTCCACAGAACGAAATCACAGTAGGAGGCAACAGAATTCAGGAAGCAGAGACGGTCAAATACTTAGGTGTCCATCTCGATAGAAGACTCAATTTCCGGGTGCATACACAAAAAACTAAGGTAAAAGCTAATGCTGCTAAAAAACTGATACTTCCTTATATTTTTAGGTCCAGTCCACTGTCCAAGGCTAAGAAGATCCAACTCTACCAAGCATATGTTAGGTCGGTGATTCTGTATGCTGTACCAGTTTGGAGCTCCATTGCGGAATCCAACTGGAGAAAGTTAGAAGCAACTGAGAACTCATGCTACCGAATCATCGACGGAACATCATGGGAGGAGTTACCAATGCCACCATAAGGAACAGACTAGGATACACGCCACTGAGGGAGGTGGCCGAGAACAGAACCAGGTGGTTCTTCAACCAGGCCACAAGAAGACTGCGAAAAACCAGGGATATCCTCGAGAAAAACAGGATCCAGAGGATACACCGAGAAACTCATCGACTCATTGACCATATGATCAGCGACTAGAATCAGGCTTGCGGGGAAGTATGTACGTTGCCGATACTGTACCTACAGAAACAGACGAGGACACCACCCAGGAAGACCCAGGAACCGAGAGGAAGAAGATCCAAATGCTGGCTGTGCAAGAGCGGAACGCAGAAGAAAGAAGACTAAAATTTTTGAAAATTTGACATGTAAATTATTTGAGATATGGCAATAAATGTTTTTATTTTTATTATAAACCCTAAAATACTAACGTTTCTTTAACATATTATTATGTAAATGCTAACTATACGTAAATTTTACGTACTCACTGATTTAGGTCTGGTATTTTCTTTTCTTTTTTTCTTTTCCGTGGCCAGTCTCAGCTTTTGTGGAGGAAGAGTTCTGAACTAAGTAGAGATTCTTTAGCGCTCCGCAGAAGACAGACTGAGCTGGGAAGTCCTCAACCCCGACACGGCAAGTCCGATATGGCTGATAGGGAACGTTCTGTGTATTATACAGGATAGGTGCGATTAATGTTCGCCAAATAAGTACCCGCGGATCAACTGAGGACATGGTATAGGGCAACAGCTATGTAATTCCAAGGCTGGGGAAGAATGAGTTCTTAATAGGCTTGGAATCAGATACTTATGGGCGACAATCATATATTGGTTTAATCAGTTATAATACTGCAGTGTGTAAGGCAAGAAAAAACCAACACACTTAATATTCTCAAGGTATTATAACTATGGCAAGTTACGGAAAACAAAGACCCCTAGTCCGAGGTAGACCTTAGATGGTCAAGGGGTGCTAAGAATCCCCATGACAAATGCTAGAAACCACCCAAAAGGGAAAAACAAAAATTATACGTTAAAAATTGGAACCTGGAATACAAAATCTCTCTTTATGCCAGAAAAATCTCATAACATAAAAAGAAATGGGAAAATTCATGAGAAATGAAAAGAATGGGAGTCAATATTCTCGGAGTCGGTGAAGTTAGATGGTCTGGATCTGGACAGACATACATCGATAACCATGTAATATACTATGCTGATAATGACGATCCTTATCATTATCACGGATTGGCATTTATAGTGGACCAGAAAAGCAGTAGATGTATAAAGAAATGAAAGATATAAGAAATGATAGAGGAGAAACACTAATGATCGCAAACACCTGCTTTATACGACCAAAAAGAAGATTATATACATGGAAAGCACCGGCCGTAATCAAAGCCGCATAATAAGAAGCCAGATTGATTATATATTAATTGACAAACGTTGTTGAAATAAAATCAGAAAATTTAAAACATATCCCGAGGCGAACATCGGTTCCTACCACAATCCTGTTGTTGCTAATGTTTCAATTAAAAACTGAAATTGTATCAATAGAAAGTATTGATACAATTTCAAAACAACAATCACAACTAAACAAAAAGAACAACTACAAAACAACATCAGAAAAACAAAGAATACATAAATGGAAGAAGAAATCCTAGAACTGATGGACATAAGGAGATCTTACAAAAATCAGTGTGAAGAAAAATCTAAAGAAATGATGAGCAGCAACTGTGAGGAACTGGAAGATTTACTAAAAAAGCATGACTACTTTAATGCATACAAAAATATTAAGTCAGTCACAAATATAAAGGAAAAAATCACTACAACAACTTTAGTAGATGATAACAACAAAATAGTATCTAGTCCAGAAAATGAAGGAGATATGTGGGAAAAATACATCAAAGATCTGTTTGATGATAAGATATTAGAACCACAAATGAATATAGTACAAGAAACAATACTTGATATATTAACATCGGAAGTTACAAAAATAATTAATACGGCAAAGCCACGAAGAGCCTCAGGCCCAGATGAAATATACGTAGAGATGATAAAGCTTATCAATTAAGAAAATCTTTAGACGTTAACACTATTACTTAACAAAATATATACTACTGGAATCTCCAGAGAAGACTGCCTTAGATTGACATTTATACCTATACCCAAGAAAAGTAAAGCAAATAGATGCTTACAGTTCAGATTAATTAGCCTAATGGGCCATTTTCTGAAAATTTTTCTCAAAATTGTATATCAACGAATATACAGAGAATGCGAAAGAAAGTTGAGCGACAATCAATTTATATTTCGTATGGGTCTTGGTACAAGGGAGGCATTATTTGGCCTCCGGATATTACTACAAAAATGCCGAGATCAGCAAAAAGACCTGTTTTCCTATTTTGTTGACTACGAAATAGCGTTTGATCGAGTAAAACACACAGATCTCATAGAAACCCAAACACAACATGGTATAGACCATAAAACTGTAGCACTTATTAACAAACTATATTGAGATCAAAGGCGTCGATCAAAATAGACAATCGTCTGACAGCAGAATTGCTAATAAAAAGAGGAGTTCGTCAGGGCTGTGTACTTTCTCCACTGTTATTTAATATATATCCAGAAAAGATCTTTCAAAATGCCCTCGAACATATTGAAGAAGGAATAAATATCAACGGAGAATACGTAAATAACTTAAGATACGCAGACGACACCGTCATTATTGTGAATAGTGCTGAGGGTTTACAACGACTTTTGAATGTCACAACCGGAGACCGAGATAGCTTGGGACTAAATATAAACACAAATAAAACAAAAGTAGTGGCTGTTACACGTGCACCAACTATATCTATATCTTTTTCTTCTTCACGTGTCATCTCCGCTACGAAGGTTGACTATCATCATGGCAATTTTGACCCTGGAGGCTGCCGCTCGGAACAATTGTATGGAAGTGCAAGCAAACCACTCCCTGAGGTTTCCCAACCATGACATTCTTCTCCTACCTATGCTGCGCCTATCTTTAATCTTTCCTTGCATAATTAGTTGTAACAGTTGATATTTATTCCCACGTGTAATATGTCCCAGGTAATGTAGTTTCCTCATTTTAACACTCAATACGACCTCCTTTTGTTTGTTCATCCTGTCTAATACAACTTGGTTAGTTATCTTATCCTTCCAGGAGATTTTTAACATTCTTCGGTATGCCCACATCTTAAATTCCTCCAACTTACTCATACATTGCTTATTTAGTGTCCACGCCTCCACCCCATATAACAGGACCGAGAAAACATAACATTTAAACATTCGTATTTTTAGCTTTAGGCTTAGGTTTCGGCTACACAACATTTGTTTCATGTTGTTAAAGGCACTGCGGGCTTTCTCCATTCTTATTCTTATTTCTCTGGTGTATTCGTTTAACTCGTTAATATTTGTTCCGAGGTAATTGTAATTTTGTACTCGTTCAATGAGATTCTGTCCTACATGTAAGTTGATATTATTGATACGTTTCTTTGTAATTATCATGAATTTGGTCTTCTTTGTATTCAGTGACAGACCAACTTCTTCACTTGCTTCTACCACTTTGTTTAGTAATCTCTGTAGGTCGTCAATAATAGATTATATCTATATAAGCTATAACAAACATATAGAACCAGTACAAAGATTCCAGCATCTTGGTTACTGGATAACAAACGATTTTGAGCACGAGGTCGAAATACGTGCTCGTATAGAATAAGCTAGGTCCGCATTTTAACGAAGAAAAAATTCCTTATAAACTTTACGTTATCGTTCTATATCCGATACCAATTTGTAAAAACGTTTATTTATTCCGCATTGCCATACGGAGTGGAAACATGGACTCCCGGAATTACAAGTATGAGGCGTATAGAAGTCTTTGTGATGTGGGTTTTTCAAAGGATGCTAAAGATCTCTTGGACAAAGCACGTGACCAACAACGAGGTGCTAAGAATAATGGGTACTGAGAGAGAACTTCTAAATATTGTAAAAAATAGAAAAAGGAGTTATTTAGGACATACTTACAGAGGAGAAAAATACAACTTCCTACGACTTATAATGGAAGGAGAAGTGAAAGGAAGAAGAGGTGCAGGAGGAAGAACATGCTCCTGGTTGAAGAATGTAAAAGACTGAATAGGCATGTAAACACATTCGATACTAAGAACAGCTCAAGATAGAGACCAATTTACTGTAGTTATAGTCAACTTTCAGTAATGGAGAAGGCACCTTAGGAAGAATTTTTTTTTATTTTATATCTAATTAAGACAAATTAGTAAAAAACATTGAAATAATAATAGTCCAAACTTAAACAACATAAAATAGATACTTTCAACACAGAACAGAATCTTATAATAACATGTACACGATAAACCTGTGCGTATAGTAAACATTACAAATATAGAAACGATAACCTTCCGTTGATGTACACACTTCTAAACATTTTTATTTGATGCTCTCCACACAAGGCACTCCCACACTTGTAACATTTTTTGGTAGTTGTCATTCGTTCCTTTGCTGTAGAGCATAAACTACAGTAAGTCCGTTTTCCTTTCCCTTGGAGACCTCGGTGATCTTCAGCAACATAAGATAAATTCAAAAGCATGGAAAGACTCTCTTTGAGAGTTTTTGATAAAGTTGGTACTATTTGGAGTCTTATTTGTTGCCACGACTTTGTTAATTGTTCATAAAGTTTCAGCATAAAATTTATTATTATCTTGATAATCGCTCCTATTTGTTTTTAGTTGCATTGGGATGATAGATTATAAAAGCGTTTTAAGGTTAAAAGCCACCTTTTAGAGTTCCTATTACAGCCAATGTTCTGAGACATTTGGTCAAAGTCTTTAGTTGAATTATATGTATGAATTATTTCGGGACTTGTTGTTTCATGATTAATGTTTCCAGAAAAATGCATAGTTGAAAGTGGAAGAACTTATCCTGCTTAGGTTTATAAGATAATTGTCATGTTTTTATCGTATCATTGTCAAATTGTAAGAGAAAGACAATAATAATTTTATTCGCAAAAGGGATGCTGGAAAACCAGTCGTCCATTGTAACATTACGTCTACTACCATGTAAAGGTCTTGTCAGGCTTGAAAAAAAATTTTCTGCTAAAAGACTGCCGTTGGTTACAGTGGATGTACCCATATACGGTGTTGCATTTATTACATATTTCGTAGCCACATTGCAAACCATAAGTATTTTTATGCCGTATTTACTAGGTTTATTTGGCATATACATGCGAAATGGACACCTGCCACGAAATCCTAGGAGTTATTCGTCGATTGTCACATATGAACTTCTTCTTCTTCTTCTAACGTGCCCTATCAAGTCCCCTTGACGTTGACGATTAACATGGCGAAACTGTCTCTGTCTCGAGCTATTCTAAATAGTTGCTCAGCTTTCTTTATTCCTGTCCACTCCCTGATATTCTTCAACCAAGAGGCCTGCTTTCTACCAATTCCTCATATGAACACATATGAACTAGCTTTATAATTTTTGACGCAGTTTTTAATAAACAAATTCCAAATTTTAGATATTGGAGTAAAACTACTTTCTTCTTAGACATTCCATGAGAATTGTATATTTAACTTTGTCGAGTAACTTTATAAATTATATACTAATAACAGTAAATCATGAGATATCAGATATCAATTTGACTTCAGTCAATCCAATAATGTCACTGTCCTGTTTACGTTTTGGTAAGTTTTTTATATATCATGACAAAGGCCGAAACATATCTATGTATAAACAATGGCTAATGCTAGTTAAGAATAAGCGATTGAAGAAAAGCTAATGATGTTTTTGGATTCAACGCTTGAAAGTCACTTAAAAAATCAAAACATCAAAACATGTTTTTACCTTTGACAAAAAAAATCACTTGATCATATGTGTAAAAAATAATTATATTAAATAACCAATATACTCATAATAAACTAACATTTTTATTTTCCGTGTTACTCATTTATCTAATTGACGAAAAAATAGTAAAAATCTTGGAGTGTAATTCTCCCACCACTTCACTCAGTGCAATAGCGAACATTTTCATTAGAAAAAGACCCTCAATCGCTATATCAACCAAACACGAAACTTACCTAAGCAGAAGCTTCGTGTTAGAAATTCCAGTGAAAAGTAATACAAGAAGTAATGAAAGAAGTAGCAAAGACGATTAAAAAAAGTGTTAATCCAGGCAGCAGGGTCTTTATCTCTGGGATTTTCTAGATTAAGTATTTTTCTCGGCGTTAAAAAGAGAAATTTGGTTTGCATAAATTGTAATTATTTACTACAAAACAGATACAATTATATTAAGATAAAAAGTGTGATTTCAAATAATTTGAATGATAAAAAACTGTTTCTTAAACTATGATATTTTTTAAACTAATATTGTATTAAGAAAGACGTCTAATTTGATTTAGTAGTATATTCATCTTGTTCTTCTTTTTTCTTGTATGTAGGCTTTAAAGCCCGTTTCTTTTTCAATATTAGCCTGCTGATTAGCCTGCTAATTGTTTAAATTAGCGCCCCATTTTTTTTGGTCTGTAATACTTCTTCGATCATTTGGTGACTTAGATGTCATACATTTGGTTTTTTTTGATGATATTATCATATTGTATTGCTTGGCTGTTGTATTAAAGATTTGTGTTAATATTTAGAGCTCGTCCTCTGTCTCGGCGATTAATGCGGCGTCGTCTGCATAACATAATATTTCGATTTCTTTGTTTCCCATTTTGTAATCATGATCTTTACATTGTGCTTGTACTATTTCGTCCATTATTATATTAACGAGAAGACAGATTAACGAGTCACCCTTTCTGACTCCAATTTGTACTGGTATAAACTGTGTTAGTTTTGCGTTTATGTTTGCCTATATTTGATTATGGAAGTAGATGTTTTCGATAATTTGTATAATATTAATTGGTATGTTTCTATTATACAATAGGTGTAAGACGTCTTCAACTTGGATGCAATCGAAAGATTTTGTCAGGTCTATCAAACATAGATATGCTCGTTTACTTTTTTGCTTTTCTGTAATTGCTTTTAGTACAAATACGGCGTCTACGTAAGATCTTTTAGATCTGGATCCTTGTTTTTCTTTTAATAAAGATGTTAGTTTATTGATTATGTTAGTTCGGACTTTTGTGGTAAGCCTAAGTGCGGTAAAATTAATGAGAAAATCCCACTAGTTGGCTGTATATTGTCGTTAAAAAAAACACAGAAGTTAAAACACTTCACACTTGTATTGTGGTATAAAAACACATAGTTAAAACATTAAAAAAAAGTGTCGTCAAAATTTATGTACTAGCATAACGTTTTTGATCTGAACAGATGATCCTCAGTGCCTTATGTAATTGAAGCTGTGACCTCCATATATAGGTTTACATCATTCCAAATTTTAAATTTTATTTATGTTGTGACTCTAGGTCGATAGCAATGGATACAATTTTAATACTTTAGGGACTGCATGTCTCCCTGCTCGATTTTTAACACGTGGTACTGGTACGTGGTACGTATCGTGACCACGTACGTGGTACGTGGTCAGTTAAAACTACAGTTTGGACCAATATTTTATCCATTGTCATCGACCTAGAGTCACAACATAATTAAAATTTTAAATTTGGAATGATGTAAACCCATATAAGGAGGTCACAGCGTTAACTTTATTGTTAGCTTCAATTATATAAGGCACTGAGGATGATCTGTTCAGATCGAAAACGTTATGCTAATACATGTTGACGACAATTTTTTAAAAAGTTTTAACTATGTGTTTTTATGCCACAATACAAGTGTGAGGTGTTTTAACTTCTGTGTTTTTTTCCTAAGTGTGGTGTTCAGTAGATTTATACCTTTATAATTATTGGGGTTTTTTTTATCTCCTTACTAATATATTACGGTTTATTAAAATATTAACAAAGGTTTAATTGAGACAGTATCGGCAATGGTCACCAAAATAATAAACAAGATAGTTGTTCAAGCACTCACCTCATAATTGGAAAAAAGCTACAGCAGTTAGACCTGATGATATTTTTGGGAAAGTTTGGACTTTGAAACTTTACTAGACTTGGGAAACAGTTAGCTAACAGGTTTTTTTAATGAAACTCTGAAAGAGGTACAAATGCCAGACGAATGGAACAGTAGTACCTGTTTACAAAAACAAGGGAGATTGTAACGAAAAGGCTAATAAAAGTAGGTGGCAAAAAGGCAGTCGCTCACCAAGGCTTTATAAAGACCACGTTGCTCAGTGTGGAAGCTTTATTGTGGGTGAGTAAAGATATAGATTAATAGAAAAGTAACAGATATATAAATGACAGTAAAAAAAAGATAGATAATAATTAGATAACAGTTTGACAAAAGAAAAACAAGAAACACTGAATGCAGCTAAACTGTAAAATAAAGAGGCCACCAATAACTCTTAACCAGAAAGTCATAAAGAATACAAAATAGTCAGAAAACCTATTAAAGAAAATTATAAAAATCGATATTTTTGCCTATAATCTGTAAAAACGGTTATTATTATAATAAAATAATAAGTTTTAACAAACATTTTTTTAATAATACCTAAAAAACATACACAAATACATGTGTATTTTAGCAAATAAGCGTCATGTGAAACTAACTTATTAGATACTCAACAAAATTCTCCTACGACCACATTGTTGATTGTAATCTTATAAGTAAAACAGGTTGAAGAAATTAAATAAATTTAAATAAAACTTAGCAAAAATTAGTACGTTATTTTAATTTAAACCCTGAATTTCTAAAAGTAACAAAATGACAATTAAATGAATATTTGAATACAACCAAAATCGATCAACTTTGTTTCGTACTTAATAAAATTATGTTACAAAATAACATGTCACACCTAGTAATTTTCCAAAAAAAAAAAACAAATTACTGGCTTTATTTAACTAAGTTATATAATGAATAATTTATTCAAAAATCAAAAATCGTACTATCAAAAATGATTCTATTTCATAAAAATTTATATTCTTTTAAAAAATTCCGTAAAATCAGATAAATAACTAACACGCCCAACATAGCATGTTTCATCGCCCTTTGACACACACGGATCTTTTGAACAGTTCTCCTTTCATGGTCAACGTTTTCGCACCGTAAGTCAACACTGGCAAAACAAACTGATTAAAGGTTTTGTTTTTAAGACATATTGGTATATCAGACGATTTGAAAATATGGTTCAGCTTGCGGAAGGCTGCCCAAGTCAGTCTTATACGACGGAGAAGCTCAACGGTTTGGTTATCTTTTCCTATGCGGATCTCATGACCTAGGTATTTATGGGCCATCACCTGGTCTATTGATCTTGTTCCTACGCATATATCTTCGCTGAATACAAGATTTATCATCATCTGGGTTTTAGATATATTTATGTTCAATCCCCCTTCTAGCGAGGAAAGGTAGAGCTAATTTAAAAGTTCTTTGGCCTCATCTATCCTATCAGCTATTAGTACAATATTATCTGCAAACCTTAGATAGCTAAGCATTTCTCCGTTTATTTTTATGCCCTTGTCGGTCAGTTTTGCCCTCTTACATATATATTCCAAAAGCGTAGTGAACAGTTTCGGCGATATGATGTACCCCTGGCGTACTCCACGTTGTATCGGGAATTTCTGGGTTTGACGATCACCCACTCTAACTTTGGCTGTTGCCTTAGGTATTCTAACATAAGAATGGAATTACTATCTTCCAACCAAGATCAAATTTGATCTTTAACAACAGAGGCACAAAATTACATAAATAGTATTATACATTCCCTGTGAGAATGTCATTTTTGCAGTTAAAGATTTTAATAATAAATCGAGAAAAAAGCCAAACGAACACTGAAAACACGTAAACAACAATAAAAACTTTAAAGCAATGTTTGCCTCTTACCAGCAGTGACGGTGCTATCAAAGTCACGTGACCTGTAATCGTCTATAGAAATAATTACTAGCGAGTTTTCTTCATCTGCGGCTTGTGTTTGCGGTTTTGTTCATCCTCCGCAGTACTTCTTTACTGGTGGCTTTGTCTATCAATGGTATCTTCAGAGTCCTTCTGTATATTCATAAATCAGAAGTTTGAAGTTGTGATTGAGTTTTCGCCTTCAATGTCCACGTTTCTACTTCGTACAGAAGCACTAAGTACACGTAACATTTAAGGGGCCTTATTTTTGTTTCTAGGGTGAGGTCACAGCCCTTGAACACAGAGCTTATAGTAAACAATGCACAATTTAATCTCTTGGTTATTGTTCCACGACTCATTGATTATAGTTCCCAATTAGTTGTATTGTGAGACACGTTTAAGTATTATTTGGTTCACATTCAGATTTGGTCCACTTATGTTTTCCTTGCTGATGGTCATTAGCTTGGTTTTGTTGGTGTTTATATCCAGTCCATATTTTCTACTTGTTTTCGTTAATTTGTTCATTAAGTTTCGCAGCCCTTTTATAGTATTGGAAAACAGTATTGTATTATCTGCATACCGCAGGATATTGAGCTTTACTCCATTATTGAGATGCCTTCATCAATATCTTTAAGAGCCTGTTCAAAAATATACTCCGAGTACAGATTGAATATTAGTGGTGAAATTGTACACCCCTGTCTCACTCCCCTTAAGATTTTGACATGATGTTTATATTCTCCTTCTATTCGAAGCACCGCTGATTGATTCCAATACAGGTTAGCTATTAATTATTTTTATGAGATGTGGATAAAAAGTCATTTGCGGTCTTCCTAGTGGTCTTTTGGCTTCATATGGCCATTAATTCCCGATTTCTAAATTCCATTGGCCATCCATAAGACGTTCCATATGTCCAGCCCATTTCCATTTCAGTTTAGCTGTCATCTTTTACTTTTGTTCTATTACGAATGTCTTCATTGGTTTTATGGTCTTTGAGTGAGATACCCAGCATCTGTAGTTCCATAGCTCTCTAAGTTTTTGTGATCTTCTCCATGTTTATTAAAGTGAATGTCCACGTTTAAGCTTCATATGTAAGTACAGGTAGGATACAGGAATTCAAGACTTTGTTTGCAGTCTTTGAGGTGTATTTTTATTTTTTACGTGTTCTATCTCTGCCCCTTTGATGTTTATCATAGGTTTGTCATCTTTGTTTGACATTAGTTTAGTTTTGCTGAAATTATGTAATGAAATGTAATATAAAGAAAATAATAGTCGGCTATTAGTACTACATCATCTACGTATCTAAGATGGTTCAAGTATCTTCCGTTAATAGAGATTCGCTTATATTCCTAGTCTATTGATTTAAAGATATCTTCTAGGGTAGCTGTAAATAATTTCGGAGATATTGTGTCTCCTTGTCTTACTTCCTAGATGAATTTTACTGGTCTTGTTTTAATTCTGTTATCCAACGTCACTATTATTTTTGCTTGTTTGTAAATATTGTGTATTAATATTCTGTACTTGGAGTCGATCCGGTTGTTGACTAATGCTTCTTCTATTCCCCACAAATCTGCGCTATCAAAAGTTTTTTTTTAATCTATAAAAGCCAGACATATTGGGAGATTCTATTCGTTAGTTTTTTTTATTAGGATTTTTAAAGTATATAGATGTTCACAGGTGCTGTACTCTCTTCTAAATTCGGCTTGTTCTACTGGTTGATATCCGTCAAATTTAATTGTTAACCTGTTTGTAATATTCTTTGTAAAGATTTGTAAAGTTGTAAAAGAAGTGAAATTGGTCGATAATTTTTGAGGTCTGTGGTGTCTCCCTTTTTGTGTATTATAGTTTATTTTTATAAACGAGAGAGTAATTAGCATAATTTTAACTGGTACTTCGGACCACTCCATGGGCGTGCTCAAGATTAATTGAAAAATTACTTTAAATAATTGTAAAAAATAAATGAATTATTTCAGTGTTATAAAGTGTTCTGTGTATGTAAACAAAAGTGACCTCTTTTATCACACACTATATTAGAACCGACTGGCCTACATTAAAAGGGTTTTAAAAAATTCACATTTTTTTTAATTTTTAAAAATTACAAAAGAGAAAAAGAGTTTTTAAAACCGTCTAAGGTATGTTAATAAATGAATAAAAATATTAATATAAAACTTACAGCTACTTGTTACAAATCCAAATCAGATTCAGAAGATGAACTTTCAGAACCAAGATTTATAATAACTGGCTCGATCATTTTATCAGTAATATTGTCCAGCTTCCACATTTTTTCCTCTTCTTTAATAGTGTGATTTACTGCCTTTTCCCAGTTTTCAGGTTTTACATTATTTACGGCCTCCAAAAATAACTGTTTAACATCATGGATTTTAAAAGTGGTATTTTTTCTTTAAACTTCACTCTTTATCTGTGCCCATACCAGTTCAATCGGGTTTAATTAACAATGATATGGTGGGGATCTACGTACTGTCATTCCACGATTTTTGGCAATTTCATCAATTTCGTATTTTTTTAAATTTTTCTTTATGAAGGGCACACAACGAATAAAGTTCCTTTCTTATAGATCCGGTATAGTACGTAATATTTTTTGAACTCAGCCAATTCTGCAAGTCTTTTTTTAACCACTTGGTTGTGGGCAGTCCTTCTATAAGTCTGGAGTGATAACTTGCATTATCCATTACTATTACACAGTTCTTAGGAAGAAGATCTATCATTTGTTCGAACCATTCTTGAAAGACATCAGCGTTCATGTCTTCATGGTAGTCACCGGTACGAGTTGATTCAAAAGTTAATAAACTACTTTCAACAAAACCGTCTGAACTGCCAATGTGTACTATTATCAGCCTGCGTCCCTTTCCTGATGGTGGGTTTAAACCAGTAGATAAGTTATTTACAAAAGCGTGCCTTTGACTTTCATCCTGCCAAAATTTATTTGGTGTATGACCCTCGTTGATCCATGTTTCATCAAGATAAAATATTTTTCTTTTTTGGTTTCTCATTTCCTATATGGTTCTTAGAAAATGTCTTCTCCATATCACAATATCGCTTCTTTCTAATAAAATAGACTTTCTGGGATTCTTTTTCCAGCGCAAGCCTACTTCTTTTAAAAGTTTCCATAACGTACTTAGACTCATTTCTGGGTAATCCTTATCATCTCGAACTGAGACAGGAACTTTATCCAATGTTGGAAATTCTTGTCTAATGAAGAATTCATTGCACTTTCCGTCGAAGTCCTTCTTTAAAATGATATTCTATTTGAAATTTTGGTTTCCCTGGAGCATTACGTGGCATTTGAAAACTACCACATTTCTCTTCTTTAATAACTCTGTAAATCGTAGATTTCCCAACACCAAGTGTACTGCTAACTAACTTAACGGTCTCATCAACACTTTCACATAAACGTTTGTTTGTAAATGATTTAAAACAATTAAATATTAATGTTTTTTCATTAACTGTTAAAGGACCAATTTTTCGGCGTTTAAACGGCACTTCCAAATTTTCCATAACACTAGTATACACAATAAACTGCACCTTGCAACTGAAGCACCTATTTTTAGTGAACTGTTAGGGAATTTTGAATACGCCACTTGGACCTTCCTATAAAATGGAAAAACCCACTATCACATTTTCTGTGGAATAAGTTTAGAAGGTAATTATCTAGTCAATTACTGTCGTAGATTCCTGGAATTAAAGAATTAAATGTTTGATTGTTGAAACCCTTACTTCGTGGAATGCACTCATTTCAGATAAAATAAAACGTTTTATTTTATCTAAAGAATTAAACTTTATTTTGCAATTTTAGGTAGGTACTTATTAAATTTTATTGGTTATATATAACCAATAAAATAAACATCTTACATTTCTTGCAAATTCATTAGTACCTGTTAACCTCCATTACTCCGACACTGGCAACCTTATTTAGGGATTAGTAATCCTCACAACTATTGTATTCTATTCTGCTCCAAACTTTATACCTGGTGGTCATACTCAATTTAAAATTGTTTTCCTATATACTTCTGTAAACTTGTTGACAAATATCTGTTTTTCATTGAGTCACCCGTATCAACAGTTTAGGGATTTGCATACATAATTTATTGTTTTATTACTCTCTCATACATAAAACTACACTATAGTATTGTTTTAGCAGTATTGCATTGTTCGTGTATGTTGACTTAGAATAGACATTAATTAAATAGTATTTTTAGATGTGATGGCTTCTTTATGATAGAAACTTTATTTGTTAGATATTAATGAAACCATCAATCATTTTTGATAATAAACCATAATAATTGTCTATGGAAATTCTAGTTTTTGATGACTGACCTATAATATAAGAAATAATGAAAATGAAAAAAGTAGCAAAGGCGATTAAAAAAGTAATGAAAGAGACGGTAGCAGTAGCGTTTCTGTTCAATATCCATCTTGGCGTGCGGTGGTTATCCGCGATAGGATCATTACGGCTTAGATTAACCAGAGAAATACGGATATCCGAAGAATCGAAGCTGAAGATGAAGCTTCAAGTTAAAACCTTGCCCTTTTACGCCGAGCGGTTCGCTATTTAGTGGTCAGAACCGGACCTAACGTTTATCAACTAATAAACTGTTTACATATTTTATTGCACAAAAAAAATATGTATGTGTAGACTATTTTTAACTTATATAAAATATGAAAGATAATCTTTCTTTATTTTAATCAATTTGAGTTCATACTTTTAGCGAATAACAAGTACATAAAAACTATATAATATATGTATATACAAAAATTTGATCGAAATCAGTATCTAACTATTAAAAATATAGAACTTTGTATAAGTACTAGATTGAGGCGCTGTTATATTGCGAAAAATGAAAAAACGATTTTTACAAATACAGGATGCACAATCGATGCTCCTGTGGGAAATAATTTAAAATGTTTTCTGTCATTTTTTAAAATTTTCATTCTGACATCTGCCTCAATGTGATTTTAAGTTAGAAATTAGAAAACAAAATTTCATTTTTGCATACATGGGGTGCGATATCAGTTCGCTTCTGGGGTATGAATTGAAAACTTCTTGCTACTTGCTATTTCCATTTGCTATTTCCTAACCCACTGCCCAACGATGGAATCAATTAGTTATAACCTTTCACAAGAGTCACCTCACACTCTTCCACTAAATTCCCATTCTAAGTGGGTATTCACTATTAACTACTGTTTCGATAATCGGTTGGTTTAGTACCATTTTCTAAAGCTTAAAGCTCAATCTTTAAAGTTTAGTGTTGTGACAAATTCTGTGTAAATTTGTTTACAGTTTTTATATTAGATTACAACTAGGACAGTGCTCTGGAGTGAATTATCGTGTCCAATATTTGGTTCTGGTAGTGAACTCCCCAAAATATGTTACCTTAATATAAAGATATGATAAAGCTGTTTATATTCGTAACTCAGAGCTATAAAAAACAGTGTAACAACTGTATGTGGAAAACTAGTAAAATTGCCACGAAAAGAGTAGAGGAGGTGTGGTGCAGAGATTGATTATGAATCTTAAAACACAAAACAATATAAAAATATAAGATAATTATAGCTTACCACGATAAGTATTGCACATTATTGAAACCTTGAAATTGTTTGATATTGCTTCTTCCAAATGTTTAGAGCTCAGATATTGCAACTGTCCTAGAAACCGGATAGATTACACCAACAAAAACAACGTGATGAAAAAAGAGCCTTACAAATAGAGGTGAAATCAATTTTCAGTACTTTCTAATTACCTACAACTTCAAAGATATGATCAAATGGTAAACAGACAGATATATTAAATTGAATTGAAAAATACTGAAAGACTTATACACACTTCTAAATAGGTCTAACTGGTAAGCTGGTTTTGTATGTTTTCAATAAAATTGATAGTGTGAAAATTAATTTATTAATTAAGCTAAGTTTCTTTCTAATTAATTTCTTTCAAAGTTAAAGAAAATATCAAATCTATTTTTTCCCACACTAAAGACAAAATCAACAAATCGTCAAAAAGTGGTATTTATAAATTATCCTGTGGTGAATGCCCGGTGACCTATGTGGGTAGAACAATGCGACCTTTGGATATACGCATCAAAGAACATCTGTCTAAGATTGATAAATCTAGCTTTGGGAATCATATACATGCTTCAAAGCATGGCTTTAGTCCTCATAGAGATAGTAAGATCCTACACAGTATACCCAATAATAATTATATAAAAATGACTTTACTAGAAGATCTTCAAATCAGTAGAGAAATGAAAAGGAATCCTCAGAACTGTGTCAACACTCAAATTAACTTAAATTGTAAGTTTGATCCAATCTTTAAGAAGTTTCTTTATTAATACACTTAGTATAAAATTAACCATCATTTGATCAAGCTTTGACCTTTATTATTTTTTAGAAGAGATTTAAAAGAGAGAATTTCTTAAATTTTCTTTCATTGATTTCATCTACATAGAGAATGTTTGATATTTTCTTCTTCATTATTTATTTTATTAATAATATCGATAATCAATAATAGCTATTGAACTCTTAACTTAGCAAATGATACTTCTCCTTGGTTGGTTTTCATCTACTTTCTTCTACTTGGTCAAACTTTAAAGTTTTGTTTTTTGATAATTTTGATAAATGTATATTTTAAATCTTCACGTTAACTAATCAATTTAAAATATTTAAATTTAAAATTCTATAGTAGCTAAAAGTAATAATCAATAACCTTCAGACGTCATTTTAGGCATTTTCAATTTTTAATTAATAATTTAAATACAGAGGTCGCTCTCGGATTTATTTCCGTATATCCGAGCTTCCTATTTCATTTTCATTTTACTTCAAAAATGTAAGTCAAAGACAGCTGTTGTCGTTACTGTATGTGGTAACCATGTTTTATAAAAAACTTTTTAATGTGAATTATACATATGTATAAGGGTTAGACCCAAGATCTGTGGCCTACAGAGCCCGATCTTTGAATATTAATATGTCGTTTGTCCACAATTTTCCTTCTATGAAGTATTTATTGCCTAATTGACGTAAGTTTTTTCTATCATTGTATTTTATATAAAAAAATTACTTAACTTAACGTTATTTTAGGATAGCTTTGATGATGACATTTATTATGTCGAAAGTATACTTAGCTTAATTAATAAATTAATTTACACACTATCAATTTTATTGAAAACATACAAAACCAGCTTACCAGTTAGATATATTAAAGAAAAATGGTGAAGTTGGGTTCTTAAAATCGAAATCGATCATCTTTACTTCTCAACTTACAATACCTGTCACATTTACGGTTAATGCCATAATATAAGTTCATTATGGGGTTTAGGATCGTGCTGGAGCTTTAATTAATTTTGCAGACATTAGTTTACCTACCGAAAACGATTCATCGCGAGTTATGGACACAAGAAGGGTGTGACGAACTCGTTCCATGGCAATAACTACATTAAGAGATTTTTTTTAACCTATTCTCTATCCTTCCATTGTTGGATATAGGTCTCCCCCAGTTCTCTCCATCTTTTCCTATCTTGAGCTGTTCTCTGCCATGTGGGACCTCCTTGTTTCCTGATGTCATCTTTCGACCTCATCTGTGGTCTGCCTCTTGATCTCTTTGCATTGTATGGACGCCACTTTCCGATGGCATTGTTCTATCGTCCGTCTTGGAGACGTTCATTGTGTCCAGCCCATTTCCATTTCAGTTTTGCTGCTTGTTCTATCGCGTCTTCTGTCTTTGTTCTGGTTCTGATCCACTGGTTACGTTTTCTATCTCTAAGTGATACACCCAACATTTGTCTCTCCATCGCTCTTTGTGCCTTCCTTATCCTATCCAAATTGGCCTGTGTAAATGTCCATGTCTGTGCGCCGTAGGTGAGCACCGGTATTATGCAGGAGTTATATACCTTGCTTCGTAAGTATAGAGGGATTGTTTGATTTTTTAGAACGAAAGAAAGTTTGCCGAACGCTGCCCATCCCATTCTTACTCGTCTCGATATTGCGGCTGTTTGATTTTCTCTGTTAGCTCTGATTGCTTGTCCTAGATAGATATACTCATTTACCTGTTCTATTTTTTCTGTTCTTATTTTTATTGCCTCTTGTTCGTGTTTGTCATTACTTTTGTTTTGTTGAAGTTAATTTTTAGGTCTTTTTGTAGTGATTTTTCATGAAGTTCATTCAGCATTAATTCCAGTTGTTGTCGTTCCGAGGAGATCAGGAGTATATCATCCGCATATCTAAGGTGATTTAGGTATTTTCCGTTAATATTCATCATCCATTTCCATTAATATTCCGTTAATATCATCTGAATATTTTACGACGGTAGAAAAAATAAAACATTAATATACGAAGAAAGTTGTAGAAGAGTAATTCAGGCACAATACCATATTAAAAGAACCGAACTCCTATTGCCTAGGCTATATTTCTGGTGACGTCATAACAATTTGCAACTCTATTCTGAAATTACTTGTCTCCAAGTCTATCGAAACAAATCAAATAATGACTGTTGGTTGTGATTGGACTGCCGGTAACACCGTGCGCTAATGAACTGACATTGCGTCATTTTTTTTAATATCTAGATAGCACTACAAGTGGAACGAAAGGTTTTACAAGTCAATTTAGCAAGGCAGTTACTAACGTATTACCAGTTTTTCTGTTTTATGGTATGAAATGTGCATTACCTGATATTACCAAATCGTCAAAAGAATTGCACCAATCAACTATATCTATCACAAATATGTTATAGTATGTTATGTTATATGTTATATATATGTTATATATATATAGTATATAGTATATCAATATTGGGCATTGTGATGAAAATTGCAAAAAAAAAATCCTGATAAACTAGTTTACTCTAGATGGTTGACAAAGACGAACCGGATATTGAGATTATAAGTCTTAAGTCAAACTCCATCAGAACACCCAAGTATCATCATTATTCTTGCTTTGCAACCTGCGTGGGTCTTGGCCTCCTCAAGGATTTCACTCCAGTCGTCTCTATACATACGCCTCTCGTACAGTGTTTTCGTTCTTCCAACAATATTGATATCATCAGTATAGCCCAGGATTTGTACTGATTTATTATATATTGAACCAGTGGTCACGAATCACAAAACATACGTATTACTTTTTCCAGAGCCAGATTGAACAGTATACAGAAGAGAGTGAGGGTCTCCTGGTGCAGTCCGTTATTTGTTTTAAAAGGTTCAGACAGTTCCCCTTAAATTCCTACTCTATATTCAACTATTTTAAGAGTTAGTTTTGTTAAATTTACCAACTGATTTTGTGCTCTTTCATTGCTCTGAACGTTTCTCTTCTATTAACAGAGACGTCGCCTGCCTTGTTATCTATGAATATGTTATTAGTATCAATGCCATATTCCAGTAATTTTTCCAAAATTTGCTTCAGCTCTGAACACAGCGTAATATTTTTTAACTACCCGTTCTGCATATTATTATGGTGCGATTCGGTGACATAGTACTGTGAAGAATATTTTATAAACTGCACTTGAAAGCTTAATTCCTATGTGGATAAAGCATTCAAAGATATCTCCGTTTTCGTATAAGTATTCCAATATTCCAATATTGAGGAAGGATTTCTGTGTCCATGTTTTTTTATAAGCTGCTATAATGTCATTATGGTATCATAGCCACTTCTTTATATAGTTCAGCTGAGAGATTATCTATTTCGGGTGATTTGTTTTTAAATAGTTTTTTTTAACTGCATCTTTAACTTCAAGAATCGTTGGTGGTTCTGCTTGCCTCTCGTCTGCTTTCCGTACCTTATCTCTTTCTTCTTCCAGGTTATCTTATTCTTTGTCTATATTAAGTGCCTGGTTAAAGTATTTCACTCATCTATTTAATACATCTTTCTTTGTTATTAATAGGTCGCCATTCTGACTTCGTTTCTGTTGATGTTTATTTTCTTATAGAATACTCTTAATTATTTCTCTCTGTTCAGGTTCTATATATTTAAGTTCAGTAAACCCAGTTATACTTAGCCCATTTCCATCTCTGATTTCCGTTCTTATTAATACATTTATGGTTTATATTTGTCTAGGTCATTTTTGGATTTTCTTCCCTCGTCCATTAGTTTCAGGATCTCATCAATCTTTCATCCATAATTTTTTCTTTATTAACCTATCTGTCTTTATCTGTCTTTAAGTGTTTAAGTGTTTAAGTGTTCATTATTTCTGTAATATGTTTGACCGCTTGGTCTTCGTTCGATTCGTCTCTAATTGCAGTCACTTGCTTTGTTTAACGTGGCTTGGACTCTCATCCTCGTATCAAGGTCTTTCCGCATACGTAGGTCGTATGATTGTGCTTTCCTTTTCTGCACTGTTGTGAGTTTGACTTGAAATACTCCCACCAGTGGAATGTAGTATGTCTCCAAGTCTACTCCAGGACAAGTCTGGACAGATGTAAAGCTGTTTTGGAATATTTTATTTACTAAATTCTTTCGGATCTGCATTGAGGGGATTTTCACTTATACAGCTTGCGAGGTGGTAATTGGAAGAATATGTTGGTGACAACTAGTTCTGAGTCTTCTGCGATTTTTCTAGAAGGTCTCCTCTCTCGTTCCTGACTCCAAGTTCATATGCTCCGATGTACTGTGCCTTATTTCCAGCTTTATTCTTGGCATTAAAATCACCCATAATGATGAGAACTTCCTGTCGAGGAATTTTCTTTATGATACTGTTGATGTTCTGATAGAACTGAATTGCTTCTTCCTCCCCTTTATCTGCAGTGGGAGCATAGACTTGGATGGATTAAATATTAAGAAGAAGAAACTGTATAAAATATGGCAAGACAGTAGGTCGGACATAGATTTTTAATACAAGGTTTCCAAAATGAATGCTAAAGTGAGTTTCATGTAAAAGTAGTAATGCTTCAAACGCCAAAAATGAAAGTAAAATGTAATTTTAATTACAAATAATTGTGGCTTGATCCAATATAAATATAGTATTTGATAATAGTTTGATTTTCTTAGTTTCTCATATACCTACCTGATCATCTGATAAAAATTCACGTATCTCTATGTTGGTCTTTTTTATACGACATTCTGTTTGCCCCTTTTGATAAACGCATTCAACTTTTTAAGCTTTAGATAATGTTACCTAAAAACTTTAAAAATCAAAAGTAAACAATTATTTGTTAATGAATTAAAAATACGCCCTCTTAGCCCATCTCTGTGTAATAGGAAGCTTCTAATCACGAATTTGTTTAACCCGGCAACTGTGTTGTGGGGTGAAAATAACCCACGTCGTTCATTACCGCTTGTTAAAATAGTGGCAACATCGCCAGATTCGTCTGGCGCCACGAGTACCTTCCCATAATATAACAGACCTTGTATTGCATCATAAATTTCAGTATATAAATAAGATTTGAATGAGTGGTGTCGCCTTCTTTGGACTTGTGGGTGATTTTAACCCCACCACACAGTTGAAGTGCAGTATTATTTAGTTTTTGGGTAATTTTAACCCCACAACACCGGTTAATTATTAACAGGTAAGTTCTTATACTAGCACAACTTATCTCGATTTTTTTTAACAGAAACATAATTTAATTGTTAGGAATATTGAAAATTGATTAGATATTCTTAATTTCAGACATATCGAAATATGTGTAGTTGGGAGAAAGAACAAGAAGCTCTCTTGAAGCTTTGGCAGGATGAATTAACTGGATCAGAGTTAGGATCAGAAAGCGAATCTGAAAATGAAAGTCAGCAGGTTAGCCTTAGTTCCAGTGAGGATGTTTTACAAAACCAACTTCAATCAGTGGAAAATTGTCAGCCTGGAACTTCTAATCAGGAAAGTCAATCATCGTCGGAAGAATCTTCTCAAGACAACAATAAGTTTGAAGATGATAAAGTAAGACAATCTAAGTTTTTTATCGGACGGGATGGGAAAACAAAATGGTCAAAGAACTGTCCTAATAAATCGGTTAGAACACGACAAGAAAATTTAATTACTTTACTTCCCGGTGTTCGAAATAATGCAAAACATTGCAAATCACCCATTTCTTGCTGGGAATTATTCATGGATAATATTATTGTAGAAGATATTGTCCAATGCACTAATAAAAAAATCAGTTTAGTCGCTCAGAATTATAATGACCAACATAAATATATCACCAAGCCTACGGACGCAGAAGAAATTCGTGCAGTTTTCGGATTACTATATCTATCAGGCGTTTATAAAGCCAATAGGTTAAATCTGGAGGATCTTTGGGCTACAGATGGAACAGGAATTGACATTTTCAGGCTAACAATGTCCCTGCAAAGATTTATATTACTTTTAAAGTGCCTACGATTCGATAATATCGAAAATAGAGACGAACGAAAAAGAGTAGATAAACTGGCAGCTATACGAGCTGTTTTTGATCGATTTGTATCCAATTGTCAACAATATTTTATTCCTAGTCAATACTTGACGATCGACGAAAAATTAGAATCTTTTCGGGGACGTTGTTCCTTTCGGCAATATATCCCCAATAAGCCGTCCAAATATGGCATTAAAATATTTGCCTTAGTGGATGCCAAAACATTCTACATTTTAAATTTAGAGGTATATGTTGGCTCACAGCCTGAGGGACCTTTTCAATTTAGTAATAGACCGTTTGATGTAGTAAACAGGCTTGTAAATCCAATTCGTGGTACTAATCGCAACATTACATTCGACAACTGGTTTACCAGCATACCGCTAATGGAACATTTGCTTAGTGAACATCGGTTAACATCTGTTGGAACTATTCGTAAAAACAAGAGGGAAATACCGACAATCTTTTTGAATTCCAAAAACAGAGCTGAAAACCACGCAATTTTCGGATTTAAAAAAGACATTTCTTTGGTGTCCTTTGTCCCGAAGAAAAATAAAATAGTGTTAGTAGCTTCTTCACTTCATCATGATACAGAATTTGACCACAAATTAAATAAACCTGAGATTATAGACTTTTATAATCACACAAAAGGTGGAGTGGATATGGTTGACGAAATGTCTGCGTTATATAATGTGTCTCGTAATAGCAAGCGATGGCCACTAACAATTTTTTTTTCGCTGCTTAATAATGCAGGAATAAATAGTTATGTTATTTATCAACATAACAAGCCAAATGAAAAACTAAAACGCAGATTTTTTTTAAAACAACTTGGTTTGGCACTAATTAAACCATATATTGAAAAAAGAGGTAATAATCAAAGAATACCATCAGACATAAGAGCGAAACTAAAAAGAAATGACAGCGGAGAGGACTCTCAAGGACCTTCAAACAAGAAACAACGAACAACATCCAGATGTGGAGTGTGTCCCCGTGGAAAGGACAGAAAGTGCCAAAAGAAATGTGTAAAATGTGACATTTTTCTTTGTCTTGAACATTGTGTATATTTTTGTTCTAAATGTGCAAATAATTGTTAATTATGCTTTTTAAACAAAAGATCATAGTTACTTTTTATAGAATTTGTAGTTTTTTTTTATTCTATATCTCTAATAAAAATTTTATTAACAAAAATTGTGGTAGTGGTTTAAATATCAACTAAATTTTAGTATATTTTTTGAATCGTTGAATTATTAACGAAAATTTTTAAAATGATTTAACTTTGAAAAAGATTATATAACAATATAACCATGATTTAAAATCTTAAGGTTGCATGTAAAAATAAAATATTTTCTCAATTTTATAAATAAAAAAAAAATGGGGTGATAATTACCCCAACACACAGCTCCTGTTAGAAAATTTCACCACACAGTCGCCGGGTTAAAGTTCAATCTAGATAATTATTTCTTTCCAGTCGGTTTCACGCAGATGCTGTCTTAGAGAGAAAAAGAGAGGGATAGGGAGATCTGGAAATTCAATTTCATAATTAATGAAAATTTAACAGTCTACGACGAACAAATGGTTTAATTGAAGAAATGCCGTAGCTGTTAAAACGAATTTGTCGAGATCGAATAATTTTTGAACGGTGCATATTTCAAATTTCAATTTTGAAGTGGGTCTTGAGGATTATTTAATTAAGGTGGACTTTGCAATAGTACATTTTGTTTTAACCAAAAATTATTTCTGGAAAGACCTATTGTTTTATAAAAAACTTAGAAGACGACTTTGGATCTACTATTTACTAGACAATTTACGTAAATTAATTTTCGTAAAAAAATCTCTTTTTATTTGTTGCTTAAATCATCATCTAATGCATTTTTTACCTTCATAAAAATGATCTTTCAATTTTGAGTCAAATTTCTTGTTTGGTATTCATAATGAAATTTTCTAAATTTAATTTAAATTTTGAAAATATTCTACTTCAACAATATTATTCAACATATTCAAAATATTCAACAATATTATCTTAAATCACTAAACAAATTTTGATATACCACCTTATACCACATACAATATCCTTATTTTGTAAACCTATTTATAAACCGACCCATATTTATCAAGGGATAACTGGTTTCTTTTTCATAAAACATAAACACTGAGTCATTTGTATGTGATTTTATTATCCTCCAATATGAAACCAGACCAACCCATCAATAAGTTGTTTGGTAGTTCTTTGACCCACCTATTTTCTTCAGCAGTTCTTATTGGTTTGTCAGTGTCAACTATGACACCCACTTATAGGTCCCTCTTATTAGAATTATTCTTCTGATTAGTCACTTCTACCCAACACCTATAACTAGATCCTGAATTTCCAGCCTATTTTAATATTTGGCTATGATTGATATTTAAGAAAACATAAACGGCATCCGATTTTATGATCGAAAAAAAAATGAACGTTTCATGAACAACTGAACATTTAGGATTATGCGGTGTTGCCGATTAGATTTTTAATACGATTGTTTGTAGAAAAATCGTAAAGTAATAATTGATGTGTGTTGTTTAGTTTAAAACATGTCCTTGTATAATGAGAAATTTATGCCATAATTTAACATACCTACTAACCGTTATTATCCCAATTAATATTTTTTTTTTTTATTTAAGCAAATTGTATTTTGTTGTTGGTTGTATAAATAATTTTTTTACTTTTAATCAATCGCGGTTAATGTAGCTGCAGATATTGCATATTATGTTATTGTGTATTTCTTGGTAAGCCAGAAAGGTGTAGATAACTTTAAACTATCATATTTGGATCAGATCAGTATTGTTAATGTAATGTTGTTGCCAAACAATGGCGATATTGTTCGTCGAGTTATCTTGTTTGTTCAAGTGAGGTGAACAAAGGGATTCTGCGTCGCCTTGTTAAAATGCAATAGTGCCTTTCGCACGGAGCGTGAAATAAAGGGACTGAGCTTAATTTTCACCTGCGAGGAAAATCTGAATAGTTGGAGAGCGATGCGTATCGCAATCTAAATAATAGTATTTGCTTGTTTCTGTTTGACTTCCAAGGTTAAATCTTGACAATGTTAATTTATTCATATCACTTGATGAATTTGTAAATAGCTGAGAGTAAAAATATTGAAACGATAGAATTATATATGGTAATAACTTTGATTAAATTAGTTTTTTTTTTACCTCCTTGTTACTGATTTTTTTCTGTTTTTTCCTTTTTCATACGCCGATATGACCAATAGATCACAATAGTCTTGTAGGATAAATAAGACTGATATTAAAACAAGTTACAAGGACTAATAAGCAAACAGTTACTATTGACAGAGAAGAGATGTCAAATAATACCGTAATATAAGAAATTACCAGTGTACAAGAACAAAAAATAAAGTTGACATCAAGCAAAGATAAAAGTACTAAGGAAAACTAAACGAGAATTAAATATATATTAAACACCCTTTAAGAAAAAAAATTAAGTGCAGTAAAACAAGAAGAAAATAAAAATGGGTGACAGAAAAAATAATGAGACTCTTAAACCAAAGAAAAGAAATAACTATTTAAATGGGAATAAGCCACAATTAAAGGTAAAAATACGTTTATTGACGTTTCAATTTATAAATATATAATAACAAATTGATTACGGCTGTCGCCGCTTCTCCGCCCCAAATTTCCATCTTTTTCTGTTATACGCAGTTGCCTCTTCTAAGTCTCTTGCCGCCATTGCTTCATCAATATCGTTGCGCCAACTTCTCCGTGGTCGTCCTCTCTTTCTTCTTTTAGGAGGGATCCATTAGAGCACTCTTTTAGGCCATCTGTACTCTGGCATTCTTTTAACATGTCCGAACCAGATTAATTGTTTTCTTTCTATGTCATCATTGATATTTCGCTCCATTTTTATTTCGTTTCTTATTTGCTCGTTCATAACTCTTTCTAGTTTCGATCTACCGCAGCTTCGTCTCAGATAATCCATTTCTGTCGTCATAAGTTTGTTTTTATTAGCTTTGGTGACGTCCCATACTTCCGAACCGTAAAGTGTAATACTTTGGACTATACTACCGTAAATGTGTTTTTTGGTTTCTCGTCGAATTGTTTTTTGCCAGAGAAGAGAGTTTAAGGCACGGGTCGCTGCTCTACCCTTGTTTATTCTTTCCCTGATTTCATCTGCGCTATTTCCCTTCTTATTAAAAATGACCCCCAAATATTTGCAGGATTGTACGCCTTTGATTTTGTCGTCTTCCAAGACTAGGTCACATATTTCATCTGTTCCCACTGATAGATATTCATATTTTGTCATATTCATGTTTAGACCTACCACCTCATATTCTTCTTGCAGTTTTCTTACCATATAGCTAAGATCGTAGCTATCTTCTGCAATTATTACCTGGTCATCCGCAAAGAAAAGTGTATATAGCATGTTTTCTTCCACCGTTATTCCCATGTTTCTACATTTTTTTACCCATTTCACTAAGGATCTGTCCAAATATATTTTACATAAGGTGGGTGACATACAGCAGCCTTGTCTTAGTTTCTTTGTTGTTTAAAAAGGAGAGGTGATTTATTGTCCCATTTTAATTCTTGCAAAGTTTTGTTTATAGTATTTTTGAGTGGCGTTAATAAGAATTGATTTTATTTTCAAGTTATCCATTTCTATCCATAGTTGGGAGATCGATACACTATCATATGCTTTTTCCAGGTCTATTAAAGCTATATGTGTTTCTCTATTTCTCTGTACTCGTTTGTCCATTGCAATTTTTAATGTGAAAATATTATCCATAGTGGAGCGTCAGACCCTAAATCCCGCTTGTTCTTCGGGTTATTTATCTTTAATATCATTTTCTATCAGGTTTCTCAGTACTTTTGAATATAATAGGCCTATAGTAGCAATCACTGCGATCCCTCTATAGTTCTTAGGATCCGTTTTTGTGCCTTTCTTGTGTATTGGAGAGATATACGATTGTCTCCATTCTTCTGGAACTTCTTCTCCGTTTAAGCATCTTTCGAATAATTTTCGGATCATTTCAAGCAGTTTTGATGATCCATATCTAATCAACTCTGGATGTATTCCGCCTGGGCCTGGAGATTTTCTTAATTTCATTCCCTTAACTGCTTCTTTCACTTGTTCTATTGATAGTTCTATTCTTCCTTCTACTTGCACTTGTTTATTTGTCTGTTTAAACCTTTTTCTTCTCTCTGTTAATAAGTTCTCAAAATGCTCTATCCATGTGTTTTCTGGTATTCTATTTATTATGACTTGGTTTTCTGTCGTTGTTCTCATCGTTTTTATAGTTCTCCAGGCTTCAGAGCTCTTTGTCCCTCCTATATGGTTGTCTAGGTATTGGCATTTTTGTTCCCATGCACTATTTTTCTTTTTAACGACTTCTTGTTTGACTTCTTTATTCAAGTTTTTATATTGTTGTTTTGTTTGTTCGTCTTCCTGTTGTAATAACTTTTGATATACTTCCTTCTTTCTTTTTATCTTTTCTTCCACTTCTTTATCCCATCAATATGGTTTATCTACTCTACGTACCTGTGGCATTAAGGCTTCTAGCGCTGCGTCTTTCATGCAGTGTTTTATATGTCTGTATTCATCCGTCGTTGATCTGTGTGATTCCTGTAGTTTTTGTGTTAGTCTCCAGGAGTAAAGTAATTGTGTGCTCTCGTTATTTAGATTGTCTAAGGTGTACGTCGTTCTTTCTATTTTTTCTCTGTGTTCTTTGTTGATGTCTGTGTGATTCCTGTCTACGAATGGTGTATATATTTTTCCTATTATCAGGCAGTGGTCCGAACCGCACTCTGCTCCTCTATTCACCTTTACGTCCTGTACTCTTAGCTTAGTTTGTTGCCTTGTTATGAAATAATCTATTATCGATTTTAGATCTCTTGTGTGCTGATACCAGGTGTATTTATGTATGTTCTTGTGAGCAAAAAAGCCATTCAAAATCTTTAACTTATATTGTTGGCATATATTGATGAGTCTTTCTCCGTTATTGTTAAGAGTTTCTTCTCCATGCATGCCTACCACTTTACTTTTTACTTGTTTTCCTACTCTGCCATTAAGGTCTCCTCCGCATATAATCCCATGGCTGTTAGGAATTTAGTTCAGGATTTTTCTAAAGTCTTCTTCAAAAGCTTCCTTTTCTTGTACTGAGTAGTCCTCATTTAGGGCATATACCCCCAGAATTGTTATTTGTGTTCCTCTTAGGAGAATTGTCACTTTAATAAAACGTTGGTTTTATACTTCTCAAGATTTAATATATTTTTCGAATTTCTTGTGTACAAATATAGATATTCATGCTCTTGCTCTTTGATCCTTTTCCACTTCTGAGAAGAAATGTACATAGTCTTTTTATTTTTCGCTTCCATTTTCTTTTTTCTTGGTCTCAGAGAGAATATCCATATCTAATTTTTGATTTACGAATTCCTGCATAATTTCTTGTTGTCTGTTCCGAATTCCCTGTATATTCCAGATTCCGTAATTCATGGTTCATTTTCGTTGCTGTTTTCGTCTACTGTAATTTCCGTCCGGTAACCGAGGCTCATTGGGTGTTTTAGCACTGTAGAATTTTTACAAGTGTAAGGTCGCTGGCCTTACGACTTAACCCCCATCCTTGTAGGACCGAATTTTCTGTTGGGGTTCATTCCCCTAGCCGATATGTTCCAGTTTTTAGGCGCCAGAGACTCGCCTTTTACCCTCTCTCGTCTGCTACATAACGCACTCCCATTGTACGCCATGCACCCAGTGGTTACGCGACATGGAATGTCTTCGTGGACGTGAGAGTTGGATTTCTACTTCGATTTCCACGTTTCAATTTCCACTTCGAAAATCATTCTCAAAATACAAACACTAGATAAATTCCACATTACATAAATTCTTGGATTAGAGAGTACTTTTCCCCCACAGTCTGGGCTATTAGTATACAGAATTTACTTTGTCACGAAAACTAGACTTTTCTTATCTTTCAAGACCCAAATCAACATTAAAATGTTAAGTTGCGTTGTTTCTATTTTGCGAATGCGAAACATGGACTATACAATGGAATTATATTAAGAAGCTACATGCTGAGAAATCCTAAAAATAAATATTTTTCAGTTAGTGATAAAGACAATTAAAACAAACACAATCGTGTCTAAGATAATAGTTTTATAACATATTTTGTTCCACCTGTACCTGTGTAATTTTCTAAAAAACTTTTTGTTAATCTCCAACTAATTACCGAATAACACGCACAAGAATTTCTATTTATTTTCCATTAACTGGCTGAACTTCCTTTAAAATTATTTATGCAACATTTAAGTTCCGTAATTTAGGCAGGAAGTTGGCTCATAATTCACGTGGATGGTTAGGTTAAAACTCAGGCTAAGGCCATAGAAAATACTCGGCTTTGCATTCTTTGATTTTACGCGTTTCGTAAGTTTTGTCGTACTTTTTTTAAAGCCGTAGAATGGCTGACCTTAAAAGGTCAAAAGTTTTTTATTTAAATAAAAGTGAAACTGGGCAAATAAAATATCTACAATGTATATAAATTTAAATATATTTCTGAAAAAAAAACTGTATTTACTTATAAATCGCTGTGTGAAATATTGACTTCAAATACTTAAATATTAAACAACACGTTTAAAAAGTATTTTAAGATTTTTTTGTCAAGATCCGATTTTACTTAGATATGTGAAGGCGGGTTTTTATTATTTCACAAAAATATATTAGAGTACTAGTAACCCAGGTTAAGTGACACAGGCAATATCCCAAAAGATTGGCTACTTTCATAATTTATTACCTTACCAAAGAAACAAGGAGCAAAAAAGTGCGGAGAATATAGGCTAATAAGTCTAATGAGCCATACATTAAAACTTTTTCTTAAAATTATACATCATAGAATATACAAGCTATGCGAAGAGAGAATACAAGACACACAGTTTGGATTCATGAAAGGCGTAGGTACAAGAGATGCACTGTTTAGTCTACAAGTATTATTTCAAAGATGCAGAGATATGACTTGCGATATTTACACCTGCTTTGTGGACTACCAAAAAGCATTTGATACAGTTCAACACCAAAAAATGATGGAAATTCTAACAAAAGCCCAAATGGATGATAAAGATCGGCGTATAATACAAAATTTTTACTGGAACCAATTAACCACAATAAGAACGAATTTTGGAGGTGAACCAACGGAAATGATCCAGATTCTACGAGGGGTTAGGTTAAATAATATAGGTTTTCACCTATATTATTTAATCTATATTCAGAGGAAACATTTAGTGAAGCCTTGGAAAAATGCGAACATGGAATACTTCTAAATGGAGAACGCCTAAACAACATCCGTTATGCAGACGACACCGTTATTTTTGCAGACAATTTGAACAGTTTACAGCAACTAATAAACAAAGTAAATGAAGTAAGTGAAAGATTTGGACTTCAAGTAAATATAACAAAAACTAAATTTATGATCATCAGCAAAAATAAAGTTAGAGACGCTCAACTACTTATCAATAATACACCAGTGGACCGAGTAAAACAGTATAACTATCTTGGAACAACAGTAAATGAACAATGGGATCACTCACAGGAAATAAAATGTAGAATAGAGAAGGCTAGGAGTGCATTCAATAACATGGCCAAACTCTTTAAAAGTCACAATCTTAATCTGGAGATAAAATTAAGGCTCCTACGATGCTATATCTTCTCAATATTGTATTACGGAGTTGAATCCTGGACACTAACTGAAGCAATGGAGAAAAAACTTAAGCCTTCGAGATGTGGCTATACAGGCGAATTCTAAGGATATCATGGACAGACAAGATAACCAACGAGACCGTATTACGAAGAGTGGGCAAAGAAAGAGAGGTGATGTATACCATTAAAAGGAGAAAGATGGAATATCTCGGACATATAATGAGAAACAGCACTAAATACAGATTACTGAAGATAATCCTACAGGGTAAAGTATTCGGAAAGCGAGGAATTGGGAGAAGGAGAATATCATGGTTGAAGAACCTGAGGAAATGGTTCTCCACAACAACAACGAATTTATTTAAAGCAGCAGTTAATAAAATAATTATATCCAGAATGATTGCCAATATTCGGAACGAATAGGCACTGAAAGAAGAAGAAGACTAGTAACCCCGCCACATCCACATATATACTTTTTTAGTAAAGTTGCAAAAATTGTAACAAATAAACCTACCACAATAGAAACATCCTAAACAATACATTCCTAAGTTTCAACGTTTCTTAGTGAAAATTTATAAACACACTTCAACAAAATATAAATTTGTTATGAGGAAAATAGTTTTTGTATTCGGATGAGGCGGGCTTTGATACTTACTTAACGCGTAACCGGTGACGTCCGATTTTAGGAACATAACCGGTGACGTGGAATTTCTGGGACTCATCATAAATATGCTGATCTCATTCAAATTTAAATAATTATTTTATCACATTGTTTACACAAATCTGTTCTTAAGTCATTTTTGCAATATCTTATTGCATTTTTAGTTCTTTCTGTTACTAAATATTCTTATTATTAACATTTTTGTCAAAAGTTGCAAATAAATAAAGTACGGTGTTACGTCGCAAAACTTAATTTATTTTAATATTTCTAAATTTAGTATGTAGAAATGGTTTTAATATTAGGTATAACAAATTAGGAGGCTGCCGATGCTTTTGTTGTAACAAAACTCTAAGAAATGCCCACTGCTTTCCAATGAAAGAGTTGGAGGTTTTAAGAATAAAACTCAGCTCTGCCAGCAAATCCTACTCTCACGTCCACGAAGACATTCCATGTCGCGTAACCACTGGGTGCATGGTGTACAATGGGAGTGTGTTATGTAGCAGACGAGAGAGGCCTAAAAGGCGAGTCTCTGGAGCCTAAAAACTGGAACATATCGGCTAGGGGAATGAACCCCAACAGAAAATTCGGTCCTCCAAGGATGGGGGTTAAGTCGTAAGGCCAGCGACCTTACACTTGTGAAAATTTTACAGTGCTAAAAAACCCAATGAGCCTCGGTTCCTGGACGGAAATTACAGTAGACGAAAACAGCAACGAAAATGGACCATGAATTACGGAATGTGGAACATACAGGGAATCCGGAACAAACAACAAGAAATTATGCAGGAATTCGCACATCGAAAATTAGATATAGCCATTCTCTCTGAGACCAAGAAAAAATGAAATGGAAGCGAAAAATTTAAAGACTATGTACCGGGTGGTCCAATAAGCCGATCACTCGGCTATATATCAGAAACTATTCATGTTATAACTTTAGGAGAAAAAATCCTTAGTAAAAGTGGCCAAGAGAAATCGCTAGAAATAACTTTCATGATTCTGGATTAACCGCCAGTAGGCGTAACCTGCGAAGAAAATTTTGAAAACCAGTTTTTTGGGAAATATGTCCAATTATACCAAGTGTTAAATAAGTAAACTAGAAAGAGGCATAAATTCTGCACAAAGTTGTTCAAGTACTTTTTTTTTATTTTTTTAAATAAAGGGTTGGGTTAGAGTGGGAAAGTATTTGTGGAATAAATACCTATAACTTTGGTTTGGATCAACCGATTTTAACAAAATTAGTGTCATTAAAAAGTGTATGGATGAATTAATTTACATCTACTATAAAATAATTGCATTTAGTTTTAATTGTCGTAGGTAGAGGGTACTTTCGAATAGAAAAAATTAAAATTTGTTTTTCTTCAGAATTTTTAATGGAAACACCTATTTATTGTAAATTATAATGGAACTGGATTAAATTCATAACAAAATGGCGCAAACCGCATGTTAATAGCTTTAATCGAACTCGAGATATGAATAAAAACGCATAAACATAAGTATGTATAGTGTTGACACACCCTGTATTATAAAATAAATTAAAAAATAAGTCAGTAGGTACTTTCAAAATTTTTTATAGCAGAAAACTCTTAATGTTGATACCTATTTAGACCATTGTTATTTCATATGATTATAAATTGTTTTTTCGAAACTAAGTAGGCTACGACAATGAATTTGACAGGGAGTTCATATTGTTTATTTATTGACAGCAGTCAAAATATTGTTAAGAAGTGTTATATGTATTATAATTCGAATTAAAAATTGCATTTTTTTTCAATAGATATTAATATTGGTAATATTAGTAATTAATTTATCAGTACTAATAATTCGTGATTTCGATGAGTATATCAAATTGTATGATATGATTGGAGTTTGTTTCGAATATCATCAAAATGGCGCTATTGCCTCACGTATATATTCTGTAAGATATCCTGGCAGGAGATATTGTGGCAAAGAAGTAGAGATTTCGGACTACTTATATGTGGATTCTGTTGAATTAAAGCAAGAACATTGAATGAATTATCTTCGGTCATAACTCCACTACGTCGTTTAAAACAAGGGCGAGAAAAACTACCAGTTTCTCTTAATCTTTTTGCCCTTCTTTCAAATACTTCTATGCCATAATGTCTCCTGTCACGATATCTTACAAAATATATACGTGTGGCAATAGCGGCATTTTGGTGACATTCGAAATAAACTCCAATCATATCATACAATTTGATATACCTACTCATCACGAATTATTTGTACTGATAATTAATTACTAATATTACCAATATTAATATCTATTGAAAAAAGTGCAGTCTTTAATTTGAATTATAATATAGCACTTCTTAACAATGTTTTGACTGCTGTCAATAAATAAACAGTATGAACAATCAAATTCATTGTCGTAGCCTACTTAGTTTAAAAAAAAAAACTAGTTTTTACAAAATAGGTATCAACATTAAGATTCTTCTACTATAAAAAAATTTGAAAATACCTTCTGACTTATTTTTTAATGTAATTTATAATACAGGGTGTGTCAATACTATACTTACTTATGTTTATGAGTTTTTATTCATATCTCGAGTTCAACAAAAGCTATTAACATGCGGTTTGCTCCATTTTGTTACGAATTTATTCCAGTTCCATTATAATTTATAATAAATAGGTGTTTACATTAAAAAATTTGAAGAAAAACAAATTTTAATTTTTTTATTTGAAAGTCCCCTCTACCTACGACTATGAAAACTAAATGCAAGTATTTTATAGTAGATGTGAATTAATTTATCCACACTCTTTCTAGTGACACTAATTTCATTAAAATCGGTTGGATCAAACATAAAGTTATAGGTATTTATCCACAAATACTTTCCCACTCTCCTCCACCCTTTATTTGAAGAAATAAAAAAAAAGTACTTGAACAACTTTGTGCAGAATCTACGCCCCTTTCTAGTTTACTTATTTAACACTTGGTATAATTGGACATATTTCCCAAAAAACTGGTTTTCAAAATTTTCTTCGCAGGTTACGCCCCCTAGCGGTTAATCCAGAATCTTGAAAGTTATTTCCAGCGATTTCTCTTGGCCACTTTTACTTAGAATTTTTTTCCTAAAGTTATAACATAAATAGTTTCTGATATATACCCGAGAGATCGGCTTATTGGACCACCCGGTACATTTCTTCTCAGGAGTGGAAAAGGATCAAAGAGCAAAAGCAGGAGTATCTATATTTTTACAGAAAAAATTCGAAAAATATATTAAATCTTGGGAAGCATACAACGAACGTTTTATTAAAGTAACGATTCTGCTAAGAAGAACACAAATAACAATTCTGGGGGTACATGCCGTAAATGAGGACAACTCAGTACAAGAAAAGGAAGCTTTTGAAGAAAACTTTAGAAAAATCCTGAACGAAATTCCTAACAGCCATGAGATTATATGCGGAGAAGACCTTAATGCAAGAGTAGGAAAACAAGTACAAAGTAAAGTGGCATGCATGGAGAACAAACTCTTAGCAGCAACGGAGAAAGACTCATAAATATATGCCAACAATATGAGTTAAAGATTTTGAATGGCTTTTTTGCCCACAAGAACATACATAAATACACCTGGTATCAGCACACAAGAGGTCTAAAATCGATAATACATTATTTCATAACAAGGCAACAAACTAAGCTAAGAGTAAAGGACGTAAAGGTGAATAAAGGAGCAGAGTGCGGTTCAGACCACTGCTTGATAATAGGAAAAATAAATACACCATTCGTAGACAGGAATCACACAGACATCAATAAAGAACACAGAGAAAAAATAGAAAGAACGACGTACACCTTAGACAATCTAGATAACGAGAGCACACAATTACTTTACTCCTGGAGACTAACACAAGAACTACAGGAATTACACAGATCAACAACGACGGATGAATACGGACATATAAAAAACTGCATGAAAGACGCAGCGCTAGAAGCCTTAGGGTCACAGGTACGGAGAGTAGATAAACCATATTGGTGGGATAAAGAAGTGAAAGAAAAGATAAAAAGAAAGAAGGAAGTATATCAAAAGTTATTACAACAGGAAGACGAACAAACAAAACAACAATATAAAAACTTTAATAAAGAAGTCAAACGAGAAGTCGTTAAAAAGAAAAATAGTGCATGGGAACAAAAATGCTAATACCTAGACAACCATATAGGAGGGACAAAGAGCTCTGAAGCCTGGAGAACTATAAAAATGATGAGAACAACGACAAAAAACCAAGTCATAATAAATAGAATACCAGAGAACACATGGATAGAGCATTTTGAGAACATATTAACAGAGAGAAGAGAAAGGTTTAAACAGACAAATAAACAAGTGCAAGTAGATGGAAGAATAGAACTATCAATAGATCAAGTGAAAGAAGCAGTTAAGGGAATGAAATTAAGAAAATCTCCAGGCCCAGGTGGAATACATCCAGAGTTGATTTGATATGGATCATCAAAACTGCTTGAAATGATCGGAAAATTATTCGAAAGATGCTTAAACGGAGAACAAGTTCCAGAAGAATGGAGACAATCATATATCTCTCCAATACAAAAGAAAGGCACAAAAACGGATCCTAAAAACTATAGAGGGATCGCAGTGATTGCTACTATAGGCCGATTATATTCAAAAGTACTGAGAAACCTGATAGAAAATGATATTAAAGATAAACAACCCGAAGAACAAGCGGGATTTAGGGCCGGACGCTACACTATGGATAATATTTTCACATTAAAAATTGCAATAAAAAAAATGAGTGCAGAGAAATAGAGAAACCCATATAGCTTTAATAGACCTGGAAAAAGCATATGATAGTGTACCGATCTCCCAACTATGGATAGAAATGGATAACTTGAAAATAAACCCAATTCTTATTAACGCCACTCAAAAATACTACGAACAAAACTTTGCAAGAATTAAAATGGGACAAGAAATCACCTCTCCTTTTTAAACAACAAAGGGACTAAGACAAGGCTGCTGTCTGTTACCCACCTTATTTAAAATCTATTTGGAAAAATCCTTAGTGAAATGGGTAAAAAATGTAGAAACATGGGAATAACGGTGGAAGAAAACACGCTATATACACTTTTCTTTGCGGATGGCCAGGTAGTAATTGCCGAAGATAGCTACGATCTTAGCTATATGGTAAGAAAACTGCAAGAAGAATATGAGGTGGCAGGTCTAAACATGAATATGACAAAATGTGAATATCTTTCAATGGGAACAGATGAAATATGTGACCTAGTCTTGGAAGACGACAAAATCAAAAGCGTACAATCCTGCAAATATTTGGGGTCATTGTCAATAAGAAGGGAAATAGCGCAAATGAAATCAGGGAAAGATTAAACAAGGGTAGAGCAGCGACCCGTGCCTTAAACTCTTTTCTCTGGTAAAAAACAATTCGACGAAAAACCAAAAAACACATTTACGGTAGTATAGTCCAAAGCATTACACTTTACGGTTAGGAAGTATGGGACGTCACCAAAGCTAATAAAAACAAACTTATGACGACAGAAATGGATAATCTGAGACGAAGCTGTGGTAGATCAAAACTAGAAAGAGTTAGGAACAAACAAATAAGAAACGAAATGAAAATGGAGCGAAATATCAATGATGACATAGAAAGAAAACAATTAATCTGGTTCGGACATGTTAAAAGAATGCCAGAGTACAGATGGCCTAAAAGAGTACTGGAATGGATCCCTTCTAAAAGAAGAAAGAAAGGACGACCACGGAGAAGTTGGCGCAACAATATTGATGAAGCAATGGCGGCAAGAGACTTAGAAGAGGCAACTGCGTATGACAGAAAAAGCTGGAAATTGGGGGCGGAGAAGCGGCGACAGCCGTAAACAATCAGTTATTATATACAAATATCGAATAATCTATGCTAATAAAAATTATCATCCAGTAGTCGAAACGTAACGGAACGTGCAGGGGGTAAATAAGAACAAAAAAAAAGGGGAATATTTTTTTTATTCTTTTTCAATCTTACAGTTTCTGCATATTTTATGAAAACAAGTCAAGCAAATGGGTTGTTTCACAACAGATGCATAAATAAGATGTATTCATATAAACTGCTAACCGATATTCTTGAATAGAAGAAGATTCAACCAGGCACAGTATTCGCTTTATGTTTTCTCTTATTTCTGTCGGGATTCTGCTGTTAAACACTCGTTGTTTCATGTGTACTTTATTTAAACTTTAATAAAATCTTTTCTGTCTAACGGTTTGGATTCTCTATAACACTGATACATAACGAAAGCGGTAACTTTGGCCAACGTTACGTTCTTGTGGACGAACTGTAAATCGTACATTTTTCATCCAAAGAATCAACGCTGCCATTTGTGATATTATACAGACTAATTATTTCTGGTTTTTGTGATTTTTTATCTACGGCTATATTATAATGCATGGACGGTACTAGTATGACTATGTTTTTTTGTTTTTTTAGTAACATACGAAAAAAGGGTAATGTCTTTTGTAAAACCGTATCTAACTGAACCAATCTGTCTATGCCTTTGAGGAAGAAACTCAGAAGGAATATTCCTTTTAACCTTTTTTATAGCTCTCCCATAGGTTAGACCATTATATTTTAACAACTGAACTAGTTTTATAGACGTGAACCAATTGTCATCTGTCGATCTTGTCATTCCGTGACAATAAAGCATATTATTTATTTACTTACTTATTTATTTGTATTGCTATTAAAGCTAAAAAATAACCAAAAAAAAATAGTTTTAGAGCATCATAATAATACCTTACATAGCTTAATAGATGGAACAAGAAAAATCATTAATGACATATAGAGTTATTTTAGAATATCCATTATAAATTGTCCAAAATAGTTGAAGGGAATATGGTTATTTCCAGAATCTCTGTGAGGAGAATTCCCTTCTATAATTGAAATAAAAATATATACATGAGCTGGCCACGTACCTAAGAGGTGGAGGCCATAAAACGAAAAAAGAAGGAGAAAGAAGAAGAATATACTCTAGAGATGAGATTGCAATAAATCTTAATTCCTATGGTCAACAAAACAATGTCGTTATTTGTATATATGTATATTTATATATACTCTCATTTCATCCTAATGGGATCATCAGAGCAAACTGTAGTGAATAAAACCAAATTTCTCTATCATAGTAGTAATTATTTAAAAATATGTAATTTCACAGACGCTACAGCGACACCTATTAAAAACAATTAAAATTTAGAGATTTCTTATGTTTAAAATACGTACAGTTAATTGCCCAAATCTGAGCTTTCCTACTTTTTTGGATACCTTTTAAGTTTGATTTCATAATTGGGTATAAAGATTTCTTTATAGTTACTCGGATTTTTTGTAGAGGAGCCTAATAAAACCCAAAAAATAAATAAATAAAAACGCGAGGATTTTTCTCCGACCGCTGGGACGTCGAGCAAACAAAAACGGGCATTTCGAGCGTATCAACATACTAACATATTGCAGCGAACAATCCTGTTGCTTTACAGCAGCACGTTATTCAGAGAAATGCTTTCCCACTAAATAGAACAATTCCCAAGAACAGACGTATCATATATCAAAATTATTGCAGAATTTTTCGCCATATTAAACGTTATTTTGCGATATGCATTGTTCGTTCTCTCCTTGTTTCATTTTTTTGTAAGCCAACATGCGGCAGATATAAATTTCGAAGACGAGGAGAATGTTGAATGTACTGACTCATTATGAAGTTATTGCAGTTGCGTTATTTATAGGAAAGCCGCCTGAACTATTTTTGTTTTAGATAATTCTACATTTGTTTTAACTTACTTTGAAAAAACTGTTTTATTCCAATGAGATCAAAACATTATATTTTCTTTGAGATATGATTGTGCTCCAGTAATGTCTTATTTAATTATTCAGTTAATTAGTCAAGCAAATAAGTAAATTGTGGTTCCAATTTTACAAAATTTTACCAATTACCTTTGTCATGTACTTTTGGTCTTTTTTCTTCTTAGAATGCCGTCTCCCTATGGAGGTTAAAAATCATAATGGCTATTTTTATTTTAGAACTTGCTACTCTAAACAAATCAATCGATCTGCATTCATACCAATCACGTAGATTCTTTAACCATGAATTCTGCCTTCGGCCAACAGATCTTCTTCCTTGAATCTTTCGCTGTATTTTGAGTCTCAAAATTTCATATTTTGGTCCCCTCATCACGTGGCCTTGGTATTCCAGTTTTCTGGCTTGTATAGTGGTGATTAGTTCTGTTTCTTTACCAACCCTCTCCAGTACTTCTTTATTTGTAATTCTATCAGTCCATGATATTTTTAATACTCTGCGGTATAACCAGAGTTCGAAAGCTTCGATTTTTGTTAAATGACATTTTTTTAATGTCCAAGCCTCAGCTTCATATAATAATATTAAAAATATATAACAGCAAATGGTATGTAGCCTGATCTGCAAATTTAATTTTTGCACGTTAGGATTGGCTTCATTGGTATAAGTGCTGATCTGGCAATCTCTATTAGCCTGTTTATTGCTACAGTATGATCATTGGTTTCATTGATCAAAGTTCCCAAGTACTGATATTTTTCTACTTGTTCTATCACGTTACCATTGTTTGTCAATAGGTGTAGTATATTTTGTAGTCCTTTTGTAATTAGCTTCGTTTTTTAGCGTTTATAGAATTCGCATCTCAGCACTATTCATACTCAAGCTTACGATAAGATGTTATAGATCCTCTATACTCATTGTTATGATCTCAATGTCGTCTGCATATCTTAAGTTGTTAATTAATTTTCCGTTAACGGTGACTTCCTCTTCGATATTATTGAGCGTGTTTTGAAAATTTTTTTAGAATATAAGTTAAACAAAAGTGGCGATAAAACACATCCCTGTCTAACTCCTCTACAGATCCTCATTTCTTCTGAGTGTTGCCCTTGGATTTGAACTATGGCACTTTAGTTCCAATATAATGTTGGTACTATATTTATGGTTTCACTTTTTTACTTTTGCTCTACATCTACCTAACTATTTTATCTCTTTTCGTTTGAATAGATCCGCATTCACAAAGAGCGAGAATTAAACAACATAATCAAAATATGAAAGGACCAATATTTATATATGAGTATATACAGGGTGAGTCATGAGGAACTTTACATACCTCCACCATATGTAGAGTCCCTCAGGGAGCATATCATGTGGTCACTAAAAAATATCAACTCCTCTTCTTTATTAATTAACAGGGTGATTTGTGTAATTGACCATTTATTTCATTTTACTATAGTATTTATACGGCTCATTTGATTTTTTTAATTTTTGCATGATACAGTACACTACTATCAAGCATTCGACTGGTATTAGCTAAACTAAAAAATTCCCGGACTGGCTTTGGAAAAATTAATTTAGGGATTCGTATTAAATATTACAACCTGTATTTATTATTTTTTTTAAATGCAATAAGTGATTTTCAAACTACATAAATAGCCAATGAAAACGACATATGCGACAATGTTGTCGCACTTGTATTAAATTTTTAGTAAACGATCAAATCTTACCAAAATTTCACTAAAATTTCAAACATTTTAGTTAAAATGAGTTCCTACAACATAATCTAATACGTAGAAAATTAACATCTTTACTGTCACTTTGTATTATCTCTACGATATAATGAATTGTTTTTCAATTTTAAATTTTTACTCATATATCGTATTGGGGCATTATTTTCGATAAATACTAAACTAAATTGATTAAAAAGTCAAACCTCTTGTATGTGATAGTTTTTGTTGATTGTAAATGATTAAAATTTTGTGTCAAATAATAATACTCAACTGTACTAAATAAAAATAAATCTAAAAAAGTTTAAAATGAAGGTTGGCGTTGACAGTTTGATGTTTCTTGATATTTTATACCCATTGTTATTATTGTCATTATCAATTGTTATTTATGTGTACAAGAATACATATTTCTTCTGTCATATCTACGTTAAGTACATTGTATTAGTTTTGGTAGAGCTTTTGTTACTTTCGTTCAAAATGCCACATCAGTTTTCGACCACAGAATATGCAAACATAATATTTGTTTATGGATTCTGTAATGGCAATGGTAGGGCTGAATGGGAAAAAAACATTTTGTAGCTTGTCTGCTATGCAGACGACGCAATACTACTCTCTCAAAGTGAAGATGATTTACAACGTATGCTGCATCAATTTAATATAACCGTCAGAAAATTAACATGTTAATTTCCTTAACAAAGACAAAATGCATGGTTACAACAGCTAATTGACTAAAATGTAAATTGGAACTGAAAGGTCAGATAATAAAACAAGTAATGGAGTTTAAATATCTAGGCATTACATTATCTAGCTACGGAAAGCTCAAAACCGAAGTGGAAGACCAAGTGATTAGAGCAAACAGAGCCTAAATGAAACAATATGGAATAATAAAAATATCGGAAAAGAAACGAAAGTCAGAATTTACAAAACAATCATTAGACCAATAATGACATACGCGGTAGAAACAAGACCTGATACAGAGAGGACAAAAAGGATGTTAAAAACAGCAGAGATGAAAACACTTAGAAAAATTGATGGTAAGGCACTATGGGAGAGAGCTAGAAGTACAGATATACGACATAGATGCAAGGTGGAAAACATCAAAAACTGGGAAAGGGTTAGAAGACTAGAATGGAACGATCATATAAGCCGAATGAGAACAAATATAGTAATAAAGACGGCAAGAGACGGTTCCCCAATAAGAAGACGATCAGTAGGAAGACCACGAAAACGATGGAATGACAACTTACTGGAGGCACATTGAAAAACAGAGTCATGTCTATATAAAAATAAGAAAAAGAAGAAGAAAAAGTTTAAAATATTCACCAAATACAAGCAATATGAGAGGACTTTGTACTGAAGTACGTATCCTACTCATATGTTGACTATGTCCCACCTATTTTTGCGGTTAAGTTGCAGTTTCGTTGCGACGGTGCAACGTGCAATGTGCTTGTGCACCTTTTGTCAGCTATTCCGCGCTAAAACCCACTGACTAAGTTAACAAATCACCAACGAATTTTGGACGAGTCAGGTTGTTACTGCTAACGATGAATTATTTGTCAGTATCAAGAATCTTTTAGTTCTCGAACACACAAAATTAAAGTCAGCATGAAATTTTGTCGTGGACTTATCTCAATTATCAAATATCTCAATTAAACGAGCAATTACTTCATTCAAATCGACTCAGAAAAGCTCTACCAGAAAACTACATTCAGCTTATATGCAGATGTGATAAAATATATGTCCTAATTAATTTTTATTCATAGAATACCTATAATAACAATTTTTAATAATATAATATTTGCTCAGCTCAAGTACATCTGTAACAAGAAAAAAACCAAGCTATATTGTCATATATCGTAATATTATGCCTTTGTTCTATATTCTAAAAGCAAAAAAGTTCATATTTTAGTATAAATAGCCCTCTAAACTAATATTGCCCCTAACTAACCTTATGTCACCAAAAATATGCCCGGAATACAAATCAGTTACTCTTCTTTGTTTAGCATAATCCGGCCCTTATTAGGCATTATTTCGTTCGGACACTCCAAAATTAATGATGGTCATGTTCTACACTTCAACTCCATATTAAATCGTTATTTGGGACCGGGTACTTTAGTTTTGGGAACTTTAATTGCTTTTGCATGTGTGTGGTCGGTTTATGGTGTAGAATAATTGCACTGAATTACAATCGTGTTCAAGATGGGCTGGAGAACAAGATGCACTCAACACAATTCACCATTAAAATAAATTGTAGTGGTTGGAATAAACGCCGGTGTGGTTATCCAAAACAAAAACCTATAAAATATTAAGGTATTATCGAAAAGATTCTTATAATTTGTAAATATTTTATAAACAGAGTATTTAGAAATAACACTTTTTATCTAAAATTTTAAATGAAATATTAAGAAAATTTATTTGAATTTTAAAATCGTCAGAAACCAGCCCCAAAAAATATATTATATATATATATATATATATATATATATATATATATATATATATATATATATATATATCTTTGGTAGATAACTGTCGGGAAAGCGTCAGGTAAAGGAATGGCTAAAGACGGTATAAGCCAGTTTGGTGAAAAACTTAATTCGAAATGTGAAATTTTCGGTGATAGGCTGTCACCTTGATCAGCACCTAAATGGAAAAATTAGTTAGTACAAATGGTGAAAGTAAGCATCTAAAAAACTTTTACAACATAAAATGATATTCTTACCAATACAACACAAAATCTTCTTCTCTTTTGTTGAAAATCTTGCTATCTTCTGTCAATATCTTGTTGTCATATGTAACAAGGTTATATTTATATTTACACCTCATGCAATAACATGGAATGGCCACGTACCTATGAGATGGAGGCCATAAAACGAAAGAAGAAGAACAATAACATGGAACTACCAGTTGTAACAAAACTTAAACAATTAAAAAAATACAATCAGCTGGGAAATAAAATCTGTTCTGAAGTGCTGGTAGGTCATTTGTGTATGTTATGATAAGTTGCCTCCATATTCCAGTCTGTTACGTCTTGTCAAGTCTTGTTGAAGCAAAAAATGAGTAAATACAATTCAAATTTTCACATCTTTCTTACAGTTTATAAAAGAGCTACAGTTATGGATGTAGCACACTTTTATGAAATTTTTCTTGAATTGGTTGTCAACCTTTTTTAGTACAACCACATTGTCATAGTTGGCAGTGTGTCCAGTATTCTTAATATGTTGGCTAAAAGCTGTACTTGTAGACTTCCTCACAAGATCACTCTTGTGCAAAGCTATTCTTCTTGATAATTTCTATCTGGTTTGACTGACATACACTTTTGAACAGGAACCACATGGAATACACTACATTGAACTTATGCAGTTTTTTAAATTTTTCGATCAGATGAGTAAAGTATGTCATATACAGCAAATGATAAACTCATAGACGTATAAACACAGATGGACACAGCAATAAGATACCTTTAACACACAATGTTTTGAAGCTTCGATAGAATGTGATGCTTCCTCAATGAGCATAAGCGTGCTTGAATTATTACTCGACGGTAATTATTCAGATTTTAAAAATTGGAAGTAGTAATAATGTATAAAAACACGTTCAAAGAATTAAAAAAAAAACGAGAGTTTAACTATTAACAAATCACGTCTTTATAGAAAAATTAAAATACAATTTTATTTGCTTTAAAATTAATACAATTAAATATAGTTGAATTCAAGTTAAATTTTTAATAGGTATCAAAATAATGCTACAATAAAAAATCTTTATGTTTTCTCCTAAATTTGCTACCCAAATAGTTCGATCGTCAATATTATTTGGAAACCTACATAGAAAAATAAATGAGTTTTATTCATTTCACTAATTTATTTGTGCGCATGAGAAATATTAAATTAAAAAGGTACTAAACAGATCTTTTTTAATCAGATGATGTCTACTTACAATTTAAAAATGTCTACTAATTTCATGAACTCATATCTTATTCAATACATTAATAAACATGAATAAACCCAATGGAACGCCTATTAAAATGTAAACAAACACGCTTCCTCATTTCCTTATCTTAAATAATGTAAATTGTATGTACTTACAAATGAAATGAGAGATCGGGATGTAAATATTTCGTTTGTTTTCACTTTTCACAAATATCACTCAAAATACAGCCAAAATATCGAAAAATAACTTTTCCTCATTTACTGTAAAAAGTAAACAAACATGGAACAGCATTTGAAGTTTGACGTAGATCCATAAAACAGAGAAATGTAAACAACCGTTGCCATTTATAAATAGTTTTCAGTGCTTCTACATATAAAATAATTCATTGATATCTATTATGCGCTATTATTAAATTTATTTCAATTATTAAATGATAATGCACACTATGTGCACAGTTGATATTTTTATTACAATTAAATATATTAATCTAACCAATAAATCATTATTTTGATTTGATAGCACCTGTAGAGTATAAAATATGGAGTAATATTTTCAGCGACTCGCGAATAAGAAATTTTAAAATAAAACGTGACAACAGTTGAAGGTTCTAAGAATGTGACCTATTCAAATAATTTTGACTACACAATTTTATGTAGATAACTGAGTTCATCTGTGTTTATACATCCATGGTTGCCAATGAAACAGTTCAATTATAAACTGGAGAAAGAGTTTATTTAGAAAGAGCTTTGGAGCAACTGCCGTTTATTATTGATGAACATATTTGATGTACATAGTTTGGATCCGTACTCAACCCAAAATCAGATGTTATATCAGGTAGTTCTGATTCTATCCTAGAAAACTCCACAATAGGAAGCTTTTCGCAATTATATAAATGCGTTTCAATGTGTTCACGAAATCCTCAAGAGCTAGTTGTTTCGCCATCAAGATGCTGTAGCCAATGTCGCAAAGGAAGTTTGTTAGCATGCAATTGGCAAATAAACCATTGCAAGGGCCACCAATTCTTTTTTTAACAACAAAATAATTCCGCCCTTACTTCCTACATTGGTATTTATTTTGTCACAACCAATTACCTCTACTGTCTAATGAAACCGAAGAAATTTGAAAAAAAAAATATTTAATGCTTTTAAGATATTTGCTGCCTTTCCAAAGATGGCCACATGGATACATGGCCAAGATAATTTGAATCAGGTTCTTGTATTAAGCTAATATGTTCTTCTACTATTGTTCTTTTCCTACTATCGTAAAAAGTCAATGTTTTATCTTTACGACCATCGACCAAGTACAAACCAAGCAAAACTATTGATTTTGAGAATTTTTAAAGATGTGTCCTATTTTTTTGTCTTGCGCGTCTCAATTTGTGACGGTCAATAATATTTTGAGTGTCTTCATTGTTGACAATTCCGTAATCTTATAATACTGCCAAAGCTATTGCAATACCTGCTCTGTCTACACCGCGTATCTACCAAGCATTTTAGCACACAGAGAGATTCATTGTGTTACGTTTGGTCAGTTGTAATATAACTTTTTTACCAGAAATAACGGCAGATTGCTCCTTTTTATTTTGATAGGTTGGGTAATCTCATTTCTTTCGATTTGGTTACATCCCAGTTCAATTTCTACTTCCAAGCCATCTACTTGTCTATTATAAGGTAATGTGCTAGCTTTTGCGTAATCGATTATGTTGTTATCTTTGCCACACTTACTTCTTATTTCCCGTTTTTGTTGTTGACGAACAGCTTCAAAATCTACAGAATCAATCATCATTTACCGACAGGACCTCTGGTCTTGGAGAAATGGGCGTTCCTTTATTGGAACCTAAAACACTATTAAGTTTATATATTCCTGTAACAACTGGTTTAAATACCAATTATAAATATTAAATACTTAACTTATTTCCTTACCTTGTTCTACTTTAAACAAAAACCTAAATTAAAATTTTTACATTTACATACAGCAATGTCAAACAATCGCAAACTGTCTTTCTTAAACACATCCAATTTTGATTTGTAAGAAGCGACGTCTTTTCTTTTTAAATAGGGCTTCAGAAGGTATTTCTCTTCTTCTGGTATTTTTTAGTTAATGCTACAATTCTTTGATGGTTTACAATTGGAATTGAAGCAGATTTATAAATATCTTCAACCTTCTGAGCAACAATTTCTGAAGCATCTGACACAAGAAGATTTCTATTAGTACCATTATTTTCCAAATTATATCGATCCCATAAAAAGTATTTTATTACATCAAAAAACGTGGTTAAAATAAAACATTGTAACTCTCTTGGTACACCAAAAAGGGGGCACTCTACAGCAATTCTTTTATTTTTGACATTTTAAGTGAAAGTTAAGTTAGCTAAAAGTAGTAAGTAAAAAATGAATTAACGTGTAACACTCTTGGCTTTATCTAGGCGATGACTAACGGTGTTGGGTCTAGCGTCTAGTAGTTCATCTTTATCGTGCAAGTCACAACAAAGTTTCACTGATACAGGCCCGACTTCTTATTAAACGCCTACTACTATACTGGCCCGTAATATCACTTATAACATTTCAAGAAAAAAAAAATATTTAGGAAAAAAGGAACCGCTGACCACTCAAAATATTTATTATAGTAAATAAAGCAATAACTTTTAATAAAAAAAGCAGTCTACTATTCTTCCACCGCCACATCAGTCTCAAAGTGAAAATATAATGAAAGTGGTACGGGCGGTGGAAGAACTCGACATATATTTTTCTAATATTCGGAAAATATTTGGAAAACTTCCTGTAGGCCAGACATGACTAATTTAAGAAAATAATTTTTCGCTCTTCCCTAATACACAATTACATTGTTTGTAGTTTTAACATTACCTTCAATAATACCGAAGACAACTAACTGCATAATATTTATATTATATTTGGTAATTTAAACCTTCATAAAAACATTGTTCTCTATGCAGAATATTATAATAGATTTATTCGGGAAGCTGAATTGGTTTGAACATCAGCTGTTGAATAATTTAGAAAAACGATCAAGTAGTACAATAGATTATGCTCCGTATCAAAGCACAATAATTAATAAAGTTCCAACATGTATTGCAAAAAAGGTAAAATATAAGAATAGTTGGAAATTAACAATATTGCACACCAACAAACGATGTTAAAACCTCAATTACTTGAACTGGTGCTATGTTTTTAATAAAATTTGTGCAACTAGATATGCTTTTAATATTTCATAATTTATAGGAATAAACCAGAACCAATATAAGAGGTATATAGAATGGCTGAACAATATGGAAAATATACAGTAAGCGAGGGCCAGGCAGGAGAAGACACTCGTGGCTCCAAAATCTGCGGAAGTGGTTCGGGCTCACATCACAACAATATGGGCATAGAGTTCATCGACTACTTTTATACCAGTGTGTTTTTAATGCAAGTAAGCATATATGGGGAATAAGTAAACGGTATTACTCTGATTATGTTGGTACAAATAGCAGTTCTAATGCAAAGTCTTTGGCAGTGTGCTAGGAGTACATGGTCTAAATTAGACCAGAAGTATGGTCTAAAATACAAAAGAATAGAGAATCTGAGATACAGCGCTGGTGGAATAGAGAAATGGTTTTTATTTGTGAATTCATTAGCTCTGTAGTTATTGATTTAGCATAAGATAAAGATGACGATGTCTGAATTGATAATGGTTACAAAGTATTGATTTTTATTTTATCTTTGATTTTTTTATTCCACCAGTAGCGTATAAATTTATTAATTTAAAACAATAATAAATTATATCTAAAGACACATGCGAACTACCGTACTTTTCAAAAACTGTAAAACAAATATATCAGTCCGATTTGACCTTTTTTTTTTCTATCCATTGCTATTTGGTTATTCAATTATGTAGAATATAGCTTTTTAAACACTGGATTTATTAGCAGTGTTATCATTTTTAAATATTCTAATATTCCAGCAACAGCAAAATGGTAAACACAAACACGAACCGCTTGAGTTGTTGCGTTAATTTATAACCTGTTAATCAATAACACAATATCGTTACCAAAAATCATGCAATATTCTCGTTTTAGGGGCACTAGTTATACGCTTTTGGAATGGATTTGTTGTTTGAATTTAATCACAACCTTAACCTCTTTTATACCATAATTGTTAAACAATTTCAGCGCAGCATGCAGTTTTATCTTTTCGGTGATTTATGTAACTAATAATTTGTGAGTTTGTCGGTATTGTGATATATTTTCATTTTATTTATTGAATAATGTTATACATCTGGTACAAATATAATTATACTTAAATTTAAATTTAAGAAACAGAATATAGGGACAATATAGATAGGGACAAAAATGGTGGTTTTATTCAGAGTCCAACAGAAGTTTTATTAAATCTATTAATAGGCTAAGGTCAAATCATGCTCTAACACCTTCAAGAATGTACAAAATGGATCTAGCAGACACTCCAAACTGTACTTGTGGTAAATATGGAGATTTAACACATATCCTAGTAGAATGTGTAAACCAACAAGGAAATATTACATGTTTTTTATAAAAGTTTACGAAAACTAAATGTCTGTTTCCCATTTCACATAAATGAATTAATTTTCTCTGGAAACTTAGAAATCTTTAATTGTATTTATCAGTTAATAAGAAATTGTAAATATAAACTTTAAACAATATAATGTACTAACCCTAGAAATAAGATAAAATTTGTAAGAAATTTGCAAACATATCAATCATGTAAAAAACCTTTTAATACGAAAAAATTTAAAAAAATGGAAAAAAGAAACAAAAAAAAAACAAATAAATAAAAAAAAATAGCGAAATCAAATTAACATAAAAAAAAGACCAAAACAAAATAAAAAATATATATACATATTACATACAATATCAAAAAAGTAATACAAGGAAATCAAAAATCAAATAAAAAAAATAAAAAAAAATAAAAAAAATCACAAACGATAAAAAAAAGAACAATCAGAACAAGTCAATTATTTAATTTATTTTTAACTTACATTTAGTTCTAAGTCGAACTCTGATTGTTGTTGTGTGAATACAAATTACAAAACAGTCTGGTCAATTGGCTATGCCAAGGCCATTAAAAGAATAGATAGGGACAAGTTTTTCTTCAAAATGTGCCTATTTTCTACAGATATTGGCGACCACACTGACGCATCTTATTCTATTCATAGCAGCTCGAAATAGATCAGTTGACGTTAGACCAGTCAATATCCTAAGATTGGCTACCCAGGATGTACGCGATATAGAAAGGCCTCTCTTACCCTCAATTTTGCCCTGTAGAATCAACTGTGGATGTCGGTATTTATCATTACGCATGATGTGGCCCAGGTAAGAAATTTTTTTGTTTTTTATGGTGTTAATAATTTCTTTGTCTTTTCTAACCTCTGAAGAATAGTTATGTTACTTGTATGGTGTATATAAGAGATCCTCAACATACGTTGGTAGCACCACATTTCAAATGCCTCCAATCGTTTTAAGGCAAATTCTGTAAGGCTCCAGTTTTCCTTGTCGATAACAGTTTTTGAGAAACATAAATTATTTTTCAATGATATGTTTGGGTTTAAGAAATTAATTTAAATAAAAGCTGTAACCGTAAGAAGTGACTTAAATATATTCCCATAATAGTAAGGCAAGACTTGTGTAATTTGGAAATTCACACAACAACAAAGGTACGTCCTAATCACGATAAAATTAATTTTTATTAAAATAATTCAATCCTAAAAAAATGGGGAAATAAATATGCCACTAAAATTGTGGAATTTTCAAAAAGCTGATGGTTTTAAAATCAGTTCTTAACAATGAATAATGAATCATCCTCTACAATAATATTTTAGACTATAGTTTTGCAAAAGTTTTAATCATAATTTTAAAGTTTAAATCATAATTTTTACTATCTGAATTCATCCCTTTTTGAACAAGTTGATCTTGTCAATCGAAAAGTATTCGATCTTGTAATTAAAAAGCGTCATAAATGACCAATCCAGTAAAATGTATAATTTTTAATTGTTTATATAAAAAGATCAACTCATCGTATTATATCCCTTTATTAGAGAAGATTGTTTTTCCAATGCGAAATTTGCAAATTTCACATACGGTCCTATAATTAAAGGTATAATCCCACAATACCCAAGTTTAAATCAAAGATATTAGTATCGAATGCTGAGTAAGTAGTCGTTGTGAAGGAGAATGTAATGTCAGCAGACCTCATTAGTGGTTGGCAACCCTGTCGCTGCCTTTCCAGCGATAAGCCAACTTCCTGCTGTGTACTCGCTGCATGACCTTTCACAAATGTCGCCGAATGATTTTACAGTTAACCTCCTTTTGGTTTATTTAGCAATTTGTAGGGTTTATTTACTGCTGGATGGAAAACCTGTGATTTAATTAAAATTTAAGTGAGCATGTTTTTAATTTTTAATGTAGTTTTTATTAAAAAATGGTAGTAGTATTTTAAAAGTATGGTGCTAAAGCCAAATAATATTACCTGCTACATATTTTTAAATTTAGCCCAGTCAAAATTGCATTGCATTGAGTTTTAAATTGCGATCTTTTGCAAATTTAATTTTTCGATGTAAAGTGTATAATGTTATTGCTGCATTTGAATTACATTTACAACGATATCCAGAAAGGGGGCAACCAGAAAAGAGGGTTTTTGAAAACTTGACTTTACGCAAAAATGGGAATACTGGTAATTCGTATTCGAAAGCCAACTGCAAGAAAAATTTTAAGGAAACATAAATTTAGGCCTTATCATACATCTTTCTCGCAAAAACTATACACAATCCATTGTTTAAGAATAATATAATTTTCAGAATACTAAATAGAAAAATGTATGGAAAAATCTAATGTTTGTTCAAAGCTGATATTTAAGTGATTAAACTTGTCATACCAGTGCAGAAATTTGATTTTAATGTTAGTTGTTTTGCTAAGGATATTAAATTAGTTTATCACGTATTTAATGTAAAACTAACTGCTACTTGACATATTCGAAGATATCTTAAGATGGAGTATCTGACCATAGCGCTGTTCATTGGAATTTATTTAAACAAAAAATTTCAAAATTGGAAGATTGGAAGTTATAGGTTCACCAAAACTAAATATTCCTGATTTTTTCTTTTACTTCAGTCATCACATACCAAAATGCCACTCAACATTTAAAAATCCTACTTAAAGGCTGAATTTTGCCGAGAATAATAATTACGGACCCCAAAAAAATACAAAGAAATTTACCACTTTTACGCAAAACGTAAACACGCAAAAAAATCGATTTAATTGTGTATGAGCACTTTTTTGTAGAATAAACTGCGCCACGTTTATTTATTTAACATCTGTATAAAATCTAAGTTTATTTGCGGCACAACACAAAAACTGTGTACGAAAGCTAAACTCCTTACCTTTAAACCGCATTTTGATTTTTGTCGATAGGTCACTTGAATCAAAAGATATCGACTTTTTACCGTCGAGCTGATACAAATTTTATTGAACATTGATTTCGCGCAAGCAACTGACATGCAAAATTATAGGCAGTCGCTTTAAGTGTTGTTTCCAAGAGAACGGTTAATTTAATACAAAAAATGCTTATGAACTTTTTTGTTTTAAATTACGTCAGCTATATTTTTTATTTGAAACAGTTTTGAAGCAATTCTTCAAAACTTTTTAGATACTCTCGAAAATTGGTCCAACTTTACAGGTTTTCAATTTTCAATAGAAAAATCAATAGAAGTCGTATTCTCTTCAAGCTCCTTGCCACAACCTCCTTACCTAAGAATGTATGAGAAACAGCTGGAGTTTAGAGATCACCACAAATTCTTGGGTTTAATCTTCGATTCAAAGTTAACATGGAAAAATCACATCTCACAACTCATCCTTTCCTGTAGTAAAAGATTAAACATATTAAGATCTCTCTGTAATAAAAACTGGGGCTCAGACCAATCCACTCTACTCCTCCTGTATAAATCTTTAATCTGTTCTAAGCTAGATTATGGAGTAATTGCCTATTCCACTGCTAATAAATCTCTACTGAAATCATTAGATATTATTCATAATAAGAGTCTTAGACTAATCTTAGGGGCTTTCCCAACTACACCTGTATCCAGCATTTATGCTCTTTTAGGAGAACCATCGCTACATCACCGCCGCATGTACCTCGCTCTATCATATGCAGCCTCAGTCGCTGGAAATATTTCAAAGCCAATATATCAAAATACTTTTTCAAATAAATATGTAAACTTATTCCAAGATATTCGCTATACTAAAAAACCGAAAAAATATTACAAAAGAATTAAATCCATTCTTCAAAACCTAAATATTAATTTTCCAGAGGTTTTCTCCTCGGAGATTAAATACCCCGAGCCTTGGCTGATCGATATACCAACTTGTTATGCATCTCTAGAGTATATACATAAATCTAATACACATCATCCTCTGATTCGTTCCAACTTTAAGGTCCTCATAAATAAGTACCCCGACTACCATAAAATCTACACAGATGCATCTAAATCCGAAGACAGAGTGGGGGCATCAATCGTTTCTTCAGAAAACAATCTTCTTTTCCGTTTACCCTCAGCATGCAGCACATATTCAGCTGAACTTTACGCCATATACCGTGCTGTGAAACTTCTTAACGAGCTTACACTCACAAAAGCAATTATCATAACAGATTCCGTTAGCTCTCTAAACTCATTAAATCACATTTTTCCGAAACATTCTTTTGAAAAGTTGCTAAAATACCAGCTTTCCCAAGCTTATAAACATGGAAGAAGCGTCCAATTTTTATGGGTTCCCTCACATGTTGGAATAACAGGAAATGAAGAAGCTGACAGGATTGCACGAAAGGCTATTTTAAGTGATTTGTCGGAGCCGATGGACAAGTGTGTTTCCAGTGACTTAAAAGCTTATTTTAAAAATAAAGTGTTGTGTTTGTGACGAAATGAGTGCTCTCAAACTAATTCCAATCTAAATAAAATTAAAAATAATGTGTATCAGTGGTTTCCATCGTCGCGCAATAGACGGGAACAAATGGCGGTTGCGCGTTTACGTCTAGGACATACCTGATTAACGCACTCCTACCTTTTCACAAAGAAAAATCCACCTATATGTGATCAGTGTAACGTCCGGTTAACAGTCGAACACTGTTTAATAATTTGTAGTAAATATGACCAAGAAAGACAGCGCTACAAGATCCCAAACGCTCTACCACAGGCTCTAGGTCAAAACTGTTCCTATGAAAATATAGTGAATTATTTCAGATCCATGAACATTTTGTACAATCTGTAGGTGTCTAACTTTGTTATTTATATTTTGTTCCGTCGCTAATAACCTTTCGGTGGATGCGACATCTTTTTCTAATAAAAAAAAGGCAATTATTGATTACATTCAAGCAAAAAAAGATTTATAACAAGCTGGATTGTTTATAACAAGATTAGTTGTTCCACAAAATTATCTATAATGGAATTAAGAAGAAAATTGGCGCAGGAGTTACTTGTTACTACAACTGCACACAAAAACACCACTACTCCCAAAAGAGTTCCACATATTTTTGTTAAACTGTCAGGACCTGAAAAGAAAAGGAGAAGATAATGCCAAGGATGATATCATAAATTAAGAGACACACATTCATGCAAACAGGCAAGTAATATGGTGATAAAAGTAACAAGTTACTGCAATGAATGTCCTGGACAACCAGGAATGTGTTTATCTTGCTTTAATAGCATTCATAAAAAATAATCTATTTTTCTGAAATTTGTATGTTTTTTTTAATAACTACGAAAAAATCTTTTATTTTCCTAAAACTTTACGTTTTTTTTTGTTTAATAATTAAGGACATAAATAATATTTAGTTTACATGTTTTTTTGTTTTCAAATATCATTTACACTAATAAAATATTAAGAAGTTTTGATCTTTTAATCTAAACCTGTAAAAAATAGTAAGCTGTCTTGATACTTTAAAATACTCTTAACAGGAGACGAATGGTAAGTTTTAAAATGTTTTTACTGTTAATAACTAATGTTAAAACTCGTATAATTTATATTATTAAACTGTAAAAATGTAAAAACTAATGACGTCACTACCAGTCCCCGACGGTCGGTAACGCATCGTATTCGCGTCAAGCCCGGAGGACGGGTAACGCACTGTTCTTTGATGGACATATTTTGGGAACGCAGTCAACCTGTTAAATATTTCATCGGCGGTAGTTCGTTCCGTTAATGCCTCACAAAAAAATACTCTCTTCGATTTTGTTTTGAAATATGTATCGCACATGAACCATAAGCTAAGCATAGTGTATTACATATGTGCTCTCATCAAGTTGTATTGCAAAAAAAAATACTAGTTTTTATCCGCTTTATCAATTATTCTTTAATATTTAATGCCATTATTTCAATCCTACAAAGTACCATATCATTGGATAATGGTATATTACTAAGCTGTTATTCTCCCCAAAAATACACATTACCATATCTTGTACGGCAGGCAGAACTAGTTCTTTACCGATGGTGTGTGCTTTTCCACACTTCGCAATTCTTAAACTTACGAGGAAGGATGCCTCTACAGCTTTTTGGTTGCTGCCGGTGAAATTTGACTTTAATTTTTTTGTGCTTTTCATCTCCATTAACTTCCGAACGAAGTAATCCTTAGGTTTATTTTCCGACACTAAATGTTTTGTATTGGAAGTCGCGTTTTACTAGCGAAGGTGTCATATACTGGTTAGAAAGAATTTTAAAACAGATTACACATTGGGGCCTTGGCTCATCAATTATATTTGTGAATGTAAGTCCCATATGAATGTATTTATGATCATTTTATAACCGTTATTTTAGTTTTTTAAAAGAACTCTTTTTGTCATTACCCTGTATAGGCTCCCACTTGCTCGATAGACCGGAATTTTCAGATGTTCCGTTGACACTTTTAAACCACTTATCCATTTTTTATATGCAAAAATTAGCACGAATCAGTAAGAGCAAAATAACTCGTTTCGACAAAACCAACCACAACGACTGATGGCCAGGAGGAAACTGATGACGTGAATGGACGTGAATAAAGGCCGGTGACAATTTGCTGTGATTCCAGTGTTGCCAATAATGAATAAGACAATACGCGCTTGTGGTTTCAAACTCACAGCGATGCCATGCACAACGTAAAAGATAACTAGATAACTTCTAGTTTATATAAAGTACCACCTTTAAGTGCATTGCGTACCACCAGTGGTACGCGTATCACAGTTTAAGTACGGCTGCATAAGACCATTATGTTGGTTGGTTTCACTTTTTATTGATTTTTTAACCACCAATGGTAATGTGATGACAAGTTTTAATAAATATTAAAGATATTACTTACCTCTTAGATATGAAGTTTTATTAGAGGTTCAAATTGTTAAAATAAAGAACTGTATCTTTCGTTAAACGAAACCTTTCAGAAAAATATTATTAGTATTATTCTAAACAATTCATTCCCTCCCTGTAAACTCTTGAGTGGCGTACATATATAAATTTATTTTTTGATTGTACTTAAAGTAACTATATCATGACTAGAAACACATTGATTGAGAGCCGTCAATTGATGCGAAGACCTTTATTCCATGACGCTACTCGTAGTGACTGCATTTTATAGCACTAGTTCCATGACATTTCATTCAGCATTTAACTATAAAAAAAGTAAAATACAACGCCAGTATAGAAGCTTCGTTTCAAAAACCTGACTGTAAAGTCATCATAACGTATAATTATATTATAATGTATTGGTATTTTTTATTTTTACACTGTCTATACAAAAATACAACTAAGAATAAAAGTTTCTATTTACACTATATACCGTAAAGAAATAAATATTGTTGGACGTGTATCCAGCAACTGCAGCAAAGCTCATTTTCAGTTTGTCGTCTGTGTATCGATTATATGACATAATAGGTTTTCCTGTTCAAGAAACGCGAGTAGTTTTATAATTGAAAGCGACTCTAGTCGGGACAAGACATCTTATCCTTCTACAAATATATTATATTTCCAGCAAATACGTAGTTGTAAAAATTGTAAATATAGTGTTGTATACGATTTTAAAATCCAATCCTGGCTACAGTCTAACAAAGACATGTTCATTTAAGTTCCAATAAAAGTATCACTAATTCGTAAATTATATAAAATTTATTAAAACAGTAGCTAGCAAAAATGTTAGTGCCCAGTGAATAGTCACATTCAAAAAGTGAAAATACAATATTATTTTTACATAAATAAATTCATATTTTAAATAACCAAAATATTCAAAATCAAATAGACTAGACAAGTAACGATTTTCCCATGACATGCATTGATACTCGTTGGTAGAACAACAGCTAACAACTCATCATCATCAACATCATCATCATCAACCTGTATGCGTCTACTGCTGAACACTGTTCTTTTTTAGCTCTTTTTATATGTATCTGTCTTGTGAAGCTTGCAGCTTGCTAATACGCTTCCGGTCGTCAGTCCATCAAGTTGGTGAGCGTTCTTCGCTTTGTATTGCTTCTTGTCTTGGTCTCCACCCAACAATACGTTGTAACCATCGGTTGTCCGATAATCATAATTCTGTTCTGCCTAATTCCATTTTAGCGACGCGATCATTTCGACGACGTCTGTTCTTTTTGTTCTACGACGTATTTCTTCATTTGGAATTGACTTGCTCACAGAGAGGCAGCCAATATCTGGCGCTCCATAACCCTTTGAGTCCGCGAATCTTAGTCACTACCTTTTTGCGAGTGTAAATGTTTCCGCTTCATAAGTGAGGACAGGTAACACACATTAATCAACGATTTTCCTTTTGAGGCATATGGGTAGTTTCGATTTAAATACATAGTTTAATTTACCAAACGCTGTCCATGCTAATCCTATGCAACGTGGGAGCTCACATATCTGCTTATCTCTGCTCAACCAAATTTCATTGTCTAATGTCCATTCATATCCTAATTACTTATGAGATGTAGTCTGCACAATATATCTTCCATGAACAGCAATATTTCGATTTAGCACCAGATTAGTCATTGTTTACATCTAGTTCATACTAATCTATAGTCCCATCTACAAGGAAGCGTGATATAATTTTTCATACATTATTATTGCATCATCCATACAATCGGTTATAAGGACGATGTCATCTGCAAATTTTAAATGACTGAGCATCTCTCCATTTATGTTGATATCATTGTCGTTTAGATATGCCTTCTTACAAGTATGCTCTAAAAGCGTCGTGAAAAGCTTTGTAAAGACAGTGTCTCCTTGTCGTACTCCTCCATGTGTACTCCATGTCGATTGTCTATGTGGCATTATGTCAATGCTTTTACCATTTTCTGATGGCTTACGGTATCGAATAGTTTCTTGTAGTCGACAAATGTCAGTGCCAATGGTTTGTTATATTCTAAAGACTGCTCTATAAAGTTATTTATCATTAGAAAGTGATTGTTAGTGCTGTATCCCTATCTAAATCCAGCAGGTTCTCTAGGGTAATAGAAGTATAATTTAGCTCAAAATCTTTTTTTATTTAAAGAAAAAACCAAATTTATTGTGTGAAAGCAAACTTATAGGACGGTAGTTTTTTAGATCCGGTATGTCTCCTTGCTTGTATAATAAAATAATGACCGCATTGTTCCATTGAGATTGAGTATTTTCTTGGTAGATGCATTTGGTAAAAAGCTTAGCCAAAGCTTGGATAATTTTATTTTCACCTAGTTGGATCACTTCGATCACTACTCCGTCATCGATAGGGGATTTTATATTTTTCATTTTTAAAAGTGTCGTTTTAATTTTGTATGGAGTTATTTCTGGCATTACTTTGATCCCTGGTTTGGGATTTTGGGCAGGGGCTGATATTGCCTTTTGTCGGTGCTCTCATACATTTCGAGATAAAAGGGTTCGTGAACCTCAAGATCTTTGGTTCTATCAGTACGAATGTTTTTTTAAATTGATTTTTAAAGTGATTTTTTATTTTGTACATATATTTGTTGCCTATGTTGTTCGTATTTCGCCTCTAAACTTTAAACTTTTGTTTTTTTTTTTTAATTATTTGAGTTATTTCTCTTGTATTGTCTTACATCTTTTCGGATTGCCCTGTGGATATCTCCATTTAATTTCTTTATTGTTGTGTAGATGAAGCTGTACTTTTCCGTCAGCTGTCGACTTTTACCTACTAGCTCTTTGGTATTTTGGCTTAGCTTTTCTTTATGGGTCAAAACGGTTGGGCTGCACATATTTTCCGTTTCTTTTAGAGCCTTCCTTATGCCATTATATGTTTGATCTGCATGGTATATTTCAACTCGCAAGTCTTGTATATGTCTGGTTAGTGTATATTCATACAGGTCGTTGTTTTCTGGGACAATTTATTTCTTATTTTTTTATTTTGTTCTTTCCAATTTGACATTTAATAGTATCTTAGCTGGGATTAATCTGTGGTTGCTTTCTGTTGAAATTTCGTTGAGTACTCCGATGTCTTTGACTATTTCTTTTGTGTTTGTTTCTAATCTATTTTATTCTTAACACTGCTATCTGTGCTGATCCATGTCCATTTATACTGAGGCTTTTTATCGAAAAAATGGTTCATCATGGATAACTTTTCATGGCGCAAAAAGATCAGCAATCTTTCCCTCGTACATTTCTTTCGACATATCCATAATTACCTATTGCTACTTTTGCATTATCTTGTTTAAAGCCCATTTTTGTATTAAAGCCGCTCATAATTATTGTGTAATATTCTGGTGTGGCATTTAACGCTGTTTCTAGGTCCTCATAAAATTCTTCAATTTCTTTATCCGAGTGGGTAGTGTACTGATCCCATAGATTAGTTATAATTAAAACAATGTTATGGAATACCTTGTGTATAATAATTTGCACGGAAATTTGGATTTCCCTTATACTAACCCTGGACTTCAAAATTAAACTTGTGCCGTTGATTGCTTTTTATTTTTTAGGGGTGAAAACGACCTCTATTAAAAAAATCATATACAGTAGTCTTTTTTATAACGATTTTCTATATAACGATAATTTCTCTATAACGATGAAAATAGTAAACGTTGGTTGGTTCGTCATAAGAACAATGTATTTATTCTTTCTCTATAACGATATCGTTCTGTCTTTATAGCGATGACTTTTCAGCGTTCAATAGTCGACGATAAATGTGTTATTGTGTTTAAAGCTTAGAGTACCTGACTCACGAGTGGCACGGTCATTGTCCAGATGTTGTTTTGTTTTGCACTAAAGGAATGCGGCCACCCATTCTACTCATTCTTATCAGAGGGTTAAGTGACTCGCTTTTATTATTCGGGCGGAGTGCCTGTTATCACTGTTACTGTTATCACACAGATGCTGTCATTTATTGACGACTTTGCATTTTCAGTTTTCAAGTGCTCTCGGTGGAGGAAAGTTATCGATAACTCGAGCAATAGAGAAAGGTGAAAATCAATCGGATGTGTGGTTCTAGTAGCAGCGTATAAACCATATTTCACTTTTTGGGCCTATGTTCAGGACAAAAGCTGAGTTTTTTGCAACTGAGCTTGGAATTAAGAATTTCAAGGCATCTGAGTGTGACCTGGACTGAAGGCACGATATGCGTCAGACGATATTTTCAATGCTGATGAGACTGGATTTTTTATAAAATGTCACCAAACAGAACTTTAAAATTTAAATCGGAAAAGTGCGTTGGTGGAAAGCTCTGTAAGGAACGCATTACAGTTTTAGTGGCGGCTAACATGACAGGTTCGGTAAAGCGAAAATTGTTAGTGGTAGGAAAGACGAAAACTCACGTTGTTTTAAAAACATGAAAAATCTTCCGGTGACCAATAAAGCAAAGAAGAGTGCGTAGATGACTTCGGAATTTTTTAAAGAAGCGATAAGAAAGTGTGATATCGAGCTTAAAGGGAAAATTCTGCTTGTAGATAATCGTCCTGCTCATCCTGAACTGTGCGACTTTCAAAACATTGAACTTTGTTTTCTGCCAGCAAACACAACGAGTGTTCTTCAGCCCATGGATCCAATTGTCAACAAAAGTTTGAAAAGCCATTACAGGGGAAGACTTTTGATGAAATTGGTTGAAAACAATGGCGAACTAAACATTCTTGACGCCATCCTCATGATTAGTAAATCCTGGGACGAGGTGACAAACAATACAATAAAACATTCCATGAAACACTCAGGGTGGCTGGAATATCAAGGATTGACTAATGTTAAAGATGACCTGCTATTAGATGTTAGGGCCAGACAGTTTGAACTTACTATCACCTACGAACCGAAAGAGCTAAAAGATTTTAAAAAAGCTGATGAAAATGTAGCTACAACATTTGATCTTTCTGACGAGGACATCCTACAATCAGTTTGTGTAGAAGAATAAGCAAATAGTGACCCAGAAGTGAAAGCAGAGACAGAACTAGCTCCGACCTCTTAGCAGGCATTGTATATGGCAAAAGTATTACATCGATTCTTCATCCACCAGGAAAAACATTGAGTACTGTGAAAGATTCTATGCGTCTTCAGGACAAGGTCAGGTCAGTTCTGTGAAAACAGAAAAGAAAACAGACTAAGGTGACATACTTTTTTGGTAATGTAGATTAAATATATTTTTTCTTCAAACGTCAAATAATGTTGTTTGTTTGTGTTTAAATGACTGAATGACACTAAATCCATTCGCCAAAAAAGGAAGGCAACAACATGCGGTGTTCCCAAGCGGTCACCCATCCAAGTACTAACCGCACCCGACACTGCTTGACTTCGGTGATCGGACGAGAACCGGTATATTCAGTGTGGTATGGCCATTGCCAATCAAATAATGATGACATTACTTATCTAACTTGATCCTGTCAAAGTTTGATGTCTCTGCCGGCAGCAGTTTTTTTTCCATTTCTTTACGGCGTAGGGAAAATGTTGTCATGGCAAGAATATGTAATATGTCACAAAGCAACAATACAAATGTCATTACCAAAAATTAAACATCATTTTTATTTATAGGAATATTAAAAGTATAATTAATTAATGAGGCATTTTCAAAATTGAAATCGTGCAAATATGTTCCCGACTCTTGATCATCATCATCACAGTCATTAACATCTTAGTAGATGTGTTGTGGTTCATAATTGGGCTTCAGCAGCTCGGACAGTTTGATTGATAATATTTCTCCACTGGTCGCGGTCATCAGTTATATGTATTGTCTCAGTATACTGTTTATTGAGAAGCTTTTTAGTAATGTCCGCCCATCGCTGTGGAGATCTTCCGCGTTGGCGTTGAGTCTGAGGCCTTTCTTGGACCACCAACCGCTCCATTTTGTGATCACTTCGATGGATATGGCCAAAGAACTTTAAAATTCTAGAGTAAACGGTACTGGAGAGACGCTGATCCGGTTTAATTTCATCCAGAACCGAGATATTTGTACGGCGAGCCGTCCATGGAATTCGAAGCAGGCGTCTCCATGTCCACATTTCAAAGGCGTCTATATGTCGTCGATCTGATTCTTTGACTGTCCATGTCTCGCATGCATAGTAAAATATGGAAAAGACCAAAGTTGAAACGAGTCTCTTTTTGTTTGTCATAGTAATGTGACGATCACGCCAGACTCCGTTTAGTTCACTCATTGCTGCTCTTGCTAGTTGAATGCGTCTTCTAATTTCGGATTCACAACTGCCTGTGTTGTTAACTAGAGCTCCAAGATATATCATAGATGAGACTACCTCGCATCCCGCAATAGTTTGGGTTTCAGGAAACTGTTGTTGGCGATCAATAACCATGATTTTGGTTTGTAGTTAACCATGAGTCCAAATTTAGCAGTTTCTACCTCGAGTTTTTTTAATATTTTAAACATTTCTTCTGGAGTAGAGGCTAGAAGTATAGTGTCGTCTGCGAAACGCAAGTTAGATATCTTAACACCACCTAGGTTCACTCCTCCCTCCCAACCATCCAAAACTCTGCCCATTATGAACTCCGAATAGATGTTAAATAATAAGGGAGATAAAACGCATCCTTGGCGTACTCCCTTCTCCAAAGTGCATTTGTCAGACAGATATCCGTCCATTCGAATATATGCCAGGTTATCTTAATACAGTTTGCTAATAAGGTGAGTCAAGTGTTTAGGTACACCCATTGTGTCAATATGTTCCATAGTTTGTCCCATCTAACATTATCAAAGGCCTTTGTATAATCGACAAAACATATAAATATCGGGATCTGGTATTCTCTGGCTTTTTCTATGATGTTTCGTACATTAAGGATTTGTTCTCTAGTACCTCTGCCCTTTACAAATCCAGCCTGCTCAGGTGCTATTTGCCAACTTATGAAGTTTTCTAGACGCCGTTGCAGTATGTAGAGGATCACCTTACTAGCGTGTGATATTAGAGCTAATAGCCTGTAGTTGTTACAATTATTTGTTAAACCTTTCTTATGCAGAGGTATGATTATGGTCTTTCTCCAATCCTCAGGCCAGACGCCTGTGTGCCATATTTCATTGCACAATCGATGTAATATTTTCACTCCACATTCCGGAAGATGCTTCAAGACGTCTGCAGTAATGAGATCATATCCTGCTGCTTTATTTAACTTAAGTCTTTTTAAAGCGAATTCCACCTCGGAAAAAAGTATGTCAGGTTCAGACTCAAAACTAGTGTGGTGTGTCTCTGTTGAAGGAGAATGGAAAGTGTAGGTCTGGCAGTCAGGTACAAACGGGGCGTCCGCTGGCATGTGGTCCGTATTGGCGTATAAAGACTTACAATACGCCCTCCAAACATCAATAACCTTGTCCAAATTCGTCTGTACATTACCTTCATCATCTTTGATAGACCAAGATTTCTGCTTGAATTTACGTGTGGGTTGTCTGACTTTATCAAAGTCAGACCAACAACTCAGTCAAAGTCACTTTATCAAACACCAAAAAACTTTGGTGTTATTTGTGTCGGCATGTAGTTAAATTTCTCTGCAGATTTTCTCTATATGCTCTATACGACTCTTGATTTGCATTGGTAATTGTTGATGATACTAATGGTCGAGAACAACTTTCAGCAATCATTCCCGATGTTGGCGAATCATAAGGGTTTAAAATTTTTTGAGCATTATCGTTCTTATTTCTTATTAAATCCTCTATATATTCTTCGGCAATTTTGCTTGATTTCCAGCCCCCATGTCGTTTGAGGCATTCTAGATTTCCGCCTCCATCAATTAAAAGTGTTGCTAAAGTTCGTCGTAAAGAGTGACCCGTGTATGCGCTTGCATCGTTTAAATTTAAATAACTAGCTACTTTTTGGGCTACTGCGCTGATCGAATTTATTCCCATGATGCTTCGCTAACACTTTTTATTTTGGTACTTGATAAAAAATCGGTTTTCTGTGAAATTTTCAGACCGCAGTGATGCATACTTTTTATACAGTTTAATGTAGTTTTGACCAATTATCGTAAAATATCTAATTTGTCGTGTTTTACTGTCTAGAATTTTGATAATTATTATATTTTCTTTATCCTCAATGTCCACAGTCGTCGACAGGCGCCAGTAACCCCAATTAACAAAACAATCTGAAATATTTTTATAATTTAGTAGAGTATATTACATGCTTTGCAATATATTTTTTTTACCTTTAATCCTAAATACAACCTATATGGCATATCCTTCGCTTGTTTTTTTCAGAAAGGCACGTAACTTTAAAAATTTGCGTATATCCACATTTTTTCTAATAACTAACTCGGATATTATTATAGAGTATCGTGACCACATTGTAGAAGATTTTCATTTATTTTTATTTTCCATTACATTAAAATATGCCAGTAAAACGTCTTCGGTAACTTGGCGTACTCCTCTTGTATCGCACCACTCTTGAAAGTGCTTGTACGCTAACCGATACTTTATTCCGGACTTGGAGGGCCCCAAAAGTGCTACTGCATCATTAGCCGCGGACTCAATTTCGTTTAGGTTTTTCATTTTCGCACTAAATTTGCGCTTGCGGTTGTAACAACAAAAAGCTGTCTTTACTAGTTGCAAACAACTGTAACCAGAGAGACGCAAATCCCACCGACGACTTAGTTATTTTAATTTCTAACATCTATACGACTTTGATAGTTGTCACAGTTAATTTCGAGTAAAAATAGTGTATGAATTGTACTATTTATGGTTGAAAATTGCCACGTTTGAAGAAAAAGTAGTATACTTTATTCGGTAAAGAAGCGACTTTTCTTGACTTGCCCTCTATTACGCGTCTCACTTCGTTCGGCCCGTAATATCGGGCACGCCAAGAAAAGTCATGCTTCTCCGCCTCATAAAGTAATATACTATTACAGTAGCATATTTTGTTATTGTACAGTACACATGTTTTAATTGGACAGTCTTTTTTATACTGTATTTTTAACATTACTCTTTAATAAATCTATGTGGTGTACAATACAGTGTTAATTCATTTATATTTGTTTTGATAAATTTTTTAAATCAAAATGGGTTATTTAGTACAGTATTATTAATATTACAGTACCGAATTTTGTCTTTCTCTGTATAACGATCTCTTCTTACTATCTACCGATGAAAATTCCCAGTTCCTTGCATATTGTTATAGAGAGAAGCACTGTAATTTTCTAAATTCAATTTGGAATAATTTAATTATGCAGTAACAATATATTTAAATTTTTTATGGTTTTAATTTTTTACCACATAATTTCTGCCTTTGCCGCCCCACTGGCGAGGAAATCCAAATAGCTGCGGTCTTTTTTTTATTGAAACTTTAAATTTAATATAACTTTTTAAATCAAACTGTTATAAAATTATTTAATTTTAACTTAAAAACAACCCTTATTAGTGCCTAATCACTAACCGTCTAAAATAAGAAAGAATTATTTCAAGGCTTAGTTTAATTGAGTTGGCTATATAATAAAATAATATTTAAATGAACGTCTTTTAACAAACTTTTACCACTCTTACAATCTTTATTTGTACACTTGAACGTTCCTTCGCGATTCTAGTTATTTCCTCCAGTTAGTTATTCAAAAGGAACGGTTTATACCGACTATTAACAACAGTGTCATATTTTAATGACAAAGAAATAAACGAACTGTTACTTTTCGCTACACGAAAGTGCCACAATTAAACGAAACATGAAAACTTACTTTATGAGAATGCTGCAAAAATTTCGATGCCTTTATTACTCCAGACATTTTTGGTACATACATTAAAACGTGACAAATAATACTACTGGAACCTCACGAAAACTCTAAAGTCTCATGAATGTCTAAAATAAAAGGAATAAACGGTGTTTTCACCAATTTTATAACTTGCTGTTTTAGTGGGTTTTTACAGTTTGATACTGGTAAATTTTTCTTGATATACAAAGTATATTTTTATAAAAATATTCATGAGAAATACACCATAATGTGCAATTAGATGCACTTATTCAGTATTTAAAACAAATGAAAAAAAAACATTTTAGTCTTTATACCTTTACTTGACAAAAGGTTAATTTTAAATCTAAATATATAAAAAGTGGTATGTTTTCTGTTTAGGCATCATACAAACAACAACAAAAAATATGACATCTATATGTCAAAAATTTGGATTTTATACCAGAGAATACATCGCCAAATAGATCGAAAAATAGGTTTGTATAGCATATCATACATTGCCGAATTATAAAGGACAAATAATATAAATAAGAACTATCAAAATTTATATATATATACAATAGCACTTAAGGCCTTAGAGGTCCATGGCTTAAAAAATTCTGTTCTTTCTTCATTTTCGCTTTCCTTTATGTACTGAGATCTTCTCTGGCTCGATATGTGACTTTTCTCCATTCCTTCTTGTTATTCATTTTTCTTTTCTGGCCGTCTAGTCCAATTTCTTCCATATATTTTTCTATTTCCTGATTCCATCTATTTTTTGGCCTTCCTTTTCTCTTTTTTGAAGTTATATTGTAGTTTAGTACCCTTTTTGGAGTCCTCGTGATTAGCATCCTTTCTAGGTGACCTCGCCATCTTAGTCTCTGTGCCTTTATGACTCCTATTATGTTAGGTTGATTATATAATTTCTTTAACTCATCATTTGATCTTCTTATCCATAAACCGTCCCTTATTATTCCTCCATATATCTTCCTCAAGATTTTCCTTTCCCATATCTCCAGTAGATTTTGTTCATTTTTTGTCATTGTCCACGTCTCACTGCAGTATGTTGCTATTGGTTGTATAGTTGTTCTGTATTGATACAGGTTTTTTATTTTTTTATTTCTGTAATTCTCTTCTATTTCTTTTAGCATATTTTTTATGTCTTGCTCCCTATATCTATTCTTTGTCTCTATTGTTTCTTTCGTGATCATTTCCATCCTTATTGATTTTCTTAGTTCTATTTCTTTTTGGCACTCTATGTCGAACCAGTCTTTCATCTTTTTATTCTCTTGTTTATCACATTCTTTTGCTGCTTTGTTCATTATTTGCTTTATGTTTTCCCATTTGTTCTCAGTTTGCTTTTCTATTTGTATCTTTTTTAGTTCTCTTTCCATTGTTTCCTCGTATATTTCTTGCTCTTTTTTTGTTGCTAATCGAATTGGTTTATGTATACATTTCTTTTTATTTATTTTGTTTTTGTTTTCTGGTATCAGTTGCTTAATTTTGATACCCACCATGTAGTGATCTGAGTCAGCGTCTGGTCCTCTGTATGTTTTTATCTTCTTTATACATTGCTATTCCTCTTTTTCGATGAGCACGTGGTCTATTTGGTTTTTAGTCTTTCTATCTGGCGATATCCATGTTTCCTTGTATATTTCTTTTCTTTCGAAATATGTGCTTATTATGATCATATTTTTTTCTCTTGCGAAATCTATCAGGAATTGTCCGTTCTCATTAGTTTCATTGTGTTTACTATATTTTCCTATTGTCGGTCTAAATACTTCTTCCTTCCTTCAAAATCAAAATTTATTTAAAACTATTTATTTAATACTGTCAACATCCATAAAACAATTGCTGTTATGCATTAAACATAGTCTAATATTACACTTATGTTACAAAATATGGCAGTGTGTCCCTTCTTGCAGTTTCTGCACCTACTACTTCTTGCTACTTCTGAAAATAATCCAAATGATCTAATCTGATATCATCTTTAAGTCTAGGCTTCACCGGGATTTTAATTTTTTTGTAGGTAGTGGTAGGTGCTCATTGCTAGGACATCCTTTTTTTATTTTGTCAGCCTGTAATAGACTTTAGCAAGTTTAATTCTAAATTATTTTAAAGGAACGACTGTTTTTTTATCTTCTTGTAGAATGCTTGTACCACGTTTTAGCAATAATAATGGATATATCTTTAATTTAAGAAATAATGCATATATACGATCTATATGTTTTGAAACGTATTTTGTATACTTAGAGTGATAAACATGTCTGCCAATCCACACCACCCATATGACTGATATATGTTATTTTCCTCATCTGTAAAACGATGGTTTCTAAAGGTATCGTTTCCTTTATACGCAAAGAAATCATGCGCTATCCCCGATACCTTACAACTGTTGTATATTTATATAGTTCTAATTTATTTGTCTTTATTCTAATTTATTAAAACTCACGATAACTAATTACTAATTTATTAATTAACTTTACAACTATTTATGTTACGTTTCGTTACAATTAAATCGCGTTTCCCGATCCTCTTATGACTCACTTCTTTAATAAAATTTCGTCTTTATATAAAGCACCGTAATAACCTAGACCTGACCTGACCCTTGTCGAAAATACTGGAATGTGACATCATACTGGTATTATAGCCGAGGGGAGACCCCATGGATGTTGGCCTGCATTGTCTCGAATGAACTGGAACTGGTTTTTTTATAGCGGCTCGGCTGATTTTCGTCAGGTAGGTATACCTATAACATTCATGAATGAATAAAAACATATTAGTAAAATATATTTACGGTTTTGGGTCAGAATTTATCGTAACACAACGAACAAACATTTTAAAACCCCATTTTTTTGGTTTGTTTTCCACATATTGTCTTCTCGTGCCTGTCTTTTTTCACTTATATGGGACCATAATTTCATCCACTAAACATCTAGACTCTGATTCAATTGTGTTTGTACCTGATCTAAAATATGCCAAATTTTGAAATACTTGTCATTATTCAATACCTCGTTATTAACCAAATGTAGTCGTATTGCTTGCTCTTTAGAGACATTATGTCTTATTACATTTGCAATAAGTTTATATCGCGTCTCTTGAGACCAATAGTCCGTATACGCCGGCATCTCAACAATCCCCAATAAAATTTCGATAGCTAAGAAATCGTGCATCTCATATATATTTGTGTCTACACATTTGTGAAATGTGTGTGTCGAATACAGGTTAGTTTGTTCTACGATTAATTCAACAGTATTTGGACTAAAAAAGGTTTTTAAATATTGCAACGGTGTTTTCATATTTTGGGGTTTTGTAAAATCATTACTTTGTTCTGTTGTTACCTTATATTCAAAATCATCAGTCATCCAATTAAATTAAAGCTCATCCTTTTTCCCCTTATGTTTTATTGAAGAACGTGCTTGTTTTTGGACTACTGGAGAAAACTGTGGCACTACTGAGGGAGTAGCTGCTGCTAGTCTTTTTTTACAGAGTGAAACAGGTAATATTTTGATAGTTTATTCTACATCTTTAGAAATTATATTTTTTTTAACATCATCTGTGCCTTCTGTGAATTTTTTCAAAAAATTAGGAGATAATACCTCTTGTTCGTCATCACTACTATTTTTTGGGTCGCTTTCAGCACCAACTGCCATTAGACAAAACATCACCCCTGCTATCAGGCGATGGAGCATTTACTACCTTTTTTAACGTTTGTTGAAGAAGTTCTTTTTTCTGCCAATTTGGTAAAGGGAACACAATGCATCTCGACAAATTACTTCAGTTTTCTTATTGAAAGTTACTGAGTAAGTAAAAGAGTACGTTTTTGCTTTTTTAATGTTTGTCCTATGTCGCGCAACTGGTTTTATAACTAGGCTTTTAAATAACAAAGCATTTTTTGCATTGCAATCCAGTGAATAATATTTTTGTAAAATCGTCTTCCTGTTGAGTCGACATTTCTCTTTACATAATAGTCCTGTATTAGCTTCCTTCTTAGCCACAATCTTTCCCGTTTGAGAGCTATATTCTTCTCTCCTCTCTCTCGCAATTGCTGCTTTTCTTTTTTTCCGTCCGTCAGAATTTCTCGGACAAATTTTTAACGTTTTTTCTTTTAATTCAAATATTTTCCTTCTAACGATTTCTCTTTTTTGTTCAAAAATGTGGTCTGCAGTCCTTTGTTGAAACGAATTATCTGCAGTAATGTGAGTGAAAGTTTCGTTATCTGATTCATTTGATGATGAGGTTCCACTGCTTTCAGGGTTATAGTCACTACCAAAGTTTATGTCTCTCTCATATAAAGAGTCGTCAAATACTGCATGCACGTCATCTAAAACAAAATGCAAACGTTTTATCTATGAGAAGAAACCCTATTTCTTATGAACTAGTTTGCATTATTAGTATAGTTTACTTACCGTTTTCGTCAGACGTAACCCCGCCAGTACCGTTTAGATTAGATGCATTTGACCTTTCTTCTACAATTTCGTTGCTTGTTCCAGGCTGATCAGCAGTATGTACAAATGTATTTTTAACATTAATAAAATATAGCAACAGAATCGAGCAGCGCAATTGCAACTGCATTCGTTTTAAAAGCTATTAAAGAAAATGCTGGTTTAAGCAACAACGCACAATGTTTTGTTTAATTAGAATCTGCGATATTGTTGTTGTTTGTTTGTGTTTAAATGACTGCGGACACTAAATCCATTCGCCAATCTTACAATTTGTACTCATTTTTTCATTAGTCATTGTTTCCTATACAATCTTATACTAAATTCCTACTAATACTAATCCTACTATTACTAGTATTGATCCCTAATATATAGTCATTTTTTCCTATTAATTGTTTTTTTTAGTTATTTATATATAAGTATAATAAGTGATGAGGTCCTTAGAGTTCCACAGTAAACTTTTCTGCAGCTATCTACTTAATTCAATAGCTACTTTACTGTGGACTGTCCAAGTTCCTCAATTTTTCTTTTTTTTTATTTGTATTTTGTTTTATTTTTTTTATTTTTTTTTTATTTCTTTCTTTATTTTTTTTTATTTGTTTCTTTATTTTTTTTTTATTTTTTTTTTATTTTATTTTTTTATTTTTTTTTTCTTTTTTTTTTCTTTTTTTTTTCTTTTTTTTTCTAACAAATTACAAAGAAATACTTACTCTATATTTACAATTACAATTTGAGTTTAATATCTAAAACATGTTTATACAATAATCTATATAGAAATTCATTGTTTTCTAATGTTAATAAATAACTTAAATTAATGGGATGGTGGACATCGGTCAAAGAATATAGCGAATTTAAAAAATTATTAACCTTATTGGAAATAAGAGAACAGTCTAAAATTTTATGTTGTAGGTTACCCATCTGACCACAAGTACATTGTGGACTATCAGCTATATTCATTTTAAACATATATGATGGTGTAAGACAGTGGTTAAATCTCATTCTGCATATAGTTCTTGTCATATCCTTTGTCGACTCCATTTTAGCAAACCAAGATTTATCCGTAATATGGTTTCTGATTGCTCTGTAATGCTTTCCTGTATTTATATTTTCATTAATATACCTTTCTTTCCATTCCTTCTTAAGCTCTTTGAACGTGTCTGATTCTATATCTCTAGACGTACAAAGATAATCAGTTAATACTCCTTGTGTCACAGCATTTTTTGCCAATTCATCTACTATCTCATTTCCAGTGATTCCACAATGGCTTTTAATCCATGCCAACTTAACAGTTTTGCCTTGTTGCTGAAGTTCTATAATTTTATTTATTATATATAATTCAACGTAATTTACTTTTGATTTAGGATTTATAGCACTAATTTTACTTACAGCACTTTTGCTGTCACTATAAATTATAAACTTTGAATGATCTATATTAGATAAATATTTTAGTGCTTCCACTATCGCTATTAATTCAGCTGTGTATATACTCATGATGGAATTGAGTTTAAACATTTTACTGTTTTTATTATTGTCATCCCAGTATGCACATCCCACACCTTCGATACTTTTGGATGCATCTGTATATAGTATATAATAATCTTTGAACAATTGTGAACTGTCAGATATAAACATTAATTTTCTTAAAGATAAAGGTAAATTGCTGTAGTCCCTTAAGAAGTATACTGAACTTGTTCTAGAGTATTGAAGTCAAGATTGTAATTTGGGTTTATGTCATATTTATATAGTTGTTTATCATATATTGTCATTTTTGAATATAAATCTACTATATTTAGAGTTTTCTTTTTTATCCAATATTTTTCTGTTAAGTCTGCTAAGAACAGCTGGTGTATTTTGAATACTAAACTTGACTTTTTCTCGTACAATCTTACTAAGAGTCTGATGCCAAGTTTTTTTCGTCTTATATCCATTGGCATTTCACAGCATTCGACTTGTAGGTTACAAATGGGTGTACTTCTTAGGGCTCCTATACACAATCTAAGGCATTTATTAACGATTTTGTCTATTTTGTTTAAATGACACTGTGATGCGTCACTGTATAATATTGATCCATAGTCGATTATAGCTCTTATATTATTTTTAAATAATAACAAAGAAATATTTGGATCTGCTCCTCATCGTAAGTGTGACACGAATCGAAGAAGATTTATTCCCTTTTCTGTTTTTTTAACTATATTGTCTATATGTTCTTTCCAGAGAAGCTGTCTATCAAGAGTAATGCCCAAATATTTAACATATTTTTGCACTGGATAGGAGACATTGTTTATTAAGATGTTGTTGGGTATCTCTTTTCGTTTTCTTGAAAAAATACATAATTTAGTTTTCGAATCAGAGATATTTAGTCCATGTAAATCACTCCATGTCTTAATATGATTGACTCCTTCTTCAATGGATTTGACTGCATTTTCTATTTTAATGTGTTCTTGATAAATGACTATATCATCTGCAAATTGTAAAATTCTTGTGGAGTTTAAATTTTTAACTAGATCAGCAGTGTAAATTAAATATAACAATGGGCTTAATATTCCTCCTTGAGGTAAACCATCCATCGCTAGCCTTGGACCAATTGTGTTACCATTTACCGATATATAAATTTTTCGACAGTCATATAGTTTTATTATTTTTTGACAGAAACATTCGGGAAGACCTATTTGTTTCATTTTGTTGTACAGTATAATTAAATTAACGTTGTCGTATGCTGATTCCACATCTAATAAAAGAGCTGTTACTGAAGAATTTGACGTAAACGCTAAATTTATATCGGTTACCAAGTGGCTCACTGCTTCCACAGTAGAATGATTTTTACGAAATCCAAATTGTGTTTGTGATAGTTTATTATTTTTTTCCAACCATCTTTCGAGCCTAAGTTTTATCATTCTTTCCAGTGTTTTTGTTATGCAGGAGCTTAATGAAATACCTCTATAAAGCGGCGTCCTCATTGAGTCGACGTTGTCGATCGACTGTGTTTATCGACACTCTCGACTGAGTGTGTACGCGGCAATCGACTTTGTCGATCGACAAAAGATGTCGATCGACATGGTTTTCCGTGCTTTGTCGGTAAAATCAAAGGGTAGTCGAGTCGAATCGGAAGTGTGTACGTGCATTCGACGTTCGACCTTCGACATTATATAAAAATACAGTAAAAATAATTCAGCGTGCGGTGTAGTCTGCCTCATTTAAAGTCTCGTGTTTTGTACTTGTTGGCAAAATAAAAGAAATGGAAGAAAAAGTGATTGCATTTATTGAAGCTTATAAATTAAAAACAAATCTATGGAACACTAGAAGCAAATATTATAAAGATCGAAACATGAGGCACGATGCTTTGATGGAAATTGCCAGTGAATTTAACATAGAAAAGCAAGTGGTAGAACAAAAAATAAAAAATCTTCAAAGCCAGTTAGCAAGAGAAATAAAAAAAAACAAAGGATGGCAATAAATCTTGCAGTGGCACGGATGATGTGTACAAAAGTAAATGGTTTGCTTATAAGAGTTTAAGATTTTTACGTGACAAAAATAAGACCAGAGAGACGTTGGATTCAGAGGTATGTATAAATTAAATATATTTTACACCTACAATCTCTTTTTTATTAGGCTACATAATATTAATACACATTTTATCACTTAAGTATTGCCAAGGCACTTCTCCTTCTGTTGTCATAAAATAGTCTTTTAACACGTTTCTCACATGTAGAGCACTCAGTGCACTTTTTCTGGGTATTTTTGCTAAGTTTACTAATACAGGTTGATTACAAACTTCACTTCTCCAAGCTCCTGGAATCAAGTCTGTGGTGTCAGAACAGTCAGCATCGTATGTTCCAGGAGGATTGTAAATATTCCTGGATGCACTTTTTCTAAGAAAGTTGTGCAGGTAACATGCTGTTAAGATTATTTTAGATGCAGTAGTCGGTTCTAATAGCATTGGTTTGCGAAAAACTCTAAATACGCTAGATATTATGCCAAAAACATTTTCAGATAATCTCCGGGCCCTGCTAACGCGATAATTAAATACTCTTTCACTAGAACCTTTAGGGTGAAGCCCTGCATAAGGTTTCATTATGTTTATAGACAGAGGAAATGCATTATCTGCCACAAAAATGAATGGGCTTTTTACATCACTCTTTGGAAGCAAGTTTTCCGCAGGCAAATGCATTGTATTCTCTTCAAGAAATTTATTGAATACAGTGCTACTAAACACACCACCATCAGAAATACGCCCTTGGCATCCCACATTGGCATAAATAAAATTATAATTTGCATCGACTAAGGCAAATAAAACAATACTGAAGAATCCTTTGTAATTAAAAAATTCACTGCCGCTATTTATTGGGGCTTGCAATGCTACGTGTTTTCCGTCCATAGCTCCGACACAGTTTGGAAAGTTTTAACGATTGTAATATTCCTCTGCAATAGCTTTCCATTCTGCCTCAGTTTTAGGCATCTGAAATAAAAAGACCTATTTATTTTTATTATCTAACCTATTTAATTTCTAATTAATCTAATATATATACTCTTGATTACAGGTTTCAACTGAAGTAGATACTTTGGAAGATAAAGAAGGAGATGTGAATGACATCACTGAAAATGATGAGAATAGTCAGGATTTTATTACCACAAATGATTCAACAGAAAACAATCTAGCAGAATGTAATAATGCAAATGCTGGAAATGCCGAAAAAGTTGAACGCACAAAGAGAAACACAAGTCCGAAAAAACAGTTCAAGTCACCAAATCTTGACCATGTGCATTCCAAGAAAAGAAAAGGTGATGACCCAATGGTTAATGATGCATACAGGATGATGACACAGGTGTTTTTGGACAGAAATAAAAAGGACGTCTTTAGCGTATTTGGAGAAGAAGTTGCTGTTACATTACGAAATTTGCCTACCGCTTATGCTCAAGCTACAGTGCAACACATGATAAGCACGATTCTGTTTGAAGGAAAATTGGGCAATTACAACTATCCAGTATCACAACAGCCACCACCGCAATATTATCCTCAGCATCAGCTCCAGCAGTATCCTGTTGGTTCAATAACGACTTTAATACCGCAACCATCCCCAGAGCATTATTCATGTTCTTCTGTTACTAACCCCTCAACTCCGGCAAAATCAGGTACTGAAGATGACGAAGCCATAGATAATTTAATTCAACAACTACAACGTCCGGGACGTGGCACTTCACAATAAGCACAGTAGATATAACCAGCATTATTTTTAATTTTGTGTTTGATACGTACATTTATTTGAAAACTTAGTTTTATTTCCGAATTAGTTCACTACATTTTACTACTTTGGTACGTTTTTGTAAGTTTCGTTTTAGTTAATAAAATTCGATAATGTAATTATAATATACCTCTTTCAGTATGAATGTAGTTTTAGTAAAACTCTACTTACCTTTATGTAATCTTGTAATGTGTCAATAAGGGCATCGCAGACTTCCGGAATAATTTGAGAAAATTGCTTGTTTTGAAATTTTGAAGAGATACATCAGTGAGTGATACGAATCTCCACTACATAAAAATCGTAATGTCACAGCGAGACGCTCCTTTGTTGGAATGGCATGTCTACAATTGGTGTCTTGCTTACAAATTTTTGGCCCGATTTTTTGCAACAAATATTCAAATTCACTTTCCGACATTCGAAAAAAATTTCTGAAACCTTCGTTACATCTGTATTTAACGTTCAATAGATCGATATCATCCTTTTTCAAATCTTCCATCAGGTTACTACCGCTATACCGATTTCTACTTTAAAGGCTTGGTCGAACCCAAAATCTTCTTTTACGCGATGATTTACGTTTTTTAGTTGTGATAATAACAAATGCGGCACAAACAATAATGGCGTCATCTTCGTCACACATTTTCGTTTCGGCTGTCGACAAATATTCTGCCTACCTGGTGTGGACATCGAAGCTTTTTCGATTTGTCGGTCGACAGTGTCGATAGACAGAGTCGATCGTCAATGTCAACTCAATGAGGACGCCGCGCCGCTTAAGATTCTGCCGAATCAGAATTTCGATTTGCTTTAAGTATGGGAATCACCCGGTACTCTCTCCAACTATCTGGAATATCTTCTGATTGCCATATTTGATTAAAAATTTTAATAGTGTTTCTTTTCCTTTTTGATGTAAATTTGCCAACATCATATAATGTATATTATCTATTCCCGGAGACGTATTTTTCTTGTTCTTAAGACTTATTTCTAATTCGTATAAACTAAATGGCACTGAAAGTGGATGATTAGAGTTTTTACTTTCCATTACATTAATTTTTGAAAATATATTATCTGGACATAATTTTCTCAAAAACTCCTCAACCCATTCTCCTTCGGTCACTGGATTTATTTGTGGTTTAAAAATGTTTGTAAACGTTTGACTTGATTCCACATATTTTTTATTGGTGTATTTTTGTTTAAATTTTCACAAAAAATTTTCCATGCATTACGTTTACTTTTTAATATAACTTTTTTCGTTTCCGCTACACACTTATTATAATATATATAATTTTGTATATTGGACTGTAACTTAAACTTGCGTAAAGCAAGTTGTTGTGCTTGAATAACCTTTTTACAATTGTCATTCCACCAAGTTTTCCTAAATCGTGGACTAGTCCCTGTTCTTTTCTCCGGTATGCATATTTTACAATATTCGTTTAATTTATTTAAAAATTGTTGGTAATCTAAATGATTATCACATTCCATGAAATTATCAGTGATAGAAGAGAAAAGAGACCAGTCCGCTTTATTTATATTCCATTGGAATTTTGTGTTTACATATTCCGCTTTATTAACATTAATATTTGACTTTATAACAATAGCAAAATGATTTGATCCTAAAGTATTGTCCACAACATCCCAATCGAAACAATGACTAATATTTGCTGAGCATATTGTAAGGTCTATGGCCGATTTATTAATACTATTAGGTCTACGCATCAAAGTTTCTTTGCCGTTATTTAAAAGTACGAGATTACAGTCCTCAATAGCTTCTAACAGATTTTTTCCTATAGTGTCTACAGTACTACAACCCCAAACATAATTGTGGCTATTAAAATCACCACCAATTATAAAAGGCTTCTCCATACTATTAAAAAACTTTTTCCATTCATTTACCGTAATTTTGAGATTTGGTTTTACATAAATAGAATAAATGTTAATCTTTTTACCGTTTTAATTTTTATTGATATGCTATTACACATTACGTCATTGATTGGATGAAAAGTAGGAGTATTATCAAAATTAATTTTTTTTTTCAATAGTATGGCCACACCACCATATCCATCATCCCTATCATTCCTAAAGATATTATAACCAGTAAAGTTAATAAAGCTACTTTTCTTTAACCATGTTTCTGATATTAGTCCTATATCTATTTTATTGTCATATAAAAATTTTTCTAAATAACCCTTATTTGTTTTAATTGACCTTGCATTCCATTGAAGAAATGATATGCTAGCCATCACGATTTAATAATAATTGTAAAATATTGTTTTTCAGTAATTCTAACGTTTTTTCATCTAAATTGTGATTAATCTGATTTAAAGTTGTTGAAATTAAGTTTACTATAATTTCTCCTATATTACTTTGATTATCGTTTTGTATTTGTGTTTTATTATGATAAATAGGGCTGTTAAAATTATAACAAGGCTGACTTTGTACTTTTGGAGTTTGCAAGATTTTTCTGTGCGCTTCCATTATCTCTCTGTCTACGTTACTAGAATTAATACTATTTGATCGTTTTCGTTTATAGATTGTATATTTATTGGAAGTACTTTCTTGTTCTTTACTTACTGTTGAATAATATTTTCTATATTTATTATTAGCTTCGTAATATGTTATATTTTCAGTATTCATAATCTTTTTAATATACTCCTGTTTTTCCCTTTCCGTACAATTTGCTCCCTTGTCAGTAGGGCTATGTTTTCCTTTGCACAATACACAAAATAGATTGTTAGGATTGGAACAATTTGATTTATTATGTTCTTCACCGCATCTTTCACACCTATCTTTTCCCCTACATTGAACACGTATATGCCCAAATCTCAAGCACTTTAAACATTGTAGCATTCTGGGTGTGTAATTTTCAACCTCGTATATCATTTTTTCTATTACTACGTTGGTAGGTATAGACTGACCTTTAAACGTTACTATTACAGTTCCAGTTTTTACATAGATAGTTGATCCATTTTCTTGTACCACTTTCCCGCATTATTCTTTTTACATGTAAGACTTCAAATCTCATTCCAAACCTAGGTTGAATTAATGATAACAAATCATCCTCTTCTATCTCTTTATCTACAGATTTTATAACACCTTTTCTTTGGGTAAAAAACGTCGGAATATATGCCTCGTACTGTTTGCTTTTTAAATTATCAGATTCAATTAATTTATTAGCACTAGTAAAATTATTAAGTTCTACCTTAATTTTATTCCTACCAACTACCGTGATTTGTGTGATATTATTTTCAATTTCAGGTACTGAACGTAAAATTAATCGGGCCGTGCCTATCCTGTGTAATTTGCCGATATTACCGTTTTTATTTCTATATGTACTATGTATGGTGCACTATCTCCTAATTTATATCTATTATTTAATCTTAAATTTATAACTTTATTGGAATTTGGATTACCTGATCTATCTATTTTATTAAATTGTGTCAAAGCATCGTTATTGAAATCAAATTGGTTACTTACCTCGTTAGTGCTAATTGTTTGTTTTTTTCGTTTGTTACCTTATTTATTGTTATGTTGCTATTTTTTTAATTCTTCAAATTCCATCGTCCTATCTTTCCAAAATTCTACATAAAATTTCCCTCTATCTGGAGGCTTCGGTGGAATTTCTTCCATGTCGTTTTTTTTTTTTTTTAAACTACCTATACACGAAATATACACTTTCTTCCAGACCACTAGTTTAATGTGTCTTTATCACTGCAAGTGATACTGTGAAAGTAAAGAAAAAACCTCTAAAATTGATATTTTTTGTAAGAGCTTCAAAATAATGCGCCTTTCGATTTGACGTTTATTTGACAGATCTCTGCGATATTAAACACAAGTTAACTAGTTACTAGACTATTAATAGAGAAATTTTACTTGCTTTAAAACCTAACACTTAAATGTAGACTTGTTACTAGTTTTATTAATTTGATTTAATATTATTTTCTTTTTAGTATTGTTGCATTACCTCAACATTCTGCATTTAACTAAAAAACTAATAATTTTACCCACCTTTTTGTTGCAAACACGTTTCTGTTTGCAGTTTTACTAAGGAATATAGAAATGATCCTCTGGGCCATTTTGACATTATTTTAAACTATAAAAACTACACAAAGCAAGACAAACTCCTATCACTTTCGTGAAATAAAAATGTAACATAATCTCAAATTAAGGTGTCAATTTGGGTGGCATCTAAATCAAAAGTAAATTTTTTCTCGTGGATGAAGGTGTCATCTTACCTTGTCACCTTTATTCACTACAGAAGGCACCCTAGAATGACACATGACACCTTTATCTTTCAGAAATCTCATTAATTGTTTAAAATACATGCACAAAACCCTTACGGAATGAAAATAAAGTATATTTAGGGAACATTTTTGACAAAAAATAATTTTTTCAAAAATTGTTACAGGACACCTTTATCCACTGGTGTCTTCATTTATTAATTTTATTAAATAAAATAGAACATGGGTTGGAAATTAACATAGGACAGCCTTAGTTAGTTATTACATGTAAATTATATTACAAATTATTATAGTGTTTGCTGATATTTGGTTTATCGTTTAAAAAATAAATTGTTTTTACATCATAGGCGTAATGTGGAGCAAATTAGGGCTTCTAAAACCAGGTAAATCACTTTCACACTAAAAGTTTTTTAAATTTACTTTGCACAACAGACTAATTATCATACCGTACTCTAATGTCCTTTTCGATTTAGTAAACACGATTTCTCAGGGTTCCAAAGATTTCTTCTAACCTATTTATTATCTCTCTATTAGAGTCGAAACATATTTACCGAAATATTTTGCTTAAGTGATTTATAAAATGTATGCACTGTTGCAGACACATTAGCAAAACAAAAACCTATTTACTAATAAAATATTTGTAAGTAGGGCAAATCCTCGGCACTAAACTAGCTAGCTACTATCCCAACGAAATCGCCGAACGCCGACAGCACTCGTTTGATTTATTTATTTTGTGCTTTCTTTCATGCAACGAATCGATTCCTTAAAATTTTTATTATTTTCGGTTTGGTTTATAGCCAGATTATAGCCCGCGATAAACAAGTGTTCCTTGGAAAAATACATGAAAAGACTAAATAAGAAAAAGCTCCTGTTGCCAGAGTTATAAACTAAATATGTTTCCATGAAAGTTTCAGTACGCAGTTCTCTTGTTTACTGCCGTTAGACTGGAGTTTCGGGTATTACTTTATTCCTTTTGTGGATGCTTGATGCACAGATTTCAGTTCAGATACATATACATTGATTTTGTGATTTTGAATAAAGTTACTTTCAGGTCCTAGCAGTTCGTTACTTTCGTTTGCAATGTTGCAAATGTATCGAATAAAACCAGTGCAGTAGTAAAAAAAAGAAATTTAATTTTCACACGACCATAAGAAATAAAACTTTCAGTTATTTTAAATAAATATTTAAACATCATTAAATCTGTTAACTATTTTAAATTGTCCTATTTATAGTTTTAAATCAAATAACGTTTTATTGGTCAAACTGCAAAAGAGGTTTAAAGCAAAATTTATACAGAATCTTTCAGAGATTTATACTTCGGTCTTCCTAAGCTTTTTCACATGTTGATCTTCTCACGGTCTTATATCAGTGCTTCTTTTTTTAATAAGGTTAATAGCTAACGACAAAAATTCTACGTTCTTGATGATTTCCCAACCAACATATTGCATCATCCGCAACAGTTGTTAATAAAAGAAACTGTCTCCGGCTTCCGTAGATAATGTAGCTTCGCCTATTTTAAAAATTTTAAAGTGTTTGTTTTTGTGTATTGTAGTGTGATGTACAATTTCAAGTTTATAACATTTTATTCTTGTTGGATAGGCTACAATTGACGAAATGCCTGTGAAGATGCTCTAGGGAGCGAAAGTACTTGGACAAAATTAAATTAATTAAACTGTGCTCGATATCTGCCTTTTATTTGATCAAAGTTATATATTTGGAGAGCATAGTTTTGTACAAAGATTTCATTGGTTGACAACTACATCCTGCTTTAACTACTCCTAATGCTTTATAGGCGGTAAATATCAAAATTTTCCGTGAAATGGATAAAGACATTATTAACCACTTGCTAACTAAATTCTTTTTCTATATTTTTATTAGATTTATTAAAGTCTCTGTTTTTGATGCATGTTTTATGATCATTTATACTGACATTTGGGTGAGGGTGAGGTCTTGCAGTTTCTTCAAAGTAGATTTACTGTGAATTTTTACATGAGAGAAACTACAAGACAACAAAATGACAGGAAAAACAAGCATCAAACATACATTAAAAACAGAGATGTACACAAATCTCAGATTTGCAAACATGTCTGAGACAAAAAGGACAGAATACTGTGGAAAAATGCATCAATATTTATGAAAAAAACCATAAAAAAACCGTTAAAAATGCAGCTATTATCCTACTCAATAAAAAAAATGTGAGGTCAGCTTATTAGCAGAATGTAGCGGAATACCTAAAGACGAAGTTAATAACAAGAATATTCCAACAATAAGGAATAACCCTGCGTTGGTCTCATGGTGAGCGCAAAGCTCACCATTTTACTTTTTTCTTAACATTTTTCACAATTTTACTTACATTGGCAACTGCGCTCATGTAATCCTTCCTACTACTATTGTGTATAGAATGTTTTACGCAGAATTGTGATCGAGCAACCGTCAGTCTATTCAAAGTATTGATTAATGATATCGAGAAATGAGCGATTAGCTCACCCGCGACTAACGTCGTGACGATTTTGGAAAGCTACAGAGCAATTTTTGTTGGGTTTTTTATTGACTTTGTGTTTTAAATAAAATAACTTTAAAATATTATTGTGTAATGCATCCTAAAGAAGAGGCCAGACTGTTAAAAATATATGAAGAATTGGAGCAAGATGATGAAGAAAGCGACATAGATTCAGTAGAAGTCAGTTCTCATCATGAAACAGACTCAGAGTTTTCGGTCGATGATACGACAAATACTATTTTAAAGTTTTAGTCTGAAGATGGTCGCAAATGTATCGGCAGAGACAAAAAAAACCATTTGGAAAGTTCACCGTGAGCGAAAAGCTAGCCGTATTCGACAGCACAATATTATTAGCAAATTACCTAGAGTGAAACATGCGGCAAAGGATGCTAAAACTCCATATGAAAGTTGGAACCTGTTCATAACAGATGATATGATTGAAGAAATTGTTATGTGCACAAATTTGTACCTAGAGAAAATTAGAGGCAACTATACACGCGAACGAGATGTTTCAGATACTGGCTGTGACGAAATAAAAGCAGTGTTTGGATTGTTCTACATGGCATACAGCTACAAAGTAAAAGTTATTAGAAATGGCAGTGCAGTAGATGTACTAGTATGTTTTAAAGCGTTTTAATCACTGTTTGAATTCAAGCTTTTCGATTACATACAATAAAAATATTTTTAAGATCAACTGACAAGGCGCCGATTGATAAAAGGGGAAAGCATAAAAATAGACCTCATAAGGTAGATCAACAAACCCGTGAATTATTATTGCAGTTTTTTTTGGATGAATAAAAGGACGTAAAGCGCACTACAGTTTGAAGGGCTCTAATAGAGTTTACCTCCTGGAAGATATGAATTTTAAGATAGCTTTTTGAATTATTTTTGACTAAACATCCCCATATTGAGACTTAGGAAAATATTTGTATCAGAGTTTAACATCTCCTTCGGTTACCCACGTACGAAGACGTGCTGTTGGTGTGACGAGCAGAAAGCCAAAATTATTGAGCTTGATTGGAAAATTGCCATTTCAAAAAGTGCCCGAATATAACTTCTACTGAAGTGTACTTTAGAAGACAGATATCATTCTTTATTTTTTAATCTTCATATTTTGTCAAATGATCTTTCAATCATATACACGTGCGACCAAACCATCAGAAAAAAGGAGTCAGATGACGTTGCTTTAATGCTCTGATTGGTAATTAACACCTACCTGGATCCTGCTGTTAAAAAACTTTATGTGTTTGCTAACTCTTGTAAGGGACGAAACAAAAATCTTACTGTCATCTAGTTCTTTTACTACGTAACTGCTACACTAAAAAGATTTGACACTGTGACAATTATTTACCCAGTGCGCTGCCATTCCTTCATGGAACCGGACAAAAACATGGGATTGATCCTCAAAAGTGCAAAGGCTGAAACTCCAGATGACTGGAAAGATTTTACAGAAGCCTTCAGAATCAAGATACATCCGTTTGTTATTGTATCATGTAAACAAATTATGTTTAAAGAGTGGGGGTATATTTTTGGTCCTCCAAGTTGTACAAAAAGAAATTTTCTTTTCCTATTTGGCAATTAAAACAGTTAATGTTTTTTGACACAAAATGCCAAACCGTTGATCACAGGGAAACGTATACCGGATCTTTCACGTTGTCCTTAGTAAAAGATCAACGGAAGAACCAGAAGGATATCAGAGGTAACCGATCTTTAAGAACCAAATCAGCTCTATCAAACGCTCATACCTTTGCCCAAAGAAAAGTGTGCTGATCTAAAAGTTTTAATGAATTTATGTGTAGAAGAAGTATCTAAAGAGTACTACAGCCAACCTCTTTCTGCCAATCAGCCTAAGTTACCACCTGAGCCCGATGATTAAAAATCAGATTAACTTTAGTTAGTAGTTTGTCGCTTGGTTTGTTTTTTTTAATGTGATGTAGAAATGCCTTACAAAATAAAAAAATAATAAAAATAAAATTTTTTTGATCTGTTCAGGTGTAGAACAAACTCAGTACACATTTTGTTTAATTAAAAAGATTCTAACTACCAAATTAAAATTCAATCATAACATTATTTCAGATATTTTATACAAAGTACATATCGAACTAAGTATATAAAAATATTTAGCTAAAAATGTAAAAATGCAAAGGATTTTTATCGTTTCAAATTTTCTTTTCTTTCTTCTGAAAAATATAGTTTTTTGACTAAGTTTCCTTTTCCCCTGTATCCTTTAAATGTATAAACTCCACAAAAATTGAGAGAATGGTTTGCACAATGTACCGGGTGGTCCAACAAGCTGATCTTTCGGATATATATCAAAAACTACGTATGTTATAACTTTAGGAGAAAAAATTCCTTTGTAAAAGTGGCCAAGAGAAATCGCTGGAAATAACTTTCAAGTTTCTGGGTTAACCGCCGGGGGGCGTAACCTGTGAAGAAAAATTTGAAAACCAGTTTTTGTAAAATATGCCCAATTATACCAAGTGTTAAATAAGTGAACTAGAAAGAGGGCTAAATTCCGCACAAAGTTGTACAAGTACTTTTTTTTATTTGTGTAAATAAAGGTTGGGGGAGAGTAAGAAAGTATTTGTGGATAAATACCTATAACTTTGGTTTGGATCAACCGATTTAAACAGAATTAGTGTCATTAGAAAGAGTGTGGATGATTTCATTTATATCTACTTTAAAACTATTGCACTTAGTCTTAATTGTCATTGGCAGAGGGTTCAAGTAGAAAAAATTAAAATTTGTTATTCTTTAAAATGTTTAATAGAAACACCTATTTATTGTTAATTATAACGGAATTGAATTAAATTCCTAACAAAATAACGTAAACCGCATGTTGATAGCTTCTGTCGAACTCGAGATATGAATAAAAACGCATAAACATAAGTATAGTATTGACTCACCCTTTATTATAACTTAAAATTAAATATGTTAAGGCTTATACAAATATCTCGATCATTAAAACCTAATGTCCAATTAAATGTTCAAATTGTTTTTCATTATTGACCACACAAAGATGTAATCTTTCGCGCGTAGACATAACAGCTGCTTCAATCTCAGCTGTTGACATATTATTTATTGCGTTTATAATGCGCTGTTTCATGTCATCTCGTGAGATTTGTCGAGTTTGGTACAGTAAGTCCTTCAATCTTCCCCACAGGTAAAAGTCCTGACATGTCTGGAGATCTAGCTGGTCATGAAAATATTCTTCCCCTGCCAATCCATTTATTTGGATAACTTGCATACAAATAATCTCGAACTCGTCTGGAAAAGTGCGCAGGACACCCGTCATGTTGTAATATCATATCTCTTCTTGTTTGTAAGGAAATATCTTCAAATAAAACAGGCAAGTGATTTTCCAGAAAATTCAAATATGTTTCGCCATTTAAAGTTCTATCAAAGAAATATGGACCTACGATCTTTCCATTAACTATACCACACCAAACATTAACACTCCATTTACCTTGAACCTGCATCTCATGTATCCAGTGCGGATTTTCCTTAGCCTAATAATGGATATTATGCAGATTAACACCATCCGCACTATTAAACGTAGCCTCGTCTGTCCACAAAATTTTTGACATGGTATCCGGTTGTTTTTTTAGCAGACCTAACATTCAATTGCCTTGCGTCAAAATCTCCCTTATGTAAAGCTTGGTGGAGAGCTACATGATAAGGATGTAGTCTAAAAAGCATAACAACAAATATTGGTGAAATAGAAACCACTATATTCACTAAAACTCAAAAATCTTGAAAAATCCACAATTGTTTCACCAGATAAATCGTGCGTAAGTATTTTTAGGAAACGGATCAAAGGATAAAAGCGCCGTGTTGCCCATTTTTATCGGAATATTAAAATAACAGGTGAATCTAAAGTTTAAACGAAATATCTGAAAGTTTTTGACCTAAACGTTCACTTTATAGTATGAAAAACCAACCTGTGATGTTTTAAAATGCTTAGAACAGTAGTTTTGGGTATGTTTAATTATATAGAGATTTGTCGACTACTTATATGTGGATTTTTGAATTAAACCAAAAACATTGTATGAATTACCTTCGGTCATCCCTCTACTACGGCGTTTAAAACAAGGACGATGGAAACTACCAGTTTCTCTTAATATTCTTGCCTTTCTTTCAAATACTTCTTTGCCATAATGTCTCCTGTCAGGATATCTTACAGAATATATACGTGAGGCAATAACGACATTTTGGTGACATTCGAAATAAACTCCAATCATATCATACAATTCTGCATTTGATATACTCATCCTGAATTATTAATACTGATAATTAATTACCAATATTACCAATATTAATATCTATTGAAAACACTTCTTAACAATGTTTTGACCGCTGTCAATAAATAAACCATATGATCTCCCCGTCAAATTCATTGTCGTAGCCTATATATCATATAATCATATAAAATAACAACAGTCAAAATATCAGATAATCCGGGATAATCCCTCCAGAAACTGACAGAGAATGTAGCGTAGAAGTAATTTTAAACTGTTTGTCCTCGTTTTAGTGCAGTGTTTTGTACAATTTATGTTATTTTTAATGTTTCCACATCCTACGCTTGCCGGATAGTTCTTATTTTGACTAAATGCCCCTGAAGATGCTATTTTAAGCGAAAGTACTTGGGCTAGATTTAATTAACTTGTGCTCGATAATAGCCTTATTTTCAAAGTTCATATAATTTATTGTTCACAAAGTAATATTGTTCAGTAGTAGTAGTATTGAGTAAAATTCATTGTTTATAATTTAATCATAAAATAAAAAAAAATTGACAATTCAAATTGACAAACATCTGACATTAATATGATAAAACACACACTTTATAATATATTCTTGTATTACGTGTGGCCTAACTTTTAGGGGTGGTCTAAAAAATCTATTATATTTTTGCAAAATTTTGAAGTACATTTGATTCGTAGAACGGTTTTAACATTTGTTTTTAATTCAGAATTTAGTGCTCTACAAATAGTTTTTTATGACTTTTGATCTAAAATAATTAGGGAAGCAGCAATTCAACAATTTAAAATTTCCCATTGAGTTTCCCATGGCCCGTTTGACGATTCACCACCCGGTATAAAAATACATAAGTAATTTTAATATCTATTTTAATGGGATACAATATGAAAAATTGCTGTTTTTAAAAATTTATTTTAAATTTTAGAGTATGCAAAAATTTGATAATTAGACGCTCTAGTCACTTAAAATTTTATTCCTTTGCACGGAAAATCCGAAAGTGTGAAACACATTGTCAAGATCGAGAAGGGCATGCAACAAAGCCTAGACGCAATAAAAACTCTCGACGCTATCTCGAACACATGCACACATATTCTAATCGACAAAGCGCAAAGCAGGAGAGAGCCAGAAAACAAAAGGGAAATGTGGCGGAAATATAATTAGTTACAAAGTAAAATTTGCCAACGTATCCCACTTCTGCAGGTTTATTCTTTAACAAAGACACTTGTGGACGAGCCGAGAAGAATCAGTGGGTAGTGTAGGGCTCTCGACCGTTGTGCTGACTAAGTATCACCACCGTACATTTTAAACCAGCACGTAGAAAAATAAGTTGGAGTGTTCTAGGAGAAAGTCTTAGGGTTCTTCGTAGAGATGGTTGTTAGAGTCGTCTGAGTTTGGGGGCCATTTACAGTGATATTTTTTACAAATTATTTCAAACATATTTAAATTTTTTTTTTGTTGTTTTTATATACTTCTTATGTTTTATTTTAAAAATATACCGGGTAGTCACAATTTTCTTTTTAAAAGTGTGATATATTAATAACGTCAATACTAAGAAATTTCATTTAAAACTACTATTTATCAAGAGTGAAATCTGCGTAAAACTGAAATGTATAAAGATGCATATTTATTTATTTTAAATATTTATATTTATTAAACAAAACACAATATTATTAAATATTAACTACAGCGACAGTTACATCTAATATTGTAGTGTGGAATACCCCCCTCCCCCCAAATAATTCAGGAATAACTCCACTAGACTATTTTATTTTTGGGAATATCAAGAATATACTATACAACATGGAATAAAATGAATATTTGTATAGAATCTTTCATATAAAAATGATTGCACGTCATTCAAGATTTACAACGTCAGAACCCCACAGCGTTGCCAAACATCAGAATAGTTAGTAAGTGAGTAATTTTTAAAATTTAAACTATTTGTCAAACTATTATATTAACAGTAAATAAAACTTAATTTTAAGACTACTGCAACTCACTAAAATACATAATAAAACCTTTCAGTACAAAATTATATATTCTAAATTTTAAACTTATATATAATATATTGTGTGGGATTATACACAATATATATATATATATATATATATATATATATATATATTGTGTATAATCCCCCATCAGGCGCGTCCCTGGGTGGCGAATAAGGGAATGCCTCCCAGATATGAATGGTACCGGGGAAATAAAATACCCGGCGTGAACCAAAACTAGCAAAGCAGTAGCGTCTGATCCATAGTGGACTGCTACGAACAGTGTCTGACCCAGAGTGGGCGGCTGATACAGAACTCACCAACCCGTCTGGCAAACGAGGTGTTTTAATGCCAAAAACCCCTCTTCAGGAAACATGTCGAATTATGAAACAAAGGGAATATGACCCCAGGTGGGTGGAATTACTAACTAGGAACCCCACACCGGGAAACCGGTTTGCCTCAAGGATTCTGCTTACAATTGCTCAACAACTATAGAACAAGTAAACGAATATGTAATTTGGGACAACTAGTTAAATTAAATAAAGACAATCATACAGAAATAAAGAGAAGGATACGGTTGGCTTGGGTATCCTTCGGAAAACTTTTCTGTATACTAAAAAATAGAAAATACACCCATTACTTAAAAACAAGAGTCTTCAACCAATGTATACTTCCTCTTATCTCACCTACGTTTCTCAAACTTGGACCTGTACAAAGAAAAATATGGAAAAAATAGCAAAGACCCAAAGACCTATGGAAAGGCAAATGCTGAACATTAGGCTAAACACCAGACAAGAAAAGAAATACTTGGATCCGCAACAAAGTAAAAGAAGAAGAAAGAGAAGGCCTATGTACAAAATTGGACATAGGACAGCAAGGGCTATATAGAATACAACAATGTATGCACCCTCTTTGATTTAAAAAAAAATGTCAACTTCCTCCACTTTCTCCAATGTATCGTGAAAGTTGTGTTTGAGAATGGGTTAAAAGGGCCATTTGCCGAAGAAATGCCCATTTATTGAATTTCTAGAACAATGTAAGTAAACGAGACCATTTTAAGGTTGAAAAAATTAAAAAATGTGTTTTATTTATAGATATATTTAATTTTAACCAAATAGCTTATGTCAAAAACCGAAATACAGATTGATCATGCAACATCTAGAAACTATTTCACTTACCTTAATTTGGTTTTATCAATGTATTATAATAATAAAACGATGTTAAATAATATATGTTGTCACTTTGCAGCTTAAATATATAAACTGACTTTATTCTGTAGACACGCAAATCTCTGTCGTCAAAAGTAAGAAATTTTAAGGATGGTCATCTCATGTAGTGGTCAAAGTGGTCATCTAACCCTAATCATAAATATTATTTATTTACTGTGTACATTAAGGTTATTACTTTATGAACCAAAAAGATTTTTGGCTCGAACAATTATGATCCATACCCTTCATTTTCCATAATACATAGTTAACTATATCAATTTTAATAGAGTGGTTTATATAATAATTTAATACCTTTTATAACTGTCCTTTATAAATCTCCGGTTAAGAATTATTGAAGCTCATTTATCAGTGCCGATTTGTAGCACTCAGTACTTCTTTTTTTTGGTCAAACATTCATCGTTCTATTATTTATATACATAACCTCCCCAGATGGTCCCGATAATGAGAAACGAGACCATGGTAGAATGTAGAATGTAGAAAATGGGGCGGCCAATAGAGCCTGATACACTGCGACCTTTGCAGATCTATTGTGTTCCTCCCTTATTTTAAAGCACTTCATCTAGCTTGGTCCTCTTAATGAGACTCAACAGCCTTGATAGTGGCCTTTTCATGTAGCCTGGTGCTTCCGGTTTTTCCTCTCCGAGCTCTAGAAACCGCATTCATGCGAGACCTTCGCAATGGCAAAGAACGTGTAGAGCGGTTTCCTCTTCTTCCACACAGAAACGACAGGTGTCCTCTTCTGTCAGGCCTATGAGACTCAAGTGTCTATTGAGTCTACAGTGCCCAGTGAGCAGACCCACTATCATTCTGACAGTCATGCGTCTGTGCGAAAGTAAGTCTGCTGTAAATTTAGCCGAATGTTCTTTGATGAACTGTTTGGCCTGCCTCTGTCCTGGTGAGTTGTTCCACCACTCAAGAGACTTCTGTTGCACCCATTTGTGTATGGCTGCCCTTTTTATCGTATTTGCGATTCCAAAGAAGGGTTCCGGACCAACCAGTGGCGTAGATGCGCCTTCTCGGCCAATTCATCGGCCTTCTCGTTGCCACGATGGCCCTTATGTCCCGGCACCCAGGCAAGTGTCAACCTGTTTCGACTTCCTACCTGAGAGAGGACATCCAAACAGTTCCATACCAGCCATGAATCGACCTGTACCGAACTGAGAGCCTTTAGAGCCGCTTGACTATCCGAATAGATAACGATGGAGTCGTTATCTACATTTCGGCCGATTAGTTCCATAACGCACCTGTGTATAGCAGCTAATTCGGCTTGAAATACGGTCGCGTATGTTCCTAGACATACCCGGACTTTCGTCCTTGGTTTTATGCCATATATTCCAGCCGCCGTACCTGTATCCGTTTTGGAGCCGTCCGTATACCATATTGAGTTTGCTGTTAGCGGCGGACCAGTTTCCCAGTCCTCTCTTTTTGGTATTGTAATTTGAAAATTTTTGTTAAAACTATACCTCGTAACCATTCGGTCTACAGGCATTCCTAGAACGGGGTCTGCCTTTATGTCCTGACCATGGTAACGTGATTATCTTACAAAACTAGCTTATTATCGTTTGAAATAATTTTTTGGCCATTTTAACTAAGATATAAGCTAAAACGTTATACGAATGGAAGACGTAAAATAAGCGAGTTGGCTGAAGTACTACTGTTTATAAAACGAACAGCTTTCAAAACATTATACAAAAATATCCAATAAACCTCTGATAAACAAAGCCACTTTCTCAGAAACATGGATAAAAATGAGACGGCAATAAAAAAGCTAATTTTAAACGTTAAAAATTATTTTATTTATTTGAGGTTTTACCATCGAGCAAAAAGACAAAAGAGGGAATGTAAAGGTAGTGGGGGCAAAAATATTCTAGACAGGAAGTGCCCTCTTGAGAGGTTACATGAAACAAGTAAAGATAGTCTTTCCTTGTGTGAAGGGCCACGGGAAAGAACGATCAGACTCACATTTTGTTCATTTTGTACAAATCGAATTTTTAATTACTATTAAACTGGGAATAAGCCACAATTAAAGATAAAAATACGTTTATTGACGTTTCAATTTCCACTTCGAAAATTGTTCTTAAAATAAAACGTCAATAAACGTATTTTTATCTTTAATTGTGGCTTATTCCCAGTTTAATAGTAATTAATTTACAATGCCACAAGAAAATAGCTTCAGAACAATCGAATTTTATAGTTTTAAGTCGTTTATTTTGGTTTAGGAAAATTAAATACAAAATATTTAGTTATGAGTTTATTACTATAAGACTTTTTAATACGAAAATGAAAAAAATAGTTTGCTGATTATATGTACTTGAAATCTTCAAATTTTTAATTAGGGAGCTGGACTCTGATCTATTTTGCGCGTTAAATGTCGTTTGGTGGATCTTCGGCAAATTCCACATCACTACCTTCATTCGTACCGTCATCGGAAACTAGTCCTTGGTAAAAGAAATGCGCTTCAGGGTTTGTCAGGAATTGGGTTAGGTGCAATAAATCATGCATTTTAGCAGTCTTAACAGGCAGAAGTTCATTATACATCTTCTTTAGTGGAACAGGTTTCAATTTTCTCTTACATGCCTGATTTTTTTAGGGAACTAACACGGCTATAAGATATAGGCCAAAATAATGGTCTTTGTGTAAGACAAACCGTGGGTAGTTTTTTTCTGTTTTTAAAATCCTGATAGGCCTAGTCGCCGTAGGACATTTTGGCACATAAAGATGAGACAAATGTTAAAGACAAAAATGTTTTATAGCAAACAACAGTATCTTGTAACGAGACACTCACATTTACCCGAATTCTATAGCTATAAGAAGATTGATTAAAACTTGCTTCAGCTTCGGGGTTTTGGCTTCTCCGTCTACCAATAGGTATAACCGTGACAAGACCTGTTAAATATTTGTTTTGAAGATTGTAGTCCCGTAACTCGTTAAAATGAGAAATTAATCGTTGCCTTTCATTTAAAATGATGACTTGAAAACAGCTGTAACGAATGCACTTATAGTCTTCTCCGACTTCGTGAGTGTTGATGCGTAATTTTTTCATTACATCACTCATTTTGCCGGTTTTTCTATGCTTTTTGACATTTCCTGGCTGAGTATTTCTATTAGATATATCACTATCACTAAGATCGCTTGATAGAGGCAAACAACTACTGACTTTAGAAGCGAAGGCAAAAATGATGGAGGCAAACAACTACTGACTTTAGAACCTTTTGGAAAACAATCTCTATCAAATGAACAGCTTCTTTAAAAAGAAAAAATACAGAAGATGGATATGGGAAAGTCCTGATGGAAAAACAAGGAACGAAATCGACTATTTCTTAACAAACAAAAAAGAATTATTTAAAGACGTAAATGTGCTAAACCAATTCAGTACAAGCAGTGATCATAGGTTAGTAAGAGCTAAAATAACAATATCAACCGAAAAAGATAGACTCAAAATGATAAAAGAAACAACCAACGAAATGAACAAATCCAACTAACATTCAGAAGTTTGAAAAATATATTGGGAATTCATTGAAAGATACAACAACAGCTGATATTAATATACTGAACAAACAAATAGGCAACACAATGCAACAGGCTCAAACTAAATATTGTCCGACAAGCAAAAAAGATGAAAAACTGAGTTAACCCACGAAAACCCTTATAGAACTAAGGCGACAAATGAAAGGAGATAACACGGTAAGCAAAAAAGCGATAAATCAAATAAATAAGACGATCACAAAGGCAATAAGAAAATACATAAGAAACTACATTGTAGAAAAAACAAAACAGGCAATAGAGAAAAACAAGAACATGAAAGTTTTGAAGAGGAGCGTACAAAAGGGGAAAATAGAAATTAACAAACTGAGAAACAGAACTGGAGAAGAAACAACGAACAGAGATGAAATATTAAAAATAGTCGAAGAGTTCTATACAGAGTTATATAGATCAAGAAAAAAAGATAACAATACGGAACCTCCAATTACACTAAAAACTGGGGTATTAAACCAAGGATCAGATTTAATACCCAATATAACAAAATCAGAAATCAAAGAAGCCCTGAAGAAAATGAAAAATAATCGAACCCCGGGTGAAGATGGAATAGTATCAGAAGCACTAAAAATTGGAGGGGATGTATTACTTGAAAAAATTAAACAACTTTTTAATATCTGCCTTCACAGCGCCAATATTCCAACAGACTGGAACAACGCTACTATGATTCTATTACACTAAGCAGGAGACAAAGCAAATTTAGAGAATTACAGACCGATTAGCCTCCTCAGCCATATATATATATATATATATATATATATATATATATATATATATATATATATATATATATATATATATATATGGCTGAGGAGGCTAATCGGTCTGTAATTCTCTAAATTTGCTTTGTCTCCTGCTTTGTGTAATAGAATCATAGTAGCGTTGTTCCAGTCTGTTGTTGTTTACGCGAATACTAGTTAAGAGAATGGAAAGAAAATTAGAGACTTATAAACCAAGGGAACATTCCGAAAAAGTTATGGAACAAATGACCATCTACAAAGTATAAAAACTCTAATAGAGAAAGCAGTGGAACACAATAAACCTCTAGTTCTAATATTTATCGATTTTCACAAAGCCTTTGACACAGTTGAGCTAAGCAAAATATTACAGGCGCTTAAAGAATGCAGGTTAGATTATAGATATACTAAAATATTATAGAAAATATACCTGCAGGCAACAACCACTGTCAAATTACATACTAACAGTAGTCGCATAAAAATAGAACGGGGGGTTAGACAAGGAGACCCAATGTCACCTAAACTTTTTAATACGGTGCTAGAACATGCTTTTAAGAATTTGGATGACAAAGGGAATAAAAATGGATGGAGAATATCTAAACAACTTACGTTTCGCCGATGATATACTTATAATAGCTGAAGATCTAGGAATGGCAAGAGAGATGGTACAGGAACTCGTTGTGGCTACAGAAAATGTAGGTTTAAATATAAATATCTCGAAAACCAAAAAATCATGACCAATTTGGTGCCCAACCAGAACATCAGTATTGGTGGAAAAGAAATAGAACTCGTAGATAGATAAACCTACCTGGGACATGAAATTATGATTGGCAGAGATAACCAGACTCATGAACCGAAGAGAAGAGTCGGCCTTGGGTGGGCAGCATTTGGAAAACTAAGAGAAACTTTTAAAAGTGAGCTGCCTACATGCCTAAAGAGAAAGGTATTTGATCAGTGCGTCCTCCCAGTCTTGACGTACGGAGGAGAAACACTTACCTTAACAAAAGCAGCAGCTACCAAACTGAGAGTCACGCAGAGAATAATGGAGCGGTCCATGTTAGGAATAACTCTCCGTGACAGAATAACAAACGAAGACATCAGGAGAAGAACCGGAGTGACTGACATCATCGACAAGATAGCCAGACTAAAGTGGAGATGGGCAGGACACATAGCCAGAATGACAGATGGGCGATGGACAAAGAGGCTATTGGAATGGAGGCCAAGGGAAGACAAGAGAAGCGTCGGTCGACCACCTACAAGATGGACTGACGATTTAAGAAGACTCAATAAAAACTGAATAAGAGCGGCGCAAGATAGACGGGGTTGGAAACATGAGGAAGAGGCCTATGTTCAGCAGTGGACTCTTGAGGCTGGATGATGATTGTTTGCCCCAACTGTCACACGAAATCTTATTTATATTGAAGATTTTTAACAATTGTGTCACATTTTAGACTGTTATTTTTAAAACTATTTTAGAACCAGTGTTAATAAGTGTCGGAAAACTTAAATTTGGCGCATTCGCATTTCCGGATAATGTCCGCCATCAGAGGCCACTATTTTGGTCTCCTTTTCATAATGATTAGATTCCCTCTTTTGTCTTTTTGCTCGATGGTGTTTACCTTCACTAATAATCTTGCAATGTACTTATTCCGAAATACGAATAATCCAAGTAATATTTGGTACGTGCGCTAGGCACAGGAGCTGAAATGTCTACCCCCTAAAAACGATTATTTATTCTTGCTGTATGTTAACGAATTAAACATCCCAAAATGTTTCGGTGTATCTGCTGCACCTATATAATTTGTGTGCGTAGCCTTAAATATGTTACACACGCGGTAATACCGAATGTAAAGTTTGTAGATAAAATATCGTGTATCAGCTGTATGCATATCATTACTGTAGCGAAACATTAACTGTTCTCTGCTTTAGCAAGAGGATTTATAACGAGGTACAAGAGATTTTTTAGTGTGTAGCTAACAATTTACACATATTTATCTTTCAGATACAAAGAAGAGCTTATGGTTGTATATTCGTTGTTTGAACAATACATTTCAAGTCATTTCTCCTCCGAATATAAGCGGTCCTATTTGTATATTCTTTGTATATAATATTTTTATGTCTAAGGATGGTAAAAGTTGACGAAAATAACTGGAAATTTCTTGTATAGGGTATCCACAAACACTATTTCTAAAATAAAACAATTATTTTAGAACTCATTTTATGTCAATTTGATGTCACCTTATCAAAAAAGTTTTCCAAATAGAGCTAGAGTTCATTAAGGATGGCGCTTAAATATCGGTTTAATCCAATGACGTATAATATATAGACTCGGTGAACGCTTTAAAAAGTGTCCAAAACATGAATACCTTTGTTATTGTTTATTGTTTTGATACGAAGATGCACGAAGTTCATGATTTCTTACGAAGCATCACGAAGTTTATCTTGTGTTTGAAAACATCATGGACGTACTCCATTTTGTGTGACAAGCAAATTTTATTTTAAATTGTTGATAGTTATTTACTTACTATTTTAGTAAAATGCCATACTATTTTATTAAAATAATTATTTCTCTTATAGACGGGAACAAAAAGAAATCATAAATATTTAATTTTAATTAAAAAAATAATTATTGTCATTAACATATAAATGAGCACGCCGCTGTTCTAATAAACATACCTTCAACCTTGAGCCGAGATCTTTCGGACACTCGATTCTATAGCGAGAATAGGGGACTACGTAGTCTATAATATATTATACGTCATTGGTTTAATCAAATAAAGGTGCCAGTGCACTTATTATAAACGCTAATTTGAGACATATTTTTATAAAACAAACTTATTACGACTAACCTTTTAATTATATCATATTAGTGTGAAATATTTAGTAATTTTTATTAGAACATTGGATTATCATGAAATAGTGGTTGATATTCACCAAAATAATAAATTTTGCTCATATAACCTGTTTCATTTATTATGATTTTTTGCATTGAAGTTTGACAGCGACTGTGCGAGGTTGCCAATTTTTGTCATAGGTTTGTTCCAGTTTTAAATATTTTAAATGATATGTATTTAAACAAATTAAAATATCTCTGGATGAAATTTATAAATTGTGAAAACAAGTTTAAAATATGTTTTGCTTATATTTCTGAAAGAAGGAAGTGAATTCTATTATTGATATAAACAATATAATACAAAAAACGATACTGAATTAATTCAATATTTGCAAGATATTGAATTACTTAAAGAACAATTTAAATGCAAAGTTAGACAATGTCGACGTCTATGTGTAATGAAACTGAAAAATGGGTTTAAATTAAACCATGGTTTTTGGTCCAGTAAATGCAAAAAAAGTATTCTGTATCTACAGGTACATTTTTTGAAGGATTGAGAGTATCACTCAGGACTCTATTTTATGTAATGTGGTTTTGGGCAAGTCAGACGCCAGTTAAAAGTGCCGCAAAAATAATGAATTTAGAAAAACGATCTGTTATACAGATATATCGGTATTTGCGAGATGTGGTTTCTTGGAAACTTTTACAAGAGGAAGAACCATTTTTATTAGGTAAAATAACAATAAAAAATATTAACATTTAGTTACTTTTCACATTCTTATTATTGCAGGTGGAGAAGGACACAAAAATCAAATTGATGAAAGTGTTGTAACAAAAAGAAAATATAACCGTGGTAGAATAATTAAAGAACAATGGGTTTTGAGAATGTACGATATAGTTTTAAAAAGGGGGCATATAACATATTTACAAAGTAGAAAAGGAGAGGTATTAGTGGAGATTATTAAAAAACATGTCCGGGAAGGTATTTAAATATGGACAGACCAGTGGAAGGGATATTCCAACTTAAAAAATTTAGGGTACATTGTGTACATTTAGTGTCATTCACAAAACTGTGAATCACACTAAATTTTTTAAAGATCCACTAACAGAGGTCTGAACAAATCAAGTAGACGGGTATTGGTCTCGTCTTAAACAATACCTAAGATGACTTGGAGTGACGAGCTCTCCATTTCTACCGAAATACAACGACCAATTTATGTGGGATGCATTATATGGACGCAATGCTCATGATAGGTGTTAAAACATGGTAGATTGCATTAGACAGAGGTATAACTAGTTTATATATATACAAAGAGATACATATATATATATATATATATATATATATATATATTATCAGGCCAACGTTATATATATATATATATATATATGTATATATATATATATATATATATATATATATATATATATATATATATATATATTATAACATTAAAATAATTCAGATAAGTCAAATAATGAACAACAAACATTTCGAAGAATAAAAGTCTTTTAATTTTGGATTACCTGTATTTAACAAAACGTAAGATATGCATAAATTATTTTCTTTGTTAAAATATATTTGTATGACGTGAATAAGCCGAAGTGAAATCCATAAGACAATTGAACCGGGTTTTTCCAAATACATTAGTGCAGTGATTAGGACAATAGAATAGATTTTAGAAAGATAGGTTTTTGTTAGTTTTTAAGAATTGGTAGGAAAATATTATTTTGTAAACAATGTTCGGAAAATTTATAATTGTAGGTAAAAATTTGTGTGTTATCTGTCAAATGAGAGATGGATGACGCGTTTTGATTGGATGAAATTGAAAAAGGTGGAATGATTGGTTTGAGAATGAGACTTTAGTTAGTTTTAGAAACAAAAAAGATAGTCAGTTGGTTTTCCAAGGGTAGAAGGCGAACGGCCGTTGTTCTCGGGTAGTTTCCCAGAGGTAGGAAGCAGTAGCAGTGAAAGTTTGTGAGTTTTCGTGTAGTTAGTGTATCTGACAGAAGCTGGTCCAGTAAAAGATTGTAAGTTATATTTTCTACTTATATTCCAAGAGTCACTGTTCAGGCCAACGAGAGATTCAGTTTATCGTAAAGAAAAGATGTTCCAAGAGTCATTTTTCACTCAGGCCAACGAGAGATTCAGTTTATTGAGAGAAGAAGAAGCTAGCATAATTTGAACGATTCGTGCATTTGAAGGAGATCATTAAGGACGATAAACTTGCAATAATTTGTTGTAAGATTGCTGATTACCTAGGGAGCGGCTGAGAGTAGATAATATAGTCTACAAGGAACAAGGATTTGGACCACTTATCATCAGAGAGAGATAGTTTTGTTTTCTGCAGTTTTTCTTTTATTGATAACACAATTTTTACACTTAATTTAGAAAGGATATAAATATCTTGATTAGGAGATTTAGAATAATATTTGGATTATGAGATTTCAACTTATATTGTTTGTACCAGTAATTTTGAAGGTTCACGTACGTATAACAAAATTTTAAGAATCATTATATGAGATATTGTTTATTGAAAACTATATTTGAGTGTGAATTTTATTTCATTATTTTTATTTCAATATATCGTGTTATATCATATGTGTTTTTTATTATTCCGGTATTCTTTGGACCTTACCTTTCACATGTGAAGCATAGGTATTGAAGCACGAATTTTAACCCTGAGATAAGAGAATTAAAAAGTGTGATAGAGTCATAATCATATCATTCAAATAATTTTAATTAATTAATTAATTAATTAGCTAATTAATTGCTTGGCGCACCAAGACTTTAAAATATCACAATAATATATATATATATATATATATATATATATATATATATATATATATATATATATATATATATATATATCAAAGTATAGTATGGTATTATTTTTTTTAGATTAGGTTGAATTAGATTATCTTAGGTTAGATTGATTTAGTTAGTTAATTAGTTATGTAAATGTTCCTTCATGAGCCGCTATATATCCTAGTGACTCCCGTAGGGCCTCGATTAGCCCTGCTTCGTAGGAGCAGTATACCCACTAATATATTTTATGTTAATTAGTTTTTTATTTAGGTTTGGTTAGGTTGGGTTGGGTTAGTTTAGGTTAGTACGGGTTAGCTCAGGTTGGTCCTTCCTGGACCATGAGATGACCTGTTTACGCCCGTAGGGCGTCAGTTTGTCTTTCTCCGTAGGATATGGGGAATATAGATGATATGATATAGAGATGGGGAATACCCCAGGAAAGTACTCATATATTTTAACTTACTTTTTTTTTCGTTTAGGTTAGGAAGGTCAACTCACACCCCAGGAAGAAAACTTCGTATATTTTATCTTAATAATATACAATGTTTAATATATTTTATCTTAAATAGTTTCGTTTAATTTAGAATAGATTAAGTTCTATTCCCGGGCTGTGAGAAGAGCGACCGACGTCTGTAGTTCACCATCTGTCTGCTAGACGTAACATGACGTTCAATATATTATTAACATTTTCCATGATTTTCCGTATCAACCTGATGTATAATATTATTGAATTGTTAATTTTTTTATAATAACACCGCCCATTTAAGTTCTTTAGTATTGAGAAGAATTACAGGAATTAAGCTCGGAGATCAAAAGATAAGTGATGACATAAGAAAAAAATGTAACGTACAGTCTATAAATAAATTAACACAAAATAGAAAAAAAATGAAATATGGAGGAAACCAGTGTCATCAAAATAGCAAGAGATAAGTGGAATGACAACCTTCCATAGAGGTATTAATCCGCCAATGAACAAGCAGAATTGCTTATAAAAAGTAATAAGAAGAATTTCAGTTCTTTAAAATTTAAGAAAACTTATTTTTTTCTTTAAAAATTGTGTTTAATTATTTTAGTAATTTACAAAATTTGTTAAATTTAATACAGAATTTATTGATCAGTTTTATTTTACATTATTATCTAGTATTTATGTCTAATTCCTGAAAAAATTCCTTTGTCCTTCGATCAGCAAACTGCACATTTTTTTTTCTATTAGGTACACACAAAATTATAAGAATTGCTAAGTATGAAAAAGTTTAAGGCCAACTCAGTTAATTTCGTCCTAAAAAAAATAAACTGACAACATTTAGATGTTTAAATGAGTTTGGATAGTGCATACGTGGTTTAAAAACCTTTTTATAAACCGATTTTCTAGTTACCGATATCTGTTTGAAAATACTCATCGTTTGTTTATTTTCCTGCTGCACTATTTCGTGTAGAGTTCGAGAAAGCTGGCAAGTGGCCACTCTCTAGAGGAACCAGTTCCACTAGGCCAATTCAATCATCTACGAATCGACGAATGCCAAGAAAGTTTACAGTAAAGTTTTTTAAAAAACTTTTTTAAAAAACTTTCTTGGTTAGACACGAAATAAATGTATGGTATATTCGTGATAAAACATATATCATGATTTATACAAAATTTACCAAAATTTGAAAACAAGCTAATTTTATAATGTTATAAATATATATATATATATATATATATATATATATATATATATATATATATATATATATATATCTACATACATATGGAATATATGTAGATATATATATTCCATATACATCTATATCTAGATGGAACATGTCGAAACAGTAGCCCTGCCCTCATCAAATCTCAAACCCACATGCTGGTTACGATACGTTGATAACATCTTTGTCATTTGGCCCCATGGTAAAGATACATTAGATCTCTTTCTTTCTCACCTCAACAAAATACATTTCAGCATTCAATTCACGATAGAAGTTGAGTCTGAAGCGTCTTTGCCATTCCCTGATGTTCTTATTCAGAGAAACTCACCTCACAGTTTTTCCTATTCAGTATATCGATAACATCATTCAAACACTCTTAAAAAACGGTTACCACAAAACCCAAATCAATAGAAGCTTTCAAAAACATCTAAACCCTATTTCTTCCAAAAAAGAAATCTTGCCGCCGTATCAACTGAAAACGTTTCTATCTTTTATTAAAGATATCACTGACAAAATCAGTAGAACTCTAATCCCTCTAAATATCAAAATCATCTTCACTAAGCACTTCAAGTAGTCCAATCTCGTCAGATCGGTAAAAGACCAAATCCCCAATGAAGATCATGGTGTCTACGAAATACCTTGTTCCAGTTGCCCACGTTTATACATAGGACAGACAATCCGACGAATTGATAACCGTGTTTACGAATATTCTTTATCAGTCAAACATTCCGATACTACTTCAGCCGTAGCCCAACATCATATTCAGACAGGCATAAATTTAAAAATGCAAAAACCATGGCTTCTATCCGCTTCGCCTCATCAGCCACACAGAAAAACAAGAAGTTCAACACTACACATCTTCCCACACTTCTCATGAAGATTAAATCCAGATTTGGGAAAAATTATCCGAAAATAATGAAGAAAATTAACTGCAAAAAAATCTAAACACAAATAGAATTCCAGAAAATTCATAGTTGATATATTTATTGGTAATAATATTAACATAAATCAGTAGCTATTAACATATGAGCGTAAATGTAAAAATAAAGGTTGTTTTTACAAAATACTGCTTCTTCTTATGGTGCCTAACCCTTACGGATGCTGGACACTAACATGGCTATTCTGACTATGTTGACTGCTGCCCTAAAAATACTGCTAAAGACTGGTAAACCTCAATTAAAAAGAATGTCTACTACTAGAAACTAACAAAAATAGATATCATATGTAACTGTAATAAATCTTATTGCAGTAGGATTAACAAAGTTTGTAGGGAAGAAAAGAGATAGACAAAATTTAAACAATAGACTAGAATTATTTAATAAATTACGAAAAGATACGAAATAATAACAAATAAAAAGTTTATAAAGGAGATGTTAAAAAAAAGAAGAAAAGCCATATTTTGTAAACTTTAGCCATAAAAGAAAATATCAAATTTTGGCAACATTGGTTGTTTGGAACCTTCTTTACTGTATACGCAGATCATAAACCACAGGAAAATCCCACTGTTAAAAACAGAACATATGTTGAATTAAAAGACATGATTTACTATTTATCCCAATATAATTTTAAAATAGAGTATAAACCAGGAAAAACAAATACTTAAGCAGATTTTCTTAGAAGAAATCCAGGTTTTGTTCTTCTTCTTCTTGTGCCGTCTTCTAACGAAGATTGGCGATCACTTCTTTAAACGCTTCTCGATCTTTTGCAATGTGAAATATCTGTTCAACACTGAGGTTAGTCCAATCTCTGATATTCCTCAGCTAAGATTTCTTCTTTCTTCCCTCTACTCTACCTTGCATGATGACTTGTAGCAGAGAATATTTATCGTTTCGGAGTATGTGACCCAGATACGATGTTTTTCTTATTTTAATTGTATTCAAAAGCTTTCTGCCATGTCCAACTCGTCTTAACACTTCCTCATTTGAGATTTTTGCAGTCCAAAGAACCTTCAAAATACGCCTATATAGCCACATTTCGAATGCCTCGAATTTTTTTATAGATTGGTCTTTCAGAGTCCAAGCTTCTACCCCATATAGTACTTGTGACCAAACATAAGATTCGACGAACCTCAATCTGATGGTTATACTTCTTATTTGTAAACATTGACTTGTATTTTATAAAGCCTTTTCGAGCTATTTCTATTTTGACCTTTATCTCCTGCTCTTAATCTAACTGTGAGTTTATAATTGCTCTGAGGTATTTATATTTGTCGATTCTCTCTAGGAGTTTACCCTCGAATGTCAGTTGTATGTCAACAGGGTTTTTTGAGATCACCATGTATTTGGTTTTATTTATATTCATTGTTAGTCCCATCTTTTTGCTTTCTCTGTTAATGATTTCCAGGAAAGTTTGTAAATCGTCTATATTATCTGCCATGATTGCGGTATCGTCTGCAAATCTTATGTTATTAATGATGCTCCCTCCAATCCTTACACCTTCAGTTCTTCAGTTTCCCATAGTGCCTCCTGAAATATTAGTTGGGAGTACACATTAAATAATTATGGCGACAGCACATATCCCTGTCTGACTCTTCTTTGAATTTCCACCTGGTTTGTCTCACTATCTTCTACCCGTACGACCGCTGTTTGATTATAGTACAGATTTTTGATTAAATTATTATCCTTGGGATCTAGGTGTATGTGTTTCAATGCATGTATAAGTTTACCATGTTGGACTCTATCAAAAGCTTTTTGGAAATCTATAAAACATATGAATACGTTTTTATTATATTCCCTGCATTTTTGTAATAGTACCGTCATTGCGCACAGTGCCTCTCTTGTTTTGAGCCCAGGTTTTGAGGATCATGAAAATAATGAAGATATCCTAAAAACGCTAAATGTTATTAGTCTAGAATGTATAAAAAGTGATCAAGCACAAAACCAGCGAATAAGGGAAAAAAACAACTATATTATGGAAAACGGAATTTACTACAAGGCTGATAAAAGGAAACGAAATAAAAAGTAAACTTGTTTTAAAGAAAATTGATAAAATTTATTGTCATATAGCAATAAATCAAATGAAAGCATGTTTAAACCTTTCTTTTTGAAGCATATTTTAATTTTATTGTAATTTTTTAAAATTTCCTCTAAAGATTCTTCTAATTTTTCCTAATATCTTAAGACACATGAACTGTCTTATAAAATCCATATCTATCAGGATTCCGGGGTTAATTTTAGGCTCATTTAAAGTTCATTCGAAATAATTTATCAAATTTTTAAATTCAAATATTAAAATAAATTTACAGAGTCTAGACATACTCGCAAACAAAGTATAAATTGTTAACTTTAAAATTCCGCAGCACAAAAAATTTAATTAAATCTTATAAACAGCAAAGCTTAAAATGAACAAAGTTTGCCTATGCACCAGATCATTTAATACGGAAAGTTGCCTTTCTGTAGTTGCGTAATGATTTTCGTGGATGATCTTAATTTCAACTAAACTAATTATATACTTCCATAATAATTTCCAACTCGTTGAAAACTTTAAATTACTTCATACGATGGCCGGGCGATCACAAATTCCTTGTAATAACCCATTTTAAAGCGAGTTGAATGCTGCAATTGCACTGTGTTCTATCAGAAATTGGAATTATTAAATTTGCTATTAAATGTTATAATAAATTGTAATGGAAACTTCATTCGCCAGCTGTTGTGTATGTTTGATAGTTTATCATAAAATACCGTTATAAGATAAAGCTCCTGATTAGGTTTTTAAAACAATGTTATCATTTCTTAATAGTTTAGTATGTCTGTGATAATAATCGTTTGTTGAAATGAAAAAAAGTTTGGTTTGGTAGGTATTTCGGAAAAAAGCAGCTTATTCAAATTATCTGAAAACGTCAAAAGTGCAACTAAAGAAATATCAAGATAAGATGCAATGAAGCAGTAAAATTGACCATAACCCTAGAATAAGAACGTGAAAGTAGGGTTACGATAATAACAACATGACGTCGTATAACACTGCAAACGGACTGGCCGTATAGCATAACAAAAGTACATTATTTTTTTAATGAAGTGTTTTTATTTTTGGTTATAAACATATACAAGGTGGTCCAGAATTATGTACATTAATTTCTAGAGCTCATACTTCTGTATTCTGATTGTATTGAATAATAAGGGAGATACAACCCTTTAAAGGGGTGAATTAAAATTCCTGTTTTTTTGAATATCTTCCAAACGATTTTGAATACGGAGTTCATATTTTGGGAGTGATTATAAAACATTAGGATAATTAATTTCATGTCACCACCTACCACATCCTATATTAATACAGGGTAGTTTTGGAGGGTAAGTGGGGGTTATTGCGTCACATGTTTTTTAATTATTACATATTTTAAAAAAATATTTAAAACATTGTTTCTTTAGACTTTTCTACGCAAAAATGTGCTCTTGTAATATTTCGATAGATATCACCGTTTTCGATTTATTTAAACTCGAAGGTATATATGTATTTTATTGTAGTCGTTACATTTCTTAATATTCATCAAGTATGCTTTGGAATTGACACTTGTGTTAGCAATAATATTACAAATTAATGGAAAACTTAATAAATACTTAACATTTAATTAATGGCGAAAATAATATTTCACAACAACTGTTCAAAATGTCCTCCATTTTGTTGAATACATATAATCTAATTCTTTTATTTAGCGAATGCATTAATCCATTTAATGTTACTGGATCGTTTTGTAAATCGGTAAATACTTGTTCAATTTTGTCTCTTAACTCATTTACTGTATTAATTGGAGTGTTATACACTTTTGATTTCAAATAACTTCATACTGTAAAGTTCATTGGATTAAGATCACAACTACGAGCAGGCCAATGAATCGGTGCATTCGCACCCCGGCCTATCCACCTATCAGGGAAATGTTTGTGTAACCACCTTCTACAAATTCTTGTGTAATGTGGTGTAGCACCAACATGCATGAAAAACATGTTTCTTCGTATTTGTAATGGAATATCTAAAAAAATATCATGTAAAATATTGTCAAGAAAATTGTAATACATGTTACCATTTAAATTTTCGGGAAAGATGTGGTATCCCATGAAACTATTTCCTAAAGTAGCTGCCCAAACGTTTATCTTAAACGTGTGTTGGAAGTGAGTTTCCATTGTAGCCCTTAGATTTTCTTCAGCCCAGAAGTGCATATTTCTAGAATTGAACATACCTTGTCTTGTAAATGTGGCCTCGTCTGTAAACAGAATGTTACTTAAAAAATTTGGTGCAGTTTGAACTTTATTTTGCAATACTTCAAAAAAATCAACTCTAAGTGGCATATCGTCAGGTAACAATTCCTGCACCTGTCGATAGTGGTAAGGATGTAATTGCTCTTCATGCAGAACTCTTAAAACACTTTGATGAGAAATATTCGTTCTTAATCCTAACCTGCGTGTACTTATTGTGGGGTCATTTATTACAGCATCCATAATTTGCTGTTCAACGCGAACATTTCTTGCTTCTCTACGACGACCAGCATCTGTATTCCTTCTTTGAAGACAACCGGTTTCTCTCAGTCTTCGTTCAGTACTTACAAAAGTTCTGGCATTGGGAATATTTCTGTTCGGACATTTTTTTTATACTTTTCTCTGTAGCGTCTTACAGCGGCAGCAGCATTTCCCGGAACATTCCCCTAATACTAAAAGTATGTCTGTCATCTCAGAATTTGAATAGTGTGCCATATTGCGGGCAAACAAATTTAAAAATATAGCAAAAGAGACGTGTTAAACAAATTTCACTGTCGAGTACAATAAAAGTGTAGATAAAATAATTTAATTGTTATTAAACGTCACTGACAATTCATAGACTACTTGAGATTAAAGTGTTGTTGCTAACACAAGTGTCAATTCGAAAGCATACTTGATGAATATTAAGAAATGTAACGATTACAATAAAATACATGTATACCTTCGAGATTAAATAAATCGAAAACGGTGATATCTATCGAAATTTTATAAGAGCACCTTTTTGGCGTAGAAAGGTCTAAGGAAACAATTTTTAAAATATTTTTTTAAAATATGTAAAAAATTAAAAGAAAATTAAATTAAAAAACCTGTGATGCAATAACCCCCACTTACCCTCCAAAACTACCCTGTATTATTATAGGATGTGGTAGGTGGTGACATAAAATTAATTATCCTGTCTTACAATCACTCCCAAAATATGAACTCCGTATTCAAGACCGTTTGGAAGATATTTAAAAAAATAAGATTTTCAATTCACCCCTTTAAAGGGTTATATCTCCCTTATTATTCAGTTTTATAAAAAAGTGTACATAAAGAAGTACCCTTACGTCTATGGGCTTTAGAAATTAATGTACATAATTCTGGACCACCTTGTATATTCATATTTTCTTTCAACTTTAATTTGCTCGGCTACTATGGCCACTTACACACGTACATGAATTTTCATTACACAAAATTTAATTATATTTTTTGATATAAGTGTTCATCTGTAAGGAATTGTAGCACAGCTTTTATTTGGTCAGGGTTGTTTAGGATATCTCGTACTTCACTTTTGAGTTTGTATTGTAATCTTCTGGCCGAATGTTGATGGCATTCAGTGAGGATATGTTTGATTGTCAAATGTGATTGGTAGCTTTGAGAGGAGGGACAAATGCTAGACGACATTAAGTATGTGTGAGTTTTAAATGTCCTATGCGATGTTTCTTATCACAATGAGATCTCGTCTTGTAAGGGCTGAATAGTCAAATGTAGGCTGACTGGTTATTGACGGTTGTATTTTGTGTAAGATCAAACGGTTAGAGTTCCAATGCTGCTGGCAAAGGAGTCTGGTTCTTCTTTTAGTATGTGATCTTGGGTCCTTACAAATTTGAATTTTATCGGTTATTTCAGGTGATGCTGTAGCAAGTTTAGCATAGTGATCTGCAGTTTTATTGCCTTCTGTACCAATATGAGCCGGCAGCCAAGTTATGGTAACTGTTATGTTTTGGGACAAGATAATTTGGTAAGAGTCTAGGATCTGTTGGACGATTGGATGATCGGTTAATATATTTTTGATAGAATGGATTGATGCTAGAGAGTATGTGCATATGGCAGCCTGCTTATTAGGTGAAGATATATGGTTAAAAGATTACAATATACTAAATAATTCGCCAGTATGAACGCTGCTGACGGCTGGTATAAGTGATGACTTAATTAGTAAATGAGAGATTCATAAATTTTATACAAAAATGTTTTTGCATAAATAACAAATGAGAAAATAAAACGGTGGTAATGAATAAAAGTATAAATAAACAACAACTGAACAAATGCAACAATTTAACAAATTTTTTTATATACAATAACACACACAAAAAAAGGATAAACTTTTATAAACAAAAAGTAATTTACTTGCAGTCACTGCAAATGCAGAGGCGGTGTTCATGCAGAGGCGGAGGTAATCATTTTCGAGCAGTGTTTTTCGGTTTTTGCTTCTTGGACATAAGTCACAGCGACCCATTGAACCTTGGGACTTTTGTTCTATTATTTCTTCATCTTTACAATTAAAAATGTCTTTGATACCGCTGCGGATTTGTCTTGGCAAGTTATTATTATATATTCGTTATTTTAAACAATCCCTAACCAAAATGAACAACAGCTCCTTTAGAAAGTTTGATCGAAACAGTGGTTTATTAACATTTAGTTTATGTATGACGTAACTGTTGAATTCTGCAATATCCAACATGCCATCGAAAATTCGCAATGGAAATCTGCCAGTTTTTCGTACTATCTGCCAGCTTTTGTATTATTGTAGAACAAGATTATCTCTGGCTTTTTCGATTATTTATCCACATCATCTTGAGTATGCATAGACGATAAAATAATGACATTTGTTTTTTTTTTGAACGAATGACACCAAAGTGTTTTTTTCATCAAAAATAAATGCTGATTAATAATATTGTGTCTCAATATTCCTAACCAGATATTTATGTCTCAACGATTTTAGGTATGGCTTACCATAATACCCTCGGGCTTTTTTTTTTTTGACCAAATCATATAATTTTGAACATTTGGTTTATTATTTAATGTAAATATACATTCATCACCAAACAATATGTTTTTTAAAAATTGGATCAGCATAACCTCTTTTCTAAAATTTCGTAATAAAATTCCGCCCGTCGCTCAGCAGCTCCTTCTCTTAGTTCTTGATGATATTGAAATCTTCTTTTTCTTATGGCGCCGTCTCCTTTCGAAGGTTGGCGATCTAAATGGCAATTGTAGTTTTGGAAACTGTTGCGCGAAAGATTTCTGTGGACGAGCGGTCGAACCATCTAAACAGGTCTTTAAGCCACGAGTTCTGGCGTCTTCTTACTGATCTTTTGCCCTGTACTTTTCCTTCCAGTATAACTTGAAGTAATTCATATCTTTCTTCTCTCAACACATGACCCAAGTATTGCATTTTTCTCTCTTTGATTATTCTTAGTAATTCTTTCGGTTTGCCCACGTGACGAAGTACCCCAACCTTAGTATTTCTCTACACTCATGATATTCTTAACATTCGTCTGTATATATACATCTCAAAGGCATCTATTCTTTTTTCTATTTCGTCTGGTCTGATCTTGTAAAAAATGTTTTCATGCTCATGAATATTTTCCCTGCTTGTTCGATTCTTGATAGGATTTCTTTTTTTAGATTACACTGACTATTGGTATTTACTTCCAAATATTTTATGAAATTTACCAGTTATATTATATGACCCTTGGCATACCCAAGTACTTTTATTGGTGCCTTTGAAAATACTAAAGTTTTAGTTTTGGAAACGTTTAGATGTAAATCGAACATTTCGCTTGGTGAACTACCGCATGTATTATATTTTGTAGTTCTTGTGAGTTGCTTGCTATTAAGATGGTACCATCAGCATATCTGATGTCTATACTCATTTCGTTAATCTTAATTCCGCCTTGGACCTCGTCTTATGCTTCTCTGAATATAGACTCTGAATACAAATTAAACAGTAGCGGTGATAAGTATTCAACAACGTTACACAGGCACAAAAAACAACAGTGGATAACTGATGAAATCCTGGAATTAATGGAGCAGAGAAGGAAACTGAAAGGTAATAAGACAGAATATAAGGAAAAACAGAAACTAATTAAACAAAAAATAAAAGTTGCTAAAAAAATGGTTGGAGGATAAATGCAAGGAAGTAGAGAAGTTAAATGAAAACCATGATACGTTTAATATGTTTAAAAAAGTTAGAGAAGTAGCTGGTCTGTATCATAAGAAAACTCCACATACTATAACCGATTCGTCGAAAAAAAAAAAAAATGATAATAGATGAATATTAAATTCGAACAGCCTGGTGTAATTATATAAGTGAACTGTATAATGATGATAGACCCGAAGAACTGTAGACTTTAGTTGAAGGTGAAGGACCAGAAATACTAAAATCAGAAATATTGCATGCTATAAAGTTAGCAAAGAACAAGAAAGCCGTTGGCCCTGATAACATACCGACAGAGATGTTAAAGCTTATAAATAAGAAGAACATTGAAATACTGGTCAAGCTTTTCAATGATGTTTATTCGACTGGTGATATTCCTGAAGATTGGTTAAAGTCCGAGTTTTCTTATGATCCACAATTTGAAAATATTTCTACGCATCATACACAGTAGAGTCAGAGATAAATGTGAAGAAGACAAGGATGAAACACAATTTGGCTTCAGAAATGGACTGGGAATCCACCATTAATCGTCTGAAGGCCTTTGAAGTGTGGCTGCATAGACGTATACTAAAAATTCCATGGACGGCTATGCTGACAAATGTGGCAGTCCTTGAGAGATCAAATGCTGCTCGTGAGCTGTTTGATAACATCAAATGTAGAAAGATGGCCTATTTTGGACATGTAGTAAGAGGAGACCGATATAATATTCTTCAACTTATTATGATGGGTAAAATCGAAGGACGCAGAGGAATTGGTAGAAAGCAGGCCTCTTGGTTGAAGAATATCAGGGAGTGGGTAGGAATAAGGAAAGCTGAGCAACTCTTTAGAATAGCTCGAGACAGAGACAGTTTCGCCATGTTAATCGCCAACGTCAAGGGGACTTGATAGGGCACGTTAAGAAGAAGAAAGTGATAAGACGCAACCCAATCTCCTCGTCGGATTTGTATATCTTCGGATGTTGTGTGCTTTAGATCAATTGTTGCCGTTTGGTGCCAGTATAGTTCTGAGATAAGTCTTGTTCGTCAACCCCAGTTGTTCTCAGAATTTCAATCATCTTTTGATAGTTAACGTAGTCAAATGCTTTTTAAATTGAAATTCATATGAACGGAATTTATTTCTTTTGAAAATTTTTGAGGTCGTGGAATTATGAATTTTAAACTGGTCTGTAATGGTCCGAGAACTTATTATAGATTTTTCTACAACTGCTATTAATACATTTATTTCATATTGATTTTCTAAATTTCTTTATGCATACCTCAGAAATATTGTTTGTACAGGTACAATTAGAGATCACAGTCCTAGTATTTTCAAAATTTTGTGAAATCCTTTGATTTGGTGAATGACTTGAAATTAGTCTATTGCTGTATCTTACGCTAATTAAAGAACTGAATATTCGCGCATTATTTCCTGAAGAAAACATTGTTATTATTGCTATTTTCTCCTTAACTGAATACATTTTTTAATCAACTATATTCTTTTTTAAACAGTAAGTCACAGAATAAAAATTTTGTCAATTCAAATATTGTAAAATGTCAGAAACATCAATATGACCCAAGGTTAGTAGATATTTAAATAGGTTGTCTCGTAACTATAGACCAATCAAATGCTCGCTTTTTAAAGGCGGGAATACGTCACCCATACGACACTTTTAAAATTGCCATAAGCTTCAATGCTAATAAAAGTATCAAAAACTTAGGTTTTACAATATATTTTGGGATTTTCATGGGTATAGGGATGTTAAGTGGTTCTTATATTAGTAATTATACCAATTTTTTTTTAAATCAATAGTCTGATGACAAAAAATAGAATTGATTATATTGATAATATTGTGTGTTTTAAATGGAGATAACAGTTTATTTCGCACAAAAACCCAAAAAAAAACAGTAGAAAAAGTTAAAAAGCAAAAATACTAAATATGTAGGAACTTACTTATGATGTTTTTCCTGGAATTTGCAGCATTCTTATCATATCTAGTGGTAGGCAAAAGAAAAACAAATAGGTAATGTTTAGTGTTGGGTTAGCTAAATACACTTTAGACCACATTCCATACGACGAAAAGCAACATAAGTTGCCTAAGGCACAGGTCATTCTATTAATCATGACTATAAAACCATCATTGATTTTACATCTTTTATATCCTAAATTAATAAATAAAAAAGTTTTTAAATCCCAACACCTAGATTGTTGTTATTTTTTAAAATCATCAAAACTTGTTGAATCTTTTGGCTGTTGTAATACTATGCACAACTATTATAGTTTTTGTTGCATTGACATTCTGTTATCTTCATCCTTCAAAAGTATCTTGTCATTCAGTTCCCAGCTGTTCTCCGAGTGTAGAGGTTCTCTCTCACCGGCTCTGGAACCCGATTGAGCCATGTGTTTACCTCTAGTCAAATTTAATTTAATACTGAACATCACAGTTATTTTACAACACAATGTACAATCTTTCATAACTAAATGTAATTTAAAGGGTTTTTACCCTAGTATTTTGGTGGCTCAGGCATTGTGACCTAGTAAGTATAACCATTTTTTGCTTTTCAACCTTAGTCAAAATTTCACAATCTCGTTTGTTTTAACTAAATGGTTTATACTTATTTTTAGGCATTTTTCGATTTTAAAAAACCTGATGATGGACTGTGTGGTCCGAAAACGTTTGTTTTATTGATGTGGCCCTTTTAAGGGTTTTTTAAATAAATATACCCATTTACAAAGATTAACCTCTTTTTGTTATACGTGGTATACAGCCAGCTACAGGAATTTTTCCTTGTGGATTTTCTTATACCAATACTTAAAAATAAAAATTAAACAAATAAACGAACTAATGATACTATAGAAAAATTCCACAAAAAAATATACGAATACAAACGTGAACCCATCAACTGTCAAATTTGACGTTGTCGTATGAGTGACGTAAGCATTCTGCCTTCCCCTCGCTTCGCCCACATAGTTACGAGACAACCTACTTAAATATCTACTAACCTTGAATATGACCAAACGTAACATGTCATACACATTATTGCACCGCGTGTTGCCTAATTTAAGGGGTGGCCTGAAAAATGTATTATATTCTTGCAAAATTTTTATAATACGTTTAATTCGTAGAACAATTTTAAGACTTGTTTTTGATACATATTTCAGTCCTCTACAAACAGTTTTTTTTTACTTATGGAGTAAAATAATTAGGAAAGACGGAATTCAAAAATTTTGAATTTCTCATCGAGTTTCCTATTGCCCGTTTGACGATTCACCACCCTGTATACAAAAGCATACATTTAAATTTTTTTAATTGTTATTTTAGTTTAGTTTGGTTTTCAACAACTAATTTGTTTTTAATAAACTAATTTCTTTGTTATTTGTTGCAAGTATTTCTGGTTTTATTAGTGTAACTTTCTGCAAATGCCGTTGGCTTTGTGTCTCATAACAAGAAATTCTCCAGGGAAGCAAACATATTTCGATATTTTACGGTGTATACGCCATTTGCTGCCGTTTATTAGAACATGTTCTTTTTCTCCACCACTGTTTAAGATTCTGCTTCATTATGAAAGCAGTGGGAAAAGCAATTTAAGGCAATTCCGACAGAGAATTGAAAGTTAGAGAGAGCATCAAAAAGGGATGAAAATACTGGCTTTTGTTCCTCAGATCCGCAACCAAAACAAATAGCAGCTCTTTCTCAAAAAAATAGATATACATGTATATCGGTATTCATTTAGTTTAAACTGAAACCGTTTTGAAGGTTCTTTTAAACACAGATTTGGTTTTATATTGTCTCTAGTCTTTATAAAATCTCAAAAGAATTTATTACTAAACACTGAATGTTGTGTAAAATTTAAGCGTTAATGGAACTTTTAATTGCAAAACAAAGATTCTTGACATGAACAATGCATAAAATTTTATTAACGTAATTTGTTAAATTGCGCGTATCTTATTTTTGTTTTTTTTTGTTTACCATTTGTGATATAGATGAGCTACTTTTACAAAATATAGTACAGTGAAACTTCTCCAAAATGGACAACTAACGGGGTAAAATAATTGTCCGTTGTGTAGAGTTATTGCTTAATCAATTGAAATAAAAAAAGTATTATTTTACGCGAAACAAAGTTTGCTATTGGAAACGTATTTTTTTATTTAAGGTACTTTAGAAAATAAAATGCAAAACATGTGCATCAATAGGAGTTCTGCGAATATAAAATTTCGCTTAACTTGCTCTAAATAAAGGAAGAGCAGTTAGCCTTGCTTTATTAATAGGATTTGTATGGTGCAATAATATCAGAAGTTTTAAATATTTTTTTCTTTAAACGTCAAATAATGATGACATTACTTATCTAACTTGATCCTGTCAAAGTTTGATGTCTCCGCCGGCAGCAGTTTTTTTCCCATTTCTTTACGGCGCGGCGGAGGAAAAAATGTTGTCATGGCAACAATATGAAACATGTCACAAAGCAACAACACAAATGACATTAACAACAATTAAACATCATTTTTATTTATAGTAATATTTAAAGTACAATTAGTTAATGAGGCATTTTCAAAATTGAAACCGTGCAAAAATGTTCCCGACTCTTGATACGCATTGGTAATTGTTAATGATACTGATGGTCCGAGAACAACTTTCAGCAATCATTCCCGATTTTGGCGGCTTGCGAACAACAATAAGCTGTCTTTAATAATTTTAAACAACTGTCAAACAATTGTAACCAGGGAGACGCAAATCCCACCGACGACTTAATTATTTTAATTTCTAACATCTAGACGACTTTGATAGTTGTCACAGTTAATTTTGAGTAAAAATAGCTTATGAATTGTACTATTTATGGTTGAAAATTGCTACGTTTGAAGAAACAATAGTATACTTTATTCGGCGGAGAAGCATGACTTTTCTTGACGCGCCCGATAATAGAGGGCAAGTCATCTTATTAAAAATAAAACGAGAGACATGAAAAACGAAAAGGTAAACTGGGTGAAAGTTAAATGTTTTCGATACCAAAAGGCTAAACCAGGAATCCTTGAATATCGGTATGATTATACCTCAGAATACAACGAGATAAACGTTTTTGGGAGAAGTCGAAAAATACCTAATTTGATAGAAATATCGCTAAAGGATGCGTATACAAAGATTCGGCCTATAAGTTAAAAAAAAATAGCAAGATTTTTATTAAAGTTATGCAAATCGATTGTGATTCCAGATGAATTTTACTATTATCACAGAATAATAAACAAACAGAATGCCCACTCGCCACGGAAAATTAAGTACGCGCATCACCTTCGCGCAGAAGTTCCGCCATGTTTTACGAGGATTTTAAAGGGAACCAGTGTTGTTTATGTGGTGTGCATGGAAAAAAAACAGGTTTATTTGACTTACGGCAATCATAGACATACTATACAATTATATTAACAGTTTTAAATATAATAACATAAATATAATATAATTAAACATAAATGTAAACAATTGCATAACCTCACAAATCATATCTTTGTGTCCTCCTAAAACATGGCGCGCGTGCTGAAAAACTGCAAAGGCGGCATCTGAGAGTGGCCCTTCTGATTGTTTATTATTCTGTGCTATTATTATAATTTACCATCCTCCGACGTTGTTCAAGACAATATTCCTGAACCAGCACTTGAAGATAGTGATCCTAAAGTTGCCATTTAAGTTAAAGATACTTTAAGACAAGTTTCAAATTAGGCCAATCAGTTGAGGGGCCAATCAAAATAGTTTAAGTACAGTTTTTTTGCATTTTTTTATTGTTTTCAATTTTTTAACATTTCCTAATTTTTTTTCTGATATTTGTCGTTAATGATCTTCACAGTACACACACAATCTATGTTAATTTATCGGTTATTAAATGTTTTCTTTCATGTAGTTGTTTTACTGTAGGCTTAAACTTTTAAACTTGATTTTAACAAAACTAACAAAATGTAACTTATCTGGTTTTGGCAGTAAACCGACGATATACGGTACAAAATCGGCTCTAACGTTTTCTTTTTAATATTACTATCCAGCATGGACGTATAAACATAGATGGACACAGCAATAAGATACCTTTAACCATGATACTATAACAAACAAGATATGCTCACTTGCCGTTCTAATTTTGATCGACTTTGCGCATGTCGTCATGGTGAAACAAAGCCAGGGGACTTTTTCGTATTTTATTTTAACGATGCCACATATGGCAACGTTGTTCCATTACTGTAATGAACAACTTCAAAACTTAAACTGTTAATGGTAAGTATACCTCGATGCCATATCTTGCACTAATAAGTCATAACTAGTTACTTTCTGTAAAAACGTGTTTTGAAAATTAATAAGTAATTTGTAAAATTAATTAAAAAAATATATGAATCTACGATTTGATTGTGTGTATTACAAACAAAATAAATATTGCTACAAAACATAAATTAAATATAAAAGGCCGGCAAAATGTAAAGAATTTGACCATAAAGGAAAAGCGGGTCAAACTTGAGACTTTATGAATATTATTTAGACATTTATTTTACAATCTTTGTAATTTTTCTTTTGTAGTATGGTAATTATCCTTAATATTTTGATTTAGAATTTGTATTTTAAAATACATTTTACATCTAAAAAAAGTAATTTTACATATTCGCTAACATTTACATAGTTTGCAGCTTCTATTAAGTTTTTTAACTACGAAATTCATTATAACTACGAAAAACATGTTCCAGTTCACTATATACATCAAAAGTAACTTTTTTAAAAGACCTATCAAAAATAAAGTATTACTTCAAGTTCTATTAAAATGGGCATTAGTATATATTATTATCCATAGAAACATTTATTATTATCCATAGAAACATTTACTCTGTTGTTATAATATTGATATATTAATTCTCTGCTGTTATTAATATAAATTTTTTTTATTTATATAATTAGAATTGCATCAAATGAAAAATTTTAATTTAATTTTAAAGTTTAACTTGCTGTCATTAATTTTGTCAATTTGGCATTTTGACAAATTGTCTCAGGCTTACGTCACAAGAACATGCGCGTTGACTTATCTTGTTTTGTTATAGTATCATGCCTTTAACAAACAATATTTTGAAGCTTCGATAGAATGTGATGCTTCCGCAATGAGCATAAGCGTGCTTGAATTTTTACTCGCGGGTAATTATTCAGATTTTAAAAATTGGAAGTAGTAATAATGTATAAAAACACGTTCAAAGAATTTAAAAAAAAACGAGAGTTTAACTATTGACAAATCACGTCTTTATAGAAAAATTAAAATACAATTTTATTTGCTTTAAAATTAATACAATTAAATATAGTTGAATTCAAGTTAATTTTTTCATAGGTTTTAAAATAATGCTACAATAAAAAATCTTTATATTTTCTCCTTAATTTGCTACCTAAATAGTTCGGTCGTCAATATTATTTGGAAACCTACATAGAAAAATAAATGAGTTTTACTCATTTCACTAATTTATTTGTATCCATGAGAAATATTAAATTAAAAAGGTAGTAAACAGATCTTTTTTAGTCAAATGATGTCTACTTACAATTTATAAATGTCTACTAATTTCATGAACTCATATCTTATTCAATACATTAATGAACATGAATAAACCCAATGGTACGCCTATTAAAATGTAAACAAACACGCTTCCTCATTACCTCATCTTAAATAATGTAAATTGTATGTACTTACAAATGAAATGAGAGATCGGGATGTAAATATTTCGTTTATTTTATTTCACTTTTCACAAATACCACTCAAAATACAGCCAAAATATCGAAAAACAGCTTTTTCTCATCTACTGTAAAAAGTAAACAAACATGGAATAACATTTGAAGTTTGACGTAGATCCATAGGACAGAGAAATGTAAACAACTGTTGCCATTTATAAATAGTTTTTAGTGCTTCTACATATAAAATAATTGATTGATATCTATCATACGCTATTATTAAATGATAATGCACACTATGTGCATACTTGATATTTTGATTACAATTAAATATATTAATCTAGCCAATAAATTATTATTTTGGTTTGATAGCACCTGTAGAGTATAAAATACGGAGTAATATTTTCAGCGACTCGCGAATAAGAAATTTTAAAACAAAACGTGACAACAGTTGAAGGTGCTGAGAATGTGAGCTATTCAAATAATTTTGACTACACAATTTTATGTAAATAACTGAGTCCATCTGTGTTTATCCGTCCATGCTATCCAGTCTCCAAAGAAAAACGTAGTTTGTAAATTATATTATATATAATGTGTTAGAGTTTATTCCTACCTATTAATAAAACATACAAATTGGTAAAATTCGTGATAAAACAGTTTCTTGGTTGTCCTAAAAGAACGATCTACTGGTGCTGCCTCCTTTTTGCTGCCGTGTCTTCAAGAACAGGCTTTATTTTCATTAACGTATTGTTCGTGTTTTTTCAGTAAATACCATATTTTATAGAAAGTGTCTAAGTGTTTTTAAATGGTAAAAATCAATAAATATAATTATTACGTCCGATATTATTGCTCCATATAAATCCTATTAATAAAGCAAGGCTAACTGCTCTTCTTTTATTTAAAACAAGTCAAGCGAAATTTTATATTCGCGGAACTCCTATTGATGCCCATGTTTTGCATTTTGTTTTCTAAAGTACCTTAAATAAAAAAACACGTTTCCATACTTAGCATTCCCGCAGTGCATTATACAAACATAATATAAAAGCTCATATTCGAGACTACAAATTCGTTTGCCAAGCGGCCAACTTTCGGAATGAAAATGGAAAAATTTCCAAGTTGTTCATTCCGAATTCTATTATTATGCGAATATCTGTGTAAAACTCTTTTGTGGGATTTCAGATATTGCAATGGAAAAATTATTAGTATGTAACATGCAAACATTAGTAGATTGCAGCTACAAAGTACAAATAATCGGAGATATACTTAATGGAATGGGGAAATTTGGCATTCGTTTATATTCGAGTCAAACGCTTGGAGCTATGTGCTGGTTTCTAGCAAAAAATATTTTAATTAATTGTTTATTTATTTTTATTTACAATATTGCTTTTAATAGCATAGTTACATAGCAAGAGTAATACAATTAAACTTCAAACGAACAAATATAGTCAATCAACAAAAATAAAGAACAAAACTATACTATAACAGGATTTACAATACAGAATAAAGTATATCTAACATCAACTTTATAAACTGCGAGATATAAGTTAAGGATATAGCTTAATATTAATCCATTAGCGCCCATGGTATCTTATTTTAAGAATTAATTTATTTTGCAATTAATATTTATTAGTAATATGATTTGTAACAAAACTTTTTAAATTTAACTATATTAAAAAAAAACAGAATTACTTAGATATAGATAGGGTAATTTGAGTAGAGATGGCCCACTTTTTTTAGAAGGGATGTATTTTTAAAAGTTTTTGAAATTTGGAAGTAAAATAAAACTTCATATAATGATTATAGTTTATTGATACTAATTTCAGTTATGAAGTACAAATAAAACTTAAATATATTTCGTAAAATAGTTTTGAAACACAAATCAGATTTCTGCTTTATAATCTGAGCCTTCTAAAAATTGCAAGGCAAACATATGTTGATAAAAGATGTTAAAAGAGACATGGGGAATCTAAAATTTGCATTCCACGACATGTCTTTTACAACTAAGCAGAAATCCTTAACGAATTGTGCCTCTAGTACTCACACAGAGTAAATCCAAATAAAATGAGAAAAGGCAGCAAATATTTGATTTAACGCAAACAAATCCTATGTATCTCTTGATACGTATTTCGACCTAATAGGGCTCGTCAGAAGAGGTATTCATAGGGGTTCTCAACGTGAAAAATCAATATTTTCTGCCTTTTAAGAAGCAACAATAACATGGCTTCAATACGGACGCAATAGCGACATCTAATTACAAAAATCGTAAAATAGTCTCGTAACATAACTCAGATTTCTGCTTTATAATCTGAGCCTTCTAAAAATTGCAAGGCAAACAGACGTTGATAAAAGATGTTAAAAGAGACATGGGGAATCTAAAATTTGCATTCCACGACATGTCTTTTACAACTAAGCAGAAATCCTTAACGAATTGTGCTTCTAGTACTCACACAGAGTAAATCCGAATAAAATGAGAAAAGGCAGCAAATATTTGATTTCACGCAAACAAATCCTATGTATCTCTTGATACGTATTTCGACCTAATAGGTCTCGTCAGAAGAGCTATTCATAGGGGTTCTCAACGTGAAAAATCAATATTTTCTGCCTTTTAAGAAGCAACAATAACATGGCTTCAATACGGACGCAATAGCGACATCTAATTACAAAAATCGTAAAATAGTTTCGTAACATAACTCAGATTTCTGCTTTATAATCTGAGCCTTCTAAAAATTGCAATTTGCAAATTGCAAACAGACGTTGATAAAAGATGTTAAAAGAGACATGGGGAATCTAAAATTTGCATTCCACGACATGTCTTTAACAACTAAGCAGAAATCCTTAACGAATTGTGCTTCAAGTCTCTGAAAAATAACAAGTCTCCGGGAATCGATAACATTGCTGCCGAAATACTTAAAACTGATCCGCATCTAACTGCTGAACTTTTGCTCCCCATAATTCGAGAGGTGTGGGAAACAAACCGCATTCCAGCGGGCTGGAAAAAAGGCATCATTACTAAGCTTCCAAAAAAGGGCAACCTCACACTATGCAAAAATTGGAGAGGAATAACCTTGCTTACCGCCATAAATAAAATCTTCACGACCATCATACTTAAAAGATTAACAAACAAGGTTGAATTTCGAGCTAATCAAGTAGGTTTTAGACCAGAATCCTCCTGCATAGACCACATTAATACTGTGAGGCTAATAATGGAACAATCGGTTGAATGGAACGCACCCCTATACATGGTTTTTGTTGATTTCGAGCGTGCTTTTGACAGCTTATCTCATGATGCAATATGGAAAATTTTAGAGCTAAGAAACATCCCGCATAAAATAATTTCCATTATAAAGTTACTGTACACTGAAGCGAAATGCAGCGTGACACACAATGGGATCAACAGTGACGAATTTGACCTACTTACTGGAGTCAGACAGGGATGCGTGCTTTCTCCGTTTCTTTTTAACATAGCTCTAGACTATGTTCTCTCCAAACTAGACTCTGACACAAGAGGGATACAATGGACGCTAACCACACGCCTAAGCGATCTAGAATACGCCGACGATATCTGCCTGTTAGGACAAAGGTTCCAAGATGTGGCTGACCAATTGGAAACACTTTCCACTGAAGCCAATAAAATAGGTTTGAAAATCAATATTGGTAAAACGAAATCCATGAGAATAAATGCAAGAAACAACACGCTATTCACCATTAATAACATGCAGATTGAAAATGTGGAAAACTTTACGTATCTTGGAAGTGTCATAACAGAAAGCGGAGGTACAGAAGACGATATTCGTATGAGGATACGAAAAGCGCAACAAGCTTTCAGCATGCTCAACCCTGTTTGGAGGTCTGGAGAATACACTACGAGGACAAAGATCCGCATATTCCAGTCAAATGTCATGTCTGTACTACTTTACGGATGTGAAACCTGGAAAGCGACAAAAACCCTTACAGAAAACTGCAGGTCTTTGTTAATAAATGTCTACGAAGAATTGTTCGTATTTTCTGGCCTAACATCATCAGAAACGAAGATTTACTACACCTGACCAAACAAAAGAGGGTAGTAAATGAAATAAAGTCCAGAAAGTGGGGTTGGATCGGTCACACACTCCGAAAAAATAACTCCAGTATTGCAAAGACTGCCCTAGAGTGGAATCCCAAGGAAAACGAAAAAAAGGTCGCCCAGTACAAACTTGGAGAAGATCCATCATGGACGAGATAAGAAAACAAGGAAAGTCTTGGAATGAGGTGAAGGCCTTAGCGCAAAATAGAACCCGATGGCGCGTTTTCACTGAAGCTCTATGCTCCACTTAGGAGTTCAAGAACCTTATATATATATATATATATATATATATATATATATATATATATATATATATATATATTGCGTCCGTATTGAAGCCATGTTATTGTTGCTTCTTAAAAGGCAGAAAATATTGATTTTTCACGTTGAGAACCCCTATGAATAGATCTTCTGAGGAGACCTATTAGGTCGAAATACGTATCAAGAGATACATAGGATTTGTTTGCGTGAAATCAAATATTTGCTGCCTTTTCTCATTAAATATATTTGTAAATGTTAAAAAATATAAGTATGAAAAAAACAATCTTACCCACATAACGAAGGAGAGTTGGCTCTAAAGGTGAGATGGCGCATTATAAAAAAAAATTAAGACAATTCATTTTTACGTTACATATAACTCATATGTTACATAACTAGTTAGGTACTTCTTGTTGAACAAATAAATTTGCCACAAAGGTCGCAGAAATTAAAGTATTTGCTACAAGATTTGTGAAACCATTTCTTGCAATGCATACATTGAAGCCAGTCGTCCGATTTGGATGTTTGTGAATATATTTCTAAACATCCTGCACAATATTCTGCATCAGAATCATCATCTATATCTAAATCATCTTCAAGACTTATTGTTATTGACTCATTATCAGAAGATTCTGAAACTAGACTGATTTTGTTTGTGGTTATTTTGTTTTATTTGGTTTTGTTTTCTTTGCCTTTAAAAATATTCTTTTCATTTTTTTTAACTTTCACTTTTTTCAAAGCCTTAGCTTGCTCTTCTTTTTCTTCTTTCTTTTCTCTCTTTTTTTTCTTTCTAGCAATGGTTTTTTATTTTGAGCTAAAATTTGGCAAATCTTCATCTTTTGTGATGCCGAACAATATTCCAAAATTTGGGGTCAAGTTTCCAATGAGGCAATTTTGACGTTCTTACCTGTCTATGCTCTCTATGGATTGATTCTTTTCAGTTTGTATTGTAAACTCAATATGATTTTGGAGTGCCCATGAAGATAATATTAAGTTTCTCACTGTTATTCTAATTTGATTATTAAATTCAACGTAGTCTTGATTTATGAAAATTTAAAGATGTAAAATTTTCGAGGTAATGATTGCATTTGCTATATTATGGCAAGAAGGTTTTTACTAGGACAGAATTTTCTGTAGGAGGAATACTAGGAAAAAGATTTTTACGTCATATTACCCAACAATTTCATATTAATTTTATTTTATATCCAGTTTCGTTTGATATCCAGTTACTGATATATAAACAGAAGTAATAAAACAGATGTGTTTACCCTAATGCCTAAAGGGGAATGTGCAAATAAACAGTTATAACATGAAAACTATTGTGTTATTTTTAATAAGAAATAAATTATTGATATATTAGATGTTTGGCCATATCTAAGAGTGTTTACTAAAGCTAACAAGAATGATAAATGTTTTAGCATTTCGGAAAATTATAGAACTTTTTTAATTTCTTTCAAATTTGTAAATAATTTATACTCTTGCCAATTTCCTTCATTTGTTATGTATACTCTACTTATAACGTGATATTAGTAATGTCGATTTCTAGGATATTTGTGGTTTCAGCAACATATTATAATAATACACAAAACTAATTTCTATTCCCAAGTATCTATTACTTATGCTTTTCGATCACCGAGTTAAATAGTAAGTAGGGATAAACATACCATGTAGCATTTCTCATATTATTCTGCAGCAATTTAATGTTTTTAACGACATTTTGTGGTTAGGTATGGATATAACCAATACCTACAATCAATCCTTTTTAATAACTACTAATCAAATAAAGTTCCGTTTATGTTCTATACCAGAAGGTCCATATGGTTCACCAGAGCCGGACCACCGTTAACTAATTTTATAGTTTCTATTGAAAGAATATTTATAGCATTTTATTTATTATAATCAGACTGAAAACGATGTATTAAAAAATGTCCAAAATATGCATGCAATATGTGTTTAGATAAGTAAACTATATTTTCATTTTTATAAAAATAATTTTGAAGATTAGGTTAAATACAGTGTCGTTTGAATTTAAAACAAATTGTATTATTATTTCTTGATATATTTTCCTAACTTCAGGTTTTGTGACAAACAAAACGACAAAATATACAATAGATTATAATGTTTTATTTTGATCACAAAATACAATAAAATACACTTACACATTTTTACTGTTACAATAATAGTATATTACTTTATGACGCGGAGAAAAATGACTTTTCTTGACGTGCCCGATAATACGCGCCGAACGAAGTGAGGCGCGTAATAGAGGGCAAGTCGCTTCTTTGCCGAATGTCTAAGTCGTCGGTGGGATTTTCGTCTCCCTGGTTACAGTTGTTTGCAATTATTAAAGACAGATTATTGTTGTTCGCAAGCCGCTAACATCGGGAATGATTGCTGAAAGTTGTTCTCGACCATCAGTATCATCAACAATTACCAATGCGTATCAAGAGTCGGGAACATTTTTGCACAGTTCCAATTTTGAAAATGCCTCATTAACTAATTGTACTTTTAATATTACTATAAATGAAAATGATGTTTAATTGTTGTTAATGACATTTGTATTGTTCCTTTGTGACATGTTTCATATTGTTGCCATGACAACATTTCTCCCTCCGCCGAAAAGAAATAAGAAAAAAAATCGTTTTGTGTCGCTCTTTTTATCGCATTAAATGATTCTATCGCACTGATAGCTATACCTACTGACTAAATCATCATCTGACGAAATTCGTAACACTTAATTTCGCGTGACCGTCGTTCCAAAATAAACTTTAAACTTATATGGTAGCTATGGCTACCAATAGCACTTAAAGGGTTAAAATAGTAATGATTAAAAATTAATTGTTTTATATAAAATTAAATTTTGCTCTCACTGAAAGTTCAATTACAAAATTAAAGGCTCAAAATTTATGTCTGGCGATAATATTTTTATTGTTAATTTAATTAAATAGAAAATATTAAATCTGAATCGGGAAATTAGGGTAAAAATTAAATATAAACTTTACGACGTTTTAAACAAAAATGAGGGCTTTACTTTATTGCGGTTATACCTAATCAATATTGAAAACTTTGATGAAAATATTAATATTTTGTCTCTCATAGCAAAGTTTAAATATGCCCCAATTACGTCTTTTGGGAGATCTTTTTCTTTAAATAAACAAATAATAACTGATATAGGTATAATATTATTATAAAACATATAAATGAATATGATTATTTATTGTAACAGTAAGAATATGTAAATGTGTTTTATTGTATTCTGATTTATTTTGTGATCAAAATAAAACATTTTATTATACCTATTGTATCTTTTGTCGTTTTATTTGTCACAAAACCTGAAGTTAAGAAAATATATCAATTCAAACGACACTGTATTTAACCTAATTTTCAAAATGATATTTATAAAAATAAAAATATATAGCATTTTTCTAATACTATATATTTTTAACTAATAGTTATTAAGTTAGGAATTTTTAAAATGTCAACTATTTGTCAAACTATTCTATTAACAGTAAATACACTTAGTTTTAAGACTACTGCAACACATTAAAATACATAGGAAAACATTTTAATACAAAATTATATATTCTAAATTTTAAACTTACCCCTTTTAAGGCTTTAATAGTAAAAACGTCCCGCCATTATGTCTTGTTCAAAATGATCTATCTTATATAAAAGCTTATCAGCTTTCTACAGACCATTTATTTGTTTTGGCATATCACAATCCCAATACACCTCAATAATTAGTTTTTAAAGCTATTACTCTAAATTTAACGTGTATTTATAAATTCAATTTAATAATATATATATATATATATATATATATATATATATATATATATATATATATATATATATATATATATATATTATAATCAAATTGTTCAAGAAATCAAAACATAAACAGAATTCCTACTCTAAAAAGCAATAACACTTTAATACATAGTTTCCAGTCTCTTATTAGAATAAATAAAATGCTATTAATATTCGCTGTATATAAAATCTTGCAATAGAAACTATAAAACAGTTAACGGTGGTCCGGCTCTGGTGAGCCGTATGGACCTTCTGATATAGAACATAAACGGAACTTTATTTGATTAGTAGTTATTAAAAGGGATTGATTGTAGGTATTGGTTATATCCATACCTAACCACAAAATGTCGTTAAAAACATTAAATTGCTGCAGAATATTATGAGAAATGCTATATGGTATGTTTATCCCTATTTACTATTTAACTCGGTGATCGAAGAGTATATAGAAGAGTATAATAGATACTTATGAAAAAAAATTGGTTTTGTATTTAAATATATGTTGCTAAACCTACAAATATTCAGAAATCGATATTATCAGTATTACGTTATAAGTAGAATATACATAACAAATGAAGAAAATTGGCAGGAGTATGAAATTGTTCACAAATTTAAAAAAATAAAGCAAAAAATTCTATAATTTTCTAAAATGCTTAAATATTAATTTATTATTCTTTATAGCTTTATTTTAAAAATATATTTTATATATAATTTTTTTTGTGATTTATGTTGAAAAATATGCATTATTACTATTAAATACACAGGATTCAAAGAGATTTAAAAAAACACAACATTTTTCATGTTATAACTATTTATTAGCAAATCTTCATTTAAGGGTCATGGTAAATACATTTATTTTTTTCACTTCTGCTTGTCTATTGCCGTAACTGAATATCAAATGAAATTAATCTTGAATTGTTGGGTAATTTGACGTAACAATCTTTTTCTTAGTATTCCTCCTACAGAAACTTTTGCCTTGTAAAAAAACCTTGTAGTCATAGTGTAACAAATCCGATTATTACATCTGAAATTTTTACATCTTCTTTAAATTTACATATATCAGGAGTACGTTATATTTTATAATCAAATAGATACAAATACCAGTACGAAACTAATCATGACTTTCAGGAACACTCCAGAGGCATATTAAATTTACAATACAAACAGAATAGAATCATTTCATAGAGGGCATACACAGATAAGAATGTCATATTGCCCCAGTGGAAACTTGACCCTAAATTTTGCAGTATTGTTTATCACCATAAAAGATGAAGATTTATCAAATTTTAGCTCAAAATATTGAAACCTAACAAAATTTCATTTGATTTGTTTTTTGGCCATAACTCGCTTTATTTTTTACTTAAATAAATTTGTTATATTTTTAGTGAAAGGAATATTGTGCTTTTCAAAACTACTTAAACCAAAATGACAGTTAGCGGGAATTTCAAATTGATTTGAGGGTTTCAAATTTTAAAACGCCTATAAAAAAATAACAAAAAATATTGATCCCTCTGAAAAAATTTATGTAATGTACGTTCAACAAAATTATGTTTCAGAATTTTTAAAGTGGTAGGTACAAGGCCGTTGCGTGCTTATCCTTGCCATAAGAGGGCTCCAGGACTATGCCATTATACCTTGTCCACTAATCGCTCCTTAGTATTCGTGGAAGCTATCGTGTAATGTTTTTAGCGTATTAGCTGAGCTTTTTTTATCGCTATAGCCTGAAGTATCCTGTCTATTAATATAAATAGATTCATCCTTGGAGTATCGTACCTTTCTTGCAACATTTTCCAGGCAGCATTGTAGTTTGCTTTTGTGTTGTTTTAATGTTATATTATTCTGCTGGCTTCTACTTGGATGTTTGTCGTCAGAAAGTGCATTTTCTCCACATTTGATAGTTGGTTTTTCTCATGTACCAAACGTTTAATAAAATCATCGAATGTTACCCATGATTCATCATCTTTGTCATCTTCCAATAAATGGTGCAGCCTTTTCATCCTAATTTATCAACTTAAGTTATCAACAATTATTTTTTCTTGTATCGCTTTCTATAACAAACTTTCTTTAAACAAAATTTATTGAAAAAAAAATTTGTGCTGGAAAGGGTTAACCAGTCTCTTAAATTTTTCAGTCTCGTCAAATCACAGTCTCTTCTTCCTATGTTCATTTGTTCTTTTACCTTTCCCTGTATTAATAATCTTAGTATAATACCAACTAGTAAACATACATAAACAAACATTATAATTCCAAATCAAAGTATCTGTCATATTTTTGAGATCTGTATGAGTTATTACGGATCTTTTGAGATCCGTAATAACTCTTAAACTTCAATACGTAAGAACAATATAAATTTGGAAAAGCATAGTAAATGAGAAAGAAATAACACAAAGTCAACAAGGGGACCTAAGAATTCTAATAAACATTACAATATCTAAAACCTTTGCAGAATATTTCAATATTATGCACAATAAAATCGATATACAAACCGAAAAATCAGACCAAAGTAACGCAATAACCATACCAGAGAAATGAAGAAGATTAATACAACTATATAAAAAATGACTAAAAACCAGCCCACATAATTAAGGAAAGATAATGCTGCTCTGCTCCATATTAAAATTATTAAGAAAGTCTTGTGACAGAGGTTAAGTAACACCATATACGTACCAGAAGAACAACAAGGATTTAGAAATAGTAGATCTACAATATCTATCTTCTGTCTACTATCTTCATATTACGGTATTTTTACTAGTAGTCCATCGAGTTTAACAAACTCCATTTCCTAGGCTTTGCGAATGTTACAAAAGAGTTTGATAGAGTCCAACTGAAAGTCTATACGATATAGATATAAATAAAACCAACATTAGCTACAAAATATAAATTGCGTAGGATGCAATGCTCAAAATATATTGGGTTCAACTCACCTCAAACATAGAAGTCTTAAATAAAATACGTCAAGACGAAGGTGACTTAAAGAAGATGAAAACAAAAGTAAAAATAAATATCTAGGGCATATAATGAGAGGTAGCAAACACTAAATACTTCAGTTATTACTTAAAAATATCGCGAAAAAAAGAGGAATTGGTAGAATGAAATATTTATGGCTTCGTAACCTTCGTCAATCAACTGGCTTATCAGCTGATGAATTGTTACGTGCCACGCAAGATCGAGAACAATATCAACAAAAAGCCATGGAAGGACTTAATGCAGAAAATAAAGATGACCTCTAGCGCATAATTTACAGAATCAATGTAACAGCACACAAGTTTAACATGTTTTTATTCACGAAAAGACCCAACTAATGATTATAGCCAACAAATACATAATAAAACAAGTCATGAATTTTATCTACCTTGAAATAGATATACCGTGTGATAGACCTTAAACACAGGAAGTGAAAAAACAAATGAACAATGTAACCAGAATCTCGGTATAATTGATGGATATCACGTGAAAGAACCGACATATGTAGCAGAAACAATGGCTGAAACGTCGCTTACAAAAAGATTGATAAGAACTACATAAATAAAAGTATGAAGAACCTTCTTGTTTTTTTCTTTTTATGTGCCTTCAGATAGATCCAAAGCTAGATCTAACTTCGATCGTATGGAAGGCTCAACCTCTCTCTTGATCTTCTTCTTCATGTGCCTTGTCCGTTCCGAACGTTGGCAATCAACATGGCTATTCTGACTTTGTTTACGGCAAATCTACATAGTTCAGAAGATGACAATCCGAACCATTGTCGCGAGTTTTGGAGCCACGAGTGTCTTCTCCTCCCTGGACCCCTTCTGCTGTCTATTTTCCCTTGAACGATTATTGATACAAAAGTAAGAATGCTGCGATGCTACGTCTTCTTTGTCCTTCTTATGGTGTTAAATCGTGGACGTTGAACGAAGATATGTGCAAAAAACTGGAAGCATTACATGGAAGATATGTGCAATACTTAAGATCCCGTGGACTGACCGAGTTACAAATGAGGAGGTCCTCCGAAGAAAAAATAAGAACCGAGAGGTACTGATCACCATTAAATTTCGACAGTTACAATTCTTGGGACAAATTATGAGAAATTAATAAAAAATTTGATCTCCTTTAAGCCATCCTGCAAAGAAAAATATTTGGAAAACGAGGCTCAGGAAGAAGAAGAACACTTTGGTTAAAGAACCTCAGAATATGGTTCAATACAACATTATGTGCAGCTTTTCCGTGGTGCTGCAGATAAGATAAAGATTGCCATGATGATCGCCAACATTCGTAACGGATAGGCACAACTAGAAGAAAAAATTTGCTTTCAGTAAGTTGTTGTTCCATCATTTACGGGAATCGTCTTCCTATTGGGAAACCTTCTCTTGTCGTCTTTACTTCTCTACTTGTTTTTATTCGGCCTATATGATCGTTCTATTCTTCTCTTCTATTTCTTACCCAGCTCTTAATGTTCTATCTAATAGTGTTTTGCCATTAATGTTTCCAAGTATTTCTATATCTGCTGTTTCTAACATCATTTTTATTCTCTCTGGTCAAGGCAATTCTGCCTGGGGTAATTATGATTTAGAATGAGTGACTCTCCGGTTATCATAGCTGGTTCTAGGCCCGGATATAATTTGGAGGGTGATTGGCAAAGTTAGCAACATACCAATCGGAAGAACGAGTACTGCTTAAACAAAAAATTTACAGTATTACGAACCATAAGAGGAATTTCAGTTAGAGGTGGAATAAGAAATATTAATATATTAAGGGAAACTGAAATCCAGGATGTGTTGCGATAAACACGAGCACAACGCTACAAATGGAGAAATCATGTGGAAAAAATGGACCCAGGAAGAATTACGAAATGCAAAAATACATAAGCTCAATAAAAAAGACCACTAAGAAGATCCTGTCATAACAGCAACATTACCATAATAAAATAACAAGGACCATTTTCTACAAGAAGATAAAAAAATTGCTTTATAATTATAATATATAAAGTTATTTGGGTATATTCATCGAGGTGATCACAAATATGGGCGATTTCCACCGCGATGGACAGACATTACAAAAAAGCTTTTTAACAAATATTATACTAAGGCGGCACATATTATAACAGTTGTCTGAGACAAATGGAGAAAGATCGGTAATCAAACTGTCGAAAATACTGTAAACGTATTTAAACTAATCATTGGACTCGTTTAAACAATAAAAAAGAAATTAGGAAAAGCAAATAATACAGATTTTATAAAATAATATTCTCACTGCTTGATACAGTCCTGCTTTCTAATGAAATATCCAATAGCTACTTCCCGGAAAGTACTCGATATAATTGATAGGTATCATATTATGATTATTGCGGATACATTCGATACAGGAAACGACATTTGTTGGTATCAGTAGATGAACTTAAACTGAAAGCGGGATTAGGTCCGAATGTTTTCAATTATGTGTGTATCCAGTAAGGAACACCTGCGACTGATATATAATACTGGACAAAATAAATGTTAACTGATATAAATAAATATGAAACTTTTGTTTTTATTAGACTTGTTCTATTTGTTAAAATTTTATATAAATAATAAAAAAATATTCAAATATAGAAATGAATTATATGCAACGAAAAAACTTGCCAAAATAATTGTTAAAAGTTAATTTATAAGAACAGCTCTTTATTTTGAAAGTTTTCAGACAAACTATTACACAGGAATAAACAGTTTCATGAAATAGTTTTTTTTACTAAAATCCTAATTTATTTTATATTGGACAAAAATATTACTGGATACTGTTCTGAAGCTATTTTCTTGTGGCATCTTAATGCAATTACTATTTTCGTTAACCTGGCAACTGTGTTGTGGGCTGAAAATCACCCACATCCATAATTAGCGCTTGCTCAACTGACCCTAAACTAAAACCAAACAATTAAAAAAAAAAAGAAATCATTTAAAAAACAATAACAAGAGAGTGATGAAGAAGATGAAGAGAGTTTTGGTTTTTTTGTGAAGAAAAAAAGCGTTAAGAAAAATTTTTCTGACCCTAAACTAAAACCAAAAAATCTTAAAAAAAAACAAGAGAGTGATAAAGAAGATGAAGAATGTTTTTGCCTTGTATGCTGTGATCCATATGGTTCAAGTAAGCCAGGAAAAGGTTGGGTTCAATGCATTGAATGGAATCGTTTGTCACATGAAGAATGCACAAGCCAAGAAGGTTTATACGTTTGCCATAATTGCGAATCAGATTGATCCATAATTTGTTAGGTTAAGTTCACTGCTTCTCCTGGTATAGGATAAGTTTTTAATTTTATTTTAAGTAAGAATATAACTTCTTTTGTACTTTTGTATAAATTTTGTATTTACATTGAATAAACATATTTTAAATAATTGATGGATTCGACCGTTACTTGATGGAAATTCATTTTATATAACAATAAAACACTTAAAACTTTGTTTTCAAACTTCCACAAAATTTATTTTAAATATTATCACTACAGCTGTTTCGGCTGATTGCCTTTCTCAAGTGATCTATTTTTGGCATGCGTTTACAATTTATAGTCTCTAATGAAATATGTTGCAGAGGGGGGAACTGTTTGTCTCAAGTTGGTCATTCAGAATTATATCTGTGTTTTTTAATTTGTTGATTTCCATAGATTCTAACAAAGATAGCTTAAGGCCTTTATTTTGAATGTGAAGTATTTTAAATTTGTCATTAAAAGAATTATTATGATCTAGAAGATGAAGTGCGTATGTCGAATCTGTTTTTCTATTATTGAAAGCCCTTTTATGTTCTGCTATTCGTTTATTAAAGTTTCTACCAGTTTGACCGATGTAAGTTTTTGGGCAGTCGCCACAACGGATACAACGAACAGACAATTAATAAAATGTTAAACCAAAAAATACACAAGAAAGCCCTGAAATTAGTATTTCCACCACCAGAGAAAAAACCCAGTACCTTCTGCTCGATTACATATACATGCAAAATAACAACTTCTTCTTCTTCACGTGCCATCTCCGCTACGAAGGTTGGCTATCATCATGGCAATTTTGACCCTGGAGGCTGCCGCTCGGAACAATTGTATGGAAGTGCAAGCAAACCACTCCCTGAGGTTTCTCAACCATGACATTCTTCTCCTACCTATGCTGCGCCTACCTTCAATCTTTCCTTGCATAATTAGTTGTAACAGTTGGTATTTACTCCCACGTGTAATATGCCCCAGGTAAAATAACAACAAAAATAGCCAAACACATAAAACAGAAAGGAATAACACCAGCTTTCCGAACAAATAACAACCTAGCAAATATATTAAAAATAACAAGAGCTAAAATAAAAAACACTTAAATAGTGGTGTGTTCAAACTTCAACGTGGCGACTGCCCAAAAACGACATCGGTCAAACTGGTAGAAACTTTAATAAACGAATAGCAGAACATAAAAGGGCTTTCAATAATAGAAAAACAGATTCGACATACGCACTTCACTTTCTAGATCATAATCATTTTTTTAATGACAAATTTAAAATAATTCACATTCAAAATAAAGGCCTTAAGCTATCTTTGTTAGAATCTGTGGAAATCAACAAATTAAAAAACACAGATATAATTCTGAATGACCAACTTGAGACAAACAGTTCTCCCCTCCTCAACCTATTTCATTAAAGACTATAAATTGTAAACGCATGCCAAAAATAGATCACTTGAGAAAGGCAATCAGCCGAAACATCTGTAGTGATAATAGTTAAAATAAATTTTGTGGAAGTTTGAAAACAAAGTTTTCAGTGTTTTATTGTTAAATAAACATCATTTCTTTAAGCTTTTGATCACTCTTACTATCAATTGACCCCACGTGATGTTACAACCGCCCCGGGGTTGAAAGCAGTTGTAACATTGGCCGCTACGACAAATAATTATAAACTTTTATTATTTAAAAACCTTAGTAACCTATTTTTATATTGCTTAAATATGCAATTAATGCCTGAACGAGAAACTTTGTTTATATCTGTTCCCTGTTTTATAGTTTTCCCGAAATTGGTGTTTGAATTAAAAATGTTACTTTCGACCCCGGTTTACCCTGTTTCAACTACCGTTCTTCTGGACACCAGTTACAGTTAGATGTCGGAATCAGTCTTATACAAATTAAAACTGCGAAGTTGTGACGTCTGCCGTAGCGACAACTGCAACTCCTGTCTGCAGTCATTCTTAGAATAGTACCTTTAAAAAAAACATCCGAAGAGTAGCATAAGTTTTTTTCGAAATATGGTTATTTTATGTACAGTCAAAAAAAAGTTTAAATATATCCCTATTTTACAGAAATGTCCCTAGTATATCGTATCAAAATTAAAAATCGAAATCTTTAATACAGGGCCGAGATATCGTGAGAAAATTTCATTCATTTTTTTTTTTATTTTAAATTAAAGTGTCTCGGCAACTATGGGCCATTGACACTGGTACAAAATTGATTACAAAATGTTTATGTTTACATACATAGACAATCTGTTTATATACAAGTTAGGATACATTAACAACATCTAATATAATTACACTAAGTAGTAAAATTATGGCACTTTTAGGAAACGAATTATGGCACTGTACATATTTGTAGAACCGAGTAGATCACTTAAATTATTTTGAATGTTGTAGTAGTTTTTTTGAAGTTTGTAGTGGATACATTCTAGTAATATGTGCTGGACTGTTAAGGACTCATTACAATGTTCACAGCGACGATGGTTCACAGAAGATGTTCACAGAAGACATCAGATATTCACGAGTAAGAAAAGTGTGACCTATTCTGAGCCTTCTGATAATGATATTGTCTTTTCTGCTTATTTGAGGCATGGTGATGGAAGTAACAGTTGATTGAATTGTGCGTAGTTTTGTATTTTGCATGTTTCAGTGTGTTTGCCAAGTGCCTTAGTACGTTGTTCTTGATTTTGGCCTTTAGGTATTGGTGAAGTTGTGTGTTTTCCATATTTTATATGGAGCAGGCCAGGTTTGCTGCATGATCAGCGTTCTTATTTCCATTGATACCAACATGGGATGGTACCCAGATAATAGTCACTGAAACACCATTTTTTTACTGTTGTTGGCAGATACTGTGAATGTCCTGTACAATGGGATGTATGGAGTATATATTTCTGATTGAGTCAATGGCGGAGAAAAAGTCGGTGCATATTGCTAATGATTTGTCATTAGCAATGGGCGAGTATAATGCCTTGAGCATTCCATACAGTTCGGCTGTGTGTATACTGCATCTGTTGTGTTTGAGGTACTGACGGCACAAGCGACGGCCTGATATTCTTTGGAGGCATCTATGTAGAGAATTTTGTCATAACGCTGTGTCTGTATAAGTTCCTCAAATGCTTGTACCAAGAGAGTTCTAGGCATTTCTTCTTTTTTGTAACGGTTTAAGCTGGTAAGAACAGTAGGTAGCTTTTTGGTCCACAGAGGAATTCTGGACATAGTAAGTTCTGGAGTTTTAGGTCTATGTCTTCTAGTAAAGTTTTTTAAATTTGTGTGAAAATGTGGTTGAGGGTGACTATATCTGGGATACGGTGGAGAGTATTAATTAGTTTAATTACTGGGTTTTTTAAGTTAGCAGAAATTCTAGAGAAGTAAAACAGAAGTAGACGTTGCCCTCTTATAAAAAGTGGAGGTCTGAAGATTTGATATAAATACTTTCAGAAGGACTGGATTTAAAGGCGCCTAGGCTAATGCATAAAGAAGTGTTGTGAATTGTATTTAGACATTTAAGGTAAGTATTGGAAGCAGATATGTAGAGAATACTTCTGTAATCCAACCTAGAGCGGATCTATATTCTGTAAATTCTTAAGAGGACTTTCTCTTCTGCCCCTCCATTGATGGTGAGCTAGAGTTTTTAAGATATTGATTCTATTTAGGCAGTTTGTTTTTGTATTCTGTATCTGATCTTTTCATGTAATTTTTTTGTCGACTATTACTCCTAATAATTTGTGTTTATCAACCACTTCAAGAGGAGATTCATTAAGGTGAAGTAGAGGAGGGTCAGTATAATGCCGGCTAGAGAAGTTTATGACTTTAGATTTTCTAGATAAAAATTTTGCTTCAATTTCAATGGACCAGTTATGATGATTGTTAAGAGTGTTTTGGAGTAAAGAGCATGTGCTCCTTGTAACTTTACCTTGGCAATAAAAAACAAGATCATCTGCGTATATTGAGTATTCTATTGGAGGAATAACAAGACAATTTATATCATTAATGCTAAGAAGGAATGGTTTGGGGCTGAGAACTGAGCTTTCATTAAAATTTTAAATTAAAAATTTATGCTTTTTCTAATATATTTATATTTTCCCTCGCTTAAGTCAAAAAATGTTACTTACATTTAATTTCATTACAAACATTTTAATATAAGAGCCACGTACCCGGTAGAGAGCTTTGGGATTATCGAAAACTAAAGCACTTAGGGCGTTCGACGCTCACACATTAGTGCACCATAATTTCTGTGAAAATTGGTGAAATTAAAATATCACAGATAGATAACCAAGAATAAATTAAACTAAGGGCTCTATATGGTAAATTTTTTTTGTCTTCTATAGCTGAAATATCTCAATAATAAATTATAAATATCCCAGTGATTAACAAATATTTGTATTAAAAATAAAATTGTAAATTTTTAACCTCGTCTCGAAAGAAATTGGCAATATTCAATTAAATCGAAAAAATTTCCATAAAACTTCCTAATATACGTTAAACGAATTCGGAATATAAATCATTTTTCTCACCAGACAGGAAAATAAAAAAGCCAATATTTCCTTGGTCTGCATACTGTATTTCATAAGATATTCTGGTCCGGTGTACGGCATGGTGATTGTAAATGTGTGTGGAATAAAAAGATATTCAGAACAGAAGGAGCGATATTTTTCTATAGAACTATTATTGTTATTGTCAACGGTAAGAAAAGATGGTTATACGTTTATAGAAGAAGACTAGAAAATTCTATATACTTTATACTCGTATACTAGTAAACTACTAAGAAAAAAATGGAAAAATATAAATACCTGTTATCCATTTAAACAGGTTTGCTTCCAAAAATATACTTATATCCTACTTACATATATTACAATACTTAAGTATAAACATACTAGTATTACTTCAGTTAAATTGTATTTTTGCTGGGAAAGTTTTGGGGTAGTTCTAATTTTTTTCATTCCATATGTTTTTTGAGGTGCTTAATCCAAATCTGGGGTTTGCGGACAAAATTTTGTGACGCAACATTAAAAAAAAACAGAATAAACCATTTCTTTTCTTCTTTTTTCGGGTTTTTTGCTTAAAACTCGAAAACTACCAACTTTTGGTAAATGGTCTGTTTACAGAAATTAAAGTACTTGAAATTTTCTACAAATACCAGTATTTAGTTTTTTTTTCAGACGAATCGTTTGGTTTCTAGTGCGAGTTGAAAATTGTAAATTTTTAGCATTTTATGGCAAAACCCACTTTTGTCATTTCAATATTTAATTTTTATGGATTCTGTCATTTGATAAATGTCACCTAGTTTTCCACACAAGTAATTAAAAAGAAAAAAGTGAAAAATTATGCAAATTCAGTAGGTAGGTAGAACTCGTAACAAAATAAAACTTAAAATCTCGTTACTTATGATCATATTATATTATTATGATTATAAATTATAATAGGTATGCAAAATTTATATGAGCCGTTGTCTTTTGGAAGGCCCTGGCTGAGGTTCTTCGATAACCATGAGTCCTGGTTCTGCTTGTTCTGGAAAATAAAAGTTTAAAGTTAAGTCATTTATCAAGAAGAGATGAAGAGTGCAAAATAGATTGTGAGATTAAACATACCTTCCGCATCGTAGTGAGGTTCTTCGATGGCATCGGGTCCTGGCTTAGGATCTGATTGCTCCATCCGCGTCGGGAGTCATTCTCATGTAAAATAAAAAGAGGAGAGACACATAACATATATCAAGGAGAGATAAATGACTACAAAATAACTTGTCAGATCCAACATACATCTCCCTCTTTCTTTAGTTTCTTCTACGTCTATGTCAGAGCTGTCTTCTGGGGGCTCAACATTGTTACACAGTCCTTCGCATGATGCGCATATTGGGGAACAATGGAGTCCCGCCTTCTTGCATCCACAATTGCTTTGACAGCCCTGTTTACATTTAAATGAAATGTACCGGAGTATTGAGTTTGGTGCAGGGTCCAAAGTAGTTGGTACTGGCATAAGACCACTACTAGTTTTTTGCCATCCCCACTCACTTGGGTCTTTTGTTGCTCGTTAGGTGTGGCTTGACCGGATAACCACTGCTGCACCTGATAATAAACTCTCAGTGAATGTTCTCGTGCAGCAGCTTCAGTTAGGGGCAATGAGGAAATGTTGGTCTTATTTTTGAATGATCAAGATACGTATTGTTTGTATCTTAAATCGTTTAGTTTTGTCTCTTTTTTCCATATAGAGCCGTGAGAAACATGTTTCCTGCTGTGGCAATCTCATCTTGACTTGAATTAGGGTATTTGAAAGATTCAATTACCGATTGCAAATCTTTGTTCTTCTGCAGGACTTTAAAAAATTTCAGTTTCCCTTGGTTAAAAAATGCAGAAGTAGTATCACAACCACTCATCGCATGTAGGAATAAAATATGATCCAATAGGATTTTCTCAGCAGACAGATGAGGGTTGTAGAGGCTTTGCGAAACCTTTCCTTTTGCTGGCTTCAAAAAATTACATTTTTTATATCAAAGCCACAAAGGCCAATCAAAATGACCAGTAGGTTGATATCTTCTCCCACCACTGTCACATGTTCATTTGACGGGGCCATCTCAAGAGCTGTTGAGATAATTAGGAATCAGCATCTTCCACAGCTTGCTTTGAATGAATTTTTGCATTATGAAGTTTCTCCATTAACATAGATATAAACCGGCTCTTGTTTTTTGTGTTTACAAGAAAACTATTCTGCGACACAGTGGGCACCATCATTTGCACTTGAGACCGAACGGTTCGTCTGTACAATAACAAAAAAGTTAACAGTTTTCGAGTTTTAAGCAAAAAACCGGAAAAAGCCAAAAAAAAACGAATTTTTCTGGTGTTTTAAATGTTGCGTCACGAAATTTTATCAGCAAACCTCAGATTCAGATTTAGCACCCCAAAACACATATGGAATGAAAAACTCAGAACTTCAAAACTTTCCTACTAGTATCACTTTACAGTACAAATTTACTGAATCATATTTCTACTTTTAACTTTCTTTTTCATTTAAAAAAATAAATAATAAAATATTACAGCTTTTATTTTTAACAAACTTACAGTTTAAACTGAAAACGCAACTTGCAACTGGTTATGTGGCTATTAGTTATTCCACGAATATACGACTGTTTTGGATTATTGCTACAATGAATATTTTACTGTGCTAGTAAAAGTATGAAAGTAAATTGATCTAATTATTATTCCAATAAAAAGGATCTTCTGTTACTATGACATCTAAACTAAAATTATTTCAGTTAATAGATGTTGTGATAGACGCAAAATTCATTGTGAAAATGATTCTGAAAATAACAAAAATTTTACGCAAATGCTCCTACAAATAAATACTATGACGTCTATGAAGCTAAAAATGTGTTCATCAGCCATTTGGGTGGGATTTCGGTGAAATGTAAAACCAAAGAGGCGTGCCGGGTTTCTTTGATATTACACTATTTTATTACTTCTTTAGGTACTGCAACGGTAATAAGAAGAAATATACTATTTTTAATATTAATGAAAAGAAATTGGCAAAAACCAACTTATTTACAATACTAAACTCAATGATACAAATTATATACTTCAAAATCTGAATTACAACTATTCTATAAACTATCAATTGTATATTTAGATCGTGACTTCATATTTAAATCTAAGGTTTATTTCTGTCATATAATAGTATTTTAAAAAAATGGAGAATTTACCATTGTACAATTTAGTCCATTGGACCATTTAAATCGATATCTTAAAGCGAATTTAAAACAGTCGTATATTCGTGGAATGGAGTATATATATTTGGTATAGCGGAGTATTTAAAAAAATTAAGGGAAATTAAAATGCATCTATCAAAATGACAGAATTTATACCCAAATGGAAAAAATAAAGGGCGCTACCTAGTTGTTGAGGGACGAGGAAAACTCGACACTAAACTATATGAAGAAGATTGGCTTAAGGAGTATTAAAAAATAGGCTAAACTTCTAAAAAAGCAATTTGTATGAATAGTCAAAAAAAGCACACTTACCTTTTAATATCTCTCTATTTTTGTATCAGGTTTACTTAGTTACCAGAAGAAAAAAAGATTATAGGAGAGCATTGAACAAATAATGGCTACCAATTAACAATTTTTATTTCTCAAAAGTTCAGCCAGATAACCGTACGATTGAATGTTAACAAATGTACTATGGTTATTATTACAATAAAGTAAAGTTAGTTTGTTTCACGAAAAATGGTTGAGTGCTTAATGGTTAAAGTTTGTTCCACGAAAAATGGTCGAGTGGTTATCTGAGTTGATCCTATTGTGTATACAAGAGTCTCTCAATAAACTAACGAAGTACACAGGGTCGCAAAGGTTGGTATTTAATATATTTCATTGGTAGCTGTGTAATACACGTTTATAAAAATTTATTAAATTATTTCATATGGTAATTTCAGGTTATTCAAGTGAATATACTTGATAATTGAACAATTTTTAACATGAAGAAAGTAGTTTTTTGTTCTACGTGAATAGTTTTAGTATATTGATCTAAATTCAGAAAGGTACTTTCCTTCACACTTTTTACAGGCTTAGGACTGTCAGCAAAAAACTGGCGTGTTTAAAAGTTTTTGCTCTTCCTAATCGGATATCATTAAAAATGTACAGTAACAATAGTTCTATTTACAGTATATACATACAAACGAATACATAATGTACAGAAAATGGATGAATTGAAAAAAAAAATATAGAAAAATATATACAAGTTAATATTTACAAAAAAAATACCCAAAATAACCAAAATATATTTATGAATTCCTAAATACCTAATTCTGTTTCGCTGTCGCTATACTCTTCAAGATTAATAACAATTGGTTTAATTATGTGATTGAATGTAACATATGAATTTTCTACGTTCATTACATGGTGTACTGAATTTTTACAACTTTCTGGGGAGATATCGTCAACACATTTCCCTTTAAAATCGACTACACTACCACTTAAAGTCGGAAAAACATTTTGTGACCTAACATTTGACTTTAGTTGGTGCCACATAATATGCATATTAGTATATTATGCTCTATGGGATTAAATAAACAATAGTAGGGCGGAAGCCGTATCAATGCATGTCCCATGTTCTCGGCCAATGCGTCACAAACATATCGACGCTTGAAAGGTAAAACAGCTAATACGCCAATTGTGAATTTTACAGTAGAACCGTTTAAAGTTTGAAATTTTGAAAAAAAATTATAATTTTTGTTGTAAGCATACTATCTTGACAAATCTTAGGAAAATAAATGTTATATAGTAGAATCCTTTTATGCTATAAATTTCTAAAAGAAATATTATCTAGTTTTAAAATTAATGGCGCATTATACAAAGTGATTCTTGAATGCAAACAGGAGAAATGTATTATAAACATGATGCATTACATAACCAGGTAACTGAAAACGGCTAATTTACCAAATATGAGTAACTTTGTGAGAAGGTGAAATGTTTTATAATGTATTTATGTTATGAGATGCATGCTATTAGAAGTGTCTTTTGTGAAAATTACAAGAATATAAGTCATTCTCGGTTTAAATTCTAATATTATTGTATTATATTTATTGCATCATTATTAGATATTCTAGACATTTTACATCAAAAGACGAACAGAAATAGTTCAAGTTAATGGAAAATACTTTATTACTATGAAAAAAAAAAGGTTTTTTGAGGTTTTTTGACAAAAACAATAAAAAACACATCAGCAATATTAAAGTTGAAGTCCATCTTCTTCGTCAGTTTCTGGAAGGACATCATTTACACTATTACCTCTAGGTAGATTTAAATATTCATTATGATATTGCAAGGGTATTACATTCGAGTGGCACAATTTATTCAGATCGTTATATTTTTGTTTGGAAATTGACAAAGATGTTGAATATAAGTTGCAATTTGGTGGATTCTTTACTTTACCGCTGATTTGTATGATCTCCTCTTGAGCATCTGAAGCCATTGAAAACTTTGCATACATCTTAGTTGGTTCAGACTTCTTGAATGTAGCCACTCTTATTTTACTTATTTTTCCTGCAAGATTTCCTTTAAAATATTTGTCTGATATGTCATCCCATGAAATGAAACCTTTTGAAACATGGGGTGAACTGCATAAGGTTCAGGAATGTTACGAGCTAATTCAAAAACAGTTGGCCATTGTGAAGGTGACCAAATAATATGCTTAGCTACGCTTTTTTCTATGACATAATGCATACTGTCAACTGACATGTAGGAGTGACCTGGCAGAAGATAATTAATCTGGATCACATTTATATTTTTGCAGGACATCAAGTTGTAGTGGAGAGAGGCCAAAACAGTACGGTTCTTATTTTGACCTGGGCATGAGTCACAATAAAGCAGTAGTTTCGTGATTTTCCCACGGTCATCAATTTTTTTCATGAACGATACTAGACATGTGGCTATTTCGTTAGCTCCTCTCTTTCCTTGGCTTTCATTCCAATAATAGCAGTGGCCTTTCCTTGTTGTACTTTCATAGAAAGTAAAGTTATACAGTGCCAATTTTCTGGAGTAATAAAGTAACATACTTTCTCCGTACGGTGTATTTAAAACTTTCTGTAAGTCGAAGGAGACACACAAGATACTTCTATTTTTCTCATGAATTTTTTGGTGATATTCAAATCTCTTCTTACTTTCAACTTTTTCTTTATCATGTTCTTGCTTTTCTACTTCAGTTTCCGGTCTAGGGTTGTTTTCGAAACCAACACACTTGACACATTTGTCTTTCTTGGGAATATGAATTCCGATATTGAATTCGTTCGTAAATATTTTTCTAAATAACCTCTCTGACACAACATCTATACCTGTTTCTATTTCTCTTTTCTTATATAGATTATAAAGATTTGTAATATTCTTAAACTCACTGGGCAAATAAAGTTTGGTGGAGTCTTTTCTTGCATATTGTGACGGCACTGCTGGCAAACTTGTAATGAAGTTTCTTACAAAGTTCAATACTTCTTCTTTTGTTTTATTCGGAGGGATAGTTTTTCCTCGCATATCCTCTTTTCCCAAACCATAACAAGCATTAGAGAGTGTGTAATAAACATATCTTTGTGATACATTTAAAGTAGATAATAAAAACTTCAGACAAACTTGACGTTGTCCTTCACCTTCATTAATACAATATAGAAATGTATTGGACTTTCTGCTTTCATGTTTTACTCTCTTTCTCTTAACAGATTCTTTCTTTGACATCGAAACAAGCCAATCGCGACGTCGTTGTGGAGATAGTGACCAAAAGTAATTAAATATATTCAATCTTCTTTTTTCAGATATATCGTCATAGCGATTAGTGCATTTCTTTGGTTGACATGGATTTGGTCCTATTTCTTTTGGTGGAACTTCTATGCCATTTTTCTTCTTATATTGTTTGCCACTTCGATATAGTTGTTGCCTTTCGCTCGCTTTATTAGGCCGATTTTTCTTATATGCTGATTCTCCCACTGTTCCATTTTCAGCAGCAACCGCTTTTGTTTTCTTCTTTTTCCTTTTCAATTTCTTTTTGGCTGCTGTTTCCTCTGTACTATCTTCTTCCTCAGACGAACCTTCCCAAGAAATTGAATCGCAGTCGTACTCTAAAATTCTTTCTTCTTCATCTAAGAAGTCTGTATAGGCCGATTGCAAAACCATTTTACGGCTACGAAAGTTAACTACCTTGCTAGGTCCAGATGTGGTATCATCAGCTGAAACGTCTCCGGCATTACCACTATACAAGTCTATACCCACGGTTTCTTCAAGAACTGGTGAATTTTGAACATCTTGTACCAATCTTTGATTTGTATTGAAGTAATTTTGCTGGTCAACTGGGGTGTCAATATCCAAACATTGATTATTATTTGAGTGGATCTGCATTTCTTGGGAAACTATTGGTAAACATTCATCAGTCAATAGTGAATTTTCAGGAAAAACTTCAGACACAATAGCAGGAGCAACTAATGCAGATGCATTGTTTTGAATTGGTTGTAAATCTGTATAAATTGGCGACGCCTGATAAATAAGTTCAGAGGAACAATCAGGTACAGGTTGGCTTTGTTCTAAATAATCCATAGAAGTGCGGCTGCAAGTATTTAAATTATGTTGTTTAATCACATTTAAAGAACCAGCAGCGTGATATAAACCCGTGATCTTTTCTGGATGTAGTTCATAATTTATTACTGATTTGGTGGGGGACATTGGTGCACTAATTTTAGATAATTAGAACCCTGACTGCAAGATTTCGACTCTAAAGGCCTTTCAGCATTTTGAGCAAGTACATCAGTGGCCTGGATTACCTTTGTGGATGAAGAACAGCTTGTTTGAAGATCTATAATGTTCTTTCTGTTTTGAACTATTTTCATAATACGATCTGCTCGCGACATTTTTATCTGCAAAAAAAATTCTTTGAAAGTAAAAACAACCTTCTTTAAGTTATTATATTTTTTCAAAATGACAATATTTCTAAAATAAATGTTCGATACTAAATTTGAATACTATCTGTAAATGAATATTACTGTTTTTTTATTCTTAATATAAATTAGTACTGTCACAAATTTCACTTTTAGTAACAAAAATTCAGAGGATTGGCTCTGAACAGAGTAATGACAAGAAACAAATAAATTATAAAGCATTTTTATATCTTTTATGACACTCTCAAATTTAGCTGCCGTAAATCTTTCAATATTTTAAACTTTAGTATGAGTATACTATGTATAAAAATTAAATGTTTTTATTGCCAAGACTGAAATTCTCTTGAGCACCAAATAAGGAAGAAATGTGTCTAAGAGATTTATAATAAAACATTTCCCATTTGCCGCGAACATTTTGGCTCACATTGTGTACCTACCATAAAATAGAGTTTCTGTAGGTGAAGTATGAATTGAAACAATTGTTATTTACTTATCAGACTTATGTTATTAATATTTTATTAGTGTTTTTTGCAAAATATTAATAAACCATGCCTTTACTTCTGTGTTGAGGTTATGTTTGAAATTTTAAAAATAATAAGTATAATAGGATTAATAATAAAAATCTAACTACAGAATATTTATAATTTAAAACGAAACACTTACCTTCATGAACGAAAAGAATGTATTTATTACACCATACATAAACTGACAGAAAAATTAGTTGTTTACAAGCCGAATAATGCAAGACTGGCCAAAAGTATCCGTTAGAACGTTAACATTGCATATTTTGTATCATGAAAACAAAGTGTAAATTGTTTAAAATGCCTTTTATCTTTGGAAGGACCGTCTTCGAAGTAGATAATGTAGCACGTGTGATATTATTTTAAACGGATAAAATGTATAATACGCCATCTGTACCCGTAACTGCCGTAAACAAAATTGTTTTAAGCACCACTATGCAATATATATTCTGCCATATGAAATGACTAACACGGCTTCAAGGCTCTAATATCTGAAAGTAAAATTGACTTATTTGCTAGAAGTAAACTTGTTAGGTGTGTTATACGACAGATAATATATTTTTGTATTAAAATTTGGAGCATAAGACACAGTTGCTTTCAAAACCATCCTAAAAATAAAATGTTTAATACGCCAAAAAAGTAGTTCAAACATCCTAAATTCCCTTTGTACATACATAGAAAAATTCACTGAATCTTATCGTGTATAAAGTCTATTTTGCAAAAAGTGGCGTATTATACATTTTACCTTTCAAGCGTCGATATAATTTTTTAATAGAAAATGATTTTAACACTTTCAACAGTTCATTTTTTAAATAACTTTCTTCAAAATATATATCGTTTTATAACAGGTAGTTTTGAATTTCAATGTTCGTGTTACTTGCACTTGAAGACTTATGTAATTGACAACTGTGGTAACTTGCATTCTTCATTACTTTTACACTATTTTGGGGAAGATTAGGTATAAGACAATTCTTAAACCATTGCTCAAAAAGCTCTGCCGTTGTATCCTCATAGTAGTCCACGCAGGAGTCTTTAATGTTCTTTGCAGAAATCCATAAGGCATTTGGGACTCAACCATTTTCAGATTCTGCATCTAAATTGTTATTCTTTTCCCTTTGTTTAATGGAGCTTTTGTTTGACACCTGTTGGAAGTATCGGACCACCCTTTGGTGTTTCATGAGTGTCAAACCATGTCTCGTTCAGATAAATTATTGGTCTATCTTCTGTACAGACTTTTTTCTTTTGGAAATTATATATTCAGTACGCCACTTTTGTAAACGATAGGACTCCATAAGCACTTGTCTTTTGTCAATTGTACGATATCTAAAGCCCATTTTAGACAAAATCCTCCAAAGACTAATCCGGCTACAGTTTATTTGTGTATCACCATTAGTAAGCTGTTGTTTTAAAGCATCTAATATAGGTATCCATTGCTCTTCGTACATTGTGTAAATTTTTCGTCTTATTAAGTCCTTATCACTTTGGTCAATATATTTGGTAGAGCCGGCAAACTTACGCTTCCTTCTTGACTTAACGGGATTTGATGTAATTCTTTACACTGTGGTTAGAGGTATTTCCGTTAAATCAGATATTTCACTGGCAGTAGTATTAGCAGTAAGTTCTCTTGTAAGTGAATAACTATGTCTCTAGCGTCAGCAGATAAATGCTTTTTCTTTGCTGGAACACTGGAAGAAGCACCATCAATGTTTTTCCACGGACACCACATAATGCTGTTTTATAGGTATAAATAAGTATAACACTGATAAAACTTATAACACTTTCACCTAAATGAAACAAAATGTATATTTAAAAATTTCTCATGGGTTTTATGTATATATGTTTACAAATTATACAGAATAGAGGAAACCTGTATAATTATTCCGGGAATTTATTGTGGTCATTAAAAGATCAATCATTGATAGTGAAACTCACTGTTAAAATGTATACAACTTTATGAAATAAAATGTATTCTAATCGTTTTTATAATTTAATACGATTTTTTAATCGTTTTTATATTACCAGAAATTTATGATACAAACAAGATAACGACACTCTACAGTAGCTTTAATTTTACCTGAATACTTACCTGCTCAACTAATGTTGACTAAGCTGGAGTACTTTCGGTCGAGTTTTATTGCAATCCTTAAGCACTCAACCATTTTTCGTGAAATTAACTATACCATCTATCTTACGCTACTGGTTACAAAACAAATCATTTTCGAATTCCCTCATAAAAAGCTCGCTCTTTATTCCTGCTATCTAAGTAATTCTATAATAATCCTAAAGAAAATGGCAAAACATTAAAAACATAATACATCGATGAAGTAGTTTCTTGTTTAAAACCAATTTTTGTAAAGATGAGGACTGAGAGTTTTCATCAGCCCATCGACGAATCAATAATTAAGTTCAAAGAAAGATCTGCTTTGAAGCAAAATCTGTCTATGAAACCAGTAAAAAGAGGTATAAAAATGTGGCAACAAAGTGATTCTTTTACAGGATAAACTATACGATTTTAAGATTTACTCGAAAAAAGAATCCACACCAACTACTGCAACTCTAGAAGAACTAGTTGTTGAACCTGTAAATAACACCATATGGTCCACCAGATGTGTGTCTATGCTTTGAAAGATTTTTTACTTCGCTCAACGTACTAAATACCCTAAATTTTCCGTGTTTAGGAACCTATTTGGCCAATCGGGTAGACTAAGTCAAATTTAATAATTAATAATAAATTAATTTAATAACAAATAATTTAATAATTAATAATATTTAATAATAATTTAATATGTTTAAAAAAGCTAGAGAAGTAGCTGGTTTTTATCATAAGAAAACTCCACATACTATAACAGATTCGTCCAGAAAAATAAAACGAACATGAAAAATGAAAGGAAACGAACATGAAATTCGAACAACCTGCTGTAATTATATAAGTGAACTGTATAATGATGATAGACCCGAAGAACTGGAGACTTTAGTTGAAGGTGAAGGACCAGAAATACTATAATCAGAAATACTGCATGCTATAAAGTTAGCAAAGAACAAAAAATCCGTTGGACCTGATAACATACCGACAGAGATGTTAAAGCTTATAAATGAGGAGAACATTGGAATACTGGTCAAGCTTTTCAATGATGTTTATTCGACTGATGATATCCCTGAAGATTGGTTAAATTCCAAATTCATAACACTACCAAAAAAAAACAACATCCGAAAAACTGTAGCGATTATAGAATGATAAGCATTATGAGCCACACTTTAAAAATATTTCTACGCATCATCCACAGTAGAATCGGAGATAAATGTGAAGAAGACCAAGATGAAACACAATTTGTCTTCAGAAATGGACTGGGAACTCGGGACGCCCTCTTTGCACTAAATGTATTACTGCAGAAATGTAGAGATCAAAGGAAAGACGTATTTGCTGTATTTATTGACTATAAAAAGGCCTTTGGTCGAGTACAGCATCACAAATTAATTACAATATTAAAAGATAAAGGAGTTGATAGTCAAGACATACGATTTATAGAAAAGTTATACTGGCATCAAACAACGACAGCTTGCATAAACGGAAAATCAACAGAAATATGTAAAATATAAAGAATTGTCAGACAGGGTTGTATACTATCCCCACTGTTATTTAATTTATATTCAGATAGAATATTTAAAGAAGCGCTGCATAATTTGGAATGGGGCGTGAAAGTTAATGGAATTCTGATAAATACAATCCGATATGCAGACGATACAGTTATTTTACGTGATGACATAAATGAACTACAATGTCTTTTAAATGCCATTGATATAGTGGGAAGAGAGTTTGACCTAAACATAAACTGTTAAAAAACATGGTGTTTAGCCGTTTAGCACATCAAAATGCACGATTATATGTTGATGGTCATATAATTCAAAGAGTGTCCAGTTTTAATTATCTTGGTTGTCATATTACTAAACAACTAGATCCAGATCAAGAGATAAAATGTAGAATCGAGATAGACCGCACGACATTTTTAAAAATTAGGTCATTTTTCTGTAATAATAACTTGCAACTTCAACTTCAAAAGCGCATGGTTAAATGCTACATTTGGTCAGTCCTCTTATACGGTGTCGAAGCATGGACATTAAAAATATCCACCATTATCGTCTGGAGGCCTTTGAAATTTGGCTGAACATACTAAAAATTTCAAGGACGGCTATGCTGACAAATGTGGCAGTCCTTGAGAGAGCAAATGCTGCTTGCGAACTGCTTGATAACATCAAATGTAGAAAGATGGCCTATTTTGGACACGTAGTAAGGGGAGACCGATATAATATTCTTGAACTTATTATGATGGGTAAAATCGAAGGACGCATGGGAATTGGTAGAAAGCAGGCCTCTTGGTTGAAGAAGATCAGGGAATGGACAGGAATAAGGAAAGCTGAGCAACTCTTTAGAATAGCTCGAGACAGAGACAGTTTCGCCATGTTAATCGCCAACGTCAAGGGGATATGATAGGGAACGTTAAGAAGAAGGGTAACATATTATTGGCTCGCAGGAGCATTTGTATTTGTATTTATATCTGTTTATTTTGTAACTATAGTTAATAAATATTTTGACAAGCGGTTTTTCTTCTTTTGTTAAACATTTTTTTGGTACCATCAATAGTACCATTAAAAACCATTAAGAAAATGATTAAAATATTACCACTTAAAAAAAAATAGGATCTGAACGGTGTCAAACTATATAAATGTAATGATTCGTGCTTAAAAAATGTTATTTTAATTTTGCAAGGGGTTAATTTTTGTATATTAAATATTCCGTGTCGTAATCCTATCTTAAATACCAAAAACTATTCCCTTTATAAGCTTAATAAATAAATGATCATTCCAAATCTGCTATAACACCTTTAAAATACCTTCGAAATTACTACGCCAGCATATAAATTTCCTTTTAATCTTTTCCACTGACCGCAAAGTCCTACTTAGAGCAAGTTATTTCATGTAAAGCTTTTAAAGCGTTTTCGTGAGAACAATTTGCATGCTTTGTAACTTTTAGTAATCAACAAGAATGCACCTTAAAACCACAACTTCATAATTTCATTGCAAAGCTAATAAAAGAAACCATTTACTTTTTTATGTAATGAGCAACATTTTTATTACATTGGAACTACCGCAAAGCAATGGCGGACGCCAGTAAAGTAAATGTTAGTGTTGGTAGTTACTGTTTTATATGCAAGTTAAGTTTTACGTATTATGTCAATCATGTCTTGAACAAAATTTTATGAGAAATAATTTTCTTAATGATCTTACTGATTTTTCATAGAGATAAATTGAGGCAGTCTACGTGAGAAGGGCACATAGGATAAAAGTGGGTTTTGAGAAAAACAACTTTGAAATTTTAACTTGTTGCTATAGATACTAATCTGTAGTTTAAAAATTGAGAAGCTTACTACGTTTTAAAACTATTTATCTAGAAAGCCATTTTCTAAGTATGACATCGATAAAAATAAAGCTTATGTTTAAAAATAAGGTAATATAAAAAGCAGCTCCCTCTTAAGATAGAATAGGGCATTTTTGATTGAAACTAATTTGCATATGAAGAAAAATAAATACTTTTATTTATTTACTTATTTATTAAAACATATACTTTTTTTTAATACATTACATATTACATTTTTAATATATTATAAAACTATCCATTCAACATTTCATATTTAATGAAGTTTACATCTTCTTCATTTAGGAATCTGAAAAGGCTTGTAACATCTTTAACTTTCTTCTAGCTCATCTCTGGTCTGAGACATTTAGTTGTATGAACATGAAATGCCACCAATACGATCATATTTTATAATAACTTACTTCATAATTTTGAAGCGAACGTTTCTGGACACAGGTTTAGGCAACAAAAAAGGTTTAATGAAAGAATCCCAATATTGAAGAAGGTCACTGTTCATTTTTACTTCAAATGGCGCAGGATTTTTCCTGCTAGGTTACCATGCCAACATGTTACCATAGCAGTAAGATATGGCTTAGGACTTCCTACTACTTCAGATTTGTTAATAGTCTTGTTGATAAAACCAAAATTTCCATTACATTGTGGCCTCTAACCGGAAACAGTTGTATGGCTGTTACGTGGAATACTCTTGCATACCACTATGAAAATCTTGTAACAGTTAAATTTCGGTTTTGTCCTCATGCGGCATCAGATAACAACACAATAGTTTTAATGGTAGAAAATTTACTTATCTGTATTCTAATACAATCAAATAAAAAAGATACCACAGAGTTAGGATTTATGTTTCCATCGCACTCAGTAAATGTATAGCAATAACTAGAGTCGTCGTTAATAACATGAATGTTAAAACAGTACAACCAAAACATTCTTTTGTAAAATTGGGTATTGACGTTTAGCTTTGGTATTGGGAAATTTTGAGAATAGTCGAACTCCAAAACCAGATGCGAGGAATTTTCTTCTTTGGATTTAGCAATATACATATCACGCAGTTCTTTTTTTATTTGCTTTTCTTTTGTGGATTTAAAAAAAAGGCATACATGGGTGTTTATCATTGATATTTAGCTTGATCTTACATTCTTGGCAATAATTGCATACATCTGTTTTAGGTTTGCGAACAGAATAGTAAAACTTAGTTTTAAAGTACTGATAATATGTTTTATAACACATCTTGAGAGTTTCCTTTTTTCTTTCTTTAAAAAAGGCGTGGAACAGCCCATACAATGATTTTATATTTAACAAAGTGTTGTCAAAATATTGCAAATTACTCTTGTTTCTACAGTAATAACTTTCATCATGGGGTATACTAGCCAGGTGATCCCCCATTAACACAACAACATCATCTAAAATGTTGCTGGGCCTATTCAAATGTTTTACTCCATTTTGTTTTAACGACTCTCCCAACAAGATCTTTTTTTTAATAATCCGTATGCGCTTTATTAAAATTTGAAACAAGTCCCAAATAAACTTGCGACACACTAGAACAGTGTTTCCTCTTACAGACATACGATACACCCAGGTGTGATCTGTTGGTTTTTTTAGTTAAGAGATTTTCTTTTACTTTTGGGATCTTTAGCCAGGTCCATACAGCTAGACAACTGGCTATCTTGAAGACTTTTGTTCTGGCAGTTGTAAAAACAATCAAACAGTTCTATTTAAAAATCAGGGGGCAGATTTTGGTGGCATTTGTTCTGGCAGCAGTCATATACTAAACTAAATGACTTGGAACTAACCTTCTCTCCTGACACAGATACGTATTCTTTACCTTAAACACGCCTTAATTTATTAATTTCTTGTTTCTTATCTTTCTGTTTATGGATCACTTTCCTTTTCGTCTTCTCATTAAAGCTATTAACTTCTTGAATAGCTTCGTAATCACTGTATTCTTCATGACGTATCGTAGTCCGTATCAGAATAAAACTCGATGTAATAATATAATAGAATAAAACTTATTAGAATAACAATACCGATACTTTAACCTCACTATAATATAATAATATTATATGACACATTACAAGTAATCGAAACAAATGAGAAGAGATGAATAGCACTCCTATACAAAACACCTGCAGGAATCGTTTATAAACAATCACAAACCTAAAAAAAGATCCTGTACACTAATATTCAAACAGTTCCACCAACCTCATTTTTAAAGATAAATAAATGAGAATTGTACCATTGTAAGGAGAAATCATCACGGAGCTAAATAGACATTTACGTAAAAAGGGCACATAAGCCTATGTGCCCTTCTCACGTCGACCGCCTTAATTATAAATCTAGATAAATTATCGATCATAGTTGTGTTAAACTTGATGTAGATTTATTGTAATTAATTTTTTTATTAATAAATAATGTTAGAGTGTATAATATCCGGATATAAACAAAACTACTAGCATAATTTACATAATATTTTATTATTGTGGGGTGACTCCTTGATCCCGGGCATTCAATTTGTGTAGTTCCTTGAAACTAGAGATTTTCTGACAAATTTGTTGCCTTGGTCGCTTTTTTAGTTTTCTTTATACCATTCACGCAGCAAATGGAAGGGTTAAGGCCAACACCGTTACTTATTGTACCTCCGGCATTAATATTTTTGTGCTACATTCACTATTACCTGCTTGGTTGATGAATATCTGCTTATATTTTTCTTTTTTTTTTTTGGTTGTTTCCCATTTTCATAGACATTTTCATTTTTGTTCTTTTCTTTTTCCTACTGCTTGGTCTTTATTAGTATGGGGCATTAACCTGGCACTAAATCCAAAGATTCGGAATAAAAGATCTGCTATTCTTTCGTCAGGATAATCACGTAGTAAGTCACAAGGACTGGTAAAGATCGCTATGTGGTGTTAAGCTCTTACAGTTCTAACTCAACTCGTGTTCAGATTTGAAGTAGTTCGTTGCTTGCGGCCTCACATAAGGTCTGTTAGCATTATTCTGAATTATGCGTTGATTGGAAATGGAACGCTTTTAAAAATACGTTCTGAAGGTCGGTTCACATAACAATAGCATAAAATAAACATAACATGTTTAGTAATTATTATACTTATATCTCGTTACGGTATTGACCCAATTTTAATCAGAAAAACAAGTAAATACTTAAATTTAAACTACGAATTATTGAATACCGTAAGGGTTGGTTTCTCTTACATTACACCTGTCGGAGGTATTCACAGACTACTGATGCTTCCTTTCATACCTCGTAAGGTTCAAGAATGCGGACTCGAACAACTGACCTTCCAGTAGCTTGGTTGACAATGTGGTAAAATCTATAAAATGAAGTATGGGAATGCAAGAATCAGACAGAAGAAAGGGCCCCCTTTTGAGAGGTATTATTGAGAGATGATAGAGTGTGGATGAAACTACATGGGCTAGGACTTGTGCTTTTGTAAGAACCGTGTGGGCTATTACAAGCGTGAACAACATATGAGATGTAAGATGAGCGTAGCGGTGAAAACATGCTCCCACCAGAGGTGTCTCGGTCTACACTTGTGGATCACAGTGTGGTTAAGTTTAAGAAGGGTTTATTATGTAGGATCTCGCCTCGACAAAGATTGCGGTTGAGTGCGATACATGTGGTGCGCCCGACAGCCATCTCAGTGGCGGTAAAATAATCCCACATAATCAGGGACCATGGTATCTTATAAAGATTTCTGTCCTTTTCAACTTATGCAGTTAAAAACTGTGTAGACGCATAGAACTGCATCACTTGGCCTGCTCACATAGAAGTTGCCACTTCTGTTGATTCCCGGCAACTTCTTTACATCTTCTGACCCTTAGAATCTGTAGGTATTCTTTCACATAATCAATCCCTCTCCTTATATCCTACCTATATCTCATATAGTTCAAAGTTTTATCTTCGATGCCATAGCCCATTTTCAAATCCGCATTGATATTGACTAACAATATCCTTTGTAAAAGTCCTTCAAATAATACATTGCCAAAGATTTTATACGCAGATGCTAACAGAGTAATGCCTCTATAGTTCTTACACTCCAGTTGATCACCCTTTTCATGCAACGGACATATTTTTTGCTTTAGCCACTTTGCTGGTATCAAATTAATTTTGCCATATAAGTACTATTAGTTTATAGATTGCTGCAAAGAGTTGATCACTACGGTCTTTATACATTTCCAAACAGATTTAACAAATTCCTGGAGTTTTATTGTCTTTGAGTTTTTGGATGGCATGTGACACTTTTTCTCTTGTTGGGTCTTTACTGTGTAGTTGATATTGTATTGATTGTCTATGTTATACCTCCTTTAATATCGTTTATATTTAGATGTTCGCTGAAATGTTGAGCCCGTCTGTTAAAAACTGAGTTTTTGTCATATTGAATTTCATCGTTAATATCTTTACAAATTTTTAATCTTGGTTTAAATACTCGACGATTATTGAAGAATTTGTAGTATTTCCTCGTTTCATTTATATCGAATAAACTTTGTATCCCATTGAGAGTGTTCTATTCGTATTAATTCTTCTTACGTCGATGGATGTGCTTTTCCTCTTTTCTAAGATGTCTATGCTCTTCTGTTTTTCTCTGTGTACAACCCGCCTCGATGTTTTTTAATATGCTGTGTTCTTTCTATTTGTGGCCTTCTCCCCACCATGATCAAACCAATGATTTCTTTTTACCGATTTATGTAACACAATATCTCGCATATTTGCCCATAGTTGGTTAATGTCTTCTTCTGCTTCTAAGTTTTTTGGCCTTATGTGATCTTCTGATTGCTGTCTGTATAGATTTGCAATGTGGGAATCTTTTTGTTTATCAGTATCGATTTTTTCTCTTCTTCTTTTCCCGATCTTTTTTTTTTAAATTGGACATTCTCTCTTTAAATCGTGCTTTAACTAAATATTGATTACTATCTATGTTTATTTCTTTCAGAGCCTAACATCTAAAAAGTTACAGCTGCGTCTTGCATCGATGAATATATGATCTATTTGGGTAATCGTTTTACTCTGTAGAAAAAGCTGTATTAAAAATGAGTTGAAATAACTTTTGTTTAAGTCTTGAAAACAATATTTTTACTGTGTTTCTCTAAGATACAATTAAAAGTCTTTTATGATGTATACAATTTGTTTCAAAAAATATATTAAAATTCCTTAGTTTATCGTTTGTGTAACTTAACCTATACACAAACTTTGATTGTATTGTAATATACCAATTACCTTTCCAAGTTGATGCGGCTTTTTGTACATAAAAAAATTACTGGGGACAAAAATTTCACCTTAACAAATATTTTCACTATAATAGATTTATCAGCTTCTGAAACTACAACCAATTTTTGAAAGGATCAAAATTGGATTAGTATTATTTGACGGATGTTTATATATTTTTTTGTTATTTTAAATTTATTAGATCGTATATTGAGATTTAATGAAAGGCTTAATTGGTTAAGCCAATCTCTGCTACCTAGAAGCAATTAATTACGAACGAAAACTAAAATAAATTTTAATTCTAGTTAAAGCCGTACAGTTGCGAAAAGTTTCCATTTTCTATGAAACTGATTTAGATTAAAAAAGTCACCGTTCTATAGTGTCTGCACTCCGTGCTCGCAATAGATAATTCTGCTGATTTTTCAAGCGTATCTCATAGAAAAACTTTCCTTTCAGTTGGTTCAAATCGAAAAATACCTCGCAGCGATCCCCAAGTTTTTCGTGGTAGTTTCAATAAAACCACCTGATTCTTCATGTTCTCTTCGCATGACATTTTTTCATTAGACTTTCTTTTAGTAATTCCTGCTTTTATTGAGAAATTCTTGAAGCGAAAAACTGAACCTCAGGACGCATTTTTTAAGAGTTACAATCTCTAGTCGAGAAGTACGAGAGTCAACAGGAAAAGAAAATCCAAAGAAGTAAGAAAGAGGGATAAGCTGGATATAGTTTGTTTTCGAGAGGTTTTATTATGTTACATTTGTTAGAAGTGGTAAGATATATCATTATAATTTCACCATTTAATTATTTGTAAAAACGGTAATTTATATAACAAATGCAATTAATGTATAAAGTGAATTAAATTTTATTTTTCTTTTTACAGAATATTCTACATTTTTTGTGAATAAAGAAGAATTTTTTTGATGATAAAGGCCATGTCATACTTTCAATTGAATATGTTTTAGGTGGATAAAGGTGTTATCTTACATTTTTGATACATTTTAAGGTTATGTTTATAATGTGTTTAAAAAAATTTTTATTATTATGTAACAGTTAAGTAATTATAATTATTCAATTAGTGTTAAGAGAAAAAGACGAGAAAATTTATTCGTCCAATCACAGTACGTTATTTTTGTTGTAAAAGTTTAAAATTACGCCTGCTAAGGGGATTTTTTTAGTAGTTGTTAAGCCCTTGGCATTAAACACGTTTAAAGCTTAATAAGTACATATCGACGCTTGAAAGGTAAAACAGCTAATACGCCAATTGTGAATTTTACAGGAGAACCGTTTAAAGTTTGAAATTTTGAAAAAAAAATCATAATTTTTGTTGTAAGCATACTATCTTGACAAATCTTAGGAAAATAAATGTTATATAGTAGAATCCTTTTATGCTGTAAATTTCTAAAAGAAATATTATCTAGTTTTAAAATTAATGGCGCATTATACAAAGTGATTCTTGAATGCAAACAGGAGAAATGTATTATAAACATGATGCATTACATAACCAGGTAACTGAAAACGGCTAATTTACCAAATATGAGTAACTTTGTGAGAAGGTGAAATGTTTTATAATGTATTTATGTTATGAGATGCATGCTATTAGAAGTGTCTTTTGTGAAAATTACAAGAATATAAGTCAAGAACATAAGTCGGTTTAAATTCTAATATTATTGTATTATATTTATTGCATCATTATTAGATATTCTAGACATTTTACATCAAAAGACGAAAAGAAATAGTTCAAGTTAATGGAAAATACTTTATTACTACGAAAAAAAAAAAGGTTTTTTGAGGTTTTTGTGACAAAAACAATAAAAAACACATCAGCAATATTAAAGTTGAAGTCCATCTTCTTCGTCAGTTTCTGGAAGGACATCATTTACACTATTACCTCTAGGTAGATTTAAATATTCATTATGATATTGCAAGGGTATTACATTCGAGTGGCACAATTTATTCAGATCGTTATATTTTTGTTTGGAAATTGACAAAATGTTGGATATAAGTTGCAATTTGGTGGATTCTTTACTTTACCGCTGATTTGTATGATCTCCTCTTGAACATCTGAAGCCATTGAAAACTTTGCATACATCTTAGTTGGTTCAGACTTCTTGAATGTAGCGACTCTTATTTTACTTATTTTTCCTGCAAGATTTCCTTTAAAATATTTGTCTGATATGTCATCCCATGAAATGAAATCTTTATGAAACATGGGGTGAACTGCATAAGGTTCAGGAATGTTACGAGCTAATTCAAAAACAGTTGGCCATTGTGAAGGTGCCCAAATAATATGCTTAGCTACGCTTTTTTCTATGACAGAATGCATGCTGTCAACTGGCATGTAGGAGTGACCTGGCAGAAGATAATTAATCTGGATCACATTTATATTTTTGCAGGACATCAAGTTGTAGTGGAGAGAGGCCAAAACAGTACGGTTCTTATTTTGACCTGGGCATGAGTCACAATAAAGCAGTAGTTTCGTGATTTTCCCACGGTCATCAATTTTTTTCATGAACGATACTAGACATGTGGCTATTTCGTTAGCTCCTCTCTTTCCTTGGCTTTCATTCCAATAATAGCAGTGGCCTTTCCTTGTTGTACTTTCATAGAAAGTGAAGTTATACAACGCCAATTTTCTGGAGTAATAAAGTAACATACTTTCTCCGTACGGTGTATTTAAAACTTTCTGTAAGTCGAAGGAGACACACAGGATACTTCTATTTTTCTCATGAATTTTTTGGTGATATTCAAATCTCTTCTTACTTTCAACTTTTTCTTTATCATGTTCTTGCTTTGCTACTTCAGTTTCCGGTCTAGGGTTGTTTTCAAAACCAACACACTTGACACATTTGTCTTTCTTGGGAATATGAATTCCGATATTGAATTCGTTCGTAAATATTTTTCTAAATAACCTCTCTGACACAACATCTATACATGTTTCTATTTCTCTTTTCTTATATAGATTATAAAGATTTGTAATATTCTTAAACTCATTGGGCAAATAAAGTTTGGTGGAGTCTTTTCTTGCATAGTGTGACGGCACTGCTGGCAAACTTGTAATGAAGTTTCTTACAGAGTTCAACACTTCTTCTTTTGTTTTATTCGGAGGGATAGTTTTTCCTCGCATATCCTCCTTTCCCAAACCATAACAAGCATTAGAGAGTGTGTAATAAACATATCTTTGTGATACATTCAAAGTAGATAATAAAAACTTCAGACAAACTTGACGTTGTCCTTCACCTTCATTAATAAAATATAGAAATGTATTGGACTTTCTGCTTTCATGTTTTACTCTCTTTCTCAGATTCTTTCTTTGACATTGAAACAAGCCAATCGCGACGTCGTTGTGGAGATAGTGACCAAAAATAATTAAATATATTCAATCTTCTTTCCTCAGATATATCGTCACAGCGATTAGTGCATTTCTTTGGTTGACATGGATTTGGTCCTATTTCTTTTGCTGGAACTTCTATGCCATTTTTTTTCTTATATTGTTTGCCACTTCGATATAGTTGTTGCCTTTCGCTCGCTTTATTAGGCCGATTTTTCTTATATGCTGATTCTCCCACTGTTCCATATTCAGCAGCAACCGCTTTTGTTTTCTTCTTTTTCCTTTTCAATTTCTTTTTGGCTGCTGTTTCCTCTGTACTATCTTCTTCCTCAGACGAACCTTCCCAAGAACTTGAATCGCAGTCGTACTCTAAAATTCTTTCTTCTTTATCTAAGAAGTCTGTATAGGCCGATTGCAAAACCATTTTACGGCTACGAAAGTTAACTACCTTGCTAGGTCCAGATGTGGTATCATCAGCTGAAACGTCTCCGGCATTACCACTATACAAGTCTATACTCACGGTTTCTTCAAGAACTGGTGAATTTTGAACATCTTGTACCAATCTTTGATTTGTATTGAAGTAATTTTGCTGGTCAACTGGGGTGTCAATATCCAAACATTGATTATTATTTGAGTGGATCTGCATTTCTTGGGAAACTATTGGTAAACATTCATCAGTCAATAGTGAATTTTCAGGAAAAACTTCAGTGACAATAGCAGGAGCAACTAATGCAGATGCATTGTTTTGAATTGGTTGTAAATCTGTATAAATTGGCGACGCCTGATAAATAAGTTCAGAGGAACAATCAGGTACAGGTTGGCTTTGTTCTAAATAATCCATACAAGTGTGGCTGCAAGTATTTAAATTATGTTGTTCAATCTCATTTAAAGAACCAGCAGCGTGATATAAACCCGTGATCTTCTCTGGATGTAGTTCATAATTTATTACTGATTTGGTGGGGGACATTGGTGCATTAGTTAATTTTAGATAATTAGAACCCTGACTGCAAGATTTCGACTCTAAAGGCCTTTCAGCATTTTGAGCAAGTACATTAGTGGCCTGGATTACCTTTGTGGATGAAGAACAGCTTGTTTGAAGATCTATAATGTTCTTTCTGTTTTGAACTATTTTCATAATACGATCTGCTCGCGACATTTTTATCTGCAAAAAAAAATTCTTTGAAAGTAAAAACAACCTTCTTTAAGTTATTATATTTTTTCAAAATGACACTTATAATGTTTCTAAAATAAATGTTCGATACTAAATTTGAATACTATCTGTAAATGAATATTACTGTTTTTTTATTCTTAATATAAGTTAGTACTGTCACAAATTTCACTTTTAGTAACAAAAATTCAGAGGATTGGCTCTGAACAGAGTAATGACAAGAAACAAATAAATTATAAAGCATTTTTATAGCTTTTATGACACTCTCAAATTTAGCTGCCGTACATCTTTCAATATTTTAAACTTTAGTGTGAGAATACTATGTATAAAAATTAAATGTTTTTATTGCCAAGACTGAAATTCTCTTGAGCACCAAATAAGGAAGAAATGTGTCTAAGAGATTTATAATAAAACATTTCCCATTTGCCGCGAACATTTTGGCTCACATTGTGTACCTACCATAAAATAGAGTTTCTGTAGGTGAAGTAGGAATTGAAACAATTGTTATTTACTTATCAGACTTATGTTATTAATATTTTATGAGTGTTTTTTGCAAAATATGTATTCATAAACCATGTCTTTACTTCTGTGTTGAGGTTATGTTTGAAATTTTAAAAATAATAAGTATAATAAGATTAATAATAAAAATCTAACTACAGAATATTTATAATTTAAAACGAAACACTTACCTTCATGAACGAAAAAAATGTATTTATTACACCATACATAAACTGACCGAGAAAAATTAGTTGTTTACAAGCCGAATAATGCAAGACTGGCCAAAAGTATCCGTTAGAACGTTAACATTGCATATTTTGTATCATGAAAACAAAGTGTAAATTGTTTAAAATGCCTTTTATCTTTGGAAGGACCGTCTTCGAAGTAGATAATGTAGCACGTGTGATATTATTGTAAACAGATAAAATGTATAATACGCCATCTGTACCCGTAACTGCCGTAAACAAAATTGTTTTAAGCACCACTATGCAATATAATACCATATGAAATGACTAACACGGCTTCAAGGCTCTAATATCTGAAAGTAAAATTGACTTATTTGCTAGAAGTAAACTTGTTAGGTGTGTTATACGACAGATAACATATTTTTGTATTAAAATTTGGAGCATAAGACACAGTTGCTTTCAAAACCATCCTAAAAATAAAATGTTTAATACGCCAAAAAAGTAGTTCAAACAGGCTAAATTCCCTTTGTACATACATAGAAAAATTCACTGAATCTTATCGTGTATAAAGTCTATTTTGCAAAAAGTGGCGTATTATACATTTTACCTTTCAAGCGGCGATATTACTATTTCGGTTTAAAAACAAAGTGTTTTTTCTTCTAAATATGTAATTGATATTTTAACAAGTCGTTTAAAATTATGGCATACCTATTTCAATAAATTTTAATAAAAAATTAGGGAAAGGTGGAGGAATATTAACTAGTTAAGACAAAAATGTTATAGACTGTTTGCCATAGCTTTTACGAGTTTGAAACTTATAATATGGACATTTATTTTATTCAGTTAACCCAGTAATTCTCGACCTGTGGGGCGCGCCCCTGTAGGGTAACGCGGTATTATTAATTTATTAATGGGGGGGTGGTGGGTGGGGGGCGTGAGCCTATTTGAAAAAAACATCAACAACATTGACTAATTTACTAAACTCAAAGCAAAACAAAATTCTTACAAAATAAAAAATAAAATACACATGAATACTGATATAACAGGTATAATTATAAAAGCACTGAACACTAAATTATGAACAAGTTTAATAATAAATCAGTGACTTCCTTGAGCTTGTTTTGTAGACAAAGTTTATCGAAACGGGGTGTAATATTAGAAATAGACGATCTTAGTTATTTTTTTATATTTAGCTGCGATCCATATTTGGTCTTTAAAGCAGCCACCGTGCTGCTTTATCATCATTTACTCCTGCCCAAAATTCAAAGATTTGCCGTAAAGTCAATAAAGGTTTCTTCTTCGGCAGTAGAGAGCCCTTCAGGTGTAATTTGGAACGGATACCTAACCCACTCGTAACTACGTGTTAATTTGTCGTCGGCAAAAAAATATCTTTTTAAATTTTTAGTCAGCATCGCTAAATAATTTTCAATGGTTACATAAACATCTTTCACGTGTTGTACTTAACCTTGTAAGTTTTAATACATTTATCCACATTTGCAAACATTTCTAGGTTTTTTGCTTTAAATTTCTGCTCCACAAGTCCAATTTTTTACAAAGACCATTAACTTTATCATTCGTATCCAATATAGGTCTATTAGCTCCTTGAAGCTGAATGTTCAAAATATTTAGTTTCTCGAATATGTCAACCAAGTAGCTCAATTTCATCAAAAATAAACTATCTCGAAACATCTCGGCTTCCGATCTATTTTCTTCTTCTAGAAAAATAGCGATTTCATGTCTTAATTCAAAAACATGTTGTAAAAATTTCCCACAGGATAACCATCTTACCTCACAATAAAATAATAATGCTTAATGTAATGCACCCATGTCTTTACAAAGTGCAGAAAAGATTCTGGTTTTCAAAGTTCTCATTTTTATGTAATTAACTACGTTGTTAGCACAATATTCAGGCCAGGAGACATTTCTTTGGAAGTCAGAGCTTCACTGTGGATCATACAGTGTGTAGATATAAACATTGGAGACTTTTGTTTCATGAACACTTGTAGTCTATGAAATTTTCCGGACATTGCACGAGCACCATCTGTGCATATTCCGACTCAATTCTCCCACTCTATTTTTGCTTCATTTATATAATCGTTTAAGATAGCAAAAAATGCGAGCGACGTTGCTTTTGGTTTTATTAGTTTGCAAAAAAGTAGTTCTTTGACTAATGATATGCCATCACAAAATCGAACATAGGCAATAAAATGAGCATCTTTATTGCTATCTGTTGCCTCGTCAAGCTGAATCGAAAACAGCTTGTAGCGCAACTTCCTGAGTAGCTGATACTGTACATTTTCAACTATATCAGAGAACATACGAACACATGCGTTCGTAGTTCTCTGACTATATCACAAATTCGACGGGCAACAGTATCATTTGATAGAGGTATAGACTCCAATTTTTTGGCAAAATTATCTCCAAACATAATTTCTACAATTGGAATTGTAGGTGGCAAAATAAGCTCTTCACCAATAGTGTGAAGCTTTTTACATTTATCTATTTGATGGGAGGTTTTATAAGAGGCAAGTAAAGCTTTCTCATCTACAGTCAAAGTTTTTTTAAAAATGATTTTTGTTTTTCATGTGATTTTAATTTTAACTCGAAGAATTCTCAGTAAACATAAACCCAAAATTTAATTAATCATGAGAATATTTTCTTGATTTTATTTTTGGAACAACTGTCGCCTGTACACTTGTTGATGCTTTACTAGTATCGAATGCTCGCTTACGCCCAGTTAAAAAATGATCCATGATTTTGTATAAATTTAAGTATATATACCTACTGCTTGGAATATTTTAATACCGTGAACTACAATTAATACACGCAAACTACAAAATAACCATTCACTATAAATTTAACGGGTGCAGAAGGACTGACTGGACTGACTAAACTGACTAGACTGAGGTCTGGGTAGCCAGAGAGACTGGCTAAAAAATTTGACAAATAAATATACTTTAATAACGATAAGGTTTGATTGTCTGTATGGCACTCAAGTGTGTAAAAAGTGCCTTAAAAAAATTTCGGTACCACCATTTGTTCCTTATTTTCTAATTGTTTTTATTGGTGTTGATGTTAAAATGGTCGAGTGTTGAATTCGTTGGCTTCTAGGTTTTGTATAACTTCTGACTGGTAGTGCTGGTAGAGGGCACTGGGGTTCACTGAAAAATATACGAGATAAGCTTTCATTCTTTTGCTGCACAGATTTATCCTTATCGTCGCTCAGATCAATGTCTGAAATTTATATATATATATATATATATATATATATATATATATATATATATATATATATATATATTTTAGTGGATTCTCTTGGGCTTAGGTTCATAAAAAAGAATTTGTTTGATACTAAGACATTTTTATATATTTTTTTTCCGACGCTTCGGGAGGAAATCCATGCCTTTTTCAAGAAGTGATATTGACAAGCATGTAAAAATTCGGTATTAACAAGTAGACGTCACAATTAAAATAATATTAAAACATAGGACAGACTCACTAAGTCACTACATGTAAAATTTTACTTATTACTAAATTTTACTAAATTTTACATGTATTGTCCTTATTCGTTTTTTAGTTTGTTCATATTTTTGTGAATCGAGTGAATCGTTCAAATCATTAAATATGTAAAATATAGGTAAGAGAGAGACAGAAGATAAATTTTTTCTCTCTTTCCCTCTTAAGAATAAAAATGTTTCCTTTGTAAATAGATTTAACATTTATTATTATTATTATTCTTTTTTAATTCTGTTCAGATTTGTCTTGAGCCTCGTGGCCTCGAGGCATATTAAATTATAAATTAAAACTTGTTAATATCACAAGAAAGTTCAAATGTGTACTTATATATACAAGAAACAACAATTAAATTTTGTATCCGTCAATGTTAGACAAATTGACAGTTGTATCACAAAACAATATTTTGTTTTTAATATTATTATTATCATTATATTGTCATTTTTAAATACTTATATCAACCCCTCTGTGCCTCAGTGGTAAGAGCGCCTACCTTTGAACCTAAAGGTCGTGAGTTAGAATTCCACCTGGGTGGAAATTTTCGTTTATTAAAAATTAATAAATGAAAATAGTTTCTATCCTTGTGCTATCGGTACTCACCAGAGGGACCGCAGACGTTCGGATACAATTAGCGTCTCTTAGCAAAGACAATGACGTCGACTTTGGTAAGTATCAAGACAATTACTTTACACACACACACACACACACACACACACACACACACACACACACACACACACACACACTACACTAGGTACCTGACTGTACCATGCCAATGATTATAGTTGTCGAGGCATTAACTCAATAATAATAATAATAAATACTTATGAATATTGCATTTTAATTTGTATTGTATTATTATATTAAATTATGTTGAAGTATATTGTATTGTATTTTTATATTAATAACAAAATAAACAATGAATTTGACTGCAGAGTAAAAATTTGTTTTTGCATTCAACTTCTTTCATACATATATGAAAATATATGAATATTTTCTAAATATATAATATAATATAATATAAATTTTCTAAATTTATATAAGGTTGAATGCTCGAATAAATGAACTTTGAAAAATTAAAGGCAGTTATATCGAACACAATTTTAATAATCAAATCTTGTACAAGTACTTTCGATTTCTACAGCATCATTAGGGACATTTCATCAAATTTGGGCTATCCAGCAAGCGCAGAATAAAAGTCATGTTTATTACATTCTGCGCTTGCTGGATAGCCCAAATTTGACGAAATGACACTGATGATGCTGTAGAAAGCGAAAGTACTTGAGCAAGATTTGATTATTAAAATTGTGCTCTATATAACTGCCTTTAATTTTTCAAATATACATTTTCATCAAAATATTGATTCAATCCTTCATTTACTATACTCCTATTACAGGTCAAATGTTGTTTACAGCAAACGATGCACCATATTATACCTATATACCTAATTCTGTTTCTCCTTCTGCTCTCTCTTATCTAGAGCATTACATATGTAATGATTGTGCAGATGGGCTACCATATAAATTTCTAACGGCGAACGCGTGTATAGAAGTATAACTTCTACCGGCAGTCTCGCTGGACTGCCAGACCGGATTTTTTATTATTAGATCACAAAATATTGTCCTTTTTTGCAGTCTGGACAACGATATTCTCCTTTCTTATTTATTTAATTTGTGTGCTATTTTAAAATAATATAAGCTGTTGTTTACTTATCTTACTTTGAACATTAATCAAAGCAATGTGTTCTAGGGATATCAATGTTTGTGTTAACACGTAATTAAATAAATTATACGTTTATTATATTTTCCATTACATAACCCCTCATTCTTTTGAGTGTTTACAGAGTGAATGCCTATTCACATCCCGATAATAAATTTTTTACGATCTTCATATTTTTTGTTTTATATTTTATGTCAACTCATAAAAATATTGATGATCCAATATGCTCCAGTAGCTGTACACACATAATCGTCTATTTTTTTGCAAACGTCGCGTTTCCAGTCTCTCCTGTTTTATTATTTAATTATATTTGAAAATAATATATTATTAGGATCTGTAAAATATATTTAATTTACAAACGTGTTTTATATAAATTTAAATTTTTTCTAATATCAATTTTATTTCTCTTCTTAGTAGGAAGAATTCGGTTTAATATAACAAATACAAGTTGAAAAAATTTTAGGGATAGAATCGACCCTCGTAAATGGGAATAATGTGTCCAAAATAACAATACTCATTCCAGAAAATCTCCAAAGAGATCTCGAATGATATTATAAAATTTGGACACGCTGGTCAAATCACGCTACTCACTATGTGGTAGGATTTAAAGAATACGTTTAAATTACAAAATGATGCTAACAAGCAAAATATGCCAGTAAAAAATATAGTTTTATTCATCAAAGTGTGTAGATGCAAAATTCACATTCTCCAAATTTTTATATTTTCACTTATGTATATCAATGAATTCGTCTTTTAAAGGCGAATCGAACCGTAATGATATCTTGAACCAAAACTCACATTTTAATATCGAAATACCATATTGAAAATAAAGTTCTGAAACATAAGTCACATTATCCAACACATGATTGCAGCAAAATTAACATTCTTCAATTCGGCCAATCAGGCTGCGTAGGGCACATCATGTGATTGTCGTCACTCTGTTGATGTTTTGTCAACGGTTTTTTTAACCTCACCTCACTTCTGGTATTTACATTTGTGCTTGTTAAGGTTGATTAACGCTTTTATGATTTTTTTTTACTAATAATAGTCTCTTCAACCACCTGGGTCATTAGCGACATTAGTTTACATTAGTTACTACATTATATTAAATTATATAAAGATGTTTCTTTTAGAAATCTAATTAAGTTTTTAGTATTTAAATGTTCACCTAATACTGTTTTTAAGTCACTGGAAATATTGTTATTTTGTCTGTTAACTGTATATTTTCCACATTCTGTTAGGAGATGTTTAACAGTAATATTGACTTGACAGTAATCACACACTGGAATGTCTTCTTTACTTATTAGGTGCTTATGACTAATATTGGTATGACCTAATCGAAGTCGAGAAATTTTGACTTGGTCAGCTCTTTTTAAGTTTACTAGGGGCCACGGTTTCACTATCGATTTAATTTCTTTTAATTTAGATTCCGATAAGTTCCACTTATTTTGCCACGCACTAATCACTTTTTCTTTAACGAACTGTTTTATATCACTGCAGATAGTCTTTGACACTATTATAGCTTGATCATTTTTGGTAGCTTCTCTTGCTTGGAGGTCTGCGTTTTCATTACCTTGTATTCCCGTGTGAGATGGAACCCACATTAATTTGACTTCTGAACCAGATTCTTGTAAGGCAGCAAGTTCTTTCTTGACAAGTAAGGCTATAGGGTTCTTAGTATATAGTTGACCGATTGTTGTTAAGGAGTTTAGAGAATCTGTGATAATGACGGAAGAAGAGGGTTTGTACTTTTGATATGAATGAGGGCTTGTAATATTGCATATAATTTTGCTGTGTATATAGAAGTGGCTGGCATTAATTTAAATTGGGAAGAGGAATATGGAGTGACAAATGCTGCTCCTACGTCATTTGCAGATTTGGAGGCATCTGTATAAATGCAAAAGCTTTTCCCGTAAGTCTCGAGTTCCTTTAAACATGACTGTCGGATTACAGTGGGTGATGTATCTAATTTGTTATATTGGAGTAGAGTCGAATTGATTTCGGGAATCATGATGAACCAGGGAGGTAGAGTTTTTACATTTGAAGGAAAGAGGTCAGAAATTTTTAGTTGTAGATCTTTTAAATTTCTTCGAACTCTTTCGTAGAATGGTGGATCGAACCTACTTGTGTTATAAGCTTCTAGGTAACGGTCCGTAAATGCATTTTGAAATACTGGGTGGAATTTGTTGCTAGCGACTGATGCTGCATACGAAAGGCATAAATAATTTCTTCGTAGATTAAGAGGTGGCTCTCCTGTAAGGCATTGGAGATTCTTAACTGGTGTGGTTCTAAATGCACCTATGGCTATGCAAAGTGCTGTGTTCTGAATGACTTTAAGTTGCTTGGTAATATGTTCTCTGTGGCCGGTGCCTTCTTGAGAAAAGCATGCATTTTGTTTTTAGTGGGGAGAATTGCACGCCTACTGACATTGACCATATCTCTAATTTTTAAATAGATTCTTGTAAGTGTTTTTGAATCATTCTCATATTCTTGCCCTTTGCAAATAGCACCAGATCGTCGGCATGTAGTCTTCCCTTAACTAGCGGGGAGCAGTGATCCAGTATAACGTTGATAGCCACAAGAAAAAGAGTTGGGCTCATAACTGACCCCTGAGGTGTTCCGTTTTTCTGAATTTTTTTTGATGAAGTGGACTTATTGGCGCGAACAGAGAAAGCTGTTGACTGAAGAAAGTTTTCTATGAATCTTAGCATATTACCCCTGATTCACCATTTGTGTAATTTTGATATAATATTAAATCTCCAAACCGTGTCGTATGCCTTCGTGATATCGAAGAATACTGCGATGGTCTCTTGAATATTTAAACTTTGATGGTACACAAGGCAAATATCGAACACAGTAGTTAATCAAATCTTGCCCAAGTACTTTTGATCACAAGATCATCCTCAGGGGCATCTGAAATAAGCCAAGAAACGTTTTTTTTAAGAAAAGAAAATTAATTCACTTGGAAAAACTCCAAGTTTATAGTTGAAAAAAGTTTTTTATGTGATTAACGTTTATAGACTTACTTCGTCAGTTGTGGCCTATCCAGCAGTAATAGAATGTTATAAATGTAAATTGGGACATAACAAATACACTAAACAAAGACAAACAAACACTTTAAAATTTAAGAAATGGAGAAGCTACATTTTCTATAGAAGCCGGAGACAGAATGGCTCCCAGCCTGGTGGAAATATTGAGATGACATGTGACAAATGACATACACAGAAGAAATCGTTGGAGATTATCAATGCGGATTTAGACCGGGCCGCTCTACAATTGACCAGATATTCACAATAAAACAGATAATGGAAACATGCTGGGAGTTTGATCGTGAGCTTCATCAGATGTTCATAGATTTTAAACAAGCATTTGATAGAGTATGTAGGGACAGACTGTGGACAGCGATGCAGGAACTTGGCTTTCCAAAAAAACTAGTCCGGTTGATACGGATGTGTCTGGAACGGTCACGATGTAAGGTGAGAGTTGGACAACAATACTCGGAGACATTTGAAATAAACAATGGACTAAAACAGGGAGATGCACTTTCACCACAACTCTTCAACTTAGCTCTGGAGCACATAATCATCAGAAGTGCAAGAATCGAAAAACCGAATACAGTATTTCATCGAGAAGGACCAAACTTACTACTGGCATTTGCAGACGATACAGATCTAATAGGAAACACGCGATTAAGGATGAAGGAGACTTTCGTAAGGTTTGAGAAGGAAGCAGAGAAGATGGGGCTCCAAATCAACGAAAACAAGACGAAATATATGTATATGAGACGCAATAAACCAAAGCAGAGACAGAATCGGTCAGAACATTACCATCTATGACTTTAACTTTGAGCGCGTTAGAGAATTCAAGTATCGTGGAACAACAATAACTGAAGACAATAACGGATCACAAGAAATAAACAACAGGATTCAGGCCGGCAACAGATCTATTTTTGCCCTCCAAAGCCTTATAAAATCAAAACAACTAACACGACGTACGAAGATACAGGTCTATAAAACAATCATACGACCCGTTGTGATGTATGGAAGCGAAACGTGGACGATAACAAAGGCAAATGAAGAGAGACTACGTGTTTGGGAAAGAAAAATCCTAAGGAAGATCTTTGGTCCGGTGCTTGATGAAGCATCAGGACAATATAGAATAAGAACTAATAAAGAGCTTGAAGAACTTTACCCAGACGCCAACATCATAAAAGAAATAAAGTCCAGAAAACTCCAATGGGCAGGACACCTCAGACGACATTCTGACGAACGAACAGTAAGACTGGTGTGGGAGGAAGTCCCAACTGGAAGGAGACCACGCGGACGCCCTCGTCTTCGGTGGCGAGTAAATATAGCAGGAGACCTAATTCACTATGGGCGTGGAGAATTGGATGGAGGTTGCTCAAAACAGAAAACAGTGGAGGCATATTGTCGAGTCGGCTAAAACCCACGAAGGGTTGTAACGCCACGGAGTAAGTAAGTAAGTGACAAATGACAGCTTGTGAAGGGCAGTTACAATAGATAAGTGATCTGCGCCTTTAAAGATTCTATGAAACTAAGTATTGACCAAAGGTCCAACTGACACCACTATAGGAAATCAACTGATGAAATATAAAATTATATCGAATATTTTTATGTAGATTGAATAATCCAAATCTCACACTCAAACCTGTCTATAATAATTAGGATGTTAGTTTGAGAGCAATTGAAGTTGACATAAAGTATGAATGTAAGAAATAGACTAAACAATATATTAGACAGTGGATAGTTGACTACAATAAAATGGTCCACTAAGCGCTATCAGTACTGTAAAAAGAAAATCTGAATATTCAGTTGGATTGCTAAAAATTAAAATCAAAATTAAAAGCAAAATATATAAACGGGTTGTGTGTGTGTGTGTGAGAGAGAGAGAGATGGCATTAGACAAAGAATCTTTTTGCCACAGAAAAATATAAACGGGTTATAATCCAAGTAGTTCAGTTGAATCCACAGTCAATGGAAGAACTTTCAAATTAATATGTAAATACTTAGTGCATGAAGTCTAAACAGTCGAGCTGGGCCCTCTACGAGATGGAGCTGTAATAAAGTTTTTAAATATAGGATTAAATTTAGTACAATTTAAATTAATTTGAGTATTAAGACAGTGAGAGTTTTCATTTGTTTCCCTTGTAATCTCCAAATCTTTCAATAAATCCAACTCAAGATAGTTTTTCTTTCTACTAATGTCATGTAAGATAGATGAACCAGAATTGATGTTAAAATTGTGGTTGCTGGATACTAAGTGTTGACCAAAACTTGAAGAGTTTTCTTTTCAAATGTTCAGAGACTCTAGTGGATAACTTTCTGATGGTTCTACCTACATAAGAGGCATCACAATCATCACATTTTAATTTGTAAATACCACTTTTATCAAGTGTATTCATCCTATCTTTGGTATTGATTAAGAAGGAACCTAAAGTGTTATGTGATTTAAAGGAGATTTTGATGTTATCAATTGTAGAAGTAAAAAGTTTAGATATTTTATTGGAAATGCTGCTAATATAAGTGAAGGAGAAATATCTGATGTTATCTGAAACATTAGGTTGAAAAGACTGTGATGAATATGCAAGCTTTTCTGCAATTTTTAGTTTAGCTCTATTTAGAAGTTTGTATATAATGTTAGGATCATAGCCATTATTGACAGCAATCTGCTTAAGAGTATTGAGTTCTGTATTAAAATTATTATCAGAAAGAGGAAACTTAAGTAATCGATGAATGTAACTGTTAAAATCAGCCATTTTATGTTGAGTTGGGTGAATAGACGTTCCATGTATAGCGTGATCTGTTTGGGTGGGTTTTATATAAATGTTGTACTCAAAAGAATCTTTGTTACGGGATATAGTCATATCCAAGAAGTTCAACTTATTGTCAGATTCTGGTTCCAGAGTAAAAGAGATGTTAGGATGGAGGTTATTGAGATCATCCAGAATCTGTAGAGCATCATCTTGGGTTCCCTGAATGAGAGCTATACAATCATGCACATATCTTGACCAAAAAACTATTTTGTTGTTGTTGTTAACAAACTTCTGTTCTAAGCTGTCTAAGAAAATATCAGCTAGAAAAGGTGATAATGGAGATCCCATTGCTAAACCTGTTGGTTGCTTTATATCTTTTGGTTGAATTGAAAGAAGTCCTGATCAAGACATAATTTAAGCATAGTTGATATAGCATCTTTATCCTTTGCAGATATGTTGCAATTGTCTAGAAGGTTGTGTACTAAAGGTAAAGTTTCATCTCTTGGTACAGAAGTAAACAAATTGGAAACATCAAAAGAAACTAAGTAAAAACCCTCTTCTATCCTAATGTTATTTAAACGTTCTATTAGATCTAAAGAATTTTTGATGGAGAACTTAGGTTTAAAATTAGTGATAGACTGAATTGTGTTGTAGATGAACTCTGATAAAATAGAAACTAGAGTGTTACAAAAACTTACTACAGGCCTTATGGGACAATTGTGTTTATGGATTTTAGGGAGTCCATATAACCTAGGTGTTATAGGATTAGAGACAGTTAACTTTCTGTTGTTATATTTAGTAATAGTGTCATTAAACAATTTAACCATTGCTTTTGTTTTATTAATAAAGGTGTTAAGTGGATTTTTATCCAAAACTACAAAACTGTTATCTGAAATATATATAGTCTCAGCCTTATATAATATAACTTTAGTGAAACAAGCACACAAAGACAATTTTATTAAAGAAAAATAAGCAGTAATTAAGCTAGCAAACACAAAATCACTTAACTATATAATCGTTTCAAAAATAAAATTTCTCTTTTTATAATATATCCAAAGCGAGTCCGTAATAATGCAGAGCCCCATATTTCTTTTACATTAACGCCCTTCTTTATGTTTTCCTTATTCTTTATTGAAACAGTGTTCAGACTAGCATATAAAGAAGAGCAGCAGATACCGTCGTATCATTATTTCATCCCCGTTTTAATATTTTTGGCATTAAAATTGTACATCTGTTGCAATCGAGAATATACTGAAAATACCCCTGTTGCATTTTAAGTTTGAGAGCGACAGAGGGATTTAATGGATATTGTTTTCTCATTGCAATATTCTTCATCATGTTATTTATTATCTTTATCATGTGATTAAACATTTTTAAAACTTAATTTTATGTTCTTTAAATTACAGATATTTACTGTTTAATTACGAGGTAGAGTATGGTGCGTCTTTGGTAAGCAGAAAACCTTTCGTTGGAATGCATTTATACAAGAAAATCTTAAAAAAGATTGAGTTTAACTAATTTTAAGTTGTCGCTAAGAATTTATGATTAGTGTTACATTCTTCTTCTTCTTACGGTGCCTATCTGTTCCGGTAGTTGGCGATCAACATGACTATCCTAACTTTGCTTGCTGCTATTCTAAATAGTCCGGTTGTCGATGTAATAAACCACTTTTTCAGGTTTTGAAGCCAAGATATTCTTCTTCTCCCTGGTCCTCTCTTTCCAAATACCTTGCCCTGAAGAATGAGTTGCAACAAGCCGTATCTCTGTTCATTCCTCATAACATGGCCAAGATATTCTAGTTTGCGCTATTTGATGGTGTTAATAATCTCGCATTCCTTGCCTATTCTACGTAGGACCTCAACGTTAGTCACACGATCCACCCATGAAATTCTTAAGATGCGTCTGTAACACCACATCTCGAATGTCTCGAGTTTTCTTAAGGAAGCTTCGGAAAGTGTCCACGCCTCTACTCCGTATAATAAGGTAGAAAATACATAGCATCTAATGAGAGGGATTTTGGTGGCAAGTGGTAAACCATGACTTCTGAAAAGAGACTTCATTATTATGAACGCTGATCTCGCTTTTATTAAGCGTTGTTTTATTTCACTGGAGTGATCCCATTGGCTGTTAATGTTGGTACCAAGGTAAATGTAGCTGTCCACTCTGTCAATTGGATGTTGGTTAACCAAAAGCTGTGTATTTAATATTTCGCGCATTATTGGTGTTACATGGCATTTACAATTATTTGTATTTTTTTTCTATTTTTTGAACTTTCTTTCCCATTATTCGTATTTCCTGATGATCGGGTGCAAATTGTATATATATAGCAACATGGTTTTATGCTACTATACTAATATGACTACTATCTAAGTTATTTTTCATAATTTCCGGTATATTCTTATATTATATTCTGTTTCTAATTTAATTCATTCCTTGGCATATTTTTATTCTTGGCATATATTATGTGCTGTTTTACCACATTTTCTTTTCATAATCGCTTCAGAACAGAAGGGTTCCAGGGTTTTCTTAATCGCTTCAGAACAGAAAATACAAAATTATTATATTCAAGTCAACAGAGATGAAAATGCCCCTAAACCCCTAAAAATCATACAAACAAGCTGAATTTTGCCACAAATATTAACTTTGTGACCCCAAAAAAGATGCAATAAAGCTTACTACTTTTACCTACGGACTTTCGCCTAAAACCCCCTCGTACCGGGGTAAAAACGCAAAAAAATTGATTTAAGTACCAAGGATCAGTACGCCATAAAAAAATGTTTTGAATAAAAAATTTAGTTAAGATAATTGAAAAAAATATTTGTAAGCACTTTATGTGTAAAATAAACTGTTATCTTAGAAACTACGCTTCAAACGACCGTCGATTTTTAATGTCAGTTACGCACGCTTAATCAATGTTCAATAAAATTTGTATCAGCTCGACGGTAAAAATTCAATATCTTCTGATTCAAGAGTCCTATTCAAAATTAAATCAAAATCAGATTTTATAAAGGTGTAAATAAATAAACGTGGCGCTAATTTTGCCATTTTTTTATTTTTAAAATATCAATACAATCCATGCCTTTCATTAACTGGCCTCTATAATGTTTTGATTAAGTACTAGAACCTAACCTTTATAACCCATAGCGCGAAATTTTAGTTTTGAGTGTAGGCAACAAATATGAGGCATTTAAAATATGCTTTTAAAATGGTGGATTTAAACTTTCACATAAAAAATGAACTAAAAAATTTGGAACTTTGTTTTTTTGTGCCGTGCGATTATTTCGATATTAAAATTTCGTTAACAGAATATGTTTTTCCGATTAAGCAACTTTTACACTGTGTGGAAGTGTAAATCGACACAATTTAAGGTACTGGTGTGACGTAAATTCACACTGAAGACTGAATGCGTGAAAACCATACTCAAAGACCACAAAAATTAAATGTATGGTCAGTTATAGTAGGTACTTATTTAATTGGGTCATTTTTTATCGAAAAAAGTTTAACGTCAGATAGTTGGTGTAAATGTTCGGCGTAATTTAGATGAGATATTTCCCGGACGATAAATTGGTAGACAAGGTAGAATTGAATGGCCTCCACGTTCACCCGATCTCAATCCTAAAGAACATTTTTATTAGAGATACTTGAAAAATTCAGTTTATAAAACTTAACCAGCAAGTCTTGCAATAGCTAAGGCGATGAATTATCGATAAATCTCGAATAATTTCTAGACAATCATGGAGAAATGTGGTAGACGCATTCTACCATCGATTACGAATGGTGGAGAGAACAATGCGAGAATAACGCTGCACCAGCTAACTGGAACATGCCATGTATTACAAGCAAACCTGAGAGCTTCAACCAACGGAGACGAATTTGGACCACACTCAATAGAATAAGGACGAACTGTGGCAGATGTTCCGACTCACTTTTTAGATGGGGAAAAATACAATCACCAAATTGCGACTGCGGCGCCGAAAGGCAAACAGTAAAACACATGGTAGAGGAATGCCCGATTAGATCATTTAACGGCAACCCTTCAGATTTTGTGGCTGCTACAAAAGAGTCAATCGAATATATTTATAATCTAGATGTTTCTTTGCAGAATAATATTTTTATATTTACTGTTGTTTGTAATTTATATAATTTAAATTTATATATTTATATTTATATGAACCTGTGATGTAGCCAAACGCTAAATAAATAAAATACCATCGATTAGAGTGCTGTCAACTCACAAATGGAGCACCTTTTGAACACTTAATAACGTAGCTATTATGTTAAAAAAATATTCTTAACTATCAACTGTTACGTTTTAATGTATTTGAAAATAGTTAGTATTAAAAAATGTATTGAAACAATTTAGGCGTTGCCAGACTTCTGTTTTATGTATTTAAGACCTTCCAGACTACATAAAATCATAAGTGTTACATACGGTTGAACTCGTATTTAATAGGAGATTCCAATAGTGACTGAATGTATAGGGTGATGCATTTGAAAAACCAAAGTTACTAGTAATATAAGAGAAACTGAAAATCTGGCAACATTGCAAACACCAAATATGGAATCTCTGTATCCCAAAATAGGCGTATCTCAAATTTTGTATAATTATGTCTAGTAATTTACGAGATAAATAGCCGTTTCCAGACTTTTGGGTCACTCTGTATATCGACAATAAAACAATATTATATGCTTGTGAAGAAAGTGTTGAGTTAAGTGATACAGCAAACGAAATCTTATATAAAGGGGCTGATGAAGAGAATTCGAGGATAACTGAAATTAGGTGCTTAAAGAAAAATATTAATTAGAATGATATTATAATATCAAATCAACAAATAACGATAAATTTACTTAAATAACAACTAGATTTATTTAAATATATGCAATTAACCGACCCGTCGACATGTACTCAACCAAATATGAATTTAATAAATCATTCCAACAGAAACCTCAATTTTAAACGACCACAGATTTACAGTCTAGCAGTAAAGAATACCCAAAAAAACTACAGCCGCAAAAAATATTGCTGTTAATGAAAGTCTAGCTGTTGATGAAGAAAGAAGTTCGCCAACAAAAATTGTGTTTAAAAATGCCACCAATCAAAATAAATAAGTTGTTTCCTAAATCGAAAATAATAAACAATTATCAACTGATATTTTAAGAATACAAACGAAATAGCGAAATATTCAGATTATTAATTTAAACAACGATGAAAATTTGATAAATATTGATAATACACATTTCCTTACAAATAATAGTGGACAAGAATGGAGAATGATTAGACACAAAAGAAGGAATGGACGTTTTGTTATAGGTAATAATGAGAACTCAGAAATCAGTGGTGTCCCAAAATTTAGCAATCTCCATGTTACTAGGGTAGACCAACATACAACGGCAGAAAATCTTAAGAAGATGTTAGACAAACACTTTCCAGAAATAATATTTACGTCATTAACGACGGGCTAAGCATCCCAACATATATATTTTTTTAAATTTTCAATTTTTAAACAAAATTTCGGTTAAGCGATGGACCCAAAACTATGGCCAGTAGGCTCCTATGTAAGTAGGTTTTTTATGAAGCGCCCAACACATACGCAAATAAAGTAAAGTATAAAGAAATTACTTTTAAAGAGGAAAAAGAAAGGGATGAGTACGATTTACTACTGTCAAATATTCAGAGACTTTTTTTTCGTCTTTATAGAGGGGGGGTCTGGAATCTTCAAAAGACATCTCAGTCCAGGACGCCGCCTGACTAACCTTAGTGCAGGATTCGTTCTTCGTAGTCACGGCGATAGTTCCCGAGGTACTTTAAAATGCCCTCTCGTCGCCGAGTCTACGCCGAACGCCTACCTGCTAAACCAGACCCTCCTCTGTCATCCAGCGATCCGGAAGCGGAATGGCCACTGTAAGGCCGGCATCACTTCCGAAGCACTACCTTTATTCATTCATTCTCCATTCATACACATCCACACTCCTAATTCGGCATCATTCCCAGAAGGGCATTTCCTCCTTACCCACAGTCAAACTCACGCATTCTAACTCAAAAAGTGTGACCCACTGTTCTAACTTCACCTTTCAGCATCATTCACTCTACCTTTGCCGTTGGTCCAGCGGTCTTTCTTCCTCTTCCTTTTTCTTGATCACTGCACGGATATAACTGTGTATGTCAATCCAGCCTAATTTATTTTCAATCATTCTCTCAATCATTTCTCTCACTGTAACAAAATTCACACCTGTCTCTCCATTCTGTTCCTTTCCACTATCCATCTGCTGCAATCTAACATCGTATGTGACACAGTGTCCGAGTATCCACAATATAGGCATTCATTTGTATCAGCCTTTCCGATTCTATAAAGGTAGACTCTAAAACACCCGTGTCCTGTGAGCACCTGCGTCAGGAAATAATCCAATCGCCTGTGGCCACAGTCCACCCAAGCTCTTATGTTAGGGATCAGCATTTTCGTCCACTGTGCCACATCCTCCGTATTGTTTCATTCTTTTTGCCATCTTTCAACTGACCTTTTCCTTACCTGTCTTCTCTCAGCCACAGTAAGGTTTGGGCCTCTTCTCTCATAAAGCTCTTTTCTTTCCACCGCCAAAACATGCAACGGAACACATCCAGTGATGGTTCATAAGGCTGTCGCAGACACAGTCCTGTAGGCGCATGCCACTCGCAACAGACTTGTTCTGTCTACTCGTTTCATAAGACTCCTATAGGCCGTTATCTCTATCGCCTCGCTCCAGACTGGTGCTGCGTAGAGGACGATAGACTGTACAACACCGTGTAAGACCCTCCTCCTTTTGGATTTGGGTCCTACAATGTTCGGCATCACTCTCCCCAAACGTGCTCCCCTCATTTTCCACTCTGGTGTAATGTCACTCCCAGATACTTTCCTTGCTTCTTGGGTATTAGACATACTTCCGCACATTTCAATTCAACACCTTGTCTGTTCCTTGTCCCCTTCAGAATGATGGCTTCGGTTTTCTCTGTCGCAAGTTTTAGTCCGTGTTGTGTCATCCATTTCTTTACGACGCCAACCGAGAGGTTATCCGCGAATGCGAAGGGCGTTGTACCCTCTCCGTATTTACAGTGCATAACCCCGTCATATGTCAGATTCCAGCAACGGGCCCAAGACAGATCCCTGGGGTACCCCGGCCGTCACGTACACGATCGTGTCCTTTTCCACCATAATCCTTCTCTCGGACAGATACTCCGCCACAACATTCATCAGGTAACCAGGACATTATCTCTCCTCCATTGCCTTCATCACATCGTTCCACTGCAGCGTATTGAATGCATTCTTAACATCAAACAACAGCAGGGCCGCCCAGCGCCCAATCGTGCTTTTCCCTTTACAAAAACCAAATTGCCTCCGAGATAAACCACCTGACCTCTCAATCATGTCGTCTATGCATACTCGCAGCATCCTTTCATATAGCTTACTGATGCATGAAATAAGACAGATGGGGCGATACTTTTCCCTAGCTTTGGGAAGCAGTATTAACCTCGATCCAAGGCTCAGGAAAGGTTTGTGCTTCCAGCAATGCATTCAATCCTGCTTCCTTCCATCGCTTCTTTATTGACTCTCTCCAGGCTTTCAACCGTCGGTGATTGACCCTTCATTATACTCACTCTCCATTTAATTAGCTCCTCGTATACTTTTCAGTCATTCCCATCGCCGCATCTGCCCCCAGACGTCCCGGATGCACGGACCGTGTTAGTGGTCCCCATTCCAGTTATTAAGAACTCGATGTATTGATGTTCAGTTCCGGTGTAGTCTGGCAAAACCTTCCAGCCTCTCAGTCAGTTAGTATCCTGCCGCGAGTATCGGTGATGGGAGATCCCCACTCCTCTGCTTTTTCCCTAAAATCTTTCAGCACTACGTATTCTCCTCCTGTGTTTAGCACTTCCTGCATGATCTCATTTATCTTCATCTCGTACTCGCCCCGCGTCAAGTTTGGAGAAATATAACAGCAGACCAGCCGCACCCCCTCCATCTGAACAATCACATATCCTTCTTTCGGCTTAATTTCATACACTCGCAGCTTTCTATTGTAGATTCGTACAGCAGCCCTCCCGGTCGTATCTACAAACCATTCTCTTCTCTTCACCGCTGTTGGATTTGGTTCTCCCGTTACCAGTACATCGATGTTCTTTTCTACTGCGGCAGCCTCAGCTAGATCATGTGCTAATCTTGCCGTTCCAACATTAGTTTGGAGCACCCTCAGCTCTAGAGTTTTGTTTTCTTTGTTTGCCATTTCTAAACCTTCGACTTCCTTTGTGCTATCTTTTACACTCTCGTACTCTTTTTGGAATTAGTCCTCAGTGATTCCTATTATCAACAAGTCGGTTGAACTCTGGACATATTCTTGAATTCGCCACATGTCCATTCACGTCGCAGTGGAGGCATCTGGTTGTTTCTTCCTTGCAATCCACCGCTATGTGACCATCTTTGCCACATCGGAAGCAACATCCTCTTCTGTTCTGCCCCTTGCATTGCCATTGTTTGTGTCCAAAGCAAGACATCTCAGGCATCTCGGTATTTCTACCCTTGATTTTATCACCCGGCAGGATGTGTAGTCTACTTTTATTCTTTTCATTTTCAAGATCTTTTCGGCAGCGTCTTCATCCACATCGATCACGGCACTCATCATCCCTCTTACTGCGCCTCGTAGTAAAATAATAATAATAATAATAAATATTCAGAGACTAAATCAATTTAAAATGGAATCATGAATGTGTTGCCTATATGAGTGTCCATTTTAAATAGGTAAAAGAAATAAAATAAGACTTACATGGTATATTCTAGAAATGTGTGTTAATTTATTGAATTAATTATTAAAAGGATTGCTATATGACAATATATGAAAGCAGATATATAATTTGTGGGTGTGCAATTACTTTAACTTGTATTTATCAAATTGTGATAAATTGATTTGGTCTCTGTTTTTGGCAGAAACTTGTGATGTGAAATATATTAAAATTTAAACTATTAAATACAATGATAGACACTAAGGGACAAACAGAACACAATCAAAAAGACAAAACAGACAATAATTTAAAAAGGGGGCAATTAGTGGTACTGGCAGAAAAGTTAGTTTTTTTGAAAAACAATAATTTAACTATAGCTTTTAAAAACCAAATCAAAGAGTACCTAGTGACCACGTGTCCATAGTCCATGACCAAGTCCATAACACCATACATTGGGTGAATATTACGAGAGTGTATCTGTGAATGTCCAGGATACAACATAAACAAATTTAATATTATTTTAATTTTATAGATATTGTACGTTTTTAGGTATTTTAATGTTTTAAATATTTTCAATGTATTTTTTCCAATTTTTTTTTGTAAAGTTTTATTAGGCAAAGAAGAGGTTTAATTAGTTGATAACAGAACTAAGCTTACAGAAACAAAGAAAGAGGACATAAACATAATAATGGGTAAAGGAAGAATAACGCCAAGGTGGGTAAAGGAAGATATGAAGACATAATTGCAGAGTACGGCCTTGGAGTTAGAAATGAAAGAGGCGACCTGCTGTGTGAATTCTGCCAGGAGAACGGTTTTGTCGTCATGAACACATGGTTTCAGCTCCCACCTCGTAAGTTATATACTTGGAGATGACCAGGAGACCGTCCAAATCGAATAATTAGAAACCAAATTGACTACGTTTTAATAAACAGAAGATTTCGTAAGCTATCAAAAGAATCGCAGCATATCCAGGTGCTGATATTGCATCTGATCATAATCCGCTAATAGCAGATGTGAGGTTAAAACTAGCAAAAATTAAGAGAATAAATACAAATACCAGCACACCTATAAATACAAGAGAACGGATGAGAGACGAAAATCTGAAGAAGAGTTATGCGAATCAAGTTATTGAAAGAATGCGAGTAATAGAACAGAATGATGATATCGAAGAGATGGTCAATGATATTAAAGGAACGATTCTGGCAGTAAATAGGGAAGTTAAAACACAGATCAGAAAAAAAAGCATAACGAATGGATGGCGGACGAAATTATGGATCTAATGGAAAAGCGAAGGCAACATAAACAACAACGTAATCAAGACAAATACAAACAGATACACAAAGAAATCCGTCAGAAAATTAAGAAAGCAAAAGAACGTTGGATGGTGGAAAGGTGCAACGAAATAGAACAATTGCAGGAAAAAGGAGATAGTTTTGGACTACATAAGAAGATCAAAGAAATATCGAATATACACAAAAGCCACCACAGAACAAAATACAGAACGACATAAACGAATACATAGAGTCAGAAGAGGAGATAGCAATGGCGTGGAAAGAATACGCAGAAAGCCTTTTTAATGACGAAAGACCAACACAACAAACGCGCAAACTTCCTTCCGAAAACTTATCAGGGCCATCAATAATGTGAAGTGAAATAGAATATGCAGTTAAAACCACAAAGATGCATAAAGCAACAGGTCCAGATGAAATTAATATAGAAGCAATAAAACTACTAGACTAGGAGAATATCGAAATCTTGGTAAGGCTGTTCAATATAATTTATGATACTGGTTACATTCCGCGAGAATGGCTGCAGTCCTCCTTTGTGATGATCCCAAAAACAGCTAGTGCCACAAAATGCAATGAACACCGCTTAATCAGTTTAATGAGTCACTTGTTGAAACTCTTCCTTAGGATATTACACTCAAGAATGTACAAGATACTATAAGAAATTAGCCGGTCAACACAATTCGGTTTTAAGGGAGGACTAGGAAAAAGAGAGGCAATTTTATGTTTGAACACCTTAATACAAAACTGCTTAGATCAACGAAAAGATGTCTACCTCACCTTCATCGACTACATTTGACAATGTTAAACATGATATCATGATGGAACTACTACATAGGGCCAACATTGACTAGAAGGAGATCAGAATTATTTAGAATCTATACTGAAACCAAATGGCAAAGGTGAGGATTGATCAAGACCAATATACGGATGAATTTGAAATCCGGAAAGGTGTCCGCCAAGGCTGCATATTCTCTCCGATGCTTTTTAATTTATATGTTGAAAATATATTTGCGGAAGCATTAGAAGATACGGAATTAGGCATTAAGGTTAACGGCATACCAATTAGCAACCTACGCTATGCGGACGACACAGTGATTATAACTGATAATTTGGAAGATCAGCAGTTATTACTTGATAGGGCGAATAGCATAGGTAAAAAATATGGCCTCAAAATCAACATTTTGAAAACGAAATATATGGTCATTAGTAGAAACCCTCCAGAAAACCCGATAATATGCATAGGTGACAATCGTATAAATCGCGTGAAAACTTTTAAATACCTTGGCACCACAATCAATGACCAATCGGATCCACAACACGAGATAAAAACCCGAATACAAATGGCAAGACAAGCTTTTGTGAAATTCAGACCGCTCCTATGTAATCAACACCTAAACTTCGAAATACGCTACAGAATGGTCAAGTGCTACATATGGTCCATCTTGCTTTATGGCATGGAAACGTGGACTTTGAAAAAAACATCTATCAACAAACATGAAGCATTTGGAATGTGGTCATTGAGAAGAATGATGCGCATACCTTGGGTGGATAGAGTTTGAAACGATGACGTCCTTAATAGAGCCGGCGTGGAAAGAGAACTCTTTTAATTAATTAAAAAAACGCAAGATTGGTTACCTTGGGCACATATTAAGAAGAGCAAAATATGAAATACCACAGTTAATCCTACAAGGGAAGATAGAAGGTAGCAGCGGATCCGGCCGCAAACAATTATCCTGATTAAGGAATATTAAAGAATGGACAGGAATACACAATACAGATGCGCTGTGTCACGCCGCCAAGAACAGAATTCTAGTAATGAGATAGTCGCCTACGCACTTTGGTGTATGGCATTTTAAGAAGAAGAACTAAGCTTAGTAACGACAGAAATTTTGAGTTTAGTTGTGCAGATGAGTTCTGATGACCATCTTAGCCTACATATTTATTGGTAAAGTCAAAAATAAAATACAAGAGATTCTGAGTATAGCTACAAAATGTAGTTCAAGTGTAAGGCTTAACGTATGGTTCCAGAATTGACTGCAGTTTGACAGGTTTATAACAGATGGCTTCCTACAAAGACCGTAAAAAATATAAGGTGTTTTTGAACAGTACAAGCTGCTATTTCTACAAATTAGCACCTTATTTTTGGCAATTTTTTAATTTAAATTTATTTTTACTATATGGCCAAAAACGTCCGTGTAGTTTGGCAAATTTTGCTACTGATAATTAAATATTGGGAACTAAGGTATAATTAATGGGTCGTAAAAATGCCAACAACAGGTGTTTTATAAAAAAATTAAGTTAAGTTAACTAGCAGTCGTATAAAATCCAATAAGCATGAAATAAAAAGTTTAAAGCCCACTTTATCTATATGACGTACCAGTCAAAGCACACTTTTATATAAAAAGCCCTTTTGTTATACAACAATTTAAATAAAACTTTTTTTGGTTTCATCGGCCCTAAATTCTCTTTTTACGAGAGTATGTAAATCTGTAAGGTTTCCGTGAATCGTAAAGCACGCACCAGACACAAATGTAGACTGCTATAGTCCCACAAGATATTGAAAAAGGTGACTAATACTTTTAATATGGCAGCCGAATTGTACGAGGTCTAAATCAAATACGCCGTTTACTAATAAGAAAATCAACACAATATCAGTTCACAACATTTTTATTGATCTCCGTACATTTTACTCGATGATATGCGGTCTTTTACAGTGAGCCAGCTGTAACAACAAATGCACTCACGATACGTTTTAGCAAATAATATTTGGTCACCACAAATAATACGAATTCGTAATTATTCACTCCTTATCAGTGGCGTTTCGTGAAAGCGTGCTTAAAGTCTTGTATTAAAATTTGAATCTATTTGAGAATTTATTGAATAAAATAAAAACAGTTAGACTACGTTTTTTTTAATAAAATGTTTAGATAATTTATTGCCAAATAACAAATATAACAATTGTTAGTAAAAACGTTTATATTTATACGTATTTATATTATGATTTTTAATCGTAAAGGCTCTGTACTGAGGTATTAAGATTTTAGAATTTGTAAATCTTAAATAATACTGTTCTAAATAAAATTGTTTTGAATTGGAAAAACTATTTTGGTCAAACTAGTGTACTAGGTACAGTTTATATATGTGGTTTACAAGACTTAAAAACCGATTTTAATCGCTTGAGAATGTTATAAGGGCTCTGCTTATTAACGAGTGAGATTGAATACCTAAAGTTAGCCAACTGTAGTGTCAACTACAGAATGCGCGTTACTTTTAAGTAATTGATTTGTTGCGTATCAAATAACTGAAATAAAATCTTAAAATAAATAGGTTTTAACTTTCAGGTATTTTATTTTGTTTCATGAATTTATGCAATAAAATCTGTAGTGTTTCTATAAACTATTTAATTTATGATGATATAAATAAGCTAATATACAATAAACTAATCACAACTGAACCAAATTTTTAATAATCTTAAGAGGTGGAGTTATAACCTCTCCAATTAACTTGTTTCCACACCACCCATGGGGTAAAGTTTTCGGTGCGTTTTACTTGTACGTGGTGTCTCCAATAGGCCTAATCCACAATGCAATATTTATTCAGAGTCTGTTTCTGATTGAGATGAATTTAAATGAGATTGTTTTATTATAAGAGTAATCAATTTTTTCACAACACTGGTAAATGTGACTGTTTCAATTAATTTTAAAAACACATATGTACCTCATCTATCTAGCTATGGAAAGCTCAAAACGGAAGTGGAGGATCAAGTGAATAAAGCAAACAGAGTCGCAAGTTGCCTGAATGAAACAATATGGAGAAATAAAAGTATCGAAAAAGAAATGAAACATAGAATTTACAAAACAGTCATCAGACCAATAAATGCGCGGCAGAAACACGACCTGATAAAAAAAGGACAAAAAAATGTTAGAAATAGCAGAGATGACAACCCTTTAAAAACGATGACAAGGTGAGCGGCATTAATAACTGCGTAAAAACAGGTATAATGGAATGGCTACATAAGCCGAATGACAACAAATAGAGTAGTAAGCACGGCGAGAGACGGTCCTATAATATGAAGAGGATCAGTGTAAAGATCACGAGAACAATGGAATGACAACTTACTGGGGGCACATTGAAAAAACAGATAAACTCCTTTTAGCCTATGAAGGCCGATATGTAATTAAGATATGATCAGTGGGCCTCAAACAGTGGGGCGTTAATATTTAATTTAAATCGTTTAAAAAGTAAAAATATTTAATTTCATGTATTTTATGTTCGGTAATAATATTGGATTTTACTGTATCAAAGTCAAATAAAATGAATATAATATGTATATACAGGGCGGTTAAAAGATGTGAAACGGAATATTTCGAATAATTGAAATTATTTGTCGACATCAAATGTTCATCAAGGTCTCTATAAGTCTCTATTTTACGTAGAGTAAAAATTATACGAATGGTTTTGCATGCAGTTAAATTGGAAAATACTTGCCAAGTTGCTGGTATGTCCAAATTTGAATAAAATACATCCAAGACTTTACTTTCAGCAGACACTGTATTAAATATAACCTTGAAACAAATTGGCTCTAAATCACTTCCGACTTTTCAGAAAAACAAAATGTTTAAACACGTGTAGTCTAAGTAATTAATATCAAAGCTATTGAGAGTATGCAGTCCAGTAATTAGACCAAAGGTACTTTATCATTTAACTAAAACACACCACAAAGTTTGAATTGAATTCCCGAAACTTTTTTTTGTTTCTTCATTTTAGCAAACGAGTTGTCCTATTCACTGGTTTTTGCTGATTATGTATTTTGTTAAATTAATAAAACACAAAAATACAGCCCACGACCATCAATTAATTTTTAACGATAAACAGAAGAGAAATATGATGACGTTTAAATTTGAACTACTTTGTTTATGACGGTGTCGTTAAGAGAAAGATATTTTAAACAGCATGAATCATTTTTCAATGACTGTGTGGATTTAAAAAATACATTACTAAACAAATTTTTAAGTGTGTATAAAATCTTAACTGTCTTTTTTCCTGAGATTACAATTATTATGACATATGGTATTTACTCCTTATTTTTCAAATAATATATTCTTGTAAATGCACAACTTTAATTATTGGGTAAACCTATATTATACGATATGTCAGAAGAAATTTAAAAAATTAACATTGCAATAAAATTAAAAACCAATAAACGATAACTTGTTGAGCAGCGCTGATTGAAACAACAGAGCAGTAAAATGTTATTCATAAAGGTAGTGTAAAATATATCGCCGCTTATCTGGTCCGCTAGTAATAAAGTTACCAGCATTTAATTGCAAAGCGGTCTTCTTAGGTGAAAAATCCTTTAGTCATATTTACACAAAAAGAAGAAGAAAATATGTACCTCATAATTTTTCAAATTATTTTACTCCATTAATTCTGCAGAACTGTCTGTTGAACTGTCTGAATCATTTAATCCTAATTGTATTGTCACAGGCTCAATAACAGTATCCACCATGCCGTCCAATCTCCACATATCGTCTTCTACTTTAATAACATGGCTTATCGCATTGTTCCAATCAGTTGAATGTATATTGTCCAAACTGGCTTGCAAGAGGCGCTGGACATCGATAATTTTAAAAGTGACATTTTCTCGAGCTACATATCCTTTCATTTGTGCCCAAATTAATTCTATTGGGTTTAGTTCACAATGATAAGGTGGTAGTCTTAAGACGGTAATACCATGAAGTCTAGCCATTGTATCCACAGCATACTGACGATATGTACTACGATGTTGTCTAATAATATTCATTAGCTCCATTTTAACCATATCCTCGCCGTATGGAATGGATTTTTCTTTTAACCAATTTTGTAAAACTGCTTTTCTGTCACTCATATTAGGAATTCGTTCAACAAGTCGGCTATGATAGGATGCATTGTCTAATACTACCACTGAATTAGGTTCAATGCGCTGAAGAACGTTTTCGAACCATCTTTCAAAGCATGTGGCGTCCATGTCCTCATGATAGTCGCCTGTTTTCTTTGATACAAAAATGAGAGCACTATTTTGCAGAAAACCTGTATCACTACCGATATGAGCTACAATAAGACGCTGACCTTTGCCTGATGGTGCTCGTAATCCTGTTGATAAGCCTTCTATGAATGCTTGACGAGGAGTTGTTACAGTCGTATCATGCCAAATTTTGGAAACTGTATGACCGGCATTAATCCAAGTTTCATCAAGATAATAAATTTTCCTTTTGGAAAGACGATAATCTCTAATAGAGCGCAAATATTTTCGTCGCCATGCTACTATTTCCTCTTTATCTATTAAAATTGATTTTCGGGATCGTTTCATGTAACGAAAATTTAACTTGTGCAAAACTTTTCTTAGCGTTTCGGCGCTCATTTGAGGAATCATATTGTTTTCCAGTAACTTGGTCCTAACTGTTTTGATCGTTGGGGGCTTATTTTCTAAAAAGAATATATGTACAGTCCTCCTGATTAAATTTAGTTGTGTTTCATCTAGATCTAGAGGTTTTCGTCCACGCTGGCGAGTTTTTGGCGCACTTAAAGTTGCTGTAGTTTTAACTTCACGCACAATCCGTTCCACTATCGAGGCTGACACCCCTGTTAAAAAGGAAGAGCGATCTACAGCGTCCGTTGTAGAATGTGTTTTTTTCAGTCCATCATACACTTTCCACACGATTTGTTTCTCAGCTTTTGAGAGAGGTTTGTGCCGATGAGATTTTGTGGTACCTGCGCCAACAGCTGCATCCATTTTTATTCTATAAAGACGAAAATATACTTTCATTAATGTTGCAAAGTTTTATTTATTATATGTTTTAACTTCTGTGTTTAACAGTGTAAATGAAATGTCAATTATAGTATTTTTATTATAAAGTATTGCTTTATTACCCAGGAAACTTAAACAAAAATTGAAAAGCAAAAATGAACAATATTTCTTATCTTAACTTAAATCAAGTGATAAAAGTTTTTAACAGTATCCGGGCCGCTTATAAGATTATTGGCTGAACCATGTTCCATACACTTTTCGAAATTTTCTTGATTTTAAAAATTAATTATTGATAATACAATAATTATTGACTTTTCGATTAAAAATCTAAGTTTTAATGGTTTTACTTCATTACAATATAATAATTAATTCTTGATTTTTTTATGACAAATCCAAGTCTTAATCGTTTTATTTTAAATCTTACAATGCGTTTAATGTGTTTACTTGTCATTTCATGATTTCATTTAAGACAAATACGACAAATCAATAGATTTAAATTTCACAGCTGTTTAATTTACTCACCTCGAAATAACGAAATATAGTTGTTAACAATAATAATATTCTAACAATAATAATAATCTAAAATAACAATAATAATCTACGAGTTTGCAGTGAAAACTTTCCGTTGTAATGTATCAAAATTCACTCACGTTCACTGTGCGCTACAGTACGCTACTGACACTTCTCAAATTTAACCATTATCAGCAGCTGCAAATGTATGTGTCACCGTCTTCAAATTATTGGCGGAGTATACACGCACAGGCTTCATAGTGTCAGCTCATTAACCCATTAATGCCCACCGTATTTTATATAATACGCGATACATTGTTACATATTTCGCCATCTACTAGTCAGAAAAAAAAGTATACATTAGTTGTTTTCCCAATTTAAGTTACAGAATAGATGTTGGAAGGTAACTGTTTATCATAAAATTAGAAATTTATGACCGCTTGGCGGTAAAGGGTGATTAGTTTTGCGCTAAGTTTTGTTAGGTTATATTATAGTACACCGATTGTATTTTAGGAGAATTTGTGGGACTTTTTCGATCTATTTTGAAAAATATTTTGTAGTGATCAACTCATAAGGCTACTAAATAACGAATAGTGATATAAATAGTATTGAAATTTATACCAGTAAGTATTTTGAAGGTCTTTGATTCTTGCGTATGATATATAATACGCTGGGCACTCGTGGCAACTAATCAATATTGTTTCTGTTTTAGAAAAAATGACGAAAAAATATGATCCGAATAATCCCAAAGATGCAGAGGAATTGTTAAAAATATATGAGAGTTTAGAAGATGACGATACTTTGGCTCAGGAAATTGACCAGTGTAACGAAGTTCAACTTACGTTGCATTATCCAAATGACGGAAATGATTCTGACAGAGATGATGCCGGAAGTGATGAGGAAGACCAGTTCAATTACACTTTTCAAAGTATTGGCCGAGGTACACTGTCTCAAAGCATGGATATTACAGCTGTTTCTCGAAAAAATACAGCAATTGAGAAAACAGTGCTGTCAAATACAACGGTGACTGAAACTCACGAATCAGGTAACAAAAGAAAAAGGGAGGTTGCAAAAACTTCACAAGATTCTGAAAACAGAAAAAAATCTATAAAAAGAATCGATCGTAAGTGGGAAGAAAAAAAACTGGAAAAGGGAGCCATAAATGATATTTTCAAAAACAATATGGAACCCCAAATAATAAATGAATGGAAACAACAAAATGTGAAGCCAATCGATGTATTTAAATTATTTTTTGATGAAAAATTCATGGACTACCTTTGTAAAGAAACGGTAAAGTACGCTTCACAAAAATCTTGTCCTTTCTCTTTGTCCGTTGATGATTTATATAAATACTTTGGCATCCTTATTCTCTCTGGATACCACCCATTGCCTTCTAGGAGAATGTATTGGGAATGTCGAGGGGACTCTCACTCACATCTAGTAAGTAACACTATGAGTCGAAACAGATTTGAACAGATTCATAGATTTTTACACTTTAACGATAATACGTTGTACCAACAAAACAATAAAGCATTCAAAATTCAACCTCTAATTGACCATCTAAATGAACGTTTTCATAATTACCTCCAGCCAGTGAACGGAAGTTTCTCAGTGGACGAAGCTATGGAGCCGTATTATGGACATCATTCAATGAAGCAGTTTATTCGAGGAAAACCCATCCGTTACGGATATAAATTCTGGTGCGTTGCGACCAGTAAAGGTTACCTTGCAAAATTTCATCCCTATACTGGAAGTGGAGATAAATTACAGGGTAACTCGTTAGGAAGTTCCGTAACCGAAAAGCTGTGTATAGGGTTTTTACCACAAGAATCTGTTATATATATTGATAATTTTTTTACATCTTTACCTTTACTGACAAGGTTGAGAGATCAAAAGATACACTGTATCGGAACAATTAGAAAAGACAGGATTGAAAGAGCCCCACTCAAAGAAATAAAAAAAGAAATTCGTGGAACTTCCCACGCTCTACATAGCAAAGAACACCAGCTCACTCTTGTTCGCTGGAATGACAATAATGAAGTTACTATGGCAACTAACATTTCAACTCCAGAAGTATTTACTATTGGAAACTGTAACAGATGGTCCAGAAAAGACAGAAAAATTATAGCGGTCCCTCAACCAAACGTTGTGCAAATGTATAACAAGGGAATGGGTGGTGTAGACTTATTCGATAAGCTACGAGGTTTATATAGGATTCGAATTCGATCTAAAAAATGGTATTGGGCGATATTTAGATTTTGCTTGAATGGGGCAATAGTCAACATGTGGCTTCTTTACCGCAACATTGAGGCAATTTCTTTATTAGAATTTTACAGGCGAATTGTGGAGGCCCTGCTGACAGCTCCAGATATTCCAACGCCGCGTGGAGTACGTCCAAAGTCTTCAAAAAATGTTGCTGACGAAATTCGTTTGGATAATGTGGGTCATTTGGTGGACAAAATTGAAAAACAACGAAGGTGCGGCAAATGTGGCAAGTGTACCAAATATCGATGCATTAAATGTAATGTAGGACTTCATCCCGAGCAATGTTTTGTCAAATATCACACGTTGTAAAAATTTTAAAATAAATAATGTTTTATGAAATATTGTGTCCTTCATTGCCCAGCGTATGATATATCATACGTTAAAAAAAAGAGAGTTACAAAGAAAAAAACCGTAAATTTTGCACATTACTATTAAAAATAACCTCTCCTTATTTCATTCTGAAGTTTTGATTTAATTTTGATAAAAATTTAATTTTGGGCATTAATGGGTTAACATGAAACACGAGCTGCTTGCGAAATAAAGGATTATTTTTCTCTTTAGGGTTTGCTGCCGACGGTAAGAACGATTCAGGACAAATGTTCGCAATGGAAAATGGGAAAATAAAAGGCATCTTAATACTATATTTTTAGTTTTGAGCAGTGTTAAATAAAATTAACTAAATTAAAAACAGTGTTTTGGTTGTTAGATAATGTAGTACAAAATGAAAAGATTTGTCGTTACATAATATTTGTAATAGAAACTCGTGATTAATACACTTATTGCGTAGCTATCAAACTAACTCAAGTTAGTTCAGAATTTTCCTTTCATAAAAAAAAAATAGGAGAAGCATTAAACTTTTTACTGTATTCTTACAAAAAGGGTTTTAATTCAAGTTTTATCTGAGAAAAAGTTTAATACTACTTTCAAATCGTTTATTAATTGACGAAAAGAACACAAAACAAACTTACAATCGAAATATACTGTTGTAGTCATTATATTTAAAGTGTGGACTTAAAAAAAATGAGTAGAATACGTTACTAAGGAAATTAATAGAGTACATTTGGAGTCTAATTATTCAAGTTTATGCTCCTACGGCAGATAAAGATGACGACGATATCGAACTGTTTTACCATGATTTGGAACAAGTCTTAAAATCAATGAAGAAACATCACACTGCAATAGTAATGGGCGACTTCAATGCCAAAGTTGGCCAGGGAAGAGTGGATGGATATGTGGGAGAATATGGTCTAGGAAATAGAAATGAACGTGGTGACCGTTTGATACAATTTTGCCAGAGGGAAGAATTTGTAATAGCTAATACACTTTTTAAGCTACCAAAAAGAAGATTGTATACATGGAAATCTCCCGGTGATACAACGAATAGAATAATCCGAAATCAAATAATTGACTTTGTCCTTATTAGACAAAGATTTCGTAATTCTATACTGTCTGCCAAAACTTACCCTGAAGCAGACATCGGTTCAGACCATAACAACATAGTAGTCACATTACGAACCAAATTAAAACTGGTTAAAAAACCCACACAAAGTAGAATTGATATTAAGAGATTAAGGGAACCACAAACAAAGGAACAAACTGTAAAAACTCTTACTGAAAATCTACATAATGCCCAAGAACTGAATAAAAGTAGCTATAACATTGATCAGAAATGGGAAAATATAAAAGTAGCAATAATTAAAACAGCAAATGACTGTTTTAATACTGAAGAAATACTACTATTATTGAATGAAAGAAAATCATTTAAAACAAAAAATCCAATTAAATATAATGAAACTGATCGATTAATATGAAAGAGAATAAAAGAAGCTAAGGAGAGAATGTTACATGAGCATTGCCAAGAACTAGAAGAAATTGAGAAAAAATATGACTTTCTTAACATGCATAAAAGAATTAGAGAATTAACAGGAATGAGAAAAACACTTCAAACTAGGCAACTAAGAGATGAAAGGGGTGCACTTATAACAGATATAAACCAAAAAATGCAGAGATGGACACAATATATAGCACAACTATTTGAAGACAAAGAGAGAACAGAAGCACCAAAAGAATTTAGGGATGATACTGGGCCTGACATTATGCGAGAAGAAATTAAATATGCAATGAAACAAGCTAAAGGGGGTAAATCTCCCGGGCCTGAGGAAGTTCCTATAGAATTACTTAAAATTGTGAATACTGAATCTATTGATCTTCTTTTGGATCTATTCATCCAATCATGGAATCAACATTCATACTGCTTCCCAAAAAAGCCAATGCAAAGGAGTGCAATGAACATTACACCATAGCCTTATTGAGTCATGTCTTGAAATTGTTTTTAAAAGTAATTCACAATAGAATACATAAGAAATTAGATGAAGGCATAAGTAATACACAAATGGGATTTAGGAAGGGACTGGGAACACGAGATGCACTGTTTGCAGTAAGTGTTCTTTCGCAGAGATGCTTAGATATTAATCAGGAAGTATATGCCTGTTTCATTGATTTTGAGAAGGCATTTGACAGAGTACAGCATAATCGACTGAAAGAAATTTTATTAAATAAAAACATAGACAGTAGAGACATTAGAATCATCTGTAACCTCTATTGGAATCAAACAGCAAAAGTTAAAGTTGAAAACGAACTGACCAAGGATATCCAGATTCGCCGTGGGGTCCGCCAAGGGTGTATTTTATCACCCTTGTTATTCAATTTATACAGTGAAGTCATCTCAGAATTAGCGCTTGCCGAGATCAGTGAGGGCCTTATAATAAACGGTGAGCCACTTAATAACATAAGATATGCTGACGACACCGTCCTTCTGGCAGGAACACTAGAAGAACTGCAACACCTTGCTGAACAACTAAATATATATTGCAACGATTATGGACTAAAAATAAATTTGAAGAAAACCAAGTTCATGGTATTTACAAAAGCACAAAACATCAAAGTTAAGCTAGTACTAGATAATACAGAAATTGAACAAATATCTTCGTACAAATACCTTGGAGCATGGATCACAGAAGATACTAAGCAGGCAAAAGAAATAAGATGCCGCATTGAAATTGCGCGGTCAACTTTTAATAGAATGAGAAAACTTTTTTGTAATCGCGATATCAATATATCGCAGTGGTGTACATTCACTTTTTTTTAACGTTAATTATATTATATTTTTCCAATATTATTGTTCGAAATAGGCCACAATACATTTATTTAAAAAGACTGCTTTCAAAAATATAAATGATAATTATATTTATTTTATTTGTTTATTATTATATATTTTTATAATCTTATATTATTTATTTTATTTTTTTTTTCTATCTTTAAAAACGGTCTCTGGAATAGAGATCGAAATGTCAGTGTATTAACCACGTAAATAGATATATTGTGGTTTATTTTCAACCTTATATGAATACAGATAATTACAGAATGCCTAAAACTACAGAATACAACAAACACAAAGCTATAGAAAAATAAATATATCTGTCATTTGTATTTTTGAAATCGGTCTCTTTATAGAGATCAGAACGTCCGTAAATTAAACATTTGAATAAAAATATTGTGGCTTATTCCCAATAATAATTCTAAAAATATAGAACGACAAGCAAAAGCCATAGAAAATAAATATTACTATCATTTGTATAATTGAAAACGGTCTCTGGATATAGAGATCGAAACGTCAGTAAATAAACATATGAATAAATATTTTGTGGCTCATTCCCTACATTCCGCTAAAAATACAGAATGCCACAAACAAAAAGTAGGTAATAAAAAACAAGTAATTTTGCAGAAAGCTTAGTGATGCCACCCGGCTGCTGCGGAAGTTACGCTAAATCGTCTTTTGACGCGACCCGTCCTTAAAGAGTTACACAATGAAATTTTTTTAAAACAAATGTTAAGACAGTTTCCACACCCCCCCAGAGGTATGTCTTGTGGCACGTTACTTTTTTTAAATGGGTGTTCGCCAAGAGTCATATTGTTCCATTAAATAAAATGAGCAAAACATTTAAACAGTATAAAACAAAACAAAATAAAATCCTATAAAACAAAATAAAATTCTATAAAAATAAAATAAAAATAATTTTTGATGTAACAAAACATTGTACTATTATATTTAAAAACAACCACTATACACACTTACTTGATGTTCTTACTAAACTATTAGAAAATATTATTCGCTGCCTAAATTTGAAGATGCAGTGCTGCTATCGCTATCATTCCATTTACATGGTGTAATTATAATTGGCTCTAGTAAAACTTCGATATAAGTGTCAAGTTCCCAGATACGATGTTTTTCTTTAATTATGTGGCCTATACATTAAGCCCATTTCTCTGGTGTTACATGGAGGATTGCTTGAATTAAAAGTCCCTTAACTTCGTTTAATTTGAACGTTTTGTTATTGCGTGCTACTTCTCCTTTGACTTGCTCCCAAATAAGTTCAATGGGATTAAGTTCGCAATTATAAGGTGGTAGACGCAGAACTTTGACGCCATAATTTTTTGTAGTTTCATCCACAGCATATGAAGGATATTCACTTTTATTTAACCGTGCAATGTCAAGTAGCTAAATTTTGAGCATTGATTCTTCGTATGCAATCCCCTTTTCTGTAATCCATTATTCGAATTCTCCCTTTCCGCCATGCCGTCGTCGGTACTTGTTTTAGTCTGCGGCTATGATATGGGGCATTGTCCATAACAACCACAGACTCAGGTTCCAATTTTAGTAAGATTCTTTTAAACCAGCGCTCAAATACTTCGGAAGTCATTTCTTCATCCTGTATCACTTCCTATATGGCTGATGATTAAACGCCCTCCCTTTTCTGATGGAGCTTTTAGTCCTGTAGACCAGCCTTCTATAAATACTTCGCGTTTACTTTTGATATTTAAATCTTGCCAAACTTTTCTGTAGTATCTTACAGTATCTCAGCCACGTTATGAGAGGGGATAAATATGTGTTGCTACAAACCATAACGCAGAGAAAAATATAGGAAAAACGAAGTACTGGAAGAAGACGCATCTCCTGGCTCAACAATCTGAGAAAGTGGTATAATTGCAGTTCCGTCGACTTGTTCAGAGCTGCAATCTCAAAAGTAAAAATAGCTGTGATGATTACCAACCTCCTTAGAGGAGATGGTACCTAAAGAAGAAGAAGAAACTTTTCTAACTGTATGACCTTCGTTAATCCAGGTTTCATCCAAATGATATATTTTGCGCCCAGTGCTGCGAATTTTGCGTATTTCTTCTAAATATGTTTTTCTCCATACACTTACATACTACTTTTTCTGTTGCGTTTTACATATCGAAAATTCATTTCGCGCATGGTCCTGATTAAGACTCTACGAGATATCTTGGGTAAGGAGTCATTGAGCTCTTGATAATTTTTTTTCTGTGTTGGAATTCCACTCCAAAAATAAAATGAATGAATTTTTCGACGTATAATATTCCTTGTCTCGTCATCCAAAAGAATGCTTTTCCCACCTCTAGGTTTACCTTTTTCTTGCTTTTGATTTTCCGATGTATTTGTAATTACACGATAAATACTGCTAACGGATACTTTTGTTAAACTGCTACAAATGTTGACCGCTTGGCTAACATTTAATGCCATTTTTCTGCCGACAATTCCTGAAATTGAGAAAACGGGTAGTTTTCGAGGGCCGCTGTGTACATTTAAATTTGAGGATTTTCGGCTTTTAAACTATGAAATCACTCTTCTAAATAGTGGAATTTAAGTTTACAAATATGAAGAAACAGCGGAATAAATGGTTGACTCAGAATGTAATATTAAACTTAATAAAACAAAACAAAAATAAAAACGGGTAGATAGAAAAGTTTAAATAAGCTTAAGCACTTATCAGAACAAGATTTAAATATGCCAAGAATGACGGCGAGGAGCCAAAGGAAGTAGAGAAAATGTACCAAAAGCATGATATATTTAAAATATCTACAAAAAAGTTAAGGAAATCAAGGGAAACCGCAAAATCCTTAACCATATACAAAGCAAATAAATCATAGTCAATCACAGTCATACTAACTTATAAAATAAAAGAGCTATGAACAAACTATATTTCTGTTATTTTTAAAAACAGAGGTCCCCCTTTACGTAACGAACATCAGACAGAAAAGGCAAAGATAAAGTCAAGTAAAATGTAGTCAGAAATAGAGAGGATTCTAAGGAGATTAAAAAATGGCAAAGCGGCTGGGCCAGACGACATTTACCCAGAATTTCTAAAACTCATAAACGAAGAAATCTTAGCCAAACATTTTACTCTATTTAAATAAGATGTACACCTGAAAATTGACTCGCAAGCAAGCAATTTAATTAAATCCAGCCTGTGAGACATACTCACCACTAAAAATTACGTTCGGGTGTAACAATTTCTTGGAGCGAGGTGTATTAACTCGAGTAAAAACAGGAGTCACTTCACCGCGTTTCAATACTCCAGACCATCCCTTTCCCCCTATCTGATGTCAGCCTATCAGCCAGATGCTCTTCATGTTGAGGTCTAGGGTAATAGAACCCCAACATGGTTTTCTAACCGAATTCAAGACTCAGGACAGCGCATTGTCGCTATATTCCTATTATCTTAATGTGGCTTATCCACGAACTAAAAATTGCTTACTTGGGCTTCAAGTCTTCGCTCTGAGCCAGGCTCAGTTCGGTGCCTTGGTGCTCAAGGAGTTGGGCCCTACGCGTCCGGGTTTTAGGGGGTTTTGTTAATTTTTTTGTTGGCTTGCGCTGGTTTTTGTTTTTTTGGTGGCCAAGGCCGTTTTTTGTGTATTTTTTTTTGGTTTATTTTTTTGTAGGTTGCCCTGAAACAAAAATCAAAATTAGGTAAATATCTATATTATGATATTGAAAAATATATGTACAAAAAAAACAATATAATAATATAGAGCTTGTCCCTATTAAGTCAACCGGGCCCAGGTTGTATTTGGTGTATTTGAGTTCTTCTGGTTGTTGATACCTCTTTTTGAAAAGTACAGCCCGTGTCTTATCGGACTTTATAGCAATTTTCCATTTTAAACTCCATTCTTCTATGTCGTCTAGCGCTGTTTGTAGTTTGCTTACCGCTATTACTACATTTCTGTGTTTAACCGCTATCGCTGTGTCATCGGCATAGAGGCTTAATAGTGTCCATGGTGTTTTAGGTATGTGCTGTGACAGTAGAGTGACATAGAGGTGACAGTACTGCTCCCTGTGGCACTCCAGCCTCCAGGTTCCTGAGTTCTGATAGGACTTGCCTCATCCGGACTCTGAAATTACGATTGCTCAAGTACGAAGAGATCAACATTGTCATTGCTTCTCTATACCTGTATCTTCTTATTTTTTAGATCAGTCCTTATATGCCAGACTTTGTCGATAGCCTTGCTTACATCTAGGAAGGCAGCTCCTGTAAATTGTTTATCATTAAATCCAGCTGTTAAATTAAATCCATCCCGACTAGAAGGGGGAAGTGACTAGTCAACACTTAGCTATGGAAAAGAATAAGCCGGTCGCGGATCAACATGCCAAGACCAGATAATTAACTGCCACTAGATTAACACTTTTGCAGAAGCGGTTGGTGTTCAGTCAACAACCTAGGACCAGTGAAGTTGTTATCAGATCAACACTTTGATCTAACTTCTGATAGTTGAAGGCTCGGTGAAGTTCCTACCAGATCATCACTCTACCGGAACTCGATTTTCTTCAGCGTCGTTCGCTGTCTTATACGCTTGTCGGCCTTCCAGCTCCTGTAAGGCGCATCGATGGAAGTTGAATTTAGTAAAGCAGTAAAAGTGTGTGTACAAAGCATTGGCAAGACGTGGAGATGGCTGGCAATGCACATTGTTACAAGGTACTTTGCCATATTTTGGTTTATTTCCAAACACCTTTAGGATGTTTCCTTGCACAACTTCGTAAATTCTTCCTTTAAATTATTTACATTTTTACTAGTCATAGGTCATTAGTAAAGCTCGGATTTATAGGCAACAAAAATTGAAGAAAAAGGCGCCTATATAGGCAAAGATTTTTATTAAAAAAGGCAGGAATATTAACATTTAGGCAAAATATAGGCAATAAAGGAATATAACTTATTATTTATTGTACAAAGTAAATTAACGTAATATTAACTTAAGGCAAGTATATTTACACATCATAATCATAACATTAGTATAAATAAACTAGTAACTAAATAACTGTTAATTAATAATTAAACATTGTAACCACTTAAAATTTTATCATTAATAGAAACAACTAAATGTTTTTCAATATTTTCGGTCTTAAAACTATGTCTTCGATCACTTAAAATTAATTTGTACATTGAAAACGAACGTTCGACATCGACAGATGTAATTGGAGCATATTTCAGAGCGGATAATAAATCTGGCATAATTTGAAATTCCTCGGAAAATGTCCCATTCAAAACTTTAGCAACATTAGATAAAAACGAAAAACCTTCATTCTTGTCGAAACCATATTTCATTTTTTTAAAAATTAATTGACCGTTACTTCCAGGTGCCGATTTAATTTTCGTCTTTAAATTATCTATTAATTTTACTGACTCACATAAATTTATCTCTTGTTTTTCTAATAAGGTAATTGTGGTAACTATTAATTTATAATTGTCATTGATATAACCGAGTTCCTGTTTCAATTTGGGATTTTTTAATATTTTTTTTGCTTCTCGAATGGCTTCGGAAATATCATCATCAAATTCTGACATAACTAATTCTATTTCATTGCAGTGTTCAAAGTAAAAAAAGACTGCTTCGAGCCAGGTTCCCCACCTTGTAATTACTGGTTTAGGTGGCAAAGGGACACCGGGAAGTCTTTCTTTATATATTTGCACCCTCAACGGAGCCTTTACAAAAACTTTTTTCATAAAATTTATAAAATTATTTACCAACGGAAACAGATTTCTTATTTCTTCAGCAATTCTATTTACCCCGTGGGCTACACAAGTGCAATGAATTAAATTAGGATAAAAAATTTTTAAATTAACAGCAGCTTTTAACATATATGCCGCAGCATCTGAAAGCATTAAAACTATTTTATTCACTGGTATAGCGTTGGGTAAAAAGAGGTTTGTTAAACTATCTTGTATAAATCGACTTATTGTTAAATTGTTTGTTTTTTCCAATTCTTTAACGGCAACTAAATAAGGTTTTCTCGCAAAGTTTTCGTTCAAAATTCCAATCATTAAATTAGCTATATACCTGCCGCATACATCTGTCGTTTCATCCACGATAATATACAAAAAATTGCCCTCCAACTCGTGCTTAATTTTTGAAATACATTCCACATAACATTTTTCCACAGTATGTTTTCTCAATGTACTCTCGTCCGGTAAGGATTTATTAAGATATTTTTCAAAAAAGCGTTTAAAACTAGGGTTATTAACTTTATATAGAGGAATGTTGGATGCAATCATCATCTGGCATAAATCAAATTTAAATGCGTCTTCCTCCTTTTTTTTTGAACTGCTTAAACTATCCCGCAGAGATGTTTGGGCTAACTTAGAGGAATTTAATTTTTCCAAATTACGTTTATGAAGTGGGGTTCCACAATGCTGGTCAATAAAGTACTTTTTTCTACTTGAAATCTGAGAATTAAAAAAAAATAATTAGAATTCTAAAACCGCTTTAGAATTTAGTTATGTTGTGGGACGAGAAAAAAAGAAAAAAAAATAAAACTTACCGATTTGCCGCATGGTTTACAAAATGCTCCATCTCCTTCTAGAGAAAGTTCCGAATAAGGTGCGATCCATAGCCTTAATTTAGATGTCATCTTTTCACACAACTGTCTTGAACGTTTTAAAACGTGTTCTTTGCTTTTCGGTATACGCAACAAAACTAAACTAGGATATAGCAATTTGCTAATTTGTGAGTAAACTCTGATACAGTAACCGACTGTACAACTGATAATAAACTAATAAAGCTTAGGGATTTCCAAATAGTTAACCCTCAAGTCTCGATCAGGTACATTTTCCTAGAAATCTATTATATAAACAAACCATTGATATTTTATTATTGACCCAAAATTTTATTATAGAATGGTTTAGTAATAGAATAATATCATGGGTAGTACCATGAAATTTTAAAAAAGGCACAAATAGGCGGAATTTACGAAAAAAGGCAAAAAGTGCAAAAAACACTTATAATAGGCAAAATAGGCAAAAAAAGGCATTTTGCCTATAATCCGAGCTTTAGTCATTAGCATACACAACACGTTGCGACGTCAACCTAATATTTGTAACTTTTGTTGAAATAGCTCTTATTGTTCTTATTATAGCTATGTATAAATACTTGTAATATGCTGGAGAAATATTTTTAAGTGCCATGAATTTTCTGTATTTGATCCTATGATTTCTGTCAACTAATTAAAATAAAAATCCAGTCATGCCATAAAATTAAAACACTTTTATGGATTTCTCTTTAATTATACATTTTTAGTTTTTTTTCCAATTTGTGGTATCGTTTTTTATTAATCAGTCAACATTTTATGCAACTTTCGATCCAATTTGGCGTTTAATTACACAAAGTTCGGAAAATAACAGTCGCTCGCGATTTCTTTTCTGGTTAATAACGAAACGTGGTAATAAAACTTTTGTTGAAAAAAGCCGTAAACTTTAATTAATTTTACAAGCCAAGTAGTGCGAAATATAAATTACATCTTTTTATGGCCCCTCCGGAACACCCATTACCTTTTATCGTTAATTCTAAGAGCGAAAATTAAGGAAATCGATCACTAATTTTATTGAAGGCAGTGTATAATTTTTCGCCCGGCGTAGGACGGTTAAGGTTTATCAAAAGAGTGCTTTTTTCCCTAATGTAAAAATATTTTATAGTTCAATTTTCTCTCTTCTTGATTCACAAATATTAAAAATTAAAAAGTGGCAAGATTAATAAAAAAATATTACGAACAACACCAGATATGTAAGAATTATATTATAATCAGTGATATCCCAGTGATATTATATTTTCTACTGATTCAATCTATTGGTCTTCTTCTTCTTTTTCTTAGCCTTCTGTCGTCCATGTTTGGACATACTCCCAACTCCTTTCATCGGTCTCTATCCTGAGCAACATATTTCCAATTTTTTCCGGCTTGGTCGCTCAGCAAACTACTTTGGTCTGCCTTGCAACCACTCGAGCGTGGAGGACCGACAAACGTGTCTCCGACTATACTCCTAGAGTTAATATTGTATTTCCAGTTAGGGGCTGGTTCAGAATCTCCAAAATTGACTTTATTAGGTATAAGTGAAATAAAATAAATAAACAGTACTATAAGTGTATTGAAAACTAACAAATATCAAGAATGTATGTTAAAGTTTTACTCTCTCGTAATTTTTTTATACTACCTTCCTTTTGTCTTTAAATCATTAAACATCTTACAAACAAAAAAAGGGTTACAATACAAATGGATATGAATTCATATTTATCAGAGAAATGTGCACATACTTATTCGGCCTTACAATAAAGTTATTTACCTTATATACCTTACAATAAAGTTGCACAGTAATTGAGACCCCATAAAAGATGCTTCTGACGGTAACTGGTAGCAGGAACACTTTTATCACTATACTTTCCTTTCGTTGCACCTATGACTCCATCAAGTTCACGTTCTTAAGATCGTTTTATAATATAATTGTTAAAAACTTAAACAAAAATGGCTAATAGCGAAGACACAACGCCATATATATTTAATCTATGACACCGCCAACTTCTCTCCTTGCTGGTTGTCATTTTTCAGTTTTTGAACACTGCCACTAGGTGGATAAGTCCCCTTTCACAATAAATTTATTTTAAAGTGAATATATAAGTTTACAATTATCTGAGAGTGATTTCCTGCATTTATGTGTTTTTTATTTGATATTACATATTATATTATTTTATTTATTAACATGTGCGACCTAAAGGCATTCAACGCCCTCTCATGACGAGAACGCTTTCTAAGTGTAACAAATTGGAACTTATGTCATAAAAAATGTGACATTGGGAACGCACAAAAATGGAGCTAGAGGTTCAAAATTTTAATTTCTTATATAATTTAAATTCAAGGAACTTTTCCCAACACGGCTATTCTTTTAATGTCATCAACCCATCTCATCTGTAGTCTTCCTCTTTATCGTTTACTTTCGTATCTAATTTCATATTCCAATCTAATCTCACAATCTATTGGTACTCTCTATTAATATAATGGGTACGTACACTACACATATAGTTTTTGTTGTTCTGTGACGATTTATAATATATATATATATATATATATATATATATATATATATATATATATATATATATATATATATATAGTGAATTTAGTAATTATTTTTTTGCGAACTTAATTACTTATTGACTGACTAAAAGTGGCTGGAAATTACAATATAACTAAGCACACGTACTCATAGCCAATATTAATAGTAAACAAACTAAATAGTAAATAAAATAGAACTTTGCGAATTACCGACACTTAATATTTATTTATCTGCATCATATAATAAATAGTTAGGGTCAGTTATAACAACTAAAATATATTTTTTAAATATATACTACCCAAAATTTGATGGGTTTAGTATACACTTCCACTATTTAGAATAATTCTTTTTTTTTTTCAGAGATAGAAGTCTTCAATAGCAGTATACTTGAGATATTAATACTGAGAAGTAGGAATTGTTGTGTTGTAGGTTTCCGAAAATGAATCTGTCAAAATATACCAGAGCTAAGCAAATGGAGTATAACATTTTTTTTAGTTTGTTTTTCTTAGCTTATTCTGCTTCTTCTTTTAATGGCGCTTCAACAATTTATGGGTATTGATATGCTTAACAGCATTCTTTCATTCTGTCCTGTTGGATACTTTTCTTCGCCCCTACCTGATGTTCACCATTTTAAGATCTTCCTTTACATCGTCTATCTACCTGTTACTGAGCCTTTCTCTTGTCCTATTTGCTTAAGGTTTATTGTAAACACCTTCCGCTACAGGCCATTTAGATGCGAAAATATGGAGTTGATTCCAGTTTACTCCACTTAGCCTCTTCTACTCAATTCCGACTCTCACCTTCACCTTCCTGTTAAACTGAGCAACCTGACTGGAGGTCTTGTATCCAACCCAGGTGGATGATTGGGTCGGCAACTGGCAAGAACCGGTGAACTGGTCTTCCAAGTTGTGGTTGGGCAGTGGGTTATTAACCCCCTCCTGTAAAAATTCTTCTGTTACGGAAACTTCAAAACAATCATCCGGACGGATTTCAAGGTCAAGGAGAAGGACATATTTGATGAGGAACTGGAAAGCTCTTATAGAGAATGTCAGAACAGTGACATAAAAATTATTATTGGTTATATTAACGCTATATTCTAACGATATGGAGCAGAATATACCTATATACCAGAAAAAAGTTAACACAGTTGAAATGGACTACCTGAGAAGAGCTTGCCGTATGTCAAGAGTAGAACATATACCTAATTCTGAAATTAGAAGAAAAACAGATAGAGTACATACAACTTCTGAAAGAATAGAAATTAAGACAGTAAATATGGACACGTACAGAGAATGGACGACAACAGACGGCAGAAGCTGTAAGATGCAACGATCAGAAAAATTTTCGGCTAAAGAGAAACAGTGACAAGGCAAGCTAGAGGAAGACCAAAACTTAAGTATCAGGAAAACATATTCACTTCCAATTTCAGTTGTGTTTCAGAGAGCAGAAGCAGGAAGAACTTGCAGAAACCGTAGTACGGAAATTAAGATCGCGATATGCTTCAGTGGTTCCAACCATATTCCACTTTCTGGGCATAGGACAAAAGCTAAGTCTTTTACAACTGAGCTTAGAATTGAGAATTTTAAGGCATCTGAGAGTTGGCTGCACAAGTGGAAGCTACGGCACAAGATCAACTACGGGTAGATCAGAAGATAGGCTCGCGATGTTAACAAAAACGTAACGAATGATAGGCTAGAAAACGTATGATCTGGAGTGAACGCACGATATGCGTCAGATGACGTTTTCAATACTGATGAGACTGGATTGATTTTTAAAATGACACCAAAGAGAACTTAAAAATATAAATCGGAAAAGTGCGTTGGTGAAAAGGTCTCTACGGTTGTAGTAGTCGCTAGCATGACAGGTTTAATGAAGAAAAAATTTTTAGTGATAGTGAAGTCAAACAACCACGTTGTTTCTTACATTAAAAATCTCCTCGCGACCTACAAATAAAATAATAGTGCGTGGATTATTTTGAAAATTTTTGAAGTAGTAAATGAGATATAGAGCATTAAGGGAAAAAATGTTTCTGCTTGTAGACAATTGTCTTGCTCCTCTTGTGCTGTGCTACCTTCAAAACATTGAACTTTGTGTCCTGCCAGTAAACACAATAAGTGTATTTACATTAAGTATCATCAAGATACTTATGCCATTATAGATTATAGAGGCTCGTAATGGAATCGGATAAAAACAATGGTGATTTCAAAGTAAACATTCTTAAAGCCATTCTAATGATTAGTAAATCCTGGGTCGAGGTGACGAGCAATACGATAAAATATTCCTTCAAACACGCAGGATGGCTGGGAAATCAAGGGTTGACTGAGAATGAAGATGACCTGCCTTAGCTGTTTGAACTTCCCATCACCTACGGACCGGAAGAACTAACAGATTTCGAAGAAGTTAATAAAAGTGTAGCTACAACATCTGGGCTTTCTGATGAGGACAGAGCAAAAATCAGCTCCGACCCCTTAGCAGGCATTGGATACGGCAAAAGTATTTCATCAACTAGGAAGACGATATAAGTGGTGTGGAAGATGCTATGCGTCTTTAGGACAAGGTCAGGTCAGTTCTGTGAAAAGTTAAAAGGAAACAGACCAAGGTGACAGACTTTTTCGTTAATGTAGAGTATAAGGATATAAACTTTTTTTTTTCATACTATGATGAAAATATTTCACAGTACCATATTATAGCCTATTTCATAAGTTTGGAAAACCATTTAAAAGCACGAAAGGTCTCCTACTGGGCTGTTGGGCTCCACCTACACTCTTTAAAATATTTTTTCAATACGCCCTAAAGCCATGGAAAAGGAAATGTGAGGGAATGGTAGTACCCATAAGTGTACCCATCTGTGTACTTTCAGTTTCGCCGACCATCAGGTCATAATAGCACAAGACGAGGAAGATTTAATTTATATGGTTCGAAAACTAAAAGAAGACTATAATATAAATGGTCTGGAAATAAACATTTACAAAACAGAATGTCTGATCACAATACAAGAACCAACAAGAAACCTGGAAGTGGATGACAGGCGTGAAATAAAGGGGACCGATAAATTTAATTACCTGGGATTTAATATAATAAATAAAAATACTACAAAAGAAGAAATTAAAAAACGAGTGGGTCAAACCAGAAACTCTATAAGACAACTGAATCCAATCCTATGGGACAGACATATAACAAAAAATAATAAAAAAACTTCATAACACGATGATTCGCAGCATTCCAACATATGGAGCAGAAAATTGGGTCTTCTAAAGACGAAATCAAAAGACGAATGGAGATAAAGAAAGACACCTTAAATTACATTGAAGAAAAAAGATTAACGTGGTACGGACATGTCAGACGAACAGACCCAAACCGATGGATAGCAAAAATAACAGGGTGGAGCTCCATAGGGAAACGCAAAAGGGGCAGACCAAGAAGATCTTTCAGAGATGAGGTAGATGAAGCCATGGAAAGAAGAGGAGTGGAAGATGGAGAATGGGAGGACAAAGAAGAATGGAGAAAATGATTGAGAAAAGGAAGACAGCGATGGCTGTAGGAACCCTTTTCATATATATATATAGATATGTATATATATATATATATATATATATATATATATATATATATATATATATAATACAAAAGAGCCACAAACCAAAATTACAGTTTTTACAGGAGAGCTATGCAAAGTTTTGGCCTTTATTTTTTGTTAATTTTTCTTTTATTTTATATCATTTATATGCAAGTTTAGTATTGTTAAAAAGGTAAATTTAAATTGTATTTGATATTGTATTCAGATACAACGTAAGTATTTTCCTGAAAGAGAAATTACAAGATGTGTTTTTTTTGTATAAAAAATATTTGTGATATCAATATAAGTATTGAAAATAAAAGGACACATACCAAAGAAATAAAGATTTTAATCAATGTTTTTGTCATTACTTTATGGAGATTTTAGTACAATTATTACAAAAAAAAAGATGACAATGTCAGGATACCAAAAAAAAAAACAAAAGTTAGTTATAAAGCTAAGTCTTGGTTTCGGAAACAAAATAAAAGTATTTATCTTAAATTACAACTATGTAGTTACTCTCAAGTTACATAGATAGGTAGTGATAACTTATTCAAGGCACTTCAAAAATGACCTATTATTTTTACACGGTAAAATTATTATTTATAACTAGCTAATAAAAACACTGTCACATTTTGGTCATAATTTGTACTTATTGAGTATTAGTTGCATAAACAACTAGAAATATTAAGAAATCGCGATAAAAATGAATCAACCGTTTATAAGAATCTGTATAACTCTATACTTGAACATCCGTCTTAAAAATTGGAAAAGAATCTGTCGGGATCCTCAACACTGTCGTCTGATTTCTTGAATTTTCTCAGGTTTATTAGTACTGGTTTTACAGCCAACCATGTCGAGGATTCTATGCACTTTTCTACTCATTCTGCAACAAATAAATTGTTGATGTACAATTAACAATATCAGATTTCTCTTTTTATTATAATTATTTACTTTACTTAAAAGTAAAAGTAATTTATTTCCCTATACAGCTGTGATGTGATCGTTATAATATTTTCTTTTTCGAGATAAGAATGTGATTACTTTTCACTATGGTATTACGAAGCCTAAACAAAATTAAAATAAAAGACAATCAGTCCCATTAATAATGACTTGATATCCACGGGAAGCGGCTCAAAAAGGATATTTTGTTTACGTACGATAAATTCAAGTACCTAAATAATTGCTTGTTACTTACATTATGAACTAATTTGCGGAGTAGCAAAATACATATTCATATCATACAATGTCCAAAACAAAATACGATACAGGGTATTTTTTACGCTCTCAATTAAAATTGGAAATAAACACGTTGTGTTATATGATATTCAAACTTATGAATTATATTAAAATAAGATGTTAGACTATCACAATGAATACAATATACAAGTAAATGAAAAAAACTGCATTTTACTTTATAATAACATTGTACTGTCATAAAAAATGCAAAAGAGTCGTACCTATCACAGTATATGGCCCTTTTTAATTTAACTGATATAACAGCTCCGAGAATATCATAAGCAAAATGAACCTATTCCGTAATACATCCTTTTTGATTAAGAAACAAAATATATATATATATATATATATATATATATATATATATATATATATATATATATATATTATATATATATATATATATATATATATATATATATATATATATATATATATATATATGCCAATATTTTGTATTAAATGGCCGTATTTCATTACACATCCCTTTTGTTTAAGAAATAATAATATACTTACGTGAATCTTCTGTGCAAAACGGACGTACTTCGGAATGTGGCACTTTTGTTTATAAAAACGATAACAACGACTAGGGATTTTTGAAATGTGGCTGTTTAACACAAAAAAAACGTGCGATCACTTCGACTGTCAGGACGCAACTAACAAACTGGCGGTTTGTCCATATTTGTTCTCTCAAATATAAAAATGCAAAATGGCGCTAGTGTCATTTCAATATTAAACAACGTAAAATATGTAGAGGTTTCAGTGGTATATTAAAATATGACTGCGTAACGTTAGATTTTTTGAATAAACGCTATTTTCGATTTTTTTGAGTTGTGGCCCTTTTGTATTGAAGTAGCGATATATATATATATATATATATATATATATATATATATATATATATATATATATATATATATATATATATATATATATATATATATATATATATATATATATGCTGTCACTATTTTTCCGGGTTTGACTCCGCGTTGTAACCGCTTACAACCGCTTAAATATTGGGGAAATCTACAAGAACAACTCTAATGTGTATCAATTGTTTCGAAGAACGTTTTCGCCAAAGAGAATTAATTTGGCTTCTTCAGGGCTGAAAGAGAATAAGTTATAATTAGCTACCATATATTATCTAACAAAAAAAACATTTATCCTACCGTAAATTTTAGAAATGTCGAGTTAGGATGTTAAAAAACTTAGCTAGTAACAAGATAGTGGTGTTTTTTGTTACTATGTGCAAAAAAGTTTTTTGTTAATGTTGGAAATGTATGGTAGCTTTGAACTTAAAACGCAAAGGTTTACCCAAGATTAATCGAAAAACCCAATGTAACTAGATTTAAAAGGAAGTAATTCTTTGAATTGTCGGCAATAACTAAATTTTTGATTGTTCTAAAGTTTGAATGTGAGGTTCTGTTTTCTCAGAACGCAAGCGCTGACAATTACAAGTAGTACTTTTGATAATTTATGTCGTTAAGGTTCATTGGTAAAACCGATGAAGTTAGATCCCAGTTTGGGGAGATATTATTTTAGAATTTTCTTAATTGAAATTCTTTTTAATTTGTATATTGTTCATGTACTATTATAATATCTTATTGAGATGTATCTAAGCAAAGCAAGATAATGTTATCTTTTTTAGTTAATGAAAATTATTATTATAGTAGGTTAGTTGTTAATAGATATATCAGTCAAGTTAGTTATCTGTGATGTTGTATTGTTCTTGGTATCTGATTTAAGTAAGAAGTGGTATATATATATCGCTTAGATTCTTAATGTCGCTCTTAACATTGATGGAAAAATCGTTAAGGCAAATATAAGACATTTCAATAAACTCTCTTTTATATTTATTGTTCTCACGGTGGAGAATTGTAGTGTTCGTACAGTCCATGAGATGACCAGTGGAATGGACATGTTTGGCTAATGCACAGCGATTAGGGTGAAGTCGAGAATCACTTTTGTGTAGTGTAATACGTGATTTCAATAATTGATATGTTTGGCCGATGTAGGAATTGCTGCAAGAGAGGCATGGAATGTTGTAGACAATATTACTAAGCCTATCTATGGGAGTCTTATCTTTTATCTTTGAATAAAGATTGTTAATTGTTAGGGCTGATCAACAAGCCACATTAAGTTTAATGTTATTCTTCCCTTATTATTTCCAAAGCTATTTTCAATACTTTTCAGAATCCTTGTTAACCCCGGAGTGATATCTCTGAAATAGGGAATAAAAATATTTATTGATAGGAGTATCCGAGACTTGGTTCCCACTTAAGACATCAGGATCAGCATTGTTAGTCACCATGGAAGGTGAAGTATCTTCGTTATGGATAGTGTTAAACAGAATCTTATTTACTAATGGTGTTGGATAAGAGTTTGAAATAAACAGTTTCTGTAGGATTTGTAGGTTTTTTGTATGAAATAAAGGATCTGATAGTTTTATTACTCTATTTTTCATCTGTTTGATTAAGTCAACTTTCGTAGGTAAAATATATTATTTTATGTATAAAAATGGTATATACGGAAAACTGAGTTTAGATTATTACCAATTACAATTAATTATTGCAACTTAAATAATAGAACCTAAATATTCTAACTGTAAACAAATTTTTCATTTACAAATCTCTTCAAAATCAACAGCAGTTACATAGCGTGAGCCAGTGACTTCATAATTCTATTGGAAGTGTTAACGCTTCAATCGCACCTCCCTTTGATCTTCAATCCGACAAAGTTGTGAAACTTTCGCTATTATTCCCACTTATGGTGCTTCTTGAGGTAACTTTCCGCAGAATTTCAAGTCGATAATGCCCTTTTTTATTTGTTTGCACAGCGAGGGTGTCTATGGCATAAATTTCCGAAAATACAAAATCAGCAGGTCATTCCGACCTTTCCAAGTTGGATTTCGGGCGATTTGTTTCAAGTTAGGTAGCGGTAGAAGCAACAAAGTGTAACATTGATAGAGTGATAAATAACTTTTAGTTTGTGGATTCGACAGACAGTTATATATTTTTTAATTAAATGCTAAAAATTAGCTACTGCATTTTGGCAAAATCTATTCATTAATTTGTTTCGCTATCTACGTTTCTGTCCGAAGTAAACTGTTACATAAACAGAATATTTACGGGTGGATAGTATACAGAGTTGAATTGAAAATTCAGCCAGAATAAGACGTTTAACTATACTCCAAATGAAGTTTTTAATTTTTGAGATGTTCGACTACTTTCCTTAGATATTTTAACACTTATTTAAAAATATAAATATTTAGTATCAGTATATTTTTCTGAGGTTATTTTCCTTTGACATTTTCAAATATTTACTAATTTTATGGGAATTAACAACAGTTTTAGTTTAAAATATGTTCATTTTGACGTTTCGATTGCAGCTTCGAGAAATTTCTAGGACAAAGTGATAAAACATATATTCATAAGTGATAAAGTTCATATCGACCGCTGCATAGAAGAACGTTGTAACTAACATTTTTGTCGATTTTGAGTTACAGTGTTCTTCTTGGATAACTTTTTAGGCTCCATCTGCCAACATGGTCGGTGTGGCTATAACTGCAATAATAAGAAAGATTCCGAATAGAATAATACCGTAAATATAAAAAAAAATAATTATTTGTAGAATAACAGAGTAACTACAGATACGACGTTGAACCAAATCAAATTTTCTTCGAAAAATACTGTATCGCACCATAGTGTATCAAAATAATTCTCATATTTCAAAAACTACACCGTAACTGTTGTTACAATTTTATTCGCCGCATTGGCTGCTAAGTTCCGATAATTACGCAGGTAGGTACTACACGTCGTGTGTCAATATTTCGCGGCTTTATTGTGAGATTAGTAGGAGGAAATAAACAAGATAGATCTTGATTGTTTCCCGGTCCCGGTGTTTAGTTTGCAGTTAAATAGTACACAGTGCAGGTGTTATTTTTTAAAAATCATGAGCAGACATCAACCTAGTTCTCGACTGATATAGTTGGCGTTGCAACAAACAAGTTAGTATTTTATAATTTTAAAATAAATAACGATAACAAGGTTAATTTTTAGAAGGTCCCGTAAAAGAACATAATGGTACTAAAGACGTGGAACTTGGACAAGCAAGTTGATTTTCATTTGTAAATACAGGTAAAGAATTTGTTCTGATATAAAGTAGTTTAAGTTAGGTCTACATTAAATATTCTTTTTATTGTTCTGATCTTATTTTTAGGAGATGAATTAATAACTTAAAAAAACATTAGAGAACCAAAATGAAATATTTGATGATTTTGAGCAAAATGAAATTGAAGAAGCTTTTTCTCCCGACGTTTTGGTGTATAATCCTTCATCATCTGGTAAATTTATTGTTTTATTAGTCATAAGGTTTATAATTATTTTAATTATTTGCAGAACCATCAGAAAGTTCTACTCTACATCAGAAACATTCCGGTTTGGGTAATTACCTCCAGCGAAACAATAAATTAAAATCGCTATTTATAGTCAGTTCAATTGTAAACAACATACTAGGGCAAGTGGTAAGTATTAGCTTAAAAAGTATATGACGGGGACGAAAACGTAAAGCTAATAGAAGGAATGGAAAGATGTAATTCGTAACAAAAACATAGGAGAACAATTTATAAATAAAAAAGGTAAAGTTGTAAAACAACGACAACTTAAAGATGGTTGTATGGACAAACCAGAGGAAGGAAGGGAGCTAAAGAAATAATTAGCAGTGTTTATAATTTCATTGCAAGTAATGTTTTAAAAGGATATACAAATTTTTTATTTTATAGTGATACTTGCGGAGGACAAAATAGAAACAGAATAATATTTGCGATGTATTCTTTTGCAGTGGAAAAATTTTCTATAAACATAACGCACAATTATTTTGAGGTAGGTCATTTCCAAAATGAGGGAGATTCCATAGAGCGACGTAAAAAGAACCAAACAGTTTTTATTCCCGAACAATGGATAAGCTTAGTAAGATTTGTACAAAGAACTTGTAACGATAAGAGTACTTTATCGTTACTGAAAACTCTAAAACAACTTAATTCTGCCTGTAAGGTATGCAACCAACTATACATAATGGTATTATCAATTGTTTATCAGTTTGGTCAAACTGCTTACCTACCGCTTCCGTTTACCTTGGAGCCGACGGAAGCGAACGATTTTTAAAGTATAAGAACTCACTTTATATCCAGCCTTTGATCGGGACAGAGGATTGATTAATTCCAGCGACCAACGCACGTGGTTTTTAAGTTAACAGGACAACATTTTAATTTATTCAGAGATCCACTATTTAAGTTACAGAAGGCGTTTTTTGTTTTAATATTAGAATTTTTGGGATAAGAAGATTTTAGTTTAAATAGTGAAATAGTGTTGCGTTGGGTGAGTTTCATTTTAATTAAACTAAATCATTTTTTAAACCATTCTTAATTTCATATTAATATCATTTATACAATAATTTTACCCTAATTATATCAGTAAATCACGTTCAGAATTCTTTCTGTTAGAAATTCTCCTAAGTACACGTTCTCATCAATATCCAAGCAATTCGGTAATGTAAGGAGATCCTCCATTACACTTGGCCTATAATATATTCGTTAAGATATGTTAAATTTTAATTTCTCCTTGAAATCTTCATAGTTAAATCCCAAAATTATTTTTATAAATCCATAGTTTTCAATTAATTTTCCAAGGTCACAAAAAGTGTACAAACCTTCACTAATTATCATTATTCGGGCTAGTTTTTCTTGTCCTAACCGCCTTTTTGTTTATCAACTCAGAATAAAGCTAATGAGAGCTTTCTTGGATTTTATTTTTAGTCGCTGGAGTAAAAACGAATATAAAGTCAATTCAAGATTATTTTGAATTTGAATTATGAAGTCCATATAGTTTGGTTGAAGTTTTTGGTTTTTCCCGATTACTGGAATAGCTGTTTAGTTTAACTACTAGGAGAGTGTGCTTATATAGCTTTCACCTTTACGAGTCCCAGTGACGTAAGGCGTCCAGAAGAAGAATCTTCTCTGTTGGGAAGTAGTCAGGTTTTTTTTAATTGTGTCAGACTATTTTTTTTTAAATAATTTACCGTAAATTTTGTGTAAACTTTAATCAGTGAACGAACAAAAAAAACCCTTAATAATCATTTTAGTCAATTTTCTTAATTAATATTTTCATATCATTATTTATATAACATTTAATTTTTTTCTCAATATCATTTGCTCATTTTTTATCATCAAATATTTTAAATATATATACATATGTATTAGTTATAACAGGGTAGGGGTGGATTTTAATACAATTTTGTAAGGTCATTTGTGCACAAAGGTCCATTTTGTATTTCTACAACCCTACTGGTAATATCACCAATTCATATTGGATCTGTTCCTTTCTGGACAGACCAATTTAGATATATCTACAGGTGATCTGATTTGACTCAACGTAGAACTTGTCAAACTGATACATAGTAATAAATATAGGGAGGGGTTATAGTTGTTCAAATATATAGAAACATTGGTTGTCATCAGATTTGGCTTTAATTAATAAATAAAATAAGTTGATACTTTCCTAGTAAACTATTGAATGTAAATATATTGTATATTATAAGGGTATTCAAAATTAGATTAGGTATATAGAACTTTGTTAAGGGGATTTTTGTATAGGGTATTAAGTTAATTTGTACATTACGGGGTTTTTAAGTTTCTATTTTATAGGTTATTAAATTGGGTTATCAGTAATACTCTGTTTTATTAAACCACCTATTTTTTTTTCTTTTTTTTTTTTTTATAAGGTTATATTTAGTTATAGAAAACATATTTAACAACAGCAATAAAGTCACTAGGTGAAGTGTTTGTTAGACTAAGAGTCCAGTCAACATCTTCCCTGGCGCCCAAATCATTCTTCTTTCCTCTATTCCGGTTTTTAGTACTTACTCTTAGTTCGTTTTGGTTTTTCTTATATTTTCTTATATAATATACATCCTTTCTATTCCTTACTGTTTTCTAAGGGCGTGCAAATAGGCCTAACCCTACCTTGAGTATCAACTGGCCAGTCTCAAGCATACCCAGTTAGCCGAACTGCATTCAGTTTCAACTTTTATTTTAATTTGGTTTCCAACTTCTTCACACTACTTTACCGATCTTATAACATCAGGGACCTTGTCCAATTGATCTAGCTACTATTGGTTACAGTAGCTTTCCAAAGTGAAGGAACATAAGAAATTCTGTTACAAACTCGGTAAAGCGTATTTGGTAACTAAAATGCACAAAGACTATATATTTTTTAAAAAAACTTATGACAACAGGTGAATGCAAAAATATTAATCAAGACAGCGATATGGAAGACTAGACATAAAATAAATATGTTCATTTTAAATTTAATTCGAATTTATATTTAGTTTGTAATAAAATTTGCGTTTTAAAGACTATCTACTGTTATAATTCTTTAACCTACAACGAGCAAAAATTTGAAAATTATATTAACTTTTCCGATGAGAACATCGTAAGTGCCGTTACAAGATTATTCGATAAAACTTTATATTTATATCAAAAACTGTAACTGGCACAGTTCAAAAAACTATTCTCTAATAAAAAAAGTAGACCTTATTCTAAATGAGGAGTTTAACATTTATATAACTACTGACTTCTTACACTGAAAATGTATCTTTTTTTATCATTTCTGAATAATATCATAAATGTTGGTTACAACGTTATTCTTAGAAGGGGTCGATATATTTATGTTTAGAAAGTAAGTATTTTAATATTTACAGTTAGTCGAACCCAGCGGTTGTTTTTCTCTACGTATTTATGTGTTTCTAAGAAGGACAGTATGAACGATTTTGTGTATTTCACGTTTTTCCCCAAGCTAAAAATTTTAGGGTCATGTGTTCAACAATGAACAATACAAAATTTAAAATTGTCTAGATCAGTCCCCTTTTAACCTAGAAACACGAAATTGTACGAGTATCAGAAACACATATTTGTAGTATATTATAGTCCGACAAGCGAGAGATGGCGGGTGAGCTGCGCGAAAATAGAAAAGGAATTATTCTAAGAGAGATAGGAGAGGTACTTAATCGCGATTATAGGTATATAGTATAGGTACTTAAACGGTTATACACGATGTGTACTTCTAGCCGACTGCAATGGAAATGAGCAATCCCTTTTTAATTTGTTCTACGCGCAACCCGCCAGCTCTCGCTTGTCGGGTTATACACACAATTTGATCATGAATAAAGATTAATGTTTTTGAGTTAATATTGCTTTTTCCTTTAATTGTCTTTGGTTTATTGTGTCCCAAGGGTGGTAAACAATGATTTTAAAAACTATTTTATTTTAAACATAGCTAATAAAAATTATGTTTACAGAAACTATAGTAGGATTTCAAATTTGTAGTGTTTAAAAGCACAAAATAGGTGAAAAAAATAATAAAACTCAAAAAAAGATATAATTCCTATCTGATGTTTAATAAAGAAGAAGGCACTATAAATGCAAAACAGCATTGTTGTCGTTTTGTGCTGCCACATAGTTTTTGTCTCGGCAATTCACATCTCTCTTGTTGACAGGAGCTATATTAGAAACATTTGGCATAACAAACTGCTCACTATATTTATCCCTCGAAAAACCAACTGGAGAAAATTTGTCTCAAATATAAACACTAGAATACGCTAAAATACCATTATCTACAGTCTGGTTCAATATTCGAAAAATATCAGGAAAAAACTAATTTGACCAAGTGCCTTTTATTACTCATAATACTAATGTAATAACAAAACCTAACGAAATAGCTGATGCTTTTGCTACATACTTCGAAGGAAACTCCAGCAATAGCAACTATTCCGAAGAGTTTATACAATACAAAATCATTCGATTGTGAAGATAGAGATAATAGTTACTTCAATATTCCTTTAACCTTAGATGAACTTAACTTTCCCCTTAATACTACAAAAACTCTGCTCCTAGACCCAATAATATACCTTTAGTATCCTTGGAAAAACTGCCAGACAATGCTAAGTGCACTCTTCTAAAAATTTTCAATCGATATGGTTAAATAATGTCTTTCCAACTTCCTGGAGTGATTCATTAATCATAAATATTCTCAAACCTAATAATGCACGAACTAAAATTTCCTCATATAGACCCATCTCTCTCACCAATGTAATGTGCAAAGTCATGGAAAAAATAGTTAATAAAAGATTGCTATGGATATTAGAAGAAAATCACCTTCTGGTTAAAGATCAAAGTGGATTTCGACAAAACCGAACTACTACTAATAAGTTCATTGATTTAGAATCTGATATTCTTGAATCTTTCGCGAACAAGCAGGAAACTATTGCAGTATTCATAGACATTACAAAAGCATTGGACACAGCATGGCGTTACGATATTATCAGATCATTACACACTTGGAACATTAGAGGTAATATCATTAATTTCGTTGTTAAGTAAGAGTCAACCACTGCACATCTTCAACAAGACGTCAAGCTAATGGGACCCCTCAGGGATCTGTAATAAGCGCAACGTTATTTTTAATTGCGATGAATAATATTGTAGCTAACTCTAGCTTACTTCGTGGCAGATTATATGCGGATGATCTTGTATTAGTATCTTCAGGAAAAACATCTCATCAGTACAGCGTCACTTACAAACCCCACTTCATGAACTCGAAAACTGGCCAAAGAAAACAGGATTGCAGTTTTCAGTTAGCAAATCAAAGTGGTAACCAAATCCTGAATTATGCCGATTACACTAAGTTCTTAGGGATGATTTTTGATACGAAACTCACATGGAAAAAACACATTCTACAAATAAAAAAGACATGTCAAAATGGAATTAATCTTATAAAAACTCTATCTAATAAAAACTATGGAGCTGACTGTAACTGCTTAATCCATGTTTATAAAACCCTAATTAGATCGAAAATAGATTACAGTTCCATAGTATATGCATCTGCTAAAGACTACCTATTACACCACCTTGACGTAATTCAAAATACGGCATTAAGGATAGCTACAGGAGCATTTTGGACCAGCCCAATAGAAAGTTTACGAGCAGAAACTGGAGAGCTATCACTTAAATATAGAAGGATTCACTTATCTCTCACATAAGCATTTGCTGCTAATTCTAATCCAAACAATCCATCTAGAAGTAACATATTTACTAATCGTTTTAAAAACTTATATACTGAAACTAGAAGCATGAAACCGCCATTCTACGAAAGAGTTAGGCAAACCCTTAGAAGTTTACAAATTCCGATACCAAATACCTATTCCAACTACATAGAAATTCCTCCTCCTTGGACATTAAGCATTTCTCAATCCGATTCATCCTTAAATATCCTCAGAAAGAACGATACTCCACACTCCTTAATAAAAAATACTTTTATCAACAAACTAACAAAATTTTCTAAATCCTATCATATATACACAGACGCTTCTAAAACATCTACTGGAGTTGGGGCAGCTGTCATTACTCCAAATATTACACTTGAGTATAAACTACCATCTTTAAGTTGTATACATACTGGCGAGCTATACGCCATCTATTAAGCTCTCGTTCATATTAACTTCAGTAATATATCCAATGCTCTTATAATTACCGATTCCCTCAGTTCCCTCAATACCATTAATCAACTGTACACGAAGCATCCAATTGCTCTCCGAATCAAAAAAGAACTAGGTACCATTCAAAACAATAACTATACTGTATAATTTCTATGGATTCCTTCACACATTGGCCTTTAAGGAAATGAGGAAGCGGATCGTACAGCCCAACAAGCCAGGAACAGTGAAACCGCGAGTAAAGTGAAAGATGTAGTTCTTAACGATTTAAAATCATTTATTAAAGTGAAAGTCGAAAATCTGCGGCAAAACCAGTGGGACAGTTCAACTTCGCGAAGTGAAAACGTGTGTAAAATCGTGGAAATCTCAAATTCCCAACAGAACTTAGTCGGGTATGTCTAGGACATACCCGACTTACGCACGGACACATAATTGGTCACACTAATCCCACTTTATGCGAAAACTGTAATATCCCACTAAGTGTTAAGCATGTACTTGTAGAGTGCCCAAGATATCAGTTTCAGAAACAGAACAACCACATCATCGGATCAACAAGTGAAATCTTAGGAGAAAATTGTAAAATTAAACATTTGGTAAAATTCCTTAAAGATATCAATGTTTTTAACAAAATCTAACATTTGTAAATAAATTAACTTATGTATATGTATTTATGTCGCTAATAACCTTCATGGATATTGCGACTTGCGTTGATGCGACTTTTTTGTAAAATAAAAAAATCTATATTTATCCTTAAGTCTTAAAAATGATATGGAATATTTCCCATCTTGTTCTAGCTATAATATTTTCCCCACAAAATATATCGCTGACTTTGGTGGATTATATTCTATAAGAACATATCTTTTACGTTAAGAGTTAAAACCTTGGGTAATAAACAAATTGGACTTTAAAATAGAAAGATCTTGTTCTTACTCTCCACTCTCACTGTCACTCTCAAGGGAAATATCTAATTTCATCTTCTTCTGAATCTGTATTATCATTATTCTTGCCTGCAAAGATAACATAGTATATATGAAAACAATCGATTTTTGAATTTGCCGCCGAAAAAATGTTATTTTTTCCGCCCTTTCTTATGCAATTTTTAGATTGTTTCTATCGTATTTATTTTTCAAAATATGACACAGATAAAACAGTATATGCGTACGTGTATTTACGTCTATGTAACAGTATATTTGGCAAAGTCTACAAAGGCAGAATAGTATAAATCTCAAATAAAACTGCGTTCGAATTACACTGGTGAAATAGTATAACATTCCATATATACTGTTTTCCCGTAGTATGATCAACAGGAATTTTTATCTCCCCCAACGGTATAAACGGATAAGGCTTTTATATACTCTTGGCACTGCATGTCAACAACATTTTGTGTTTGTTTGCCGGTGTATAATAGGTGTTACAATTCTGTGATTAAAATTTATTTAAGAAATTAGTACAGCGTTAAAAATTGCTGTTATTTTCGAGAGAAATGTAGAATTTAAAGACGCTCAAGGCATGACAAATTTTACTTATGTACAAAATCAACAAGAAGATGCAAACAAAAAAAATTTTTAAAGAAAGTTAAGGAGGATTCAAACAAATATAACGACCTCGATATCATAAAAAAACAAAAATAAACCTCCAATAATACACCCCTGTAATTGTTAAACGAAATTCTGTGATAAGATCAGTGCTGACGATAGAGTTATCAATGAAGATTAATTAAATATAAATCGACATTTTCAGCGAATATGGCAAATATTATAAAGAAATATGTGTTACCAAACAAATATATGTGAATAAGAAAGCAAAAATTGTAGCAGATCTAGTCTCTAGAATGCTTGCAAATGGAAAGCAGTTTTGAGTCGACCTTCCAGAAAACGACGCATCTGTAGATTTAATTAATGAAGGTGTGTAGTTAATTTTAACTTATTGACGAAAGTTGGTTAAAATGTATTTTTTCGTTTTTTGCTGGTAGCTGATGAGCATCAACTGTAATGTTAATTCATAATGAATGTTTTCCTCAAGGGTAAACTGTTTATGAAATATTCGTACTGTTATGGTAATAAGAAATTTAATATTCCAGAGTCAAATAAGGTAAAACAGTATATGTCATTTTACAAGCACATTTAAAAAAAACTGAACGTATCGGTTGTTATAATATTAGTTATTAAAAAAACATATTTTGCTTATGTTCCAAAAATTATTTATCTTAAAACTTACTCTTTTCACATATACTATTTTACCTTTGCAGCCAAGTATTAACAAATTGGACTATCTTCTTAGCTTATCTATTTTTATTTATTAACATGTTTCCTTTAGCTTGCAATTTTTCTTCTTCAATAATGTTTTTTCCGATGTATCTGTGCAATACTACTTTTTTCACTTTTTCTGTTCTTTTTATTATTTTGACGAGGTTAGGCTTTCAATGCTGGCATTAATTGTTGTAGTGGAATAAATGATGATCCTTTTTGATTTTCTGTATGTTCGGAGTTTTCTGATTTAATGTTCATCGTTATGTTCACCTCAACTAGGAAGACACTATTCAGATTCCCCACTATATATACATAGGCTACAGATATTCCAAGATATTCTATAGTTTTTTTTCGTCATAAAAATTATTAGCATTCACTGATGCTCAAAGGTCTGCCGCGGTCTGGAGGCCGTCGTATTTGTCTTCGCTATGACTACTTGTCAGAGATACTTAGATTTTTGGTCCCTTTTAAGTATTTAATATTCTCGGTACCACCTACATCTAGAAGGCATTCTTCTATTAGCCACCTTACGAGGAGTCTGATGGACAAATCAAATCAAAACATACCATACTGATCAACATCGCCATTGGCTACTAATCAGCATATAAAAAATTCAAGCATAACGATGCTTTGAAACAAACATACCAAAGTGGAGTAATAATTTTAGAGGATAGTAGTTGCTACTGTTTACTAACAAATAAGCATATTTTACTCATGTTGTTATTACTTGCCGTAAAGAGATAATTAACTCCTAAATATCTAAAGTATAGATATATTTGTACTTTTTTCGTAGGGCTCTTTCCATGTTATTGACTCCCGGGTGTCATGGTATGTTGAAAGCTATTTCGCAAATTTTCTTTATAGTTAGGATTTATCTGTTTTACCTTTTATACCAACTTAAATGTTAATAAGAGTGTTATTTATTTATGGTCACTTTTTTTGCTTTATTTATACTTAACTACTTGTACACAATACTTTCTCCCAATTAGCTACTTGGCCAATATGTCCATGCTGGGATATACAATATGTAAGCTATTTATGCAAATTTAAAATACAAGTAATTGGGTGATACCTTAAATACCGAAAACAATAAATGTGAATATCTTACAAGCATATGCAGCCACAGAATCCACCCTGCTAGAATGCAGGGAAAGAGACCGGTTGGAAATCCAAGAAAGCGCTGGAAAGACCAGTAAACAGTGATGCACAAGTTCTTTTAGGAGTCCGTATATGGAGAAGATCAATCATAGACAAGCAAGGATAAAGGCAAAAAATTAAGGAAGTCAAGGCTCATTTTGGGCTGTAGTTCTGTAGAAGAAGAAGATATACACCCACATAATAATATGAAGATGAAATTGAAAAATTCTGTCATGATTAAAAAAAAAGTATTAGCATCTACAAATAAATACAAGCTCAATATTGTCTTGGAAAATTTTAATGCTAAGATTAGCATAGAAGAACTGGAAGATATCATAGAAAAATATGATCTGGGAGTATCAAATCAAAGAGAAGATGTGACCTTTTTGTGTAGAAAAGCAACTAGTAATAAAAAACATAATTTTCAAACTTCCAAAGCGTCGTCTTTACATCTGGAGATCATTATCAGATACACTTGAACGTGTGGTTCACACTAAATAGACTTAAATAGAATAAAAGATACAGAAATTCAACATTGGCAGTACAAACATATCGAAGTGCAGATGTACCAACAAAACACAATATTCTGGTAGAAAAAATAAGATTCAGAGTAAAAAGAGCTACAAGGAGTAAGGAGCAAACAGTTGTTCCCTGGAAATATATATATTTGCATCAAATAGTTTGCAAGGTTAGCAATTTTATTAACACTAAAATACGGAAAAGACCATTTGAATAATTTTACCTCGCTAAACTCACTACAATCTATAGGAAGTATATACCCAGAGAATCATATTCTTAAAAAAATAAAACAAAATCTGATAGAAATAGAAAATTGTAATAAGGAGGTAATCTTTATTTTTGGATCACATCACATAATGGTATTAGAGGTAATGAAGAAGCAGATAAGTGTGCGTGGTAAGCCGTCAATTCAACTGACTCTATAATTGTGAAATACGTGATAGCTAGTGATGTTTCAAGTGTTATCAAATCGCGGATCCTAAGTGAGTGGCAAAACCGGTGGGAATTTCCAGTGTCCAATCTTCGGAACATTAAACCGGACATTAAACCATGGAGATGTTTCCCCACTAAAAGAAGGGATCAAGTGACAATAACTCGTCTTAGATTAGGTCATATAAGTGCCACGCACAAGTTCTTAATTACTAAAGAATCCGAACCAAAATGTGAGCAGTATAACGTTAAACTCTCGGTGAAACATGTTGTAGACTGTTCAGTTTTCTCCACAGCAAGAATCAATTATGGTATCTCAATAAACTTAGAGAGAAAGCACTTGGTGCAAATTGTTCATTCATAAATATGTTAAACTACTTAAAAGCTATTAATTTTGTTAAATAATATAATTAATATTGTAAATCTGCTTCTCGCTAATAACCTTTGGGTTGATGCGAATTTGTAAATAAAAAAAAATAATTTTACCACCTTATAGAAGCAGCCTTGACTATATCAGATGAATAATAGTTGGAGATGTCGCATAAATTGTTTAATTAAGTCCTTTTAACGAGATTGGATTTAATTATAGCAGTAAACGAAATCTATGAGATTCATAGAGCCATTTGGTATACTACTGAATATATTTCCAACAAATATTTCATCTCATCATTTTTCGAAGTTTCTTTCATTTGTTTCTAGATTACGAACCATAAAATATATTTTATTGTTTTTCTTGACCCTACCGTTCCCCGATTGCTGCACGTCCAGCAGTTAAGATCCTGATGCCAGTATAATATGAGCACTCGGCCTGTGTTTTATGGATTTTCGACCGGTCGCTTGCTGACGATTGCTGAATAAACTAGGTAACAGTCGGCAGCATTAAAAGTTCCATTGAAGACTATTTGATATGTGTTTGTAATGTATGATATGTAAGGGACTGCGAGGTTTTATGTACCTCTGGAGAAACTTATAGTTTGACGTTAGGTAAAAAGCATCCATCTTCTGTTATGGGACGTTCCATACTTCAGTCTTTATATAACGTCAATTAGAGGAATTGATTTAAGATTCTTGCATGAGGGCCATTTGATTAAATAAATTTAACAAACATATTAATACATGTAGAACTATATTTCTCGAGCAAAAATTGTAGAGACTGAGTTCATCAATAACACATATTAATGCTTGTGATATTTTCTAGGTCATTTCTTGGTAACATATTTGTCAAACCAACTGTAAAATAAAAGCGAAAAGGACTTAAGCTAAAACACTGTATACTGTATGAACAAGTCTTTAAATAAGTATGGATTGCGTAATTATTATAGGTATATACCAGTTTAAGCAATATAACTATTATATAAAATCTTCAAAATAGCATACTTCCAGACCCACCAGGCACATCTTGTTATATTTTTGATAAGATTAAAATCTCACTGTAAATATCGGTCAAGTAGAAATAAAAAATGAAAAAACTATTTCAATCTTTTAATAGAAAACGTTTCGTGCAGTATTTCTGTACTTCTTCAGTTCTAATGATTGTGAAGTCATATATAGATGTCAAACAATCTCAAATGCATATGTTGTGATGTTATAAAATACATTAAATAAATACAATAAAAGTTATGGTAAAAAAAATTTACATTCAGAATTTTATTTAAAATTTATACAAACATTGAAGAGTTAGAAAATGTCACAATGTGTTAACAAGAACAGTATGATATAATACAACACTTCTATTCTATCGCTGTTATAAAATATCTCGAAACATGAAGCCATGAGAAAAAGTACCTTGTTTTTATTGAGATCAGTGAACAATTAAAAAAAACTATTTTTATTGAAAAAAGTATGGAAGTTAACTTTATTATTAGATACACCAAAGTAATTAAAAAAAAGGAACTATTTTTGATAAATAGGGATCTACTATTCCGAAAAGACAAACAAAAAATAAAATGGCTTTGGAAATCAGTCTCTGTATAAAAAATTAACTGATGAACAAAATTACTTATTTAAAGGATAGAATAGAAAAGTCAATTTGTTTAAAATCTAATTATAAGAGGGTTGGTAATAAATTGTAACGATGATCATTGCTAGGGAACCTAGAATTAGTGAACATAAATGAATTATAATGAGAAATGATTTTGTTAAACTCACCATGTGGTTCCTTTTAGAAAGGATTTTACATCGAAGTGTGATGTATGAAGATTGCTAAAGTTCTCGTTGAAATGAATATAGGGTTATAATTTTGAAGTATCAAGGTAGCTGTTGATGAACCGATGGTAGCTGTTTTTTCCTAGAGAACAAAAACTGAAAAATTTAGGCCATGTTTTGATCGGATTTAGGTGTACCTAAGTTAAATTGTGAAATGTAACATTAAACTAGAAATATTTTAAGGATTATTTAACAGCAAGGAGTGATAAATGATGCTGAGATTATCACTGTCAGTACGTCTGTTCATGGAGTTTTTTTCCCTTAATATGTGGCACATTTCCAGAAGGAATCTCTTATAGAAATTATTCTCAGTTCTTACAGACTTAATATTCTTAAAGTCGATTTGGTGGTTAAGAAAGATAGAGTGAGTACTGAGACCACAAGAGTTGCATCTGATATCACTTTTATGGGATATAACACTCCCTTTAAGGGTTCTTTTAGTTTGACCAATATACTTCAAATGACAGTCTTTGCATGGAATGTTATATACTACATTTAATTTCTCCAAAATTTCTAAAGGTGTTTTGGCACGTGAAAAGAGATTTCCAACTGTTTTACAATTTTTTACAATTTTTAATGCCTATTTTAGTAGATAGGGGTTTAAACAATTTGGTAAGTTTCTCTGTAACTTGTGGGAAATAGGGTAATGAGCAATATCTAGGGAAAGACTCAGATGTGGAAACCTTATCAAGGTGAAGTCAAATGTTGTCAAGTATGTTATTATGCAAATCTCCCACATTGGTATGAGTCGGGTCAAGTAAGGACCTTGCAGTAGAAAAGAGATAACTATTAATAAGAAAAGTTGGATAAGAATTGTCGACTATTATGGTTTTGATTAACTGGGTGGATTCCCTTCTGTATAAAGGATGTGACAACTTATGAGTCCTTAAAACTAATTTCTGTACGAGGTTGTGTTTGAATCCTTTGATTCCTTAATTATTATTTCTTTTATCCTAAAAGATATGAATCCTTTTTATAGATACATGAAAATAAAAATATGTTATTTCATTAAAATATTGATTTAATCCTTCATTTACTATACTCATGTTACAGGTCAAATGTTTATATAAAGTGAACGATCCACCATATACCTATATACCTAATTCTGTTTCTCTTTCTGCTCTCTCTTACCTATAGCATTACATATGTAATGATTGTGCAGGTTGACTCCCATATAAATTTGTACGGCGAACGCGTGTTTAGAAGTATACCTTCTACCGGCAGTCCCACTGCACTGCGACACCCATTTTTATTTACTATCTTTTTCTTAACTTTCTTTGCTTGGGTAAATAAATCTCCAATGTTGGTGGGATAAATAAGGTTTTTTATTTACTGTCAAATCATTGATGTACATTTTCAGGCAGATTGTATAATAATATTTGTATATATGTATAGAAGAATATTTTTGTCATGTATCTGATTTTTACTATGCAGTGAAATAAAAGTATTTAGGTTTTATTTTACCGAAGTACCGAAGCCATTTTGGTATTGGACTTAAAATTGTTATTTTCTAAATTAGGTCAATCTGCAAATAAATTAGGTACCCTAATTTTTCCATCCAATATATATATATATATATATATATATATATATATATATATATATATATATATATATATATTGGATGGAAACAAACCAAAATAAATCATAAATCACCTTTTAATAAAAGTTGTATATATTTTGAAACACTGTTTTGAAACTATTATCAAACTCAAAAGGTCAATGTCAATTTTCTTCTACCCGATACAAATACAAATATGGATGTACAGAGTAACCTAAATATTTTATAAATTAAATAATATAAAAAAATATTATCATATTAAAATTAGTTTTATTAAAAGTTCTTAAAATTTACAAAATTTAGTAAAATATTTAAAAAAATCTGGACATCTTAATTATTAAGAAAACAATTATATTTTTTCTTTTGTTCGTGTTTCAACTTGTGCACTTTGGTAAGCTTAAGAATAATATTTTAAGCTACTTTATTTATTTTTTGTCTTATTGCATGAGTTCATAAAAAGATTTTACGAAGGCTTTACCTGGTTCTGCGAGGTGATCCGTAGTGAACCTCGGTCACTCCCGGAGTTCCACATCGCGTTTTTTTATATATAAAATGGTTTATATTTTAGTACAATTTTGTAAAATTCTCTTTTTTATAACAATGTTATATACTTATACTTCTAAAATTATACAGATCCCTCGCTAGTAACGAATAGAAGAATGCGATTTATAATAACTCGTTTTTTTTTTTATGAAAGTGCAATTTTCTTGCAAATGCCTTGAGAGGGGAAATTTCCAATATAACACCAACCAAAAGACAACAATATTAACTTAGGTACATGCAATCATTTTCACTGCTTAGCGTATTTTCATGGAAATCAACCGCTGTGCTGACTAGTATTTTTTTTTAAATTGTGATGAATAAATAAAGTATATATTAAATAAAGTGTATTTTAAATACATTTGTAATATTTTATGCAAAAAGAAGAAAAGGCTCAGTTCCGAGTCGTGAGCGTATTCCTTATATTTTCTTTAATTGTGTTAAGCTACTCGGATGTGAGTCGTTGTTATAATTATTCAAAAAAATTAATTTACAATATTTTTTATTAAATCAAATGAGAAATATTATAGCAAATTAAGAACTCAGGAAAAAAAAACAAATTTTCATTTCCTAGCAAATTGTTTCTGAACACTTAAGATTAAAACTTCCAAATAAAATTCGGATAATATTGTAAAGGCTTTTATACACTGAAATTAAATTTAACAAGAACATGAAAAAAGTGGAAAAATAATAAAAAAATCCTACAAGCTACAAGCTTTATTGGCAAGTTTGATAATGTCTGCAGCAAATAAAGACAGTCATCTATCTATCTGTGAAATATATGTTTGACAGTAATATATCAGGAAAATTTTATCAGGCTTGCATGAGTGGTCAGCGTTTCAAATATCTCATAAACTGCCTTAGGTTTGATGAAAAGGAAACACGAAAAGAAAGGCAGCAAGATGATCCTTTTGCGCATATAGTCGAAATATGGGACGTTTTTATTACCACCTGCAGAGAATCATATACACCTTCATCCTATCTGACTATTGATGAACAGTTAGTAGGATTTCGAGGACGTTGCTCTTTTCGAATGTATTTACCTGATAAACCTAATTCGTATGGTCTCAAATTTTTTTTTGATCTCGATAAAACCGAAAGGTTTTATCCAGATACGAATATATGGTTGAATTGGCTCGTCATCTCGCCGAACCCTGGCTGAGAGAACGATTGTGTATTCCAACTTTACGTCGAAATCTTAAGCAAAATATTAAAGATGTCCTCAAAATTTCCGAAAAAGTTGAACGTCCGTTACCTGAAAAAAAGAAACGCAAGGCATGTTTCCATTGTCCAAGTAAAAAGAGGCGCATGACTACCACATATTGCAACCAATGCCATCACGCTATATGTGGCGAACACCGAGGTAATGTATGTACAATGTGTGCAAACGAGTAGTGTACATCGACTTTATTTATATGTGTACCACTTACTAAGACTTACATTTTTCTAATTTTTTGTAATAAAAGTGTTTATAATTACATTTGTATTTTTTTTTTCAATTTTTTGTTAGATGTAAAAATTACGATAGTCCACCATAACTGTCAGTAAATAATAGTCCACCTTTCTAGGGTTAAGCTAACTTTTTATAATTTCTGATATTGCTGATCATATCCTATATAAGACATTTAAGAGGGTTTTGCTTTTATAATTTTCGGAAACTCTATTGTTCCTCTACTTGTATATCATTATTTATCTAAAGCTATTTGTCCGTTGTTGAACAAAACCTTCATTTAGATATTTCCATCTATGTCTATTCTGCGTCGTGTTCTGTTCTTGCAACATGTCCCGTCCATCTCCATTTTTGCCTTTTAATGCATTCGATAATGTCTTCCACTTTGGTTTATCTACGAAATTTATTGTTTTTTCATTTACGTTGTGTCGATCTTAATTTTTTCAGAGACGTTTTTATAAAACGTAAGGTGTTTTAACAATGGTACGACACACTGATTAAAAGATTTTCATTTTAAATGGATTAAGATATTTGTTTTAAGGACTTTTTTAATTTTTCGGAATTCTGTCTAACCTAAATTTACTCTCCAGAGTAGCTCACATGTTTGGGTGTCTCGCGTTAACCTCATGTCGTCGCTCAAATACATATATCTTATCAAAACTTCTATGAGCAAATTCTCGAGTTTTGTTAGCTCATTGGAGCGAAAATTTTTCATTATTTTTGTTTCCTTTTAGTTAATCTTTTATCTTACTCTTTGTGTTACTTCCTGTAGTTGTTATAGCTTAACTCTAGCTTCTCCTAAGTAGTATGTAATGAGAACAAAGTTATTGGCATATCGGAGTTGATTTGGCTTCTTTAATTTTTTATCTTTTTAGTCAGGCAATAGGGTCTTTTTAAACTCTAATAGTACTTCTATATAAAATGTATAATTTTTAATTGACTTTTTAAATGACTTTAAGTGTTATTGTGACGCAAAATGCGGCATTGATCAAAAGATCAAAATAATTTTAATTCAACCAGTAATTATTCATCTTTTGACCTTATCATACTTCGAATTTTATACCTATTTATTGTACACCAGTCTACTTGGGAAAAAATCATTGATTTTACGTAAAAATCTTATTAGGTGAGATGTTTAACCCTGGAAGCTCACACTTGGGTGTGAGATACCTATCCAGACACTTTACTGAATTTAGCATGCGCAACCGCATTTCAATGCTATTGCCCCTTCATGTCAATTCAGTCTGTAAGGACTGACAAGGACGGTTGTGTAGTTGCGGTCTCATTCAAGCAATATTTTCAATCACAAAAATTTATTGAATAAACGCTAGGGTATGTAGCACCCATGTGTGAGGTTTACGATAATTTATTAATTTTTTCACAATGATTTTTTGGGAAATGGCTTGATGTAGTTGGAAAGAAAACTGTGAAAAACTCTGTCGACCCAAGCTAAAATGGAAAGGAAAACTGAAAATTTATTTGCTAGTGAAAACAACCAGGATAATGGTCAAAATATCTTTGGTATCTATTCCGAATCTGAGGAGGCTTATGTCGAAGAACAAAACTCCAATAACGATACTAATGAAAGTGAACCAATGATAATAAAATATATCATGAACCAGTTAGAAATGTTGCAAGGTTACTTGGATCCAGACGATAACCACTAAGAATTTTTTTAACATGCTTGATGCAAGTGGTATAAATGCAATAGTGCTATTTTCCCTCACAAAACCCCACGGGAAAGAAAATACATCTATTAATAGAAGATCATTTCTGAAGTCTTTGAGATTGGCTTAAATTGAACCATTAATGCAAGAGAGATTCTAAATACCTTCTTTACAGAAATCACTCGGGAAACAATGTGTGGCATTCTTCAAGTTGAAGACATTCCAACACAACATCCTACAAGTTTAGTAAAGTAAACTAGGTGTTATTTGTGCAAAGAGAAAGATATAAAAACGAAGCATGCATGCTAGGCTTGCCATAAAGCATACTGCATGGAGTATAGAGCTAAACTGTGTTGTGAATGTAGTCACCAACATGAGTAAAATTGACATACCTGGCTAAGAATGAATATAAGTTCTATAATCAAAAGTGGTTAGCCTTTAGTTAGAAAGACCATTTTGTTGTTAAATTAAGGTAAAATATTTTGAATTATTTTTCTGGCTTTTTAGAAAATGTTTGTCAATTATTTTTAAATATTTTTTTCTTTTGTATTAGTACAATTAAGAGAGAGAAAATAAAATGATTGATTTAATTATTCTTGTGTATTCAATAATGATTAGACACTTAGACAGTCTCTAGAAATCAAAAAATATTTACTTTTTTTTATTTCTTCACAAAAAATCATCAGTGTGATCTTCCAGGGAAAGCTTCTAAACTGTGTCTAAGAGTTAACTGATGAAAAATCCATAAAATATATAGCTGATTTTATGTTTTTGTTTTAAACGATTCTAAAAAACAAAAAAGTCATTTTTTGCCTAGAACACGTTTCTTTGCAGTTTAGAATCAAATAAATTCTGTATACAGCGAGGAGTACGGCAAGGAGACAAGTCTCGTCAAAGCTATTCACGACGCTTTTAGAACACACTTGTATGAAGGCACATCTAAACGAGCATGGTATCAACATAAATGGAAAAAAGTTCAGTCATTTGAGATTTGCAGATGACATTGTCGTTATGGCCGATTGTATGGATGATGCAATAATAATGTTTGAAAAATTATATCACGCTTCCTTGGAGGTCGTAAAGATTAATATGACTAGGTCGAAAGTATTGACTAATCTGTGTTAAATTTAAATGTAGCTGTTGAAAACAGGAATATTGTGTAGACTACAACGTTTCTAGGTCGTGAAATTAGGTTGGGCATAGCAAACTAGATATTTGAGCTCCCACGTTTATGTCTCAACTTGTTTTTGTTATTAGTACCAGAAGTTTGTATTTTTCTGAAAGTGTGCTTTTTTACCAGCTTTTCATTAAGTCTATTGACAAGTGTGTAACATAAAAAATTATTATTATTATAAATGTTTAGAAGCAAATAATTTAACCCTTTTCTGAAGGCTAAATTATTTGCTGTTTAATAACAACTTAACTGTTTTTAAAAACAAATTTAAAAAAATTTAAAATTTAAAAAAACTTTTTCATTGAAGTCTTAGAGAATCGATTACGATTTATAAAATTCGTTTAGAGAGACTGCTTGAGCAAACACAGTTGTTTAAATAATGGGATATAAAAATAATTGTCCTTTTTCTAGGATAAACAAATTGAATAACTTATAAACTATTTGGTGGATCTGTTTTAAATTTCGGATACTTAAATAACTGATTAACTGCCACAATTTTAAGTAGTTATATTACATGTGTTTATGCAAAAAAATTATTACTAATAAATAACACTAGAAATATAGGTATTTTTTATAATTATACTGATTAATTGTTTATGTATTTTTTTTGAAAACTCTCAAAATAAAGAACTTTTTACTATTTACTTATATTTGAAACATTTTTCTCTAGAATGTATAATAAACTTTCATAGTCAAAAAACTATATTTTTCACTTTTTAAGATTGTTAAAAAAACAAAATAAAATCAGCTGTATGTCTTCAAATATCTGTATACGATGTTTTTAGGTTTTTTTCTTCATTGGCTAGTTTATGGTAAAAGTGTCTACATATAACACTAAACTGTTACACCCTGTACAATTAATGCTCGCAAATACAACGTATCATCAAAAATATTGATAATTACGTGTAATGATATTTTATAAATATCGTTACCAAATATTTTCCATAAACTTGATTTTGATTAAATTAATAACATAAGCATTTGTAAAAAAAAGTTATCAAAAATTATATTTTGTATAAATTGCATGAAATTTAAAGTATCTATTTAAATATATTTATTTAAAAATGGTAAGTACTAACAATTTTTAACTTTTTTTATTCTTCTGTGTAGTACATCATTGGCCCTTCATGGATTTGTCTCGCGTTATTTTGAGTACAGTTTTGTCGTAAATTCTAATAACATATTGTCCCAATATTTCTTTTTTTGGTATATATATATATATATATATATATATATATATATATATATATATATATATATATATATATATATATATATAAGGATCACTCAGACGAGTGGTGGGTTCTTATATCGGTCTCTAGGTGGAGAAATAAAAGACAAAGTTGATAGGCTACTTTATCTATTTTGAAGACGTTTCGCTTTCGAGTTTTGAAAGCATCATCAGTTCATCTAAAAAATTATTACAATATGAGAACCACACAATCATGGAAACGATGTTAATTGTTACCTTAAAAAGATATGTAGCAGTCAATGTTATTAACAAATATGTGAATGAAATATATATATATATATATATATATATATATAAATATATATATATATATATATTTATATATATATATATATATATATATATATCGATCTATATTTCCTACCTTATACGTTCTTCTTATTTTGGTGCTCGTTGCCCATCCTTTAATGTCATTCCAGATATTCTGCATGGAATTTTTAATTTTGCTATCTCTGATATTTATTTATTTTTAATGCTTTGTATAGTTTTTCTTCTATACTTTCTTTCAAGTTAAGAAAATAACATTAAGCTTATGGAGATCAGTGTTGACAAAACTCTCAGGCACTCTCTTTTGCGCGAATGTACAAGATATTCCCTTGGTTTAATTTTTTAATTTGTATTTTCAATTAACATTTATAATTGTAAAGTCAGAATAATTACTAAAAAACCACAAAGCCTTATTATCATTATATAGTCAGAGAACAACATAAAATCGCTGACATACTCACACCGTATTATTTAAAGTTGCAATTATAAATTAGATATATGCATTGTAAGCGGTACGTTTATTTGCTTTTAAATCTTTAATAGCCGGCAAAATGCATGATTTAACTAAGCAATAGTTTCTACTGATTTCTATGATTCATGGCATATGGTTTCCTCATCGAAAAACAAATAAACTGTCGTTACTATAATTAAAATAAGATAAAATAAAATTATCTTTTGTAAATACTATTTATTTAATTAAAATGATTTTCCCTACTTTTCATCTCTTGTCTCGAATGGGCATTTTTGGTCAATTACGTCAAAAAAAAAACATTAATTTAATTCATGTCTAGGGAAACGAAAATACAAATTATACAACCCTGAATCGTGCTTGTGTTTGTCATGGCATCGCCGCGCTTTTATCGTCCATAAGAAATATATGGCCCTATCTCAGCAATGTTATTTTCTTAACGTGGAACGCTCTATAGATATATTATTTATAGTAAATACTATGTTTTATAATTTATAGATTAAACGTCTGTTTTTATTGATTAGTTTTGCCATATTGTAGCCTTTAAGCATTTAGCTACTCATATGCCTTTTACATACTACTTTTACTTATGGTATTGTTATTTCCCTCGTATCGTACCTTGTGTATGCTGCAGTAACGCGTCCTAAGCTGTTTTGTTCTATTCGGTTGATTGTTGAAAATTCCCTATTTATAAACGATAAAGAATAATCATTTTTTAATAAGACAGATGTTAACAAATGTTTTTCCTCTGAGAACTAATTTTCGTTAAAACAAGCAATGTTGGCTCTATCGTCTATCTATCTATCTAATTAGCCTTCTTCGGTCCATCTTTGGACAAAGGGCTTCCCAATATTTTTCCATTCTTCTCTGTCTGTCGCTACAGTCATCCACCAGTCTTATATTGTGTTCGGCAAATCTCTATTTCAATTTTGCAACTTCTTGTCTAACATCCCTCACTTTTGTTTTCTCTCTTATCCACTTGTTTCTCCTTTTATCCATTGGTATTATGTGCAACATTTATCTTTCCATTGCTTCTTGGGTTTTTATGATTTTGTCCATGTTTGCTTTTGTAAATGTCCACGTTGGGGAACCATAATAAGTGAGAACAGGGAGTGCGCATTGATTGTATACCTAAGATGCTGTGGATATCTTTTGTTTTTTAAGAATGTAGCTTAGTTTGCCAAATGCGGCCAACGCCATTCTAACTTTTCTTTTTATCTCTGCTGTTTGGTTTTCTTTGTTAAGTTTTATAGTTTGACCCAGATATATATATATATATATATATATATATATATATATATATATATATATATATATATATATATGTATCTATATATGTATATATATATATATATATATATATATATATATATATATATATATATATAATCAATCTTGTTCTATTTCGTCTTGTCCGACCCTCATTGTGATGTCTTCATTTGTATTTGTTATGATTTTGGTCTTGCTATAATTCATAGTAAGGCCCATCTTTACAGCTTCTACGTCCAGTTCTCTCATCATTTCAAACAATTCCTTTTTTTTCGGTTTATGTTTAACTCAAAATCTTCCATAAATATATCGGCTAATATTGGAGATAACCTAGAGCCCACTGGCCGACCAACATTTTGTTTATAGAATTAATTATTTAGTTAAAAGTATGTATTGTCAGTACATAATTTTAAAAACTCCAATATAGCTGATATTTAGTCTTGTTCTAGTTACCAATGTATCATCATTCTCAAATTTTGTATTAGTTATATTAAAAGTCTTATCTAATGGCATATTTGTAAATAAAAAATTAAGTTAATAAAAGAAAAATACCAGTATTAGTAAGTCAGTACTAAAACGGATTACATTCTATGATTTTTTCTGACAAATATTATCAAATTAAAGTTGATATTATGTAATCCAATGAACTATCTTACAATAAAGTCGTTCCAGAAACGCAACTCAGCAACATTGGCAATATTATTTAACCGTCAATTGTGGCTTATTCCAATTCAAATAGTAATAACTATTTGTTCAGCACAGTTAGGTATTCAACGAATAAGTTTTAGTGAAATAAGTTTTCCATAAAATGAATTCGTTGGTACACTTCCCGTCATATAAAACTGGTACACTTTTTTTTCCCAATGTAAACCTGTGTTCACAAATCAATTCGTTGTTGCCAATACAGACAACGGAATTGCACCAAATCTAAATAAAAAAATAACGTTAAAAAATGTATAAAATTTTTAGATAGGTATTATTTTTATCATTAACATCAAAAAACCATATCTAAGAAATTAAATAAGCAAAGACAGGGTTGAGTTATTGTCCAAAATGTTTGCAGGATCTTTAAACCTGTGGTATTGGCACAGGGCACAGGGAACATTGGAATGCACCTACTGTAATTTTATACTTCAATTACCTACCGAACACGAACTGTATTTTGTGTCAATAAGTTTAGTAACAAACTACCAAGATTAAATTATTATTTATTACAGGAACAATAAATGTAAAAAAATAACATTTTACTTTATCCTACGTATTATAAACTATAAAATATCCGTGGCGAAAAAACGCTTTTCAAAACGTGACAGTTTCCATTCAATATCTCACTGTAATATTTTATTATAATGATTTGAAGTTTGTCTAGGTTAATTATCTGTCATTATTTTTGAATTGAAATATTTTCATAAATTGTTATAAAATACAAATCAATGGTAATTAATTGATATGATGGAAAATTACAAAATTTAATATGAGAATTTTTTAGGATGCATGTTTAAACAAATTTAATGTGACTGACTGATCGAGAATGCTCGATAATGTTTTAGTTTTTAGTATTGTCACAACTGGCGGTCTGTCACACAGTCCTGCTTTTAGCTGGTTTTATATAATATTTTCGTTGAACTGGCAATGGTGCCCTAGAAATTAGAATGACACATCTGACAAGATCAACTTACACAACTTAAAAAACACGATTTTTGATTAGAAGAATTGTACCAGTTTTTTATGACGGGAACGGTACAAGGGCATTATATTTATTTACCACTGTAATAATATCCATAACCTTTACTTTTTGCTATTGGTTTATCTTCGTTTGATTACTAATAATAGACAGAACACATGAAAAAAACAAAAAGAAAAATCTAATTAAAATAATTGAAAAATATAAAAACATTTTTGAAACCAAAAAAGCAGATAGTGTGTTGTCCAAACAGAAACACGCCCAATTGGAAAAAATGCTGGTTCCCAAAATACCGTATTTTAAGAACAATTTCCGAAGTTAAAAAATAACATCAAAATAAACTTATTTTATTGTAAAATTATGACATTGGAAATTATTTTCCAATATAAAAAATTATAACTTGTATTTGGTGCCACTAGAAACTAGTTTCAGAACAATATTGTTGAGCCATGCACTCTCCAGAGATTATTTTACTCCTTATTTAATTTATTGCGGTTCTGGGGTATTTGTATAAACCGAGGACATAATAGATCGATGTAATGAGACAATTTTCTTACAATGCAGCAGACTGCTGACTTCGAAACATTCAAGTGGTCATGAGTACATATTTGAAACTATTTAAAACTAAACAAATAATAATTAACAATTATTGATTTTGCATATTGATTACTCTATGTTTGTTGCTATGTTTCTTCTTTTCTTCTCTGCTGCAACAGCCATTGCTTACCCTCGCTGCACATGTCCGTCTTCATCAGGGGATAATGATCATGCTATTAATCTAAATTTAATAGGTATATATGTATACAAAATGTACATCTTTCTCGCAATATATTTTTGATCATTTCAAATTCGATAATTAAAGTGCGGCTAACCTATTGCGATTCTAATACTAATTCCTCAATCCGATGACGCTAAATACCTTGGCATGCACTTGGATCGCCGTCTAACTTATCTAACACCGAAAAAAACATATCTTTAACAAACGAAAACAGCTTGGATCTAAATTGAAAAATATGTATTGAGATATTGGACGTAATTCAAAACTATCTTTGGATAACAAAATTTGACTCTAGAAGTCCATCCTCAAGACCATATGGACTTATGGGATTCAGCTATGGAACACTGCTACGGGTCTTCAATACAAACATCTTACAGAGATTCGAAAACAAGGTGCTTTGTGCCATAGTCAATGCGCCATACTATGTATCCAACAACGTGATTCAACACGACATCCCTCTAGAATCCGTCAAAGAAGCCATATAACGTTTTAGTGCTAAATACGATGAACGAGTGCTAGTGCATTTTAAGGCGTTTGCTCGACAACTAAATATGCGAATCGTCTTTGAAGTGTGTAGACTAAAACGGCAATTGCCAGTCGACTTGTCCAACTAAACATAATAAGGGTATTCAAACTAATAAAATTTTAATTCTTCGAATTGTAAAGAGGTTACTCACTGGAGTAACTCCCTACATGTCTGCATTTTTTACCATATCAAATGTTTATTGTCCAATAGGCAGATTGTTGTACTCAATGAAGAAAAAAAACTTATTGCTAGTTTAATTTAATCAACGAATAAATATTTATTACCAAGATCATGGCTGAAGTCAACGTTTATTGCTCTACCAAAGAAAACAAAATCCGTATCCTTCAATGATATTACCACAAAGCATTTGATACAGTAAAACACGACAAGCTGATGGAGATATTAACAAATATTGGAATAAACACCAGTGACCTGAGAATTATTAGCCATCTTTACTGAAATCAAACATCTCTATCCATAAAGCAGCAGAAGAATACAATGATATCAAAATCAATTATGGGGTTCGACAGGGATGTACACTATCACTCTTGCTATTTAACATATACTCTGAGGAAATCTTTCAAGAAGCAGAAGAAGATGAAGAAGCCGAAATTCGAAGTAACAGAGAATGTATCAATAACATCGGATACGCGAATGATACGGTGGTATTCGGTGACAGTTATTAAACCCTCCAGAAGATAATGAATAGAATCACAGAAGTAAGTCAGAAATATGGAATTTTACTCAACATTAAGAAAATAAAATATAATATGATGATCTCTAAGAAGGAACAGCAAATTAAAAGAATCAATGGTCAACCAATAGAAAGAGTAAAAACATACACCTACATTGATACGAACGTCAATGAAAATTGGGACCATTTCATTACCCATAAAAATCAGGTTACTACGATGTTGCATCTTTCCTATATTGTTGTACGAAGTTGATTCGTGAACTCTCACAGATGCTACCTGTAAGAAAATTGAGTCTCTCGAAATTTGACTTTATCGTAGAATCCTGAAGATACCCTTTACCGTCCACGTTATTAACCAGGACGTTTTATTATGAATGGCAAAAAGAAAATTGTTAACCGCAATAAAAACAGCAAAAATTGAATACCTCGGTCGCATCATAAGGAACAGCGAAATATATAAGTTGCTGCAATTAATTCTTCAAGAAAAAGTATAAGAAAAATGAGGACTAGGAAGACGAAGAATTTTCTGACTAAAAAACCTACGTACATGGTTCAACACAACAACTAAAAATCTTTTCAGAGCCGCAGTTTACAAAATACAGATTGCCATGATGGTTTTCAACATCCGAAACGGATGGTACTACAAGAAGAAAAAGAAATATTTATTTGACCGATAACAAACCAATAGATTACTTTGAGTATTCTTATTTGACGTTGGTGAAATAAGGATATATCACTTTAATTCATCAAACAACTTTATTCATCGAATAGACTATTATTCTTTTTTGGTAAAACTGACCATTAATGTGTACCCTGTCATATTCCATTACCTATGTCTATACGTTTTGTAAGTTGTCCATCCTTTCTAACTTTGGTTTTGTTGTTTCGGTATATATTTTCCATGGTTATGCCACAAATCATGTAGGTAAGAGTAGCATTAATTGGTAGAGCTGAGTTTGATTTCTAGTTCCCAATCAATTTGTTGGCATTCAGTGGGAATTTCAAGTTTTATTATAATTGAAACATTCACAACCACTTCTTCCCATAAAACCTTTTAGCAGCACCTTACAGCCTATTTAAAGACAGACTTTTATTTTATTTATTTAAAGAGATTTAATTCAAATTAAATTAATTACTAAAACTATCACAGAAATAGTAATTTTTTTCGTATTGATTATTTTGGTGAATATGTTTTTCCAAAAGTAAAAACGAAAATTATTCAAAACTTTTTTTTACAGCTTTCTCGGGTGGCACTATTGATCCTTTTCATTTCATTGGCAGCCGCAGCTACTGTGAGACCCATTTACGACGTCTATGGTAATTACAAAACAGACGAATACCACAAGTATACATCCGATTGTTGCCGAGTTCCAAACTGTGATGAATTCGAAAGATGCTACGACTCAATAGAATGCGGCCATATTTGCTCTACCGCAAATTATCCCAAAGCACAAGTTAGCAGGACTCCGGGATATCTTAAAAAGAATTCATACACCAAATACGACTGTCATTTTGGAGAGTGCAATCATTATCAGTTCACTTGTGACCACTGTCCGGATCCAGCACAATACGATTTTAGTATTTATACAGTGAGGAAGGATTGTATGAGCTGTTATACATAGAAAGACTGAATTACTGTCTGTAATTATTATTTGATTTGTTTTTTAATGTGATTTAATTTAGAAATTTTTTTAGAATAAATTATTGTTGTATCTATCATATGCTTTTTATTATGCTCCTTGCGGAATAACAATAAAATATGCTTACTGATTCAACAATGGGTAACTTAGTTTTAACCCAGACTAAATACTATTTTTTGAACTTGAGTACAACTTACTTTACTATTCCTAGCCTTTTGTCTTCCATTTTTAGATATAGGCCTCTTTCAAGTCCTTCCATTGATCTCTCTCCTGAGAAACATAATTTCAATTTGTTCCGACTACTCTTTTATTGGCTTCTACCTAGTCTTTTGTGATCTCTTTCTTATTTGTATACCTGTGTAAGATCTCCAATGTTTTATTGTGACGTTCCAACGTTTGTCTTTTTGTCTAGCAGTGTGGCCTGTCAAGCTTCATTTCAGTTTGGCAACTTTTGTTGATATTCTCGACCCTTGTTTTTCTTCTGATATTTAACAATCGTATACCTAATGTTGCTCTTTTTATTTCCCTTTTTGTTTTGGCTATTTTATTTATCTTTGCCTTGGTTAGTGTCCAATTTTGACATTCATATGCCATGATAGGAAAGATGCCCTAGTTTAACACATTGCTCCTCAAGTATTGAGGTATTTTGCGAATACCTCTGAGTTTTTAAAATGCTGACAATGTCAGTCTTGATCTTCTAGTAATATTTGCTCTTTGGCTCTCTGTGTAAGGTTTCAGAATTTGGGCAGGTATATATTATTATTTAGGTATATATTCATGGAAATGATTTAGTCATATTCTATCTGACTGCAATAAATTATATACGTCTGTGTTTGTCACGGTTTTTGTTTTTCTTATATTTATTTTTAGGTCGACGTATTGGGAGCTGTCTGCGAGTTTCTTCATTATAATTTCTTGTTCCTTGATTGTTCTTCTTCTTCTTCTTCTTTTGGCTTCATAATCCTGGATGGGTCTTTGCCTGTCTGGGTTTGTCCTTCCATTCAAATCTCTCTTTCTTGGGCCCTTCCATGTGTCCTGTTTTGTATACTGAGTCAAATACGTCTACCATAATGTCTAAGGTTTCATTATTTATGCATTTTAAGATTTCTATAGGGATTTGGTCTGTACCTACTGCTTTACCATGTTTGCTGTTTTTTAATACCATTTTAATTTCCTCTTTTAATATCCTCAAAACCATATCCTCTTTTACTTCTAACTACATCTGATGTATTCTCATCACCAATTATATTTTCAGATAATTCTGACAATTTAGTGTAGATAATGCCAAAAAGGATTTTGTATATTACATTTAGCAATGTAATTGGTCTGTTATTCTGGCATTCCCTCTTATCTTCTTTTTTATATATTGGCTGTATAAGACCTACTGCACATTCCTCCGGCATTTGTTTTTTGGTCCATACCAACTTTATCAGAGAATGGATTCTTCCTCAGAGTTCGAGTCCTCCATATTTCAAGAATTTTGCCGCAACTCCGTTCGTTCCTGGCGCCTTACTGTTTTTAAATTTTTTTATTATTTGAACTACTTCTTCATAACTCGGATTTTCAATGTGCTACTCCGTCGTAAAATATATTGTCTTATTTTAATCACTTCCATTGTCTGCATTTGGGTTTTCCTCAAAGTATTCATTCCATCTCATTAAAATTTTTTGTTTCTGTGTCATAGTTTTCCGTCCTTGTCTTTGCATATTGTCAATTTTGTGTGCTTTCTTTTATATTTTTTATAGAATTTTGTGCTTTCGTGTCTGTTGTGATGTTCTAGGATTTCTTGTACTTGTTTTCTCAAAGCCTCTTTGTTTTCTCCTGCATTTTCTAGTCGCTTGTTTTGTCTGTTCGTTATAAATTTCTCTGCAATTTTTTGTGTTTTTTTTTAAGTTAGTTAAACCAATCTTCCCTTTTTTCCCTACTGCAGTTCTACGTTCATTATCATACCGTTCCGCATTTCTTTGCCTTCTTGCTTTTCCGACAGTTTCCTCTGCAAATTCTTTTATTATTGTTTTTAATTGTCACCCTTTTCCTCTGCGGTGTATTTGTCTCTGATTCCGTTGAGTTTTATTTGCAGAGTACCTATGTTCGCCGATTGTTCTTGCTATAATCACGATGCCGTCAGCAATTATGAGGTGGTTTAACTTGTTGATATTAAAGTTGATGCTATATGTTGATAAATTTATTAAACTAATAGTTTATTAAACTATGATGTTTAAGTTATAATAAAAGTAATTGATTACATGGCAAGGACATAGATATAAACAAATCAGTCAATGGAACCGAAGTTATGTGGTCAAAGGAGTACTTTAAAATTAATCTAACCACGTTTACAGGGTTTTACCTACATATTTAGTGGCTGCAAACAAGTCTGGAATCTGCAATCTAGTATTAACTATCAACCACATTTTTGTAATAACCTTGGTCAAAATTTTAACTTTTTCGTTTACTTTAATTAAAGTGGTTATACTTATTTTCGGAGAGCACTGATGATGGAGTACTTTTTCCGAAAACGTTCTGTCATGTAGTCCGATAGTGTATTTATATAATAATATACCTTTTATAAAACAAATGTAATACAAATTTTTCTTTTGGTAGGTTTTTTTTTATATTACTTGCTAGTTTATTTGGGTGTGGTTTTACTTATTCCAGATATAATACACTAAACTTTTTGACTATTTTTTTAACACATGGAACATAATCATCCGCTTAAATTATGCTATTGGTTACATGCCATGGCGCGCTCACTTCTTCTTAAGTTCGATCTTCTGTCGAAGATAAAAAGTCATCAGGGCTATGTGAACACTGTTGACTGTAGCTTTAAATAGTTCTGCTTTACAGCATTTAAACAATTTCCTTAAGTTCTTAAGCCACATATTCTTCGTCTTCGCTTTATAGAAGGGATATGATAAGTTTTGTTTTATTTTGTAAAGCAAGGCTTCATGCCGTACTGGTATGTTAAATGCCTTACTTTTGTCTATAGTCTTTGTTGATTTCTAAGTCATTGCTGATTCTACGACACAATGAATTTGTTCCACGAAGCCTTGTTTGTTTTGGATACCAAATTGATGGTCAGGTGTAAGTTTTATTTTATTGATTTTCTCCATCAGTTGCTTAAGTGTAACTTTCTCTAGTAGTTTTGACAAAATTGGCAACAAACTTATTGGCCTATTAAAGTTTGTTTTTACTGATTTTTTCAATTTTAAATGTCAATATTATTTGAGCAATTTTCTAGGGATTGGGACTTCGAAATAATTAAATCTTTTGAAAAATGTATATATAGATCATTTGAGTATTTATTTTAAAGTTTCTGCCACTAACGTACATATTTCTAAGGCAGTTAAAAATAGATAAATTATTTTAATAAACTTATTTACTAATTTCCTCATAATCTCATAATATATTCCTTAAAATTCTCGAAATCTATTATCAAGCGTTTCCTTGGAACACAAATAATATTGCTGTCATCCAACCTCAAAACATGATAATTTTTTTCTATTAATTAATATATTATATTGGTATAATAACAACAATGTTCAGAAATGTTTCTACTTATTGAAGAGATAAAAATACCGTGAAAGGTCTATAAAAAAATCTCTACGCAGTTGGGTCAGACTGATAGCTGTTTACCACAAAATACGTGATTATCATTTTATAGGAGTCAATACAAATACAATAATTTTGTCTTCCGTTTAAGAACAGATACGAAAATGGTATGTACACATGTTTTACTACTTTTTTGAATATATTTTTAAAGAAGGAGGATCTTCAGTTTATAAATATTATAAAAAGCTTAGTATATTGATTGAGTTGGTGGCATTTGGTATATTTATTTGGGGGAAGTATTCATTCCTTTAGCTCCAATGTGTAAAGAAATGATTCTAGTGTGATCTTTTTAAATATTTTTTAAGTAATAAAAGCTTATATTCTGATTTCAAATTAAAAAACAGCAGAACGGTGTATCAGGAATAGCTGATGATAAATCCTTAAAGCAGTACAGCTAATTTCGCTTTCTGTTTTTTTTTTATAATTATAAAAAGTGAAAAAATAATATTTTGTCAATAAATCATGTCTTATACATTTTAAAAAATATATATAAATATGAGATAAAAGTTGTAAATCTTAAAACATTTTAATTTTGCGTGTCTCTACAGGGTGGTCCTTAAGTAATTGTACAAACAGAAATTATAGGCACTTTAAAACATTACGATTTAAGCCAACTTGCTTTAAAAAAATGTTGAAACTAAGAAAGATACAGGGTGTTAAAGTGCAAATTTAAAATTTTATTTTTCGCTATAGCTTTTACGTTTGTAAAGATTTTTGGACAAAAATTTACAATTGGTTGCTTTTATGTAGGATAAATGATACTTTTAACATACTTTAATGTAACTGATAGAGGGCGCATAAATTTGCACTTAACTTTTTTGCTCTTTAAGTTAGCTCTATTTATGTTAATAAATATTAACGATAAATTCTTTTTACAAAAAAAGGTATACTTGTTAGTAACCTCAAAATTCAACCGTTTTCGAGATAATCGCATTTTATAAGTCAGATGTATAATAATTCTTAGTTGTGATTTGTGTGCAGTAAAGCACTGAATACCTGTAGATAAGCATAATCCATAGTTTATTTTTATTAAACCAACTAAAAGATAATAATGTAACATTAAAAAATGCTTTGTTATAGCTGCTAAATGTCTTATTGGAGAAAAGATCCTTTATCTTCTTCCTTAGGGGCCGTGTATTCAAACGTTTGCCATCCTCATGTTTACAATTTCCCTTTTCTATTGCTTCTTAAGTTTCTATAATGGCGTTGTAATGGTGCATAGTGGAATATAATTATTCTCAGCACCGCTCTGAATGGCTTGATTAAGGTTGGGTATACAGTTTATATTAATTGCTATTGACGTATTCAACTTCATCTTTCATCACTAAAGGTCTCTAGTAACATACTCTGGTAGTTATTTCCCCTTTTAGTGAGAGAAAAGTCGGTGCATTTTGACTTGGTTTGAGTCTTCTTACAAACTCCTTCTGATGACGGGTAGACCCAGAAACATGTTTCAGGGAGTGGTAATAGACTCAAATTTAATCGAAACGCAACGTTCCTCGTATAAAAATACAAGTTATTTCCATTGCCATAAAAATTAGTTTTTGGGAAAACCAACCAATATTTGATGGATTCAACCGTTACTTGATAGAAATTCCTTTTATATAACAATAAAACATTGAAATCTATTGTTTTCAAAACTTCCACAAAATAATTTTAAATTCTTAAAAAAAAATTCTTAAAATTTGGATGTAAAGAATTTAAAATTTAGTATTAAAAGAATGATTCTGGTCTAGAAGGTGAAGTGCATAGGTAGAATCTGTTTTTCTAGTATTATTAGCTAGTTTATGTTTTGCTATACGTTTTTAAAAGTTCTACCAGTTTGACAGATATAAGTTTTAGGACAGTCGCTTTATGTAAGTTTTTATACACCACTGTGTAAGTGCTTCTTCTTTTGACCCTTGTTGTTTTTATTGTATTTGCTCAAGTTGTTATTTGCTCCAAAATCTGGTGTTACTTCTTTATTTTTTATGTGTTTGGCTATTTTTGTAAAAATAATTATATTAATTATATTTTGTGATATATTGACATGTTTTCTTTCGAAAGACTATATTAGAAATCGTCATATCTAATGATGTTTTTAATTCAAGCATATCATATTTAGTATCTACCATTTCTAGTTCCAAAGCATAATACCACAATATTTTGCTTTATATACTTCACATTTTGCATTATTTTTCTCTTTATTATGGACCTGTCCACTTCATCTTGAGTACAAAAATGAATTATTATTTTGAAGCGGCTCTGCCAACTTTACACTGTATGTATGTATCCTGTAAAAGTTTTAAGATTGAAGGACCTTATCCAGTAAGATACCATCATTTCAGTATAAGTTTTTTATCTTCTTCTTTTTTTTTCTGTAGACATGACTGTCTTTTTTTCAATGTGCCTCCATCAAGTTGTCGTTCTATCATTTTTGTGATTGTGACAAAGAAACCAATCAAAAATTTAAGACAATGGAACTAAAGTATTCCGTATTAATACGATGTTGCCGCTTCACTAGACTTTGGAGAGAAATGGAAATTGATTTAAATATAATCGGTATAATAGAAGCTAAAAGACTAAACCGGTATGGATACTTACAGAGAATGCGTGAAAATATATAAACAAAAAAAAACAAAAAAGGGAGAGTAGACTATGTCCGCTAGAAGCAAACGAGATAGCACAAGACGGTCATGGAGAGAAGTTATCGACGATGATCGCCAAATAAATATAATAACTAAAGACTGCTTCGAAAGAAAACGCTGAAAATTAGGATACGAGAATTTTTATAATTAGGTTATTTTGTGTATTTTTAAGTTTGCTGTAATTAAGTTTTTTCCTATGTCTTATTTATTATTGCCGTAGTCATTATACTGGGATAGGTGACAAACTTGATTCGATCGTCGACCACGATGGCAGGCGGTTTGAGCAGTGAACCTCCTGCAAAATGTAAATTTTGTGCTAAATTTACTTCAACAAATGACAATAAATGTTTTGGTAATACCTGTCGTGTTGTTCTGTACGTCAAGTATTTTGATGCAATTTCAAAAGTTGTATTTGTCAATAGAAACTCGTTTTATTGTCGTAATTGTTCTGTTAATAAAGGACATTGTTCTGTTTCAATGTGTGATAAGTTACCATGTGAAAAAGTTGTGTTGGAGAAGGAGATTGGGTGTCTCAGGAGAAAGGAAAGTTTTAAATAAGTACGTTTCTGAATTGAAATACACAAATAAACTACTTAAATCAAAAGGGGCGGTAAGTGATGAATTTCAAGCACAACCTTCTAATTCTACCAGCTCATTTTTGCCAATTAGTGCTAGGCCAGCAAAAAGCTACTCAGGTGCGTTGAAAGGAAATAAAACTGACTGTGATTCTGTTTTGCTTGTAAGGTCAGCGAACCAAAATATTGCTAACGTACAGGTAGATAGCGATAATAAATCAAAAATTAATCTTCTACAAAAGCTACTGTCGAAGTACTAAGTTGGTAAAAAATAGAGTTCTGATTAACTGTAGCATTGCAATATCTTTAGAAAATTTTAAAGAGTGCTTTACCAAAGAATTAGGAAATACTTATTCTGTTACTGAACCAAAAAAGTTAAATCCCAGATTAATGATTCGTGGCGTAAATGCTGCCTCTTTGGAAAAAACAAGTTTTTTGCAAGACCTTATTACTTAAAATAATCTCAACGCAAATGAAGATGATATAAAAATGGTAACAAAAGTTAAGTTTAATTAGCATTTCAACGTCGTGTTGGTGATTTCACCAGCTTTATAAAAAGTGGTAATAGAAAGAGGTTTTCTTTATATAGGCTGGTTCAAATGGTATGTTAGTGAACACTTTAATATTGTAAAATGTTTTAAATGTTGCAAAGCTGGTCACCAGAAAAAAGATTGTCTTGGTAATTTAGTATGTCCGAAATGTTTTGAATTTCATGAAATGAAAGATTGTATCAGTCAGATACAAACTTAATTTAGGTACAGTTCATGTTTCAAACAGTACAGTTTGGGGTTATTTATTAGGTAAAATTGAGCAACTTAGAACAACAATTTAGTATGTCTAACACAAAGTTAAAATAAGCTTATTTTAATACACGTTCTTTGTTTTCAAAATTTATCGTTTTCTTAGATCTGGTATATGATCACAGCTTTGATATTTTTTGCCTGTCCGAAACTTGGATGACTTCGGATATCTCAGATCACAGTGTATACATTCCGGATTTTAAGATAATTCGTAAAGACCGTGGTTCAAGAGGTGGTGGAATCGCTGTTTTTCTACGTGACTCTATCATTTCAAAGTTAGAACTTGCTGACCTTCCTTGTCCATTAGGTATCGAACAAATGTGGATCTCTGTAAAAATACAGAAAACAACATTGTTAGTCGGTGTTATATATAGAACTGAGGCGTACAGAATGCTAAATTTCATACAGTATTGTGATGATACTCTTTCTCAAATAGTACCTCAATTTAATAATATTATTTTAACTGGTGATATCAATGTTGATCAGCTACCAGATAATAAAATAAATTATTGTTTTCAATCTTTTAATGTTGTTCAATTAGTAAAGGCACCTACGCGCATAACTGACAGTTCACAAACACTGCTCGATGTTATTTGTACAAATAAAAGTGAACTCATTAGACATTCAGGCGTTTTAGATCATGAACTATCTGACCATAGAGCAGTGTCTGTGAATTTAATTTAGATATTAATTTTCAAACAAACTTTTTAAAGATATATAGAAATTACAAAAACTTTTCAATATCTTCTTTTAACGCAGATCTGGAAAAAATGTCATGGGATAATATACTGTACGAAAATTTTGTAGATAATAAAATTTGAATTTTCAATGATATGTTAGTTTTGCCGTTTGACTCACATGCTCCCTATGTTGAATCAAGAATTACAAAGCCACTTGCTCCGTGGCTAACACCCAAAATACAGAATATGATGAAAACTCGTAATACTGCTTTAGCCAAATGTGAGAAAACTAAAAACGTCTTAAACTTACTATAAAGATCTTACAGTTACTTCTTCTTCTTTGGGTGCCGGGTCCGTATTCAGACGTTGGTCGATCATATTTAAAATTTCCTGAAAGGAAAGTTTCATTCGACCAATCCATCTCTTTCTTTCCACTTTTCCCTGTATTATAAGGCGAAGTAGATGGTATTTAGGTCCTCTAATTATATGGCCGAAGTATTCTGTTTTTCTCTTGGAATAAAAAAGATTTTTGGAAAGGTATGAGGGTATTCAAAATTATAAATAAACCAGTTATAGAGATCCCTTAGGAGCTTAAAATTCCTATCTCTATTAATAATTATTTTACCTGGTTTTAGCCCTTTAAATTGTTGTCCTGAGACAACCTCATGGTATCAGTCTAATATTGTTAACCCAAATATTATTTAAATTTAAATTAAATCACTTATATTAGGGTTAAAATCGGAAGTTGTTGGATGTGATAATATTTCTGCAAAGATGCTCTCCCTTTCTATTACTGCTCCTTATATTACCCACATTATAAATGGTTGTTTGTAGGTAGGTTATTTTCCGAGCATTTAGAAATACGCTTTGTAAAACCACTGCCCAAAATCAAATAATCCTGAATTACTTAATTTTAGAAAAGGTTATTTATAAGCAGATATACGATTATATTTTTAAAAATAATGTAGTTACGTATATACAATCAGGTTTTAGAAAAGAGTTTAGTACAACGACCTTGACTTAACAGATAATCTACTTCGATCATTTGATGAAGGAACATCAACCTCAGTCATCTTGCTTGATTTTTCTAAAGCCTTCGACACTATTGATCACGCTCTTCCGTGTGTTAAATTGAAATATTTTGGATTTGATGATACCTTCTTACAGTTTTTTAAATTTTATTTGGCAAATCGTTATCAAAAGGTCATAGTCGATAATAATTCATCAGAATTTGCATCTGTCACTTCAGGGGTGCCTCAAGACCTGTATGAATCTTTAAACAATTTAAAATTGCACTCTTTTGCAGACGACACAAAACTGTATTTCTCTATTGAACCTAACTCTGTAAATCAAGCGTCACAAAAAAAATCAGGATTTGGAATATATTTACTTATTCCACTAGACATATTCTTACACTTAATGCTAAAAAATGTAATTCTTTGTTATATTGTTAAAAAATTATAAAGCCACTGTTCAGGATAACTAACTCTAAAAAATGTTAATAGTTGCAGGAACTTAGGATTCATATTATATGACTGTAAGTCTTTTAGACTGTTATATGAAAACCATATCACCCTTTTAGTAATTAAATACTATTTAGTTATGCGTCAACTGTATAGAAGTAAAGGCATTTTAAATTATTTTGTGAAACTATGGTAATGCCAATTCTTAATTATAGGCTCTTGGTATTTTATCCTTGCTTAGATCAAGTTACAAAATTAAGGTTGCAAAAAATTCAAAATAATTTTTGCATATCCTCATAGTCTTATGCTGCCAAAATATAGACTAGCTATTTTACAGCGATCGCTTACTTACAATGCTGTTTTAGTGTTTAATAGTTTAACAATAAATCTCTTGATCTCATAAAGCGGCATTATAAGAAAGGTTAATCTCTTGATTTCATGAAACGGCATAAAAAGAAATTTTTTCAACAATCGCAGTAACGTTATTATTATTATATGGTATATTTTTGTCGTTATTGTTACCATTAGATATTTTTGTTTTTATTTATCATTCATATCATGTATCACATAACATCACAAATTATTTTCATTACATTATTTTTCTAGTAGCGACATGACTATTTCTATCATTTCAATATTATATTACTATTTATGTCAAATTATAAATTACTTTTTTCATTTTCTAATTATTTCAAACTAACTTTGTAAACTTAAGGTTAAGTGGAGAAGCTCTAGCTAGACTTCACCTCATGTATCTCGTGTACGTAATTTTTTACAGACTAAATAAAGGCAATTTGTTATAGTAATAATATTATTAAATATAATTAAGAAAAAACTAGATATTAGCAATCGTTTGTACTTTATTTTGATTGTACTAAATTATTTTGACTGTAAATTAAAAATATATATATATTTTTTTAGATGTACTGTCACCTAGTTTTAGCAACACTTTGTGTAGTAACTCTTACCACCGCTGCTCCATCTTCGTTTAATACCAGAGGAAGTATAGAAAACTCAATACCCACTAACGAATCGTGTTGCTCTGTATCTCACTGTAAAGAAGTGCCACTCAACACTGAAGGCCACTCGGTTTTCCAATGTTATAAAACTAAAGTATGTGGAGAAGAATGTCTGCACAAACAGAACAAGAATTTACCTCCAGTGCCAACTTACAGAAGAAAAAATTATTATTTGAGGAAGATGTGTAAAGGTTACGACTGTTATGATTATGCCTTTGATTGCAGAAGATGTCCTGATCCTAGTAAGCCAAGTTTTAGTCCTTATACCATTGATGCAGATTGTATTAACTGTTATTACTAATGTTTTTTGTATTTTTAGATATAAATTATTAAATAATATTTTTATATAAGTTTATTTTATTTGTTTAATTTGTCTGTATATGGTGTAATTGCATAATTATCCAAGAAGGACTAATATAAAAATAAAATTAATATATCGATGGTGCAGAATGGAAACCTTCGATGTCAAAAAATATCACATTCGGGTTTTTGTTGAATATCTCTGCAAAATATCGCTGTGCGTGCTTAACAAACCTCCTATGGCAATACAAAAACAAATAACAGCTGTAAAGTGAAAAATATAAAGACCTCCTATGTCAATTGCTAAAATTCTGCTGTGGAAACCTTCTATGTTCAAAAGCAATAAAAAATATGGAAACCTCCCAAGTCAGTTACTGAATTTTTGCTGCGGAATCCTTCTACGTTCACAAATGATGAAAATGTGAAAACCTTCTATGTCAAATTTAACAATATTCTGCTGCTACAACCTTCTATAGTCAACAGCTGGTATACGAATTGTATCGTGTTCTTTTGCTTTCCATTATTCGCTTATCGTTAGTCGAGCAGTGATTTAATGTGAGGTTATATTTCAGCATTTTACCAAGTTACAGAAAATAATGTTTACCTCAAGAACGAAGAAAATTATGAGAATGGCTGCCCCAAACATTGAAAATACAGGTAACAATTCACATCATTATTAGGCTACCGGTGTTCAAAACAATATTTTTTCTGCAAATTATTTTTTACACTCAATTTACAAAGTAATTTGGTATTATGCGTGTTCTATTACAAGAGAATTGTGAATAAACAATCATACAGAGCTGTACTTTTTATTATAGGAGACAGTTAAAACCTACTCAATGTTCTTTCATCTTATCCAGAAAGTGCTATTGCAACAAACTATTTCCTTTTTTCAGGTGACGTCCACATTCCAGATGTTGATCACTTACGAAGTACATCTAACTCATTCAATTTACTTGAATTGCCAGAAGAGAGTGAAAACTTAGACCTACCAGTGTGCAATTTGGAGGACATTATTCAAGATGAACAGCTAGTCTATACTGTCATAAGTGAGTATTATATTTACACTTAGTTACTCAAATTTTAAGGGTACTTGTGCATTAACAGGCGTTTAGGATGATAGGCCTATTCTTATTAAAGAATATCATTAAAGCTTTTCAATGTATTGCCATATTTGGCAAGATTTCTGCTTGAATCAAAATGCAAACGTGATTTGGAACGCCTCCTTCTTGAAAACCCTCTGTACTCTCTCACAGACTTCTTCCAATTACCAATGGAAAATTGTTTCAATTATAAGAGCGTTATTAATTAGCCGCCAGAAAAATTCTAATAGCATTGTACAGTTTTTTGAATTAGATAGCATATAAATAGCACAACATTTTGATTTGTTTTATTATTTAACAACCGAAATGTATTTTAGAGAAATAAAATTGTGATATTAGGTAAATGAGAATTATTGTTCTGAATGTTTTTATTTTTGACACAGTAAACAATGTTAACCTACTTATTTATATTGTGTGTATTCATCTGTATTGCCGTTTCCAATTGTATAATTCTGTATACTTGAAGGAATAAAATCATTTCTATTTCTATTAATTTTTTGTAATTGTGTTCCAGGTGAATGTCCTACATCCGTAACGTGTGCAATGGAAATTGACACTGACCCAACTGTAAGTCAACCCACCGTTTATTCTACACTGGTAGCACTGAGTGTTACTACTGATGTAAGTGATAAGTACACTAACTAACAATGCAAATGGACGTAGTTAAGCAGAAAACGTCCAACCCACAAATTGTTAAAAATGAGTTCTTTACACCAGCGAGCATATAATTTCTTGCTTTATAATATGCAGAAACCGTCCAAGTGAAAACATTACATACTCTTTTAATAATCGTCAAAGTTCTAACCCACAAACTAGGTTAACTGAGATTTTCATTGATAATAAAAAATCCAAGTGGGTTGAATTTTTTCTAAAAAATGTATGTCGATCTAAGTAATCGTGTTAAAAGAGTGGTTAAAACAGGCTAAGTGGGTTGGATCACTTTAACGCTCCATGCGATAACAAAACTACTGTGCATTTTTTTGTGTTAAAAACATCCAAGTGAATTGGATGTTTTCTACTTATAAATTTCGGTATACTTGTTAAAAATAAGAGTATAATCAGAAATCGTCCAAACCACTTGGTATCATTTTACGTTTACTATTTCATTAATATGTTAAAAGTAGTTTGAATCTTCGATTTCGGTCGATAATAAAATTTTATTACGGGAATGTGCCCTATTAATGTTTAAAACGTGCCTTGTGCGTATAAACCCTGGAACTTGGTCGATAAAAATTAATTTATTATAGGTACTCATCTTAAGCATAGTAATCACTTTCCTTTAGTTTTAAGTAAATGTGCCTATGTATTGATAAACATTTCTTTTTATTCAGTTGTGTCTGATTTTTCTGACTGTTCGGGTTTAAAAATACTTATTTAATAATAATTATGTCGAAAAGAAGCAAATACATGTGTGAGCTAGCAAAACTTATGGAAAACCAAACAAATAGTGTAATGTCTAGCGTGGAATTTGATTCAAATATTACCAATGTTGAGGTAAGTCGGAAATTTTTTATTAAAAAATAACTATATGTTGTTTACTGATTATTTTTTCGTGGTTTTCGGCCAGATTGAAGAAATAACACAAAACTCTCTTTTTTTTTTACGACGTTTCAATTTATTTTGTTACTAAATCTTAAAAAAAAATAAAGAAAATAGAAGAAAATAGAGTTTTGTGGTATTTCTTTAATCTGGCCGAAAATCACGAAAAAATAATCAGTTTATAAGACACGGCTTCTAAAAGTTTATGTTGTTTACTAAATTTTTAAAATAAATGCATTTTATACATCATTACATAATTTAAATATATTGTAGAATATGGATGATACCAATGTGACAGAATTCTACCGTCACAGCGAACCATCGTCATCCAATAGTCGTATTCGTGAAATGGTTTTAAACGAGAAAAACTGGATGTTTTGAATCAGCTTCTACCATAGATTCTGTTGATGATTATGATGTAAGTATTAAATCTTTGTACCTATACTGTTTAGTAAAATGCTTTATAATGCTATTCGCTATATTATTTCTATTTAATGAAAACTAAACTTTGATGTACCTATTGTTACAATCTAAAAGAAAAAATACAACTTCCTTAGGTACACACAATTTTGTAAACACATATGTATTAATCTTATTATACCAATGTTAAATTGATACCTATTATTATGATCATCAATTATTATTGATTAAAGTAATTATACAATAATGTAAAGCATATGAAAATTATTTTTCGATGAGTACCTATAGTAAACTTTATGAAAAAGATTAATTTGAATGAATTGAATTTGTTTTATTTTTTGGTACCTGGTAATTGATTAAAAGTTAACTTCTTTAATTAAAATAGACGCTTTCTATAATTTTTTGAAATTTTTATTTAAAATATTATCTAATAATACCTACCTTTTTATTCTTACAGAATATGTCAATAAGTGATGTCTTTAGTAGCGGTTCCTCTGATATGTTTATACCATCGTCACATGAAGAGAGTTCCGATAACAATGAAAGTTGTGATGATAATCCATTTTTAGCCAGTACATCAGGTCGTCCAAAGAAGGGTAGAAAAAAGAAATTTGCAATGACGCGAGCAACATCAAAGATTAATAGGAACAAAAATGAATCTTACATTGACTACAAAGGAAAATTGAAAGCTGCTAAAGAATTTCAATATGACTACAATTGTAACTGCCCGATGAAATGTTCTGAGTTGATTTCTACAGAGTCACGAAAACAAGAATTTGATCGTTTTTGGAGTCTTGGGTCTTATAATGCCCAAACTATCTTTATTGCCAATAATATCCACGAAATGCCGAAAAAAAGAATGTATGGAAGAAACACTGAAAGACGTCTGTATTCCAGACAATATTCCTTACTTAATCAGCGTATTTGTAGGCAAATGTTTATCAATAGTCTTAGAATAACTCCGTCAAGAGTAACAACAGCTCTGAGAAAGGTAAACAATCGTGCTCCAATTCTTGATCAAAGAGGTAGAAAACAAGGTGGTTTAAACAAAGTCCCTGAAAATAAAATTCAGGAAATAATCAACCAGATCAATAAACTGCCTAAGTACATATCGCACTACTGTCGTGAAAACACGTCTGCATTATTTTTACCGGCACATCTCTCATTATTAAAGATTTATGATCTATACAAATCTGAAGTTCAAAACCCTGTGAAATTTGGTATTTATAAGAGGATTTTTTACGAAAAATTTAATTTGAGATTTAATGTTCCCAAGAAGGACACATGCCAGGTATGTGATTCATTTAAAATAAAACTAGAAAATGAAACGGATGATCATAAAAAGCAACTTTTACAAATTGAACTCGACACTCATCAGGATTTGGCCCAAAAATCACGAGAAACATTAAAGGCAGATTTAAAACGAGCTAAAGATGAGGATAATGTAGAGTGTTTAACATACGATCTTCAAAAAACTCTACCTTTACCCAAAATTCCAACCAATGTAATATATTATAAGAGGCAAGTTTGCTTGTATAATCTCGGTGTATTTTCAGGCAAACGTAATAAGAGTTATTCCTATGTATGGCTTGAAGGAACTGCTGGAAGAGGAGCTCAGGAGGTTGGTTCCTGTATTGTAAAATATTTAGAAAACATAGAAAGTACTGTTGAACATCTTATATTGTGGTCTGATTCTTGTGGAGGCCAGAACCGTAATATTAAAATAACACTCCTCATGGCCAGTCTTCTTCAAACCAGCCATAATATAAAAACTATAACATTTAAATTCCTGATTTCCGGCCATAGTTTTCTACCAAATGATAAAGATTTTGGGGATATAGAATGTCAACTCAAACGTCAAGAACGAATATATACACCTTTAGACTATATAAATATAATAAATTCATGTCGTAAAAAGTCTCCAATAACAGCTACACAAATGAAAAAGGAATGGTTTTTGAGTACCCACCAGCTCGAGAAGGCCACAATAAACAGAAAAGTTGGCACCAATAAAGAAAAAATAAATTGGTTGGAGACAAAACAAATTATATTAACAAAAGAAAATCCTTACCACATCTTTATGAAACCTAGTTATTTTGGCGATGAAAGTGTATGTTTGGATATTGAGCGACGAGGACGATTAAATACAGAGAGCTTTTCGGCGCTGCTTATGCAACTCTGGCCCAATGGTAAACCCCTGTCAGAGGATAAAATTAACGATATTAAAAGCTATTTACATCTAATTCCTTCAGACGCTAAACGTTTTATGAAAATTTTACAAGTGCTAATGTAGTCGAAGACGTTGATGGATTTAATGTTCCAGTTCTAGATTTTGAGGTAGATACCCACAATAATTAAAACTTTTTTTAAATTTACATTTACATAAGAAAATCATTGTAATTTTGTTTCTTTGGATCATTAAAATTTTTATAAAAATATGACATTATTTATTTATCTGAAAGATTCCAACCCACATAAGTATGTTTTATCGAAATTTTTTTCGGATTTTTGTTTTTTGTTAAAAACGTCCAACCTAAAATTTTCAAAATAACTTCATTGAAACTTACATTTAAAAGAAATTACAAACGAGGTGCCTACGAGATGAATATCATTATCTTAAAATCATTGCCAGGCGAATAAATTATGCATAGTTTAGCTAGGGCACACTAAAATCTTTTAAACTCAATTTCCCAACAATCACTTTTTTTGGGTTGGACGTTTTCTGCTTAACTACGTCCAAATGACCCAGATAATATGCAACTGTCTCAAGATTCTTGTGCAAATGATACACAATGTAACACTACAAAAAAGAACATGACAACAGAAGTTGATAATGGCACCACTGCAAATCAGTTCGAGTTTGCTGAGGAATTATGTTCTACTATCTCTACCGATATTCAGATACCCCACGGTGATGCTGAAGAATGTGATGTAGATGATCCAGATTATGTGTTTGAAAATAATGAAAATTCTGATGACGAAACAAAAGATGGCAGAACTACAGAGAATGAAAATAGTGTTGATCCAATTACTAAAAAACGAAAAGGGGTATGTAATAGAAACGAATGGAAACGTAATAAAATGCAAGCACTTCGAGAGAAAGGCAAAAGTTACATAGGCCGTGTCAGAAGAAAAAACAAGAAAGATGGAGAAGTAGAAAAGAAAGAACGAAAAATGGGACCCAGGTGCAAATCATTATCTTGTAAAACCTGTAAGAAGAGATTCTGTCCTGAAATAAGTGATGAAACACGTAAGGAAATTTTTATTCACTTTTGGTCTGTACTAAATTGGGATCAAAGGAGACCTTGTGTTGCATCTTTAGTTGATTGTGTTCCACCAAAGCAAAAGCGTCGAATTGAGTCTGGAGATCGTAGAGGTGCCACATTCCATTACTTTTTGAAAGTTGGGACTGAAAGGAAAGAAGTTTGTCGGGAAATGTTCTGCAACACTTTTGCTTTAGGTGTTTGGAGTGTTAAAAGCTGGTCAAAAAATGTTGTTCATGGTATGAACCAAAAGCTTCCATGTAACAATCCTAGCAGGCAAGTACATATTGGAAATAATGGTACTAAAAGAGACTTTGCTGTTTCTTTTGTCAATTCACTTCCAAAAACCCCTTCACACTACTGTCGGAAAGACACAGGAAAATTGTACTTAGAAAATACTTTCCACTCAGAAATGGAGTTGTACAGACTGTACAAGGGCAAATGTGATAATTCTGGCAATGAACCATTAAGCAGGTTTACATTTAATAAAATTCTGTGTGAGGTGAATGTTGCATTGTTTCAGCCACGAAAAGATCAATGCGATAAGTGTTGCCAACACAAAGTCGGTAATTTGTCAGAAGAGCTGTATGCAAAGCACGTTGAAGCCAAGGATCGAGCACGTCAAGAAAAAGAAAATGACAAACGCAAAGCTGCTGGAAATGAATTTGTTGCGTTGTGTGTCGATGTGCAAGCAGTCAAGTTATGCCCATTTTTAAAAGCTTCTGCGATTTATTTCAAAACCAAACTATGTAACCATAATTATACTGTGTACAATTTGAATAATGCTGAAGTAGACTGTTACTGGTGGAGCGAGGTTGAAGGGAAACTGAAATCATCAAACTTCGCAAGTTTGTTGATTTCACATTTGAAGAAGTTGATAAGGAACTGGAAGCCAACAATTCCTAAAATTATAAAAATATGGAGTGACGGTTGTGGCTACCAGAATAAGAATAAAGTTTTATCCAACGCCCTTTTAAATTTAGCAGTTCAGACAAATTTCACTATTCACCAGAAATATCTGCATGTCGGTCACACACAAATGGAAGTGGACTCTGTACATGCAACTATAGAAAGACGTCTAGCTAACAGAGAAATATACTTGCCATCAGACTATGTGTCAGTAACAAGAGAAGCTAGGCTGAAACCGTCTCCATACAGAGCTCATTCCATAACATTCGATCTTTTCAAGGACTACACCACCAATGAATTGTACTCCTCCATCAGACCTGGAAAAAAGGTATCCGACCCCACCGTGAATGATGTGTGCCATTATTTATATCTACCGACTGGAGAAATAAAATACAAATTGAATTTTGATGAAGAATTCCAGGTACTACCACGTCCACGTCGCCAGAAATCTCTGTTGGGTAATTTTGTCTATCCTGATTTATACAGGACAAGAATAAAAATTGCTGACTTAAAATGGGAGCATCTACAGCAATTGAAGGCAGTCATACCGAAGGATGTCCATTCATTTTATGACTTACTTCCTCATTAACAGCCTGTTAAGACATTTTGAACGTTAATGATCTATTTTTAATTTTTTATATCCAATAATAATTATTTCAGTTTGAATAAAATTGCTTTTCATAACAAATTTCTCCACATTTCATTTAATTCATTACTACCCAAATGAATGATAGGAAACCTCCTATGTCAGTATTTTCAGCAATATTTTTGATGCCAAACCGTCTATGTCAAATTACTCTGAAGTTAATGAAAAGTTTTTTACAAAGTTACTTTTATTTGTAATAAGCATTTCTAATTGTATTAAGAAATCAATTGCTGTGAAGGAATTGGCTCAGAAGCTACTTTAGAGAGTTATTTCTTCCTCCTGAAAAACTAAGATTTTTGACATCGAAGGTTTCCATTCTGCACCATCGATATAGTATTTAGCGAACGAACCGAGCTAGTGCCCTAATTTAAGTGGTTGGGATCGAATTCAAAGCAATCTTACGTTTATTAGGATAAAATTTATTATTCTTAAGAACTCTATACAGGATGTCCCATAATAATTTAGACATTAGCTAATGGGTGATAGCTGACATCAAAATAAAGCGTTTGAGCTCAAAGTGCTTAGGCAAAATGTCGCTAGTTTTTTTCTAGGTGATTGATAAATATTTCTTAATAGTATTTTTAAGGATGTATTAAAAATTACTTAACTGATTTAAGTAAAATTTGATATCGTGCTATTATTTAGTATGCTTAATATGAAAATGATATTAGTTTTACTATTAACACTAGGTGGAGCCTACTATAACCTTGGTTCATTAATGTAGCCATAATTTTTTTATTCCCCTGTATAAACATTCTAAAAATAAAAACATAAAATAACATTTCATCTTCTTCTGGTTCCTATCTGTTTCGGATGTTGGAAATCATATTGGCAATCATAACCTTGCTCGCTGCGGCTCGAAACAGCTCCGTTGAGGTTTTCTTAAACCATATTCTTAAATTCCGCAGCCATGATATTCTCCTTCTACCGGGTCCTCGCTTACCTTTGACTTTACCTTGCAATATATACTGTAGCAGGAAGTAACGGTGCTGATTTCTCATAATGTGTCCCAGATATTGCAATTTTATGCGTTTGATCGTAAACACAATCCCTGGTTCCTTCTTTATTTTCCCTAGAACTTCCTTGTTTGTGATCCTTGCTGTCCATGATATTTTTAGCATTTTTCTGTAAAGCCACATCTCAAATGCTTCAAGTTTTTTAATAGTGATGTCTGTAAGCGTCTATGCCTCCGCCCCGTACAACAATACAGAGAAAACATAGCATCTCAAATGTCTCATTTTTGTATCAAGGGATATGTTGTGACTTTTGAAGATGGCGCTCATTTTGTTAAAGACCATTCTTGCCTTTCCTATGCGGCACTTTATTTCCTGTACATTGCTCCACTGTTCGTTTATAATAGTTCCCAGGTAGCAATACTGTTTTACTCGCTCTATCTGCCTCCCATTAATGTATAGATGAGCCCCGTTTATATTCTCCTTGCTGGTAATCATTTGTTTCATTTTGTGGGTATTAATGTTTAGTCCGTACTGTTGACTGTACTCGTTTATTCTGTCCATTAGCCTCTGAAGTCCCTCTAAACTATCTGCTATCACCATGGTGTCGTCGGCATATCTAACATTGTTTACTCTTTCACCATTTAAAAGGTTGCCTTCATCTATTCCGTAAAGAGCCTCGTTAAAATTTTTTTTGAGTACACATTAAATATCAACGGCGATAGGATACATCCCTGTCTAACTCCACGTAGTATTTTTATGTGATCTGTTTCTTCTCCGTTAATTTTCATGTATGCGGTCTGATTCCAGTAGAGTTCTGAAGTTATTCTGAGGTCTTTGTCATCCAGGCCTGCCTCTTTTAAAATGTTTATCATCTTTTGATGTTGAACTCTGTCAAATGGTTTTGTTTTAAAGCAAAAAAGTACATCGTTTTCGAAATAAACTTATTTTGTTAATGATAAGCATGCCTGTATTTAATTTTTCGCAAAACAACCAGGTACCTAGGTATACTGTAAACTTAATGGCGTATAATAAGTCAAGGCGTAAGTACAAATTTATTTACTATTTGTTGTCAAAATGTAGTGCAAGTCATTAAAAAACACTTAAGATGAAGGTAAAATGCCACGTCATAGTGAATTTTCTAATATAGAAATGTGCTATATAATCTGTTTGTATGCCCAGGAAAATTTTTGTTCGTAAAGCAGCTCAACGCTATTTCGAACTTTATCTCAATAGAAGGCAACCAAACCATACAACTATTAGATCATTGTTTGACAAATTAGATAAAACAGGGTTATATTATCCCAAAAACAGGAATGGACCGAGAGTAATTGATGTGGATATGGAGGACGAAATTATTGTGCGTGTTGCAGAAGATCCGAAAACTAGTACAAGGCTTGTTTCTGCGGCCACTGCTAAAAGCAATTTTACGGTGTAAAGGAGAAGAAATTTTACTCCAGTACAAAATCTTTTACCAGAGGATTTTCCAACAAGGTTCCGATTTAGTCAGTTTCAAGAACATCATATCATTTTCAAAATGAGTTTTCCATAAATATCTAGTATGGAATATTAAAGGATTGTATTTTAGGACCATTTGATTTACCAACTAGGCTTAACTAAGTAATGTATCCAAATTTATTGAGAGAAGAGTTACTTGCCAACTCTTTTAGAAGATACCTCTAACTTTGAGACGTAACTCTTGGTACATGCATGATGGTGCACCACCACATTATAGCCTAGAAGTTAAAAATTATCTAGATGAAATGTATCCTCAAAGGTGGATTGGTAGAGGTAGTGTATACTATGACTAGCACGTAGGTCTGCCCGATCCACAGAATAATAAACAATCAGAATGTCCACTCTCAGATGCCGCCTTTGAAGTTTTTCAGCACGCGCGCCATGTTTTAGAAGGAAACACATAACACAGACATATGATTTGTGAGGTTATGTAATTGTTTATATTTATGTTTAATTATATTATATTAATGTTATTATATTTAACAATGTTAATATAATTGTATAGTATGTCTATGATTGCCGTAAGTCAATTAAACCGGGTTAATTTTTCTAGGTACACCACATAAACAACCCTGGTTCCCTCTAAAACATGGCGGAACATCTGCGCGAAGGAGATGCGCGTATTTAATTTTCCATGGAGAGTGGGCATTCTTATTGTTTATTATTCTGTGCCCTAACTAAATCCTCTAAATTTTTACTTGTGGGACTACTTAAAGTAACTTGTTTATGTATAAAAAAATAAATAACCCTCAAGAGTGATAGGAAAATATTGTCGAGGGAGTTAATATAATTAGGGCCCAAAGAAACTCATTATTTAAAATAAGACAAAACTTACACAAAAGATTTAGATTATGTAGTTTATCTAATGGCGAACATTTTGAACATTAATTGTAATTTTTTTCGTTTCGTTTTGAATTATTCACTTTGTCAATATTTAACACCTTTTAAATAATGTTTGAATTTACACAAGTTGTAAATTATTTTCATTTTACGCACGTTTCTAAAAAATACGTTTATTTTGAAAACGGTGTACTTCTTTGATTTGAAACAAGAATATCTTTTTTTTTTAAAGTGAAACTGGAACAAACCATGAAGTGGAGATATCCAGGAGTGGCTAGTATACCTGTTGAATACAAAGCACGTGGTGTTCGTGTGTATTAAGGTATAAAAAAAGCGCTTAATAAAAGCTTAAAATTTTTTATTATAAAGAAGATCTTTTCGGAATTGTATCATTCCATCATCAGTTTACTAAAAGAGAGAGTAAAAATACCAATATTAAAAACAACAAAGTTAAAATTTGAACATACAAAAAGAAAAAGTTGGTTTTTTACTACTTACATAAAAAAGGTTGTTAAAAAACATTGTGTGGCCACATAAAAAACATTCGGTTGACATCTGGATTTAAAAAATAATAATCTTCATGTTATTTATTCAGGTAAATGCAATAGACTCTTGACTTGTGTAATATAAAAAATGAAACTGGGGGCATCTTATATGACCAACTACACCAACTACAGGGGGTCATATAAGATGCCCCCAGTTTCATTTTTTATATTACACAAGTCAAGAGTCTATTGCATTTACCTGAATAAATAACATGAAGATTATTATTTTTTAAATCCAGATGTCAACCGAATGTTTTTTATGTGGCCACACAATGTTTTTTAACAACCTTTTTATGTAAGTAGTAAAAAACCAACTTTTTATTTTTGTGTGTTCAAATTTTAACTTTGTTGTTTTTAATATTGGTATTTTTACTCTCTCTTTTAGTAAACTGATGATGGAATGATACAATTCCGAAAAGATCTTCTTTATAATAAAAAATTTTAAGCTTTTAATAAGCGCTTTTTTTATACCTTAATACACACGAACACCACGTGCTTAATATCTTTTTTGTGTATAATTGAATGTTACTTATTTCATGTTCTGTTCCCCAAAACAGGGCGGACAATAAAATTATGGCTCCATTAATTAACCAATGCTATAGTAGGTGGCACCACCTGTTGTCAATGGTAACACTAATATCATTTTTATATTAAGCATATTAAATAATGTTCCCATATTAAATAATATGGGAACGTAAAATTCTTCGAATGATATATGGCCCTTGCAGAGACAGCGCCAGCGTGACAAACGAATGGAGGGGCAGATACAATAACGAGCTAGAGTCTCTATTCGGAAAAGAAAATCTAGTCAGATATATAAAGACCAATAGACTCAGATTGGCAGGATATGTGATACGTGAAACGACAATCGCCTTATAAACAATGTGTTCTGGGAAAGGCCAGATGAAAGAAGGTCTCTAACGCGGCCTAGAAAAAGGTGAAAAGGTGCAGTCAGAGAAGATCTAGAGAAGATGGGAGTGCGACAATGGGAATTACTGACACAGGACCGACAAACATGGAAGGCAATAGTAAACGCGGCAAAGACTCACGAAGAGTTGTAGCGCAATTGATGATGATATTAAATAATGGCAAGATACCAAATTTCACTTAAATCGGTTAAACGGTTTTCAATATATCTATCTCTAAAAATAATATAAAAAAATATTAATGAATTATCCTGTAGAAAGAAAGCTAGCAACATTTTGCTCAAGTAATTTGAGCTCAAACGCTTTATTTTGATGTCAGCTGTCACCCATTAGCTAATGTTTAATTAATTGTGGGACACAAGGTATAAACCCGCTAAGGTAATGTTCTACTTTAATTTTAGTTTGGAGTAATTACTAAATATATCTTATACTCAAAACAATATATGCTTTAACCAAAAACCAGAACAAAAATATACATTTACGAACATTACGAAAAAATTTACTTTTTAATCCATGTAGCCGAACTACATGCATAACGTAGGAATGCTAACGCCATCAAATGCTAATACACAACATTGTTGGGTCTTATGTAAAGCTCGAATTATTTTATATAAATCCATGAGGAAAAGGGAATCGAATTATTAACAAAATATAATATAGAATCTTTGGAAAACGAAAACAGTAACACTCTTTACCAAAGACGAGTAAAAAAAATTATTTTGGAATTGCACAACAGAAATAAACAGCGTTGGAGAATTCTAGGCAAAACTAAAACCATGGTTTAAACATGAAATCAAAAAAGCAACTAAGTGAAAACAAGATATCTGAATAAGATACAAAAGCAACAATATCCCAGACACATACGAAATTCACACAAAAAAAACTAAAACAAAGTCTACTGTGAGACAAAGAAACTAAAGCAAACGTACTGGGAAATAATGTAGAAATAAAGAAAATGAATGAATTGAGGTTAGTAGAAGGTACACAACATGCTTAGAAAAAATAAGAAATAACAATGTAATACAAACCATTAATATAAATCCTAGATACAAATTGACATGGAAAACCTGGACCAGGTCTTCCAGAAAAAAGTTAAAAATATCATTGGCGTAAATTATTTGGACATAGAAACAGCAAACAATCTTATGCAATTTTAGAAACTCATAAAAATTACATCTAAGCATCGGAATTCTTATCGTGTTTTCAAATATATTTTGCAGTGATGAGATCATATTTATGTATTTGTTAAAATAATACCAATTACAGTTTTTCTGCAAATATTTGGTTGTCACGCCTTAAAATAGACATCTTTATTCAAACTTCTACCGTCTATATAAAGCAATTGCAATAAAAATGCATTTATGCACTGTTATGATGTAAATATTAAGATTTATTATGTTTTAAGATAAAGATGAAATTGTAGCATGTCATTTTTGTTGCTAATATTTTTACGATATAACTACAACGAAATTTGGTCTAATGAAGCTCCATAAATACAAACACCGCGTTTAAAATGGTAAGTATCTACTATAAAATTATTTTTGTTATATTTGTTTATAATTGTTTGAATTATGTTTATTTAAAATTATTACTCATTATTGAGTATTACCTAATTGTGTTACTGGCATTGGGCGTGAAGGAGAGACTCTATTTTGGTTTAGTTTTGAAGTAAGTCTTGGGATCAGGTTTTTTTGTGGCTAGACCATTGTTACATTATTTCCTTACCAGCTCATTTCCGTGGCGAATGGTATGTTTACTTTGTAACTCGATAAATTTCTTTTCTGATGAAAGGCTTTTTTCATTCGTAGTGGAGTGTTTGATTACTTACATAACATGGTACATCCACGATCGATCTTAGCACTTTAGACGGAAAGCTTTGGATAATATGCAGCAACGTTGGCTTTGCACAGCCCCGTAGGTGCAGTCCGTAGTACCAGACAGGTTTGATTATGGCTTTGTCTAGAAGAATTTTGTTTTGGATGTTTAGTTTCGATTTAAGTCCAAGGAGCCAATATGTTTGCCGGAAATTTAAGTCGAACTGTCTTCTGTTGGTCTAGATATGTTTTTTCCAAGTAAAATGTTGACTAAGATGAAGTATCCAGAACCTCTTGGATGCCAAGGTATCTAGAGTCTTTGACTGTTGGTATTCTTTTATTGTCCAATCTTACAGGTGGGCATGTGTTGTTGCGGTTGGTAAATGGTATTTAAGTTGATTTTGTTTTGTTTACATTTGTTCGCTATTTTATATACCAACTAATGAGTATGTCCAGATAATGTTACAGATCTTGTAAGGCTTATGTGGGTCGTTCGGTTACAGCTAGTATTGCTAGTTTGTCAAAGAAGAAAGCGATTGTCGTAGTAGTAGTCTCTGGTTGTATAGAGTGAGAAAACCACCGGCCTGAAAATCAACACTAACTTGTGAGACTCTTGAGTTGATAGAACAGATGTTCAATTGTTAGTCGATGAATTTTAGAGAAAAATATCTATTCTTTGTGTATGATGTAAGTAGGAGGCAATAGTTACTGAAAAGTGTTATTTGTACTTTATAAAACACACCTTTGTATCAGATTTTTTCAAACGCTTGTGAGATGTCTATAGGCAAATTCACGAGAGGATTTCAGTACAGTGCTTATGAGAAGCGACATTGCAACTTAGTCCGCTAGGTACGTTCATAGTCTGCAGGTGTGATACAGGACCGCGTTGGCCCTCCTGTATGATAACATTAAATCATGCAATCCTATTAGTAGTAAACGTAACATTATTTACAACTTCAGGATTTTGCAAATTACACTAAATTTAATAAAACTGTTTTCTTTGTGGTGGTACCCCGTTTTGGCAATTCTCTCGTGGTGAAAGTAAAAAATTGATTAACCAGACGAGAGGACGTGAACATTAAAAGTGTACATTGATAGTTGGCGCTTATAGTACACGTCGTTTGTCGCAATATTTGGGATTGGTACATTTTTTGCAATATCAATACAAATTGCTTCCATTTTTTTTGTTCCTCTGCTGATTCTTCTTGCTTCCCTTCTTCGTCAATAGAATGTCTTAGTCTTTTAGTAGTATAGGTGCGCCGGGAGACCCGAAATATATGTTAGACTCCTGTACAATAATACACCAGTGTATGTTTCGTACGATACGTGAACATTTGGATTTTTTTCTTGAAATAGAGAATACATTTTTATTACATTCAGTTTTATGAAATAACCGTTTTAGAAATGCGAACTTTTTGTAGATGCCTGTTTATATTTTTACAAGAAACGAAACGAGTATTTCTATTATGTTATGTTATATCAATGTATAAATGTCTTATTGAACAATTGATCACTCAGAAAAATAATGATATTCGATATTCACAAATGTTTGTTCTTACAAAAAAACTTTCTATTAGTGAAACACGCATTGTTTAATAATAATTTTTAAATTAATCCAACGCTATCTAGAGTAAAACTTGTGACATATCTGGTTCTTTCACTGGACGCATGGACAAAGCTGGCTTTTTCTCGGTACCCCAAAACTTTGAAGTGTTATTACTCATGACAAGACTACTTTTTGCCCTATACGATAGCTCTAAAATGTTCTTCTTCACGTGTTCTATAACATACAACAAAAATCTGAAATTTGAAAAAAAATGACATGTTTGGTTTTTTTCCTGTATTAGTCTTCAACTTAATAAGTAAGGACATTGTTCCACATTTCTACTTATATTAATTTTTGTTTAAGGAAAAGAAACATTCGTTTCTTAATGCGTATATACTATTATTTATAGTATTTGTAAATAACATTCAAGCATCTAGTGACAAAACCTTCCTTACTCAAAAACACAAGCCAATATCTAAAGTAGAACCGCTTAATGGACCTTGCTGTGTTTTGCCGCTATGTACATACAACCAGTGTTATCAAACGATTAGCTGTGGACATCTTTGTAACAAAAAAGAATTACTAACAAAGACGTAAGTATACAGTCAATATTGATGTTAATTTTTCATATCGTTGGAAAAAAAATTAAAATTGTAAATAGATCAATCAATTATCCTAAAGATCTTACTGCAGGTTCACTACCTTCATAACGTTGTTAATCAAGCTCACATTTAAACATATATTTAAAACTATGAAAGTACATTGATAATGGGTTGCTAGTCAAAAAGTGCCAAAGTTTTTTTTTAGCTCATTAATGCCCAGATTAACTTTTCTTTTATCAATTTTACTAAAATTTTTATTACAAGTCTCTTTGACTTAAAGTTAGACGGAAACATATAATTTTTTGTCAAATTTTAATAAGATAAAAATAATACAGACTGATACCATAATGGTATCACTGGAAGCTTATGATATATCCAATTTACAAAAAAATATATTTAGAATGGTGCGAAACAAAACACTTTACACGTAGTCCGACATCCAATAATACAACCAATTTCAGAGCAACGTCTTCTAAAACAAGTAGCAACAAAATGATCGATTTTGTCATACTTTACTTCTGAGAAAGGTTCCGTGTGAACCTTCTTTCTGTCAGCACCTGTCGATTTCACGTCATATCGAGTCAAAAAAACCTGAACTATTTCGCAACAAAAACCGAGGTTGGATACATTTTTGTTTTTTTTTTGTCTGCAAATGATCCAGGCACTATTTGATGCGATCTACCATGTAAGTAAATATGGGCCAGTACAACTTCTTTCCCCTAACACCTATTCTGTAGTTTGCCGCACATTGATCCTGAATATTTGCCCATATTTTCATTGTACTTACATATACAATTTGGACGGTTTATTATAAGTAATAAGGTTTATTATAAGTATGAAAATAATTATAGAATGAGCAAATAGATATCACATTCCTCTATATATGGCGTTCATAGGTTTCAAAAAGGCTTTCGATAGAGTCGAACATTGGGCAGTGAAAAGTTCTTTAATTAACAGCAGAATTGACCACAGATATACTAAACTAATAGCTAATATATATATAAGGAAACCAAAACAATAATTAAAGTATATGAAGGAACAAAATCAATACAAATAAATAGAGGCGTGAAACAGGGTGATACCATATCACGGAAACCTTTCAGTCAGGCTCTTGAAGATACTTATAAAAGATTAGAATGGGAAGAAAAAGGTATAACAATTTGTGGACAACGTTTGAACCATCTAAGGTACGCTGATGATATTGTATTAATAACTGATAAAAAGGAAGAATTATTTGAAATGATGAAAGAACTGGACATAGAAGCTGGAAAGATAGGCCTTAATATGAATTACAGCAAGACCAAAACCATAACAAATACAGCTGAAGACATCACAATGAGAATCGGACAAGATGAAATAGAACAAGTTGAGGATTATATATATATATATATATATATATATATATATATATATATATATATATATATATATATATATATATATATATATATATATATATATATACATATATATATATATATATATATATATATATATATATATATATATATATTTATATTCTTAAATTACATTCTTAAAAACAAAAGATATTCACAGCATCTTGAGACCAAAGTATACAATAAACGCGTACTCCCTGTTTACAAAAGCAAACATGGACAAAATCAGAAAAACCCAAAGAGCAATGGAAAGACAAATGTGGCACATAGGACTAATGGATAAAAAGAAAAACGAGTGGATCAGAGAAAAAACAAAAGTGAGGGATGTTAGACAAGAAGTTGCAAAATTGAAATGGAGATTTGCCGGACACAATATAAGACAAAAAGAAGACCGATGTAACAAAATTGTTATAAGTTGGAGGCCGTGAGAATATAAACGAAGCAGAGGAAGGCCCCAAATGAGATAGACAGATGATATCAAGAAGCACGTGGACTCTAGGTGGATGACTGTAGTGACAGACAGATAAGAATGGAAAAGGATTGGGGAGGCCTATGTCCAAAGATGGACCGAAGAGGGTTAATTAGATAGATAGATGTTCTGAGGTATCACTGGATTTATTAGAGAAGAATGCTTTATTTGTCATTTTAGCAAACAAATTATAATAAGTCAACAAATTATCAAAGGGTATTAGTATCGATGAAAAGATATTCAATCATCTCAGATATGCCGATGATATTGTTCTCATAACAGACAACTTGGGAGAAGCCAGAGTTATGCTACAACAACTACAGTAAGTAACCCAGAAAGTCGGTTTAAAGATAAACTATGGAAAAACAAAAATGATGACCAAACTTGTCCCCAGTGAGCTCATAGAAATCGAAAAGTTGCCCATAGAACTTAAGGAAAAATATGTATATGGACCAGCAGAAGGATGTGTTGGTTGTAGATTTACATTGTCATCACTAGCTTCAATATGTTTGTTATTGGTTAATTTTAGCTCAGCACCATCTTGCAATTGACAACCAGTTAAATTATTTATTATGAGGTTATCTGTTTCATCCCCTGAATCTTCATCCTTGTCAACAGATGGATTAGGTGGCTTTATGAATATTCCTTTTAGTTCATTAGCGATATTTTTATTATGATATAACATATCTAGAGCTTCCGATAGTGAAAATTCACGGCTGTAAAAAAATTATCATAAATTATAAAATTGATGATAAACTCCCAGTGATACCATATGGTATCACCATCATATTTATGGTAAGATATTAGAAAAGTGTCTCAATAAATTTAAATTTGACAGAAAGGATATAAACATTTGTTTTATTAACCGTAGATTTTTTACAAAATATCGTTAAAATTTATTATATAAATAAACAAAATTCACTTACGCAAAATGCAAGTTCATTTTCATGCATCGACAGATCAAATTTTTTAAAAAATCACACTTACTCTGCAAATCTTACAAACGAACTTGGACTAGGTTTATGTTTTTACAGTTCATTAATTTAATAATTTTTAGACAAGTTTATCGTACTCCTGGATATAAAACAAGAATAGCTTATACAAGAACGGATTGTCACTTGGAAAAATGCCACACTTTTCAATACTACTGCCATCATTGTCCAGATCCCAATAAGGATAACTTTAATATACAGGCAGTTCGTAGAATATGCCAACCTTGTTATTATTTATAAAAATTAGGTTATGTTAAAAAATTAAATTGGTGTATTTTTTTTTTGTTTTATTTAATATAAGGCAGTTTTATAATGGAAGCAATTATTTAGCAATGCAAACCGTTTCTTTTACAGTTAAAGAAAATAAAACCACAATTTAAATACTTAAACACTTAATCTGGTGCGCAACTTCTAGTCTTTAATCTAGACAAACTACTTAGTGAAAATATTAAGATCCAGCTTACAGCAAGGGAGCGTAAACCTAGCTCACCTACAATAAAAAAGCGAAACTGGACTGAAAATAAATGAAAACCGAAAAAGCGGGTGCAATGTACTTAGCAATTTTAGAAGTTATAAATATCGATAATAATAAACATACTAAAGCTAAGAACACTAAAGTATATTTCGCGTATTTTGGACTATTTTAGGGATGAAAGCTTTGATGACCGTGCTGGTCTTAGTTTTCGTAGAGGAGGAGCTCTGAACTGAGTAGGGGCTCTTCTGTACTCCACGGAAGACAGACTGGATGGGGGATCCTCAACCTCGACACGGCATGTCCCATATGGCTGATAGGGAAAGTTCCTGCAGATATACGGGACAGGTACGAATAAGGCATTGCCAAATAAGTACCCGCGGATCAACTGAGGATATGACATTAGGCAGCAGTAATGTCATTACTGGATTTAAGGCTATGGGAAGTAAAAATCCTGTAGGCTTAATTCCAGATACTCACAGGCGTCACTCACATTATGAGTTAAGCGGCTGTGATACTGCGACAACAGCGGCGTCTGACCCAGAGTGGGCGGCTGAAACGGAAACCTTGCCAACACGCAGTGGCTCGCGTGGCATTGAACTTAGCCAAAAACCCTTACAAATGTCAAATTTTAAAACAAAACGGAAACTTCCCCAGGTAAGTAGACACTCTCACACTGATGTATCAGTCTGTCCCAAGGATTCTGGGGGGGACACAAATTTGACAAGAGCATGCTTTAAAAAACAAACAGTTTTCAAAATTGCAACCATGAATACTAGAACTCTACTTTCTAATGAAAGCTTTAAAGAAATGGAAGAAGAATTAGAAAAGATCAGATGGGACATCGTCGGAGTTAGTAAAGTGAGAAGGCGAGGTGAAGGCCTCGAGCCCCTTAAATCCGGTCACTTGTTTTACTATCACGGAGAACAACATAAGTCAGTAGGAGGCGTCGGATTCTTTATAAATAAACGGCTAGCAGGAAATCTAAAACTGTCCAATCAGTATCCACTAGAGTTACATATGCCACCTTTAAAATAAATACTAGATATAATCTAAAAGTTATCCATGCTCCAACAACAGAATATACAGACGAGGAGATTGAAGTCTTTTATGATGATTTAAGTACAGCCATCACAAACAACCGCTCACATTTCACAGTTATATGTGGAGACTTTAACACCAAAATAGGAATAAAACTGGATCCAGCAGAAACTGCTCTTGGAAATTTTGGAAGTCAGGGACGGAACGACCGTGGCGACACTCTTTTAAACTTCCTACTAGAGAAAAACCTATTCCTAATGAACAGTTACTACTACAAGAAACCTCACCGCAGATGGACGTGGAAAAGCCCAGATGGGAACACAACAAACGAGATCGATTACTTTATCACTGATAAAAGATACATATTTACAGATGTGACAGTGCTAAATAAATTTGCGAAATCAAGCGACCATCGTATGGTGAGAGCCACCATTGTGTTAAATACCAACTATGAACGACACAATATGATAAAAAAAAGCAAATAAACAGATGGACACATCCAAACAACAAACAAAATTTTGAAGATCATATCGGTAAATTCCTTCAAGAAAAATCATCAACAAATGATATTAACATTCTAAATGACATAATAGTAGAAGCAATAATAGAAGCTCAAAAGAAATGCTGCCCAAAAAGCGTGAAAGAAGAAAAAATTTGTCTGGAAACACAGAAAAAAATGGAACAAAGAAGAATACTGAGAAGCGACGAAAACTCTAGTAACGACGATATAAATAGAATGAACAAAGAAGTATCAAGAGAAATCAGAAAAGATTTAAGAACATACAAAGATGAGAAAATCATCAAAACCATTGAGGAAAATAAGAGTATGAAAATAATGAGACGCAAACTCACAAATGGAAATAAACAAATAGTCAAACTCAAGGATAGAAATGGCAATCACATCAAACAGAGAACATTTGTTACAAATTGTGGAATCATTCTATGACACATTATATAGCAACCAATCGACTTTAGATATAGTCGAATATCAACAGAGGAAGGTTCAAAATCAGGGTTCCGAAGATATTCCAGAAATCTCCTTGAACGAAATTTACAAGGCCTTAAAAAAGATGAAGAATAACAAAGCTCCGGGGGAGGACGGTGTCGTCACGGAAGCGATAAAGATAGGAGGCTCAGTACTGATAGCCAAAATTCAAAAGCTCTTTAATCTATGCCTATGGAACGAAAATCTCACAACAAAGTGGAATAATTCAATAACTGTACTCTTACACAAGAAGGGAGACATAGCAGACCTGGAAAGATACAGACCAATTAGTCTCCTTACCCATCTTTATAAATTATACACCCGAATAATAACGAATAGATTAGAGACAAAGCTGGATTTTTACCAACCTCGGGAACAAGCTGGTTTCCGCCCTAATTACGGCACAAACGATCACCTGCAGTGCCTAAAAACCCTAATAGAAAAAACTAACGAATATAACCGTCCCTTGGCATTGATATTTGAAGACTTTAAAAAGGCGTTTGATACAGTGGAACTACCGTCCATCTTAAGAGCACTACAAGATTGCAGGATCGACCGCAGATATTGTAATATAATTAAAAATTTATATGAAAATGCCACAACAACCATAAGTCTATATTCTGCAACTAATAAAATAAAGATAAAAAGGGGAGTCAGGCAAGGTGATACCATGTCACCAAAACTGTTCATTACCGTTCTTGAGTATGCATTTAAAAAACTAACATGGCAACAGAAAGGAATATCCATCGATGGAGAAAGATTAAACCATCTACGTTTTGCGGACGATATCGGGCTTCTGTCAGATAATCTGGGAGAGATCAAAGACATGCTCCAAGTACTGAATGACATACTACAAGAAACTGGGCTGGAGATAAATTTCGAGAAAACCAAAATGATGACCAATATGGTTCCTAGTGAAGAGATACAGATCAATAACAACAAGGTAGAATTAATCGATAAATACACATACTTGGGTCATGAAATTAGAATAACCAGAGACAACCAAACCTGCGAGCTAAATAGACGAATCATGTTGGGATGGGCGGCATATGGACGGATGAGAGACATTTTTAAAACAAATATCCCAATTCACCTGAAAAGGAAAGCATTTAACCAATGCATCTTACCAGTCTTGACCTACAGAGCAGAGACCTTAACTTTAACGAAAGCTACTGCCGAAAAACTGAGGGTAACACAAAGGCGAATGGAGAGATCAATGCTGGGCCTGACCTTGAAAGATCGCGTAAGAAATGAGGAGATACGCCGACGAACTGGCGTAGACGATATTATACTGCGAATCAATAAACAAAAGTGGAGGTGGGCTGGACATGTTGCTAGAATGGAAGACGGAAGATGGACGAAGAGATTATTGGAGTGGAGACCAAGAGCCGACAAGCGAAGTCGAGGCAGACCACCCACCCGATGGACCGACGACCTAAGGAGGATAGAAACAAACTGGATTGCAGCAGCTAGAGATAGAGAGAACTGGAGACGTTTGGAGGAAGCCTATATCCAACAATGGATGTGAAAATTCGGCTGGATGATGATGAAAGCTTTTACTAAAAGCTCCGCTGTGGTGATAAAGTTAAAGTAATAACAAATTCTCGAAATAGTTAAAACACTTTTGAAACCAAGTTAAAATACGGTTTTAATTTTAGAATAGGATTTTAAAATAGTAGCAAAACTTTAAAATAAGACAAAGCCACACAATTTTTGCGAAAAACAACGATTTGCATAAAAATTTGGGTTTAAGTTCCTACTTCTTACCCCTCTTATCCTCTACTTCAAAATATTGATTTAGATGAATTAAACTACTCTAACTATAATAATTGACTATATTATACCTTTAAAAACTCATTTTTATGGGTGAAAACTACTCCTAATTGCTCAAATTTATAAAAAAAAACTTAAGGAGGATAAAATTGAGATCGGATAATATAGGTTATATTAGTTTGGTATCCTTAATATATTTTCTGAATATTTCAACCCTTTCAAATTTATTTTTTAAAGGAGGAAACTTCCATACTTCATAAAAAATTGAGTATATTAGAATTAGCTTTGAAAAATAGTGAAATAGACGCTGAACCTGGTAAGTAATTATCATAACCATACTTTTGTTAGTAAAAATAAGTATTCTATATATTATTATAGATATGGAACAAAATTTATTTTCTGGCGAGATAGAAAACTTATGCATTGTTGCAAAATATTTTGATGTCTCTTTGTCATTTTGAAAAATATATGATGACATTCTTATTCAACATGGCAATTATTTAATTGAATTTAAAAGAAACTTACGGCCTAGTTGTAGTAAATTTTTTCTTCTATTTTGATAGTTGCGGTGAAATAAACAAAAATAGAATATCGAAATACAAATAATATAAATATTTAAGCCTTTGTAAGTCAAATGTCATACCTGAAATTTATTACCGTTACTATCCCTAGACAATTAAAATTTTGTGACCCTAAAAATATTTCACATTCACAAATATTACAACCATGGACGTATAAACACAGATGGACACAGCAATAAGACTTTAACACACAATGTTTTGAAGCTTCGATAGAATGTGATGCTTCTTCAATGAGCATAAGTGTGCTTGAATTTTTAGTCGCGGGGATAATTATTCAGACTTTAAAAATTGGAAGTAGTAATAATGTATAATAACACGTTCAAAGAATTAAAAAAAACTAGAGTTTAACTATTAACAAATCACGTCTTAATAGAAAAATTAAAATACCTATGTAAAGTTAGTAGTTCTTAATCCCATACCATTGCATAGTAAATGTAAACTTCCTATTTTATACATACTTTTAAAAATGTCGTTCCCCTTAGATTTGGCATATAAACTATTGTATCATTCTGGTATTATGTGAAATAAAAAAGTTTATTTATAAAAAGCAATATTTATTTAAAATCCAATATTAATATTTAATTTTGTGTTTAATCACAGATTGTTTACTTAATTACTAAATGTTTTCTCTATAAACGTATATATATCTTTAGCCAAAACTGTTGGCGTCTCTAAAGCAGGAAAATGTCCTCCTTCATAATAAGTCAAGTGAATCAAATTAGGATATTTTTCTTTTAAGATATCTTCGGAGAAGAACATCACTTCGTATCGAAATCTCGCACAGCCAGTGGGCACATTAATTGGTATTCTGAAAGAAAATTGTTACAACTTAAACAATAAAGTGACGTATTTTTGTAAATCTAATTTTACCGCAAAACAGTATAGAGAAATTACAAAAAACTTACATAAATTATATTTTGTATATAAGAGCTTTTAATAAAGCTCTTATAATATAGTATGCGTAGCATACTGAGCTACGAATTTTAATTACTGCTTACATGTAAATGATATGTACGGTAAAAAATAATTTTAAATTTAAATTTGAAGTATACAGTACTATGAAAATTGCCATGTGAAAAAAGACAACAATAATACTGTTCAAAGATAACAACGATATATTAAACATAAAATATTACGGAAAAATACAGAGCAGAGCAATCTTTCAGGGATGACCATTTTAATCAATAAGCAAGACAATAGCAATCCCAAAACTACCAGAGCTGGTAGTCTAGTAACAAATTCCCTGAAGATGTGTTATAAAGAATTTTAGACTTATATTCTTGCTTAGTTTACCTCATATTTGCTGAACACATCGTTATTATAGCGCACATCGTAATATTAGCGGAAATTACAAATTATGGCTAAGGACCAATTTGGTACCCAACCAGAACATCAGTATTGGTGGGAAAGAAATAGAACTCGTAGATAGATATAAATACCTGAGACATGAAATTATGCTTGGCAGGGATAACCAGACTCATGATTTCAAGAGAAGAATCGGCCTTTGGTGGGCAGCATTTGGAGAGAAACTTTTAAAAGTGAGCTGCCCACATGCCTAAAGGGAAAGGTATTTGATCAGTGCGTCCTCCCAGTCTTGACGTACGGAGCAGAAACACTTACCTTAACAAAAGCAGCAGCTACCAAACTGAGAGTCACGTAGAGAAGAATGGAGCGGTCCATGTTAGGAATAACTCTGCTAACCAGAGAGCCGATAAATTATAGTGTAAATCAAAATTTTAACTGCGGCAAGTTTTTAATTGGTCACACTCATGACCAATGTCATGACTATTCTGACAACTTTATGTTGAAACAACATAATACTCAGACATACTACATTTAGAAAACACGTCAAGTTGCGCAACTACAGAATGAGAGTATAAATAGTAATATTACATTAACACTGTCACTGTAACAGTAGTCACGTGATAGAAACTATTAAACAGCGGTACAGGTCTGATGAAGTGCCCTAATCTGACCATCGACAAATTTATTATGAAAGAAAAGGACGGTAACAAATTTATTTGTGCAGTGTATTCACATTATGTATGATTCTAATAAAGACACAATAGTTTACCTTTCTATTCTTAGTTTATCACGATTGTCCTCGTGAAATAGTTCAGCATAAATTCTCATAGAAGTAGTGATTGATCTTGACATCCAGTATACCATTATATTATCAAGAAGTTGAGTGTATGTATATTTTTCGACAAGTCCGCCATCTTCGAGGTCTTTGTACGTCGTGTTTGTTAACGTTATAAACTTTTCCAGTAGGTAGGCAGCCAGCCCTGTTGGACTTTCACGCAGAGCAACACCTTCAAAATATTAGTACAATTGAACAGATAGTATAAAATAAGATTTATTGTAAAATAAATAGTCCAATCAGGTTGGACTAAAAAAGGTCTAACTTCGCATGACAAGTTGACCTAAATTTTATTATTTTAACCAATATTTAAGGTCGTAAGCCTAATGAACCCTAGACGGTGACATCATCAGCAGCAAGACATCAACAGGAATAAACCTACGACTGTAAGTATTGATTTTAGCAATAAATTAAAGAGATCAAAATTGTATAAAATATAATTATGTTTATTTTTGCTTATGTATATTTATGTCGTTATTATTAAACGAGATAATTCAATAATTACACTTCCACTCCTTCCTCCACTATGTCTTCCCGTAACCGCAAAATATCACGAATATAGATAGCACGAAAATAATTCTTGTGAAAAAGAAATTGTAGGAAATAACATTTTCAACCATTCTAGCCTTCTTCTTTAAATAAAATTGGAATTAGAATAGGATGTCATATTTAAACTTGCTGGGAAAGGCACCTTTTTACCCCAAATTTCATCTCTTATTTTTTTTAATTACTTCCACCTTTTTTTAATGATATTTGGATTCTCCTCCAAATATCATTAAAAAAATTTAACTGATTTCAGATGCTTAACGAGAGAGTTTAAGAAAACTGTTTTTAAAAAAGAGTATTTTTTAACAATTTTATTAATTACAAAAATTTATAAAAAACATTTCGCTACCAAAAATGTTTACAATAATTGTTTAAAATGACTCTCATTTGCTTTTATACAATGGTACACTCTATTTTAAAAATTTTCCCTGACATTACTACCACATCTGCATTAATTGTCGACATTCATCGTCTATTATTTGTTGTAAATTATCCAGAAATTTTGGTTGAGTAGCATAAACCTTTGTTTTTAAATACACCCACAAGAAGAAGTCTACGGTGTCAAGTCTAGTCTTAAACCCGGTGACCTAGGCGGCCAATCCATCGTCTGTCCTGTACTACCGATCGAACAAGCAGAAAAAGTTTCGTTTAAAAATTGTCGCACAGGTAGATCAAAGTGTGGAGAAACTTCATCATGTTAAAATATAACCAAATCTTCGAAAAGGTTATTATCAATCTCTACTATTTTTCTTATACGATCAACCACTTGCCTATATAAGATACGATGCACCATTTAAGTTTCCAGTGATAAGTAAGGGTTCGCTAATGTTATCCCTAAGTTTAACCTTTGAGGATGCTGTGTGTGAAAATCACGCAGAATATGTGGATCACTCTCAGCCCAGCATCGGCTATAATGCTAAAAAGCAAATATTGCTTAACAATTATGGATTGTGTTTAATTAATTTTGAATGGATGAAACTTAAATTTATGGAAGATTCGGAAGGCTGTAGAAGGTGAAACACCGATTACTCTGCATATTGTTAACAGTGAATGTGATTGCTCAGCCTCTAAGTTAAATTGCCCTAAAACGAATACGAAAAAGAAGAACAGCAATGTATAAAGAAGATGGGAATGTACGGAGGATCAGACGTTGACTCAGATCATTACATGTTGGGCATCAAAATTAAGCAACTGATACCAGAAAACAAAAACAAAATAAAAGAAAAAAAATGTATAAATAACCCAATACGATTAACAACAAAGAAAAATCAGGAAAGTTACGAGGAAACAATGGAAAGAGAACTAAAAAAGATACAAATAGAAGAGCAAACTAAGAACAAATGGGAAAACATAAAGTAAGTAATCAATAAAGAAGCAAAAGAATGTTATAAACAGAAAAATAAAAAAGGAAAGACTCATTCGACATAGAGTGCCAAAAATAAAGAGAACTAAGAAAATCATTAAGGATAAAAATGATCACGAAAGAAACAACAGATAGATATATGGAGCAAAGACAGAAAGTGAAGAATATGCTGAGAGGAAAGAAAAGAAAATACATAAAAAATAACTGAAAAGAAATAGAAGAGAATTACAGAAATAAAGAAATTAAAAACATCAAGGTGCTAGAACTGAAAAAAGAGGTTTCCAACAAAAACCCATATTCTTCAAAAAGAAAGCAGGAAATAATATAAGCGGTGAAGCAGGAATAGTCGAAAGATGGAAAGAGTATTTTGAATAATTACTAAATGGCAATACTAGGTCAAACCAAAGAGAATATATGGAAGCAGAAGCAAAAATCGAACACTTAAAAGACAGAAGATAATTTACCAAGCAAAGGATAAATCCAGAAAATCATAAAAAATATGAAAAACAATAAATGCGCTGGAAGCGATAACATAACAGCAGAGATGATGGAATGTGGTGGAAAACTGCTAAATGATTGGATATACAGGATCACAAAGGAGATATGGATAAAATAACGAATACCGGAAGACTCAAAGGAAGAAATTATTTGTCAAATAAAATGAGACAAAACAGAATGTAGTAATTACAGAAGAGTAGCGTTACTAAAAACCGTAAATAAAATCCTATCAAAATCCATAAAAGATAAGCTAGAAAAAAAATTTGAAAACAGAAACAGAAGCGAATATCAGTACGAATTTAGACGAGGGAGAAGCCCAATGGATCAAGTATTCGTAATCAGAGAATAACAAGCAGAAAGCTGTGAACACAACTTACCAACGATAATGCTATTCATCGACTTCTAGCAAGCGTATGATAGAATAAATAATTAAAAGAGACCCTTGAGGAAATGGGAGTTAACAGAAAGTTATATAACATGATACATCTAATTTTAGAGAATACAGAAAACAGAGTAAAAGTAAACAATCATTCATCGGACAAATTTATAGTAACCAAAGGATTAAGGTAGGGTGATTCTTTATCATCATTACTCTTTAATTTATATATAAAAAAAATAATGGGAGAAGAGAAAATCAATAGAGAAGGACTTCTATGTCATAAAAGACACCATTTTTTGGCATTTGCGGATGATATGGTGTTGCTGGCAAGAGGAAAAAAAGAGCTACGGGAGATAGTACAGAGATTAGTTAAAGCAGCGAAGAAAATGGGACTTTACATAAATGAAACTAAAACTGAATGTATGCAGTGGACGGATAATCAGTTGGGGGATGGACAAAAGTTTAAAGTAGAAGTAGAAGAAGAATCATCATACAAATTAGAAATGGTAAAAAGATTTAAATACCTAGGTGCAATAATATCACGTAAACCTAATATTAAAAAAGAAATAAAAGCTAGCGTAATGGCAGGCAATAGAAGTGTACATGCTCTTAGCGGAATGTTGAAAAGTAAGTTTTTATCAAGAAAGCCAAAAATACAGTTATACAAAACAACTATACAACCAATACCAATATGTCCCACTGCAGTGAGACATGTACAATGATAAAAAATCAACAAAATTTACCGGGAAAGGAAAATCCTGAGGAAGATATATGGAGAAATAATAAGGGACGGTTTATAGATACCAAGATAAAATGATGAGTTAAAGGAATTTTATAATCAACCTAATATAATAGCAGTCATAAAGGCATATAGACTAAGATGGCGAGGTCACCTAGAAAGGATGTCGATCACGAGGACTCCAAAAAAGGTACTAATCTACACTATAGTTACAAAAAATAGAAAACTAAGGCCAAAAAATAGATGGATTCGTTATTTACGAGTCCCTGTTAAGGGAAGGTTAAGTTTTTTTATTTCAAACTTGCCCTGTTGCTCAATCATAAATACTTATGGGTTACATGTCTAATGTGGTGTGTTTCATAAAAAAATCTAGCAGCAGCTTTTGCACAATTTTTATTTTTATAGTAAAAACCTACAATTTCGATTCTTTCTTGAAAAGTGCAATCAAAGAAAAAATTGTCTCTCATAAACTAGTAAGTTTAAATATGACATAATGTCTCTCCCTTTAAATACTGTTACTATAAAATGAAACCTTCAATAATAGCCGATTTTTGGATAATCCTTTAAATGACTAATATTTTGGTATCATACAATATGCCTCTTTTTTCTAATATTACTTACATTACTACTTACCAATTGTGTCAGGTTTGGTTGCCTGAATATGGAAATATCCGCTTTCGACAAGAAGATAAGTATATCTCTTTGATAACGGAAACATAATTTCTTCTTCCAACTTATTCACAAATAGCGATGGATACAAACTGTATATAAACAGTTTTAAATTTGATAATGCGGTGTCGATCACGCAAAAATTTGAGTGGAATGCGATGATATGCTGAGGAAATAACACTGACATATGTTGAGCAATAACGCTACCCCAGTCAGTACCGTGGAGGTAAAATTTTTGGTGACCAATCTTCAACATAAGGTTTTTCAAAATGACTGCCATATGAAATGCACCTAACCCAGGCTTGTTCGTGGCTTCTGAGAAGCCAAATCCTAAAAAAAATTTTAAATATAATTAGTATATAAGCTTCTTAATATACAGGGAGTCGCAGAAAAAGTCCAGTCTAGATTGTGTTCTTATTGAAGGAAAAACCAAATAATTCTTGGATTCTTGGCAAGCTTATTTTTAGCAGTATGCATTTTGTAAATACATATAATCATTCTCAAATTTTGACTACTAAAAAATGGCCTTCATATCAAAAGTGTTAAACAAACAGAAAAATATACCGTGTGATATTATAATTACAAAGAATATTAGTTTACCTTTTTATTAGTATTTTGTATTTTTTATTGTCCAAAAAATCTGTAGAAATATGCACAACATAAATTTAACAATTTTGAGGTTAGTTTTCACAGGCTCAAAGTATACCCAAAACACGTTGTTAGGGTTACTTTGCTCCGTTAGACTGGAGTAAAGTAACCCAGAAACACGTTTTTGGGTCGACTTTGCTCCGAGGTAAAGTAACCACAAAATATGTGTGAATTGTCTTTGTTAATTATTTATCAGTTTTTGAGTAAATTTTTATCGGTACTAATGTTTTAAAATGAAAATATTCATGACCAAAATCAATATATAGAAAGTAATCTTATGTTTTGTTTCAGATATGCCCAGAAACTATATTAGAAGGCCTGGATCAAGAAGTATGCAGACTACACTGAAGCAGGAGAAATTTCACACCGAGAATCAGAGAAAAATACAACATATCAAGAAGAACAATTTTAAATAAACTTAAAGGACGATAACTTCAAAAACCTGAAAAACAGCCCATATTTTCTTCTTAACTTCTTCTTAAATTCGATAGGAACTTTCTTCAAAAGTTCCTATCGAATTACTTAAAATTGTGAATACTGAATCTATTGATCTTCTTTTGGATCTATTCAATACCATATATAGAACAGGTGTAATACCTAAAGAATGGCTCCAGTCAACATTCATACTGCTTCACAAAAAAGCCAATGCAAAGGAGTGCAATGAACATCGCACCATAGCCTTAATGAGTCATGTCTTGAAATTGTTTTTAAAAGTAATTCACAATAGAATACATAAAAAATTAGATGAAGGCATAAGTAATACACAAATGGGATTTACGAAAGGACTGGGAACACGAGATGCACTGTTTGCAGTAAGTGTTCTTTCGTAGAGATGCTTAGATATTAATCAGGAAATATATGTCTGTCTCATTGATTTTGAGAAGGCATTTGACAGAGTGCAGCATAATCCACTTAAAGAAATTTTATTAAATAAAAACATAGACAGTAGCGACATTAGAATCATCTGTAACCTCTATTGGAATCAAACAGCAAAAGTGAAAGTTGAAAACGAAGTGACCAAGGATATCCAGATTCGCCGTGGGGTCCGCCAAGGGTGTATTTTATCACCCTTGTTATTCAATTTATACAGTGAAGCCATCTCAGAATTAGCGCTTGCCGAGATCAGTGAGGGCCTTATAATAAACGGTGAGCCACTTAATAACATAAGATATGCTGACGACCCCGTCCTTCTGGCAGAAACACTAGAAGAACTGCAACACCTTGCTGAACAACTAAATATATATTGCAACGATTATGGACTAAAAATCAATTTGAAGAAAACCAAGTTCATGGTATTTACAAAAGCACAAAACATCAAAGTTAAGCTAGTACTAGATAATACAGAAATTAAACAAATATCTTCGTACAAATACCTTGGAGCATGGATCACAGAAGATACTGATCAGACAAAAGAAATAAGATGCCGCATTGAAATTGCGCGGTGAACTTTTATTAGAATGACAAAACTTTTTTGTAACCTCGATATCAATATATCGCTCCGGATAAGAGTGGTTCGATGTTATACTTTCTCTACCCTTTTGTATGGAGTTGAAGCTTGGACACTTAAAAAATCCAACATTAAAAACCTAGAAGCATTCGAAATGTGATGTTACCGACGTATTTTGAAAATATCATGGATGGATCGCAAAACAAACGAACAGGTTCTCGAACAACTAGGAAAACAATGCGAAGTTTTAAATTCCATAAAAATCAGGAAATTGGAATACTTGGGGCACATCATGCGAGGAGAAAATTATGAACTACTAAGGAATATAATGCAGGGTAAAATCAAAGGTAGAAGAAGCGAAGGAAGACGTAAAATCTCGTGGCTACGCAATCTCCGTGAATGGTTTGGATGCAGTTCAATTGAACTATTTAGGCGAGTAACCAATAAAATTATAATTGCCAGAATGATTTCCAATCTCCGATAGAAGTGGAACTTGAAGAAGATGAAGAAGGATAGATCACACAACAAATGTCGAAGTAATAAATTGAATGGGTAGATCGAGCATTGCTGCCAATAATAAAAAGAAGAAAAACTGTTTATCTGGATCATATATTTCGAAATTCCAAGTACCAGTTCTTAAAGCTTATTATGAAAGGGAAGATAGTAGGAAAACGGAGCATCAGAAGAAAGAAATACTCATGGCTTAAAAACATAAGAGATCTGACAAACCTCGATGCTCATGCACATTTTAGAGCCACACAAGATCGATTGTCGCCAACATCCACTAATTGAGTAGTGCACCATAAGAAGATACATTTATAGACCCCTTTTATCTGCTACTTTAACTTCAATAAATAGTCGAGTTTTGAAACCCGTACCATAACCAAATTATTTATTATGTTTTTAGTAGAATTCAGTGTACAGTACTTTTTGTGTTTTCTCATTGATAAAAAAATTAAATTAAATCAGCTTTTCCTATAATTTTAGTACAAAATGATCTCTCCTAGTAGTGATACTTAAATATTTAAACATAGCTCTGAATATGGCTTTGTAATTCGAAAGCCCTCAGCTAGCAATTAAAATTGTTTACACACTTATATTTTCCTTTTTCTATCTTTTGTTTTGTCTTAAGTGTGTACAAAAACATGTCAGCCTTTTTATTCAGATATAATTGGTTATGAATATTATGGACTTCAAATTAACACACAAAAGATCAAGGTGATGATTATTGGCTGAACAAGGAATAAGAACTTTAGCAGGATAAAAAATGGTCGAAGTAATTTTAATTACTTGGACAACGATTCAAAAATATTTGATAAGGTCCACTCCTAACATCTACAAAAACTCATATTTTAGGCAAGTATTTGCTGAGATATGTTTGGACCATTCTTTTAACCTAAAACTTGGAATAGGTTAATGTATTTGGATTTGTTTTAAAATTTCAATAATATCTCTTTAACAGACATAATTAAACAAGATGACTGTTATCAAAAAAAAAAAAAAAAAATCGAATTTGCAACAAAACGGCATTTCAACTATAGATCAGAAGGAGGGAATTACTGCATACCCTGCATATTCACCAGATTTGTCTTCATTTGATTTTTATTTGGGGTCATTAAAAGACAAAAAAAATATGCAAAATACTTGCGAAAACACATCGTACAAGAGAACATCGTTAAATAATATTACTCCCAAAATGTTCAGGAGTATGGCTTAGGCAATATTTCTTTGACGGGATTGGACAAGTCATTAACACAAAACAAAGCAAAAACGCATATTAAATAAACTAATCCCAACATTCTAAAGAAGTAATAACCTAAAATAAAGCAGCAATTTGTCTTTGAAAAGGTGAATAGGTATTATGTATGACCATTGAGATACAAAATAATAAAAAAATGACATTGAGATTGGTATCCGGCATAGTAATCTCTATGTTGCATATGAAACCTTAGATGATTTCTTACATATGTGTATGGTGGAAGCAAAGGAGAGTTAATTACTGACTTTTACATGAATAAGTCTAAAATCAAATGGTTTATTAGCTACCTGATAAGTAATAATTGTGGTTACCTGGTAAAGAAGGTATAATTAATTCAAAAACAAAATCTCTTCCTTCTTGCGGCGTGGTTAACAAAGGAACAATATCGTAAAACTCCCGTACTGATCCAACCCACCCATGCAGCATTATCATCGGTAACACTTTCAAACTTGTCGATACCTTTGGCTTAATGTGAACAAAATGCACGTCTAGACCTTGAATATTAACGAGGTAGTGAAGGTACTGGTTAAAAAACGTTTCTCGTTCTTTCCAGTTATAGTTTGTTCTCCAAAATTCAGTTATATTTTGAAGGAGGTTAGTATTCATGCCATAATGTTGTTTGACTCCATCCAATGGTCTTTGAAAAGGTAATGTATGTTTAAGTCGATAATTTAAATCTTGAAGATCCTGAAAAATAAGCACAGTGTCTATAAAAAAAAAATTTAGTGTAGTATAGAAATATTAGACATACTAAAGAATTGATAAATTAAATTATTCTATAAACGGGAAAAAAGTCAATATTCATCTATATATTTTATTTATCATGACAAGAACCCTCAAATCAATGCCCTGACCCGGGAAGGTATTGGATCACCAGAGGGTGCTAAGAATCCCACGACTTGATATGATGAAGATAAAAAAAATATAAATTGAAACATGGGACACTAAGGACACTCTTTACAGTAAGAAAACTTAATAATGTGGTTCAGGCACATCGAGATATTATTATTATTATTTCGAGAGACTTACACGAATCCATGAAATAGGATAGTGCACAGCCACCTTTACTTCCAAGCGATGGAGTAGAAATTTGGCAACAACGCGTAGTAGTCCGACCGTGGTTTGTTTTGTTTAACATTTCATATAGGAAGGCTTGTAAAGTTTGTTGAATTTAGTGTTTTTTTAACTTTATTCGAATGTTTTATTTGTAAATTGTGTTTAAATCAATTAGAAAATATTAGTATAAGTGAAATTTTATTAAATTTAAAACTTTTAGAAGATTCTTAACGACAATTTAAAAGGCAAGTATAAATATAACCTACAAAACAAACTAAAAATAATAATACTTTTGCTTCTTGTTACCAAATATGTAAACTAAAAACAACAATAATAATACTTTTGTTTTTTGTTACAGATGCCCTGGCATTGTTGTGTACCTGGTTGCAAAACCAATTACGCCAGTACTTTAAAAACGAAACAGGCAGAAAGTACGTTTTCGTTTCCCAAAGATCCCCAAAGAAGGTATACTGGGTTATGCTCTATTCATAGAGAAGGCTATACAATTACCAAATCTTCCGTAGTATGTGCCAAACATTTTCATGAAGATGATATTCAGCGGACTGAACAATGAGAAGATAAAGATGGAAATGTACACATTGAAAAGTTAATATTTCCCAAATTAAAAGGCAATGCAGTTCCTAATATATTTCCTGAAGTACCATCATATGTAACTGTTCATCGTACTAAAGAAAGAAGGAATCCTGAAGACAGAAGAAAGTTTTTGCATAAGAAGAGGGAACAAGCGATAACATAATTCTTAGACAATGATTTAATAGATTCGTTTGAATCATTTTTAAGAGACTTAGACAATAATATCCCATTGAAAAACTGGACAAGTAAAATTACAAGTGACTGTGTATATTTCTATGTATTAAACATTAATCAGTTGGGACAAAAGTGTGATAATATTTGTGTAATACTTAATGTAATAGTTAGTAGTAATTTTAGTGTAATCGTCAATGTAGGTAAGAATAGATTAAGTAGTAATGATTTGAAATGGATTTTACAATATAGTAAATTAACAAGATGGTCACAATTAGAGAAATTACTTTCTCATTTAGATCTGCTTTTTAGATAAATAACAAATTTGAGTATTACGTTCAAAAATCTTTTGAGAATATAGGCTATTTTAAATCGATATACAAGTTATAAATGGTATGTTACATTCAACACATTTTTCATGTAGGTATACCTCTTTTATCTTGGTCTATATGACAAAAAAAACCTATTCATATTTAAAATTGCTGCTTTCTTATACCTTAGTATGAAAATTCAACAAAAAATATAAGTAAATAATAAAATATTTAATTTTCAATTAGATTATTTTAGAACCATATTTATATTGTGTCTGATTTCTTAGGGTGAATTTTTTAATCATAATAGTTATACTAAGTTTTTACTTAACAAATACTTAACAAATTTTATATCTTTTGTATTTTTAATAATCTTTTTAAATGTATTGTGTTATTTATATGCTTAAGTACTTAATATTTAAAATTTCTAGAGATTCTTGACTGCATTTGATTGTAAGATTAACTGTTTAACACTGTATTTTAAGTGCAATAAATTTTACTCTAGTGATTATTTTATTGATAATATAACCTAAATAATAATAAAACTTTATATATATTTATGAGGTAAATATAACGTTTTATTAATTTAATTTCCCTAAAAATATTTCTGTAACGAACTGAAGTTTTCAAAATATCAGTTTCCTAAAATTCAAATTAGTTTAATTTTCTGGTAGACCTTACAGCTGATTATCGGACTACCGACGTCATAGAATGCGGTGTTGCCTTTTTTACTTCATGGCTTGGAAGTAAAGGTGGCTGTGGATAGTGGCATATTAAACGTGAAATAATGTTTTATTTTTGTTAAAGATAGTTGTTGAAGACTAATATATTATGTTTTAATTTTAAATTAATTGTAATTTGTTTAGTAAAAAAGAATAAATTAAACTACCGTAAAATTCGGTGAGACTGTTATCCCAGGGTGACATTGATCATTTGTCGTTGTATAACATATATGTATATACAACCGGCAACAATGTAAAATTGTTTCTGGACGTGACACTATTAATTTCTTGAATCTCGACTGGTCTGGGGATTTTTCCTTAGAACTGGGGAAAATTGGGAATCTTTGGGGACTGAGGAAAAACTTTTTTAAAATGACTCTTATCTGGGAATAGACTCATATAAATATTACCAACGAAATAATGAAAATTGGAACATGGAACGCTAACCTGCATGCATGAGCCAGGAAAAACACACAACGTTATTCAAGAAATGCAAAGAATGAATATTAGCATTTTGGGTATAAGCGAAACCCGATGGTCGGGAAATGGATGCTGTCATATTAAAGATCACATAATCTACTACTCCGGTAACCAAGATCCCCAACATCGTAATGGAGTGGGTATAATGTTAAAAAAGTCTTTATTTTGTCATGTCCTGAACTTCCTACCTTTGTCCGATCGTGTTATGATGTTATAAATAAATACAAACATCACAAAAATGAATATAATACAAGTATACGCACCAACAGCGGACAAAGAAGAACATGAAATAGAAACATTTTATGAACAAATTGACTCGGCATTGAAACTGACCAAAAAAAGGGACATCACAATAATAATGGGTGATTTGAATGCTAAAGTTGGGAAAGGAAGGACAGATGATTTGGTAGGAAATTTTGGATTATGGAATAGGAACGAGTCTGGTGAAAGACTGCTACAATTTTGCCAGGAAAACAAAATGGTAATTACAAATACCTTTTTCGAACTACCCAACAGACGTTTATACACATGGAGATCTCCACAAGACACAGAACATCACATAGTGAGAAACCAAATAGACTATCTACTAATCAATGAAAGATACAGAAACAGCATAATGTCAATTAAGACATACCCTGGTGCAGATATATCATCTAATCACAATCCACTAGTTGCAAGAAGGAAAATAAAACTAAAGAAAATTAATATCACAACCCCCAAAAAAGCAGTTGATATCAACAAATTACGAAAACCAGAAGTAAGAGAACAGATGATACAAGAAATTGATGAAGCAGTATCAAAGATACAACCGATAAAAGACAACACAAAAGTTAACATCAATGAGAATTGGATAGACATTAAAACAGCGTTAATGAAACCAAGCATAAGTCGCCTCCATAAAAGTGAAGAATATAAAAAAGAATGGATGACAGATGAGATACTGAACTTAATGGATGAAAGAGGAAAACAGAAAAACAAAAAGAACCAGAAGTATAAAGAGATACAAAAAAAATTCGTCTAAAAATACGCACAGCTAAAGAAAACTGGTACGGGGAAAAATGCGAAGAAATCGAACAACTACAAAATAAACACAACAGCTTTAATGCACATCGGAAGATCAAAGAGTTGACGAGGAGACAAAGTAACACACACCACATATTAGTAGACGAGAGTGGAAACATTATTATGGACACAGAAGAAAAATTAAGAGTCTAGAAACAATACATAGAACAACTGTTTAAAGATCAAAGAGACAATGTAGATAACGAATACATAAACAGTGACACAGGACCAGAAATAACAAGAGATGAAGTATTATACACGATTAAAGAAATGAGGTCGGGGAAGGCTACAGGCCCAGATGAACTACCAATAGACATAATTAAACTCATCAAAGGCAACAACTTAATAAAGATCGTGGAACGATTTAACAGCATTTACAAATCTGGTATCATACCTAATGAATGGCTAGTAACAACAATAATAGTCTTCTTAAAAATCATTCATCGGAGAATATATAAAAAATTGGAAGTTGACACCGAACCCTCTCAATTTGGCTTTAGAGACGGACTAGGAACTAGAGAGGCACTGTTTGCTTTTAATGTTCTAACACAACGATGCTTAGACGTAAATCAGGACATATTTGTGTATTTCCTAGACTATAACAAAGCATTTGATACAGTAAAACATAGGCCACTGATGCAAATACTGGAAAATAAAAATATTAATACAAGGGACATGCGAGTGATAAGGAATCTATACTACAAACAAGAAGCTACAGTACGAATTCACAGCTCGATATCAGATAGAATACAGATCAAAAGAGGTGTTCGGCAGGGCTGTGTGTTGTCTCCAACCTTGTTCAATGTCTACGCGGAAGAAGTTATTAAAAAAGCTCTTATGAACGAAAAAGCCGGAGTAAAGATCAACGGTCACCCATTTGCAGTATCCGATATGCTGATGATACCGTACTCATAGCAGAAAATATTGACGACCTACAGAGATTACTAAACAAAGTGGTAGAAGCAAGTGAAGAATTTGGTCTGTCACTGAATACAAAGAAGACCAAATTCATGATAATTACAAAGAAACGTATCAATAATATCAACTTACATGTAGGACAGAATCTCATTGAACGAGTACAAAATTACAATTACCTCGGAACAAATATTAACGACTCAAACTAATACACCAGACAAATAATAATAAGAATAGAGAAAGCCCGCAGTGCCTTTAACAATATGACACAAATGTTGTGTAGCCGTAACCTAAGCCTAAAGCTGAAAATACGAATGCTTAAATGTTATGTTTTTTCGGTCCTGTTATATGGGGTGGAGGCGTGGACACTAAATAAGCAATGTATGGGTAAGCTGGAGGCATTTAAAATGTGGGCGTACCGAAGAATGTTAAAAATCTCCTGGAAGGATAAGATAATTAGCCAAGTTGTATTAGACAGGATGAACAAACAAAAGGTGGTCGTATTGAGTGTTAAAATGAGGAAACTACAATACCTGGGACATATTACACGTGGGAATAAATATCAGCTGTTACAACTAATTATGCAAGGAAAGATTGAAGGTAGGTGCAGCATGGGTAGGAGAAGAATGTCATGGTTGAGAAACCTCAGGAAGTGGTTTGCTTGCACTTCCATACAATTGTTCCGAGCGGCAGCCTCCAGGGTCAAAATTGCCATGATGATAGCCAACCTTCGTAGCGGAGATGGCACGTGAAGAAGAAGAATATCTGGGAAAATCAAACTGGCTAAAATATGATATTAAATTTAGTAAAAATTTTTATTTTTGGAAGTCAGTCACTTATTTTTTCAAGCAGAGTGGGCATTCAGAATGCCCACTCTGCTTGAAAAAATAAATACGCGTATCTCGTTCGCGCAGACGGACTGTCATGTTTTAGACGGAACCAGTGCTATTCAGTGACATTTTATCTGGTGTGCAAAATAAACTGTTTTTCAATCTTTAGGCAGATATTAAAAAAATGTTTCATTTATGAATAACAATATATTATTGCTACAAAAGTGATACCCTGCTGCTCTAAACCTAGCGATCTCAGACTCATTATTTAAGTAAAAATATTTTTTGGTTTCTGAACACACGCATACAATTTCTTCAAATACTTATGAGTTACCCTGTATATTAATATACCAATATTAATTTAGAAAATGTTTTTACCTCTTGTGACATATTTATTTTGAACGGTCTAATACTCTTATCCACCTTCTTCGATTCCTCCGATCCCCACCATTTTTCTTCATATTGTGGAATAGGCGGCACTGTGTACAAAAACTGATGGATGAAAAACACCACAGTAGACAATATAATCAAAAATAAGCTAATTTTAATACTACTCGCGACCATTATTGCGTTCTAGGTCACGACGTAACGATAAACACTTTACAGTAATAATATTAAACAAATAATTACTTAGTTAAATAACGCTTGTGTACATTAATACTATAATATTAGATAAAAACGACAATGTGCACTCAGTTTCTTATCGACTGCGGTATAATTAGTTTGATATATCTACGAAATGATAGAATGTTGATAATTTAGAAAACATAAAAAGAGAAGTAATTTTGGAAACTGTTTTTACTCGATTTATTTTTTGCTTCTAAAATAAACGCAAAACATACGTCCTTGTACATTATACTTTACTAGTTGCCACGTGTCGAATCTGGAAGCAAAACTATTAAAATTGTATTAGCTGACTACTCACATTCTAGTTTTTCTCGTTCCTTTAATGTTTCGAACTTTGTTTATTATCGAAGGTATTTAAACTTTGGATACCTACATCTTTACGAAAACTTTGATTGGAGTTGCAGCCAAATCGCTATCTTCAACTATGTCCAGTTATCTTGATCTCCAGCTAATATGATGAAATATGAGCAAAAAATCCGATAAAATTATTTCTTTAAATAATATGCCGTTTTTCTCATACGAATTAGACACATTGTATTGCTGCAAAAATTCAGCTCAGATTCAGATAAAAGATTTATCTTTGTTAAAAGTCTTTCTTCTCCTTCTCATTCCTTGAGCCCTTGTCAGGGCGTAGTGGCACTCTAAACATTATAACTGCCCATCGTGTTGGAGATCTTCTTCTTGGTCTTTGGCCTTTTAACTTTTCTTCTACTACCAATAGTTTCATGGTTCTCATTCTTTTAGCTACATGGCCGAAGTAAATTAGGTGTGCTCGGTTTACTTTTTTTAATAGCCTGTCTTTTATAATGAAGCTCTTCCATAATTGACAGGTTGTTTCTATGTTTTATCCAGGACACGGTAAGAGTTTCGTATAAATGTCTGTTAGGTACAGATTTTATGCAGAACGACAACCTTACCGTACATTTTTCAGGGAATAAAAATGAGATTTCTTCTAAAGATATTGAAAATACAAATCTTGACGATAATATTTTACATATTGACTATGTAGATAAAAATGAAATTAATATTGATATCAATGCTAATAAAATAATTTAGATCGAAAAAGTTCTTTGATATTTGTATGACTGATTATCTAAATCCCGAAAGAGCTAATGAACCTGTTAATATAAGCTCCCGTACTAATGTAATATTCAAGATATAAGAAAAAGAAGAATTAAGTTTTTAAGGTTATGTCAATGTTCTAAAATATGTAATAACGGTTACACATGTTTAATTAATATTCTCAGTTTCTCAGGCTAATAATTATTGTTTAATAAACTTTTTACAATTAGACAGTACAGTTATTTTATTTATCAGGTTATGGGCCCAGACACGGTATTACGAAATTTGAAAACTAGTCTGTCGTTCACACCGGTGCGTGGTAAAAATATATACGTCCATGTGGTAAAAGTTGTTTCACGTTTAAGTCGTGAGTTTCCCGTGTTTATTTTTCGTTACGTTCGAGTCGTACAATTATAAAATAAACATTTAGTGAAGTGCAAAAATGGCCTCAGCTGTGAAAATTGATTCTGGGAATATTACTAAATTTGATGGGTCAAATTTTAAACTATGGAAATTTAGTGTGACCATTTTGTTTAAAGCAGAGAAGCTGCTTCCAATTGTGAATGGGACAGTTAGAGAACCAGAAGACCACACTAGCAGTGACAGGAAAGAATGGGATGACAAAAATTCAAAAGCACAGGTAATTTTGTTATCCACTATATGTCAAGATCAAATACAACATTTGATAAATTGCGAAAATGCTTCAGAAATGTGGTCAAGACTGATCACAATACACGAACAAAAGACAGAAATATCTAGAGAGTAGAGTCTAAAAGATGTTAAAGAAACTATTAGTAATAGTGCTGTTTGTTCCAAAGTAATTAATAGTTTGCCTCCTAGATTTAATGCCTTTCGTACAGCCTGGGACTCTGTAGCTAGTGATCAGCAAACTTTTGAAAATTTAGCAGCAGGATTGCTTAAAGAAGAAACTAGAATGAATAATGATGACTCTGAAATATCTCGTCTTGCTTTACAAGTAGAGGATTTACAAAGTAAACTGGAAGCCACCAGTAAAAAGAAAACAAATATACAGGACTTGAAGAAGAATTCCACCTGTAATTATTGTAAACGCAAGGGACATTGGGTTAGAGAGTGTAGAAAGAGAATACATGATTCCAAAAATGAAGATAAAAACAAGTCATCAGCAAGTAAAATAGCATCAAGTTCAGCTTATATATGTGATATTTCTTCCATGTACTTGTCAACCTCCAGTGTAAATAAAAGTGAGTGGATATGTGATTCAGGAGCAAGCCTACACATGACTAGTGAAAAATTGTTGTTTTCAAAATTAGAATTTCTATCTGAACCTATGTTTGTTAGAATAGCAAACAACAAGCTGATTCCTGCAGAAGGTAAAGGTGTTATTGAAATACAGACATTTGTCCAAGGTGAGTGGTATGATCGTACTATAAATAATGTCCTATACATTCCTGAACTTAGTCACAGCTTATTTTCAGTGGGAGCTATGACAGATAAAAACTTTACCTATCATTCTCATAAAAACAGTTTCTAGAGCTAAATGGAAACATTTCATGTGTTGGAGTACGTAGAGATAATCTGTGGGTCATGAAATTTAGAGTTAAGCCTATTGTAGAATGTAATTTAGCTTGCAAATCATCAATAAAGTTATGGCATGATCGCCTAGGGCATATTAACTTCACTACAATTAAGAAAACAGCTAATTTGGTTGACAATAAATGAGAGTTGACAACAAAGGAGAATTTTTCTGTGAGACATGCCAGTATGGGAAGCAGTCAAGAAAGACCCATAAAAGTCTTACAAGAAGCAGATCAGACAAACCAGGTGAAATGATTCACACAGATGTATGGGGACCAGTAAACATTTCTTCTCCAAGTGAATCAAAATATTTTGTTTTATTTAAAGATGATTGTAGTGGTTACTGCAGTGTTTATTTTCTAAAGCACAAGTCAGATGTTCTTAACAAGTTTAAAGATCTTAAAATACTGATTGAAAATCAGACTGGCAATAAGATTAAGATTTTAAGAAGTGACCAAGGTAAAGGAGAATATATCAATAATGACTTTCAGGACTTTATCAGGAAGAATGGAATATTACATGAATGTTCAGCTCCTTATACACCTCAACAAAATGGCCGCAGTGAGAGGCAGTTACAGACAATTGTTGAAAGTGCAAGAACTATGCTTATCAACAAAAATGTGTCACAAGAATTGTGGACCGAAGCTGTAAATACTTCTGTATATGTTCTTAATCGAACAGCTTCAAGTCAAGTACAAAATATGATTCCATATGAAAAGTGGTTTGGGAGAAAACCAGATCTAAAGCACATCAGAGTTTTTGGCAGTACAGCTTACATGTTGATACCATCACAGTTTCGTAAGAAGTTTGACTCAAAATCAAGAAAATTATTGTTCGTTGGATATGATGGATATTCATCAAATTATAAACTTTGGGATTGTGAGAAAAGAAGAATTAAAGTGAGCTGCAATGTAAATTTTAATGAAGATGAAACAATTACAAATAAGAAGGAAATTTTTAAATTAAAATTTGAACTCTTAGATGATAATAAAGAAAGAGACAATGATGATATGTATGATATTCAAGAAAGTGACAATGAAGAGAGTTTAGACATGTCACAAGGTAGTAGGTCTCAAGCAACAGATCATGATGATGAGGATTTTGATTGTAATCTGTTCTATGATGCCAATGATGATAATTTTAATGATAGACAGCTACGGAACAGAAATACACTGTCTAAGCCTGACTATTATGATGTAGCAAACTACTGTGACATAGTTGAACCCATAAGTTATGAAAGTGCAATAAAGTGTGAGGACTCTAGCAAGTGGCAACAAGCAATGCAGGAGGAAATATATGCCCTCAAGTTTAATAACACATGGAACTTGGTGAAATTGCCCAATGGTGCAAAAGTGATAGACAATAAGTGGGTTTATCGTGTTAAGACTGGCTTAGACGGTAATCCTGTTCGTTATAAAGCACGTCTGGTTGCACGCGGTTTTATGCAAGAACGTGGAATAGACTATGAAGACACTTTCGCGCCGGTTGTGCGGTATGACCCAGTGCAGATTTTGTTATCGTTAGCAGTGGAAAAGGACCTTAGACTTGCTAATTTTGATGTACAGACTGCATTCCTATATGGTGACCTACCAGAGTGTGTGTACATGAAGCAGCCAACTGTTTTGAAAGTAAGAAGTCACACATCTTAGTGTGTAAATTGAATAAAAGCTTATATGGACTTAAGCAATCACCACGATGCTGGAACCAGAAGTTTGTATACTTTCTTAATAAATTTGACTTTTGACAATTAAAAAGTGATCAATGTGTTTTTGTTGGTAATTTTGCAGATTCTGAAACTTATTTAGCAATTTATGTTGATGATGGACTTGTCATGTCAAAATCAGAAAGAGCTATTAATGAACTTTTAAAAACTTTAAAGCAAATATTATTTAAAATAACTGTAAATTTAAATAGTAAATTACATTTTGTTGGACTTGAGATTGAACAAGATCTTAGTGTAGGTACAATTGATATTCATCAACATAATTATATAGAAAAACTTCTTGTTAAATTTAATATCACTAATGCTAACCCATTAAAGATTCCTGCAGAGCCTAGTGTACCTTTGTCTAAAGGAAATATTTTAAATTGTAATAAATCTTTGCCATATCGTGAGGCTGTTGGTTCACTAATCTTTCTGGCAACCACCAGTCGCCCAGATATTACATTTGCAGTTAATCAGGTGAGCAGATTCTTTAATGCTTGGAGTGATGAACATTGGAAAGCAGTAAAACGAATTTTTAGATATCTAAAATATACTGCTCATTATAAAATTGTGTACAGAAAAACTACACAAATCAAGGTAATAGGCTACACTGATGCAGACTATGCTGGTTGCCTGGATACAAGAAAATCTACTAGTGGATATGTACTTATACTAGGCAATGGTCCTATTACCTGGAAGAGCCAAAAACAAAACATAGTGGCACAGTCAACTACAGAGGCCGAATATGTGTCCTTGGCTTTTGGTGTTAGAGAAGCTTTATGGCTTAGAAATTTTTTAAAAAAGATTAGAATTGATGTCTCACCTGTCAACATCTTTGTTGATAATCAATCTGCCATTAAGCTAACACAGGCACAACAATTTCATAGCAGAACAAAGCATATTGATATTAAGGTTCACTTTGTTCGAGATGAATGTGAAAACAAGAATATCTGTGTAAGCTATGTCAATACAAGTAATCAGTTAGCGAACTTGTTTACAAAAGCATTGTCAAAGACAGTTTTTAACAATTTATTAAATAAATTAAATTTGTCAATTTAAATTATGTATTTGTTAATTTGTATTAGATCTTTGCTTTCATGTCTTTTGTATTAGGTCTTTGTAGTCAAATCTTAAATAAGTGGGAGTGTTAATATAAGCTCCCGTACTAATGTAATATTCAAGATATAAGAAAAAGAAGAATTAAGTTTTTAAGGTTATGTCAATGTTCTAAAATATGTAAAAACGGTTACACACATGTTTAATTAATATTCTCAGTTTCTCAGGCTAATAATTATTGTTTAATAAACTTTTTACAATTCGACAGTATAGTTATTTTATTTATCAGAACCTATGACTAAATATGAAATGAAAATTGTTGTAGATCCAAATCATGTTCCTTTTTATTATAAACCACGTAGGTTATCATATGCTGAAAAAAATGATGTACAAGAAATAGTTAATGACTTGTTAGATAAGGATATTGTTCGTAAGAGTAACTCAGAGTATATTTAGTTCACCAATACTTTTAATTAAAAAGAAAACTAATGACTTCAGACTATGTGTAGACTATCGTTCATTAAACAAAATCACTTTACGGGATAATTTTCCAATCCCACTAATTGAAGATCAACTTTGTCAACTTAAAGATAAACAATATTTTTCAACTTTGAATCTCAAAAGTGCTTTTTATCATGTTAATGTAGATAAATTTTCAATTAAATACACGTCATTTGTAACTACCAGTGCTCAATATGAATTTTTGAAATTTCCGTTTGGTTTGCGCAATTCACCATTTGTTTTTATGCGATACGTTCCTACTATAGTCAAGGACTTAATGTCCTTATATAGTCAATAGCAACAAAAACTGTTGAAGAGAGCTTAGATATTCTAAATGAGGTATTTTGCTTATTGGTTCAAAATTGAATCTCCGTCTTGATACATGCTCCTTTTTAATGACTGAAATAAATCATTTAGGCTACACAATTATTGGTGATGAGATAAGACCAAGTGATAGACATATTAGTGCAAACAGAGAGTACTACGAAATGTTAAACAGTTACACAGTTTCATAAGCCTTACTTCATATTTTAGACAATTTCTTCCCAACTTTTCAATAATTGCTGGACCACTTTATGATCTATTAAAAAAGAATATTTAATTTAAATTTGGGAGAGAACAAATGAAAAGTATTTATAGTTTAAAACAAATTTTAGTGTCCAAACCTGTTTTAGTTCTCTATTCTCCTACAGCTGAAACCCAAATCCATTGTGATGCAAGCTCTATTGGTTATGGTGGGATATTATTTCAAAAACAAGCAGATCAAAAATGTCATCCAGTGTTCTTTTACAGTCAGAGAACTACTCAAGCAAAATTTAAACAGCATAGTTTTATTTTGGAACTAAAAGCCGTTATTAACACACCTAATCAATTTAGAGTATACTTATATGGAATTAAATTTAAGATACTGACAGACTGTCATAGTGTAACAACAGCTTTACAGAAGAAGGATTTTAGGATTAAAATTATGAGATGGAGTCTCATTCTTGATAATTTTTATTTTACTATAGAACACAAAAGTGGAATAAGCATGAACCATGTTGATGCTTTAAGTAGGTGCTTTGGAAATATTTTAATAATTGAGGAAAATACTGTTGAACATAATTTAGCTATTAAACAAGGCAATATGATATTATATGTAAATAAAAGGAGACGTTACAATCCAGTAAGCATAAGTTGTTTGAAATGAACAATAACATACTTTATAGAAAAAGTAATAATTTACTACTATTTTATGTACCTGAATCAACGGAAAACAATGTGATTCCTAGTTGCCATAATGAATTAGGACATCTGGGCTTAGATAAATGTTGCGAAGCCATAAAACAATCTTACTGGTTTCCCAACATGAGACTTATATTACAAATTATTTTAGGTGCATTGTATTTGCTCCTAACAGTGGTAAAACGGAAGGATTATTACGCAGCATACAAGAGAAGAATTTGGATCATTGTGAACTACTTGAAAAGTCTAAAGAAACTGGTTATAAGCATATTTTTGCAGCTGTAGATGGCTTAAACCAAATTCTTGAAATTGTATGCTTTCCAGTTAACTAATTGTAATGAGATTATTAAGTATTTAAACTCATACTTCTTTACTTACAGTAAACCTTTAAAAATAGTCACCGATTGGGGCTCAGTAATTACGTCCAAACAATTCATTGCATTTTTAACAGATTATGGAATACAGAATGTTCTTCAAGCTACTGACGTACCAAGAGCCAATGGGCAAATTGCAAGGTTTAACCGGTTCATTATATTAATGATAACGAAACTAACCAAAAGCCCAGAATGTTAGGATCACGTACTTAATGAATTTGAATTTGCTGTCAACAAAACTGTTAATCGAATTATAGGTCAGACACCTTCTAAACTATTGTTTGGAATGAAAAGAGTAGGTAATGTCAAAGATAATTTAAAGTATTTTCTGTCATTCATTAACAAATTAACAAAGATAAATCTTATATTAACGAATTACGACATAATGCATGTGACAAGATAGAGAAATCCCAATAAGTCAATAAGCTGTATTACGATTCAAGACATAAAGCTTCAATTTATAATATGGGTGATTATGTCATGACACCTAACATTGATGTTACAACTGGTGTAAATAAGAAACTATTACCTAAATTTAAGGGACCTTATATTATTAAGAAATTATTACCTAATGACAAATATCTAATTTCTGATGTTGAGGGGTTTCAGGAGACTCAGAAACCATTCGAAGGTGCATTTGATGCTAATCATCTCCGATTATGGATTAAATCATCACACTAGTCTTCCTCTACGACTTAATAGTTCTATATGGGTTTTATTAATATAGAACTTAAGATTTTAAATAAGTATTTTAACCTTTTATATTATGGTTCTTATTTTATTTACATTTTTGTTCATACTAAATTACTTACTTTATGTTTAGCAACTACAACGTATATTTAGGCAAAACAAATAATTTCTATTATTATACAATATGTCTACAACTACTGTTTCAATTATAGAGGTATTAGAGGTATGACGAGCTCTGTGGGCCGGTTGTATGGCAGAATATTAGAGAAGAGGGTTGAAAGACAGAGACAAGATATTGAAGAACAAAGCGGCTTTCGTACCGGGAGATCCTGCCTTGATAATATATTTATCCTATGACAAATAATTGAAAAGCGTGTCGAAAGAAGTAGAGATACCCATTTGGTATTTATAGACCTTGAGAAGAAAGCATATGATAGTGTCCCGTTAAAGAAAATGTTTGAGGTCCTCGAAAGGTCCGGATTGGATTCGACGTATATCCGAGCGATATATAAATTGTACGAAAATGCAGTAGTTGTGTAAAAGTTAAAACCAGAACTTCAAATGAATTTAAAGTCACTAAAGGCCTAAAGCAAGGATGCTGTTTGTCACCGACACTCTTTAAAATCTACTTCCAAGAAGCATTAAGGAATTGGAGAAATAAATGTAGATTTATGGGCATCGAAGTGGGACAAGAAACTCTGTATACATTGTTGTTTGCAGATGATCAGGTGGTGGTTGCAACCGATGAGGAAGATATAAATTATATGAACCGAAAATTATTTGAGGAATATGCCAAATGGGGGCTTACTCTAAACATAAGCAAAACAGAATATTTAAAAATTGGAGAAAATACCACAGATCTGAGGCTTGAAAACGCAGTCATAAAAGGTTGCAGTATAAATATCTAGAAAGCATCATATTAGCAGATGGCAGAGTTAAGATATATGTACAAAACCGAATAACCCAAGGGAAAAAATGCATCCGACTACTGAATTCATTACTGTGGTCTAATAAAATAAAGATGCATACCAGACTTCGTGTATACAGAGCAATTGTAGAACCGATTACCACATATGGTGCCGAATGTTGGACGATGACAAAGAATGAACGAGATAAAGTATACGTTGTGGAAATGGATTATCTTAGGTCATTTTGAATATCGAGAACGGAAAGAATCAGGAATGAGGAAATACGAAACCGTACAGGAATTAGAGATACTCTTTCAGATAGATTACAAGGAAGGCAATTACAATGGTATGGTCACGTAATGAGAATGGAGGAGGAGCGGTGGCCAAAGAAAGCCCTAATGTATGTTCCGCCAGAAACAAGGAAAAGGAGAAGACCACTAAATTCCTGGAGAAGAGAAATTACAAAAAAATGCAATCTAGAGGCTTGGAAGAGGGAGATTGGAGAGATAGAAAAAGATGGAGGCTAAAATGCGGGAAGCGGCAATCGCCGTAGGACTCCCGTTATATGATGATGATGATGTCTACAACTAAGAACTTATAATTATGATGAATTACGTTTATAAGGAACAATTTCTTAAAGGTGTTTATGATAATTTATGTTTATTAGAAATAATGTTTGACAAATATTTATGAACTTTTATGTTTATGTACATTTATGTTTATGTACTTCCTAATAGTTGTTTTTTGTATATGGCGCTCTTGTTTTCGGTTGGCTGAGCTGTAGGCTTCCTATTGTTACGGCCTTTTTTAATTTAGATTTGATGCCCTGTCAAGGTTGTCAAGGTGTAATGACAGCTGACAGATAAGAGACAAAAAGAAGACTGTAAGACATGAAGTGAACTATGTTGATGTAATATTTTTATTTCCTAAGAAATTGAAGAGATCGTTTCTACAAATGTTTAAATTTTTATAAATTTAATAAATAATCTTGTTTCCTATTTAATTCACCTTGCAATAAAATTTAATGCAATAAGCTTTTCACCTGCAGCTAAGTATCCTGGCATTTGTCAGGTTTTTCAATATTCACATGAAATAATTCGCGAAACATCCATTACATTATGTGACGTTTTATTAAGCGTATGGCCCAATACATGAAGTAAATATAGTAATAATTGTAGGAAACGTAAGTACGTGTTTCAAAAATACAAACATAAGATTATAAAAAAGTCTTTTGGGTCCCCTCGATATGCCCTCAATTCACATGTCTCCACTATGTGTTGGATGGTTTGATCTGGAGCTCCACAGTCGCAGCTAGAGGTAGGCTGTTTCCCCTTTTATGTAGGTTGTGTGCGCATACTGCATGTCCCGTTCTAATTCGGTTTAGGCTCTTCCATATGTTTCGTGGCTGGTCGAAGCCATCAGGCGTTTGGACTGGGTCAAGAAGGTTGGATACTTCAGGTGGTGCTTCCTCAGTCCACAGCGTGCGCCATCTGGAGGTAACGTTGAAATCATCTGCTGTTAGCTGTTGGGCTGTTCTTATGGGTGGTTTTCTAGATGGAAGTCGGTTTGCTGCTAAACTCAGGATGCCTTTATGGATTGGTAGTTGCAAGTTGTTATTTACTTTGTAATATTCCTTTATCAAGGCCTTTTATCTTCGTATAATAGGCGGAGGAATATGGCTAAGAATTGGAAGCCAATATAGTGGAGTAGTCTTGATGCAGCCGCTAATCATTCTCATTGCTACATTAAGCTGCGTATCCACTATTTTCACATGACCAGTGCACAGTACTCTGCCACAGAATAAACCAAACTTAGCACTGATGTTCGTAGTGTGTCCGCAGATGCACCAGTTGGTACCACAAAGATTATGGATAAGGTTATATCTACTACTTATTTTTTGTGCAGTTATTTGTAGATGTTTTTAAACAAGAGAGACCTGTCCAAGGAAACCCTCAGATATTTTGGGTAGGGTTGGTAGAGTAGTGCTACATTTCTCATTTTGACCTCTAATTTTTGGTTTGCGTGTTCGATATTGAGGTGAAAACAGCTTACCTCAGTTTTATATAAGTTGGGTATCAGGCGCCATTTTGTGAAATAATCATATAGTTCTACCCAAGGACTGATTCTTGGTGTAGTCCATTATTTAATTTCCTCAGTTTGCCTATGTCATCAGAGAGCATGTTGTTGATAAGTTGCAATATTCTTTGGAATAAGATTAGTTTGGTTAGTTTATAGAGTAGTCCCTCCTTCCATACTGTGTCATAGGTAGGCAGCTGTCAAATCCACAAAGACTGCAGCCGTCTTTTATTGTTACGTGACGTCATGTGATGTCATAACTAATAACTCACTAAAAAAAAAGGCTCTGAGAAGAACCATAGATAGAGTTTGTACTGAGGTTGTTTTACAGCTTTTGTATCTTTTACAGAGATATAATATACTTTATTTAATAATGCAAGATAACATGGACGAAAGAAGTGGGCCAGGTCGAAAAAGAACGTCATGGCTTAGAAACCTCAGAGATTGGTTTATCAGATCATTTGCATCCATTTTTCGAGCTGCTGTAAACAAAACTAGTATAGCCAACGCATGACAGTCCAGCGGGGCACAGGAAGATAAGGAACTTTTTATAAAGGCTTACGTTGCTATTTTTGTCATGCGTATAATCCGGTGTTTCATTACAAGTAATATTGAATTCCTTAAATAACTTTAATTTGCAGATAGTATGTAAAATAACTTATTCTTATCAATAAAGATATATACGCATATTGACCCCGAACTTTCTTGCACAAAACAACCGTAAAAAACAGCATCATATATAAACGGGACAATTTATTACTTTGTATTTTATTAGTGCAGATAAATTTAATACATGCATCAAATACAATCTCATAATGGTAAGCCAGAACTATCTAACTATATCTAATTATAAATTATTAAAATTTAACAATTTGATTCCAGACCAAGCTTTTGACTTTGGTATAATGTTTTAGTTTATATCTTTACCTAAGTATTGAAAGGGACAAACTCAATTTTCGTTGTTTTCAGTAATAAGCAATGTAAGTTTCAGGAAAAGTAAAATGTCAATTTTAAATTTAAGTAAAATAGATTTTTGATTACTAATACCGAAATTTCAAGTAAAATAAAAGTTGTATTTTTAATTACTTAATATTGTGTTGTCAAATGTAAGTTAGTTTGAATTTTGAAGTAGTTTGGTCCAAATAATTTTTCTTAGAGATTGGTCCTGGAATAAAATATGCATTTTGCAAAATTCGTTTATATAAGTGCGTAAAAAATAACATAGCTTCTTGCAAAAACAAAATATTTGTAGTTTTACTGTATCTTTTCCTCTAAAGCAGGATAGTCAGATTAGCCCAATCTGGTTAAAAGAAAAGGTCGAAAAATGTTTCGCAGATATCTGAAGCTTTTAAGGCATAGGTGGGGGTTACCAGATGATGAATAGATGAAAAGATACTCATATTTTTACATTGCGTTTTTTTTAAACAATAGTTTATGGTCACAATTTGAGTTTTTGCGTATAAGTTTTTTCCTTTACATTTTAAATAAATAATATTTATATCATTTTTTTATATTGAGAATATCTTTAATTTTACATTTTTTCAATTCAAATTGATATGACATGAACAAAATGAAATGTTACTAATACATTTAAACATCGAGAAATTACCGTGTTTTAAATTTGTGCGAAATATATCCCCGATCTGTCAAATAGTTTAAAAGTTATTGAATTTGTTTATCCCTGAGGCAAATTATTTAAACTATTGAACTTACCCTATGCTTTTTTTCATAGAATTCTTTAAGACTCAAACTATCTCTAAAATTAAATATTGCGTTTTCATCGAAATTATTTACAAAATAAACGTATGAAAAACGGGTACGTTTTTTACTTATAAACAATTGTAATAACTTATATATTTTTCAAGCTACAGACTTGTACGTACAACCATTGGATAGCTGGTAAAAAAACTCACATTAAAAAATAAAAAACCTTCTATGACCAATAGGAACGAAGTTAGCGACTATTTTTTAAAAAATCATTGCACAAATTTTGAATGACAATCTAAGCTTTATATTGAAACTTATAGCTATAAAATTCATCTAAATTTTCGAAACTTACAGCCCTTCGAAACAAAGGTACTTTCGAAAGATCGACATAGGAAATTGGAGAGTATGACTGTTTCAGCTCCGTTTTTTTTTTCGACATTGGAACTTCAAATTGCAACACGTAGAAAAAAATTTACATTATCTCGGCTTCCATTGTAGAAGGTAGCCTCTTTTTTTATTCTGGGGTAGCTCGTCGAAATATGAATAAATATATAGTTTTCAATAGCCGCAAAATATGGGAAATCTCGGAAAAATTGAGCCCATTTGAAATTCACCGTAAAAATTTACTATTTTTTTAATTTGGCTAGAATAGTTTCTCGCAGTATTAATAATGATGACATAATTTTCACCCCCCCCCCTAAATCCCGGAAAATACCAGAAAATCATCATATATTTTTTTTATTTTATATCAATGATGTAATTATTTGTATCTTTATAATTAACAATATTGATTTTTATTTTATTATTCGTACAAATATGATATAAAATATTACTGTAATCTGCGTTACTGTTTTGATAAAATAAGTCAATTTTTTCATTACTTATCTTATTCAATTTTGCAATGTTTATTGAACTTTCCTTTTTTTATTTTTTTTACATACATTGGTTTAAAAGTTAAAATTTGGTTCATTAATTGGACTTCACGGTCAGCTCTGAACTTTTTTCTTGCAGGTTTTTTGTCTTCACTTATTACGTTAGTCTAGAAATATACATCTTCATAATAACTATCGTCGTCAATCGTAACTGTACCGAGGTTGCAGCATATTTTCTTCTCTACTTCTTCCTCAGTACAATTTACGCACAAGTTCGTACAATTCAAACCACGTTTTCTGCATCCACATCTAGTAGTTTTGCAACCTGTGGTGTATTTGCATGTAATTTGCTTTCTTGTCTCTTCAGGAATTAAATTATCTAGAGTATAAATTGGTTCAAAACCAGTGGTACTTTGTCTTCAACCTTGGGCACAAGCATCTAACTTGTTACCTAACCACATTTTTGTAATTGATAGTAAACCCGAAGAATATGCTGTTTGACTGGACTTTCAGTTGGTGGCAGAGTTTTTAGTTTAAAAGATGATTTGCCGATATTTCTGTTGAATTGCAAGTATCTTAAATCATTTAAAGAAAGTGTATTGTTGTTTTTTTATAATTTATATCAACTGCTATAGAGTATATAACCACAATCACCTCACAACCCATTCTCATTATAGTTTCTTTGTAATTATCGAGAGGCGGGGAGTGAATCCCAGGGATTCACTCCGCGCCTCTCGACGCGTTAGTGTTCTGAGCTGTTGGACGTGAATCCCTGTCCTGGCATTTGGTTTTCACCTCTGGCTGCGTTAAGTGGTTGAGTTACTGTGACCAAATGCCCATCTTGGTAGTTAGTATTCGCCTCTGGTTGCGTTGAGTAGCTGAGTTACCGTTGCTAACTACCCATCTTCCTGTCTTTTGATTTCTTTTTCTTTGTTCTCCTGAAGAAGCTACATACAATTGTAGCGAAACGTCGAGATGAACCCACTTTTGGGTCACTCACAAATGACACGGTCCAAACCCGAAAGACGAATAAACTATAAAACTATCAATATATACAGGGGGCATGTTTTTCTACGTAGCGTGAATGTAACATGTATTGACTTAGTTATATTAGATTTAATGCGCCATACTTTTATCCATTGCTGAATTTTATTTAAGTTTAAATCAATATTTGAAGTATTGTTCGGCAAGGAAGTTTAATCGAATATCGTTGTCTTTATATTTGAATCTTCTTCTTCTTATTGTGTCCATATGGTAAGGATCTTGGATACTAATACGGCTATTTTGATTTTGCGAACTGCTGACCTAAAAAATCCAAAAGCAGTCAAGTTAAACCATTTTCGCAGGTTATAGTATAGCTAGAAGCGTAAGCTTGTATAAATAGAGTATAACATTAGTCTTCTTATTTGGCATAGTTAACTTCCTGAAGCGACTGCTGTTAAATGAATGAATAAATATATTGGTAATAAATTTTACGATACACGTTTTTAACGGATGCTAAATACTATTTAATAAAAATAATACCTTATTGCTAGTATTATCCGATAATTATAAATATTTTCGTGATAAGGTAATAACTGTTGGATGATATAACCGTTGCTTTTATATTGATATGACTATATCTTAAATATTTATAATTTGAAGTACTTTATTGCAGATTATTTCTCAATGTTTGATTGCTTGTTTTAAATAGTACTATTTATATTTTAGTAAACAAATTTAATCGTCTTACTTGTATTATTACTACAATATTCATTTAGAGGGGTAGGTAAAGATTCTTTATTTCGATATGATAAACATGTGCAATATGTGCATTTCTGTTTAGGATCTTACGATCCTCTTCAGATTATCTTTAAATGTTATTGTAGTAAAGCGGAACTGCTTAAAAAAGACACTGTGGTGGGGGCATGTGTAGTGAAGCATCTTAGAGGCTATTGAGATGAAGTCGCCAGTTAGATCAGAGGTGAAAGGCTTATCTGTAAATAATGTTCTTTTTAGAGTAGTGTTTGTGTTTTTAAGCTAAATGTGACAAAGACAAAGGCAAAGCTAGAATTTGTGACGGGCACAAGGTTCAGTTTAGCAGCGAGGTTACTTCCGTAGCAGTAAAAGGACCCCTTTCACCGTCATGGCAGTGTGAGTGTTGTATGTGTGAGTGTTTTTGGGTGTGAATATGTGCAAGTCTAAACCGTCAAAGACGAAAACTGTATTTTGTATAGTAACCATTGTTCCTGTAAACCGTTTATACGTCTGCCACCAACTTCAGAACTAGTATGTTGCACTAAAATTTATGTTATTGATTGCTTGCTTTAACGGTCATGCCTTGTCGAGTTCGATACAGTCCCGTTTCTCCCCCTGTCCGGAGTAACAAAAAGGATTGGGCTATAGACGGGTACGGTAAGCTAACAAAGTAGCTTCAAGGATGTCAGCGTATTCGCTCGGGAGTTCGTCAATCCAAGACTGCATTAGAATGGACAGAATTTGAAGTTTTTTCTCTTGTGGTCTTCGGATTCTTAGGTGACCTAGATAAGAGCAGGAACTTTTCAGGGTTTCTTGGGTGATAGACTGGGGGCTCTTGATGATTCTGAGTGTAAAGTGGCTGTTGAGAGTTTTTACTATCCATGATTTATCACTGCAGAGAGAGAATTAAACATTCTAAAGTCAGAGGTAGAAAAAGCAACTAAAAAGTTAAAAAATAGAAAATCTCCTGGCACAGACCAGATCACCGCAGAAGTTTTAAAAGAGACTGGAGATGTTAGAGTAAATATAAACCCAAGAGTAAACTTTTGGGAAACCGGAGAGTGGCCCAAGGACTGGACAACATCCACTTTCATGCCTATATGCAAAAAATGAACTCCGCTAGATTGCAGCAACTACAGAACGGTAACCCTAATATCCCATGCAAGCAAGGTTCTACTTTATGTAATACATAAAAGACTAAAAGCTTTTATATTGCCTCAAGTATCAAAAGAACAAGCGGGATTTGTCCCAGGAAAATGCACAAGAAAACACATCCTTAATCTAAGACAGCTAATCGAAAAATCTCGTGAACTTAATACTCCTATGCTTATGTGCTTTGTAGATTACATAAAGGCCTTCGATAAAGTCAAATAGCAGCAGCTATGGTCCATACTAGCGGAAACCCTACCACTTAGTTCAAATAATTGGAAGTCTATATGATAATATTAATGAAATAATGAAATATACAATGAAAATATATAATGAAAATATACAAGGGAGGCTCTGTTTGCAATGAACGTTCTCTCACAGAGATGCTTAGACATGAACCAAGAAATTTACGCCTGCTTTATTGATTTCGAAAAGGCCTTTGACAATCACGGTAATCACGAAATCAAAGAACATCAGAGCTAATCTTTTAATAGACAATACAACGATTGAGCGTGTGCCCTGTTATAAATATCTAGATGCTTGGATCACAGACGATACTGATCAAACAAAAGAGATTAGATGTAGAATAGAAATCGTTAAATCAGTCTTTAATAGAATGCGCAAACTCGTTTACAATCGTGATATCAATATAAAGTTACGAATATGAATGCTGCGGTGTTATGTCTTTTCTACCCTGTTATATGGAGTTGAGGCTTGGACACTAAAACATCGAAGCTTTCGAGATGTGGTGCTATAAACGCATTCTCAGAATATCATGGATGGACCGCGTCACTAACACGCAAGTACTCCAAACTTTAGACAAAAGATGCGAAATTTTAAATGTGATAAAAACTAGAAAGATGGAATAATTGGGGCACATTGTGAGAGGTGAAAAGTACGAACTTTTAAGAAACATCTTGCAGGGCAAAAGAAGTGTGGGAAGAAGAAAAATATCGTGGCTTCGTAATCTACGTGAATGGTTCGGGTGTAGTTCGATTGAACTTTTTAGGTGCGCTGCTAACAAAGTCGCAGTGGCCATGATGATTTCCAATCTCCGCTAGGAGTAGCACGAGAAGAAGAAGAAGAATGAAAATATTAAGTGCACAGTAAAAATAAACAACACCCATTTCGATAATTTCAGAACAGAGGCAGTTGTCAGGCAGGGATGCATAATTTCGCCAACTCTGTTTAATATTTACAGCGAACATATTACGCAACGGTACTAGATGGATGGAAGGGCGGAATATCAGTAAGAGAATAATAAATCAATAACTTGAGATATGCTGATGACACTTTAATAATCGCGGCAAATCAATAAGAAATAGAAGACATAATGAGATGTGTGGAGGAAAAAAGCAAAACATGTGGACTAAAGCTAAAGAAGTAAGACAAACATCATGATAGTAGACAGAGCTCGGAATAATCTTTAACATGTTGAATAAATTTGTGGTTTTGAAGTAGTAAATAGTTTCATATACCTGGGGTCCCTAATAACAAATGACGGAGGGTGTGACAGAGAGATACGTAAAAGGTTGACTATTGCTAAAACAGCTATGATGAAACTGATAGCAATTTGGAAAAATTCTAGCATAACAATACATACAAAACAAAGGCTGGTAAGGGCGCTCATTTTTCCCATAGCCACATATTCATCCGAAATGTGGCTGACCTTAAAGAAAGCGTATACAAATAAACTGGACGCTTTTGAATCGCACTATCGTATCGGTATTAAAACAACTTACAGTAAAGGATAGATTGCTTAAACAAATACTACAGTATTTGCAGTATTTTGAACACATTATTAGAATAACAGGTACGATGGAAAAACTGATAGTCGAGGGTAGAGTTGAATTAAAGAGACCTAGGGGAAGATCTCCAAGCCGTTGAGTAGATCAAACAAAAATAGTGATTAACCAAGGGTTACATTAAGCCAAACAACTAGCCAAGGACAGTGAAATATGTTGGTAAATTGTGAAAAAACTGTAAATGCCTGATGGTGTCACCACATCCCAAAAGGAATAAGGACTGAGGAGGAAAATTGTGGCAACATTTGCGGTGTTATGGATTTACAGATTTTTTAGTTTTTTTTTCTGATAATCTTTCAGATCAGTTAGATTTATAGTCTACAACATACCGAATTAATGTTTAATAATTATGTACGAGAGTTTTTGTATGTGTTTTTCCAATTGCCGCTGTAAGTGGTATGAGAAAGCGAGCTCGATTTCGTCTATCGGAGGCGTCCCAATTCAAAGTTACCCTTAGATCAGGTTCCCAGTTGAGTGTCTTGGTGAAAAGAACACCCAAATAGGAAGCTGTTGAGCGTATATCGAGCCTTTGTCCCATCAAATTTAGGAAGAATTGGTCGTCATCGCGGGTGACGACTCTTACATATGATATTTGTATGTTTATCCTCTTTTTCTTATATTTCTTCTCCGTTACAGCTGTTGGTCACTAACATGGCTTTTTTGCCTATAGTTATTGCAGACTTATAAAGTACGGTAATGCTCAATTAAACCATCTTCGTAGATTATAAAAACAGGATATTCTTATTTTTTCTGGACCTTTCCTCAATGCATCACCTTAACGTATGATCCGAAGTAGGTCAAATCATCGTTCATCACGAATTACATGGCCCAATCATTACAGTTTGCGACAACTTATAGTTATACCTAGTAAGCGCTCTTGAGATCCAATCTAGAATTTCTTCGTTGGTAACTTTGTATGTACAAGAAAACCTCAATATTTATCTATAGCAATACATTTCTGATGCTTCGAGTTTCTTCAAAGACACTTTAGTTAAAGGTACATGACCCCACTTTATACAGAAAAACAATTTTCTGTCGTGACTATTAAAGATTGTTTGTTTTTATTTTGATGAAAGCTGATTTTGCTTTTACGTTGCTTAACATAATTTTCATATAGTATTATCAACGTTTGTTTAAATTCGCCAGTGGCAAAAGTTAGAGTGATTTTTGGTACTGATTTAAGTGTAACAAATAATGTTCCCTATGTTTCGTTTAATTTTTACTCTAGAGCAAAATTTTACTCTCTGATTCGAAGTCCATACCACATTGGAAAAGTTGATCTATCCTTTGTTAAAGAAAGATATTTAGAGGCTTGTTTAGTTTTTTTACTGATTTGTGGCAATGACTTATAGTGAAATATTTAGAGAATAATTTTTTGAATTTTTAGGGCAACTCTGGATATCTTCCTTATCACTGAAACATAAAATCATTTCATGATTATTTACGCATCCGCTCTGATGTTTAATGTATGTATATAATAAATAGGCTACTTGGGAAAAACCGATTAGTATTTATCCTCCATGCACGTTGTTTATTTATTTTTATGTGCAAATGCTAGAGGGGCTCCAATCATTTAGTACTATAAGACCTGCATATCAAGGTGTATTAGAGGCACCTCTCTTTCTTCAATCCTGACCCCCCAGGGGGAGTGTAGTGGTCGACGTGATGTCGTGTATTGTCTGTCTCCAGAGATCTCTGTCTCTGGTCATTTTTTTTTTATTTCATGCATAGGTCTTTGGAATATTCCTGTAATTTGATCTATCCATCTTGTTGGGGATCTTCCTCGTGATCTTCGGCCTTCTACCTTTCCTTGTATTATAAGTCTTTCCATGTTTTCTGTGTTTGCTATCATATATATATATATATATATATATATATATATATATATATATATATATATATATATATCCGGTTTTTTTAGGCGTTACGCCTGTCCGGTAGGGATCTATGGAGGAGTATCACCAAGCCGCAAGCCCTTATCTCTTGCCGTACTGCTTCACCATAGGCCGATCAGATCCCAGCATATCCTAGTCTAAGCCGCAGATTCATCTAGAATTTTAAACTGCTGCGTTAGACTTTTTGTTTTCTGTACACCGAGCTTGGGCTCGATCCCACATCCACTAAACCATTCGACAGTTAAGCGAATGAGAGGCAGCCGCACAGCTCGCTGAGCTATCTGACCGACTTGCTATCATAACATGTCCCAAATATTTTAATTGTTGGAGATGGACTTTACTAGAGAGTTGTTGGCTAACTTTTAGCTCTCTTAAAATTGAATTATTTGTTCTACGGTCGGTCCAAGGAATTCGTAACATTTGTCTCCAACAGAACATTTTAGTGGCGTCTATCTTTTTTCTCTCCGATTGCCTCAGAGTCCAAGATTCACATCCGTAATTCAGTATTGGGAATATTAAGCAGTTGATCAACCACATCTATATCGCTCTTGAAATTTGACATTCCTTTCATATTTTGGTCATTTTTGATGTGGCAACTTTTGCTAGATCACATCTACGTTTAATCTCTTCTTGTAATGACCCTGTGTTTGTGATTAATGATCCCAGATATAAGTATGAGCTCACAACCTCGAACCGGTCAATTGTGGTTGTGATTGTTGTGTAGTCTATCCACTATCATGATCTTTGTCTTTGATATGTTTAATTGCAGACCAAATATTTGACTTTCGTTTTCGATCAGTCGTATAAGTTCTATCAGCTCTGCTTGACTATTTGCAAGAAGGGCTGTGTCATCTGCGAAACGTAGGTTGTTTCGTTTATGACCATTTATTGAAATGCCCTTTTCCCATCCTTCAAGTGCTCTTCGCATAATAAGAGGCACCTAAGGAGTTATTTTATTAAGCTGGTAATTAACAAATATACATTTCCCAAATATGTAGCTCTTTTTATTCAACATAATTGTATATGAAAGAAAATATGTTATAATGCTTGTCTTCTTCGAACTATTCTATGGCATTAGATCCTGCAATGCGGCATTTAAAAATATTGTTCGTTCCATGAAGACTTCAGTAGCATAAGTTAATTTTGTTTATTAGTAATTAGATTTAGTAAATTAAAGACAATCACATTTACCAAAAAAAAAATATTACCGTATAAAAATTGAATGTTACACCGGTGCTACTCTACTTTTGCTTATAACCATATATTGTATTTTTTAATGTTAAAAGCAAGCACAAACCTATCACTCACTTTTGCTTCTTTTGACACCAGCGTCGGCAGACCTTCCAGAATGTCTAAAAAAATTACAATGGTATTCATTCGTCTTCATTTATAAGTAATTCTATTATTTGTTTCAGTTGGTCGTGCTTTGTTCTATCCAACCCTTTTTATTAATGAACAAAACACACAAATATATCACAATTATTCACGTCTCTACATTGTTGAAAGAGATCTTGTATTGCAAACAGTGACTCTCGAGTATCTAATGCATCTCTTATTCCGAATTGTGTGTTGGTCGTGTAGTTTTCACACTTTTTATTATATTCCAGATGGCCCATAGGCTTATTCTTCGATGGTGCAGTTTTTCGCATTGAGCTTTTCAGTATTGCTATAAAAGTTTATATAAGCAACTGTTCAGGTATTATTCCCCTTTGATATATATTGTCGAAGATCAAGGTAAGTCTTTTTACTGCGTCTTTAAATGTGGTTGTCACATGTTTCTTCAAAATCAACTACTGGCGAATATTACAACTAAATATGTAAGGCCTCTATTAATGAAAAGGTCCCGGCCTTTTTCATTAATAGAGGCCTTACATACTGTTGTTCATGTATGGTTTTTAACTTTTCTGTCGCATTTTATATCGCAAGTATTGGTTTAATATTTCTCTCCTAATAACTTTTAAGTTTAATAATTTTAACCAGTTTTAAGTAAATGAAAAGTGGTCGACGCGCTTAAGCATTCTTACACGTTTTTTTTTTGGTTTTTTGGAAGATAAGAAAGTAATTAGTGCCGACAAGAAATTCAATATCAAAATAAAAGCTACATAATTTTATCCCCATATCCCATAGCCATATCCAGATCCGGCCTTAAAATAAATTAGAATAAAATTGGGATTAGAATTTAAGTGTAATAAAAAAGTTTAATTATATATAGGAAAATGAATAGAAGAGACAGAGCAACAGAAAGCGAAATAGATACAGATGAAGAAACGAAACGCAAAAGAAAAGACCAGGATGAATTTTTTAGAAAAAGTAAAATGATAAAGCGTATACCTTCTAAAAGTGACACAGAGAGAAAGCAAGAGATAGAGGATGTCATGAATAAAATAATGCCTTAAATAATGGAAAAAATAAGGAAATGATGAATGATATTAAGCAAATAAGAAAATAACAAATGGAAAATAATAAACAACTACAAGAGATTAAGAGGGAAACAGAAAATTTAAAAAACGATGTGAAAAAATTACAAGACAGAATGGAATAACTGGAGAAAACAAGTAAAAAGAACAGTTTGATTATATCGGGATTAAAAATAGATATAAATGATGATAAGAAACTAAAAGAAAGCATGAAAGCATTTATATCGCAAGAACTGCAGGCGCAAATAAAACTGAGAAACGCAAAAAAAAATAGGAGAAACAGTCTATGCCATAGAAACAGACAATTTCACAGATATAATTGAGATACTAAATAGAAAAAGTAAATTGAAGTATGATGAAGATTGCATATATTTAAATAATGATCTGACCGTAAGAGAAAAAGAAATACTTACAGAAAGAAGTAGTTAAAATAGGAAAAAAAGTAAAGAAAAACAGACAAAAATAGGCTATAAGAAGTTGTTCGTGAATGGAAAATAATAGATATGGGATAAACAAAAACAACAACTAAAAGAATATATATATATATATATATATATATATATATATATATATATATATATATATATATATATATATATATATATAATATAAGGATCCAATTTGTAAATAGAATACATTTTAGAGACGGCTATCGCCGTATTCCCGTCCTCCTCCGCCAATCCTCTCGGTCCAAGGCATGCTCCTCCTCCAAATCTCTCGATTCCATTGCTCTTCTAATACCTTCATTCCATGAGCGTCGAGGTCTACCTCTTTTTCTTCTACCAGGGGGCTTTCATCTGTGAAGTTTTTGGGGCCAACGTTCGTCAGGTATTCTTAACAGGTGTCCAAACCCTAAAAGAAAATACCAAATGAAAATTGTCGAAAACTAGTAGAAGAAAAACCACCGGAAAGATATAATATCAAAACGGCAAGCAACGGAATACTATCATGGAAAACGAAAAAATAAACACAAAGAAAATGCAAAAATTCAAGGATATAATAAAAATTGTGACTTGGAATGTGAGAGGTTTTTATGAGCAGGGAGCTTTAAGAAACTTAGACCAAATTATGGAAAAATATACAAAAGATATCCTTGTCTTGCAAGGAACGAAACAACTGGGAAACAAAATAATAAAAATAGAAAACAGAACACTGTTCAAGAGTGGGGGAACCAAGTTGTAAATATTCAACCAATATCAGACATGATATGTTACTTGAGAGTCCGAGGAAAGTATAAGAAGATAAATTTCATTAATGTACATGTGCATACTAAAGATAAAGACTTAGAAACCAAAACAGAATTCTACCAAAGCTAAACACCCTCATACAGAAATACGATATAAAGATAATTATTGGTGACATGAATGCGAAAGTCGGAAAAGAGGAAATATCTAGCAAAACAACAGGAGGACGAAGTTTACATAAGGAATCAAAGGAAAACGGGCAAAGTTAACAGAATTTGCTACAGAGAACAAATGAAGATAGCTAGCACAGGATTTGATCACAAAGACATTCGTAAAGTAACATAGACTTCTTCCGATGAAAAAATAAAAAAATCAGATAGGGCATGTTCTAATTGAAAGCAAACACGCTAAGGCTAATAGGGACCATACACTACTAGTAGCAAAACTAAAACTAGAACTACCAAAACCTGTTAAAGATAGATTAAATTACCAATTAGAGCGCCTTCAAAAGAACAAATGAACAAGAGACAGCCATGTCTGTATGGTCTGGAAACAGTGAAAAACTGTATAGAAAGAGAGCATATAAAAAGGCGGTAATTATGGTTCGATAAAGAATGTAGGAATGTTTTGGCAAGAAGAAATAGGGCCAAACTACATAGAGATAACGAAAATACCCTAAATGCGATCGAAAACTATATGGCAAAAGGAGGGAAGTGAAAAAAATTTGCAGAAAGAAGAAAAGAGACAGCTAGAAAAATAATTGAAAACATAAAATAAGCCTACATAAACAAAGAGGTAAAGAATTTCTACCAAGAAGCTCAGAAATCTCTTCGTACTTTTGTAAACCTTTTTCTTCATATTTTATTCTTTTTGCCATCTGCAGTAGTATTTTTTCTGTAATCCATTGTTTTTTAGCCTCCAACCTGTGTTGTATCAAACTTGCTTGAGCTGATTTTAGTAATATGTTTTTAATACCAATCCACTTTTTCTTACATCCATAATTTGTATCTTTTTAGTTAGTGTTTTTTGCATATTAACATCCGCATTATTTTTGAATTCGTTTTTATTTCATCGTTTTTTTGCATTCCTATATTTTTTTTTGGTTCTTGTCTTCTTATTTTATTTTTACTACAGTAACTAACAGATTGTGGTCTGAGATAACAAGTACTCCAAGATAAGTTTTAACTGAGGTTAAAAGTTACTGGTTAAAAACTGAGGTTATAAATTTTTTATACCTACTTCTTACGACTACAAAATAAGATTTCTGACGATGTGGTTTTCTATATGTTAACGAGACGTCCATTTATATAGTCTTCCCGTAGGAAACTAAAATTAGAAATTACCGTATTTTTTGTCAGAAATCCAAGCCTTTCTCTTTTATTGTTTCTAGTTTCTAATTTGAACTGTCTTACTATATGCTTTCAACTGTACCTTCTCCAATTTTTACATTTGAGTCTCCTAAAATGTACTAGACTTTGTTAACCTTAGTGTATTGAGCAAACAATTTTTAAAGATATAAAAATATTTTAGATGTAAGACAAAACTTACTGATAATGGTAGAATTGTGGTCGTACTTAATGTCTGCACCAGGGTAGGTTTTTACTTACTACTAGAGGGTAGGTTATTAAATTTTTGAATCTCTCGTTAAGTAAAATATAGTTAATCCGATTTCTTATGCGATTTTCTGGCATGTAACCGTGTTATCCTTAAGTGCGAAACCTTCTGTGTGGTAATTGTGTAAGGCTAAGATAAAAAAAAAAATAAAATGTTATGTAAGCACAGCGTTTCTGTCGACAAGTACGAGATCCGCATGGGTATTTCATTCCGCACGGGGTTCAGATAGAGAGATTTCAGATTCAGATAGAGAAAAAAATAACGATTTTAAGATTTATTAAATATTATTAATTGCCTTTAGATGTTAAAATACGAAAAAGCGCTAATTTACTGTGCGATTTATTATCAAGTTTATAAATAATTGTAATAAAAAACTAAATAGTTTAATTCAAACTTGGATATTAATATGATAAACTAAGCATGTCAAGGATAAACGAGTTGAAATTGGAAAGTTTGTAATTTTAACTTTATTTCAAAAACTGTAAACAAATACCCAGTAACTATAATTTACTGCAGTTTAAATAATTTAAACTACTTTAGTCTCTCTACTAATATTAGAATATAAAAAAGTAAATTACTATAAGTACATATTTTATATTTTTATTCAATCTAGGTATCTAGTCCAAAGAACTAAAGTATTGAATTACATACAATACAAAGTATTAATGTTAGTCTTAGGAGCCCTTAAATCTACTTCTAAACCAGCCCTTTTGACAAAATGAAACGATCCACTTTTACAATAAAGACATCTATTTTTGGCAGAAAAATTCAATATTAAATACCAGTTTAATAGTCAAATCAGCTTGTTACAAAAAATATCCAGTCTCGCTGTCGAAAATCTAAAAACAAATGATTGGCAAATAAAAAGTAAGTCCTTTATTGTACTGTGATAGTCAAAAGTACCTTCCCCCCGTCGTATCTTTTGAACTGATATACTTGAGGTAATAATCAGACGTAGGCTTCTTAACTAGTCATAACAAGTGAAGTAATAGTGACTGATTTTTTTAAGGCACTTTTCACACACTTGAGTGCCATAAAGACAATCAAACCTTATAAAGTATATTTATTTGTCAAATTTTTTAGCCTGTCTCTCTGGATCCGCCCTTGCACTGAACTTACAGTAAAACCTTAATTACCAAATAACCGAGAATAAGTAAGTTTATTGATATGTGGCAACACCAATTCAAAACCGATCGTCTCTCTTCGCGAGAAGTTCCGAGTTTGTCTCCTCCTCAGACCCAGACAGTCAGTTTAGTCAGTCTAGTCAGTCCTTCTGCTACTGACAAATTTATTGTAAATGTTTATGTTGTAAATATACTTAAATTTATACAAAATCATGGATAAATTTTTAACTGGGCGTAAGCTAGCACTCGATACTAATGAAGCATCAACAAGTGTACAGGCGAGAGTAATTCCAAAAATAAAATCAAGAAAATATTCTCAAGATTACTTAAATTTTGGGTTTACGTTTACTGAAGTAAATGAAGAACGGCCTTTATGTATCAATTGCTCAAAAACTTCAGCAGCCAACAGTATGAAACCAAATAAACCTAAAAGATATTTGGAAACGCTTCATAGGGAGTGCATTAATCACACGAAAAACAAAAATCATTTATAAAAAAAACTTTGACTGTGAACGAAAAAGCTTTACTTGCCTCTTATAAAACCTCCCATCAAAAAGCTAGATGTAAAAGGCCTCACATTATTGGCGAAGGGCTTATTTTGCCAGCTGCAATTCAAATTGTAGAAACTATGTTTGAAGATAATTTTGCCAAAAAATTGGAGTCTATACCTCTATCAAATGATACTGTTGCCGGTCGAATTTATGATATAGCTGAAGATGTACAGGATCAGCTACTCGGGAAGTTACGTGACAAGCTGTTTTCGATTCAGCTTGATGAGACAACACATAGCAATAAAGATGCTCATTTTATTGCCTACGTTCAATTTTGTGATGGCATATCATTAGTAGAAGAACTACTTTTTTGCAAACCAATAGAACTGAAAGCAACGTCGCTAGCATTATTTGCTATCTTAAACGATTATATAAATGAAGCAAAAATAGAGTGAAAGAATTGCGTCGGAATATGCACAGATGGTGCTCGTGCAATGTCCGCAAAATTTCATGGTCTACAAGCGCTTGTGAAACAAAAGTCTCCAATGTAGTTTCTAGTTTCTGGTTTCCAAAGAAATGTCTCCTGGCCTAAATATTGTGCCAACAACGGTTGTAATAGTAGTTAATTACATAAAAATGAGACCTTTGAAAACCAGAATCTTTTCTGCACTTTGTAAAGACATGGGTGCATTACTTTCAGCATTATTATTTTATTGTGAGGCACAATGGCTACCACGTTGAAAATTTTTACAACGGGTTTTTGAATTAAGACATGAAATCGCTATTTTTCTAGAAAAAGAAAATAGACCGTAAGCCGAAATGTTTCAAGATAGTTTATTTTTGATGAAATTGAGCTACTTGGTTGACATATTCGAGAAACTCAATATTTTGAACATTCAGCTTTAAGGAGCCAATACACATATATTGAATACGAGTGATAAAGTTATTGGTTTTTGTAAGAAATTGGAATTGTGGAATAGAAATTTAAAGCAAAAAAACGTAGAAATATTTGCCAATGTGGATCAAAGTATTTTAACAAGGTTGAAGAACAACATGTGAAAGTTGTTTTTGTAACCATTGAAAATCATTTAGCGATGCTGACTAAAAATTTTAAAACATATTTTTTTGCCGACGCCATATTAATACGTAGTTACGAGTGGGTTAGGAATCCATTCCAAATTACTCCGGAAGGGCTCTCGACTGCCGAGAAAGAAACCTTCATTGACTTCACGGCAAATGATGAAATCAAGAAACAGTCTAATAATAAATCCCTCTTTGAATTTTGGGCAGGAGTAAATGATAAGTTTTCTGCTCTGAAAACCATAGCGTTCCGTATACTATTGCCGTTTTCAACATCCTACCTTTGCGAAACAGGATTTTCTGTGGTGGCTGCTTTGAAGACCAAATATAGATCGCAGCTAAATATAGAAAAAGAACTGAGAACGTCTATTTCTAATATTACACCTCGTTTCGATAAACTTTGCTCTACAAAACAAGCTTAAGGAAGTCACTAATTTATTATTAAACTTTTTAATAATGTAGTGTACAGTGCTCTTTATAATTATACCTTTTATATCAGTGTTCATGTGTTTTTTATTTTTTATTTTGTAAGAATTTTGTTTTGCTTTGATTTTGGTAAATTAGTCAATGTTGCTGATGTTTATTTCGAATAGGCTCACGCCCCCCCCCCCCCATTAATATTACCGCGCCCTCAGGTTGCGGGGCGCAAACAGTTCCAATACTACATTCAGGTTGTTCTCGTTAAAAACTTTTAAGAATTCGACTGGTATTTCATCGCATCCTGTTGCTTTCCCATCTTTCGTTTGATCTATAGCTTTTATCACCTCACTTTTCAATATTTTTGGTCCATTCAGATCAAGAGTGTTCGTAGAAATATGACGATAATCCGTAAACAAATCTTTTATGTAGATTGCCCAAGTCTGTAACTGTTCTTCTTTATCTACAATAAGTTTATTGTTCTCGTCTATTAACCTACCAGACTGTTTTATCTTGTAAGTATAAGTAAACACCTTGATTTTTTTATGCATGTTAAACTATCGTGTCTTCGTTCTAGCTCTTCTATCTCTTGACATTTTTCTTGCAACCATTTCTCTTTGGATTCTTTTATCTTTCTGCTGACAGTTCTATCCAGTTCTTTATATTGTTCGGGATTATTCTTATTTTCCCTTCTTCTGTCCATAAGGTGTAATATTTCATCTGTCATCCACTCGTTCTTCTTCTTCCGCTCGGAGTCACCAATTACTTCTTTTGCACCGTTGCATATAGCGTCCCTTAAGTTGATCCAGTCTCTTTCAATATCATCAGTGTTGGTTGTTAAAGCAACATTACTATTAATGCTATTTGTAAGCTTGGCTTTTATCTCAGGATTTCTAAGTTGATCCATATCTAATCTTTTGTTATTCTGTTTCCGGATTATGGTTTTTAGTCTAACTCGTAATTGGGCTACAAGAGGATTATGATCAGAGTTTATATCAGCTCCAGGATATGTGTTGGCTGATATTATTGCGTTACGGAATCGTTTGTTAATTGTTATGAAGTCTATCTGATTTCTAACGATGTACCCAGACCTATCCTGTGGTGACTTCCAAGTGTACAATCTTCTTACTGGTAGTTTAAACCAAGTATTTGTGATAATTAAGTTTTTCTCCTGGCAAAACTGTATTAGTCGATCACCTCGTTCATTTCTTGTTCCCAACCCATACTTTCCAATTACGTCACTGACTTCGCCTTTTCCTATTTTGGAGTTGAAATCTCCCATTTCTATGGTTATGTCTTGTTTCTTTAGGTTTTTTATGATGTCGTCTAACTGTTCGTAAAACTCTTCAACTTCTTCATCCGTACTCTCCGATGTGGGAGCATAAACCTGAATTATTTTTATGTCTAGAGGTCTTAGTTGATGTTTAGTTTAATTATTGTTTAACAAGACATTTAAGTTTTTACAAAGAGAGAATGGTACGTAATGTAGCCGACCAAGTAGCAGCTCTGTTAATATTTGGTGAATGTGGAAACAATTTCCATGTATTTAAACGTCTGTTTAATGAGAGGTACCCCGATTGCCGTACATCGAGAGCTTATTTGAGGAAGCTTCTTCGTAAGTTTAAACAAACAATTAGTGTTCAAGATGTGAAACGATCTGGTCAACCAACAATTAGTGATGACAAAAAAATTGATATAATTTCAGAAATGGTAGTAAACCCTATTTCTTCTACAGCCCAATTTGCATATATCTGTGAAATCACCGAGTGTTGACTGAAAACAAATTTTATCGATACAAATTAAAAATTGTGCAGTAACTTTCAGATAATGACCCCGACCGATGACTAGAATTCTGTGAAAATATGTCCAATAAAATTAACCAACAGACCGATTACATAAAAACAAGAACAAAATATGATTGAAATGTCAGATGCTGGTAGTTCATATTTCTTTCCTAGGTGACGTAGTAACTTATTGAACAAACTGAACTGTAACATTGGTATTAATACTACCATGCTTAATAGTTGTAGTTTTTTACTAACACTGCCACTCTTTTTTGTTTTTACGAAATTACTGTTCACAATTTACTATTGTTAACTAAAAAAATTATTAAAAATCCTTTGTAAAAGGTATAAGTTTAAGAACCCAAACGAGCTAAGTTAGACCGACAAGTCTTAAATATATACCTTTTACAAAGCATCTTTAATAATTTTTTTAATATATGGTATACAGCCAACTACAGGAACGTAGATTCCTTGTGAATTGTAAACTAAGTTTTATGGAATGAAATCGTAGGCTTCCACGGCCAGAGTCAGAATTATAGTTTATTGGTATTCCGGCTTTGGACCGTGTCATTTGTGAGTGACCCAAAAGTGGGTTTATCTCGACGTTTCGCTACAATTGTATGTAGCTTCTTCAGGAGAACAAAGAAAAGAAAAAGAAAACAAAAGACAGGAAGATGGGTAGTTAGCAACGGTAACTCAGTTACTCAACGCAACCAGAGGCGAATACTAACTATCAAGATAGGCATTTGGTCACAGTAACTCAACTACTCAACGCAGCCAGAGGTGAAAACCAAATGCTAGGACAGGGATTCACGTCCAACAGCTCAGAACACTAACGCGTCGAGAGGCGGGGAGTGAATCCGACGATTACTCCGCTACCGCTCTATTTATAGTCGCGGTGACCTGTCGTGTCGGGACGTATCGGCACACTCCGTGGCGCGAACGTCAAGAAGCGCGCGCTGGCCAATCATGTGGCTGCATCGTAGTAGCGGGACCGGACGGCGGCTCTAGACTGAGTTTAAGACCTATACTGGTCGTACCTCTTCTTTTGTCCGAAATTCCACACATTTTATCACATTAATCTCCTCCCTCACGGTCGATCCCCAAGACATTCTCGTCAGTTTCGATGTATCATCCCTATTTACCAATATCCCCATACATGACTCTCTAGTTGTTCTGTGAGATCACTTGACCAATGATAACAAGTCCTTGGTTTTGGCAGATCTTGCGGAAAAATGCCTCCTTTCAACATATTTTTCTTTTAGAGGCAATTTCTACAAACAAATATCTGGAACACCAATGGGTTCTCCCCTTTCCCCTGCCATTGCTGACATTTTCATGGAAACTTTTGAGTCTTTAGCCCTAGAATCTTACCCCTTAAAACCAAAAGTCTGGTTCCGCTACGTTGATGATACATTTATCATCTGGCCCCATGGTCAACATACCCTTTCTCCCTTCCTAGATCATCTTAACTCACAACATCCGAGTATAAAATTCACAATGGAAGTAGAAAATAATCGGTCCCTTCCCTTTCTCGATGTGTTAGTCACCTCCAAGCCCAATGGCCGATTGGGTCACTCTGTTTATAGAAAAAAGACTCACACGAATCGTTACCTACATGCTTCATCACACCACCATCCTGCCCAAAAGAATTCTGTGATCAACTCTCTCATCCATCGGCCCATTTCGATTTCTGAACCCGACAACCTTAGAGAAGAACTTGGCCATCTGCAAAAAACCCTTGTCGCCAACGGTTACTCCAAGTCCAAAATTCAAAATATTACACACCGACATCTACATCCCCCTTTACACCCTAGGACGACAAATTCAGAATATTCGGGTAATACTCCTGTGGCTTTTCTTCCGTATATTCGAAATGTCACTGATAGGATTGGCAAAATTCTTCGCAAAGAAGGTATCAGGACTACTTTTCGACCACCCAAGAAAATCTTACAATATCTACCCTTTCCTAAGGATCAATTACCGCCCCTATTTTCCTGTGGTGTCTATTCTATTCCTTGTTCATGTGGACATGTGTATATTGGCGAAACTGGTCGTTCCGTCAAAACTCGGATTCAAGAGCATCAAAGATGCATTCGATCAGGTCTTTTCTCCCATTCTGCAGTTGCAGAACACTGCCAAGAAACCGGTCATTCCATATTGTTCGAAAAAACCCATATTATTTCTAAGAGCCCCTTCTTTTATTCCAGGAAAATCCGCGAATCTCTAGAGATCCGAAAAAATCCACATAATATCAATCGTGAGGAAGGATACTACTTGTCTCCCATCTGGAAACTCAGTCTAGAGCCGCCGTCCGGTCCCGCTACCACGATGCAGCCACATGATTGGCCAGCGCGCGCTTCTTGACGTTCGCGCCACGGAGTGTGCCGATACGTCCCGACACGACAGGTCACCGCGACTATAAATAGAGCGGTAGCGGAGTAATCGTCGGATTCACTCTCCGCCTCTCGACGCGTTAGTGTTCTGAGCTGTTGGACGTGAATCCCTGTCCTGGCATTTGGTTTTCACCTCTGGCTGCGTTGAATAGTTGAGTTACTGTGACCAAATGCCCATCTTGGTAGTTAGTATTCGCCTCTGGTTGCGTTGAGTAACTGAGTTACCGTTGCTAACTACCCATCTTCCTGTCTTTTGTTTTCTTTTTCTTTTCTTTGTTCTCTTGAAGAAGCTACATACAATTGTAGCGAAACGTCGAGATGAACCCACTTTTGGGTCACTCACAAATGACACGGCCCAAACCCGGAAGACGAATAAACTATAAGTTTTATTGCTATAAAACATAATTACAGATCTACTTATTTTTATTAAAAGTATTATTTCTAACTTATTTAAATTATGATTTCATATTACTCTCGCGTAATCTTATCACAACATAAATAATAAATAATTTTCGTATTAACTACTATTTTTTTTTCTATTTTAGGTTAGAATTCTTTCGTTCAGCTTCGCAGTATTGCTAATTTATTTAAATTGTGTATTAGCATGTAACGATTGCTCAACAAATTGTCAAACAGATTGTACGTCAACAAATTGCCAACAAGATTGTAGGTCAACGAGCTGCCAGCAAGACTGTAGATCAACGAGTTGCCAACAAAATTGTGGATCAACGAGCTGCCAACAAAATTGCAGATCAACAAGTTGCTGTCAAACTGCTTGCTCATCAAGAAATTGTGTGCGTAATTGTAATTCCTGTCAATCACCAGAGACCAGCTCACCGCAAATAATCACTACGTCTCGAGAGCCAATAGTCACTCCTGTGTATCGAAGCCCCGACATATCCCATAATTATGATAGTCATTCCAACAACATTACAAATATTAACAATGAAACAATGGTTGCTAATTTTAATATAACCAATCAAATTAATCTGGTAAATAATCTTAGTATACCGATAACTGTTACAAGTAATAATAAAGTCGACGTAAATATCGTCAGCTCATCGAGTTCAAATGAGACTCCATCTTCTTCTTCTTCAGACAGAATTATTTATGTTAATAATAACACTTGCACAAGTAAAGATACAGATAGTTCAGACAAAGAGTGCATAACTCAGACCGTCACAGAACGTGTACCAGTACTCATTCCAATTCCCTCAAAACCAATATATATTCAAGTCCCATATCCAATTGTCATACCAAGAGGTAATCAACAGCAAGGTTGCTGTGGGACTATAACGCCGTGTTATGAAAACACATGTAGATCCTACCAACAAACGTGTGGTAGCTCTTGTATGTATCCTTATCAATATTATCCAATAAATCCATGTGGGGAAAACGGTTGTTACAAACGACCGTATGCACCTTCGTGGTCCTGTTCCGGTTCTAGCTACTGCAGTTCCATGACAATTGATTGTAATTATTGTAATGATAACAATTTTTATATGAATTATAATAGTTTTCGACAATGCGGAAATTGTTATTACAAATAAGTAAAGGTTGTAAATTGTAAAAATTATAGGAGTTTATATTTTAAATAAATAAATTATTATTGTAAACTTGCTTATTTTAATGAATAAAAAATTAAAAAAAAATAAAAAAAATAAACAAAAATAAAAATTTTTTTAATAGTAATTCATTACTTTTCAAACCTAAGAAGCAACAAAAAAAAAAAAACCAAACTAAAATAAATAATGAACAAGAAAGAAACAATAATAAACGACGGTAAGATAATAATGGAAAGATGGAGGGAACATTTCCAGCTAATACTGAATGGAAATCAAGCGAATACAATGAAGAGTAAAAGCCACATCAGGATCCATGATAAACACGGAAAATCCAGAAACTATAAAAAAAAGAACTGGAAGAAGCAATAAGAAAGATAAAGATTGGAAAAGCACCAGGAAGCGATAAAGTAGCACCAGAAATGATAAGAGTATGAGAAAAATGATAAATATAGAAGTAAAAGCAAACGAAAAATTGTTATACATGTATAACCTATTATTGTTCTGAAGCTATTTTCTTGTGGCATTGTAAATTAATTACTATTAAACTGGGAATAAGCCACAATTAAAGATAAAAATACGTTTATTGACGTTTCAATTTCCACTTCGGAAATCGTTCTCAAAATACAAACAGTAAATTAAACAAATTTTGATTTTTGTTAAATAGTGAAAAATTCTTCTAATAATTTAATTTTATCTATTTATATTGACAATTCAGACATACATTATGCATTTTAAAGTAGACGACTTTAAAATGATATTGCCAATATTGTTGAGTTGCGCTCCTGGGACGACTTTACTTATAAGATAGTTCATTCGATTACATGAAATCAACTTTAACTTGAGAATGTCCGTCAGAAAAAAATCATAGCATGTAATTCGTCTTTAAAAAGACAAACACATGACATGATGACAGTAAAATTCTCCTGTTAGTGATTCCATAGTAAATTATGAGGGAAAAACCAGGAAAAAAACCTCATAATACTATCCCGACATTGTAAGTATTTGTTCGTGAATTTAGTTTACCTTCAACAAACATCAAAATTCTAATTTTATATGTTACGTTATTTAAAAAACATAAATGATGTATCCTCTATATGTTACTGACTTACTAATACTGGTATTTTCTTATTAATAACTTCCTCTTTCAATATTGGTAACCAGATCCTACTACATTCTGCCGAGGAATTTGCGACACAATTGGCCTCATTTAGCATAATTAGAGCCGCTTCTTTGATTTTTCTTTTTTTACCATCCGTTTCTTTTAGGACTACATTTGAATTATTCCATTGAACCCTATGTTCATTATCCCATGCCTGTTTACAGATTTGAGATCTATCAAATTCTCTATTTTTAATATAAGATTGATGTTCACTTATTCTAACATTTAATGGCCTTGATGATTCACCTAAATAAAACTGATCGCATTTACAAGGTATTTTATAAATGCAATTCTTTGTCCTTTCTTGTTCATTGTTACGTTTGGTTTTGGACAAAAGAGATCTGAACGTGTTTGTTATATAACCTAATATGGAAGAGAAAGGTAATACCCAGAGAATGGACAAATGCTGTAATTATACCTATGTAGAAAAATAGAGAAATATATCTGAGCTTTACAGGTATGAAAAAAGCATTCGACTCAGTCAAAAGAAAAGATATATGGGAAAGCCTAAAGAAGAAGCAACTAATTGAAGAACTGATAGAAGCAACAGAGTATATACATGAAACCAACAAATACAGTAAGAATGATAAATATACAGCCAGAACCATTTGAAACAACTCAAGGAGTTAGACAATGGGGAAGTCACAGCCCAGTGCTATTCATAAAAGTAATAGATGAGATAGTGAAAGAATGTAATAAAATACTCAAGAAATACTGCATCGGTTGGAAAAGAATGCCAATGATAAACGCTGAGATATGTATATTTGCAGAAGACATAGTATTAATTGCGGAAACAGCAGAAAAACTGAAATACAACTTAGAGAAATGGAACCTAGAAGCAAGCAAATAAAACTTAAACGTAAACAAAGTAAAGACCCAGATAATGGAAATATCAAGAAAACAAGGGACGGAAGATCAAATAGAAGTAATGATAGTAAAAAGCACGTGGTGTTCGTGTGTATTAAGGTATAAAAAGCGCTTATTAAAAGCTTAAAATTTTTATTTTAAAGAAGATCTTTTCGGAATTGTATCATTTCATCATCAGTTTAATAAAAAGTTGTTGAAAAAAAAACATTGTATGGCCACATAAAAAACATTGGATGGACATCCGGATTTAAAAAGTAATCTTCATGGTATTTATTAAGGTAAATGCAATAGACTTAAATTATGTATTAATATAAAATGAAAATGGGGGCATCTTATATGACCCCCTGTAGCTGGTGAGGTTTTATCGACTTACATTACCTCTGATCTGTGTTGGAGTCTAGGGCTAACTGAATTGAATCAGTTATCATTCGTCTTCTTCTTTTCTTTAGCTAATCTGTTTTTCATCTCATGTTACCTTCTTCTATTCACTAATTGAACGTCCACTGCTTGACAGGGGAACCCAATATTTTATACACTGCTACATATAAGCTTTCTTCTTTCGTCTAGTGCTCGACACAGATTTTTTCGCCCGGTACTCTACATAGGTCTACGATTCTTTCCTCCAGTGCTATACATAGGTCTACGATTGTTTCCTCCAATAACCATAAGAAAAATTAGACCGAAAATCACTTTTGATTGACCGGGAGGAGATAATATGTGAGACAAGAAATTATCTAAGATCCATACGAAAATTTCGGGCTGAAGGAAGGCCAATCTTCTACCAGGATGAAACGTAGGTAAACTCAGATCATACTCTAAAACAAATTTGGTCAGATAAAAATATATTAAGCTCCAGGCAAGCCTTTATGGAAGGTTGGTCTACTTTTATCTCCTCACCTTCTGGTAAAAGCAGTAGATTAATAATATCTTACATTGGCAGTGAAAAAGGATTTGTTAAACATGGTTTGTTGGAATTTCACTCCAAAAGCACAAAAGACTATCACGAAGAGATGACAGCTGATGTTTTCGAAGAGTATTTTGAGCAGATGATTGAACGCATACCACCAAATTAAATTATAGTATAAGATAATGCACCTTATTATTTACCACTAGTAGAAATACTTCCAACGACTGCGTGGAAGAAACAGGATATTCTTGGCTGGCTGCGAAATAAGTATCTGCCTTACGAAGATGGAATGGTAAAAACAGAACTTTTAAAAATTGCCCGGCAACACAAATCTAAGTTCAAGAAGTACGTAGTTGACAAAATGGCGGAAGGGCGAAACATCACAGTCCTTAGACTTCCACCCTACCACTGCGAAATAAATCCAATTGAACTCATTTCGGCACAAATGAAAAGTTATGTGGCTAGAAAAAATACGTCATATAAAATACAACCGTGAATTGTTATACGAGTCTTTACAACATATTACAGAACAAAACTGGAAAGATGCAGTAAGATATGTAATAGAAGAAAAACAAAAAATGTGGGATCTTGATAACATAATTTTATATTTATATAAGGTAAGTAATAGTAGTTGTAATCGTAAGGTATTAAAGGGGAAAGGCACAAAATGTCGCCTGTAAAAATGTTCAATGTGTTTTAAATATATCCATTTTTTTTTTCAAATCGTGAGAAAACTAAAAAGCATTTTTGAAAAATTTAAAGGCAAAATGAAATATTTATTAAAATAAATAAAAAGTTTTACATTACGATACATTTAAAAAACATTAAAAATTTTGCCAGGCGACATTTGGCGCCTTTCCCGTTAATTAAAGAAATGTATCTTTTACAAGGCAAGTAAATTTGTATTTTTAAATAAAATAAAGAAGTTTTATTAAAACAAAAATACAATTTAAATAATACATTTATTTAGTTCAAATAAATGTTTCAATCATATACTCCAAGACACTGGTCGGTCATCTGTAACCAAAATACCTTTGTAGTTGGATTATAAGGTTGATTGCTGTATTGTATTACTTCAAATGCATGGTGGGATAGTCGAAAACATCTTAAACCGTCAGTTTCAGGTTGGTTTTTACTATTATATCGTATTACCTAACCTCTTTGTATTTCAGTTCTCTAATTAGCATTAAACTTGTAGTGAGCTATAGACAAATTGTGAACCAACTATAAATAAAGAAAAATGTATAGTAAACTCATTAATAGAATGTATTAAAAATACAAGAATATTCAGCAGTATAATAAAAGACTAGACTGGATTATGTCCTGCTGCCATAGATTTCAAAATAAAAATTATCCACCCTGTTATTTCTCTCCTTACTCTACCACCCCTCTTAGAGTTGATGGGAGTGGAAGCAATCAGCAGATATATCACGTCATTTAGTTAATGGTTTCGGAAATGCTAATCCCGCTTCAGTTAACCCCCGATCACTAATATGGGTTTTATCTGAAAGTCACTACCTGCAAAGTTGTTGTAAAGATACGAGGAGATTTGCTGCTAATGATTTTATAATGAAACAATTTATCAAGACGATCAGAGTGCTCTAAATAGATAAATTGGTGGAAAGTTTCTTATATGTTACAGACAGACATTAAAGTATCAGAAATATAAGTACTTTAAAATTTGGATTACCTATTTTTATTTAACTCTATTTGGTATTCAAAGAAAGTTAATTAATTAATACAAATTATTTATTCCAAACGCTAAATTAAGCAATGTAACATTTTAATAACTTTATGTAACTAGGTATTTGTTTTCTAATTTAACATTTAATTTTAATCTTCTAATAGGCCCTATGTCTTCTATATATAGGCTTCTCAAAGGGCTATAACTTTTTTTGTGTACATTTTTATACTAAAGTAAAAGTTTTTCTCCCCGGCTCTCGAACTCAATTTTTTTGCAATGTATGTTACCTGAAGTCATATTTAATTTAATAATGAACATCACAGTTTTTTAACAACAAGATGTATAATCTTTTACAACTATATGTAATTTAAAGGGTTTTTACCCATGTATTTTTGGTAGCTCAGGCATTTTAACCTAGCGATTTTAAACCTGATGACGGACTGTTTAGTCCGAAAACGTTTGTTTTTTTATGTAGCCCTTTTAAGGGTTTTTAAATAAATATACCCACTTACGAAGATTAACCTCTTTTTTTGAAATAACAAAAACTCTCGGTACTGGAGTTATGCGAACCCGCATCGATTCAGAAAGGGTTAGACTCAATATCCTGAAAAACTGAATGTTTGAACAGGAATATTAGGCTAGGCGATGCTATAATTGGCCCCTTGTTCATAACAGACAATGTAAGTGGCGACATTTGTCTCAATATACTGGAAGAAAACATTATCGAACCTTTAATTGTGCATGAATTAAAGAACCAAAGGGACGATCAAGGCAGCCTAGTTCTAGACGAAGATTTGCTGGACTTTCAACAAAATGGAGCATCTCCTCACTATGCAGTTTAGTTAGGCACTGGTTGGATACTAATTATTATCTAAACGAATGGATTAGAAATGTATTAAGTGGACACCGAGGGCACCAGACTTACCGCCACCTGACTTTTTTCTGTGGGGTTACCTCAAGTCAGTTGTTTATAAAACTCAACCTGCGTCAGTTGGGGAATTGCGAGAAAGAATTACGCAAGAATGTCGCGCTATTACTAGAACAACATTTGCCAAAGTTCGTGCAGAATTTGAAAAAAGGCTGTATTATTATTTAGAAAACAACGGGACCCACTTTAGACATTTACTTAGTTGACATTTTAACACATTTGTAGTTCAATAAAAACCGCATTAAATTTTCCATTTAAGTCAAAGTTTCACAATTGTTGCTTCACCCAGTATAATTATTATTTACACCATTGGTATAAACCAATATCTTTGGTTGTGATGGGTGGGGCCTAGGAGGTTGATGGAGGTGAGTTCTTTTTCATATCATTTTAGTTCCTCGTTACTATCCTATAGACGATTTCAAGCATTTTTCGATATAAGCTTTTGTTTGTGAGATATAGTCCATTGTAAGTTTTATAATTGACACACTGTATATACAGTTCTCAGCATTAGTGCGAGAAATATCTATTACTTATTTTTCGTAAGAGATAAGAAATAAATTATTAAAGTAAAGGTTGAAGTAAAGATAAGGCCATACTATTAAAATATATTCCAATATACAAGACGACTCATATTGACAGGGTGGAATAAATTACCTTTTTTTCAATGGAGCACTATGTATATTTTTACATTTTTACGCAAGTTGAAAAATAACTATTCTTTAATTAAATAATTTAATAAATTAACATTTCTACATTTCTAAAATATACCTATGGAATAAATGTAAATAACTTTTAATTAATTTATATAATATAAAACATCACTTTCTTTTAACAAACAATTACACAATACCTACTTCCTATTTCATTTGTTAATATCTCTGCCATCAAGAACTTCCCCGCTAATTGTCAGTTTCAATAAAACCGAAGATCACCCATCACCAGCAATCCAGGATAGTTTGAACTATGTTTTACAAATCACTAACTAATAATTCTTGTAGAGGCATCATTTAATTTACCTGATACCAATAAACCTGAAGATGCATAGCAAATTTTATTATGCGAAACCGGTAGTTTTGGTGGTAAAATTAAATTAATTTTGAGTAATTCTTATTTTATTTCTTTTTATCTATTTAAAAAATAACTTTTCATATCGACCATAAACTTTTTAATCGACCATAAATCTACCCAAGTAATTTTACAAATGAAAAAGAAGAATTGAAGGTTGCGAAATGTAAACAGATCCTTCATACACACCGACGGTCAAGGGGGTGAGTTAACATTAGTTTGAATCGAGCATTGGGTGAGCTCGAAGCTCTTTTTTGGGCTAGCTAGCAGAAAGTTTAACTTAGTCGGAATATTAATAATTTTACTCAACTCGTGTCAATTGCATCACCGACAAGTTCTTTAGCTTTTTTTTTGCACATTTATTCAAGACGACGAAATTTCGTAAATCATCTGTCTTAAACCAGATATCGGTGTCCAAAATACGTTGTTGTAATTATTTAAACACATTTGTTAAAACAAATTTCCTTCCAGATAACTTTCATCTAACCAGATAAATAACTCAAAAAACGATTTTATAATACATTTTTTTTAACTATTAACGACTTATGCATTTATAATGTTGTCACCCTCAAAATCAATTGATTTTTAGATGTCAGATAGCTAAAAAAACTGACGCTAAAGTGCATTATCAAAAATAACATGCAAGCAATTTGTATAGATATACATGCCAGAGCGTTCAAAAGTTTCTAAAAAAAATTGAGTACATGGCAAATAATAAATTTAATGTGTAAAAAGGTGGTTAATAATAATTATGCTACAGTATGATCAGATAAAACAGATACGATACAGATGAGAATCTTTAATAAGAATGATGCGGGTATTAACGTGCTGGGAAAAAACTTCAAATCATTTTTACACGACTCTCTAATACGACGAAATAAAGGTATACAGTAACACAACAGGGGTAACTACATCTTTATTTTAACCAATTAGTAAATATGTGTACATGTACATATATATTATCTAGTAATATATTTATTACAAATGAAAGCTGATACAATTAGTATTCATTTTTAATAACATTAACTAAAATTTTTATTAGAAATGAAATATTGATGCTGATGACCAAGTAATACTTGGTCATCAGTAAAACTCAAGCTGTACAGTGTATGGTCTCCAATTTTAACACCCATAGGTTCACATTTTTTTTCCAAATATCCAAAACCCCCTCCAAATAAATCTTATAGAGTGTAGATGTAATGCAACAGCCTTGGTGAAGTCCTTTGATCAGTTTTATCTTTTTTGTCACTTTTTGCCCAATCTTTATTACACTCGTCATATCATCGTACAACTCCATTACAGCATTAATGTAAATCGGTGAAATATTCTTGTCTTCTGGCAACTGCCATAGCTAGGCTAATGGGACACTGTCGTACGCTTTTTGAAGATCAATAATCAAGAAACAAAAAAATTCACTTTTTATTAAAGTTTTATCAAAGGTTTCCGATATTACTTTTACTTTTGTTTTAATCGGTTAATAGCCTACGACTTTTTGTTATAACTTGTAAGTAACAGCCTATTTTGATTCGTGTGCAATTTGATCGCTAAAAGGGTGTACACTTTGCAAGAAAGAATCGAAATTGTAGGTTTATACTACAAAAATAATAATTGTGCAAGAGCTGCTGCTAGAATTTTTAATAATACATACCACAATAGGCATGCAACTCATAAGTATGTGATTGAAGTGATGCAGAAATTTAGAGCAAGAGGGTCAGTTTCCGATAAAAAACATAACCAACAGGGACTTCTAAATAACGAAGCAATCCAAGTAGCTGTTTTAGGACAAGTTAACTTAGAGGCTTAACAATCACAGTCACTGTCAACAATAAGCAGAGAAATCGGTGTTTCATCTTCTACAGCCTTTTAACTCCTCCATAAGTTTCATCCATATAAAATTAAATTAGTACAAGAGTTAAATGAAGAAGATTTTGTTCGTCGTTGTGTAGAGTAACTGTCTTTATACTTAGTAAGGTCAACGTCATTGTCTTTGCTAAGAGACGCTAATTGTATCCGAACGTCTGCGGTCCCTCCGGTGAGTACCGATCGCACAAGGATAGAAATTATTTTCATTCATTAATTTTTATTGAACCAAAATTTCTCCACCCAGATGAGATTCGAACTCACGACCTTTAGGTTTAAAGGTAGGCGCTCTTACCACTGAGCCACAGAGGGGGTTAATAATAACGTTTATTTCCATGAAATATACAATTAATAGTATTACAATAAAATAATTAAATTACAATAAAATTTTAAGAATATTACGTTTACTTTATAGTTCTGTAATTGGTTCAAGGTAACTAAACAGTAGTGCCCACTAAAACAATTAAGTTGAGCATGGGCCACTTTTTAAACTGCTTATTGATATTAATCCTACAGCAAGGCGAGTTTTGCTACTTTATTAGTTATACTTATTACCTGTGTTAGGATAAAATAAAAAAAAATAATAACAAAAAAAATTTTAACAAGAGAGAGACAATTCATGCATACAATCAAGCAAGATAATAACTGATGCATATATAATTTTTTAAGATTTCGTAATCTATTCTTAATTTGACTTTAGTTATAATCTAATTGGTCTCAAAAAGGTGGCTGAACAGTTGTCTATGATTTTGTTTCAAATTCCTAGTAAACAATGTCTTAATCATTTTTCGCGAATTTATAGTGATTAAGTATGTTTTGTAAATTTCAGGGAGCAAATTGTAGATTATGCCTTGTAAATACTCAAAATTTCGTTTACCAACTGTTTTCTTTGCAATAATTAATTTAACAAAAGACTGTGTTCTATTTCTCGTATAATAGGTATGCCCTAATGGTGTTAGTAAATGTTTATTTTTGTATAAATTGGTGATTATTGTAAGAATATATAATTGTCTTGTATCTAACATTTGAGATTCGGTATAATGATCATCAGTAGGGTATCTCGAAGGTCTATTGTAAATAATTTTTACGTGTATATCCCATCGTAGATACGAGTCAATTTGAACACCAAGGTATTTTGTGTTACTCACTGCATTAATACTTGGATTTTTTATTTTTATAAATTTATAATCTGGTAGACCTCTCTTATAGCTTGTAAATGGAACATAAACTGTCTTATCCATATTTACTGTAAGAAGTTTGTGGTTAAATATATCAATAATTCTTACTAAGTCATGTTCCATTTTTCGCTTTAGTTCCATCCACGTGTCTGTAGAGTACAAAATTCCTATATCATCTGCAAAACTTAATATATCACCTTCAGTCCGGTAAGTTAGGATATTGTTTATGTACAGTATAAATAATATGGGTCCTAGTACAGTTCCTTGTGGTATACCAAAATTTATGCTTTTGGCACTACTCAATTTCTATAGGCAGTATCTAATAGTTGTAAGTGACTAACCATGATATAAGGAAACAAGGTATGCTCACTAGGTGGACTCGTTTTTGCACATTTCTGCGCCGACCAAAATCCACCATTTTTTCAATATGTCACATGCGTGTAGGGATGGTGACCTGATCCCGTACCAGTTACTTTGGAACATGTATTTTATTTATACTTGTGGAACTGATCCCTAACACCAATATATTATAATAAACGAGTACGGGTTTCATTGCATTTGTCCTTAATTTTTATCGTGCATTTCTCAACGTTTACAAACCTTTAGATAAATATCAACAGATGACAATTGGCGTGAAGTAGACAAAACTATAGCCATTTTTTATGAACTTTTTATACAATCTCTGAATAACAGTAATTTAAGTATTTGAAGTTAAACAGTCATTTAAATAACTATAAAGAAATCTAACAAAATACAAATAATGTTGTCGTTATGTTTAGATATCTATTAAACGAATGATAACAAACTGATTTCCAAACCAGTATTTTTTAACAGGTATATTTGTTTACGCGTATCAGTTTGACCTGATCCACAAAAATACTTGGATCAACCACCTCTACATGCTTGACGTCTGCTTTGTTTTGCATTTTTTAACCTTACTTTGCAATGTATTGGAATTTAAAAGTAAATTTGTTTCGTTTTTTTTTTAATTATTTTAGCAAGAGTCTGTTCAGATCATTTTAAATCTGGATTAATGTAGAATATTAATTTTATTTTATTTAATTTAACTACGATATTTTTTATCAAATTTGTACATATTTGAATTGCCGCCTTCAAAATGGCGGATTTTGGTCGTAAACGCGATTGGCTGTTCAAAATAGATGCGCGTGAGCATACCATGTTTCCTTATATCATGTGACTAACCATATCGAACGCCTTTGCCAGGTCTAGGAATACACAAGCTGTTGGTGTGCTGCTATCAACTAAGTTGTAAATTTTATAAGATAGGTACGATATTGCATTCTCCGCGGATACTCCATCCCTAAAACCCTATTGTTTGTTCGAAATTAACTTATATTTTTCTAAGTATAATACTAGTTGATATTTTATAGCTTAGTGATTAGTGATGAGTGAGATTGGTCTGTAATTATTTGTTAATTTTGGATCGCCTTTCTTATGAATGGGAATCACCACTGTTTGCTTAAGTTGTTCGGGCCATTTGCCGCTAGATAATACATATTTACAATACATTTATATTAATAAATACATTATTTATTAAATAAGTAATGGGACCAGTTAGTATTTGCGATAGTTCTTTAACTTTGTTTTATTTTAATGAGGCTATAATCTGAACTTATACTAATAATTTCCCACATATGTACACACTTTTTGTACATATTTTGGTCCTTCGAGCCGGATATCAACCATATTCTATCTCCCTATCTTTCTGTTTTATGTCATGCTCGGTTAAACATATTTTGATACAATTCGGTTCAAAATTTTTATCTCTGCTGTAAATCTCATTAGATTTTCTTATCTTCGCAGTTATATATTTCTATATATGTGTATATGTTCCTTGATATATATGTATATGTAAACGTATGTATTTGTAAATCTAGATATTGATAAATCGTTGCTTAATATTTCTTATCTGTGGAAATTTTCAATTTTGGAATTCCTGTCGTTGAAAAACCTTACAAAGTCAGGTAGAAGTAAATACCTAATTAGATATCTGTGACGTAGTAAAAATCCCACCATTTTGTCAGGAAAACATTGTATTGTTCTCGGTCACTTTTCTTCTTAGGTACGTGTTACAGGTAAAAATTTGGGATCTGTTATATTGTTCTGAATAATAAACTTTTACAAGAATTCTCCACTAGTAGTGTCAGTAATCCTTAATCCCTAATCAGCATAATAATTACCTTATTCAAATCGCTTGGTGACACAAACTAAAGTTTTACAATAATCTCTGTTCTTAGAAAATATTGCGTAATAATTGCTTTATTAAATCAATGAAAGTTATCTCTATTAGTGTTGATTTAATTGAATTCACGATACCAAATGTAATTTTCACACAATAAAAAAAGAAATTGATAATCTCTATTATTCTCTTATACTCTATTTAACTATAAAATAGTCTGATTAAAAATGGCAAAAACTGCAAAATATTTACGTGCAAAGCGTGCAGCGAAAACAAGCATTATAAGGATTGCGAACATTATGAGCTCTAATGAACAAGATCTCACCAAATTTAGAATCAAAGAAAATATTACTCAACTTAAGGCTGCTTTTCAATCGTATTCAGAGGCTATGAAAAATCTAGCTGACGACGAGGAGATTGGTTTTCTGTGGTTTCCCAATCTCATTGCACAATGATACCTGATCCTAGGTGAGGACATAGCCACAGCTATCCTCCACGCGTTTTTCCAACAAACAAACAATGGCCAATTATCTGAAAGGAATCGTTTTTTTCCACTGAACTTGTACTTCGTGACAGGCTTGGTATACTTGGCTAACTCTTTCGAAAGGTACGATTTCCACCTCCTGCCTTCTTCTTGTTCTCGGCACCTTTCCAATCCATCTCCTACCCCCTTTAACTTTTTAGCGGCGGCGCCCTTAGTCTTTGGAGTCAAACCGAAGTCATATGAACGGAAACTGGCATTTTCAAACCAAACAAGCATAAGCACCCAAGTAACAAACCCATCCTTGAAGAAGCATAGAGCTTAAAGCAAGGTTAAAATGCATTGATTGGTTGACAATAATGCTCTAGAAAACGAAGATGTTACATATGAAAAATATATGGATGCCTTATGTTATTTGGAAGAAAAACTGGAGCGTATAGAAGATTCACTATCTTCTAACTCACTGTCGGGGCAAGGATCAAGTCATAGCACTAGCACTGCTGCTAATTCCCGACAAAGAGCAATCAGGCTTCCAGAACTATAAATAAATAAATTTAGCGGACATTTACATGAGTTTCCGTCATTATTTTAAACTTTTAATAGCATTATCGACGCTGATGACTCTCTCACCGACATTGAAAAATTTATATATCTCAAAAGCCTTTTAACACATGATGCATTAAAGGCTGTTGATAATATTCCCCTCGCTAGTGAAAATTATAGTTTGGTACGTGAAATTTTGGAAAAAAGATATACAGACCATAACCTTATAGTAAAGCAATTGATAACTAATATTGTAGATACTAAAAGTCTATAAAATAACGCTTCATATTCACAACTAAAAGACTTCACTCTCGCTGTAACAAATTCTTATAGAGCTCTCTTTGGTGGTCGAGAAGGAGGTTTTATTATATTCTGAGCATATGTTTCTCCAACTTTTGAAAAATATTTGTTAAATTCCTCGCCGATCTCATTTGTGTCGGTAATACATTGGTTATTTGCAGTAAGTATTTCTTTGATATTTTGAGTATTAACATTTTTATTATTATAGTTATTTACTATTTTCCACATATTTTTTTAAGACTTATTATTTTTCATAATTTCTTTGTTAAAGTAATTTTTCTTTGTCACCATAATAAGTATGTTCAATTGTTTACGGTACTCTAGGTAAGCTTTCGTTTTTTCTTTATTTGTTGGCTGATTTATGTGATCTCCATACAGTTTATTAATTTTTTAAATTAATTGATTTGACTAGATCTTCTGTAATAATTTAACTTAACGTTTTGATTTTCACTTTTAAAAATTTCAAATTAAATTTCAAAAGCGAAAAAAAATTAAATAGAAAATTTCCAAAGTGGAAATCAAAATGGCAAAATAAGAGAATGTTCAGCTAAAATGTGGCTATTACATATTAAACATAGTAAATAGCAGAAATACCGTAGGAAAATCTTTACAGAGCCATAATAAAAAATTACTTTTTTTTGCGACAAGTTACTCGTAATTTGAATTAAATTAATATCAAGTAAAAATCAAATCTTTCTACCCTGACCGAATTACAAAGTAATACTTGAATTTTTGAAGGACTTCCTTTCCGAAATATGCAAAACTGAATTTCCGATCTTATTTCCTGAATAAGCATTTTGTACTTCAGAGGGAATCTAAATTGCCAATTGAAGTATCCCTTCACATATCTTACTTCTCCAGCATCTCCATGCAGAAGAGACGTGTCTCCGCAACGTCGTAGCTCTCAATAGCCACTTGTGGCTACGGTTACGCTTTGCATTGCTAGCTGGTCCCTTCGTCCCCATTCCCCACACTCGAGATCTTTAGTTGGCCAGAACCGACTTTAAAAAAATTTGTATTTTAAAAAAGATGTGTAAATTAAAAATAAATCTAAATTATTAATATGTAAACATTAACTTATCAAATCCTTTTTGTATTTATTTTCTGGACGAGTTATAACAATAGTATATTCCACGAGAAGAAATTAAGAACCAACTTAAGGCTAAAATAAAAAGTGTCAACTTAGAGCCACAGACAGATATAAGCAAATCAGAAATAAAGAAGGCATTGAAAGAAATGAAAAACAAAAAATGAGCAGCAGACTTTCAAATCGCACTTTGTCCATATTTTCACTACTTTTTGATTTAGAGGTGGCGTTGGATTAGTCAAAACGTCATTTATTAATTTACATACTCCTAGATATTCTAAACGTAATATTTCACGTATATTTTTGGCTTCAAAAATCACTTAGACAACAAAACGCATTTTGTCCAGTAGCGAGAGACAAACAAATAGCGCTATTTTGCTTGCATTCCTTTTATACTATTTAACGACTTTATTTTGCTCTGAGACGTTGATTTAGGAATCAACAGTATCTGATATTATTCGTGCTTAATAGGTTGTTTTTATAATAATAATAATAGGTGATAATATTATTAAAATGAGTGAAGGTGAGCATATTGTAGGTGATACAATGAAAGAGGAATCTGCTGATAGCGTGACATATTGCTTTGATCTTCAACAGGTCCAAAATCTTCCAAAGGCGCCTATTACGGAAGCATTCTATTCTCAGCAACTTGTTTTTTATGCATTTTGTGTGACAGATATTTTAACAAATCTCCTGATTTTTATACATGGCTTGAGCATGAAGCAGGAAGAGGTGTGGTAGAAATAAGTTCTGCGTTGACTGACTTTCTAAAAAAGACTGATTTTGACCCAGATATTAAACATTTAAGATTGTTTTTGGACGGAGGTGGGGGTCAAAATAAAAATTCCTACATGGTACATGCACTCACCTTGTGGCTTTTAAATAATGCCCCAAAAACTATTCAAACACTTACGATGACATTTCCCGTTCGTGGCCATTCGTTTATGCCAGCTGATCGAGTTTTTGGTCAAGTTGAGCTAGACTTACGTGTCCATGCTTTTATAAAGTCACCAGAAAAATATTATGAAATCTATTCTAAGAAAGGACAAGTGCGCAAGCTCGGATCTGATTGGACTTTGTATGACATAAAACATGCAGCACTTTCACTCAAAAAAGTTATAGGTATCAGTGAAGCCAAAAGAATAATCATAATTCGAGGCAAACAAACTGCTGGGGAAAGTAAAATCTTTTATAAAACAGAGATTTTATACAGAAATGATAACAATTTTACAAAGTTTTCAAATTTAATTCAACCAAAGAAAAAACTAAGTGACATAGTACTGCCGGAATTGCCAAGGAAGCATGCTGTTAAGAAGAAAAAACTGGATAGCTTAGCAAAATTTTTAGTTATTCTATCAGGCAAAGAATGGGCATTAGATCCAGAAATAACTTGGTTAGATCCAATTTTAAAGGATCAGTATGGTGAAAATGTAATTGAAAAGGACCAGACCTGCGATCAATGTGAAGATGAAGAAGAATGCTGCTGTTTTCTGGAGGACGACATACATGTCATATCATTTTTTTTACTACAGATATTGCTTTACAAACACGAATTTTCAGTTCATATTTTGATTTTAATTACTTAGGGAAAATAAAACCACATTTTGTCCTTCAAAGACAATCAAATGGCGTTTTGTCCATCATTAAAATTTTTTTTTTGATAAAACTAATAAAGCTTATTGTTTCTTATAAATAGGGTAAGTTGATAATGAAAATTACATATTTTCATATTTTGTGTTTTATTTTTAACTTTATTAATAATCGAGTAGCAGTTTTTCTCATTTCCTGAAAAATTTTAAAAATGGACAAAGTGCGATATGAAAGTATGCTCCTCAAGTTACTTGGAAAAGATGGAATAACTACACAGATACGGAAATGTCGTGGTAAAGTGGTAACTAATACTCTATACTTCCTTTTTAACAAGATATTAAATGAAAAAAGAATCACAAACAACTGGAGGAAATCAGTAACCAATATCCTACACTAGAAAGGGAATAAAGCAGATATAAAACACTACCATCCTATAACACTCCTCAATGTAATGTACAAACTCCTAACAAAAATTTTAACCAGTAGATTGACGACAAAATTCGACGGATACCAGTCGAAAGAACAAGCTGGTTTTAGAAAGTGATTTAGCACAAGTGACCATTTACTAAGTCTGAATATACTTATTAAATGAGCAAATAAATAATACAGTCCTCTATATATATATATATATATATATATATATATATATATATATATATATATATATATATATATATATATATATTATTATATATATATATATATATATATATATATATATATATATATATATATATATATATATATATAGAGAGAGAGAGTTCATAGTTTTTGAAAAAGGCTAAGCTACATTCCTAAAAACAAAAGATATCCCCAGCATCCTAGACCAAAGTATACAATCAATGCGTATTCCCTGTTCTCACTGATGGTTCCCAAACGTGGATATTTACAAAATCAAACATTTATAACATCATTAAAACCCAAAAAGCAATGGAAAGACAAATGTTGCACATAAGACTAATGCATAAAAAGAGAAACGAATGGATAAGAGAGAAAACAAAAGTGAGGAATGTTAGACAAGACGTTACAAAATTGAAATGGAGATTTGCCGGATACAATATAAGACAAAAAGAAGACTGATGGAACAAAATTCTTATAAGCTGGACACCTTGAAAATATAAACGAAGCAGAGGAAGGCCCCAAATGAAAAGGGCAGATGATATCAAGAAGCACGTCGGCTCTAGGTGGATGACTGTAGCGACAGACAGAGAAGAATGAAAAAGGATCGGGGAGGCCTATGTCCAAAGATGGACCTTCTTCTTTTTCTTCTAGTTTCATGGCCGTTATCGATCATTGGATATCATGTTGGCTACCATATTCTCTATCGTGACTTTATTGACAGCAGCTCTAAATAACGATGTAGTTGATTTTCCATACCATTGCCTTAGACTTTTCAGCCATAATGTTTTTCTTCTACCTGGACCACGATTACCTTGGATCTTTCCCTGAATGATCAGATTTAAAAGATCATAATTTTTCAGGGTGTCTCATAATGTGACCGAAGTATTCCAGTTTGCGTTTCTTTATTATATTGACCAGTTGTGTTGTTTGGTTCAGCCGTCTAAGGACCTCCTAATTTCTAACTCTGTCGATTCAGCTGATTTTCAGTAGTCGTCTGTATACCCATATCTCAAAGGCTGTCAAGCGTTTAAGGATAGCCTCAGGAGTCCAGTCTTCCACTCCATACAGCAGGACAGAAAAGATGTAGCAAGATGTTATTCGATATCATACGAACTCTAAGGTGAATGCTAAGATCGTGACTGCAAAGAACGTTTCTCATTTTTACAAAGGCAGCTGGGACTTGTTCTATTCGGCTTTTAATTTCAGCGGTTGGATCCCAGCTCTCATTGATATTACTGCTGAAACACACTAGTTTCTCTACTCTCTCCAGTGTGGCATCTCCGACTTTTATATTGTCATCCTGTATATATAATTTTCTTTGCTAACTATGTTTGCTAACTTTGTGTACTCCGCAATTAGCAAGCACTAAGGTATCGTCGGCATATCTAATATTGTTGACGGTTACTCCATTCTCAATAATACCTTCGGTTGTCTCCACTAAGGCTTCCTTAAATATAAGTTAAAAAGTAAAGGCGACAATATACAGCCTTGTCTCACTCGTCTTTTTATATTTATTTTATCCGACAGTTCTTGTTCAACCTTTATTCTTGCTACTTGCCAGTATAGATTTGTAATTATTCATAGATCTTTATCGTCCAATCCAGGTGTTTTTTTCCAACCGAAAAAAGCTAATTAGATAGATTAGATAGATAGATATAACAATATAACAATCTGCATATAATAGAAGTTACTACCTAGATCATTGAGTGTTATTTGTTCAGCAATTAAATGACATATCAGTCATATAACAATAAAAGAAAACTTGAGATGCCAATTCTTAAATGTCGTCTTCTTCTTGATTCTCTTTACAACTAATCTTTGCTGCATCTACTATAGCCCTCCCTCTTCTACAATCTCCTGCTCTCTTTTCCAATTATTGTATCCCAATCCTAGATACCTAAATCAGCTTTAACATTATCATTCCATCTTTATGTATTTTGCCCTACTGGTCTTCTACTATTTGGTTTATTTATTATATTTATTTTCTTCTACTGTCTTTAGAACACTGTCTTCCGCCGATTTTACCACATGAACTGCCCATCTCATCCGGTTAGCTTTTATATGTCTGGCTCCTTCTCTGCTCTACTGTCAATTACTCTCTTTGGGGTCCAAATATTATCCTAAGAACCTTCATTTCAACTACTAGCAGTTTCCCTTTGATGTAACGGGATGTAATAATAATTGATCAATAAATTAAATTTTATAAAATTACAATTTGTTTAAAACTTTAATTTCAAGTCTTTAATCCTCATTTAATACTGGATTTTAGAATTTCCACGAGGAAATAAAAATATTAAACTTTTCACAAATCCTTCACCTATTTTACTTAAAAAGTTTGAAACTTATCCGGCGTAATGGAAATAATATATTTTAAAAGTAATGTTTTGAAAGAAAATAAACAACGAATACATTTCTGGCAGAAGCAATTCAAATTGTATTAAATTTTGGAAAAACATTTTCATATCTTTTTTACATTATATTGTATTGTTATTATTTCGCTTCGACGTACATATGTTTGTGATGAAATATATTTAAATATAAATAGTAAATTTACAATATCGAACAAAGTTAACTTACCATAATTTGAAAAATTTAATTTTATTATCTGTAACAAAATTTGTTGTTGTTGTTTGTTTGTGTTTAAATGACTGCGGACACTAAATCCATTCGCCAATCTTACAATTTGAGGTGTATCGTGTGTGTGTGTGTAGAGTAATTGTCTTGATACTTAGCAAAGTCGACGTCATTGTCTTTGCTAAGAGACGCTAATTGTATCCGAACGTCTGCGGTCCCTTCGGTGTGTACCGATCACACAAGGATAGAAATTATTGTCATTTATTAATTTTTTTAATAAACGAAAATTTTCACCCAGGTGGGATTCGAACTCACGACCTTTAGATTTAAAGGCAGGCGCTCTATACCACTGAGCCACAGAGGGGGTTAACAAAATTTGACACAAACATTCAAGATTATATTAGGGAAATTCAAATTAAAAGTCACACACAAAAGTCATCACACTACCTACATCACCAATAAATACCCACTCTACATAATTAGCATTTAACACTTAATTTTCATTTTTTATACAAAAGACATTTTGTATTATTTCGTGCTAATTTTACTTACTAACGTTTTTCTAAGAAAATTGTTGGAGTCAGGAATAAATTTTTAGAAACAGATAAGTGGCACACTATCAATTAAGGTTTTGCCTCAGCTTTAGATCAATAACCAAAATTAAAACAAATTATTTCTGCCAAAATACATGTATTGAGTATTTCTAGTCCTACCCTGTTCCCCTTCGTACCTAGACGACTCTCGACGCCCGTCGTGACGCATTTTGTGCAAGTGCATCTGGAGAGTCATCTGCAATCAGGTTGTTGAACAGGCACAGGCTTGCTTGCTGAGTTTTGTTAACAAATCCAATCAGGACGCTCCGTTGGTTACAATCAATCGATAAATTAATGAACTAATTTCCAAATCCTACTGCCACTATGTCTGCATAAACATAGATAATAACAATAAGACTGTTGTTCGAAAGCCAAACAGTATGCGGAATGATCACAAAGATTCTATTTTACTTGAAACACAATATTGGATTTAGATAAATAAGTTATTATGTGTTGTTTTAAGTGAGAAATTCCGTGAATAACAAAAACGCGAAATATATACGAAACAAATTTTGCGTTTTATTTAGTATCTTTATTGTACTTATTGTAAAATAGTCACCTTTGGTGATTTGACTTAAAAATTTAAAATAATAAATGCAATAAAACCCTTTTTCCGCAAATCGCCAGGAAATTTTGACATTCCTGTCAAAATTTCTTGAAGAAAAAGTCAGGACTTCCTTACTGTAAGGAAATGTCATTTCCTTACTGTAAGGAAATGATATTTTCATACAGTTGTTAGTGTTCTACATATAAGCGTCAAGTTTGACAATTCAACCTTAATACGTTTCCATAGTAACCCAAGTAATTTTATTAGGAATTTCAAAGCACCATTTATTTGGGAATAAAATTACCGCGTTTTTTTTTTAAATCAATCAATATCTGTCGAATTTTAAACGATTTGCGGAAAATAGTATGTTTACCTCGTAGGACAAGCCACATTCCTGGACTCTGTGTTGCTATGTCTCGGCTTGCGCCTCGACTTAGCAATCTTCACAGTCGTCCAGGAATGTTAAGCTTTTCCTACCCGGTAAACAATGTACTATTTCTTATTTACACCGGTAATACATTTTTTTACCACCAAGAATAGTACATTGTAAGACTGTAAAGATTGCTAAGTCGAGGCGCAAGCCGAGACTTAGCAACACAGAGTCCAGGAATGTGGCTTTTCCTACGAGGTAAACATACTATTTTTCCGCAAATCGTTTAAAATTCGACAGATATTGATTGATTTAAAAAAAAAAAACGCGATAATTTTATTCCCAAATAAATGGTGCTTTGAAATTCCTAATAAAATTACTTGGGTTACTATGGAAACGTATTGAGGTTGAATTGTCAAACTTGACGCTTATATGTAGAACACTAACAACTGTACGGAAATATCATTTCCTTACAGTAAGGAAATGACATTTCCTTACAGTAAGGAAGTCCTGACTTTTTCTTCAAGAAATTTTGACAGGAATGTCAAAATTTCCTGGCGATTTGCGGAAAAATAATTTATTAGAATATATTGTTGTTGGAACTTGAGAAGTTTGTTAAGTGAATACAAGAAATAAATTCAAATCATTATTTTGTGCTTTAGTTTCCGCATTTCCTCATTTTCTTTAAGCTCAATAAAGAGAACATTAGGAACATTAAAAAACAGAAAATAACCAGGAAAGGACAGAATATCGCACGAACTCCTAAAGTACGGAGGAACAGATTTGATCAAACAACTACTAAAACTAATCCAAAAAATAATAGAACAAAATAGAATTCCTCAAGAATTTAGATCAAACACTGGCATATTTTGCCCTAAACGAATTTGACGAACTAGGAGAAGATCCCAAAACACAGCAGAACCAATTAAGCAGATCAATCTTAGAGAGTTTAAAGAAATTTGGGTCTGCTAGACGTACATTTTGAGGTATATTGAATAAGTTGGTATTTAAAGGAAAACTTGGAATTGAGCTACATATTTCTTCTACTACTAAACAAAAAATTGAGAGATTGAAATTAGAACGAGTTGCTTGAATAGAGACAGAACATTTAGAGCTTATACGTGAAGGTACCTTACTGATACCAGAAACAGCAATATTCACATGTTCTCTTTTTATACCCAACTTATTGCAGAGTTCATCAGAAATAAAGTTTGATTGTGTCTAAAATAGTCTTAGACGAACGATAACGGCCGTGAGCATAACTAATAAGAAGAGTAACTGTTGACAGCAATACCTGAGTATCAGAAACACAAGAAGAAAGAGTGATGGAAGCATTTGAAGGCTCCACAATGTTCTGAGAAGAAGAATCATGCTGTGGATTTGAAGGTACACTTGAAGCATGTGAAGAACCAGACAACTCAATATAAAGTAGTGTATGATGCTTCATACCACATTTTTGACATTTTCCGTATTTACAGTTTTTATTTATATGCTCCAGATTTAAACAGTTCAAACATAATTTACGACTTTTTGCCTCATGGGTTCTTTGTTTTACAGATAAATTAAGGACAATTTGAAATGTTGTGTGAATTTTGACAGAATTGACGTACATCTAGTCGGTTTTCAAAGTGGCCTGAGAATTTAGGCAACTCTATTGTAGGTAATTTGATATTGCTATGGTTACCATTATTTGAACAATTTTGACTTGAATTATTTGACATTTTATATAATTTATTATTGACAGGTTTTGATATAAGTACTTTTGCTAATGCTACTGCAGAATAAAAACTATTTTCAAACTCTACCCTTGAATTTATATCATCTTCAGACACAGAATCTTCCAGACAGTCGATTTCATCTTTAATATTTTCAAACGTTTCTATTAAATTATTTATTTTAGAAAGACGTATTTCTATCTCCGTCACTGGAAGATTTTGCTTGTCCAAAACTTTTATTTTATCTAAATAATTATTAAAGTTTGTTAACTTTGTTTTGATTACTGACCGTTTCTTACGTAGCATTTCAATATCTGACATTTAATTAGTTTCAAGTCAAATATTAGTAATAATAAATTATATTGAATGAAAAAACAAAGAAAATTATAATATAGGAAGGTTAAAAAAGGATATTACTTCGTATGACTTCGTAATACTTCGTGTTTTATCAGCACCATTTGCATTTACCGCAGCACTGAAGAAAGTAGGTGTTAGGAACTGGAATGTGACGATCCAAAAGAGTTGAGAAGGCAGCTGTTGATTTCCGTTACGAAGAGAACTATTGAATATTTTGATGGACCAACAATACTTGCTTTCTCGATGTATAAACGCCAAATTTAGGTTGATTACTTAAAATTCTTAATTGTATTTTCCTTGTTAATAACCAAATCATGTGAAGAAGAACCAAACCATTACTTGAAATTACGAATTATATTTTCTTGTTCATAACCAAATCCAGCTCGAAGGACCAAACCATGAAGGGATTAGAAGAAACCATAAATGTTGGACTGTATATTTGCGCTGGTTATGAACTTATTTTTGAATAAACTTGAATAAATTAATTAAAACTTTGACAGAATGAAAAACGTGTTTGTCAACTTGAAAGAAACAATTTATTCTGACATTTACAATATGTCAATTTTGCACTAGTTGGCGTGTAATTTGATGTCCAAACAAACATCCTAAAACCTTCAAAAAAGGCAGTACATGTGAGATGGAAAATTACAGAGGAATTAGTTTATTAAAAACTAAAATTAACAACCAAGATGATAGCAAATAATAAATGAAATTATAACACTAGCAGAAGAATAACAAGGTTATAAGTCAGGAAGAACCTGCACTGACGTTATATTTATAATAAGGCAAGTGCAAGAGAACCTGCACATCTATGTTTCGTGGATCTTGAAAAGCTATCTGACCGGGTCAAATTAAAGAACGTTATGCACTTATTGTGTGCAATAAAGATACCTTTAAGAATAAGTAAGACAATCTAAAATATCTACCAAAACAACAACACAATAAAAGTAAAAATAAAAGAAGAACTAACTGACACTATTGAAGCTGTCAATGAAATAAGACAGGGAGATTTACAAATTAGTCATCAGGCCAAAAATGGCATTTCTTGCAGAAATACAACCTGACATAGACAACATAAAAGGGATGTTAGAAACAGTCAAGATGTAAAAACTTAAAAAAATTAATGGTAAAACACTAAGAGACAGAGTTTAGACGTACAGATATACGACGTACATTCAAGGTGAAAATATAGAAGATATAATGCAATATTAGAGTAGAATGGAACGATGATATGAGCCAAATGACAATAAATAAAGTAGCAAAGATGGCCAAAAAGGGTTACCCAATAGGCATACGATCGGTAGGAATACCAAGAAAACCATGAGTCATGCCTTCATAAAAATAAGAAGAAAAAGAAGTTTCCTAGTTCAATATTAACAATATGATCTTATAAAATGTAGGTATTTGCTTCTTAAATTGATTGCTTTAAAAATCTAGAAACTACCACTGCATAAACTTCTTCGTTTGATGAAAAACTCGTTTGTTCTTCTTTTTCAGCAGTAGGTAATTCAACTTTAGACATAGGCCTCCCCCAAATCAATCCTGTGGTTACCATTGTCTATTTCTAATTTTCTTTTTCTTTCTAATGTCATCAGATCATCTTATTTGTGGTCTTTCTCTGCTTTTTCTTTCTAACCATGGTCTCATTGTTGTACTTCGTGGTTCCATCTTTTATTTTTCAGTCGGGCATTGTATTCTGCGAAGCTCTATCTTAATTTGGCAGCATTTTCTTCTGCGTCTTTTATTTTTTTGCTTCTAGTCCATTTAATCGTGAATTTTTCTTTTCAAATATTGTTCTATTTTAATGCTTTTCAAGATTGAACTTAGTTTTCCACATCCTGCCCACACTAACCTTATTCATTTGGTAATTTCGGCAGTTTGATTTTTTTTTGTTAACTTTCATTATCTGTCTCAGGTAAATGTATTCGCTTACTTTTTCTAAATTTATGTCGTTCAAAAATATTTCTGTAATGTTCGGTGTATTTATCATTATTTTTGTTTTTTTCCTAAATTCATCTTAAAACCTACTTTTTCCGAAGCTTGAAATAGTTGCGTCATCAGGGTCTGTAGTTCTTCGAAACCTGTAGCGAATAGTACAATATAATCAGCGTGTCTCAAAGGACTCAGTTTTCTTCCATTAACATTTATTCCTTTATCTGCTCAGTTAATATCTTTGAACACGTCTTACAGTCTAAGTGTAAATAGCTTTGGTGAGATAACATCTCCCTGGCGAACTTTTCTATTGATTGGTATAGCTTTTAGCTAGGTATAGCTATTTTCCAAAGTTATATAAGTCAAATGCCTTTTCATACTCAACGAATTTCTCTTAACTATCAAGAAAAACAATATGCTGTACAAAAAAATGTTGTCAAAATGACTCTAAAAGTATTATAGTCCAGGCAGCTCCCACATAAAAAACATTTCTGATTCTGTTTTTTACTCATTCCTGTTCAAACATGTTCCCTTTAAACAAATCAAAAGGGTACCGAGCAAAATTTTTGGACAGAAATTATTTCTTTAAACAAATTAATCGGTTTTTGGAGAAACTCCGAGAAACATTTTTAGGTTTCTTGGGTCATTTTAAACAAAAATTTGTAATTTTTCTCCTAAGTTAATAGTTTTCAAGTTATAAATAATTTAAAATTTAAAAAGCGAAAATAAGCACCTTCCGGTTGGAAAACTCATATGAAAATTATTATTTTTTAGGTTGCCAAGTGTCTAAATTTAACAGAAGTTTTGTAGTGGCGAAAAGCATCGATAATAAATTAATAATAATATGGGAATTATGTTAAGAAAATTAGAAATTGATTTAAAATGATATATTATGAAGTCTAAGGGTTTGTTTTTATTGTATTCATACGAGTAATCAAGAACCCGTTCAACTTCCGAGTAGGGATGGCGGTTTTTGACAAAACACCGGTTTTCGGTTATACCGGTCTTTTTTGCTTACGGTTTAACCTGGCAGTTATAACCGGCCAAAAAAACCGGTTTTTCCAAAAACCGGTTTTCGGTTTTTTTATTCCAATAGATTAGAAAGTTACATTTACAATGCACTTTAGTTTGCGATACTACATTCGACTCGATATCAATATGATCAAAATTAGTACTATCGAAAAAAAGAACATCAATATCAATATCCAACAAAAATTTCCCAACTTTTTCAAATAGGATTTAAAGGAAATAATATCAACATAACTATTTTACTTAAAAATAAATTGGATAATGCAATTATTCTTTTATTTTTACTACCATCAAAAAAAATTTATAATGTATTACTTTTAACTCATTTGTAACTTCCGGTATGGGTATAAATCGTTTTAAAAACGTAGGGAAATCCTTGGAGATTCGTATTCGTAATCAGTAATTCGATATTCATAGTCATTATTTTTGGTAATCAGAAAAAGCCATTCACCCACTTTCAATGTCAAGAGTCAAGTGTGAAAAATAGATGATGTATTATTACCAGATCACTTCTTATGTAAAAATATTATGATTACAAATACTTTGTGAACGAAATACTATAATAAAATTTAATTGTTTCTGGCTGATGTGAGCTTGCACTTTCAGTTTGCTTCTGTATTTATAAAATAAAATAAAAATTGAATTTTAGTTTTGTTTGGACTAATTACTTGAGAATAATAATTATGATTGGGTGGGATACAAAATAATACCTAACCTAATCCTAATCACTGTAAAAACCTAATAACCGGTTTTTACTTTAAAAATAAAAAACCGGTTATAACCGGGACAAAAAAACAACCGATAAAATCAGTTATTTCGAAGTAAAAAAACCGGTTTTCGATTAAAACCGGTAGGTTTTTCCCATCCCTACTTCCGAGCGCTGCAAAACCTAAAAAATTAATTAAATTATTTGTAGTAAGAAATGTTATTTAAAAAATTCTTGTATAATATTGTTCTGATGTCATTTTATTGTAAAATGATAAACAAAATGTTTTTTTTTTAATTTTTAGGTATTTTTGTTAACAACTTTTTATTTTCTTGATGTAAGAGGAAGAATATACTCGAAGAGGAAAAAGAACTCGTTAGCCCTCATGTTGAAAGATTTAACATCCTTTGTAAGTCATCTTTATTATCCGCTATCAGTACTCCGTCTTCTGCATTTCATATTACTTTAATTTCTTGAATTCCTATTTGTTTTGTCACCTCACGTAATATAATATAGCATGTTTGTATTCTGTCGAATGTTTTTTTCTAAATTGACGAAGCACATGCACGCTAGTTTGTAATATTTTATAGATTCGTCAACTATTTTCCTGATTATAAAGGCGCATCGGCAAAGATCTTTGGCTTCTAAATCCTTATTGTTTATCTATTAAGTATATTGATAGCTTATTTCTTATAAGAGCTTCTAAATGAAGCTTAATAGTTTATTCATCTATAACTGCTCGGGTCGTTTTTTTTAACCCAGTGGAATTATAATACTGGTTCCCCATTTATCAAGTGTTCATCTGAATCTTATTGCTTTATTAAACGCGATTATTAACTTTTGCATTGTAAGTGTTGTAAGCCGCTCTACTTTATGGCTCATTAGATATTCTTTCACTTTACTTTAATTTTGCATTAACCCATTAGCGCTGAGAAAAGAAAATTCTTTTTATAATCAATAATTTTATTTAAAACTATATAAAAACAACTTATTTTTGTTAAATTTAAGCCGAAATAAAAAAAATATTTTTTTGTGGAAAAAAAGGGTGGTCCCATACAAGACCACTAGGCGTTTGGCAAGATCAAATATTGAAACAATTAATTAATTTGTATGAAATGGTTTAAAACATGAAATGCAAAGCTCAACGTTGCATTTTTCACACATTGTACGCCCTTTTGAACTGCAAATTGGCATGGTGCACCTCTTTCTTTTTCCCTCAGGTACAGAGATAATCCAATGACACTCGAAAATCACTTTCTGCTGCTCTACCTATTTTTGCAGTTCTTTTAGCGGGGACTTTATATGTCGTTAAGTAGGTCTAAAAATTAAATGAATCGTAAACATTTTCGAGTTTTGTATAAAAACACTTTTACCTGACAAATACTTTTTCTAAACTCTAAAAGAGACTAATATTCTTCTCGGATTTCCAATATATCGTCCAAGCATTTTAAAGAGCTGCGTCTATGAGGTACGTAAATATTGGCCAGTACCATTTTTTGGAACGTATGCCGACTTGATAACTAAAAAAAATTACCCATATATTTTCATTTATATAAATATTGTTCGTTATTTCTTACTACTACTACTAAGGATTTCCACAGTTTTCACTGTCTTCCTTCACTCAACCGTTTTCTCCAATTTTCCCTGTCATTCCATTCTCCATCTCGCAGGGTTCTTTTCTCCATAGCCTCGTCAATTTCGTCTCTAAATGACCTTCGGGGTCTTCCTCTCTTTCTTCTTCCGATCGGGCTCCATTCTGTAATTTTGTTTATCCAGCGTCCTCTGTCCTCTTCTGACGTGGCCGTACCAGGATAGTCTCTTCTCCTCTATATAGTCGATTATGTCTCATTGCACTCCCATTCTCCGCTTAGTCTCTGCGTTTTCAATTCTGTCTCTTTTTGTAAGTATACAGCTTCTCCTCAGGAACTCCATTTCTACTGCTCTTATTCTACCTCTATTTCTCTTGTTTATTGTCCAGTTTTCGGACCCATATGTCAGGACACTTCTTGTCAGGGTATTATATATTCTCTTTTTTGTCTTTATCGTAATGTTCTTATCTCACAGCACTAAATTTAGTTGCCTTATACAGTTTCTTGTTTGTCTTAGTCTGTTGTTTATATCTTCTTCTGTTGTTCCCTGGTTCGATATTATGGTTCCTAAATACTTGAATTTATCTGTTCCATTTACTTGTCTTCCCTCGTCTATCTCTAGGTTTCTCATATCCTTGTTTTCTGTTGTTAGGTATTCGGTTTTCTCTAAGTTTATTTCCATTCCGTTGTTTTTATATTCTTCTTCTAGTTTTCTGAGCATAAAGCTGAGATCTTCTTCATCTTGTGCGATGACTACTTGATCGTCGGCAAAACTTAAGGTGTATAGGTATTCGTCTCTTACTGGTATGCCCATTCCTTCGCACTTTCTCCTCCATGGTTTGAGTGTCTTTTCCAAGAATATTTTAATCAGATTAGGGGACGTAGCACAGCCTTGTAGAAGTCATTTTGTCGTCTTAAATGGATTGTAGGCTTTATTTTCACATTTAATAGCTACTTTGTTTTCTTTGTACACTGCTTTAACTGCTTTTATTAGTGTTTGTCGGCTTCCGAGATCATTCATTGCTTTCCATAATTTGACTCTAGGTATTGAGTCGTATTTTATCGACTATCGTAATCGTTATTTCTTGCCAAGATATATTACTGTCCATGAGATCAGTTCCTCCCATGCTGTCATTATACTGCGAAAGAAGATATGGCCTAGGTACTTGCATTGTCTTGCTATCCTTTTTAGAATATCTTTCCACATTTTAGACTGGCTGAACACCACAACATGTGCTTGCAGCTGTTACAACTTTGTTGTTCCTCCAGCAAACATATTGAATACCAGTCTCCTTATTTAATGTTGAACAATATTCCCCTCGTGCCTTCTTTTCCATCGTCTTTTTGGAAACGAGTGGACAATGTCTAGGAATTCTATTATCCCTTACAGTACCTGTAACCTAGCACCCATTAGCTTTTAGAGTACTTAACGAGTTTATACTGGTAAATAAATTATCAGCAAAAAACTTGTATCTCAGAGATACTTCGTCACCCAATTCTTTAATCATCTGTACCACAAAGTTTATTAAATATCCGCTAGGTGTATTCATACACCACACCTTATAGCCAAACCTTACAGGCTTTCCTCTGATAAACTGTTTGCATCTATGATGCCCAAGTAGCGCATCATGGATTCATCGTAAGCTATTTTTTTTCTGGGACAAAATGCTCCATGAACGATTTTTTTTTTGACATATCTGTAAGTGGTGTTAGTTTTTACATTTTGTCATTTTTATCTATATTATTATTGTCTGCAAAATAAAGTAAACGACAAATTTGTCACGTCTCATGGCATCAGACACCAGAATATATTGCATGTCAGGGATTCTCTCCCAGTCGGTTGATTTATCAGTAGAGCATATTTTGTTGTTTCACACACTATCATTTTTAGCAACTCATCAGTAATCAATAATTCAAACAGTTGCACACAACTCATCTCTGAATATTTACCGTAATCCCTGTTGGGGTGTAGGTTGAATCTTATTGGAATTTTACGTAATAATACACAAAAACAAATCACTTAAACTAAAACTGTATTGAAGTAAAAAATGGCACATTTAAAATATTTGTAAACGATCAATGTAAAAATAGCGTCCTTGGCTTAATGGTGTTGTGTTGACTCGAGATGAGCGTGGACTGTCACTGACTTCTCCTCCGCTACTTGCATCCCCTCTCGAGGGGTGTACTTAACTTGAGGTGTAATATACGGGGTTGCTCGAAAGTTTTAATATTTAAGTCTAAAGTTTTAACATAAGCCGCCTCCCTTGAACGCCTGCAGGGGTTCAACAAGTAATAAGGCTGAGCTAAAAGTTTCTTTCACTAACGGTTAAGTCACTGATCTGTGGGTAGAACGCACACCTTTGTCACTGGTCGCTTGAAACAACCTCTGTTATTTTTAATTGTCACTGCACGAACTATTCCGTCACTACCCGCATGTAATCGAGTCACTCTACCCAGGCACCATCTTAAGGATTCAGTTCCATCTTCCTTCACCGTCACTAGACTTCCAATTTTGAGAAGTTTGTTGAAATGTTTTTTCCACTTAACTCGCTGCTGGAGAGACGAAATGTATTCCTTGGACCACCTAGTCCAATAACCTTGGATCATTTTTTGAAGCCTTTGGAATCTGCTAAGGCTGTTTTCCTTGACATCTAAGAAGTTCCGTTCAGGCATTGCGGTCAATGTGGATCCAATTAAAAAGTGTGCAGGAGTAAGAGGAAGTAAGTCGGAAGGGTCGTTGGACATTGGTGAGAGTGGTCGTGAGTTTAGGCACGCTTCAATTTGACATAAAACAGTGGAAAATTTTTCATATGAGAGAATTGTATTGCCAATGACGCGCTTTAAGTGAAATTTGACAGATTTTACTCCCGCCTCCCAAACTCCTCCAAAGTGAGGTGATCTTGGCGGTATAAACTGCCAGTTAATACCTTCGGTAGTTAAATTGTCCCTAATAGTTGAACTTCTTCTTCTTTAAGTTCCATCTTCTATCGAAGGTTGGAAATCATCATGGCTATGCGGACTCTGTTGACTGCCGCTCTAAAAAGTTCTGCACTACTGCATTCAAACCATTCCCTTAAGTTCTTAAGCCAGGATATTCTTCGTCTTCCCACATTTCGCTTTCCTCGGATTTTGCCCTGCATAATAAGTTGTAATAATGCGTATTTTTGCCCTCTCATAACATGTCCCAAGTACTCAAGTTTTCGTCTTTTAATAGTTAATATTATTTCCGCCTCATTTCCTATCCTTCTAGTTACTTCCATGTTTGACATTCTTTGAATCCATGATATTCGTAGGATTCTTCTGTAACACCAAAATTCAAAGGCGGTCAGCTTATTCAGATGAACTCGTTTTAGTGTCCAAGCTTCCAGACCATAAAGAAGAATAGAGAACACGTAACATCGAAGCATTCTCAGGTGTAGTTCTAACCTTATATCCCGACAACAAACAAACTTTTTAAGTTTAATAAATGATGTACGTGCTATTTCAATACGTGTCTTAATTTCTTTGGTTTGGTCTACATCTGATGTTATCCATGTTCCTAAATATTTATAGTTATTAACATTCTCAATTGCAGTATCTTCAATAGTCAATTGGATATTTGCATAAGCAGATTTAGTCATGATCATGCATTTAGTTTTCTTTAAATTTATCTTCAGTCCGTACTTATGACAGCGGTCATTAAGGCGTTGCATTAGGTTCTGTAAATCATTGTTGTTATCCGTAATTATTGCTGTATCGTCTGCAAAACGTAAGTTATTCAAAACTTCTCCATTGATAGATATACCTTCTATTGAGTCTGAGAGCGCTTCTTGAAATACCGCTTCACTGTAGACATTGAAAAGTAGTGGGGACAGCACGCAACCCTGGCGGACTCCTCTCTGTATTTTGATATTTTCGGTGTATAATCCGACAAGCGAGAGCTGGCGGGTGAGCTGCGCGAAAATAGAAAAGGAATTATTCTAAGAGAGATAGGAGAGGTACTTAATCGCGATTATAGGTATATAGTATAGGTACTTAAACGGTTATACACGATGTAAACTCCTAGCCGACTGCAATAGAAATGAGCAATACCTTCTACTTTTCAATTTGTTCTACGAGCAAACCGCCAGCTCTCGCTTGTCGGGTTATACTGGCTGTCAACTCTTACCTTGGCAGTTTGATTCCAATATAAATTAGATATAATTTTCAGATCACGACTGTCAATATTTTTGCTTTTTAATATATCTACAAGCTTTTTATGTTGAACTTTATCAAATTTGAACTATAGGTATTAAAAAATTTGACAAGCTCATTTTTTGCGCCAACGAAGGTACTACCATTGTCCGAAAGGATCGAAGCGCATTTTCCGCGTCGAGAAATAAAGCGTTTTAGCGTTGCTAGAAAATTTTCAGTGGTCAAGCTGCTCACGACTTCCAATTGTATGGCCTTAGTTGCTAAACAGATAAATAGAGCTATGTAACCCTTAATAAATTTATAATTTCGGGTGTGTCGATCCTTTAGAAAAAAAGGTCCTGCATAATCAAGGCCACAGTTGTAGAATGGCCTAGAGGGAACAAGACGTGACGAGGGTAAATTACCCATAAGATAGGTTTCTAATTTAGGAGCCACCCTACAACAAATAATACAATCGCGAACGATTTTGCGAACCACTTTACGTCCATTAATGGGCCAAAATTTTTCACGAATGGAAGCTAATAGTAATTGAGGATCGCAATGATTTAAATTAAGATGCTCATTTCGTACAAGAATAGTAGTAAAGTGGTGTTTAGAATCAAGGACAATGGGGTGTTTTTTATCGTAACAAAAATCAGAATTATGTAGTCTTCCGCCAACGCGGAGTATGTTATCCTTATCGATAAATGGATTGAGGGTAAGTAGTTTACTTTTAGAGTTAACGTTACCATGTCTTTTAAGGTGTGTCAAATCGTCATAAAATGTTTCATTTTGTACTAGTCGAATAATATATTTTAAAGCATTATCTTATTTCCTCACAAGAAAGGTTGTCAAAGCTCCTTTGTATAGGAAAAAATTTACAATTATTTATAAAGCGTAATACATAAGCAATAATGCGTTGTAGTTTTACAAATGAGGATATTTTAGTGATGATATCCAATTTCATCTGAACTCTTGAGATAAGGGCTGATACTGGTTGAAGCTCAGGGAGTTCAGAAGGTTCGAATGTTCTATTAGGCCAATGAGTTTCTGGTTTAGCTAGCCATGATGGGCCATGAAACCACATTTCAGAAGTGATAAGTGATGTAGGAGAAATTCCCCTTGAAAGAAGATCTGCGGGATTCTCAAGTGTATTCACGTAACGCCATGTGTGAGATTCGGTCAAAGTTTGAATTTGAGAAACTCTATTTGCCACAAACGTCTTTAACAAACTCGGAGCAGTCTTTATCCATCCTAGAACAATAGTGGAGTCGCACCAGTAAGTGATTTCTTCGAAATCTAATTGCATGTGTTGTTTTACCTTGTCTATCAACTCAGCTAGCAAGAAAGCTCCACAAAGTTCTAGACGCGGTACCGTGAGAATGTGTTTTAAAGGAGCTACTCTAGTTTTGGAACAAAGTAGATGACAATGAAAATTTTCAAAGTTTTCAGATGAACGAATATAAATGCAAGCACCATATGCGGTGGTGGATGCATCTGAAAAACCGTGTAGTTGAATTGACTTGTAGTTTGTACAAATTACATGCCTAGGAATTTGTAACTGATTAAGTTTAACTAGTTGAGTCTGATATGTAACCCATTTCGTAAAGATATCCATGGGAACGACTTCGTCCCAGGAAATTTTTAGTTTCCACAAATCTTGTAGAATAATTTTAGCTGTTATAGTTACAGCCGAAAGCAAACCTAGTGGATCAAATATTTTTGATATAGTGGAAAGAATAAGTCTCTTTGTAACTTTACACTTGTACTCTATAGGTTGAACATTGAAATGAAAAGTGTCAGATTTGGGACTCCACAATAAGCCCAAAGTTTTGATAGTATCGCCAGCTCCAATTTCCAAGGAAACATTATTTTGATTGTCAAAGTTTAAAATAGGGGCGTTTGACTTCCATTTTCTCAATTGAAAACCATGACGAGACAATAATTCGGAAGTAAGTGATTGAATACGTTTGATATCTTCTATTGTAGAACCACCTGTGTGAAGATCGTCAACATAAAAGTCCCGTAAAATTATAGAAGATCTGTCGGGAAAATCGGTTGCATACATATGTGCCACTTCTTGAAGACATCTAGTGGCAAGAAAACTAGCAGAAGCAGTACCGTAAGTAACGGTGTTTAAAGTAAAAGTTTCGAGAGAGTTTGTATGATCAGATCGCCATATAATCTTTTGTAAGGAGCGTTCTTCCTCTTTTATCAGAATTTGTCGATACATCTTTTCTATATCAGCTGTTAGTACAAAATTATGTTTACGAAAACGTGAGATGATAGTAAAAAGATCATCTTGTAAATTAGGTCCAACCATAAGAATGTCATTCAGGGAAACACCTGAATCTGTATTGGCAGACCCGTCAAAAACAACACGAATTTTATTGCCTTTATAGACACAATGATGAGGAAGAAAGAACTCATAGCCTGTGGTTTTAAAGGGTGAAACGGACATATTTTGTAAGGATAAATATTCATCGATAAATCGAGTGTAATCATCTTTTAATTCAAAATTCGCATTAAGTTTCCTTTCGAGAGAATAGAACCTTTTTGTTGCTGTAGTCTTAGAGTCGCCTAGATTGTCAACGGAAGATTTCAAGGGAAGTGATACTACAAACCTACCAGAAGAATTAAGAGAGGTTGTTTTTAAGAAGTGATCTTCACAAGAAAGTTCTTCGTTAGACAAAAATTTTGTTTTTGGGCATTCTTCAATTTCCCAAAATTTTTTAAGTTGATCTTCAATGCTCAACTTGTTTATGGTCGACAAATGGCATGTAGTTCTGTCTGCAAGGGTATTGTTTGGAAATAATGGACCTGAGATAATCCATCCAAGTTTAGTTTTTTGAAGAATCGTTTGTCCAGGTGATAATTTAATCTGACCAATACAAATTAAATTCCAGAAGATGTCTGCACCGATAAGAAGATCAATAATATCATCAGAGATCAGAGTAATATTAGAAGGGATATTAAGTGTTCTCTTATCGAATGCGACAGAAGGTAAATTTCCTGCAATTTCAGGAAGCACTAAGCAAGAAATTACTTGAGAAAAGTTTAAAGTTTTGGACTTAAATTTGACCGATGTTCTGTAGCTTACAATAGAATTTGTTTGGTTTATACCATAAATAGAAAAATGTGTTTTGGTTGTAGGCAACTTTAAAAGATTTAATAGGCGCTGGGAAATGAAATTACTTTCAGAACCATTATCTAGAAGTGCACGAGCCTCGTGTTCATTACCTGAGATGTCAAAGACGTTAATTTTTACAGTTGACAGCAAAGTAGTAGGGTTGTGCTCAAACGAAATGTTACGTGCTGTCAGTGCATTAGACCCTTCTGATGTACCTGGACTAGAGCAAGGTAAACTGCTGATGGTTTGATTACTGGTTTTAATAAGCTTTTGTGAGTTACTTTGAAAGTGTAAAAGTGTGTGGTGTATTTTTCCACATTTACGACAACCGGAAGATTTGCATTCCTTAGTGAAATGACCACCACGAAGACAATTTATGCAAAGTCGCAAGCGTTTTGCTTCATTATATCCTAATGACGTTTCTAATTTGAGAAAATCAGGACAAGTGTAAATTAGATGTTTTTGTTTGCATAAAGAACAGTTGAAAGAATTATTCGTTGACAAGAAATTCTTGGATTTGGGATTGCCTGTAGATGAAAATTTGGGACGAGATTTTTCTTCTTGATGATTAATAGATTCTAAGACTCTACATTTACTTTTTAAAAATTCAGTTAAGCTACTCAAAGTGGGTAATGTGTTCTTATCGTCTTTAATTGACAGTTCCCATTCTTTGTGTGTGGCATTCTCTAGTTTTGTTGTAATTAAATATATAATAAGGGCATCCCAAGATGTTGTGTCCAAGTTTAAGGACTCAAGAGAGCGTAAATGTCTTTGGAAACCATCAACTAAAGTGCGTAGATCATGATGCGAATTTTTTGAAACATTTGGTAGGTTAAATAATTTTTTAATGTGATTATTGACAAGAAGAGATTTGTTTTCGAATCTGTCTTTTAGTAACTCCCACGCAGTTTCATATGTTGCCTCAGAAATGTCCAGGTTACGTATTGTTTCTGCGGCAATACCTTGTAAAGATAATCTTAGATAGTGGAATTTCTGAATATTGGAAAGTTCTGTATTGGTATGAATGATGGAATTAAATGTATCCCTAAAGAACAACCAATTTTCATAGCCACCCTCAAAGGAGGGCAAGTTAATAGCGGGTAACCTAATATTAATAGATCTTTGTGAAGTATTTTCGGACGAAATTGTCGAATTTGAAGCTTGAGCAGCCTGACTGCAGGGTTTTGAAAGATTGGTGTCAATAAAATCTCGCACAGCGCTAGTAACATGGAAAAACGGCGTTTCGAAAGACGACCTTTCTATACCATGGACAGTATAGTCCTCATCAGAGGCCTCAATAAGTGATTGAGCGTTGTCAAAATCGTCAAAAAGTTTCTCAATTCTATCAAGTCTAAGTTGTAAATCTCTAAAGTTAATTTGTTCTAAAGGTTTGTTTTTGATAGAATTAAAATACGTACTAAAACGGGTTACAGAACCTTTGATTGAAGAGCGTTTAGTTTTTGCTGTAGCGATGTCAGCCATAGTAACAATATAACTTATTCACAAAAGTAAAAATGTATGTATGTATATGCAAAAAAAAACAATTAAAATCAATTATGTAATGTGTGTAAAAATGCTTTGCGAGTGAATAAAAAACTAAAAAAGATAATATTTCAACTTGTAATAATTTATAAATGTAAAATGAAAAAATTGAAATAAATTTAAGGACGCTACTATGTATTAATGTATAAATGAAAATATTGAAATCTCTAAATGTGTTAAAGGATTAAAATACCTGCTTTTAAAAATAAATATTTCCACTGAATTAAATCAAATACAAATGTACCCTTTTAACGACCATAAAAGCTAGGTAAATAAAGAAAATGTGCACTAACCTTTGAAAAGAGAATATACCTGCGTCTTCCGATGATAAACTGTGTGAATGGGACGGCAAATACAGTCGAAAATGAATTCAGCTTACATGGAATGAACAGCAAAATATTGTTGATTACTGGATAATATCCGCTCGAAGAACCACTTATGTTGGGGTGTAGGTTGAATCTTATTGGAATTTCACGTAATAATACACAAAAACAAATCACTTAAACTAAAACTGTATTGAAGTAAAAAATAGCACATTTAAAATATTTGTAAACGATCAATGTAAAAATAGCGTCCTTGGCTTAATGGTGTTGTGTTGACTCGAGATGAGCGTGGACTGTCACTGACTTCTCCTCCGCTACTTGCATCCCCTCTCGAGGGGTGTACTTAACTTGAGGTGTAATATACGGGGTTGCTCGAAAGTTCTAATATTTAAGTCTAAAGTTTTAACAATCCCCTTTTGGAAAGTTGCGCGACGTATCATGAAGGTCTCCGTCAATATAAGTTGTAGGTTCTGGCAGATACAATTACCATTCGGGAATTTGTATTTGTTTTTATTTCATAAGCATATAGCTCTGATTGTACACCTCCTAAATGTTCAGAGTCTGCAAATACAACTTCCGCGCCTGCACGAAGTTGACAAGGATTCAAGTTATCCGGGTCATTATCTTCGTCTTCGTCATCGCTGAATCCTCATCCGTAAGAATATTTGATTCAGGCAGCTCAATAAAAATGTCTGTTACATCATCTTCTTCATATGCGATATCTAAAGCTTCCTGTAGTGTAATTCCACTGAAATTATAAAAGGATATGTTTTGACTACATAACCGCCTAGTGGGTCCATATGGGTACAGCAATATTTACATAAATTTTTAACTGCCCCTTGTAAGTTTGATACAAAAATATGCACACTACGGTATATTTTAAGATCGTTTAAAATAAGTGAAATTGATTTGATCCTAGTTTTCCCAAAAAAGGTACTGAAAATTTACTTACATAAATCTTATGTCCACTATCAAACATTTTTTACCATAACACGATTTTCTAACTTCCTTAGCTTGTGAAATCTAATAAAACACTGATGAGTATTCATCAACGCAGGTTCATACAAGTCTAAATAAAGTATACATTCGGTAAATGTTAAATTGGTTGCCTGTTTTATTATAATTTTATTATGTTAAACAATACCTTTACAGTTGGGTCCACATGATAACTGTAGGCGCTAATGAGTTAATTTAGTTTGTTATTTTCGTTGTTTCAGGAGTTTTATAAGTTTCCATTGTTTGGTCCAATTATTCAAGGGATCTTATTTACCCTTACAAAATCGTTTCTTATCTATAAAATAAAACTGACTCTGGTAATAATAGTTCCAATTAACAAAACTCTCCGGCGCGTAACTCAATTCACTATTCTGCATAAATAATAATAAAGCTGTGTATTATACACATATTAATTAAAAAATTATGTGACAGGGGCAAAAATTGCCAACTCATAAAGTTTACAGCAATTAGTTTATTTTTGAAGCTAAAATGCACAACTAACAAATCATGCTGGAACGTTGGAGAGCATTCAAATGGATCCAGCGACGGACCGCCCCTTTTAATTATTGCTAAACCAGTACACTCGGTAGCTTCGGAGTTTGAAAGCATGTAAGCTTTGGCTAACGTTCAAAAACCTCAGGATAGAGGATTTATGTATTTGTGCTGTTATTAATGGATAACCTAACTCGTGTCAGTGTACCGGTAACTTCATCTTGTGAAAAAAATAAAGTAATATATTTACTACCATGTTAAATTGTGTTTATGAACGGTACGTTATTCTATACAGATAAAGTATAAGCCATATTTACTAAACATTGAAGCACTCAACTCAGGGAGCATGTTGAAAAGTATTTGTTCGCGAAAAACATTGTGTCAATTTTTACAAATTTTGTTTATAAGATACACGGCTTAGAACAGATATCAAAAGTGTTTAATTGCCATGTAGTTCTTATTGGAGGAGTGTTACTTCGATAATAATTTATATATAAAACAAAAGATGTTTAAAGAAGGTTCAAAAACTATTTCGAATCTTTAAATGAAAACTGAAATGATTCTGTTTTTGTTCTGAAAAACTTTTGTTTTTATATATCATTTTTTACCCCTTTAGTATTGTTTGATTTGTGTATAGGTGGTTATAAGTTTTTTAAAAGCTGAAGCAATTATCTTTAAAATGAGGCGGTCTTAAAAGTTAACCACATATGTGAAAGCTGAGTTATATTTGAAAATGCCCAATCGAATGCGTATTTTGCAATTGTTTTCCACAAAATTTATTACTCTGGTTCTAACATTCGGATCAAAGTTAACCAAAACAAAAAAAAACGCAAATTACTTTCATTATTTGTACATCGTATAAGACAACAATTTATTCTATTTAGGACATATCCGAAGCAGGTGGTTGATTAATTAAAGTCGTAGGAAATGAAATGAAATACATATAACTAAAAGAACCTAAGACACTAAAAGAATTGGGGTATAATGAACAAAAAGTAAATTTTGACTGAATGACGTTCAAAGTTGATAGTTCACTATAATTGCCATGATTTTTTTAATGCTAGTTTTTCTTTTTCGTTTTAGTAACTGAAGGCATTATCCAGATTTAGCCATACTGCTCACACTCCATTTAAGGGGAAAATTCACTCATCCCAGATACCTAACGTTTCAAGAAGATTGAGCTCTGGTGGGACTCTTTTAGTCTTATCGAGCCCTAGGTGAGTTGGTATGTTGGAGTATCTCCCAACAATTTTCGTACACATCTGGTCGTCGTGAGGAGTACTGCTTTCTGTATGGCCTTAGAGAGATGTTTATTTAGACCCAGCTGTTTTATTTTCTTTAGGTTTTTGGAAATTATACCAGTAGTAGATAGAATAATAGGTAGGTACTGTTCGGCCACTTTCCATTCTTCATTGTCATCTAATTTGTATTTCTAGATCTGTATTTTTATGTACTTGGCCATATTTTCGTTGTCTTTAACACGTAAATTAATGGTGTTGGGTATTGCCACATCAATAAGTGTTGTTTGCCTAATAATTTTATTAACTCGTATGAAATCGGGTCTATTATGTGTCACTGGTTAGTCTTTAAGCACAATGCGGTCCCAATATAGCTTGTAGTTGTAATTTTCAAGCATTCAGTCAGAAACGTATTGATAATAAGAAAGATGGTCGATTTGGAGAAGTCCCAGTTTGTGAGCTAGTTCTTGGTGAATAATCTTTCCTACTGAGTCATGTCGTCTTTTATAATCACTACTGAGAAATGCCTGGAAGCCACCGGTAAGATGTTGGATAGTTTTCTTGGGCTTGGCATCCATATCGGCAATTGTCATTTTGGACTTGAGGATTTTTAACAATATATTTCAGATAATTTTTAGTTGGAATAACCTGATCCTGAATGGTGACTAGGAAATGCTCAATCTCGGGAAACATCTTTCCTGATATCAATCAATAGTTCTACGCCCAATTGTTGACATATTCTTGGCTGAACTCATTGAGGTATCGCCCATGCAGAGGTTTAGCCATTCAGGTGCGCATTTTTTCTTGCTCAGTCAGATGGTTTATGCGCATTTCTTGTTTCCTCAGTTTAAGCGGCGTCGTATCATCTACTGCGCAAATTGCTCGATGTAAAGTAGATGTCTTAGTCTGTACCTGAAAATTAGTTCTTAAATTAGTAACCTGTTTATCCAGTTGCTGACCTATGTACATAAGTCCACTTCATCCTTGATACCGCGGTAATGATGTTCTCTCTACTGCACTGTGTGGATGATGTTTTTGCACAGTTTATGTTGTGTAGGATAGGATGATGAATTGTGTATAGTCGTGTCAGTATGGGTAGATTTGTGAAGTAAGGAGAACTCATGTTTGTTTTTAATCTGATAATTTTTAAATCTAAAAAATTTGGGGATTGATTTTGTTCTGTGTCTAATATAAATTCCATATGATTATAAATATTAAATCAAAAACTACAGAATAAAGCCCTGAAATTAGTATTTCCACCACTAACCCAATACTTTCTGCTTAATTACATATGCAGTGAAAATATCAGCAAACTCAAACACGCAAAAAAGAAAGGAAATAGTCAAATATATTAAAAACAACAACAGCTAAAATAAAAAACACTTATACAGTGCTGTTTACAATCTTAAACGTGGCGATTGTCCAAAAACTTACATCGGTCAAACTGGTATAACTTTTAAAAATCGTATAGAAGAACATAAGGGCTTTTAATAATAGAAAAACAGATTCCACATACGCGCTGCACCTTTTTGATCATAATTATTCTTTTAATAATTTAATTCAAATTCTTCACTTCCAAAATAAAGGCCTTAAGCTATCTTTATTAAAATCTATGGAAATTAACAAATTAAAAAATATAAACATAATTGTGAATGACCAACTTAAGACAAACAATTCTCCCCTCCTTAACCTACTTCGTTAAAAACTATAAACTGTAAAAACATACCAAAAATAGATCACTTGATAAAGGCACCCGACTGAAACAGTTGTAGTGATTTTATAATACATTTTGTTGAAGTTTTGAATGTGTTTTATTGATATATGGAAATGAATTTCCCTCAGGTAACGGTCGAATCCATCACATATTATTTTGTTTCTGTATTTTTTATTCTTGTTTTTTTATCTTCTTTTTATATTGTCTTTTTTCACGGTAGTTCCCTTTATATTTCTCTTGATGATAAACAATCTGTTTCGACCCTTAAGAAATGTGCTATTTCTATTCTAAATATTATTTCTGTTATTTGGGATTTAATCACTTTGACTATGTTTTTGTTCTTTTTACAATGTTCTTTTTTAATGCTCATCTAACGGCCTAAACCGTAATTTTTTGCTATTTTTTTGGCCACGTATTTTTTAAAAATTTCCAGCTGTTCTCCTATTTTCCAGTAAAGGGGTGTTCCGATTTACCAAATAGATGGTTATTAGTGCGAATTACAAGTCCAAGCAGTTAGTATTTGTCACTTTTTATAATCTGACGTACAATTAGCCTTATTGTTCCTTTTCTGACCGTTATCAGACTCTTTAAGTCTATCGCCAGGTCCACGAGTAAGGTTACTTATTCACTAAAAAAGAAATGTTACTGTTAATACAGATAATCAAATATAAATTATGATAATACTTAGTCTATAATAAATATATTTCTTCTTCTTCTCCCTACTTTATAAATAGGATTAATGCCTGATTACTTCGGTTTTGAGCCTCAATTGACGTTGTCTGACCATCTTTTCCTCGGTCGTCCCAATGATCTTCTTCCATTTGGCGATTTCTCTCTTGCTATTCGTACTATTCTATTTTCTGACATTCATTCGATGTGTTGAATCCATTTCACTTTTCTTCTTTTGGTCCACGCGTTTATTTCCTCTGCACCAGATCTCGCTCGTATTTCCTCACTTTTTACTCTGCCTCTTAGAGTTTGGTTTGTTATTTTTCCTAAGACTTTCATTTATGTTGTTTCCAGCAGTCTTTGTGTTTTCGCTGTATCTGCTCTTGTTTCCGCTGTCTACGTCATTATCGATATTATTGTTGATTTATATATCCTGGTTTTCGTTTTCGTTGTGAGGTATTTGTTTCTCCAGATTGTATTGTTGAGACATCTGCTGCTCTGTTTGCCATGTTCACTTGTTTTTGTACTTATTTTTCCACTTTTCCGTAGCTTGACAGTTTTATTCCTAAGTATTCAGTTTCCATCACTTGTTCTATTATTTTGTTATTTACGACTAGTTTACATCGTCTCGGTTCCACTGATATTACTATCGCTTTAGTTTTCTCTGTTGAGATCACCATGTTGTATATGAGCGCCGTATCTTCGAATTCTTTAATTAATCTTTGTAGGTCATCTTCATTTTCGGCTATTATGTGATCGTCGGCGTAGCATATTATCCCTATTTCCTTTTCTTCCATTATATATCCTCTTCTTTTTTCAACTTTTTTTATGATTTCATCCAGTATAAAATTAAATATTAATGGGCTCAGCGCATCTGCTTGTCTAATTCCAGTTTCATATTTGATAGGTTGCGATAGTTTTCCTTTACATCTTACCGTAGCTATGTTATATTTATATATATTCTCAATGGTTTTTTCTAAATCGAGTGATATGCCTTTTTCATTTCTTTAAATCTATCAGACACTTGTTGTATTCTGATGCTTACGGTTTGTTGTATTCCAGCGACTTTTCTTTTATTTGTCTTATTACAAAAACTGCATCCGTGCATGATATTCCTGTCCGAAATCCTTGCTGTTCCTCTTGCAGAGATTTTCGTTCGTTTATTTTTGTCGCTGTTATTCTTATTGTTGTATTTTAAAGATTTATTACTTGATAATTATTAATAATAATAATAATAAAGGCCTTTATTTATCACATAATATTATTTACATAAATTAATATTCAAAAAGCTCCAGGCGAGTTTTAATTCAGGAAATGTACAGTGCGAAGCACTGACACATCGTGTCTGTTCAGCTAACCTGGGCAAACAAATAATAAGACATATTTAGAATTGTAACCAATTAATAGTGTTAATATTTATATAAGAACGAAATCAAAATCAAAATGTAAATTAAATAAATTTTAGTTAACTAAATGTAGGAAAATATAAAAATAATTAATTTAGCATTCAATTAATATGCGCCCTAAATGTAAGTTCTGCTCATAATTATTTATATTATCAAACCTTACCTATGCAATATGTCGTAATTTCTTAAAAACGAACTTTTTAAATTTGTTTTGAGTAAAATTAAGAGCAGTGGTATAATTTATTCATAACTTAAGCTATATGATATGAAAAAGATCGCTTATAGTTCTGTGTACGATGATAAGGCATAGAAATGGTGTTTTTATGTCTAATGTTAATATTATGTACATCAGTATGGAATTTTATTGGGGTTTTTCTTATTTCCGTTTTTGAAGAACATCACCATGATCGCCTTCCTCCATTCCTCTGGTATTCTGTTCGTGGTGATTATTTTATTAATAAGAAGTTGCAGTTGTTGTACAAAGTAATCACCTCCATATTTTAAGAGTTTATTTGGTATTTGATTTTCTCCTGGTGACTTTCTGTTTTTTAATTTGTTTATTCCTTCTTTTACATCGTTTTGTGAGATTTCGGTCTTTTCCTCAGTTATTATATTTGGCGTTTCTGGTGAAGGTTCTTCGTTTTGTTTTTTAAACATTTTTGTCAGGAAGGCCACCTATGTATCCTTTTGTATGTATTCTATTTTAAGTAGTTATTTCATTTTGCTTCTTTGTTATCTTATGAAGCGCCATACTTGTTTCTGTTGTCCATAGAAATCCATCTCTAGTCCTTTTGTGAATCTTTCCCAGTAATCAATTTTTTATTTCTTCATATGATTCATTCGTTTTTTCTGACTTATATTTTATAAATATATTTAATCATAAAAATACAAACAATAATACCAAAAATAAGTACACTATGAGTTAAGTTATTCCATGGTAATGTTTGCAGGAAAAATATCTTACTTCATATCGATATATGGGTAGTATCTCAAGAAAATAATATACAGAAAGTAAAATACAAAAATGGTGTTAATTTTATGATAAGACCATTGCATTTTTTATTTATTTATTAGTATAGGTTTGTTAACATTACATAAGTAGTAAAACAGACAACAAATATAATTGTTTATTATACAATGTTTAAATAATTAAAGTGTTTACTGAAAACGTTTTTAAAATGGACTTAGATGTCAGGTTTCAAAACAAAAGTATTTATTACTAAACAATTTTAATATTATATAGTTTGTTTTATGATTGGAACAGTTCCTCCACCCATTGAAGCAGTGTGGCAAAATTTTTTTTTGGCCAGTAGTATTGGAATTGCGTCTTTATACACCTTTTAAATTGGCATTATAACTGTAACATTGCTTGTTTTTGGAATAGAAGCATTGAAGGTACTCCATATCGCACCAAATTGTAAAAGAAATTCGTTGGTCGCTTGTTAACTTCTGTGTCTCGTTCTACGCACATGCAGACTTATAATACCTATGCCACCAGTCTTTAAAATTTATAATACTTTCCTTTTTAATTTCATAGACCGTAAATAGGTATTTGGCACTTGCGGTAACAATGATCTTTGTGTATGGATGTCATAAACTCGGTCAAAATTTCTGAGGTTTTTTTTAATAATCCCAAAATACGGTAGCAGGGAAGAAAGTGGGTCAACTCGAAGTGAGAAAAATTGTTGAATTTTTTGAAACCTACCTGCATCAGTTAAAGTCAAACACATTCTTGTAACGGAATAGTTTTTTTTATCTGGGCAATTATCAGAAAACAGACATAGTTCTTTTACATCTGTTTCAATATATTTTTCAATATAATCTAGCAGAAAGCTACAAATTTCATTCGGGTTTTTTCGTGCTTCTGCTTCGTGGTAAATATAAAAAACGGATTTTTGTGTCCTAATAGTGATGCAAAAAATAATAACGGTGAGCTGCGACTGATGAAATAGGTCTTGTACAGGAATTGCAAAAAGTTGAAGGTTCTGCATAAAATCGAAGGTCATTGCTTCTATGAATGCATTCCTCAACTTGATCATGTAGGGCAGTGTAGAATATATTATTTCGGCGGCAGTGTACGACTTTTTTGGCAACCGCTATTTTTTTGCTGCTTCACCAAGACTAGGGCTTTTAATTTTTAAATTAAGCTCCTAATTGACATTAGGTTTGTCAATTTTTGGCTTACCCAAATATAGGTTTCATTTTTTATGAAAAAAGTTATTGTAATAAATGTATTTTAATGTACACTCAGGATGTTTTTTAATAAATAATTAGTGCATTATTTTTATATTAAGTTTCGTATCTTAGTACTTAAATTCCTTACCAGAGTAATGAGACTCTTTGACTGGAAATATAGTTATGTGGCTATGAATAAGTTCCCTAATTTCAGCATCAATAATATTTCCTTTTATAATTTTTTCCTTTTATCTGTAGGTGTCACACCTTACTCCATAAGTTTTTTTTTATTTCTCTTTAGCCTTTTTCTCTTTCAATGACGTGAATACTGAAAAAAGCAACTTTGCATGTTTTTTTTTTAGTCTGATCAACATTAACAAAAAACTTGTAACTTCTTGTCCTATCTGTACCTCCTTCATTACGTTTTCTTCTTTTAGATACCTCTATTACTTCTATTAATCCTTGCAGATATATGTTCTATTCGTTTTTTGTTGTCATATCGTAAAAGTTTGTAAAGATAGTATTCCTTTGATCTTCGTTCACTTTTTCAAAACATTTGAGTAGACACCTAAAAAATGTATTTTACAAACTTAAAAATATTACATTTTTATTATCTTACTTGCACTAAGGTCCTATTCGCTTTGCTTCTATGGCCTAAATTTTATAGCTAATATATGTTTGCCCTTTAACTCTATAGCTCTTTTCAGACAGCCTCTTTTCAAACGGTTTGTGTCACTGTTGGGGCAAGTAAAACTATTTAAATAATCCCTCTCCAAGATAAACCAATTAAGTAACTTATAAACTATTTGGTCAATCCAGCTAAAATTTAGCATACTTTAATGACTCCGTAATTGCAACAATTTTAAGTAGTTATGATATTTATCCCATTTTCTAATTCCCCTTCAGCAGTTTTCAGTTCACCTCAAGAGTGGCTGTTGTCTACATTCGTTATACTACCAAAGAAATCTTATGCTAAAGAATGTTCAGAACATCGAACAATATCTTTAATGAGCCACCTACTAAAGATATTTCTAAAAATCATCCACAACCGAGTTTATCAAAAGTTGGAGTCAGATATTAGTAATACACAGATGGGGTTCAGAAAAGGGCTTGGTGCTCGAGAAGCTCTCTTCGGTTTGAATATTCTTACACAAAGATGCCTAGACGTTAAGCAGGAGGTACATACGTGTTTTATCGATTTTAAAAAAGCGTTTGACAGAGTACGTCATGATAAGCTTAGAGAGATTCTTGAAAGGAAGGACATAGATAATAAAGATCTGCGAATAATTCTTAATCTATATTGGAATCAGAAAGCTAACATCAAAATAGAAACTGAAACATCACAAGCAATAGAAATACGTAGAGGAGTACGACAGGGTTGCATTTTGTCACCTCTGTTATTTCATGTATATAGTGAAAGCATCTGTCAGGAAGCCCTTTTACAAGCAAACGGAGGAATCGTAATTAATGGAGAGATTGTAAATAATATTCGATACGCGGACGACACTGTACTAGTTGCAAGAACAGTAGAAGAATTACAAAGATTACTTACAGACATAAATATTGCTTGCAACAATTATGGTGTAAATATCAATATTAAAAAAACCAAGTATATGGTCTTCAGTAAAAACATGACACAACCAGCGTATATTAGTATAAACGGCACTCAAGTTGAAAAAGTATCAAGTTACAAATACTTGGGAACTTTAATAAACGAAACTGGAGACCAAAACAGTGAAATAAAAAGACGTATCGAAATTGCCAGGGCTACCTTCATAAAGATGAGAAAATTCTTCTGCAACAGAAATATAAGCATCCCTCTACGATTAAGAATGCTGAGAGGCTATGTATTTAACTGGCTATTATACGGTGTAGAGGCCTGGACTCTCAAAGAGAACAACAAAAAATATTGAAAGTTTTGAGATGTGGTGCTACCGTCGAATGCTAAAGATTAGTTGGGTTGAAAGAATAACAAACTGTGAAGTAATACGAAGAATAGCAAAAGACCCTGAGATTTTGTTAACGCTAAAGCGAAGAAAACTCGAATATTTTGGTCACCTGATGAGAGGACATAAATACGCATTACTTCAAAATATAATGCAGGGAAAAATAGAAGGAAAACGGAATCCAGGCCGTAGAAGAATGTCATGGTTGCGGAATTTGAGAGAGTGGTTTGGCTGCACCACTAATGAACTCTTTAGGTCAGCCGTAAATAAGGTCAGAATAGCCTTAATGATTTCCAATCTCCGATAGGAGTGGCACAAAAAGAAGAAGAAGAGTTTTCAGGTTTCAGCACTAGTGTTTGGTTGGTCGTTGTTCATAATAATATTAAAATATGAACGTTTTTTTTTCCAATATGCACACAACTTTTTGTAAGCAACAATAAGAGCAAATAAAAGAAATTAATATAAGGTTGAATGCTCGAATAAATGAACTTTGATAGTAGAATAAATGTAGTACTTTCGATACTTACAAGTACTTTCGATCCCTAGATCATCTTCAGGGGCATTTCGTCAATTGCGGCCTATCCAAACAAAACAAACACTTTAAAATTTTTGAAAATAGGCGAAGCTACATTGTGTATAGAAGCCGGAGACAGAATGCATTCAATCATTCATTGATATAAGGGATTCAAATAATAAGCATGACAAATCATGCGAACTGCTCTCCAAGAATTCTGCCAAAAAATTAGAAGAATTAATTATATATTCAATTACATTATAAAACCAACTTTTAATACAAAAATAAAACAAATACGGACAAAAACCCGAACTGACTTTTAATATATCAACAATACACTTTTTTGTAAATCGGCCCTGTGCATATGACTGTTAAAAATTGAGGGTGCTTCTCGCTTTAATTTTTAAAACGTTCAATCCCTAAGGGATAGATGGTCATAAATTTATTATTACAATATTTGTTCGGTTTAAATCTATTTTTTAGCTGTTTTATTCTGATGAATTGCAAGTGATAAGCAAACAAAATAAATTCGTTAGGTTTTTTGGGCAAAAATAAATGATTTATATTCGTCGCTTTGTTTTATTTAACAATTATTGAACCATGTGGACTATTATGTTTAGGCAGCGATATCGATATATCATTTTTATTATCGGTCCAACAACTTCTTTGCGGATTTTTAATAAAATTTCGAGTTTAAAAAATGTGCATTTTGACATAGTTTTCAATTATCACTACTTTGCATAATATTTTTAATTAATACGGTTATATATACATAGTTAGTAAGATACATTCGCATACGTTGCTCCTAAAAATAAATTTTTTATCTAGTTAATTTGGTCACAAACGACTTACTACTAACCAAAAACACGTGTTCACATAAGTCAAAATGAATCTACCACTTTTAACCTTCGGCCAGGCGCGCCCTAAATAATTACATCATGAGGCGCGCCGCAGCAATTTGCTGCAGTGTAGTTTCTTATTGTTTTCGACACTTTTAATTATTGATTAACTGTATCGTTATTTATTTTGTCAACAAATAAGGAAGCTTTATCATTTTAACTAATTTTAATAAATTGTATAGAAAAAAACTATTTGATCATTACAATTAATACATACAATATTAGATTTGGAATGTCTTTTACAAGTGAATGCACTACATTGTGTACATTTCATAGAATTATTATACGACTTGATTTTTTCACTGTAAGAATTGCAGCATCTACCACGTTTAGCAGGATTTTCATCTTCTTGATGGGGTACTGGTTGCTTCGGAAACATCCTAGACAGGAACTCGGTTATATCACGTGAAAGTGTTTTAATTTGTGATCGTGTATAAAGGTGTTCTTTCATCAAGTTCATTGCAAGGTTTTTGAGAAAATGTCTCCTTTTGAGTGATTTTCCAAAACTTGCAGCGGAATGTAGAACAAAAGCATTTATATGCTCCAATATTTATTAAATTATAGAATATAACACACGGCCATCTTTTAGTAATTCGTGAAATCCTGTATGATGAACATAATTTATATACAGTATCAACTCCTCGTTTTATTTTATTGTAATCTAAAATCAACTGTGGTTTCTTAGTATCCATGTCAATTGTACTTTCGTTGTGCATAGACGATAATAATATGACTGACTTACTTTTGCGCGGCACGTAAGAGGTAATCATAAAATCTTTTTGAAATCCAAATATACTAGATTGAACTGCTCTTGATTTATGTGGAAGAAATTCTTGAGGAATTTCTTTTTTGTTTTTCTTTAGCGTCTCAAGCAGTGTAACTTTCTTCTGCAGCAAATATCTAGCTAACGGAATACTAGTATAAAAGTTGTCTGTTGTTATGTTTCTTCCTGTCATTCCTGTCATTCCTCTATTAGACGTTTTACAACGTCAAAGGCCGAATTTGATACATCGTATGGGCCAATTGAGTGTTTATCGCAATATATCTCTAAATTTGCGGTATAAAATGTTTGAGCATCACCTACCTGCTACACCTACATTTAAAAGGATGGAGCATTTCATCAATTTTTGTATACTATGACAAATTATGTGAGTTTTGACAATTTTTTATAAATCTGTCAAAAAACGATCTAATGGCCGACAGCTTGTCTATTTTACAACTATCACTCTTTGTATGTTTATCATCAAATCTCAATGAACGTGCAATAAATAGGAAATGTTTGTAGCTCATTACTGCTCGAACAATATCAATTCCTGTGCCATCTTTTTCCCAATGTTCCATCACATTTGTGTGATTGCCGTGCTTTATGCCAATCAAATAGAGGAGTTCAAAAAAGGCAAATAACTCACTCCTGTCCACATTCCTGCAATCTCTATCTCTCAAATATTGTGTTTTATCTCTATGTTCATTTATATATAAATTGGTAAAAATTTGAATTTCATCAACCATATCAATATTGATAATAGTAAAAAACGCATCAATTTCTGTTTTTATTTGACGTGCAGTTCCTTTTAATCCCGGTGGTACTCTTATTATATTTGGTTGATTGTCTTAGATGTGGCACAAGAAGTTTTATACCACTTAAAATTCCACGAGGAAACTAAGTTCCTGTAGCTGGCTGTATACCATATATCACAAAAAATTGTTTAAAATCCTTTATGAAAGGTATATAAAAATGCCCCAAACGGGCTATCACAAACACATTGCAAAACGTTTTCGGATTAATCAATCCATCATCAGTGCAAACCTGAAAGTATATAAGCACTTTAATTAAAAAGAACGTTAAATTAAAATGTTGACAAAGGTTACAGCAAAATGTGGTTAATACTTACGGTTGTACATGCTAGTAGCCACCAAAATATATGGGTCAAAACCCTTTAAATGTTTTAAATTTGTAGTTGTTTAACATTATTAGTAGTTATAATTTGTGATGTTTAAGTTACCGTTAGATAGGTAACATGGCGGCGTATGACTCTACATGAGTAAAATGGTCCTGAGACGAAGTGTCTACGAGGACCTGTTGATAACAACTGATCAAAATGACATTGTTGACATGTTAGGATGGATGTTGTGTCAGAGCAGTCAGTCTAACTTACGGTAGTTGTCTAAAAATGACAGATGTCAGCCTTATTTAAAATTGAAAAAGTTAAAATTATAATAATGTAACAGTATTAACCATCAATATTGTAATCTGTATTGTAAATTAATCAAATATTTGAAACATTGAAAATTGGTTTTTTAAAAATTAATATGGGTCAACTGGAATTTATGAAATTTTGTAGGATTGATATGCAACCAACTATACATGTGTAAGGATCTATTTATTTTAAGCTAAAGATTTTGTCAAAAGGCCCTGTATGTTGTGAGACATTTGGTACCTAGAAAATGGTAAAAAGGCACATGTGGGAAGATGGGTCCTGAAAGATTTATCATTGAGTATTGATGTAGTAGGTGGAGGTGTGTTTAGATTATGTTGTTGAGCTGAAATGTAAATATGATAAGAATGTGATTGTAATGTGGTGTTCGTGTAGTACTCAACTTAAAACTTAAGTATGGAAGGCCCTCTATGTCAAAAAACTACATTTGGTACCTAGTAAAGATAAATAAAAAATTTTTAAGTTATAAGTACGTGAACATAAATTACTGGTTATGTGTGTAAAGTAAAGATGGTAGGTTGTTTATGTGTGTGGGCAAGTATGCCAGACTAACAGAAAATTGATGGCTGAAAGATGGTTAGGTGTGATATTGTTCCTACATTGCTCAAGTTATAACTCAAGAAAACAAAAGGCCCTATATGTTAAAAGGAACATTTGGTGCCTAAGAAATATAAAAGTAAAAAGGGATAAGTTATAAATTAGAGTGTAGGTGTGTGTAAAGTTAATTGGCTTATGGAGTGTATTGTGACAATATATGGAACTGTAAGAGTAGTTGTGTTTAAGGTGGATCTATCAAGTTTACTAAAGATGTGTGATGTTTAAGTGTTATTGTGAAGATGAAGGGGAAAACTACAAAAGACTGAAGACCCCAGAGGCCCGAAAACCAAACCCTGAGGGAAATTGGATGAGTAAAAAGAAGTTGTAAATGAAAATGAAAAACGCAGTATGAAAAGGTGAAGATATGTGGTTGAGTGGGTGATGGTGTATATTAATGAAAAATTGTTTTTGGAGAGGAAGTGGCATGATCTGCTCTGAATTTATTTTGTTGAGAAGGAGCATGGAGAATATTGGGTATTAGGTCCGATTTGACGTTTGGATGCCTAGACAGAAGTGAGGAAAGAAGGGGAGTTGGATATATTGAACAAAATTTGAGAGGGCTAAGGATGATTAGTAGGTGATAAGAGAAGGATAAGAATTTAAATACCAATGAAGCAGTAAAGTTTGATAATGAGTTATGAGAATAATTGACGGTGGAGCGGAAGAAAGTCTCGATTAAATGAAACATGGCGATTGACACAATTTGGACTTCTCTGTTTTTCTTTAATCATTTCTAGGTCTTCATATAGGTCTAGTTTGAGAAAGTTTTTTTGTGGGATGTTGTGAATAAGTGAGACGTCTTCTGGGATATTGAGAGTGTGGTTGTGTTCTTTAAGATGTTGAAAGAAAGTGGAAGTATTTTCTCTTTTTGTGTGCTCTAAAGAGCGTGAAGACAATGATCTACATGTTCTTCCTATGTAGGTAGCATCACAATCAGAACATTTTAATCTATACACACCACTACGGTTCATATAGTTGATGGGGTCTTTGGAATTGGATATATACTGACCCAAGTTATTAGGTACTTTAAATGAAACATGAATATTTTCAACCGAACGTTTGATTAGATTTCTAATATCTCCAGAAAGACTCTCATGGTGATAAGGGAGTGAAACATAATTGGGTTTGGTGGTAGGATCCCTGGGGAACGCAGTCTCCTGCAAGATCCTACGACGTTTTCTATAAATGAGTTTATTGATAATGTCTAGATCATAACCGTTGATCGGTCTTTGTTTTTAAATGATCTGCGGTCATCCATCGTTGATAATATTTCGTCAGTCATCCAATTCTTCTTTTATATTTAATATATATATATATATATATATATATATATATATATATATATATATATATATACTCTTAAATAAAAAGGTTTTTGTTGCGATAGAATTCGACAGAATTTTTGACTACAATAATAAAAACATAAACTTTACGATAATAATTATGACAATATGAACTTTATAGGATTTATATTAATAATATGTCTGTTAATAGAAACCGACGTATACATTCGAAATGCATTCGCTTCCGTTAAAAGGGATTATTGAACCTCTCGTGTTTAAGGGATACCTATTTTTGTGGCTTGCTACTAATGGTTGTATCAAGTAACACATCCTACAAGTATTCGGTTTCGCCTGAGTCAGGAAGTAGTCGAGTGGGAGCGTGCTGGCTCATCTTCCTTTCCTTTTTATCTACTTTTTAGATTCAATAAAATGAAACTTTAAGAACAAAAATCTTTAGAGGACGTCCGATTTGTGGCATGTGAAACTGTACTTAGACTTTTACGTTTAAGGAGGTAGTTACATATTAAAGGATTAAATTTTACTACATATCGACGAAATTTTCTTTAAATTTGGAAGATGATTTTATATAATTTTTACTTAATACGATTTTATACAAGACTTCGGCTACAGTTTTGTTGTGAAGATCGAGGAGCTTGACAGAACTGTTGCCGGTCCCAGGCCCTGATAAAGGAGGAGGGGGTCTGCAGCCAGATTAGCACCCTACTAATAGAAATAGGTAAAGAAATAATTTGAAAATATTTTGAAAGAAATATTTGAAATAATTTTTACCTATTTGAAATGGACTCTTTACCTATTATTTCTTTATTATTATTATTTCTTTACCTATTTGAAATGGACTCACACAAGCAACACATTCATGATTTTTTTTTGACCTACTAATAGACTTTAAAAATATACAGCTCATAGAAACAGAAACAATTTCATTAAGATGACTAACCCGAGAAAGAGGACAACGACTTTAGGAAAAACGAGAAATACACTTTAAATCGGTACTTAGAACGTAAAGTCTCTAATAACAAGAGAGCAGGAAATTACAAAAGAGCTTGTAGTTAATCCATGCTTATAAAACATTCAATCGACCCTTTATTAGGTATAAGGAAAATTAATATTGACTTCTAAAATGTTATCAAAAGAAAAGACTGCTCGCTGCGGAGCGCAGAACTCTACGTAGGACGTACAAAAAACGCTGGTACTTCCATTCCCGTGAAATCCATCAAACGGCAAACACCACACCTATTATCCAGAGAATAAAAGCTCTCAACAGAAACTTTACCCTCAGAACTATCAACCGCTGTCGTTCTAACACACAAAATACTCTAAAAAGTTCCTGCTCTTTCCGCGGTCACGTATCCTCCCGGAAGCCCAAAAACAAACATCTTTATATCCCGTTAATTCTGATGCAGGCTTGCATCGACGAACTTCCGGAAGAATATGCTGACATCCTTAAGGCCACTCCAATTGCCTATCGCAGTCACACCTAACTCTTGCCTAATCCTTTTCCTAAACCTGGACAGGGAGAGATTGGTTTTTTGCGGTTTTCCAATTTCATTACTTAACGTTACCTGTATGTCCCTAAGAAAATAGCTGCAACTATTTTCTCACCTAAATCGGCAGCTGCTGGAACCGTCTATTTAACTCCGACGAGTCCTGGCTGTTAGCGGGAGAGAACAATAATAAAATTTTAGTGCAATACACCAGTTTTAGAGTTGATCGCAAACGCATAAAGGGCTGCATGAACAATGGTCACTAGAGAACACGGTTTTAGTTGCTGCCGAGACAGACTTGCACACATTCACACTAAATACAAATTCACACATCACACTCTCACACAAATCCAACAGTGAAAGGGGTCCTCTTTCTGCTACCGAAGCATCCTCATCATCAGGACCCCCGACCGACTGCAGCCTCCGTTACTTTACACGGAGTCTGTGATCGGGCGGGGAAAATCTAAGTGATTCGATGGAGTCGTTACACACATACACACACGTTCACACTGAGTAAAATGCAGCAAGCCAACTCTCGAAAGCGGAGGCCTTACGGGCAAACTCTTCCACAAAATTACAGTGCAATACACAGGTTTTGGGGCAGAGTTAAGCTCGAGACTGCACAGGAGCAATCCTTGTCGCATTTTGCTCTAAAACACACACATTCATCTAAAAAGAACATCTATTTCCAGTCAAGCCTCTTACCTCCTATTTAAATTAATAGTGATTCCATCTCAACAGCCTCCAGAAGAAGAAGAAAAACGCAAACACACCAGTAGTTTCTAGGACTGTTTGTTTTTGTACTGCATTATATCAACACATCCAAACTCAAGCCTGAAGAGGATCAACCGATTCTAAACGGGCACACGAAATGTTTTATTCCTATAGTAATAAAGAATCCTTTACCTATTCTCGAGAAAAAACATTGACTCACTCACCCCGGTGAGTAACAGGTGTATGAAGATTTTCCATCTTCCCTTTAAAGATGTAAAAAAAATATTTGAACTAAACATCGCATCGCTTCAAATAAATTATCTTGCACATGACGTTAAAACAGCTATTATTAAGTTGATATAACATTCTTTTTGTAAATAGTTTTTACTTTGCGTGTCATCTGCCTAAACTAGTATCTCTGTATGAGATTTTTAGTTTATTAATGCCTATACAAATTTATATTATTATTGACACATAATTATCTAGATGCTGCACTATACATCAAATACTATATTCAAAATGCAGTAGCAGTTTTTACATGTTTATTATTTCAGTAGAAAAAGATCAGACGTCACGTACACAATATCTGACAGCGCGAATGGAATAAAAGGAGGATGAAAATACATTTTATCAGTGACTATACGAACGCTTTATTACTGCATTAAAATACCCCCTTTCGGTTTTTATCCCAAGCTAAAACCACGCGCTGGACGTGTGCTTAATGATAACATCAATTATGATTTGTTCATGAATATTAAATGTTTTTTTTTACAAAAACACCACGCCCCTGTAGATGTTTAGCCAAAAGTTATCGCTGGCGGGATCTTTTACACTACTTTAACAAATTTGAAGCAAAGAAAATAGAATAAACTTTGATGCAACATTAAATATACGTTATAATTAAAAGTAAAGGATTCCAAAGTTCTTTGACTAATTAGTACTAACCAAATGTCTTTGGCATTTCTAGTCTAATATTGAAAGAATGATATGAGCCGTTTGACACGATAATTTCGTTTATTTCTAACATTGAATAGTTTTGTATTAGCTTCTCTTGTATAATTGTTTTTAAATTTGTTTTACATAATTATTCCCAGTAGTTATCGTTCCGTTTTCCTCTGTACCACTTTATGTTTAGTTTCTGGAATAAGGTTGGTAATCTCTACTGGTGATGTATTACCAGTATATGGAACTAGAGAGGACTACGGTGAAGAAATTAAAAAATTATATCATGATTTAGAACAATTATTAGCATCTATAAAGCATTTTTATTATTATCCCGGTTTTTTATAGCGTTCTCCGCCTTCCGGTTCCCAGTTTCCAGCTACGTCGGTCATTCCATTCGCCAGGGTGAAGGTTTCTTTCCGACATTGCCTTCTGAATGCCGCTCAGCCAGGATTGTTTTGGCCTTCTTCTCTTCCTTCTTTCCCTTGGCGTACATTTTAAAATTTGGTTTGGCAGCCTGTCGTCGTCCATTCTTTTCACATGACCACACCAGATCAGTTGTCTCCTTTGAATTTCGTCAATGATGGTTGACTTGAATCCCATTATATTTTTGATATGGTCATTGTGTATTCTATCAAGCCTTTATTTTCTAGCTGATCTTCTCCAGAAGTCCATTTCCAATGCAAGTAGGCGTCGCTCAAGGGATTTAGTAAATTGCCATGTTTCGCATCCATAGAGCACTATACTTTTAAAGATGGAGTTAAAGAGGAGATGCTTTCTTTGATTTGATAGTTCTTTTGACCATATCATAGGGTTTAGGAATCCTATCACCCTTTTTCTTTTTACGATTCTTTGCTCTATCTCTTTTTCGGTGCGCCCACTCTTGTTGGTTGTTGTTCCCAAATATATATATTCCTCACAGTTTTTGATTGTTTCATGTTCATTGACCATTAGATCTTCTACTTCATTCCCGATGCATAAGTATTGCGTTTTGTTTCTATTTACAGAGAGGCCCTATTCTTTATATATTTTAAACAACCGTCCCGTCATGAATTCTAAATTTTCCTTGTCTGATGCCACTACTACTTGGTCGTCCGCAAAATGTAGAGTGTATAATGTTGTATCGTCGTCAAGTTGGATCCCATTCCTGAACAGGATCTTCTCCAGTGCTTTAGTGCTCCATTTAAATAGATCTTAAATAGTATTGGAGAGAGGCAGCATCCTTGTCGTAAGCCTTTTGTTACTGGACAGCCTAGAAGCAATGAATGACAGTCAAATTAACCATAATGAACTTATTTACAATATTTACAAAAATGCCAATTTGACTGTTAAGATACACGATAAAATCCAAACAATAAAAATAAAACATGGGATAAGGCAAGAAGATACATTGTCTTCGAAATTATCCTTAACGGCATAAAGATGATCAATTGGGACCACAGAAGAGTATCAATGGATGGCGAAAAGCTTAACCATTTCCATCGGTTAAAGATTGGTATTCAAAAATGGAAATTTTGCTACGACCAATTTTTAATGACAGTAATTGATGGAGTTTTCTCTGATTTCCACCAATTGTTGTGGGGAAAGCTTATTAAATTCCTTTCCCCGTGCGTGTACAGTTCCAAATATTTTAGGACCATGGACTGTACAAGAGTGTTTCCTTCGATATATACAAGCAGAACTTCACGGCGCTGGTTCTTTATGTGTTTGATTTAATAGGGGTTGTACTAAGAGAAAAAATAAGCGTAATTAATTGAATCTACACATTTAATAACAAGAGACTATTTACACAAGAACTAATACTAACGAAAGAGTTAACATTGTCCAATATTCTATCGGCGTTTAGGGGCGCGCGAGCTATCGAGAAAAACAAATACACGTTTCACTGCATTTTGGCGGCGAAGAGAGAGATTAGGTACCGGCGGTACCGCACAGTTTGAGACTCTAGTCACATCTGCGAGAGATTTTTGAATTTAATCTTTACCCAAAATTGCCGACAAAGGCGGCGTCAGTTTTACCACTTTAAACAACCCTTAGAAGCTATTTATGTCACAAATAGTTTGCAGGCAAAAAGTACAGTCTTTAACATAAATTTCAAACCAATATTTGTAAGAACTAAAAATTATACAAAAATTAATATAAAATGTTGTTTTTACAACATACTCGCCCCCGTTGAAGCGCTGGCTTTAACACAAATAAACAGATAACATTACGACAAGAGAGCACGAGGAAGAGAAAATACACTACAATTATAATCTTATACTAACTTAATTTAAATCGTCATTGGGTAGAGGACACAATTTGGTAATAGAGCGCTTGAAGACTCCATCTTTAGTTTTGACCGAGGCAATTCTTACTCTCCCATCCTTTCCTGGAAAGACCTCAATCACTCTTGCTAGTACCCAATAAAGAGGAGGAGTGTTGTCTTCAATCAACAAGACGAGATCGTTGGGTTCTAGGTTCTTATGAGGGAGAAACCATTTAGGGCGATTTTGAAGTCTGTTCAAATAGTCGATAGACCATTTTTTCCAAAACACTTGTTGGAGTTTGGACAAATGCTGCCATAAATTTAGTCTGTTTTCGGGAATGTGGATCACTTCTTTTTCAGGGAATGAGGTGAGAGATTGTCCAATCAAGAAGTGTCCAGGAGTGAGATAAGTAAAATCAGAGGGGTCATTTGAAAGGGAGCAAAGAGGCCGGGAATTAAGCACAGCTTCAATTTGAACGAGGACTGTGGTGAATTCTTCGAAAGTAAGCTTAAGATTACCCAGGAGTCTACGCATATGATGCTTTGCGCTTTTAATAGCACTTTCCCAAATACCACCATGATGAGGGGCTCGAGGAACTATAGTTTTCCAGCGAATATGGGACGAGGCCAAAAATTCTTGAATAGAACGGGAGCTTTCCTTTTCCTTTAGAAACTTATAGAGTTCAAACAGCTGGTTACGAGCACCAAGAAAGTTCGTAGCGTTGTCACTGAATATTGTCTGAGGGAGGCCCCTACGACTAATAAAGCGTTTTAGAGCGAGAATAAACGTCTCTGTAGAGAGGCCAGAGACGACTTCAATATGAACAGCTCGAGTCGACAAGCAAACGAAAAGAGCAATATACGATTTTATTAAAGGAGCCTTGCGAAGTTTGGAAGCCTTTATCTGAAAGGGACCGCCAAAATCTAATCCAACATGAGTGAATGCTCGAGAGGAATTTAAACGTTCCTTTGGCAAATCTGCCATAATCTGGGTAGCGGGTTTGGCACGAAACTTAAAACAAACCATACATTGGTGAATGACCTTTTTGACTTCTCGTAGTCCATTTAAAGGCCAATATTTGAGACGAATTTGGGACAGAGTATTTTGAGGCCCTGAGTGACAAAGTCTGACATGTTCTCTGTGAAGAATGAGACGAACTATACGAGTTTTTGAGGGAAGGAGAAGGGGGTATCTTTGATCAAAGGTAACGTCCGAGTTTCCAAGGCGACCTCCTACCCGGAGCATTTCATTCTCATCCAAAAAGGGATTCAGGGGTAACAGACACTTATTAGTTAGAGTTTTACCTTTCTTAAGCTCAGAAATCTCACTCGAGAAGTTGGAATACTGGAGCATTTTAATAATCTTAAGTTCAGCGTTTTGAAGTTCGGTGACTTCAAGGGTATCCGTTAACTTGCGAGAAAGCGGTTTAGCATTATTAACAAATCTAAACATATAGGCTAAAGTTCTTACAAACTTTGAAAAATTAGAGAACCTATCAGAAAAGGAGGTGAAAAAATCTATTGTATCATTTCGAGCATGAAGAATGACTTTCCTTTCTTCAGGCAACTTGGAGGTATAACCCTTTGGGTTGTATTTTAATAAATCCAAATGCAGTTGATTTAAAAATGGAGGACCATGAAACCACAAGGAAGAGTTTAATATCTCAGAGGGTAACATTCCTCGGGAGAGTATGTCGGCAGGATTCTCTTTGGATCGTACGTGCCTCCAGTGAGCATCAGGGGAATTATCTAAAATTTGTGCGACCCTATTTGCTACAAATTGGGTCCAACGAGAAGGATGTGAACGAAGCCAAGCGAGAACAATTTCTGAATCCGACCACATATTTATAGAGTCTAATCGAGATAATTTTTCTTTAACGATGTTAGCAATCCTTGCTGTGAGTTTACTACACAATAGCGCACCCATGAGTTCCAATCTTGGAAGGGTCAAGGGTTTTAGCGGAGCAACGCGACTCTTAGATGCTAGAAGAGAACAAGACACCTGTTCTGATTTATAGGTCGCACGTAAGTAGATACAAGCTCCATAAGCCTTTAAACTTGCATCTGAGAATGAGTGAACCTCGACACCAGTGATTTCTTGACTCAAAAAGAGACATCTTGGTATACTTAAGTCCTTAAAATGAGAGAGACTGCTAATAAAACTTAGCCATTCATGTAACGTATCTGCGTCAATGGTATCGTTCCAACTGATTTTGGATATCCAGATTTTTTGCATTATAAGCTTAGCGACAACTGTAACGGGATTAATAAGACCTTGAGGATCAAATATTTGGGCAATCATTGACAGTACTTCTCTTTTAGTATATGAGTTCTTTAGGGTGAAATCTGGAAGAGAGATTGAAAACGTGTCAAGAACAGGATTCCAGCATAAACCTAAAACCTTATTAGAGCAATTATCTGGAGCTATGACATAAGAAGAGTTCGAAGAGAGAGAAGAAATATTTTTTAGAAACAAGTCCGAGTTAGAACACCATTTATGTAGAGAAATACATGCTGTTCCAAGCAAACTAGTTATTTCCTTATGAGCTTTGAGAAGAGTTTGCTCATCATTAGCACCATATGTAACTGTTTGCAGTTCCAGGCACTCAATATCTTTTTCCGGGGAGTCACGCCAAAGTATGTTTAATAGAAAGGTTTGATCAGGATTAATTTTAACCTGTCTGTACATCTTTTGTATATCCGTTGTGAAAACAAAGGAATATAATCGAAAGCGTAGCAAAATGTCAAAAAGTTCCGGTTGAAGAGTAGGACCTTTGAGGAGGATATCATTTAGCGAATAACCACTAGAACTTTTCATCGAACCATCGAAAACAACCCTAAGTTTGGTTGTTAAGGATTCTTCCTTCAATACACAGTGATGCGGGAGAAAATATTTATTTTCTAAGTTTCCATTAGTAAGAGAGAGAGGGACTATTCTAGCATGTTCGAGAAGAAGATATTCACTAATGAAAGACTTATATTGAGCGTATGTATTTTCATTTTTTAAGAGTCTATTTTCTAAATTAATAAATCTCTTTAGAGCTATTTTAAAAGATTCGCCTAATCCTTTATGCGCATTTTCGGAGACAAGTGGAAGATTTACTTGAAAACGACCCGAAGGTAAAATACGAGTGGTTTTATTAAATATTTGTTCAGCCAATTTCTCATCGGGGGTTAATTTACTAACGTGCGGAACTTCTTCAATCTCGAAGAATTGTTGAATTAATTTATCTAAATTATTCTCTTCGGATTCGGACTGAACAAGGAGAGAAACATTTGACTGAGAAATAGCCAAATTTGAACTACGATGAAACACATGAGGGGGAAGAGTACCAAAAATAACATAACCCAAGTGGGTATTCTGAAGAATGGGAAGATTCTTTCCTAAACGTATGAATCCATCAGTCAATAATTCGCTGTAGATGTCACCAGCTAGAAGCAAATCAATTTTACCGGGAACAGAGTACGAGGGATCTGCGAGAGTGAGATTAGGGGGAACATTTATTTTGCTTCTATTTAGGGTAGCTTTGGGAAGTCTGCAAGTTATACTATCAAGTACAGCAAAAGAGGTTTTGAAACTTCTATCCTTCACATTATAGGGAAAAAATTCTATGTTAATCATTTGATTTGACAATGAGGTGTTTTCGGATATGGTTGATATCTGTAACTGTTTAAAATAAGGGGTGAGGTTTAACTTCTCAACCAAATCACGAGAAATAAATGAATGTTGACTCCCATTATCTAGGAGCGCTTTGGCATGCATAGGTCTGCCATCTTTAGAATACACTGTCACTAAAGCGGTAGCCAACAATACATCAGTTTTAACTGATAAAGCAGAGAGAGAACTGGCTGTGTGAGCATCTGCAGCATTTTGTGCTTCTAAAGGAGGGTTGAACGAACTGGTAGAAGCGTCATTTTGGGTATGAGCACTATAAGGCGGAGTAGGTATGTGAGCGACACGACTGGAAGAACCTTGAGAATGTTTGGGAGCTTGAGGGTTGCGATCAATCGGGAAAGATTGCTTATTCGTGTTTCTAGAGGAAGAGACATTTTCAGGGGTACTATGCAAGAGCGAGTGATGTCTTTTCTTACATATACTACATGAGCGTGCAGAGTTGCAATCTTGAGAAAAATGTTTATTACCCAAACAATTCCAACAAAGTTTCTTACCTTTTACAAAATTAAATCTTTCCTGTAAAGAGAGACATTTAAAATCATTACATTGATAAATTTTATGCGAATTACTTTTGCAACATATACAACTAGTATCTGAAAAAGAGTTTGTTTGTGAGTTAACTGATGAAAACAAAGATGTTTTTAACTGAGGCTTAGTAAATTTTCTATCATTATCAGAAACGTTTAATTTTTCTTGGATATCACACTTTTTTTCAAGAAAACAAAAAAACTGTGAGAGAGTAGGTAAAGCCTTTGAGCCTATTTCATATTCAAATGACCGGTGAGTAGCAAAATCTAATTTTTGTAAAAATACTTCGATTAACAATAAATCCCAATGTTCGATTGGTACTGACATATTCTTGAGTGCGAGTAAAGTCTGTTTGCAAAGAGTTAAAAATTCTCTTAATGATTTTGAGTTACCTTTAGCTAAAGATGGAGCCTTTAACAATTTTTGAATATGTAAACTAATTACACGCGATTTATTTTCATATCGATCCTTGAGCGTGTCCAAAGCGATCCGGAAATTTTCTTCTACAACTTCAATGTTTTCAATTAAGTGCAAGGGTTCGTTTTTTAAGAAGGATTTAAGATATATAAATTTTTGCACATTGTTCAGCTCCACATTATTGATTATCAGCGTTTCAAATAGCTGATAAAACGCGTTCCATTCGGCGAAGTTTCCAGAAAAAACCTGCATTGTAATTTCCGGCAACCTAACTTTAGCAGTGGCTACAGTTGACAGAGTATCGTTTGAGCTGAGCGAGTGAGAGGGTAACTTTAATGCTTCCATCTTATGCTGCAGTCCAGCTAGTGTAGAAAAGTATTTTTTCTCCATGTGTGCTCTGTCTTCTGTTTCAGAATCGGTTTCATCGATTTCTTCAATCTGATCCATCACCTCTTCATACTTCAGATAACATAATTTCAATTCGGTGTGTCTGAGTTGAAACTGGAGCCCGTCAGTTTCTGCATCTGCGTTTTCTAGTAGCCAGTTTACTATTCTAGTAATCTTGGCCTTCAGCGGCTTCCTCTTCTTCTTAAGATCTTCCATTTCGATTTTAACAAAAAGTGCTACTCCAAAAATAACTGCCTAAGGTCGTGCAAACACCGAATTCTTTAGAGAAATTAATGTTTCTATTATATAATAATGCGTGTATCACACAGCGAGAATAGAGTGAGTAATGTTTATCGTATATAATAACATGTATAGCACACAACGAGAATAGAGTAAATAATGTTTATATTATGTAATAACATGTATAGCACACGGCGAGAATAGAGTCAATATTTATATCATATAATAACATGTAGCACACTGCGAGAAAGTTTATAGTTTATTAAAACGCGGTAAAAGTCTTAAATCACACATGAGAGTTTATTTTTGCAATTAAATTTTTTGCACACCCGGTAAATGTCTACATATAAATTTTTAAAGAGATAGTCTTTTTGAAAAGCGATTTACCCTGTGCATAAGCGAAGTTATAATATGGAAAAATCTCACCCAATTTGTCCAGTGGTTTGCAGGAACAGGCACAAACACTATATAAACTTCACTACTGTCCTTTTGTTTCAGAGTTTATCGCGACACCTTAGTCTTTTCGAGAGTCTTTTAAATACATTCATCTAAATATCCGAAACGAGTTAGTACAAATGCCAACATCAAACACAAATCCGTCGAGTAAGGACCACAAACAATGATGGAGTTTTCTCCGATTTCCACCAATTGTTGTGGGGAAAGCTTATTAAATTCCTTTCCCCGTGCGTGTACAGTTCCAAATATTTTAGGACCATGGACTGTACAAGAGTGTTTCCTTCGATATATACAAGCAGAACTTCACGGCGCTGGTTCTTTATGTGTTTGATTTAATAGGGGTTGTACTAAGAGAAAAAATAAGCGTAATTAATTGAATCTACACATTTAATAACAAGAGACTATTTACACAAGAACTAATACTAACGAAAGAGTTAACATTGTCCAATATTCTATCGGCGTTTAGGGGCGCGCGAGCTATCGAGAAAAACAAATACACGTTTCACTGCATTTTGGCGGCGAAGAGAGAGATTAGGTACCGGCGGTACCGCACAGTTTGAGACTCTAGTCACATCTGCGAGAGATTTTTGAATTTAATCTTTACCCAAAATTGCCGACAAAGGCGGCGTCAGTTTTACCACTTTAAACAACCCTTAGAAGCTATTTATGTCACAAATAGTTTGCAGGCAAAAAGTACAGTCTTTAACATAAATTTCAAACCAATATTTGTAAGAACTAAAAATTATACAAAAATTAATATAAAATGTTGTTTTTACAACAGTAATAATTTTTATTAATCTCACATAAAAGACTGCAAAAATCGCACAACGTTTATTTATTAAACAGATTTATAGAATTTAGCTTTATTTGCAGCAAAATACAATTTTGTGTAATAAGACAAATACAGTTTTTGTAATAAGACAAATAAAAGAAAAGTCGCTGGAATACAACAAACCAGCATATATGTGTCTGATGGATTTGAAGAAAGCGTTTGCGAGAGTAGGAATTCAGGACGCGATACATATAATTTATGAAACGGGAATATCACTGGATTTAGTAAAAACCATTGAGAAATATATAAAAATAACATAGCTATGGTAAGATGTAAAGGAAAACTATCGCAACCTATCAAATATGAAACTGACATTAGACAAGGAGATTCGCTATGCCCATTAATATTTTATCTGATAATGGATGAAATCATAAAGAAAGTTGAAAAAAGAAGAGGATATAGAATGGAAGAAAAGGAAATAAGGATAATATGCTACGCCCACGACGCCTTAATAACAGTCGAAAATGAAGATGACATACAAAGATTATTTAAAGAATTCGAATATACGGCGCTCATATACAACATGGTGATCTCAATAGAGAAAACTAAAATGATGGTGATATCAGCGGAACCGAGATGTAAACTAGTCGTAAATAACAAAATAATAGAGCAAGTGATGGAAACTGAATACTTGGGAATAAAACTGACAAGCTTCGCAAAAGTGGAAGAAGAATTACAAAAACAAGTGAACATGACAAACAAAGCAGCAGGATGTCTCAACAACACAATCTGGACAAACAATTACCTCACAACGGAAACTAAAACCAGGATATATAAATCAACAATAAGACTGATAATGACGTACACAGCGGAAACAAGAGCAGATACGGCGAAAGCACAAACATTGCTGGAAACAAAAACAATGAAAGTCTTACCAAAAATAATAAGCCAAACTCTAAGAGACAGAGTAAGAAGTTAGAAAATACAAGCGAAACGTGGTCTTCTTCTTACGGTGCCTTATCCCTAAGGAAGTTGGCCATTACATTTGCCCATTTAATCTTATTTGTAGCAGCCCTGAATAGTTCTATGGAGGTCATGTTCATCCATTGCCGTAGGTTTTTAGGCCAAGAGTTGCGTCTTCTTCCTGATCCCCCTTTGGTATTGACTTTGCTTTCGATTATAAGTTGGAGCAATTCATACTTTTAATTTCTTATGATGTGACCAAAATATTGTGTTTCCCGTATTTTTTATTATAAGCCTAAGCTCCCTTTCCTTATTCATCCTCCGCAAGACTTCCGCATTAGTCGTATTGCTCATGTAGGATATTCTGAGCATTTTACGGTATCACCAGAGTTCGAAAGTTTGGATTCTTTTTTGTATTGCTTTTGTCATTGTTCAGACTTCAACACCATAGAGCAAGGTGAAGAAAACATAGCACTTAAGTATTCTAGTTCTTAATGAGATGCCTAGGAGGCGGTTGCATAGAACTTTTTGCATTTTGTAAAACATTGTACGTGCCTTTTCCAGGCGTATTCTTATGTCTAGTGAGTGGTCCCAAGTTTCATCAAGATTACTTCCAAGGTACGTTGTTCTTGTTACTCTTTCCAGATCTGTTCCGTCGACATTGACCTTTACCCTTCTGTTTTGGTGCTTGCTGATGACCATCGTTTTTGTCTTCTTTGTATTCAATTTCATTCCAAATTCTCTACAGGCTGTCGTTACTCGGTCCATTAAGCATTGCAGGGCTTCAGCATTATCTGCCAGTATGACAGTGTCATCAGCATATCGGCTAAGAGTAAGAAATAATTATCTGTAACAACATTTATGTTTTATTTTGGTTTAAAGGGTGTTTAAGAGACAAGTTTTATTTCACTGGAATTTTGTTTAATTTTTTTGGTCATATCTCCATATTTTTAAAAAAGTGTGATAAAAGCACTAGTTTATATTTTTTCACATTTATAAGATCTAATGAGAATTTTTTTTTTTTAATATACATATTTTGAAAATGAGATTTGTTTGTTGTTTTGTACCACACACCACAGAAAAAAATACATAACATTTATTACAAAAAAAAAACAATTAGGGTTTTCGATACCCCACTGTGCAGTCTACGTTAAATGAACCAACTGTGCTGTTCTATTACTAAATAGTGAATAAGTGTTATATAGACAGAAGTGACACAACTTAAGATTGAAACATGTAAAACTTCTACATAGTACAAACTGATGTAAATATGCAAGTATGGCATACAGAGGAGAAGCAAAATAAAAAAACAAACAATATGTAGAATTAAGATCAACGTTTAATTAAATATGCCCATCTTTTACTCTGTTGTCCATTTTCACTGGGTTTATTGTTGATTTGTAACAAGTATCTGTTAACAGCGTCCGTCCCCTATGTACATAATATTAACCAGGCAGATAGTAGTTGAAGCACATGATAGTGTACAAATATCACATTGTTTAAATCGTGTCAGCCGTGACGTAGACAGATGTCTGTTGTTTCTCTGGGTCAGCTGTTGATTTCGCCAGGTGTTAAAGCATCGAAACAGCTGAATGCCGTCTCACCCTATCATGACAATGCAACAAGTTCGAAATTCTGCTGGGGTCACAGCCCTCTCGATTTTGTAGTGCCTTGTGCCGTACCATACCGTGCTTATTAGAATATGAAATACAAGCTGCGACGGTTCTTCCGCTTGCCGTGGAACGAATCTTGTTATTATAAAGAGGGTGTTTTAAAACATGAAATGGATATCTGTCATAATAAATTGTGCTGCTTAATATTATTTTCGAAATAATTCAGGCGAAAGATACTATTTTCACATTAATGTTAGTAATTAAGAGAAAAACACATACAAGGGAAAATTTTAAATTAGAACAGTAAAATTAACTTTACATTTTTTAAATATTGTCTTTGTCTTAATCCAAACAAACTTAACATAAATTATTAAGGAATTCTTATTTTAGCGTGTTTTGTTAATTAACACATTTAGTGTCACGCTGTTATTGGTTATTCACTCTTCTTCTTCTTCCTTCTTGTATGTAGGATTTAAAGCCTGTTTCTTCTTCCTTTTTAACCCCCTAAATTGCTTAAATCATTGTACCACTTTTTTGTTGCTCTGCCAATACTTCTTCGTTCATTTGGTGACTTATCTCGTGCTATTCGTAATATCCTATCCTCTGCCATTCTACTAATATGTTTTCTGTTGATATTATCACATTGTATTTCTTGACTGTTGTATTTTGTATTGAAGATGTCTGTTAATCTTGGAGCTCATCTTCTGTCTCGGCGATTAATATGGCGTCATCTACATAACATAATATTTGGATTTCTTTATGCCCCATTCTGTAACCATGACCCTTACGTACTACTTGTATTATTTCGTCCATTATTATGTTAAAGAGAAGTGTGCTTAACGAGTCACCCTGTCTGACTCCGCGTTTTACTGAGATGCACTGTGTTCATCATCATTAGCCGTTTTGAGTCCACTACTGGACATAGGCCTCCCGTAAATAATTCCAATACATTCTATCTTAAGCACCCTGAATCCAGTTATGCTGAATGCGCTTGATGTCGTCTGACCACCTTGTTGGAGAACGTCCTCGATAACGATAAGCATCGTGTCTAGGTCTCCATTCCAGAATTTTCTTTGTTCACCTTTCATTTTTGTAATGTTGTAATCCTTTGAACTGCGTCAGTAACACCAGTTTTTCTCCTAATTATTGTATTTGATACTCTGTCTGTAAGGGATATATCCAGCATTGACCTCTCAATCGTTCTCTGTGCCACTTGTATTTTATTGATTACTTTTCTGGTAAGGGTCAATGTTTTTGCTCGATACGTCAGAACAGGGAGTACACATTGATCAAAGACCTTTCTTTTCAAGCACGTGGGAATATCTGATCTAAAGACTTCTCTCAGTTTTCCGTAAGCCACCCATGCCAGTCCTATTCTCCTGTTTAGCCCCGTTGTTTCATTATCTTTTCCTAATTTAATCTCGTAGCTCAGATATGTATAGCTATCTCTCTCTTCAATCCTGACCCCCCAGGGGGATTGTAGTGGTCGCCGTGATGTCGTGTATTGTCCGTCTCCAGTCATTTCTTTTAATTCATGCATAGGTCTTTGGCATATTCCTGTAATTTGATCTATCCATCTTGTTGGGGACCTTCCTCGTGATCTCCGTCCTTCTACCTTTCCTTGTATTATGAGTCTTTCCATGTTTTCTGTGTTTGCTCTCATAACATGCCCAAAATATTTTAATTGTTGGAGATGGACTTTACTAGAGAGTCGTTGGCTAACTTTTAGCTCTCTTAAAATTGAATTATTTGTTCTGCGGTCAGTCCAAGGAATTCGTAACATTTGTCTCCCAACAGAACATTTCAGTGGTGTCTGTCTTTCTTCTCTCCGATTGTCTCAGAGTCCAAGATTCACATCCGTAGGTCAGTATTGGGAATATTAAGCAGTTGATCAACCTCATATTTATCGCTCTTGAAATTTGACAGTCCTTCCATATTTTGGTCATTTTTGCTGTGGCAACTTTTGCCAGATCAGATCTACGTTTAATCTCTTCTTGTAATGACCCTGTGTTTGTGATTAATGATCCCAGATATAAGTATGAGCTCACAACCTCGAACCGGTCAATTGTGGTTATGTGTGGATGATTGTTGTGTAGTCTATCCAGTATCATGATCTTTGTCTTTGATATGTTTAATTGCAGACCAAATATTTGACTTTCGTTTTCGATCAGTCGTATAAGTTCTATCAGCTCTGCTTAACTATTTGCAAGAAGGGCTGTGTCATCTGCGAAACGTAGGTTGTTTAGTTTATGACCATTTATTGAGATGCCCTTTTCCCATCCTTCAAGTGCTCTTCGCATAATGTACTCCCCATATATGTTGAATAATTGTGGAGATAGTATACATCCTTGTTTGACACCCCGTTCTGGATGAAATTCGTTCGAAAGTGTATCAAGTACTTTAACTGATCCAGTAGTGTGTTCATATAGTTCGGTTATAAGCGTAATTAGATGTTGTGGTACGCCTACTTCTTTTAGTATTCGCCATAAGTGTCTCCACTTGACCCTGTCGAACGCTTTACGGTAATCTATAAAACAGATGTATAGTGGGATGTTGAATTCCCTAGATTTCTCGATTATCTGTCTTATATTCAGCAGGTGTTCTCGAGTGCCTCTACCTTTGGTAAATCCAGTTTGCTCTTGTGGAATTTCTCTTTGAAGGAATGTTTTTAGTCTCTTATTGATTATATGTAGCATTATCTTGCTGGCATGGGATATAAGAGAGATAGTTCTATAATTGTCGCATTTATGGCAGCTGCCTTTTTTATGTATGGTCGTTATTGTAGATTTTGTCCAGTCTTCAGGCCATTGTTTGGAATGCCATATTTGGTTACAGAATAGATGAGGTAACTTTACGCCGGTTTCTTCTGTGGCTTTAAGCATTTCTGCTGTTATCATATCTGGACCTGGTGCTTTGTTATATTTGAGCTTGTTGATAGCCTGTCTTACTTCATTTTCGAGTATATCAGGTTCTTCTTCCACCTCGTCAGAGATTTGGCTAACAAGCTCTTGGCGTTGATCATCTTTATATAGGTCCCTGCAATACGATCTCCATGTCTCTGCTATGTCTTCTCTGTTTGTTCTCAGGGTTCCAGTGTTATCTTCAATGGCCCAAGTTCTGGCTCTGTATAGCTATACACCTGTTCAATTTGAGTGCCGTTACTGGAAATGTTTTTTGCCACTATAAGGTTGGTCATATATTGTGTTTTAGAGAATTTAATTTTAGGTCCACCTCATGTACACGAGCTCTGAAGGTCTTGAAGAAACTGGCAGGCATGATCTACCCGGTCTGCAATAAGGACTATGTCGTCTACAAATCTCAAGTTGTTCAGAAATTCTCCATTTATGTTGACTCCACTATTCTACCAATTATTGCAACAAAGCGGTGAATAGCTTAGGAGAGATAGTATCTCCTTGCCTAATACCCCTCTCGAACGGAAATGTATTTGTGTTGCCATAATACATTCTAACTGCAGCTGTTATGCTATTTTATATATTCTGAAGAAGAGTTGTGTGCCTATGATCAATACTGCATTCTAAGAGCTCTTAACATGGAGTTATGCTGGACTAAGTCAAACGCTTTCTCAAAGTCTACAAATATTAATATCAATGGCTTGTTGTATTCTGTAACTTTCTCTATTATTAAGGATTTTATTACTTGTAGGTGGTCATTCATTCCAAAGCCACTCCTAAATCAGGCCTGCTCTAATGGTTAGTGAAAATCGAGCTTAGGTTCCAATCTGGAGTAAATATTCTTATAAAGAGCTCATATAAATGAGATAACAAGCTGATAGGTCTGTTCGATTTGAAGATAACAATCTTCATTCAATATAAAACCGCAGTATACCCAGAGAAGACACAATTGGTCTAATTCCAAAAAAGATTCAAAAGTTCAGACTTTTTCTAAACTAAACGAACTAAGAAATCATCCAAATTAATATCTTAGGAACTTACTAATAAGACGTACAATGAAAACCGATCGGAAAGGCACAGAAGACCCAGATGGCATCTTGTCGAAATGACCTGAAGAGTAAAGAAAGAAACATGAAAAGGTAGTCACATAGTAGTAAACAGGACTCTATGGGTTGGCCTTGCACTGAACCTTAGCAAAGTATTTAGAATGGATAAGTTAAAAAATCAAGTAGGAAGGTTTAGGGAAAAAAATACAAATACAAAAATATAGTAGACCTGACTTTTCAAAAATCATTACTTCTATGATTGATTCTCTAGTTTTTTGTAATCTATTGTTAATATCTCACTGTATATGTGAACTATAAATCTGCTCTATATACCACTAACAATTTGATTTGTCACCAAACACAACTACAGCTCTACTTAAGAACGAGCTTAGCACGATGTCAAAGCATTGCCAGATAATTTGTCCGTTTAGCCGTGTTGTTATCGAATTGGTTATAAATTCTCTTTCACCACTAATTAATAAATCAATCAATGATAAGTCCCGCTATTAATCAAAGCTCTAACTAACTGAAAACTAAAATCGATTTCAATAACGAAGCTACATATAAAGCTGTAACTGTAATACTGCAGAAATTAAAATGTGTCAGGATTAACGTTACAGGTTATTTATGTAACATTGGGGTTTTTCAATTCGTTGAGCGCACTATTTTAATTTTCGGGATTTAATGTTGCGTAAAGTTTGGAAAAAATAGTTAATTTTAATAGATGATGCAGTATGCTAACCAAATATGGATCGACGATTAGTATTTTATCATACATTTAAGAATATAATGGCTACTAATCGTGCAGATAGAATTTGTTCAACAAGTTGGGATTAAGCTCTTGTAGATGCGTCAATTTGCGTCTAAATTAGATGTTTATACAATTACCTACTGTTTTTTCTTTAAATACATTGCCTTCTCTTCTTCTAGTTATTCAAATTTTTCTTTAAAACTCTATTTATTGAACTAAAGAAGGGAATATTAATATCATTTTTTGAAGCAAAATTCGAGACGTCAAAATAAACTTCTTTTAAAGTCAAGTTGTAACTTATTCTTACTAAAATATTTATATTTTTATCATATTACCCTTCGTTGCTAACCTATGACTATGGCTAGCTGTTAGGTGTAACAGCGGTGTGAAAATATTGTGTGTATTTTCCTGCTTGAATCAAAACCGATCTCTGGGGCGAGGTTATTAAACCTGATTTTTCTATTATATTTTTCTGTTATAAAATTCTTAAGTTTGGCGTTTGTTTTAATACTTTTTTCTGCATATTTTTTATGGCGATTGGAGAGTATGAAAGAGAACAAGAGAGAATTCAACTGCTATGGAATGATTTAGAGGATGAACAAATATAAGAAGGTGACGATGATGACAGCATTGTTTTTGACAAATTAGAAACTCAAGACAACAATACTAACACTGAGGAACAAAATAGTTTCAATGAAAATCTCGACGAAAATGGCTTTCTTTTAGAATTAAAATTTACAGAAAGATTATCAAATGAAATTAGCATGTTTCCTCTCGAACAGCTGTACGTATCCGTGCCCAAAATCTTGTAACGCAAGTGCCTGGCGTAAGAGGAGTTGCAAAACAAATGACTGAACCCTTCGAAATTTGGAGTTTATTGTTTACACCAGATTTAATAAAAATTATCGTCGAAAATACCAATAAATATATTTTATTAAAAGAGTGCGCCCATACTATTGTCTACATAACAAACATCGTTAACAACATGCTTAAACTACGATATTTTCCGGACAGATGGAAAGAGGCGCACATAATAATGATAAAGAAATCAGGGAAAGACGGCGCTTTTCCGCAAAACTACAGACCTATCAGCTTATTATCATCAATAAGCAAGATAGCAGAAAGAGTCATACTAAAAAGACTCAATGACGAATCGGAAGCATTAGGCACCATACCAGAAGCGCAATTCGGATTCAGAAGCGAACATTCGTGTGAACTACAAGTTCTACGTTTCACGGAATTTGCAACAAAAGGATATAACGAAAAAATGTATACGGCAACAGCATTTCTGGACGTCAGTAAAGCATTTGACAGGGTCTGGCACGAAGGACTCATATATAAAATGAACACCATGGGGTACAGCGAGGCAATGACATGCCTCCTTGGATCATACCTAGCCAACAGAAGGTTCAGGGTTCGAACAGGGGCAACCCTGTCCGAAGTGGGAATCCTGGAAGCGGGTGTGCCTCAGGGAGCTGTGCTGTCGCCTTACCTGTATACCATCTATACGGCCGACACGCCAAAAGAACCAGGATCCCTGCTGAGTCTTTACGCTGATGACACAGCAATAGCTGTTAGCTGGAGGAATCCAGATCATGCAGCTAATCATCTGCAGAGAGCACTAAATAGATTCGAAAGATGGTGCATCAAATGGAAAATCGCCTTAAACCCGGATAAAACACAGGCTGTAATGTTTAGTCACAGAAAAAGTGTACCTAACCGCGAACTAATACTTGGAAACACCCCAGTAGAATGGACAAATGAGGCCAAATACCTAGGGGTGTTACTAGACAAAAAACTCACTTTCACGCAGCACATCAACCAGCAAACATACAGAGCCAAAGCGCTGAAAAGTCAGCTCTCAACGCTTATCGGCAGAAGAAGCAAGCTAAGATTTAAAATAAAAAAACAGAATAGCGAACAGCATTATCCTGCCAGTCCTATCGTATGCCTCCGCAGCGTGGGGACACACGTGTAAAACAAACAGGAAAAAGATACAAACAGCGCAAAATCAACTGATAAGAGATGCTCTAAATCTACCAAAATATGTACCTCTGAGAAATTTATACAGAGACTCAGGACAAACAAGGATCCTACATACAATGGATAAAAAGGCATATGAACTTTTTAATGGACTAAATAACCACCCAAGTAGCATGCTAAGAGAGCTGACTAATTACAATGCAAACACCAGGACACTACACAGAAGACCTAAACAGCAAATAGCCGGATATAGGGTCCCAAACTAATAAATGAAGAATGAGATGGTCGCAAGAACGTCAAATAAAAAAAATGCAGTCATCAGAAAAACAACCCCAAAAAAATCTCTTACTTTTTAGGACTCTGGCGAGAGGGTACAGGTGCCAAGGCACTTAGTTAAGGACAATATACACCGGGGTGTGTGGAGGCCATATACACCCTGCAATGCACACCCCACCACACCGCACACTATTTAGCATGTAAGAATAAAAAGGGTAAAAATTGTGCAGGCATTTTATTGTTCCATCGCCAAGGTTCTCTCTTGGCGATGGAACAATGTTTTTCTCTTAAATATAGTAGATTCAAAATCAAATTTAATTTAATAATTTCAACTTTTAAGTAAATCATTCCAATTTTCTAGATAGAAGACCCGTCAGGCCTTCTATATACCGCTGACGCGGAATTGGCCCTTAAGGCGGATCAAATGACTACCGATCCTTTCGCGACTCCCGAGCACTGAGACCATGTGCGGCAAACATGAGCTTGGTGGCCGGACCCTCTCGGGTGCCCAGCCGGCGAGGAGAACAAAATTTATTTTGCCAAATCGGCGGCTGAGTGACCGAGCACACACATATCTTTCCGGACATGAGGTCGACAGTCCAGGCTGTCGACTTCATGGTCGGAACACACACGCTATTTTTCTTTTTATGTTAGGGACTTCAGTCCCGAAGTGCAATCCGAGTAAAATCAATAGAGTCAGTAAAGTAATTAGGGAGAAAAGCCTAGATGTGGCTACCCCTACAGTTAGGTGGCATAACCACAGTCATTAAAAACAGGAGATGTCTCATTACCCAGGGCATCTCAGGTAACTTTCAGATCATAGCCTCCTCACGTCAGTCGTACGATGAGGAGGGGTGGAGGAACAGCCTGGGGGTCAGATAGGTACCACTTCAACTAGTGAAGTGTGACCGGTTTGATCTTCGGACATGTGGATCCCTTTCTTATATTGGTATACACATGTTCCTAGGGGTAGGGTTGATCGCTTAGCGTGATTGTGTGTGTACGCCCATAATTTTAAACAGCTCGCCGGATAGGCGTAACTAAGGCATTTCTGAGAAAACTGAATATAGCAGCTGCGAATAAGAGTAACTACTAAAATGCTGCCGACCTTTTTAGAACCAGTAGAATGTCAATGAAAATTTATATCGATTGACAATGCCCCTATAAAAGTTTGTGTCACTATTAAGAAATTTGCGTTTTGATGATAAAACTACTCGAGAACAGCGCCAAAAATGTGACAAACCAACTGCAATCAGGGCTGCTTTTGACATATTTACAGCTAAGCTACAAAAAACATTATTCAATGCTTCATTTTACAATGGTAGAAGAAATGTTAGGATTTTGTGGCAGATGTTGATTAAAGGGTTCTATCCCCAAGAAGCTACGGAAACATGGCATATAAGTATTTGCTTTTGTAGACGCGAAAATGTTTTATATCTTGTCAATAGAAGTATAAGATCTTATGAAAACGATACTGCTAACATTGCGTTGCTTCTTCGTTTGTGCGAACCTATAAAAAGGTACAAAACGTTATGTTACCATGCACAGTTTTTTTACCGCTGTAAATGTGGCAACTCAACTTGTGGCAATGATTACCATAAATGACAATAATAGGTACAATAAGACAATATAATAAAAAGATTTAGCCGGAGTTTGTGAATATTCGTCGACCAGTAAAAAAAAAGTATGTTCGGCTTCCAAAAGAATTTTAATCTTGTGTCTTATATTCTGCAAAGTAATAAAAATGTTTTACTACTTTCATCTATTTCTTTTTTAGATGAAATTAATAAAGAAACTCAAAAGCCGGAAATCATCACACATTATAATAGAACTAAAAAGACTTCTTTCACGATCTTCGTGGTCATATTCTATTATTGGAGTACTATTACTGCAGTTATCACCAGAACAACCAGAGCAAGTTAGATAACAAAATAATCTCAGTTTTTTGCAGCTATATGAGGCACCGTAACCTTTCTTGCACTGACAAAATATCACTTTCAAAATTTCTTCAGCAGCGGGCCACTCTGAACCACTCATTTTTTGAAAACCACCCCCAGTCAGTTAGTTGAGTATTGTATTTTTCAAGCCACTACTGAACCTGAAGTTAAGTACTTTTTGAGTGCTCATATAAAGAATCTACAGTAGGCACGAGTGATGACAACTTGACGGCGCTATTTTTCGAAGTAGCTTTGATGAATGACAACTAGCGCATTAGCTCAAGTAAAAAATTTAAGTCTTCACCTTTTTTGAACTTATTGAATTCTTTAGGAGTAAAGCACAATTAATTTTCACAGTACCTGTAGGCTCCTAAACTTTAAAGATACACACATAAACGAACATGGATGTAAACGTAAATCTTGGTATCGGTGGAGTACGGATGTAAATCTTGGACTCTGAGACAATCGGAGAGAAGAAAGATAGACGCCACTGAAATGTTCTGTTGGAGACGAATGTTACGGATTCCTTGGACCGACCGTAGAATAAATAATTTAATTTTAAGAGAGCTAAAAGTTAGCCAACGACTCTCTAGTAAAGTCTATCTCCAACAATTAAAATATTTTGGGCATGTTATGAGAGCAAACACAGAAAACATGGAAAGACTCATAATACAAGGAAAGGTAGAAGGCCGAAGATCACGAGGAAGATCCCCAACAAGATGGATAGATCAAATTACAGGAATATGCCAAAAACCTATGCATGAACTAATAGAAATGACCAGAGACAGAGATCTCTGGAGACAGACAATACACGACATCACGTCGACCACTACACTCCCCCTGGGGGGTCAGGATTGAAGAGAGAGATGTAAACGTATTTGCATGTGTTTTATGGTTCCATAAATCGAGTATGGATAAATGTATGTGTTTATATCAGTTTTTACTTATAGAATAGAAAAAACACTGCTGACTTACACTATTATGCTTTCATTTAGATTTCACTACACATAACGATATCGAGGAAGAGATTAATTGGTATTAATATTGGTAAATATTGGGCACAGTGTGAAAAAAGAATGGGTTGATAACACAATTACATCTCATCGCTATGCTTTTGTTCGTGGTCTGACAACATGATTAAAAGCTCCAACAGCTCACGGTGCACGGATCGTTTTATTGCACGCAGGATCTACCAATGGACAGTTCAACACTAAAAAAAGATATTCAAGACTGGCTTCGTTCAAGGACCTATTTTTTAAAGAAGACTACCTAAAATGCGAGTTACTTGATGTAGTCAAGGCCTTCAAAGCAAAATATGATAGGCACATAATAGAAGATATTTTGCGAAAAGCACAAAGTGAAGATTCTGAGGCTCCCACCTGTCACTGTGAACTCAAACCCATCGAAATGGTTTGGAGTGAAGTGAAACGGTATATAGTTGTACGCAACGCGAATTTTAAAGAAGATGAAATGAGAAATTTAATTACAGCGGCGTACCAGGTCATTACGCCAGAGAAATGAAAAACTACGTAAACCACATAATAGCAACAGAAAAAAAATGTGGGAAATTGACAATTTGTTGGATGATATCATACCAATTATTATAAATGTAAACAACGGAGACAGTGATGACAGTGACGATAATAATGATGATGATGATAGTTAAGTAGAAACTAAATGTGACAGCGATCGACAGAAAAAACGACTAAATATAATGGTGTACAATTACGATTACTTACACACGAAATTAAATACAATGACTTCTTTTATTTTCAACTTATTTATTAGTTTTATTTTCGGATATTTCTACATTTTGTTACTGCCAACATATACAGTGCGGTTTTTAAAAGTTTTTCCCTCCTTAACTTTTAAACGGAACAAGACATAAATAAAATGTTTCTTTATATTTTAGTTTTATTTTATTCTATTTTATTTAAATCTATAAACAAATGGTTTGTATCGCTAGCACATACTGTAGAATTAAAAACAAACTTCTTGTGTGACATAAATAAAAGGCATTTCTTAATTTCTATTTTATTTTAATTTAACCCAAGTATGTTGTAGCAAATATTATTTATGTTTGAGAACCACTGACAGAAAGAAGCCAGGCAGGGTCCATTAGTACTTAAGCTACCCTCAACACAAAAGATGGATTAGGCTAAGTAGTAAGAAGTGACGTTTATTTAAATACAAGTTTGCAAAGAACTATGGTATCGATGTTGTGCATTTACCCTGTAAAGACTATTCACTTTAAGATAATCCATAACAGATTCTATCTATCTATTTAATGATTTTTACAGCTTTCGCCGACTTTCTTCTTTTGTCTCCAGTCCTTTCTGTTCTGCCACTCTCCATCTCTAAGGTCTCGTCTTTCCATGGCCTCGTCCACTTCATCCCTCCATGATCTTCGGGGTGTACCTCTTGTTCTCCTTCCTATTGGACTCCCATCCGACATCTTTGGTATCCACCTTGTACGATCTGTTCTTCTCACATGTCCATACCAAATTAAACGTTTTCTTGGATGTAGCTGAGTATGTCTTGTTCTACTGCCATTCTTCGTTTTATCTTCTCATTTCTGATGCGATCTATTTTTGTCACTCTGCAGCTTCTTCTCATGAACTCCATTTCAGTTACTGTGATTATGGAGCTGTATAACAGATGCGATAGCAAATAAATCGAAAACTATAATCTTATTAAATAAAATACATAGATTGCTAGAATTAATTAATTTTCGGTAAACATATAATAAAAAATGATCACCCTGAGATAGGGTGGCAACTACCCCCATGGTAAAAGTGCCTTTTAATATCATATAGATTTTCATCTTTGGACTATCCGTTACCTATTCTCAAATTTTTAAGTAAATCGATTTCCGAAAAAATTGCGAGGTGAAAACCTTTGTTTCCTGGACTACTACAATTTTTTTGAAAATGGAAATAAGGAAAGCAGTTGAAAATAAAATCTAACTTTAAATTAATTGACTTATTTTACCATTTTCTCGAATTTCGTTTTTAATATATTACACAGTCTAATATTTTACAAGATTTTCTGGTATATAGCAGGTGGTAAATTGTGAAAGTGACCCCATGTACATAGGTAAATCTCATTTGTTCCTGGCGTAACACGTAAATCTGATTAATTCATATCGGAACGTACAAAAACCTCCTCTTCGCTATCAACGTACCCTAATTGGGTATACATAATTCAATAGCAATTTTGCCCTATACTAACAGTACTAGAATTGAAGTCTGGGACTACCGGTTATATTAAAATAGAAAATTATTAAAAACCGGGCAATGTAACAACAGGCAATCTTGCACGGGATCATAGTGTGCGTCGGACAGCTGTTGAAACGCGCGTGTACCGAACATATGGCTGATTAAATAATCAGGAGTGCTCTGAGGGGTACTTCAATATTTTAAATGGCAATGAAAGGCTTTTATTGTTGTGCATGTCTTTTGTTATATTTAAAAAAAGGACACATCACTTGTTAAATATACTAAAAATATATAGAGCAATTAAAAAGAATCTGATTAGAGGAGTCTGTACAGTAAAACTAACTTGCTTTCAGATTTATACCACTTCCACAGAATAATATATACATAACCTTACTTGATTTGTTACAATTGTTTTAATAAAACCTCACATAAAATATAAAGGGCTGTAAAAAAAATCAGTGAATTATTTAGTAAAAAAATTTATTAAAAAAATTTCTTTATAAAAAGTAATAATAATAAAAACCCTATCGGGCTACATCACAGAACGTTTTTGAAATAACTATTCCGTCATCAGTGCTATCCTAAAGTGAGCCTAACCATATTAGTTAAATAAAACGTGATAGTTGAACTTTTGATCAAGGCTATTACAAAAGTGTTGTTAATACTTACTGGATGTACATGTTTGAAGCCACTAAATATGTGGGTAAACACCCTTTAAATGTAATTTGATTTAACTTTAGTTACAACTTTTATAATTAAAAACTATGATGTTTAAGTAAGAAGAATTGATAACATTTTTTTTTTGTTTAATAAAACTCCAACAGGAATCTTATGACTATTGCTATTTGATCATTCACTATGATCAATAAGCAAGTTAGTTATGTATATAAATATTACAAGAAACTTATCTAAGGTTATATTCAGCAATATTCCTTAGGCTCTAATACATTATAGTACTACCACAGAATAATAAACAAACAGAATGCCCACTCTCCACGGAAAATTAAGTACGCGCATCTCCTGCGCGCAGACGTTCCGCCATGTTTTACGAGGATTTTAAAGGGAACCAGTGTTGTTTATGTGGTGTGCATGGAAAAAAAACCAGGTTTATTTGACTTACGGCAATCATAGACATACTATACAATTATATTAACAGTTTTAAATATAATACCATAAATATAATATAATTAAACATAAATGTAAACAATTGCATAACCTCACAAATCATATGTTTGTGTCCTCCTAAAACATGACGCGCGTGCTGAAAAACTTCAAAGGCGGCATCAGAGTGGCCCTTCTGATTGTTTATTATTCTGTGGTACTACTAGCTAACGTGTAAACTTTAGCCGCACTTTACTCTGCTTTTTCACTTTCACTCACTTATAGCACTAAATCAAACGGCTTCGTTATCTTTAGTCTTCTTATCTGGTTGGCGTTGTATAGGAGTTTGATGGCCTCGACGTTCACGTGGTGGGAGAGCCTTTGTTCATGACTCTCGGCAAACTTACTTATTGTCTGGATAACTGTATCCATCTGGAGGTCTCGATAAAGATCACAGTTTCTAAAGTACCATGGAGCATTAACGATGTTCCTTAATACTTTATTCTGAATTGTATATGTTGGATGTTGCTTTCTTTTGTACGGCCCCATAGCTGTATTCCGTATGTCCGTATCGGTTTAAGGACTTGCTTATATAATAGCAATTTGTTGTAAATAGACAAAGTGGATTTTTTTCCCATCAACCAGGACATCTTTTTGAACTTAATTTCTAATTCCTTCTTTTGTTTCTTAACATGTGCTTTCCAACGTAGCTTGGAATCCAACGTCATACCCAAATATTTTGCCGTAGTTGCATAAGGTATTTGGTTTCTATTTATATGTACTGGGATATGTTTTTCTCTTTTGTTAGTAAAATTGACATGAACAGATTTTGTTTCATTCAATTTGATACGCCATCAGCTGATCCAGATGTTAATTTGTTCAACAGAGTTCTGTAGCATGGTAGCTGCATCCTCGTGGTTTTGTCCGACTGCTAGAATGCATGTGTCGTCTGCAAATGTCGCAATTGTGTTAGGTTCTAATGATGGAATATCGCTGGTATAGAGCAGGTATAGCACTGGCCCCAGGACACTTCCTTGTGGAATTCCAGCTTTAACTTCTCTTAATTTTGAATATGCTTCCTCATATTTACCTCGAAAGTATCTGTCGTCATGCCACACCTTGTCAAAACCCTGCGCTGCATCAAGGAAAATTGCGGAACAAACTTTTCCTTCTTCTAGAGCTTTTTCTATGATATCTGTTATTTTATGCACCCGATCTATCGTTTAGTGGCTTGCTCTAAACCCAAACTGATAACTAGGAATTAGATTTTTTCCTCTATAATCGGTTTTAGTCTCTTCAAGAGTAATTTTTCGTATAATTTAGACATGACAGGTAACAGTGAAATAGACCTATATGAAGAAGTTTCTTGTGGAGGTTTTCCTGGTTTTAGTGTCATTATAATTTCTGCCACCTTCCATATCTTTGGTACGTATCTTAACCTAAAGGAAGCGTCTATAAGATGTGTTAATTTTATAATAGCTTTCCTTCGAAGTTGCTTTAACACTTCCCCAGTAATTAGATCAAATCCAGGAGCTTTCTTTGGATTTATTTCTTTTATTTCCAAATATACTTCTTTTGGAGTTACACGGCTAATCTCCATTTCGTCTTGATCAGGGAGCTCCCAGTTTATTCTTTCTTGTTCTTCATTTGGTTGAAAAGTATTTTCTAGGTGGTCAGCAAACCTGTTGGTCTTTTGTATATTGCTTCTTGCCCAGCTACCATTAGTATTACTAATTGGTGGATACTGTAAGATTGGCCTTTTGAATCGTTTAGTAGCCTTCCACAAAGAGTAATCAGAAGCGCTATCATTTGATAGCTCACTTAGGTAAATGTTAACCGATTCGTTTTTAATTATTTGTATTTTTTCTTTTTAATTTTTGTGTGGCATTATTTAATCTAGTTTTATCAACTGGTGCTCTAGACTGCTGCCACTTGCGTCTTAGTTTTCTTTTTTCGGTTATCATTTCTCTGATTTCTTTCGGGTAGTTATTTTAGAGCGGTTAATCTTCTCTTCAAGGTCTATCTGGAAACTTTTCCAATCAGTATGTTTGTTAACAAGTCTAGGGGGCTTTCTTTTTTGATAACAGTGTCACTGAGTGTGAGAATAATTGGAGAATGGTTCGAGGTCATATCCAATGCCTCTTCTTTCTCTATGTAATTTGTAGAAATATTTCTAACTACAAAGAAGTCGATAAGGTCTTGAATTTTATTTGTGTCAGTAGGCCAGTATGTTGGCTTTCCCGTTGATACTGCGTCGCATTTTATGTATTTCATTGCTTCTAAAAGTTCTTTCCCTTTGGTTGTAGTCAGTCGTGACCCCCAATGCAAATGTTTTGCATTGAAGTCTCCTCCAAGGATAAATCTATGTCCTTGACTGGTCAGGAAATCTACGTATTAATTTTTCTTGATGGCATGTCTTGGCGGACTGGTGAGGATTACCTCATAATTTTTACATTTAATTTTTACTGATGTGGCCTGAAATTCTTTTGTTGTGTATCCAATTTCCTGATAGTGCATAATATTTTCCTTGATTATTACTGCACTACCTCCGTTGGCTGCATTATCAGGGTAAGTAGTATGATAAGTTTTGTAACCCCTAAATCTAATATAATATGACTCATTCGTAAAATGGGTTTCAGAAATGAGGCATATGTCTATTTTTTCTATATCTAGTATCGCTTGTAGTTCTTGCTGATGTTTCAAGATCTCATTTGCATTCCATTCTAGTATTCGTAAATTACCCGCCATTACCAAGTCTTTTAGGTATAGCTCCTTTGGTGCTATATGCTATTCTGGTTATACGCTCGTCTAGGTTAGTTAATCCCTCTAATAGTAGTAGTAGTTTTGTTCTATTTTCAGATTTTTTTGACTACTATAGTTTTCTTCGTTACTTTTACCAGCTGCTACCATACTATAGGTTCTTGTTTTGTAATATGTAGTAATTGATAACATGACAACGTAAGACTCCACTGGGTTTCTACACAATTTTCTCACACTTAGACAGTGTCTGTGAGAAATTGCTGATAGCAACTGACTACAATGACATATTAGGACGGTATTAGGTATGTGTCCAAATGTGGCAGTGGCCAGCAATCATCATCCAGCCGAATTTTCACATCTATTGTTGGATATAGGCCTCCTTCAAACGTCTCCAGTTCTCTCTATCTCTAGCTGCTGCAATCCAGTTTGTTTCTATTCTCCTTAGGTCGTCGGTCCATCGGGTGGATGGTCTGCCTCGACTTCGCTTGTCGGCTCTTGGTCTCCACTCCAATAATCTCTTCGTCCATCTTCCGTCTTCCATTTTAGCAACATGTCCAGCCCACCTCCACTTTTTTTATTGATTCGCAGTATAATATCCTTTACGCCAGTTCGTCGGCGTATCTCCTCATTTCTTACGCGATCTTTCAAGGTCTGGCCCAGCCTTGATATCTCCATTCGCCTTTGTGTTACCCTCAGTTTTTCGGCAGTAGCTTTCGTTAAAGTTAAGGTCTAAGGCCAGCAATATGTATAATTAATTGTAAAAATTTGATTGAATATAACAATAACATCCATCAATATGTTGTAATATAGAGTACGATTTACCCTGAAAGTTTGTTAAAAAAATTGTAAATTGGGTAATTTTGCTGGGAGATTAAAGATTGATAAAAGTTATGAATGTAGTTAGGCAACCAACTATACAGATATCTCAATTCAATGGTGGAGAAGTAAAGATTTTTATAAAAAAGTCTGTATGTTTTTTCAATATTTAATACCTCGAATATGAAAAGTAGATGTAGGAAGATGGATTGTTTTTAACTTTATTATTAGAGAGTAAAATGTATGTACTACTGGTATATTACTTAACTTATAACTTAGTAGAAAAGAGCCTACATGTTAAAAACAACATTTGGTACCTATGAAATATGAGGTGTCTACTCGTAAGTTATAAGTTCATAACCGTAAGGAAAAATATAAAGTGTCTAAGTTGTAAACTTATGAATGTATGGAAAAGGCGAGAATTAATTAAAAATTAATGGGTGTTGACAACATATGGAAAACTGACAAAATTGATGGGTTTCGGGTGAATCTATTTGGTTAAATTTATAATTTGTTGTTTTGTTGTTTTATTGTTGTATAAAAAAGGGGGTTGATATTTTAGTTAAAACAGTAATGTTAAAAAATTGTGGGTGTTACTGTAGTATTGTAAAAGATAAAAAGAAGATTTTGATGTGCAGCTTAGCTTTAGATGAATCAAGAAATTATCTGGGTGTGTGAGTGTAGCAGGATGTATACGAGTTAGGGATTAAACTTATTGTGTAGTTTTAAATAGTTTATAGAGAGGAAATAGAATGATCTGATGTAAATCTACTTATGGAGTATCAATGGATGAAGAATATGGCATAGTTTCAGAGGTGAAGTTTAAAAATACTGGAAAAGGTGTGGAGTTATGAAAAAGTTAAATGCATTTAAAAAGTATGGCTTGGTGTGAACTTAGAAAGATATATAAATGGCAAAAGAAGAACGACTAGTGAGACTTTGGTATAAGACATAAAGTAGAGCAGTGATTCTCAACCTGTGGTCCGCGGACCACCTGTGGTCCGCGAACGGTTTTCATGTGGTCCGCGAAGTGAACAGTCATAAAATAATCAATTTAAATCTTGGTTCTTGAGACGTAAATTAATGCGCCGGCCTATCTTTTTAACTCAAAACGTTTCCAGACGACCAAGCGCGCCTGAACACAGGTTTATTCACCTCAATCTTCCGCGTATTTTTCCTCACGCGCCAAATAGTTAGTTGCATTATCTTCGTTTAGTTTCGGCCGCTGTCGTGTACGTACAGGACACTGCGACCACTGCGTTTTTGATCGCGCCACTACTCAGTGACTCAGTGCCATCAGTGCTGACTCAACTGTCAAGTGACGAGCGTGCGTCTTTTTTGGCTTGGTGATTGTAGTTTACTAAAATGAGCAAACAGATGAAACTTTCGGGTTTTTTTAAGAAGACGGATAGTGAAAACGTTAAAGCAGGATGTTCTACTAGTAATATTGCCAGTGATAGCACAATATTAACTCAAACTGGTCCTAAAAGAAAGGCTGCTAACCGTAAGTACAATCTTGACTACATAGCATGTGGATTTACGTTCATTGAAGAATTTGGTGTCCAGTTACCTCAATGTGTAATTTGTGCGGAGGTATTAAGTAATGAGGCTATGAAGCCGGCAAAATTAACTAGACACTTTGAAACAAAGCATAAACATTTTGCCGGAAAACATGTAGATTTCTTTAAGAGGAAGGAGACGGAACTAAAATCGTCAAAAAATATCCTTAAGTCATAGTCAACTTATGATAAAGCTACTTCGAAGGCGTCATATCAACTTTCACTTAGAATCGCAAAAACCAAAGAACCCTTTACTGTTGGTGAGGAATTAGTTTTACTATGTATCGTAGATGCAACTAAAGCAATTTTAGGTGATAAATACGCTAAACAAAAGCAAAATATTCCTCTTTCCAATGACACCGTTAGTAGGAGAATTGAAGAAATGGCATCAGATGTTGAAACCCAACTTCTAAAGAAAATTCATTCCTCAAAGATTTTTGCTGTACAACTTGATGAATCTACAGATATTACCAATAAAGCTTTCCTCTTGTTTATATACGATTCATAGATAAAGAAACCAAAAAATTATCTGAGGAGTTTGTGACCTCTATTAAGTTGCAAGGTAACACAACCGGAAAAGACATTTTTAAAGCCATTGACGGATATTTCACAATTAAAAATCTTTCTTGGAAAGACTGTGTAGGACTTTGCTCTGATTGTGCCGCGGCAATGACAGGTCACAAAACAGGCTTGCCAAGTTTTGTAAGGAAAGAAAGAAACCGTGATATTGTTTTAACACACTGTATTATTCATCGCGAAATGCTTGCTGCCAAAAGATTAAGTCTCGACCTAAACAAGGTTTTGACTACTGTGGTAAAGGCAGTGAACTTTAATGCTCTTAGTTCGAGATTGTTTGCTTTGTTATGCGAGGTCATGGGATCCATCCTCCTTCTACATACCAAAGTTAGGTGGCTGTCCAGGGGCCGGATTTTAGCCAGATTTTATGAACTTCGAGAAGAAGTATGTATGTATCTTGATGAAAAAAAAAACCTGATTTAGCGAAAACACTGCGTGACGGAGAATTTATGGCCCAGTTAGCTATTTTAGCAGATATTTTTGAACAACTCAACATATTGAATCTAGGCCTGCAGGGACCATCTAAAACCGCATTTGACCTTTTGAAAAAAAAATGGTTCATTTAAGAAAAAAATGTTGCTATGGGAGTCCGAAGCTGGAAAAGAATCGTTTGAAATGTTCAACTTGTTTTCAGATTTTATCTCTGAAAATAAAGGCTTAAATGAGGATGTTTTACATTCACTGGTTAAGTCCTACATTAAGTCGCTTCAAGATTACTTTAAAAAATACTTCCCTGCTGATACAGATGGGAGGAAAAATAATCTGTGGGTGATTAATCCCTTTTTAGCTACCCACAATAATAATCTGTCTATTCAGGAAAATGAACAGTTTATTGACATTTTATCCGATGATCATTTAAAAGTGATAAAATCTTACTGCGAAAATGTTGCAGATTTTTGGATAGGATTACTTGATGAAAGTCTACTGCTAAGTAAAAAAGCTTTGGAACTTCTTGTTCCTTTTCATTCCACTTATCTCTATGAGGCATCATTCTCAACATTATATGTCATTAAGAATAAACACAGAAATAGGTTGCTAAATTTAAATGCTCCTATGAGACTCGCGTTAACTTCTTTCGATCCAAATATTGAGAAACTTTTAAGTGAGAAGCAAGACCAAGGGAGTCACTAACGTTTTAATTTGGCGCTATCTATGACTTTTTATTTTGTTTTTTTATATACCTTTTAATTACTACTTATAACTGGGAATAAGCCACATTAAAGATAAAAATACATTTATTGACGTTTCAATTTCCAATTCGGAAATCGTTCTCAAAATACAAAATTTTGTATTTTGAGAACGATTTCCGAATTGGAAATTGAAACGTCAATAAATGTATTTTTATCTTTAATGTGGCTTATTCCCAGTTATAAGTAGTAATTAATTTACAATGCCACAAGAAAATAGCTTCAGAACAATATATACCTTTTGTCTTTCACTATGTATTTTCTTTTTTTATTTTGTAAATAATAAATTCATTAGTAAAATTTCAGTGTTCATCTCATTTTACCTACTATTAGGAAATATTAATAATAATATCTAAGTGGTCCGCCAACAGTTCTGAAAAGTACAAGTGGTCCTCAGTGATGAAAAGATTGAGAACCACTGATGTAGAGGATATGGGTCATGAGAATAGCTGGCGGTGGAGAGGTAGAAAGTTTTGATAGAATAAGACATGACGATTAACAAAGTTGGACTTCTCTCTAATTTTTTGATAATTTCAAGATGTTCATAGTCATCTTCATTTCAAGCCAAGTTTAAAGTTTTTTTGGAGAATATTGTGAATAAGAGGTATGTCGTCTGAATACTGAGGGTATAGTTATGTTCTTTCAAATGTTGGGATAAAGTGTTTTCTCTTTTTGTGTGCTCTGAAGAGCCTGAATTCAGTGAACTACAAGTTCTTTGTATATAGGTAGCATTACACTCTGAACATTTTAGTTTATAAATACCACTACAGTTCATATAAATTAATATGGTCTTTTGAATAAGATATACACTGGCTCACATTATTGTTTACTTTAAAACTTTAAAAGTGGATGTTTTCAACTAAATCTTTAATGAGATTTCGAATATCTCTAAAAAGATGACATAAATTTGAAACGTAATTAGATTTAGTGGTAAAGTCTTTGAGGAACACAGTCTCTTGTAGGATTTTAAGGACGTCTTCTTTGAAAGAGTTTATTGATAATGTTGTAAACATATCCGTTATTGTGGAATGGTTTCCAGGCGATGAATGTAAATATTTCCAATTATACCAAGTGTTAAATAAGTAAACTAGAAAAGGACCTAAATTCTGTACAAAGTTGTTTAAGTAGGTACTTTTTTTATTTTTTCAAATAAAGGGTGGGGGAGAGTGGGAAAGTATTTGTGGATAAATAGCTATAACTTTGGTTTGGATCAATCGATTTTAATGAAATTAGTGTCATTAGAAAAGAGTGTAGATAAATTAATTTACGTATACTATAAAATAATTGCATTTCGTTTTAATTGTCATAGATAGAGGGTACTTTCGAATAGAAAAAAATTGTTTTTGTTCAAAATGTTCAATGGAAACCCCTATTTATTGTAAATTGTAATGAAACTAGATTAAATTTGTAACAAAATGGTGCAAACCGCATGTTAATAGCTTTTGTCGAACTGGAGACATGAATAAATACACATAAACATAAGTAGGTATAGTATTGACTCACCCTGTATTATAAATTAAATTAAAAAAGTAGTATATTTTGACCATTGTTATTTCATATAATTAAAAATAGGTTTTTCGAAACTAAGTAGGCTACGACAATGAATTTGACGGGTGTTCATATTGTTTATTTATTGACAGTAGTTGAAACATTGTTAAGAAGTGTTATATTATAATTCGAATTGAAGATTGCACTTTTTTTAATAGATATTAATAATGGTAATATTAGTAATTAATTATCAGTACTAATAATTCGTGATGAATATATCAAATGGAGAATTGTATGATATGATTGGACTTTATTTCGAATGTCACTAAAATGCCGCTATTGCCTCACGTATATATTCTGTAACATATCCTGACAGGAGATATTATGGGAAAGAAGTATTTGAAAGAAAGGCAAGAAGGTTAAGAGAAACTTATAGTTTTCATCGTCCTTGATTTAAACGACGTAGTAGAGTTATGACCGAAGAAAATTCAATCAATGTTCTTGCTTTACTTCAACATAATCTACATACAAGTGGTCGACAAATCGAGATTTTGATGCAAGGCTAGATTCCTGCAATTTAATGTTATGTCTGCTAGAAGAACAACCGCATATCATGTCAATGATTTTGTGGACAGACGAGGCTACGTTTAATTGTGCGGGTGATGTTAATCTGCATAATATGCATTATTGGGCTGAAGAAAATCCGCACTGGATACATGAGGTGCAGGTTCAAGCTAGATGGAGTCTTAATGTTTGGTGTCGTATAGTTGATATAAAGATCGTAGGTCCATATTTCTTTGATAGAACTTTAAATGGTAAAATATGGATTGATTTTCTGGAAAATCACTTGCCTGTTTTATTGGAAGATATTTATTTACGAGTTCGAGATTATTTGATTGCAAGTTATCCAAATAAATGGATTGGAAGAGGAAGTATATTTTCATAGCCAGCTAGATTTCCAGACCAGGAAGATTAAAGGACTTAGTGTACCAAACTCGACCAACCACGTGAGAGGACATGAAACAGCGATTATAAACGCAATAAATAATATATCAATAGCTGAGATTGAAGCAGCTGTTATGTCTACGCGCGAAAAATTACATCTTTGTGTGGACAATGATGGAAAACAATTAAAACATTTAATTGGACATTAAGTTTTAATAATCGAGATATTTGTATGATCTTTTACGTATTTAATTTTAGGTTATGATAAAGGGTGAGTCAATACTATACTTACTTATGTTTATGCGTTTTTATTCATATCTTGAGTTCGACAAAAGCTAACAACATGCGGTTTGCGCCATTTTGTTAAAAATTTAATCCACTTTCATTATGATTTACAATGATTATGTGTTTTCATTAAACATTTTGAAGAATATTAAATTTTAAGTTTTTCTATTCTATCGAAAATACCCTCTACCCATGACAATTAAAACTAAATTCAATCGGTTTATAGTAGATTTAAGTTCAATTATCTACACTCTTTCTAATGACACTAAAATCGTTAAAATTGGTTAATCCAAACCAAATTATAGTTACTTATCCATAAATAGTTCCCGCTCTCCCCCACCCTTTATTTGAAAAAATAAAAAAAGTACTTGAACAACTTTCTGCGGAATTTAGGCCTCCTTCTAGTTTATTTATTTAACACTTGGTATAATTCGGCATATTTCACAAAAATCTGGTTTTCAAATTTTTCTTCACAGATTTCGCTCTCTGGAGGTTAACCCAGAAACTTGAAAGTTATTTCCAGCGTTTTCTCTTGGCCAATTTTACCAAGGAATTTTGTTTCCTAAAAATTAAACATGAATAGTTGCTGATACAGTTTCTGATACAGATAGACAACACATATGTGGAAACCAAATTTAAAGTAAACGAGAGCTTAAGGAAAGTCAAAGAAGATAATGCAGAAACTCTAACTATTGACCAAAAATGGGGAAAAATTCAACATGCCCTTGTGTCAGTTGGAAAAGAAGCCATCAAACCACTTAAAGAAAAAACAAAAACCTTGGATGACAGTAGAAATTCTTGAACTCATGGAAGAACGAAGAAAACATAAAGCAAAAGACTTGAATAAATACAAAGAAATTCAGAGAAACATCAGAAAGAAAATTCGAGAGGCAAAAGAGAGGTGGCTCTCCGATAGATGCAAGGAAATAGAAGATCTGGATAAAAAGTACGATAGCTTTAATTTACACAAAAAAATCAAAGAAATGACAGGTTCTAGAAAGCGTACAAAAACGAATATCCTTAAAAATGATAAAGGGGATATTATTACTGATATGAAGGAGAGATTATGTCACTGGACCAGTTACATTCAACAACTATTTAATGATGAAAGAGAAGAACTGTCATTAGAAATCACCGAGGATACTGGACCACCAATATTAAGAGAAGAAGTCATCTATGCCATTAAAAATACAAAAGAGGGTAAAGCTACTGGACCAGATGAGGTGCCCATCGAATTATTAAAACTCATCGATGAAGATGTTATTGATGTACTGGTTGAACTCTTTAATCTAATATATCAGACTGCCACAATCCCCAGACAATGGCTGCAATTAACCTTTGTAGCAATTCCCAAAAAACCAAGTTCAACAACTTGCTCAGACCACAGAACAATAGCTTTAATGAGTCACACACTTAAAAAATTTTTGAAAATAATTCACAGCAGAATTGTTAAAACTCTTGAATATGAGATAAGTGACACACAATTTGACTTTAGAAATGGTATGAGTACAAGAGATGCTTTGTTCGGCTTGAATGTGCTGGCTCAGAGATGCATGGACATGAATCAGGATATGTACTTATGTTTTGTAGACTTTGAAAAGGCATTTGATAAAGTTCAACATAAAAAGCTTGTAGATATATTAAAAAGCAAAAATATTGACAGTCGTGATCTGAAAATTATATCTAATTTATATTGGAATCAAACTGCCAAGGTAAGAGTTGACAGCCAGTACACCGAAAATATCAAAATACAGAGAGGAGTCCGCCAGGGTTGCGTGCTGTCCCCACTACTTTTCAATGTCTACAGTGAAGCGGTATTTCAAGAAGCGCTCTCAGACTCAATAGAAGGTATATCTATCAATGGAGAAGTTTTGAATAACTTACGTTTTGCAGACGATACAGTAATAATTACGGATAACAACAATGATTTACAGAACCTAATGCAACGCCTTAATGAACGCTGTCATGAGTACGGACTGAAGATAAATTTAAAGAAAACTAAATGCATGATCATGACTAAATCTGCACATGCAAATATCCAATTGACTATTGAAGATACTGCAATTGAGAATGTTAATAACTATAAATATTTAGGAACATGGATAACATCAGATGTAGACCAAACCAAAGAAATTAAGACACGTATTGAAATAGCACGTACATCATTTATTAAACTTAAAAAGTTTCTTTGTTGTCGGGATATAAGGTTAGAACTACGCCTGAGAATGCTTCGATGTTACGTGTTCTCTACTCTTCTTTATGGTCTGGAAGCTTGGACACTAAAACAAGTTCATCTGAATAAGCTGGCCGCCTTTGAATTTTGGTGTTACAGAAGAATCCTACGAATATCATGGATTCAAAGAATGTCAAACATGTAACTAGAAGGATAGGAAATGAGGCGGAAATAATATTAACTATTAAAAGACGAAAACTTGAGTACTTGGGACATGTGATGAGAGGGCAAAAATACGCATTATTACAACTTATTATGCAGGGCAAAATCCGAGGAAAGCGAAATGTGGGACGACGAAGAATATCCTGGCTTAAGAACTTAAGGGAATGGTTTGAATGCAGTAGTGCAGAACTTTTTAGAGCGGCAGTCAACAGAGTCCGCATAGCCATGATGATTTCCAACCTTCGATAGAAGATGGAACTTAAAGAAGAAGAAGAAGTTTCTGATATATAGGCGAGAGATCGTCTTATTGGACCACCCGGTACAGACTTTTTTTCTGTTGTCCTGTTTCTTAAACTTCCTATTAATTTACTTTATTAGTCTCCGTATTGGTAAATCCAGGCTTACGTTTTTTAAACGTATTCTGTTTTATTTTATTCTTTTTTACTTATAATTGTATAAAAATCAATTCCACTTCCCATTTCTCTGTGAATGAAGCATCGACAATAAATTGTGTTCGTTTATTTTTACTCCAAGACGGGAGTATCTATACCTACTTGAGAATAATGTTGAATCCAGAAAAACTGCTAATCAATAAATTCCTCAGGTGCTTTCAATTCCCAAGGAGTGAGATTCTCGAACAACGATGTAGATTGAATAAGAATAGAAATTGGGAAAAACGCAACAACACTTCATTGAATGCGACTTGAAAAGTGAACCCTTGGAATGTTTCGAGTTTTTTCTATCCTTTTTTTGCGAGGAAATAATAAAAATATTTTTTAAATGGTAGAAAAAGAAACAGTTCTTAAAATAACAGTAAAAAAATCGGATTTTATCATCGCTTGATAAGCAAAATGTTTTAATTCATTTTTTCTGAGTTTTATGACAAAGTAATTATTTTCCTCCATATTTTGTTTCTAAATATTTCTTTAAAAATGTTACAAAAGAGATCAACTAGGACAGAAACTAGGAAAATATACTGAAAATTTAGCCAAACAGATTGAAAAAATAAGCTTCTTATCCGGCCCTTATCCGGTCCGGATGTTGGCGATCATCAAGGCTATCATGGTTTTGTTGACTGCTCTGCGAAACAGCTCCGCTGAGGTCATCCCAAACCATTGTCGGAGATTTTTCAACCACGAGGTACGATGGCGTCTAGGTCCTCTTCTGCCAAATACTTTACCCTGCATAACGAGTTGAAGAATTCGATATTTTTCTTCGTTCCGCATCACGTGGCCGAGGTACTCAAGCTTACGTTGTTAAAGCCCACAATAAAAATATTATCCACAACTAGTTTTATTGGAATTTGTAGCTAAAAATTGTAGGTAATATCTGGAAAATAATTAAAAAAACTGATTGTAATATAATGGTAAGCAAAAATTTTATAGAATTCAATTTTATTGTATTATATATACAGATCAAGACATTATTTTATTGACCCTACAACACAACGGCAATCGCTGTGACATGTTTCAACGTTTTCACCTCTATATTCATTTCGCAGTGGGTACGAAGTGTCGTAATTGTCAATAAAAATTTCAAACAAAGTTCTGAAAGAATAAACAAATACTTAATAAAATTTTATTAGGTTATATACCGTCCAAGAAAAAGTGCAACTTTTAACATGATACTTTCAGGGTCTTTTGATACGCGAAGTAATTGATTTGATAATTGTTGCGTTCAAAAATAGACCCCCAACAAGTGTTAAAACAGTCAAAAATACCATTAAACATTTTTAAACTTCGGGGTGTGTAAACAGTTGTCAAAAGTGTCACAAAGGGAATGAACCACGTCTTAGACCTATCGATGAGGAGCGTGAAAACAGGGATATTGATATTTGTGGTTTTGTGGAAGCTAGTGAACCCTGCGATAGTGTACAAATCGCTAGGAAAGTTAACGTAAAAGCTTGAACTATCCAGCGAATTCTCAAAAGGAATGGGTATCACTGTTTTAAGATACAACAAACACAAGAACTTTATTTGGAAGATAACTTTAGGCGGATGGAGTTTTGTGAATTTATTTTAAATATACAGAATGGTAATGTACACTTTTTAAAAAATATTTTATTTTCTGATAAATCTTCATTTTCATTAAGTACATTAAAACACAGTGCATCGGTTGCAATGTATTATTCTCGGAAAAATAAGCACCTCAGTGTTGCAGTGCGAACGTAGCATCCGCAAAAGTTAAATGTTTGAAATTGGATGATAAGCGATCACATTGTCGGTCCATTTTTTATCGATGGAAACCTAAAGGGGCCCAAATATTTACAACTTTTACAGAATGAGATCATTCCGACAGATCTACGCCTTCCCGTTAATTTTCAGGAGGTTTATTTCCAGCAGGATAGGTGTTTGGCTTACAACTCTAGAGCAACTATTGTTTCCTTAGTCAAACGTTTTCTGATCGACTGATAAGTACATGTGGTACAATTAAATGGCCCCCTAGATGCTGTGACTTGGCACCTAACAATTTCTCTTTTTGAGGTTTTCTCAAAGAAAACATTTATAGGCATTAGTTTGAAAGGGGCCACATACCTAGTCGAATTAAGGGTAAATATACTTCATTTCTTTGCAAGCATTACGCCAGCCCTATTCCAAAATATAAGGAGAAATCTGTATGACAGATTTGGTAACTGTTTAGCACAAGATGGTGGAATATTTGAGCCCTTAATTCATTAATCTGCTTTCCTAATTTTTATTTTTTGTTAAGTATATTTTACGAAGTTTGTAGGATCTTAATTAAGTGGTATTTTTGATGGTTAAGTTTAGAAGAATTTTTTTGTTTTTTTTTTATTTAAAAGTATTTTTTTCTTTCTTGTCTTATTATTATAAGCTTTGTCCATAAAATTTGTACAATTTTCAGTGACAATAAAGCGTATTACTTATTTACTTACTCATTTATTTGTTTTGCTATTAAGGCTAAACAATGACCAAAAAATTAGTTTTAGAGCATTGTAATAAATATACTCTAGAGATGGGATTGTAGTAAATCTTAATTCCTATGGTCAACAAAACAATGTCGTTAACTGTATAAAGAAACCTGTCTTAAGCTACAAAAAAATTATTGAATGAAGATTGTAGGGAATGGCGGAGTTATTGCTGAATCGGATTATTTCAATCACCCGTTTCTGTTTATTTTTTCACATAAAACGTGGTAAGCCACGTGAAAATATGGTCAACTTCACGTACACCTGCTGAATTCACAGTAGTTTTAAGCAAAAACAGCAGTTGAAACTAAACTTTTATTTACGATAGTGATGACAGTGTAGAAGACAGATACGATAGGCCCAGTAGCAATAATTTTTCGTCAAAATCTAGTGACGTAGGCATTATTTCTTATTTTATTGGCTTACCATGTTTTTGTAAAAATATGTTTCATTTATATTATATGGAAAAATATGGTATGGCACGTGACTTATTGAGTTATTGATATAAAAATATTGGAATATTCACAAAATCTAGAGTCTAATACAGTAATTTTTTTTGTATTTATGATGAATTAGAGGAACTGATACCTATGCTTTCAGAAGGTAATGAGGTAAATCCAGAGAAAAAAAATATCCAGATTAAGACAAAGAAATGGAGAAAACTGTTATCTAAATGAAAGAAACAGAAGCCGTAATTTGGGACAATCCTCTAGTTCGAAAAAAATTTAGGGAATTTTTAGTTCACGTGTAGGAAAGAAAATAAATGTAGGCAGAAATACCATGCGGAGGTACCATGCCAATGACCATTAGTTGTCGACGCATTAAACTCAATAAAAAAAAGGTTTTGTATTATTAAGGTAATTATTATAGTACTTTTTAACTCTAAATGGTGCCTTCTACCTATATCTTTATGGAACGCACTATTTTCGGGGACACCCATAATCCAATTTTTGTGACTACTTTTTTTAATATTCTTATATCCTGAAGTCTGACTATAAAGCTATACGAAAAGCTTCTCAGATATGTTTTAAACAAAAACAAAAAAAGAATATGTAAAACGATAGAAATGACAGTCTAATGAGATTTTTACATTACTCATCTTAGAATCCCAAAGGGGCGTATTATATTATGCTGATGACAACATGTTGTTTAGTTGTTGATCCGCCATCTTGAAGTGATAAATTCTATTTACACACGTCATTTACTCATATTATGTAAATGTAATAAATCATCATTTCGCGTTCTAATGCGAAGTATTGTTAGTCTAGGGCACAAACGAGCGATGTAGTTAATTTTGTTTACAGGCAATGTAACGTGTCAATAAAGTTGTGTACAAACAAGGCCCCGCGTTCACCCAAATTTATGGACTTGTTTGTGTATAATTATTTTTCAGTCTTGATTGATAGTCGACGAGGATATTACTTTTATGTAACTGTTGCACGGATCTATGGATACAATTCATAATTACAAAGAACAGGGAAGCAAATATCGTCAGCAAGACTCCAAAATCTTGTATCTGAGTATATAAATAGAAAGGTGGTGGATAATGATATATTTTCTGCTATATATATATATATATATATATATATATATATATATATATATATATATATACCTATATACAGGGTGGTAAATCGTCAAACCGGCCATAGGAAACTCAATGGAAAATTCTATATTGTTGATTTCCTGCTTCCCTAATTATTTTACACTAAAAGTTATGGGAAACTATTTGTAGAGGACTCAAATATGTATCGAAAACAATTTTTATCGAAAATAAATTTTTAAAATTGTTTTACGACTTAAACGTATTCCAAAATTTTGCTAAAATATAATACATTTTTCAGGCCACCCCAAAAAGTCAGGCCAGACGCCGTGAAAAAATGTGTAATACGTGTTGCGTTTTGTCATATTGACGTTTCTAATATTTGAAAATATTTAAATCAACTATATTATATTTATCTATGATTTAAATGGCCAACATTGTGTGGTTTATTATTTAAAAGAAAAATTAAGTTGATTAAAAAATGTACTCAGTTAAGGAGACAAGAGCAATAATAAAAATGTTTTATTCATGTTTTGTTATAACATTTGTTATAGTTTTATGTTTAGAAATTATCATATATTATTATTAGGGATAAAGATCACAGTAACAGTATATCGGAATTCATTGAATTGTGTATAACTTAACTTAACATGGAATTAAATTTTAGTGTATTAGAATATCTTACGTTAAATAAAGATCCGGTAGTGACAGGAAAAGTTTCGCGCTATTGCCTGAATACAACATTATGCGATTTTTCGTCAACTGAGTGCATTTTATTATATTGATCGATTTGTAAACAATGTAATTTATTTGTTCACAAAGTAATTTTGTTCAGTAGTAGTAGTATTTAGTAAAATTCATTGTTTATAATTTAATCATAAAATAAAAAAATTGACAATTCAAATTGTCAAACATCTGACATCAAGATGATAAAACACACACGTTATATATTCTTGTGTTACGTGTGGCCTAACTTTTAGGGGTGGTCTGAAAAATCTATTATATTTTTGCAAAATTTTGATTCGTAGAACCGTTTTAACATTTGTTTTTAATTCAGATTTTAGTCCTCTACAAATAGTTTTTTATGATTTTTGATCTAAAATAATTAGGGAAGCAGCAATTCTTTCCCATTGAGTTTTCTATGGCCCGTTTGACGATTCACCACCCGGTATATATATATATATATATATATATATATATATATATATATATATATATATATATATATATATATATATATTATATATCCAGTATTTGTTGTATGTAATATATTATTGTGATATTTAAAGTCTTGGTGCGCCAAGCAATAATTAGCTAATTAATTTTTTTGATTAATTAAAATTATTTAAATGATATGATTATGACTCTATCACAATTTTTAATTCTTTTATCTTAGGGTTAAATTCGTGCTTCAATATCTATGCTATTACATGTGAAAGGTAAGGTCCAAAGAATACCGGAATAATAAAAAACACATATGATATAACACTATATATTGAAATAAAAATAATGAAATAATTCACACTCAAAAGTTTTCAATAAACAAAATCTCATATAATAATTCTCAAAATTTTGTTCTACGTACGTGAACAATCAAAATTAATGGTACAAACAATATTAGTTGAAATCTCAAAATCCAAGTATTACTCTAAATCTCCTAATCAAAATATTTATATACTTTCTAAATTAAGTGTATACAATTGTGTTATCAATGAAAGAAAAACTGCAGAAAACAAAACTATCTCTCTCTGATGATGAGTGATCCAAATCCTTGTTATTTGTAGACTATACTATTTACTCGTGGCCGCTCCCTAAGTAATCAGCAATCTTACAATAAATTATTGCAAGTATCTCGTCCTTAATGATCTCCTTCAAATGCACGAATCGTTCAAATTATGTTAGCTTCTTCTTCTCTCAATAAACTGAATCTCTCGTTGGCCTGAGTGAAAAATGACTCTTGGAATATCTTTTCTTTACGATAAACTGAATCTCTCGTTGGCCTGAACAGTGACTCTTGGAATATAAGTAGAAAAATATGACTTACAATATTTTACTGGATCAGCTTCTGTCAGATACACTAACTACACGAAAACTCACAAACTTTCACTGCTACTGCTTCCTACCTTTGGGAAACTACCCGAGAAACAACGGCCGTTCGCCTTGCACCCTTGGAAACCAACTGATTATCTTTTCTCTCTCCTAAATCTAGCTAAACTTTCATTCCTACATACCTATCCCACCTTTTTCAATCTCCGCCAATCAAACTCGTCACAATTTCCCCATTTTTTCATTTCGATAACAAACAACTTTTTACATATAATTATAAAATTTCCTAAAACTTATTTACAAATAATATTTTTCTACAATTCTTAAAAACTAACAAAAACCTCTTTCTAAAATCTCTTCTATTGTCTTTAATCACTGCGTTAATGTATTTGGAAAACCCGGTTCAATTGTTCTTTGGATTTCACTTAAAATTATGCGGGTCACTCAAGTATAGTATAACAAAGGAAATAATTTATGCATAGCTTACATTTTGTTTAATACAGGTAATCCAAAAATTTAAAAACTTTCTTTCTTTGAAATGTTTGTTGGTTATTATCCTACTTATTTGAATTATTTTAATGTTTTTTGAACTTTGAAGAATTTTAAACACACCAATATTTTTCTCGATTTTACATATCATAATATATATATATATATATATATATATATATATATATATATATATATATATATATATATATATATATATATATATATATATATATATATAGCAAATATTTCTATTTAATTATGCAGAAAGAGTGAAATCTACATGAATTAAAAAAATTAAGGAGATACTCTGGCATATCAGCTCTGAGAGCTAACCCCTATTAATACCTAACTGTGCTGAATTTATGATTTTATATTTTACAATTTAATACAGCAGTGTTATATTGATCATTTTTGTCATGTCGCACCCTCATTGCAAGACAGCAGTAACTCAAAATTTTATGAAACTGATGTAATCATGGAATTTGATTGTAAACATGCATACCTATCCCCTATAAAACTTTAGTAACTTTCAAATGCCTGACCAAAGGTAAGAGTTGGACAACAATACTCGGAGACATTTGAAATAAACAATGGACTAAAACAGGGAGATGCACTTTCACCACAACTTTTCTACTTAGCTCTGGAGCACATAATCAGAAGTGCAAGAACCTAACCTAATACAGTATTTCATCGAGAAGGACCAAACTTACTACTGGCATTTGCAGACGATATCGATTTAATAGGAAACACACGATTAAGGATGAAGGAGACTTTCGTGAGGTTCGAGAAGGAAGCAGAGAATATGGGGCTCCAAATCAACGAAAACAAGACGAAATATATGCATATGAGCCGCAGTAACCAAAGCAGAGACAAAATCGAACAGAACATGACCATCGATGACTTTAACTTTGAGCACGTTAGAGAATTCAAGTATCTTAGAACAACAATAACTGAAGAAAATAACGGATCACAACAAATAAACAAAAGTATTCAGGCTGGTAACAGATGTATTTTTGCCTTCCAAAACCTTATAAAATCAAAACAACTAACACAAAGTACGAAAATAGAGGTCTATAAAACAATCATACGACCCGTTGTGATGTATGGAAGCGAAACGTGGACAACAACAAAGACAAACCAAGAGAAACTATGTGTTTGGGAAAGAAAAATCCTAAGGAAGATCTTTGGTCCTGTGCTGGATGAAGCATTAGGACAATATAGGATAAGAACCAACAAAGAGCTCGAAGAACTTTACCCAGACGCCAACATCATAAAAGAAATAAAGTCCAGAAGACTCCAATGGGCAGGACACCTCAGAAGACATTCTGACGAACGAACATCAAGACTGGTGTGGGAGGAAGTCCCAACTGGAAGGAGACCACGCGGACGCCCTCGTCTCCGGTGGCGAGATAATGTAGCAGGATAACTACGCACCATGGGCGTGGAGAATATTTGTTATTTTAATATCTATATCTGGTTATAATTTTAATAGTAACAAAGATTTACGAGACCAATCAGTTTATGTAAATTTTGTCCTTTGTGTGACATTATATTTTCCATAAAATGTGTGCGATGTCGTTTGACCATTTATTTATTAGATTGGATTAAAAACACATAAATTAAGACTAATTATTTACAGCCAAAAAGTATTTTTTCTAATAAGAGGAAAAACAAATATCTTAAAACTTGTGTAAGTATTAACAATCTCTCTCTTCAATCCTGACCCCCGAGGGGGAGTGTAGTGGTCGACGTGATGTCGTGTATTGTCCGTCTCCAGAGATCTCTGTCTCTGGTCATTTCTTTTAGTTTATGCATAGGTCTTGGGCATATTCCTGACATTAACAATACTGACAGGTTAAAAATATCTACTCTCAAAAAACTTGTTCTATAAAAACTAAATCCCTTATTGTATTAACTCTTCATGTAACCTTCCGGGGATATTGTCTTATCATATTGTCCCCCCGTAATTCCCAACTTTTACTAAGGTAGTGAATGTCAATCCTTTTGTAAATCACTGTACTTAAGGTAGCCTGATCTGCATATTTTTATTATAGTCCTTTTGTTTTGAATTTAAATAAAAATATTGAGTTTTACAAATAATTTTTCTACCTTGTTATGACTATATCATTACAAAGCAAAGGAATTGTGGCTATTAGAAACATGTCATATGCAGAGATAAAAAGATTAAATTGCCGCTAGCGATAAGCCATTTTATTAGGTACCTATTTATTCTAGGTAGCTATCTGATTTCTTGGAATCTATTAAATGTAAAGTTTAATACCATACTAAATCCCAATTGCTGTTGGTGACTATTTTTTATTTACTTACCCTTTGATTTATTGGAATTTATTAAACGTATATACCAGCCCCAGGAATTACGAATTAAGAAAGATTTGGTAAACTTATGCCATTTAGGTACGATACCAGAAGCCCACCACAGTCTTTATAAAAAAATTTGGCCCAAGATGATATACGGGACAACAGATAGAAGAGGACAACAACTAATGGAAAATGTGTCTACACTTTTTACAATTTTCTCCGTGCAAAAGTGTTGTAACTTTAAAATTCTTATACTAAATGTGTAGTGATTAACAATTTTTTTCATGCAAAAGTGTTGTAACTTTGAAATTCCTATTTTTTTAGCATTAATATTATGTATTTTATTTAAATTTCGATTTTTGGTTATTGCAATATAGGCTGAAAAGCATGCAAAATCATAATTAAATGTTAATTTTTCTTAAAACTTGTGTCTTGTTTCACCGATATTGGCACAAAAATAAACAAAATCGTCTTTATCTCGAAACTTACTTATTCTGACTTACGGCAGTCTTGCACTGAGAGTGCGATGTATCCCTAACGTGTCAGAAATGATATACGTGTCAACTTATTTATTGTCCGTTTATTTTGATAATTTTGTGATACATCCTGTATATACAATTATTTATGTGTGGTACTTACTGTCTCACGATATTTTTATATATTCACTGTACAAATATATTTGTATGCAGTAATAATAACTTGTTGTAGAGTAAAAACAGCTTCTAGCTGACAACAAACAAAAATAATTATAAAAAGAAGCGAACAAATATAAGTATGGGAGGAACTTTAAAAAAAACCCTCTGCAGATGATAGAACTGAATTGCAACAAATGTCGACATGGGAGAAGGGAGGACTGCCAATCCTAGACGTAGAGGTGAAATATGCGATACAATCTGCAAATAACTGGAAAGCTTGTGGATCAGAAGAACTGGAAATGGATGTAACAAAACTAATAAACAATATATATATATATATATATATATATATATATATATATATATATATATATATATATATATATATATATATATATATATATATAAATTATGATTTTTGAGGATGCAGTCAGTTTATTTGGCCCACAAGACAAAGAAAACTCTTTGACTTACTGTCAAGCTTTCGAATTTTATTTAATTCTTTTTCAAGACATCTATAAAAAGAAATATAAATTACCTAGTTAAAATTGTTAATTGTCTTACTTACTAGTCGTGAGATTACAGTTGTTAATACTATTGTACTCCACAAAACAAACCATTATAAATATATTAAAAATTTTGTATTAAAAATAACTATATTGTCACTATATATGTCATTGTCATGGTTTGATTAATGGACATATATGAATGAAAATACAGTTACTTTATGTGGAAAGCAAAACCAGTAACAATAGTTTTTATTATAATTTATTTAATTGTCTATAAAAAATATAAATTAATCCTGTCAGCAGTTTGGCTTAAGCACATTATGAATTTTTAATGTTAGGATGACAATAGAAAATGAGATCTTAACGGTATTTATTGATATGTTAATATGTAACAATAAATGTTACTTAATTTGTCAATATCTGATCTTCTATTTACACATTTTTTATTTTTTTGTATATGTGTCATTTCTAAAAATAACTGTTTCTGTTCATGTTTCTGCCTTTCTAGAATTGAAGCTTGTGAAAAATTAAATGTGTGATTTAGATTGATGGAGTGTTCAGCTAATGCACAAGCTTGTGATTTCTTAGTTTTTACATCACTTTTATGAGAAATAATTCTGAATTATTTCTCATAAAAGTGCATCCTCAAAAATCATAATTTATATTTAAATTAACAGTCAAGAATACCACCATCTTATATATATATATATATATATATATATATATATATATATATATATATATATATATCTTCTGCTTCTTCAAGTTCCACTCCTATCGAAGATTGGAAATCATTCTGGCAATTATAATTTTATTGGTTACTCGCCTGAATAGTTCAATTGAACTGCATCCAAACCATTCACGGAGATTGCGTAGCCAAGAGATTTTACTTCTTCCTTCGCTTCTTCTACCTTTGATTTTACCCTGCATTATATTCCTTAGTAGTTCGTACTTTTCACCTCTCATGATGTGCCCCAAGTATTCCAATTTCCTGATTTTTATGGAATTTAAAACTTCGCATTGTTTTCCTAGTTGTTCGAGAACTTGTTCGTTTCCTGTTCGAAACCTGTTCATGAACTTATAACTTGAAAAATCTTTTATATTTACCAGGTACCAAGTGTTGTTTTTTTGACATAGAGGGCCTTCCATGTTGTAAGTTAAGTACTACATGAACATTACGTTACAAAAAAAAAACATTTTTATCATATTTTAATTTTATCTCAACAGCACATTTACACTTATCGTTTACTATATCACTCTTCAACAATAAATTTTATAGAACCCATCTTCCTACATATGTCTTTTTTACCATTTTCTAGGTACCAAATGTTTAATAACATACGTCAATATTGTCATTTTTATCAGTCGTTATCAACAGGTCCTCGAAGACACTTTGTCTCAGGACCATTTGAACTATGTAGAGTCATACGTCGCCATGTTACCAATTCCAGCGGTAACTTGAACATCTTAATTTGTAATAACATATAATGTATTGTTCTAAAGCTATTTTCTTGTGTCATTTTAAATTAATTACTATTTAACTGGGAATAAGCCACAATTATAGGTTATTATACGTTTATTGACGTTTCAATTTCCACTTCGGAAATCGTTCTCAAAATACAACAGTAAATTTACTGTTTGTTTTTTGAGAATGATTTCCGAAGTTGAAATTGAAACGTAAATAAACGTATATTAACCTTTAATTGTGGCTTATTCCCAGTTAAATAGTAATTAACATATAATGTAACAAAATTTTAAATTAACAACATTTAACGGGTTTTTATTCCTATATTTGAGAGGCTTATTCCATGTATACTTCGTAAGTATTAATCACATTTTGCATTAACCTTAGTCAATATTTTGGCCTTAGTCGACCTTTGGCTTACGTAAACGGACAAGAATCGGATATTGAAACATAAAAACTATGATGCAAGCATCACGCCTTACCCAAATTTCTAGAGATGAAAGCATATAAAGTCGATATACTAGGTCTCAGTGAGACACGGTGGAATGGGACGGGAGAGCACGTTAACATGGAAGGCGACCTGCTGATATACTCTGGTAAAACAGATGGCAGAAGACATGAAAATGGAGTAGGAATTCTATTTAGTAAAGTCACAAAAAATTCTCTTGTGGAATGGAAACCAGTTTCAGAGCGAATAATCACTGCAAGAATTAGGACCAAATTAAGACTGGTAACACTCATTCAGTGTGTAGCATTTTAAATTTGATTGATTCTTTGAAGTATATTTAAAGTCGCCTCGTATATGAAATCGTCTTAATAAAACGAAGAATGTTTTCTGTTTTTTAGTTCGTATCTTTCGAAAAGTGTTTTCAATCATTCTAACGTCGCGTCGTAGAGTAATAAATCCATTTAATTGTTGTTTATTTTACTGCGGCGATTTCTTTTCATGTAAATGCGTTTCAAAGGATATCTACGTCGTTCGTTGGTTTTGCTATTTCAGCAGTTCGTTGATTTTCAAGTTAAGCGAACAAATTTTTAATTTCGTGACTCTCGGTGAAACCACTGTCAAGAGCGTTTGTAGTTTTATTGGAGTCCGAATTTTTCTTCAAATTCGTAATGTTTTTTCGTTTTTTTGTCTTTTGTCATGGGAAAATGTGTAGTGTGGTGGCAGTTAAGAGCTCGGCGTGTAATCTTCAGAAAGCCGACAGATCCTGTTTCTAGAAAGTTATATGTGTTGTAATATGTCCTAAATGGAAGATTTGTAAGGTGTTACAACGATATAAGAGGACATCGTATTTTCAATGAAGTTTTGAAAAGCCAAGCTTAGAAGTTTGCAATTTTTTTTTACCCGAAGCCCGATGATCCAGCCGAGCTTCAACTTCCTTCGTCTATTTGTTTGTCCCTGGTCATTCCAGACCATTCTGAAGCTTGGAGACGTTAGTGTTATTTTGCAGTGTTTAGAAAACCAGTTCCAGCCCCAAAACTAATATTTGGTGAAGTCAGGTACTTTTTTTGTTAAATTTTTTTTAAAGAAAAAATAGACATTTATCATTAATAATTGCTTTCATGACAAGGTGAAAAATTTGTAATAAGTAAAATTATAATAATTAGGATTTGGCTGTCATAATAATTATTCTTATACACATAACTAACCATAAGTTTTGAATTTGTTTTGTTTTTTTTAAGTTGACCTTAATCTAAACTGCATTGAAAGATCTATATGATTTCAATTTTGTTTTTTTTGTAATTATCATTTGTTTTGTAACTGTTTGTGGTACACATAATTAAAGGTAAAATTTTGTTGTCTTAACTTTTTGTTTATTTTTTTTTGAGTAACCCTTTTTGAGTTTATTTGAAAAAGATATGTTTTTTATGTTTTGATTTTGTTTTCTAATTATTTCCCTAGTTACAACTAGTGGTTGTAATAGGCATAATTAGGCACCTCAAGTGGCGCCCTATATTAAATTCCTTGAGGTGTGTCTTGTTTATTTTAATTTTGTTTATCCCAAGACCCCTTTATTTCATTTTTTTGTAGTTCCCCCTTTCCAATGCCCCTTTATTTTACTTATCCACGACCCCAGCTCTCCTACGAAACCCTGAGTGTCCGTTCGCACAAGTAACGTATATTTTGCTTGCCCTATCTTCACCCCCAATAGTTTCTCCCCCAATTTTCTGCCCCTTATATTAATGCCCCTGTGGTAGGCAAAATATCTTCGTTACAAGTGCTATGCACCAACAGAACAAGCAACAGAACAAGAAAAAGAGGATTTCTACGAATGCCTTGAAGCAACATTAGAACAAATTTAAAGATCCGATATTAAAATAATGATAGGAGACTTCAATGTCAAGGTTGGCACTGACAACACCAACCTAGGACACGTTATCAGAAAGCATGGCACTGGCCAGAGAAACAACAACGGCGAACGCTTCATTGAATTATGTGGTAACCATGACCTAATCATTGGAGGGACTTTCCACACAAAACAATCCACACGGTATCATGGAAATCGCCAGATAACCGCACCTACAATCAAATCGACCACGTTGCAATCAGTACGCAATGGAGAACATCTCTCTTAGATGTCAGATCATGGAGAGGCGCAGATGCGGCCAGTGATCACTACCTGATGATGGTCGAAATTAGATTCAAAATAGCTAGGAATAGAAAAGAACTGAACAAACCTATTCGAAAAAAGTTCAACATTGAGAAACTACAAAATAACGAGACGAAAGTAGAATTCGCACGACAGCTGAGATCCAAAATCGACGAAAGACAGGACAAAAATTGGGAAACGATTAGCAAAGCCCTTGTGAAAACAAGTGAAAACGTGCTGGGCCTAAAGAAAGACGTAAAGAAATAGTGGATTACGAGAGAAACGTGGAACAAAATAGAACGTCGCAAACACATTCTTCTAGAATTACTAAATTCCAAGACAGCAGCAGAGAAGAACCGACTTAGAGAAAGTTATAGAGAAGCAAATAAAGCTGTCAAGAAGGCAGCGAAGAAAGACAAAAGAAAGTGGGCAGAAAATCTTGCCGAAGAAGCGCGAGTCGCCGATGAACATTAAAACATGATACAATTATATAATATCACTAAACAACTAGCCAATAAAAGATATACTACCCACCAACCAATTGTAAAAAGTTCTACAGGTGAAGATATTACAGCGCCACAGGAACAAGTCAAAAGATGGCATGAATATTTTAGCGAATCTCTAAGTGCAGTTCCAACACCACCAGAAGACGTAGAAAACCTAATAACCAATATCCAACTGAGAATTAACACCAACGAACCAACAACGCAAGAAATAGAAATGGCCATAGAAAAACTGAAAGCACACAAAGCAGCCGGCTCTGACAATATTCCACCAGAGTTGTTAAAAGCTTGCCCAGGTACAGTGGCAGAGCTAATCCAACCACTCTTGAAAAAGGCTTGGAGAGAGGAAAAGTTCTCCAAAGAATGGAAAACGGGATTAATAATAAAGATACCAAAAAAGGGTGACAGAAGATATTGCGAAAACTGGAGAGGAATCACACTTCTGAATACTATAAATAAATTAACAGCAATAATTATAAACAACCGACTAACAAACAGTGTAGAACCAATGTTGAGGAAGGAACAAGCCGGTTTTAGACCAAACAGATCATGCGTGGACCAAATTAACACACTAAGAATAATTGTAGAATGATTGTATTGATTCTGTCTCCGGCTTCTATACAACATGTAGCTTCTCCTTTTCAAAAAAAAAAATTTAAAGTGTTTGTTTGTTTTTGTGTATTGTATTTTGTATTGTTATGTCCAAATTTATATTTATGACATTCTACTCATGTCGGATAGGCCACAACTGACGAAATGCCCCTGAAGATGATCTATTGATCGAAAGTACTTGGGCAAGATTAAATTAATCACCGTGTTCGATAGTTGCCTTGTATACCGTCAAAGTTTAAATATTCAATTGTTTACAAATTGTAATTAATTGTTACAATGATTGATTATTAAAAATGTTAAATTTAATATTATTACACATGTTACAGTACATTATAATACGTAAATAGTTCTTACTATCTGGTGTTTTAAGCAGAACCGCAATACGTCGTAAATAAGATGCTACATAAAACATCGTGAAGTTAAAATCAATACCCTCAATTTGAAATTCTAACAGGTCTTTTATTAAAGAGTGTGGCCCGGCTTCCGGTGTTCTATAATATATAGCTTCGTGAACCTTCAAAATAAGGCCAATATCAGAACGAATGTGTCGTGGAAGAGGAAAGACGTGGAATAAACAAGGCAACCTCACTAAAAGTCCCAATTCATTGCAAGCAATCAGTAGCCGTAGTTCTGAGTTGGTAAACGACCGTGCCGCTAATTGGTTTAATGAAATTTTTCCCCAGCGAACGTGCTGTAAGAGATTTCCAGAGGTTGTTAGAAGTAAAAATGTGTTTTTGGGAGTTATTTCGCCCTTCTCGGAGCTTGAAATATTTGTTGAGGGGATGTTAGCATTAATCATCTAAAATGAGAGATGGCAAAAATTCAAATGGCTTTACTTGAAAAATAATGTTTCTCTAATGAATGTAATGGTCATTGGCACTTGAAGAACATTTTTCAGAGTTTACTAATACCAGAGTTTACTAATAATTACCCATATTTTACTTTAACAAGAAAGATAATTATTAACAATAGAATAATCCTGTTATCACTGTAATGTCACAAAAATTGTCACAGTATTCACTAACTAATTTTCTTCGTTTGGCTTTATTTGTGGATTGTAGATTTTTAAAGTAGACTAGTAGATTCATTTAATTATTTATTTTTATTTACTTTTATTGCCTTTCTTAGATTTTGATCGATATGAGAAATTTGTCAAATATCAAACCATATGTTGTAAATTTCTGTTGTTTATTATTAATTGGGTATTATATTTTATATCGACACCTGATATAAAAAATGTTGTAACTCACTTTTGCTTAGTGGACTTTTGCAAAAGACTTGAATAAATACAAAGAAATTCAGAGAAACATCAGAAACAAATTCGAGAAACAAAAGATAGGTGGCTCTCCGATAGATGCAAGGAAATAGAAGATCTGGATAAAAAGTATGATAGCTTTAATTTACACAAAAAAATCAAAGAAATATCAGCTTCTAGAAAATGTACAAGAACAAATATCCTTAAAAATGATAAAGGAGTTATTATTACTTATATAAAGGAGAGATTATGTCACTTGACCAATTACATCCAACAACTATTTAATTATGAAAGAGAAGAACTGTCATTAGAAATCACCGAGGATACTGGACCACCAATATTAAGAGAAGAAGTCATCTATGCCATCAAAAACACAAAAGAGGGTAAAGCTACTGGACCAGATGATGTATTCATCGAATTATTCTCATAACTCAAAACTCATCAATGAAGATGTTATTGATGTAATGGTTGAACTCTTTAATCTAATATATCAGACAGCCACAATCCCCAGACAATAGCTGCAATCGACTTTTGTTGCAATTTCCAAAAACTCAAGTGCAACAACCTGCTCAGATCACAGAACAATAGCTTTAATGAGTCACACACTTAAAATATTTTTGAAAATAATTCACAGCAGAATTGTTAAAACTTTTGAATGTGAAATTAGTGACACACAATTTGGCTTTAGAAATGGTATGAGTACAAGAGATGCTTTGTTCGGCTTAAATGTGCTGGCTCAGAGATGCATGGACATGAATGCACTTATGTTTTGTAGACTTTGAAAAGGCATTTTTTAAGGTTCAACATAAAAAGCTTGTAGATATATTAAAAAGCAAAAATATTGACAGTCGTGATATGACAATTATATCTAATTTATATTGGAATCAAACTGCCAAGGTAAGAGTTAACAGCCAGTACACCCAAAATATCAAAATACAGAGAGGAGTCCACCAGGGTTGTGTGCTGTCCCCACTACTTTTCAATGTCTACAGTGAAGAGATATTTCAAGAAGCGCTCTCAGACTCAATAGAAGGTATATCTATCAATGGAGAAGTTTTAAGTAACTTACGTTTTGTAGACGATACAGTAATAATGGCGGGTAGGAACAATAATTTACAACGTAATGCAACGCTTTATTGAACGCTGTCATGAGTACGGACTAAGGATAAATTTAAAGAAAACTAAATGCATGATCATGAATAAATCTGCACATGCAAATATCCAAATGACTATTGAAGATACTGCAATTGATAGTGTTAAAAACTATAAATACTTAGAAACATCGATAACATCAGATGTAGATCAAACCAAAGAAAATAAGACACGTATTGAAATAGCACGTGCATCATTCAATAAACTTAAAAGTTTCTTTATTGTCGGGATATAAGGTTAGAACTACGCTTGAGAATTCTTTGATGTTACGTATTCTCTACTCTTCTTTATAGCTTGGAAGCGTGGACACTAAAACAAGTCCATTTGAATAAGTTTACCGCCTTTAAATTTTGGTGTTATAGAAGAATCCTACGAATATCATGGATTCAAACAATGTCAAACGTCGAAGTAACTATAAGGATAGGAAATGAGGCGGAAATAATATTAACTATCAAAAGACGAAAACTTGAGTACTTGGGACATGTGATGAGAGGGCAAAAATACGCATTATTACAACTTATTATGCAAGGAAAAATCCGAGGTAAGCGAAATGTGGGAAGACGAATAATATCCTGGCTTAAGAATTTAAGGGAATAGTTTGAATGTAGTAGTTCAGGACTTTTTAAAGCGGCAGTCAACGGAACTTAAAGAAGAACGAAATCGTGACCAGAAGACTTCTTTGTGAGACTTACTACTCACTAAAGAGAAATTCAAAAGAAATTAGAAGACGTATTGAAATAGCAAGATCTGGCTTCATGAACATGCGTAAAATGCTCTGTAACCCCAAGCTATCAATCACAATAAGGTTAAGAACACTAAAGTGTTATGTGTGGTCTTTACTACTATATGGCTGTGAGACCTGGACATTAAAACAGTATGACGTCAACAAACTGAATTCATTCGAAATGTGGATGTACCGCCGAATGCTAAGAATAAGCTGGACCAGCAAAACTACAAATGAAGAGGTACTGGAAATAATAATCACACGACCTCATCTGGTTAATACAATCAAAATTAGAAAGACGTCAGATCTAGGACACATAATGCGCCATAAGGAATTTGAGCAGCTCCAGGTAATATTAGAAGGCAAAATCGAGGGTAAAAGGGATATAGGAAGAAAGAAGAAATCCTGGCTCCGATACTTCAGAGATTGGACTCACACAACAGGAAACGACTTAATCCATCAAGCCCAGAACAGAGAGAAATTTGCCATATTGATCGCCAACCTCAATAGAGAAGGCACTTAGGAGGAGGAGGACTACTCACTAGAGACAATATGTTAATAAATATTTGAATGTTGCGTTCTTCACTAGTCTAACTGCTGGCGATATATAAGATCAAATTTAAATTTAAAAAGTAAAGCATACCTATATGTCACTGTGTGTGTGTATCTAACGTAATATGAATTAGGCTCTTATATTTATGTCTTTTTTCCCGCGTCTTAATTAATTTGGGAACAGCGCAATCTGATTCACAATACATTAACCTTATCAGCGTTTGTATAGAACAAACATCACAAGTAATATATACTAAAAGTAACCAAAACGCTTTGTTTATACCGTATAAAAATTAACGCTACCGTGCTTTAGTAGTACTTTTGTAGAGATACAAGATAACAACATATAAATGGGCCATTAGCGAGAAATGTTCAGGTAATATAGTGTTTATGTCTATCTGATACCGACATAAAATTAGGCCATTTAAATTAAAGGCCTAAATAGTATATGAGCTGCAAAGCTAAATTTATTGGAAATAAAGAAGCTACGAGGGTTGTAAATTTTATAACCCTTTCATGGGAAACGATATAAGTTTCATCGCGGCGTTGTACTATGTATCCATTTTTATCGGGTAATTTATTACTGAATTAGGGAGACGTGTTCCAAATTTATGCGAAAATTTCTATCGATTTGGTTGCAAAAGTAAAGTTCTTTTATTATCGAAAAAAGTGAAAGAATAATTTTAAATATTAAATATAGTTTATATAGTAAATAGTTTAGGTACTATTCTACTAAAATATAAAATTGTTTGTTATTGTTTTAATCTAGATAAATAAACAAACGTTAAGTTTTATTTTTATTTTGTTTAAGTGATAATTTTTCGACTGTTCTAACAACCATTCAAATTTCGTCATTTTGTGTCATGTGGAACAATTTCACCCAATCATGTCAACATTAGACTGATAATTGCATTCAGTGCAATTTTAAATCCCTATGACAACACGATCGAGTTTGACAACTTCATCCAAATAAATTTCAAAATGTCACGTTTCGACAATGAGAATGTTAAAAGTATAAATGCGATATAAAGGAGAAAAAGATAACAAATCACTCGAATAGATCAACTGCTGTTAGCGAATTAGCAAAAAGTGGTGTAGAAGAACAACAATTGCTAAAAATTACTGGTCATGGCAATCAGAATTCTATAAAACCATACTTGAATCTCGATCAAGAACACCACAACAAGATTATAAATATTATACGTGGTAATAGATCTTCTATAGTAGAGAACAGCAACGAATCTAATGTTAATTTAAATTTTATTAATTGTACTTTCACTAACTGTACTTTTAATAAATGTTTCGTTCTGTTGAGTTATGATTTTTTTTTTCGAAAAATTATCCGCCGAATATCCCTTGGACATTTTTTTTGTGTGTGTTTTGGCTTGGACAATTGTCATTCAGCTAGTCTCAATCAAGATAAGTTTATTAATGTAGTGTATGTGTGTGTGTGTGTGTGTGTGTGTGTGTGTGTGTGTGTGTGTGTGTGTGTGTGTGTGTGTGTGTGTGTGTGTGTGTGTGTGTGTGTGTGTGTGTGTGTGTGTGTGTGTTTGTGTGTGAGATTCTCCACCCAGGTGAGATTCGAACTCACGACCTTTATGTTTAAAGGTAGGCTCTCTTACCATTAAGCCACAAAGGGGGTTATCCCTCGGACATTGATGAATGCCTCATAATTTGATGACAAATTTTTCAAGTTCGTTGCTTGGTAACAGCACTCAGCCTTCGGCTGGAAAGAAACGAGCTTTCGCTTGTCATGAAATTATCTCGTCTGTTATCAATGTCCTAGGGATATTACTACTGAAAATTTGTCGGTTTCTTGCAAGGTTTAATTCCAAGCTCTTTATTATTTATTATTTATACTACAGATCTGCATGGCCCGATGGATCATGATGCGGAAGATATATGTTTATACATCAGCCATAACTCCTAGGAAGATTTTATGTTGAATCTAAAACTTAAATTAAACAATATCGATAAGTGGGTACAAAAATGGGTTGTAGTATATCATAAGAAAAATGTTTAATTATATGTTTTACAAGACGTAGACAAAAAATGAAAGTTAAATACCTAATAAGTGAATACGTTTTTCCTGTAACAAAAGAGTATGAGTATTTGGACATGATTCTAGATAAAAAACTCTTGTGTTTCAGTCATATAAAGTTTGTAAAACAAAAATGTGAGCGTGAAATTAACCTTCTGCTTTTATTTTCAAAAAAAAGGAGTGCAGATCAACATATCTCTTTAATGTTCTACATAAGGGTCCGTCTAGGGTGTATTTTATCACCCTTGTTATTCAATTTATACAGTGAAGCCATGTCAGAATTAGCGCTTGCCGATTTCAGTGAGGGCCTTATAATAAACGGTGAGCCACTTCATAACATAAGATATGCTGACGACACCGTCCTTCTGGCAGGAACACTAGAAGAACTGCAACACCTTGCTGGACAGCTAAATATATATATATATATATATATATATATATATATATATATATATATATATATATATATATATATATATTGCAACGATTATGGACTAAAAATAAATTTGAAGAAAACCAAGAAACCAAGCTCATGGTATTTACAAAAGCATAAAACATCAAAGTTAAACTAACACTAGATAATACAGAAATTGAACAAATATCTTTGTACAAATACCCTGGAGCATGGACACAGAAGATACTGATTAGACAAAAGAAATAAGATGACGCATTAAAATTGCACGGTCAACTTTTAGTAGAATGAGAAAACTTTAATCGCGATATCAATATATCGCTCCGGATAAGAATGATTCGATATTATATTTAACCTATCCTTTTATGTGAGGTTGAAGCTTGGACACTTAAAAAATCCAACAGTAAAAACCTAGAAGCATTCGAAATGTGGTGTTACTGACTTATTTTGAAAATATCATGGATGGATCGCAAAACAAACGAACAAATTATTAAACAACTAAGAAAACAATGCGAAGTTTTAAATTCCACAAAAATCAGGAAATTAGAATACTTGGGGCACATCATGAGAGGTGAAAAATACGAACTACTAAGGAATAATGGTAAAAATCAATCGGCTTCGCAATCTCCGTGAATGGTTTGAATGCAGTTCAATTGAACTATGCTAGAATGATTTCTAATCTCCGATAGAAGCAGAACTTGATGATGAAGGAGATCCTATATGTTATCAATTTTGGATTAGGGTTGTGTTTTTTCTAGTTCAACATACAAAACAAATTATTTAACACTGATATGATGTTTTCACCAAGCCAAGAAGTTCTAGCGGGAGTTCAAGAAACGTTTAACAACATAGAAATCGTTTAATAGAACTATGGTTCAGTACATAGGTTTACTTTTGACAGAAAATAAATTCTTAATAAGGAATAAAAAGTTTAATGAGTATGACTCATACAGTTAATATCAGACCAAAGCTGATACCACAATATCATAAAATCTAATTTAAATTCAAACCGTACGTACATACTTCTATATTTGTTGTCATTATTGACTGACTATTCATTGTCCAGTGTACTACTTAAATATTTATTTTTTTTTGTCATGAACATATTCGTTTATATACACTATGCATTTTAGCCTTAGTTTCTTGAGGGTCTGAAATTGGTGTAAAAGTTTGTAAACAGCGAAACCGGTAACCCATTCGTTTTTCAACTTTAATACAACCTATTAGGAATTGTGAGTAAAATATTGATTTTCCTAATATTTATTAAAACAACACTAACAACCTTTTCATCATTTAATTATCATCCTCTGGCAGAATATTTTATTGACTTAAATTCATAGTAATATTACATTTACCAAAATTTTCTTTTTACGAACAAAAAACAACTTGAGATTGAAAAGCCAAGAAAATCAGGTGCAGCTCACCCAAGACCAATGGCATGTATCCTAGTCAGATTGTCATGAATAGTTTAAGTGCTGACAAAACAGGGAGAATTAACTACTAGTCGAAGAATATTTACTAAATAGATTGGTATTTGATGCTTTTACGCATTTACTTTCTGGTACTATTTTCCTTACATATTGAACAACAAGATGCAACAAACCATATTGTTCTTCACGTACCATATCAGAATTTGATGATTTTTAACCCAGAAACCTGTTGTCCTACCACATCTCTAAGGCCATTTATTTGGTTTTAAAAATCATTTGTACTATTTTATAATCAATTTGCCATCACTTTATGTTTCAGAAAAGACATTTCTGGTGTTTAACAGCCTTTGCTCTTTTATACCTCTTCCTTAATTTTCTCTTATAACTCATATATACTTCCTGATTATATCTTTTGCTGTCCAAGGTATCCTTAGCAACAGGCTATAAGCCGTATCTCTATTTATGTTTCATAATATAATATTTGTAATTTATTACGTAAGGCAAAATTCAATAAAAGTCAAATGTGAGAAGACGACAAATATGGTGGCTTAAAACCTTAAGGAAATACTTTAAATGCAGTAGTGAAGTACTATTCAGAGCAGCAGTCAAAATGGTCCGCATAGCCATGATGATTTTTAACCTAAGATGGAAGGTGGAAGAAGAATTATAATGACGCTCTTTGATAATACGAACGAGCTTACATGTTTTTCTATTATAACTAGAGCGACTGTCATGTTAAAACTACTTAAAACTACTGTCATGTTGACAAAAAACAATTTGCTAAGGTCAAGGGTTTTAGACTAAAATAAATATAATTGTAATACTAGTATATTAAGGTATAAGTGGATATTGAAGTCTTTATAACACACATGAAATAAGAGCTATTGACAAAAAGCGTCTTGATAAAAAGAATTAAGAGCTAATAATGTAAAATGTAAAATGCGGGTACGATTGCAAAAGACTGCAACATTGCAGTAATAGTCTTGTTACACAAAAAGGCGATATTACTAAATTGGAAAATTATAGATTCATCAGCCTCTTGACACATATATACAAACTTTTTATGAAAATCTTAAAAAAGAGACTAAAAACTTGATTTCTATCAGCCCAAAGAACAGGCAGGCTTCAGGGCAGCATATGGCAAAAATAACCATTTGCATACCATGAAGATCTTAATCGAAAAGTGCATCGATAACAATATACCACGGTTCTTACATTTGTCGATTACGAGAAGGCTTTTGATTCTGTAGAGTTTGAAACAATACTGGAAGCCCTAAATCAAAGCAGAATAGATTACACGACACTAATCAAAAACATCTACTAGAACGCTACATTAAGTATACGACTATACGAAGACACAGAAAAATTCAGCTTAGGTCGAGGAGTTAGATAATAGATAAGGAGACAATATTTCACCAAAATTGTTCACGGCAGCTCTAGAGTCAATATTTAAGAGCACTCTATCGCAAGATATGGGCATCAATATAGATGAAGAAAGATTAAATCACCTAAGGTTTGCAGATGATGTTCTATTAATCGCAGATAACTTACATGATACAATTTCTATAATGCATTCGCTTAAAAGTCTGTCTGAAAGAGCAGGATTAAAGATAAACTTTAAGAAAGCTAAACTTATAACGAATCTCATAATGAGTAAAAATATAACTATTGACAATAATTCCATACACCAAACAGACACTTACAAATATCTGGGACACGAAATCAAAATAAGCAGAGACAATCAAACACATGAAATCCAGAGGCAAATAGGCCTAAGATGGGCAGCATTTAGCAAATTAAGCCATACTCTAAAAAGTTCAATTCCCATGTGTCTCAAGCGAAAGTTTTATAACCAATGTGTTTTGCCTGTACAAACTTATGGAGCAAAGACTTTAACACTCACGAAAAAATCTGTGAATAAACTCTCAGAGTTACACAACGAGCCATGGAACGTGCAGTGCTGAACGTGAGCCTTCGAGACCACATAACAAACCAACAAATCAGGCAAAGATTATGAGTTCATGACGTCATCGAAAGAACCACGACGCTTAAGTGGAACTGGGCAGGGCACTTAGCCAGAACACAAGATGGACGGTGGACAAGACGTGTTATGGAATGGAGGCCCAGAAACTATAAAAAAGCCGACGACGATCACCGACTAGATGGACCGATGATATAAAGCGTGTAGGGGGAAACTGGCTACAAGCGGCCCAGTGTAGAGAACACTTGAAAGAACTGAGGGAGACCTATATCCAGCAGTGGACGCGATTGGCTGATTGATGATGATGAATGTAAAATAGTTAACTTGTGATGAACATCAGTATACCCTTCGTTTTTATATAAATAAGAAAAACTAAAATTAATTTGCAATTTGTCACATAAGATTAATATTGTTATTACTGTTTGCATATTTCATAAAAATGAGTTCTAACATTGATTATTTAAAAAACAGTTAAGCAGTTTCGTGGTTAATATAACAAAAATCGGAAAACGCTTATAAAAAAGAATATAACAAGTTCATTAAATGGATAAAAGAGCAAAAGGTAACAGATGAAGATGAACGAGTTGTGCTTCCTTACATTCAGAAAATGTCCAAACAGTACAAGCCGTCAATTAATGGAAGTAGAACCCCATTGGCTTCAGAGAATATCGGTAGGGACGTGTACGAACTTATCACTTTATAGTCCCCCATGAAATTATTATACCATCCGAGATATAGTAAATTGATCACCGGCATCCTTTGTAGATAGGTAAACTTATCACCGTAGAAGGTAAACTCATAACCAGCATTTTTGCTCCAAGGCGCTGGTTTCTAAGGGTGCGTTTATAACGGAGACCATCGTATTATATCCCCGCCTAGAGCATACCACTGACAGTGAACGCTTGCATTTAAAGTAATGTAATTATTTTACCTAAAATCGATTATACAAACAAGGCGCCGACCCTCGGTCGGACCATAGGATGGTATTATAGTATCATCGCCATGTAAAATAAATGGACTCATCCAGCTATCACGCCTTTTAGACTAAAATAAACATAACTACTATAAAAAATATTTTTTATTTTTAAATGCTAAATTAGTTTTTCATTATCAAGACCTACATGAAAAATAAGGTTGAATGTGTAAAATGTAATTATATATATGTAGAGAACATTATAATTAATTAAATAATTCTTCTTTGTAATTCTTGTGTTTGATTGCATCTATTTATTTTAATTTAGTGCGTTAGTGTGCAATTGTAGGTAGTGCGATTCGTACCATGCGGTCCATATGTATGAAACAAATTAATTTTTAGCGTTATTAAGTATTACCTATGTGAAAAAAACAGGTCGATTTTTATTCTTAAATTGACAATTTACAGTATAAAACTAATGTCCCCCTGCAGCATCCCCTCAAAAATTTTAAATTGCAAAGGGGGTCGTGTAGTACCTCGTTAGAAAGAGATTGTAGTCCTCTGTTCAGCAATGTAACGTTTTTTAAGTTTGGTACAATAATAACCTAGAAAATTGATTTTTAAAATGTAAAATTTTAATAATGACTTTACCATAAAACTTTAGGTTAAATGAAGATAATGATGTCACATAATATTTAGAATGTATTTTTCAATGTACTTTACAATTAAATTAAATGTTCAAAATGACCACTATTCATTTTTTGACAATACCCGAGGCGATTTTGGAATTCTTGAACAACATTTTGTATGACTTCGGGAGTTATTTTGTTAATTTTTTCCGTTATCCCAATTTTTCAATCAGCAATCCTGTTTGGTTTAGTAAATTATACTTTAGATTTTAAATAAACCCATAAGAAGTAATCGAGAGGAGTCAAATAGGGGGATCTAGCCCGCCATTCGATTGTTCAACGTCTTACAATCCACCTCGTTTAAATAATTTCTAATTATAAGTGCAAAATGCAGTAGAGCTCCACCTTGTTGGTAGTAAAAAGTTCATCTATCTAATTTGGATGATTAACATTAGGAAAAATCTTCATAATGTAGGCACTAGAAAGTTAATCAAAAAATCTAGATAAACCTCATCATCAATTGCGTCCTCAAAAAATAAGGACCAATAATTTTATTGGTAATAATACCAGCACAATTGTTAATTTTATAGGATATTCCGTGTGAGACCCACACACTCAGTGAGGATTTTCTCTGCTCCAATATCTACAGTTCGGTTGGTTAACCGTTCCGTTTAAATGAAACGTCGCTTAATCAGAAAAAAACTATTTTGTTTATAAAGTGCAAATCTGCGTTCATTCTGTCCATCATCATTTCACAGAATTCTTGCCTTCTATCCGGATCATCTTCATTTAACTCCTGAACCAACTAAACTCTGTAAGGGTGGTATTTTTCTTTATGTAAAACTCTCAAAATAGATTATTTACTTACATCATTGATGGCGGCAAGTTCTCGAGTTTTCTTATGCGGATTTTCCTCAATCTCTAGAAGTACGTCTAACTGTTTTTCATCAATAAATTTATTATTTCTACCTGGTTTTTCAATAATTTTTTATGTCCAGTATAACGAAAGTTCTTTGCAATTATGCTAACTGTTAATAACTAATTCATTATTAACATTTCATAAACCTCCTTTTGAGCTCTTGTTTTATTACCACAACCAATCATAGTTAAAATGTATATTCTTTTAGTCTCGGACAAATGAGCCATAATTAAATTAAATACGCACACAAATATTATACTCACGTCTTCCAGTAACCTTAAATACCAAAATGACAGCAGCCTACTAGATTCTTATCAATTGTTTATTTGGCTTTTTGACTAATATTTTATTATCTTCAAAGTTTTTTCCCTAATGTTTAGCAGAACAGATACGAAAATACCTGATTTTTTCTAAAGTATATTTTAATAGACCAAGCAATATTGCTGATATAAAAGTTAGAATAACGGAAGAAATTAACAAAATATCCCCCGAAGTTATACAAAATGTTGTATGAGAATTCCAAAATCGCCTCGGTTATCGTCAAGAAGTGAATAATGGTGGCCAAGTTGAACATTTAATTTAATATTGTAAAAATTAATTTTGTAAGTTATAATTGCACAAACTCAAAAAAACTTTACATTGCTGAACAGAGGACTAAAATCCCTTTCTAACAAGGTGCTACACGGCCCCCTTTGCTATTTAAAATTTTCGAGGGGGTGCTTATAATTCGAAGGAGGTGCTGGAGGGGGATATTATTTCCATACTGTAAATTGTCTATTTAAGAATAAAAATCGACCTGTTTCAGGTTTTTTTCAAATAGTACATATTAACGCTAAAAATGAATTTATTCCATACATATGGACCACATGGTATATTTGTCTACTTGTTCAATGATATTTTTCTCTAGCAATATAGAGTTCACATTAGGCATAAGCTTCCTTTTTTGCTAACATGCACAGCCATTTTTTTTGTTGTCCGCTACAACTGTTTTAACATTGAATTAGCCAGCCCATTTTAAATTATACTATCAATACTTAGTCGTCTACAAAGCATAAATTATTTAATTTTTTTCGTCTTACTAATATTTTTATTATCCCAATCCGCAATGGGAAACTGTCTAGTCATGTTATTGGTTTTTACGTACTTCATGCTTTGTAATAAGTAGACATTAGGTATGCATCAATGAAAAAATTTCTTGGATCTATTTCAGGGCAACCTCCAATTTTTATTGCTTCATTTCTTGTGGTAATTTCGTCTATTGTAATCTCGAGACAGGCGAGACAGGCATAAACAACACTGACGATCTTTTGCATGCCGCAAAAGACAGACGTCTAGCCTTAAGATAATTCGCCAACGCACTATAGGTGCACGGCAATATAAGAAGAAGAAGAATCTCGTGAAGTTTATCCGATTCCTAATTTATTGCTCATATTTGTAATATAATCTCATTCGTCTTTCTCTCAATTTGTTTGTTTCGTAAAACCTTCAGCTAATTCGCGTAATCAAGTGGTTGGTATTGGATCTCCAAAGTGGTGGATTTTGAAGGCTTGACTGTTCTAAAACTTATAGGGAAATGTCCACAACTCGGCAGAACGTACTGACAAATAGGACTTCCACGTTCTCATCGTAACCACTGGACAATCCCCGGAGTACAATGGATGCGACTTATGGCGCCAAAAAACTGAAATTTTTGAACTAAGCTAAAAAACCCTGACAGAAATTCCTGGTTCTGCAAGTTGGGGCTTGAAACGATGGTCCAATCAGCCATCCTTCGAAAAAACTGTTATGAAAGGTTTTAAAAATTGTGAAACTCTTCGGAAGGTATAAAATTTGTAACGATTTTGAATCCTTTATGTCGCTAAAATGAATGTATGTATAAACATATTCCATAAGTTTATTTTAACAACGAGATATAGCTGTAGATGCTTTTATGGCCTTACAATCATCATGTAAATAATAAATAAAACAACAGATATCAATATTTTCTATTCTATTTATTATGAAAATATAATACAAAACTTACTATGTATTGTTACAGTAATAATAATAATGTGGTCAATTAGTAGTGGACTGCAAGTGTACAGGTTCTGCAAGCTTCGCACTGGCCAAAGTAAAAATAATTCACAAATTTCATGCAAAAATTTACATTGTTTCTTTGGCAAGGCCGCTACCCTAACGCTCTCTATCACGCCAGAGTGCTACTTCACGATGGATTTACGATAAAATATTTATAGTACACAGGCCAGACAAATTCAACGTGTACTATGAAGAACTTTCATTTGTAATACAATATACATTGTATTCTGCTTGCTCGAAGAATAGATTCTTACAGTGGGAGGTTTGCATTCATTGTTGCAATGTAATACTTGTTATAGCGTGGAATTTAGTATCATACTTTTTAGGTTTCGAAGAAAAATAAAAAAAATGGGACTTACAAATTCAACTACCCACTAAAGAGCAATCGACAAAGTAGGTTTAAAAATAAATTTCTGTACAAAACAAATAATTAATCGCAATCCGGAGACTTTAAATGTAGCTAAATGATTGTTTATGTTATAAATTGTTCAAATTAAACAAGCTTGTTTATTTATCATTAAAAATTTAAGTAAGATTCTGTTTGCACATTGTCGCATTTAGAATACTGTATAGAATATTATCACCTATTAGCAATGTAGGTATGAGCATAAAAAATCATAAAAATATCAAACATATAAGACAAAAGTCCATTGTAGGCTATCGATTTTATTAAAAAAATTGACAGTTGCGTTTAACCATTGGAATACCCAACTATAATGCAATGCTATATAGGTAAAATCTACATAACTGTAAAGCTAATGTAACATGTGATGTCAAATGTGGTTCCCTAATGATCATCAACATTCCCTTTGGATTATTGTTAACACTTGCACATATTATCATATTTTGAGATACAATGGTCGTATTGTCCACTATTTTGATTGCAATTTATTGTATTTCGAGCTAATTTCGCTTTGTATCGTCATTTCTTTTAATTTCTTCATTACTTTTTTCTTAGTTTTATTTTCATGACTTTGATATTGTTTTCCATGTCCATCCAGTATTTTATTCCTGATCTCCCTTGGTTTCTTGATAGAAAGGGGTATATCCCATAACTTTTTTAATTATCTCGTTTACTGGTTTTCTGTTTATATTTTATCCAATCCATGCTCTATTTCTCTCTGTTGTCGTTTCTCCATTACTGAGGATCGTGACTTCTTCTAATAGGCCTAACAAAATTTCCCCACTGCTCTCTATCTTCAGCTTCTCTAGGTTAGTCAGAAGGTCTATATATTTTTTGTTTAATTTTTTGTTATTTTTATATAAATCGCTACAATAGTTAGGCCACATATCCAATATTTCATCAGTATAGGTCTTTAGATTACCTTGACCTTTTAAAATAAAACTGTCGGTTCATTCTGACAGCTATGTTCTTCTATTGCTCTGCATATTTGGGAGATATAATCTGCTTTGTTTTTGCAACATTGCTTTTGTATTTCTTTCGATATTCTCTGTATTCATTGTTTGTTTCAAATTCAGTTTTATGTTCTTTTATGTTGAATCACAGTCCAAGTGTCATTAGTTATCCACGGCTTACGGTTTGTGGAAACGGTTGTATGGTGTTTTGCAGTCTCCATTATTTTTTTTTAGACAGATTCAAGTATTTTTAGGTTCACTATCTACTTGATCTAAAGAAAGTATTTTTAAGTTTTGTTGAAATAATTAATTTTTTTGGGAAGTTAAGGGACATGGATTTTTTTAAAGGGTCTCCTTTTGTTTAAGACCGAACGCAAGATTCTTAAACGCACGTCTTCGTTTGTAAGATCACTTAAACAATCTGCGCATAAGTATGTTAAACAGTTAGTGGTTAAGAATTTCATCTTAAACTAATTAGGATGTAATTTATTTGTTTTTATTTTTCGTTGATCTTGGCTACGCCGTGTATATAATCCACGTGAACACAACTGTATATGACGGTCACTCTCATTTCTCTACACCCGTCGATTGCTGCCCAATACTCCTTCAATATTTCAGTTAAAATCTCCCAGAGAAATCCTTCTAGACAACCATATAACCTGTCAATGTATTTATATTGTGCAGCTGTTGTGGGAGGGTGTATATGTATGCGTAGAGTAATGGTGGATATTCGAATTTGAATTAATTAATGTGCTACGCCACTGGTAGCAATTAGCTTACACTGTTTAAATTCTACCTAGGTAAATTCCCACGAAAGCCGATAATGTATTAAAGAGATATTTTTACCCACAGATTAACTTTCTCCTAACAAATTCCAAAGAAATCGCTGGTATAAAGGATTCAACTGTTTTTAACCATTGAAAACTGGTACCTTGGAAATCCCCGTTAGCAATCATTCAAACGGGGTTTTTAGCTACCGAATAGAAATCTCGAAGAAATTTCCCTTAATCGCTGATAGGTGAGGTAATGTTATTTGAAAGTAGTCACGCAGGCAGTATAACATTGTATCTCAGCTTAGCTGGTCTCTCTCGCATTTTAGTGGGTGTTTATTTTCGTATTCGATCAAATTCGACGCATTTCTTGTTTAGAGTTAGTCTCTCGCATTTTAGTTATTGTTTCACAGCTTATAGTTAAAAGCTGAACACTCACTATTAATCAAGTTTATTTTTATAAAAGAAAATGTCCTTGGTTGAAGTGATAATTAGTAGTAACATTTTAATCTGTATCATTGCTAGTGTTCGTAGTGTGTCGCGGACCAGTGTATGGACAGTGATCGGCTATTTCAATAAAAGGACTTGCGCTAAAACTTTGGCTACTTGTTAACTTAGTTGTAGTAACATTGAATTATTAAATTACGTATTTTTTGAACTGCTTGTGTTCTTATTTCTAACGCCAGCGGGTGGTCCTTCGATTTGGAACTAATTGTAGGACTTTGTATGCTCTAAATGGTAGTTTACAAATGTCCGTTTAATTGTACCATCGACAATAATATCCAATCATGCAATCATTTAGTTTGACGGGTACAATTATTGCAACTACGTTCCAAGCTTTGTGGTTTAATTACTCACTTCATAATTTTCGCTCCCTAACTCTTTTTCTCTCTTTGTTTTTTTTTTCATATGGAATGATGTCAGATCCTAAGATTGTTTTTAGTATTTCCCTTTCAATTCTTCTTATGTTTTCATTTTTTTTTGGTTACTACTACTGTTTTTCTCGTATAGCTGATAACCTGCCATATCAGTGTTTTTTATAACTTTATTTTTGCCTTGTTGCTTAAAAAACAAGACAAGAAGTTATAATCAAATGGGAATTATCAGATCACGTGAACATACATAGATGAGTTCAAGAATGATATATATTTTTACCGCTCTTATTTAACGACCACAGAGATTTCTTATTTTAGGAAGGTTAATCGAAAGTTGCGGATTCAAGTCAAAGAAAAGTGTTATTATTGTGGTCATTATTGCAAACGCCAAGAAAACTTGTGTTTTTATTTACGTCATTTACGTTATTTACGTTAATATTTACGTCAAATAGTGAGAGCAGAGGAACGAGCGTTAGACTTATTTTGCAAGAAAAGATACAAGGAATGACAAACTCAAGAAGAAGGCACAATGGTCTGGCACAAATCTAAGAAAGTGGTTAGTTGCAGCCATCGAGCAATAAGACAAAAGAGGGAATCCAATCCTTATAAAAAGGAGACCAAAAAAGTAGCCTCTGATTACGGACATATCCGGAAATGCGAATGCGCGAAATTTAAATTTTCCGACACTTATCAACAGTAGCTATATAATATTTTCCAGAATGTGTCTTAGACGAGAAAGTTTTAATTAATTATTAATGATAAGAGTCTAAAATGCGACACAATTGTTAAAAAACTTCAATATAAATAAGATTTCATGTGACATTTGGGACAAACAATAACATAACCCAACTAAATTTGATGTCAAACAAGGAGAGAGACTCTCTTTCCTTGTTTAATGTGGCCTCTAAAGATCGCACTTCCTGTCTAACAATATGTTTGCCCCCACTACCTTTACATTCCCTCTATTGTCTTTTTGCTCGATGGTTGCAGCTTACTAGAATTTTTCTGAAATGCAGCTAATAAGGTTAAGATAGCTACATTATTTATAACCCTTAATTGAAGAAGCGAAAGACGAATATACGAGAATATCAACAACATACAAAAAGAAAGATGGAATTTATATTTTACATTGCTTATGTTTTTAAGATTGATAAATAAACAGGTGTTATGTTAAGGTTAAATTTAGTAGCTTAAATTTAAATTTAAACAATACTCTTCACCAACAAAATATCTTTGCTGAAAACATGACTTTTTTGACATAGAAGATAATATTCTATAATAGTACAAATAAGTCGATTATTAGTAAAATAATTATATTATTACAATAATGGTATTTGTATTTTCTAGTTAAGATCAATAAAAGTTACGTAGTTATCAACGGAGACACAGTACAAATATAAATTCACACGCTAATGTGACATTATATAAAATGAGTAATTATCTCCTCCACCTACTGCATATACCCCATTAATCTTGTGTAGGAATTCTTCTAAAATGGAATATTTTTTAAACCAAAATCATTTTTTAGTTTTTTAAAAACGCTTATTACTTTTAGCGATATATAAATTCCAATTACAATTTGTCTGGCCCTATGACTAAAAATTTCGTGGTTTTCCGATTTTCTCGTGACACCTAGACATCTAAAATCTAAATATACTATTAACATTTAACATTATAAATATGGGTTGAAATAACAGAAAAATTTGTACCGAAATCGCGCTAAAATCGAAAAATCCTCGAAAGAAGACGTCTTCAAGAACTATCAGTGAAGAACTTCTAACAAAAATGTCAAGTTAACATTTTTTTTATATTTTTGTCAATAATAATTTATTTGTATTTTGTTATTTTTATTGTGAGCTAGTATCAGGTGATATATAACAAAAATAATATTTAACTGTAACAAAACATCTGTATCTTAAACAACTTTATAAGTATTATTTGCAATGTTTGTAAGCATTAGTTTCAAAAATGTGATTCTTGTGGTCTATAGTAGTAAAATGGTTAATGCAATATCGAAATTTACAAACTTACGAATCAATTTACATTATTTGTAATTATAACGTTTTATGTAAGTTAGCAATACTCAATTGATGAATTATAAGTTTATCTTTAAACTAATTAATAAGGTTTTTACGTTAATGAATCATTATTTAACGAATTTTAACGAAAATTTTAATGAAGGACGATTTATACACAATCGTCATTAAACAATACACCAACGATGAAATCATGAAGCAGTGACTGGCAGTTGTATTGTATTATTTATTGCATAATTAATAAAAACTAATTTACAAAGAATATAAACGATCGCATCTTTTAAACAAATATATAATTTAAAATTGTATCCAACATCGAAAGATATATTCTTTATAAAGATAAGAGTTTAATTAAATTTTATATATTCTACACAAGTGGAAACGATCAAGCAAACAGTGGAAATGGTCAAACGGTTAATGGTGTATACAGGCCCAGCACTGCAGGATAGAAAATATTTTGGCTGTATTATGGTATTTAGCTATGGTAAACAATATTTAAATAGTATAAGGAAACTGAATATTGGGCCTTTCTATTTTAGCCTAAAAGACCTAGAGCTATCTGTAGTTAAATTGGACTTACATTGATAAGTGTTGATTAGTAAAATTATCCAAGAAGCCAACAGCCATAGGCTGTTCTAATCCTCGAAGTATTATGCTAATGAATCACACTCCAAATGTTTTCGTACACAGAAAAATTTACTACACACTTATGATATACCTCAAGAATAAAATATCTGTACTTTTAGTAATGATACAGCAATTCTGGCAGTTGGTCAAAATATCAAAGAAACTTTCATAAAAAGCTTTCAATAAATCAAATCAGTGGACAAAAAGATGGAAGATAAAATTAGATATAAGTAGTAGCTACTAATTTTGACAGGACAGAGGACAGAAAAAAAAAATTATTTGTTTAGTTCTTTGACACCAAAGCAGGTGGCACCTCTACGCTCGAACTGCTGAAAGTGCAAAGATATTAGAGACATTAGCTTAACTTTTTGGTTTGAATCGGAATCAGCTTAAACGGCTGACCAAGAAGAGATACTGAAATAACTGTTATACCGTTCTATTTATTTCGATTCAGAGGTAAAAAGTTTGACTAATTAGATCGGAAAGTTTAACGAATGTCTCTTAAAAGTATTTAAATAATTTAAAGCCATTCAATTCAACAAAGCGATAGCAGCTTTTGCTAAAAGATTTAATCTTTTACACATTTGGTATAGCTCAGAGGACAGAAAACGATATTAATAAATCGTTTTCGTTCATGGCCGCCAAATTAGGTGGCACCTCTGTACAAAAACTACTGCATTAGTCGAGTTTTATGAGACATTCGTCTTGAGGACAAATAAGGACTGTGGGAGTTTGAATTTGTATCAGGTCAAGTGTCTGATGAGGCAGGAATATGCTTAAATTGTTCATAACACTTTATTGATGCCAACTCTAGCACGGGAAGAAGAAGTTTTAAAAGTATGGTCCTGCCAGACGACAAATGATATGGCAGCGTAACATAGAGGAATAGAAAGGACCAAATTGTAACAAGATAAGTCAAAATAGAGATTAATTTTCAGAAAAAATCGCTGATCTCCATTAGAGACGACTTTAAAAGAAAAATAGATTATAATATCCCTTTAAAGCGTTAAGTTATGTCGTCTGTCTATAATTGCTGCCTTGATTTTTCAGTACCAGTCGATATACTTGTTTTTATAGGCCTTATTTAGACTTTATAATTTTAGTTTAATTTTTAGCCTATACGAATACATATTTTTTTAATGAAGCCCCATTCTCAATGTTACTAGAGAATTAGACACCCAAAATATTCATCACTGACAATTTTAAACCAACTTCTTAAATTTAAAATATTTTTCTATTACACTTTTTTGGCCAAAAATGTATGAAATACGAAAATTATGGAATACAAATTAGTGAAAGATTCCAAAACATTATTTAAAGATAACTTTGTCTTAATTATCATTGTTTGTTAGTAGTTCTCCGCTAATAATCCATTCCCGAAAACGACCTAAAATTCGTTTATAAAATAGTTTCTTCTAAAATTCCCCTACTTACTACTATATAAATAATACAATAAATGGTATTGCTTTTGATTATATTTGTTTATATATTATGTAAACTATTGCTGACGCTATATTGCTATATATTAAATAGGCAGGCGCTAACTCTAGTCGGTAAAGGTACTCCAACAAACCCCACTTTAATTGCTCTGATATTGACCTAAAGTTTATTTGAACTACTAGGCAATTGAAAATTTAGTACAGGAAAATTCGGCCGACTGATGGAGTACAATAAGTATTAAAATAAACTATGCGATGCCATTAATCTAATAGTTATATTTTTAGAAACATAATTTTACGAAAGTTTACACAATAAACCACCTTTCATGTATCTAAAAGAAAATTAAGATATGTTGTGCCAACCTAATTACAAGTTTCCTATAGAAGTGAAAGCAGTAGTTTCAATCAATAGGTGATGAATGAGGTAAATGTTACACCCAAAAAAGAGGTATCAGACAGGAATGCGTTATATCCCCGATGATCCACTAGGTTGTTATTTTAAAACGAAGTTTTTGACAAATGGTCAAATAATTAATAAATTTAATATCGGTTTGCAATGTTATTCGACGTCTTCCGATTTCCAATCTCTATCTCTATCTATCGTTCCATATCGTCGTTCAGTTCCCTTTCCCTGATTTTTTTATCAACTCCTCTCCAACTTCTTCTAGGCTTTCCTGGTCTCCGCCTACCTCTTGGTTGCCATTCAAGAATTTGTCTTGGAATTCTATTCTCCTTACGTGTACGTACCATCTGAGTTTTGTCGTTTTAATGTCATCAACAATATGATGTGTAAACGACATGATTTCTCGGAATCTCTCGTTTGTTATTCTGTCGCGTCTAGAAATTCCCGCCGAGCGGCGCCAGAAGTCTATTTCTGTTGCTGTAAGCATTTTCTCTGTTCTATCTTTTAGGAGCCACACTTCGCATCCATATGTTGTGATACTTTTTATTATGGTGTTGTATATTCTTTTTTTTATTTTCCTTAGAGATATTTTTATGCCACAGTACGCTGTTCAGTAAGGCTTTCCTTTCCTGTGTATTTCGTTTCTTAATGGCTACATCTAATTTTCCGTCCTGAGTTATCTTTACTCCTAAGTATTTGTAGTCGTCACATAATTGATCTCTTGATTTTCTTCTACGACAAGGTTATGTTGATCTCCTCCAATACCCATGTACTCAGTTTTTTTCCATATTCACTTCCAAACCCCACTCTGTAAACTCTTCTAATAGTTTTCGCATCATGTAACTAAGGTCTTCAGAGTCCTGTGCGATGATGACCTGATCATCCGAAAAGCACATAGTGAAAAAGTTAAGTACATTAGTGGTATGCCCATATTCGTACATTTTTTTTGCATTTATTGAGTGCTGCTTCGAGGTATATTTTGAATAATGTTGGGGATATACAGCATCCTTGTCTAAGTCCTTTAGTCACTTTGAATCCCTGTGTTATTAGATTTTCTGTTTTAATTCTTGTTGTTTATTGGTAGTAGATTGTTTTTACCGCTTTAATCAATTCTATATTTATATTTGTTTTCCCCAGTGCCTCCTATAATTTATCAAGCGGGACAGTATCATAATGCATTCTTAACGTGTACGAACGTCAGGTGGACTTCTTAGCCACGAGAAACTTTCTTTTTAATTATCTGAGTAGTAGTGAAGACATGGTCTATTGAAAATCGACCTGCATAAAAACCAGTCTGTTCTTCGGCTTTCATATCTTGTGTTCTTCTTCTATTCGATTTTTTATTATTTTCCCATATATTCTGCTAATACTACTAGTACCTGCAATTCCTCTTTAGTTTTCAGGTTTCGATTTATCTCCCTTTTTATCGATGGTGCTCATATGTGATTCTTTCCATTCCTCAGGTATTTCATGATTATTATCAAATAATTAATAATTGTAGGAACGCTGACGCTGCTGTTAGCTTATGCGATAGTCACCAGGATCTTGGAGAGTTATTGGATTGCCTAAATACGACAGAAAGAGACAAGGGTCTTAAAATGAATGATTCTAAGGCAACGTTTACTTCCCTATGGATAGATCAACTAAACATTAAAAGAGTTACTTTAAATATCTGTGATACAACATTACAGACCACTAGATCGAAGTAAATAGATCACATGCAGAATTTTAGCAGCATTGAGAAAAATATTTCTTCCTTAATTTCCAGATGCCCATCTAGTTGATAATATCAGCGTTCATATTTTTACGATGTGGTCAACGCATGCTCACAGAAAAACGTAGACAAAATATATAAAGATGGATGAGTTTAAGAAAATGATCTTTAAATTGCAACAGTGCACATTGGAATACTGTCCATGAAATAAACCAGAAGCACAGCTATTTTGATTACTTTTTCAGTTAGACAAGGTACTTTGCAAGTACTATTGGCTTTAAAGTATTTTACTTACAGGTCTGAAGACACCGACTGCCAACAATAGGATATACTTAATGTGTGCGCTAAGTCATTAAGAGTTTAGGGATACAAGGCCGCTGACAAGTTGGCTAATAAATCACAAAAAATTATATTTTCCATATCCGAAGGTCTTTTATGAATGAATTTTTGTGTAATAAAACGGTCATAGAAAAATGTTTTACCAAGGTTTAATTTTTAATAGCAACTAAGTAACTTTATACACCAGGATTAATGCAAGCAAAGAGATTGACAATTATTGTCTGAAACATGACACTATCCTTTCAAAATACGTCAAACGTATTGAATTTTTAACAAGTTTCCTTAATGTCTATTGCCCCTTAAGATAGTTTTCCAATGAGATGAGTAGGATATACCTACCATTATAACGGCAAACGAAAAAATGGTAGAAGAAACAGCAGAACATATGATATATTGTTTAGAATATGTTACTCTTTCACGGGTGGACATAAAGAACGTGCCTCTAAGAAAACTTGTCAATGTTTTGTGATCTATTGATATTCTAGGTTTTAATTATATTAGGCTTATTTACAAAGATCTCAGTAAGTCATGAAGTACAAAATATCTTATCTTTACTAAATTATTATACATTTCTCTTAAAGCCAAAAAGCTAGCAATCTACTTTACTTCTTTTATGAACTTTAATAAAATGTTGAATATAACTGATATTCACAAAATAGTAGTTTAAACTAAATGTTTCATTTATTTTATCTTTCAAAATATCAATTTGTGACTTTTAGTTTATTTTTAAATATTTTCTCCATACTAAAACCAATATTTTCCTGCACTATATAAGGTTACAGTCTACAAATCCTTTATTGCTTTTATGAGAAAATATTGCTCGGCGGTTATTGCTCAAGTTTTGCCATTTCGGAATAAAATGAACTGCACAGGTTTCGCGTATGTTAAAAATCTGTTGAACCCTAAATTGAACTTTTCTTGAAAGGATTCGTTCCGTTCGAGCTTAATCCCTTTATACCACTAGTAGTCGTCTAAATAAGAGTTAAATTTAAACTGAGTATTTTAAGGTAACATTTAATTAAGTTTACAAGATATTTTGTAAACTATACATAAGTATTGCGGTTATTTTTATAAAAATTATAGCACAGTTTCTCTTCATATTCTTGCGACACTTTAATCTTTATTGTTTAATACTATCTTTTTTTTTATTTTGTGACCTGACCTGTGTTTACAAATTCGTTTTAAATATTTTTTATTTTCTGTTATCACTTTAAGTAACTTTGTAAAGAATATTTTTTGTTGGACATACTTTCGTGACTTGTTTATATACAAATTTGTTTTCAATACACTATTTTTGTCTAGGAAAGACCTTTTTGTTGCTTTATCCTTTGTTTTTGATTCGAAGAAAATCTTTTACTGCAAATGTTGTCTATCTTTCCATTCTGGGAATATTTCGTTTATTGTTGATAAAAAATATATTAATACAATTTAGGATAGTAAATTTAACAAATATAAGACCAGTGCTTTCATAAAATTCCGTTTTAGCTTTTGGTATATCACAGTAAACTGTAAACCTTTGGATATCGAATTCAAAATTCGACTTAATTGCATCTGTGTTTTGATAATAATAATTGACTTGGGTTTGCGAGAGAACTCTTACGAAAACGCTCAGAAAGCGTTTGTAAACATTTTCGATGTTTAAACTTAGATCTAGATCGAAGTTAAAATATGACACTCTCTAGTTTTTCCTAAAATTCACTTTAAAAATTCGTAAAATGTACATTTTCCTATAGCTCTCTTTTTACAATATCGTATTATCTAATATAATTTCTAATATATTTTTCTCTAAAAAGAATTCTAAGAAAAAACTGCCTATAAAAATTTTATTTTACTTATATAGATTTGCTCAAAAAGTCCCAAGTTTCAGGCATTTCAGAAGTTTTATACAAGATTTATCAAAGTTTAAAATTGCAAGCATGAATTTTGTGTTTATTTTTTATTGTTTAATTTCATGAATATTGCTTCTTTATCTTCTTAATGGATTTTCGATAGAAAAATAAACAGCTCTAAAAATGTAGCGAGACAATACTTTCAGACATAACGAAAATTTTATAAATTTAAAAATTTCGCTCTTAAATGTTTCCCTTTTAATTTTTTATAAACAATAATTCTTAATTACACAACAGTATTCAGAATTTTTTATTGACCATTCTTTGACCATATGTTTTCTGTTAGGAACATATCTGTCAAGTTAAATTTAATAACCGCATTTTCCCGGTGGTCCTTAGAGCAAAAATAGTTAACTCTGTATTTTATTTTAACAAATTTACCTTTTTTATTTAAAAATTTATTTTTGTTTCAATTTTTGATATAGTTTGAAGATCCTGAGTTTACTCTCAGCTTTCTCAATATTTTTTTTATACTGTGACAAATAACTAACCAATACATCGAATATCGATAATATTCAACATACCTGAAACTAAAAATATCACTAAAACGAGTAATAGATTATGTAGGACAAAAATAAAGAAGTTATAAACATTTATACATTTTAAAACCGCAAATGAATTAGCAGTGCCAAGTCCCAGAGAATCCAGTAACCTATACTACAATAATCTTAAACGAAAAAAGGTAATAATAGGCTAAGAGAATTCTAGGGAGATTGAAATTAAACGAAGAAATTCTCTATCCTGCATTATATTGATAAAATACAGCAATACCATTGGGTTCGTAAGTGACCATCATGGTCAAACACTTATCATCCATCTCTCCATTTCTTATCTTCTATGATCCTGTGCTTATTTCCCATCATTGCAACCCATTTCTAAACAAATTTGCTTCGACACCATCCTTTCATCTTTTCCTGGGACAAGCTGCTAATTTTCTACCATCTGGTCTCTCAAAAAATACTGTTTTAAAGTGTTTAATACTTTTTTTAAAAGTGAAACTGGAACAAACCATGAAGTGGAGATATCCAGGAATGGCTAGTATACCTGTTGAATACAAAGCACGTGGTGTTCGTGTGTATTAAGGTATAAAAACGCTTGTTAAAAGCTTAAAATTTTTTATTATAAAGAAGATCTTTTCGGAATTGTATCATTTCATCATCAGTTTTAAAAACAACAAAGTTAAAATTTGAACATACAAAAAGAGAAAGTTGGTTTTTTACTACTTACATAAAAAAGGTTGTTAAAAAACATTGTGTGGCCACATAAAAAACATTCGGTGGACATCTTGATTTAAAAAATAATATTCTTCGTGTTAATTATTCAGGTAAATGCAATAGACTCTTGACTTGTGTAATATAAAAAATGAAACTGGGGGCATCTTATATGACCCCCTGTAGTTGATGAAGTTTTATTGACTTACATTACCTCTGATCTGTGTTGGAGTCTAGGGCTAACTGATAGAAAGATGGTATGAAAAATCAGTTAGTACCCGTCAATGTCAAGAGGAATGATGTGGTAGGAGCAAAGTCATTGTGCTTAAGTTTGTGAGTAGGCAGTTTTTAGTGAAGAAATGTGTTTTGTGTGTAGTAGGATCATAAGCAATTTTTGGTATTAAAAACTGATGGGATAATATAAATCAATGCGTGACTGTGATGCAAAATAAATCGGTATACCGAGGTAGGGAAAAAATTTTTTGTAATTTAAGTGGTTAAAATTAATAAATCATTTTAAATGGGATGAAAAGGATGTTATTACCTAATTGTATCGTTGTATTAAATTAGTATATATAAAAGATGGATTATAATGTATGGAAGATGAGTCGAGGAAAAGAAAAAGAAATAAACAAGAAAGTAAGAAAAGGAATTAGAAAGTGAATGTGACGATGTAAGCTGGGGAAATTGAAACTGATTGTGATAAGAGGTAGATAGATGTAAAATGAATATTTATAAGAAAATGTGTATGATTGTATGTGTATGATTAAATGAATATATATAAAAGTAGGATTGTAATTTATGGAAGATGATTAGAGGAAAGAACAAGAAAAAAGAAATTAACGAGAAAGCAAGAAAAGGAAATAGAAGGTGAATATAGCGATGTAAACTGGGGATATTAAAACTGATTGTGAAAAGAGAATAATAGATGTAAAATGAATAATTATAAAAAATGTGTATGATAAGTGATGGTAGTTATTGGAGAGGATGGGTGGTTGGATATTGGCAAAGGGGTGATGTTAGTGTATTAATGGTGACAAGTATAGAGTTAAGTATGAATGATTATGTAAGTTGAAATTTAGCTATGGGAGATAAAAAGAAATGTAGAAGTGAAGTAAAATTGGATGGGTAGTTAAAAGAGAGAAAGTTAGTTTAGGAGAATAATTGTCGATGAAGTGGGACGAAGTCTCTGTTGATGCTGGTGTGACGATTAACACAATTGGGACTATTTTTCTTTTCCTTGACTATTTCCAAATCCTCAAAAAGGTCGAGTTTGAGATAATCTCTACCAGGGATGTTATGAAGAAGAGAGATATCATCTGGTACCTTGATTGTGTGGTTGTGATATTTAAGGTGATGTGAAAAAGAAGAAGTGTTCTCTAACTTAGAATGTTCAATGGCCCTGGTTACTAAAGATCTACAAGTTCTACCGATGTAAGTGGCATCACAGTCAGAACACTGAAGTTTATAAACTCCACTGCGTTTAGTGAAGTCAATAGGGTCCTTACTATTGCATAATGATCTACTCAATTTATTGTTGACTTTAAAGGAAATCTTAATATTTTCAACAGAATTCAGGATAGTGTTTTTTATTGATTCAGAGAGTGTTGGACAGTGAAATGGTAATGAGAAATAAGATGGGGAATCTAATGTAATGTTAGGGTATGCTGATTGTTGAAGTAATTTACGTTTCTTTTTATAAATGAGTTTGTGGATTATATCAGGGTTGTAGCCATTGTTGAAAGCAATCTGTTTGATAATGTTTAGTTCTTGGTTGTAGTTAATTTTGGATAATGGGATGGTTTCTAAACGATGAATAAAACTGTTGAATGCAGATAATTTATGTGAAATGGGATGGTTAGAATTGAAATGTATGACATGATCTGTTTGTGTAGGTTTTCTGTAGATGCTATAATCAAAGACATTATTGGTTCTATTGATGGACAGGTCTAAGAAATTGATGGAGAAGTTTGATTCTAATTCCATAGTGAATTTGATATTGGGGTGAATATTATTGATAGTATTAAGTAAGGAAGAAGCAGTATTTGAGTTACCTCTAATGAACACTAAGCAATCATCAACGTAACGGAACCAGTGTAGAATTGTATTGTTAGTCATGATTTCATGACATCCACTCAAATCATGACTAACAATACAATTCTACACTGGTTCCGTTACGTTGATGATTGCTTAGTGTTCATTAGAGGTAACTCAAATACTGCTTCTTCCTTACTTAATACTATCAATAATATTCACCCCAATATTAAATTCACTATGGAATTAGAATCAAACTTCTCCATCAATTTCTTAGACCTGTCCATCAATAGAACCAATAATGTCTTTGATTATAGCATCTACAGAAAACCTACACAAACAGATCATGTCATACATTTCAATTCTAACCATCCCATTTCACATAAATTATCTGCATTCAACAGTTTTATTCATCGTTTAGAAACCATCCCATTATCCAAAATTAACTACAACCAAGAACTAAACATTATCAAACAGATTGCTTTCAACAATGGCTACAACCCTGATATAATCCACAAACTCATTTATAAAAAGAAACGTAAATTACTTCAACAATCAGCATACCCTAACATTACATTAGATTCCCCATCTTATTTCTCATTACCATTTCACTGTCCAACACTCTCTGAATCAATAAAAAACACTATCCTGAATTCTGTTGAAAATATTAAGATTTCCTTTAAAGTCAACAATAAATTGAGTAGATCATTATGCAATAGTAAGGACCCTATTGACTTCACTAAACGCAGTGGAGTTTATAAACTTCAGTGTTCTGACTGTGATGCCACTTACATCGGTAGAACTTGTAGATCTTTAGTAACCAGGGCCATTGAACATTCTAAGTTAGAGAACACTTTTTCTTTTTCACATCACCTTAAATATCACAACCACACAATCAAGGTACCAGATGATATCTCTCTTCTTCATAACATCCCTGGTAGAGATTATCTCAAACTCGACCTTTTTGAGGATTTGGAAATAGTCAAGGAAAAGAAAAATAGTCCCAATTGTGTTAATCGTCACACCAGCATCAACAGAGACTTCGTCCCACTTCATCGACAATTATTCTCCTAAACTAACTTTCTCTCTTTTAACTACCCATCCAATTTTACTTCACTTCTACATTTCTTTTTATCTCCCATAGCTAAATTTCAACTTACATAATCATTCATACTTAACTCTATACTTGTCACCATTAATACACTAACATCACCCCTTTGCCAATATCCAACCACCCATCCTCTCCAATAACTACCATCACTTATCATACACATTTTTTATAATTATTCATTTTACATCTATTATTCGCTTTTCACAATCAGTTTTAATATCCCCAGTTTACATCGCTATATTCACCTTCTATTTCCTTTTCTTGCTTTCTCGTTAATTTCTTTTTTCTTGTTCTTTCCTCTAATCATCTTCCATAAATTACAATCCTACTTTTATATATATTCATTTAATCATACACATACAATCATACACATTTTCTTATAAATATTCATTTTACATCTATCTACCTCTTATCACAATCAGTTTCAATTTCCCCAGCTTACATCGTCACATTCACTTTCTAATTCCTTTTCTTACTTTCTTGTTTATTTCTTTTTCTTTTCCTCGACTCATCTTCCATACATTATAATCCATCTTTTATATATACTAATTTAATACAACGATACAATTAGGTAATAACATGCTTTTCATCCCATTTAAAATGATTTATTAATTTTAACCACTTAAATTACAAAAAATTTTTTCCCTACCTCGGTATACCGATTTATTTTGCATCACAGTCACGCATTGATTTATATTATCCCATCAGTTTTTAATACCAAAAATTGCTTATGATCCTACTACACACAAAACACATTTCTTCACTAAAAACTGCCTACTCACAAACTTAAGCACAATGACTTTGCTCCTACCACATCATTCCTCTTGACATTGACGGGTACTAACTGATTTTTCATACCATCTTTCTATCAGTTAGCCCTAGACTCCAACACAGATCAGAGTTAATGTAAGTCAATAAAACTTCATCAACTACAGGGGGTCATATAAGATGCCCCCAGTTTCATTTTTTATATTACACAAGTCAAGAGTCTATTGCATTTACCTGAATAATTAACACGAAGAATATTATTTTTTAAATCAAGATGTCCACCGAATGTTTTTTATGTGGCCACACAATGTTTTTTAACAACCTTTTTTATGTAAGTAGTAAAAAACCAACTTTCTCTTTTTGTATGTTCAAATTTTAACTTTGTTGTTTTTAATATTGGTATTTTTACTCTCTCTTTTAGTAAACTGATGATGGAATGATACAATTCCGAAAAGATCTTCTTTATAATAAAAAATTTTAAGCTTTTAACAAGCGTTTTTATACCTTAATACACACGAACACCACGTGCTTTGTGTTTAATACTTTGTTGTCCTCTGCATTACTTTTTGTCCATTACTTTTAAATACCAGCAGCTTGTTTTTCGTTGATTTTTCGTTGATTAAAGGTTAAGGTTACATTACCATAAATAACAACTGGGCAAATAAGTTACTTGTACATTGCTAGTTTAGATTATCCCTTTAACAGCCTAGATTTTAATAATGTTAAAAGAGAGTATAATGCGTTATTTCGAGCAGTTATTCTTGGAGAGATCTTTTTTTCTACTTGGCTGTGATCTGTGATAACTTTCCTAGATACTTAAACACCATTACTATATATCAAAGTTGTAATCATTGAGAGTTCCGTTATATGTAATTCTATCTATTTTATCTTTTTTCATTTACTTGCTTCATCCTTGAGTTGTAAGAACTCCACACGCCCGTATCTTGAAGAATTTTCCACTGCATCTATATCATCAGTAAAGCCCAATATCAGTTTTGAGCCTGAATTGGCAAATCCCTTTATTTGCTCCGACAATATTTTACTGCTGTATATAAGGTATAATTAAACAGCAACGGTGACAAGAAGTCTCCTGGTCTGAGTCCTGATGTTATACTAAATGGCGTTAATCTTCTCTGCTTAACTCGTTTTGGCACGCACACGCGTCCACACTGCGTCGACAACTTGTCGTCAAAAACACAGACAAAACAAAGACCTTTTGATCTTTACCGACCTGAGACGGGACCTGAAAAAGTTTTCAAATCTGCAAACAAAACAAAATTGTTTCAGAAATGTCTCAACAATGTTTTCGATTTGTCGCCACTTTGTCGCGAAACATGAATGTTTTTGTTTTGTCTGCTTAGTCTGGACCCGGCATCTGTTTTCTATCTTAACCTGTGTACATAAGTTTGTCTCGCGTATTTGTGTTATTATTCACTTATTTTCTTGGTACTTCCATTTTAAGCATTGCTAGACATAGCCTGCTTCTTTTATGGAAAATATGTTTGCTGGAACTCTACGAAAGTTTTGTGCACAAAATCCTCGTAGATTCCCAGCATTTCCTTTTGGCTGAATTCTCAGATTTTTTTTATATTTAACGTATTATAAATATTTGATCTATCGTTTATCTTCCAGCATGAAAACCGCATTCGTAGTCGTCTGTCATATCTTACGGAGTGAGTCGATTTGGCAAGATAACTGCTTATAAGCAGTATGCCTCTATAGTCTCAAACTTGTTCTTTGTTTACACTTTTATGTATGAATACCATAATATTTCCATTCCATTACTTAGGCATCTTTCGTTGTTACCTTATTCGGATAAAAATTTCATATACGTATGTAATTTTTTCCTTCCTTCTTTATCATTTCCTTATTTATACCAGCTGATGTTTTGTGATCTTTAGCTGATTCCCTATATAATTTTCTTTTGTGATTGATCTCTCTACTGCTATCTTTATTTTTAGTGCTGAGTAGTCGCCTTGCTTTTGTTCTGTGAAAATCAGCTCTGTTTTATTTTATATCTGCAGTGTTTTGTAGCATTCTTAATATTTTGTGAGATTTGATTACCAGTATTCTTCGCATTTATTTTTAAATCCTTTTTCACTTTGGGCGATTCCCGCTACTTGCCACCAAACCCATCAATCCTGCGTTGCTTTTATCTCGTTTTTTGGTTCTTCCATTTTGTTAAATCTATCGTATACTTTTTTTGTCGTAACATAATTACTACCCAAAATTTTAATTCACATTCTTTTAGTCTCTCCAGGTGTTCGCTTCACCTTCATAGTTGTCTTTTAATCCTCTTTAGGATTTCGCTTATCTTTGTTCTTTTTCTTATTTCTTATTAAGCAAATTAGCTAACAGGACAGAGATACTAGCCAGCCTACTAATACCTAAATCAGCCTGCGTAGAGACCAGTCTTGTCACATAAATTAAGAGAAAGAAAATACATCAAATATGGGAAAAAGACGCCTACAAAACAGATCGAGCTGTAAAAGATGTGGCTAGATCACATAGAAATAATCTAGGTCCTCCAAGAACTAGGTCCCTCTATTGCATAATGGACCCAAACGGGAACTCAATATATAAAATTTCCATGAGTATTTGCTATCGACAATTTTAAGCGCGTATACATCTTATTCCCTTTTGGGAACGTTCATTCTTAGATGTGTATTGTGTGTTGCCGATATACCCATCGGTTATTTCAATAAATAGCAGTTTTGTTTGAAGTGACCTTCGAGTAAGTTGTTTGTTTAGCACGTGTATTTTATTTTCAAATATCAGCTAAAAATAAGGTAAGTTTGATAAATAAAAATTATATACGCGTTTATAAGTGTTGTAAGGATCTACTGATATATTGAAATAATAAATTTACTTTGTTGTTGTTAGAATTTGCCCCAAATTATTACTGTTCCCGTACGGGAACATTGTGTGCTAAAAGTAAATTTTGAAACTGAAAAATTTTTATATTTTATAGCTTGTTTTTATCAAGATGGTACTTATTTAATGCATTATTGGTTTAAATAAATTAATTTGAATAAACCTGAAGTAAACTTTTTTTTTCAGAAAAAAAATGGATGAATTTGAAAGTATTCCACCAACATCGTTTTACAACAATAAAGCAAAAACTATTCAGCCCTATAAGTTACGACAGATTCCATCTGAAAGTGAAGATTCGGAACTATCTGATGAAGATAATGTTGAGCCGTTAGCTGCACAAACTACCCGGCCCAGAGTAATCATTGACAGTCAAGAAGACTCTGATAATGAAGATGATAATTTATCAACCGATGATTCGGATACTGAACTACCTACTAAACAAAAATCTAGCAAAAAAGTCAAATGACATGGCATCCTTCAAAAACTTTGCGAAATATAGATGAACTGCATTTTGAAGGTAGTGAATTACTTCCAATCAACATATTGCAGCTCAACTCTCCTTACAAATTGTTTAGTTTTTTTTGACACCAGATTTTATAATTGAGGTAGTTCGACAAACTTGTATATACAGCGCTCAAACAAATCCACAAAAGCCAATTACCACATGTCCTGTAGAAATTGAAAATTTTATGGAGATATTGCTGTGGATGTCTCTAATAAGACAACCTACTACAAGACGCTATTGGGCTCCGACAACAAGAATTTCACAAGTTGCAGATGTAATGCCTATCAATCGTTTTGAAACAATCAAAAGGTTTCTTCATTTTAGTAATAATTTAGAAAATACGCGCAGTCTTGACAAAATAGCGCCTCTGATTGAACAAATAAAAAGATCGTGTTTGCAAATACCTTTAGAAAAACACTTATCTTGTGACGAACAAGTTATATCGTTCAAAGGATGTTCGAGCATGAAGACATACAATCCCAAAAAGCCTCATAAATGGGGATACAAGATGTTTTCATATAATTTTGAAATTTTGGCTGGAAAAGATGGTTACACATAATTACTGAATGAAGTAAATTTGGGAGCTGCTAGTAATGTTGTAGTTCGGTTGAGCAGAGAAGTACCATCCCATAAAGATCACAAAGTCTTCTATGATAATTATTTTTCAAGCATACCACTGGTGTTATATTTGTCAAAACGAGGCATACGTTCTATCGCAACAATCCGTACAAATCGAATTCTCAATTATAAAGGTTGAAAATTACAAAGGGGTAGCATTCAGGAACACTCTGGCACGTATGAGAATACTACAATACATACAGTCCAGTGGTGTGACAACAAAATTGTGTCTTTACTGTCAGATTATTGTGGAACTCAACCAACAGCCAAAGTGGAAAGATTCTTTCGCACCGAAAGAACTAGGAAAGAAATTGATTGCCCAGACATTGTACAACAATACAACAGGCACATGGGCGGTGTGGATCTGCAAGATTCCTTATTGGGATTATATCCAATCAAAATCAAAAGTAAAAAATGGTACCACCGTATTTTCTATCATATGCTGGATATAGCAGTAGTCAATGCTTGGCTATTAGACAGGCGAATTAAAAAACAAATTGGAAAAACTGAAGAGATTATACCACTGCTGAATTTCAAAACAATTCTAGCTGAACAACTAACTAACAGTGGTCTTTTACAAAAAAGAAAAGTAGGTCGTCCTAGAAGTTCTACACCCGAACAACCATCCAAAAGAAGATGCATTGAACCTAGACCCAATATATATGTACAAACAGATCAGTTTTCACACTGGCCAAACTGGACTGTAAACAGGAAAAGATGTAAGTTGATAAACTGTAAAGGAAAATCAAGGGTCCAGTGCGAGAAATGTAAGGTGCATTTATGCTTTCATTCTAAAAGTAATTGTTTTAAGAAGTTTCACAATTTGGAATAGTGTGTTACTGACAATACATCTATCTAATGTGTATGACAATTGGTTCTAATAAAAGTTTTTATACATAATGTTCCCAAATGGGCACACATTTTTTTTTTCAAAAACTGGATCATTTTTAAAAAACTATATATATCGGTGAATTCTACATACATGTATTAAGAGTAATTTAATATAATTTTATTTTATTTCGTCAAAAAATAAAATAAAATAAATTCATGCAATAGAGGGTTAAAGTAGGTTAAAAAGTGTACTTCCTTTTTCCACCGGACTATTCAAACGGTATTGTGCCTCAAATAATTCTAACCTTTATTTCCATAATCGTTACAAATTTGGTTATTTTTAATAATTTTGCTGAAAATATATTATGAACTTTTTTGGTTTACAATAATATGTAATTCATTATACCTTTTTCAAATTATTGCTTGTATCAAACCACTGCTATTTGTTTTTAAAGATAAAGAAGCTTTACAAATTTTTGCAACTACAAATCGAAGTATTTACATGTTTCACTTAAAATTCGCTACAAAATAACCTTGCTAAAACAACTAATGCTAAGAAAATATTTTTTTATAAAAGATACACATAATGCATCTTTCAAATTATCATCGCTTGACCAAGCTAAGGACTTTTCAAAACGTGCTTTATCTTAATTAAACATACTTTAACTTCGAGATTATCGTTACACTTAATTATTCGTTATTTCTATATTGCTATAGTTTTAGAGGAAGGGTCCTTCCTGACCGATCTACTCATTTATTGCTTTTGAATACCCGGCTCTCCGGGGGCAATATGCCGAACCCAAAATACCCGCCATTTCATATACGCAACAATATATTTTTTAATTGAAATATATATGCATGGTAAACAATATAGAATAATGGAAATGTTTAAAAAATTAACCTGACAGCATCATTTTAAACAGTTTATTTAAATAATATAGAAGTAGTTAATAGCAAAAATTTATGATACTCCTTGTTAAGACTGTTTCCTGTTCATTTGCATCACATCTCACCTCGATTTTTTTGCCAAGATAACATAATTCAATAGATTTATTTAACCAAAAATTTTTTATATACAGTGATTAATCAAATTATTAGAGCCATCCCACAAAATTTTACTTTTTGTTTAATAATGGTATGTAATTGGGCTATAAAACATATTTTTGTAGTATAATTCTGTTTTACTTTGATTTAGAAACTAATAAAGTTTACAAGTATTAAAAAAGTAACGGATTATTATATAAAAACACTTAAAATTATGCTTTAAGCCTAATAGGTAGATACTTGGTAGTGTCATCCTTTGCAGCAATGACTGCTTGTCAAGTTCTTGGCATACTTTCTATGCATTTCTGCAACGTTGTTGAATTATTGCACTTCTGTGCCATACTGATATTAAACGCTCGATCATTTGACGCGTCGTGGTTATACTTTTAATAAAATTATTTTTCTCATGGGCTTCCAAAAATTTTCTATTGGATTCAGATCTGGCAAATTGGCAGGCTAGTTGAGCACCTTTTGAAGCCTTTTTTTTTCATGGTTGGTGTGAGCTCTTTTTCAGGGCAACAGATCACCAAATCTATTATTAGCTGTCATTGGTGAAAGACAATATCTCGAATTTTTGTTTCATCTCATGGTGTGTTCTACCACATTTTTGTTTAAGCTGTGGGGTTAAGTCCAAATTTTTGTCAAGTTTTTTCTTTATACGGTCCAAAGTTGCTCATGAAACTTTAGAAATTATTGCTTTTTTTCTCTTAAAGTGATAATTATTATGTTAATAATAAAATTTTTTGTTATTGAACTTACTTATGAGATGGTCTTGGTTTTTCCCACGATGTTCTGTTACCACTGTTACGTATATAAAATTAAAAAATTGAGTAAACAAATAGGAAAATAAAACTTAAAAAAATCAAAATTATATGGTGTTTATTTTCAAAATACCTGTAACATATTAAATAATTCAGGATACTTTTCTTAACATATGGCTTGCTATCTTATTGTGTTATTACAGTTTCAAATGGTGCTGTCTAATTGACACTAAAATATAAAATATGTCGGAACAGACAAATGTTTCGCGTATATCATAATATAATGCTTTAAAAATTTAGTTTTCGTTGTAAATATTGGTGTATAATATTTTGGCATTCTGAAAAGTAGGAACCTGGAATGTTAAATTTTATTAAAAATATACAAAATAATTACAAAATTTGTTGAAAAATCTTATAATATTCATTTGTGCTTCTCCATATTTACAACGTTTTACACAAACATTTTCAAATTAATTAGAAATGACAAATTGGGGTTACAATCACATAAAGAATACTCACATGTAGGATGTATTAGCACAATATAGATTTCGAACTCTAAATAAAGGTCACACATATCAAATCAGGTCGAACAGGAGGCCATTGTATAAATTTAGATTTATTACGAGTTTTTGTGAATTTTTTTAAACATCAAAATAATCTTTTATAAATTAAAAACACAAAAAACTTTTTCTCTTTTTAACATATTGTGGACCAGCTTGAGCTATCCAGATATATGATTACATACAGAAATTAATTATATTATGCATTGGTACTTTGTTTAGAGTTGGAAATATGTCATGTTAATATCGTTTAAAGTTTTTTAAGCGCTTAGCAGTTTTAAAACAAATTAAGTTTACGTCGTATTACAAAATTGACAATGTGTTCGTAATATTATGTTTTGAAACTGCCAACTACTTTAAATTTATCGATTAACGGTGTTATAATTCGAGTATTTACATATTATACAATATGTCATATTATGGAATTGCTTATTTTTGATGAACACGTAAATGTCAAATATTGCTTTTGGAAAATGAATCACATAGAGATATTTCTTTAAAGTTGAATTAAGACCAAATATGTATGAGTTACTATTTAGGTATATCATATCGTATGGATACTCCAACTAGATCCATAGACATTTGCCTTTAGTGGAACATTTCTGACAAAATATTTATTTCTTAGCCTCGTGATCACAAACATATTTATGTTTTATACAGATTTGGCCAGTAGTGTACTTGTTGTATGTTATATTTGATTCTATACACAAACTAACAGTTAAAGAGTTTATAATAATGATTTATTTATTATTAAAAAGGTATATTCTACCAAGAGTAAATTATTTTTATCCCTTAAAATAAATGTTGAAAAGAGCCAGGCTCGATATAAACTATAGACAAACATACTCATCGTACACTCTCAATTAAATTTGGTTCTGGTAAAATATTCTTATAGTTGAAACAGTAAGTATATGCATATTAACGTCTCCATTTCGATTATGATCCTAACCGGATACGATATCGATACGTTTCATAGAATATTTTATCGATACATTAAGTAAGATACAACTTGCATCGATAGTTTGTATACACTTTTTTGACTGTGCTTAGTTTTTCATAAAAAAAATTAAACATTTCACATCGACTACTAAAAAAATATTGAAATGCAATTGAAAACTGCGCATATATATATATATATATATATATATATATATATATATATATATATATATATATATATATATATATATACATATACATATATAAGGTAATATTAAAAATAACATCTTTAATTATGATGTTTGTAAAGAATGTTTTTCCATTACAGCAAGTTCTGATGAAGGCCAAAATTATGTGGCGAAAGCTTGACTTTTAATAAAAGACACTCACTTTGAAGCATCCGTTTTTTATTGCTTCCTTAGTATTGGGTCGTTCCCGGTTACCTTCAACTGTCTCTTGTTTACCAGGAACCCGTTACTGTCCTCGACTTTCTTTATATATAAATACATATATATATATATATATATATATATATATATATATATATATATATATATATATATATATATATATATATATATATATATATATATATATATATATATATATATACATATAAATACACATATTTTATATAATATGAAATAAATCTATCAAATCGTTATACTCTGAGACTCTACCAGGAAATAAATAGTTAGCAACAGAAATTGAAACAAAAGCAATGCTTACAAAATGCACTATTATTGTTTAGCCTAAATAGTTTTTCATTTATATATGGCCTTAAAACATTCTTCCAAAACTGTTTCCAAAATTTAAGTTTAAAAAACACTTAGTTCGTTGTACAGGCAACTATTCATTAATTGATTTCACGATGTAGATTATTGCTTATGAATATCGCGAGGACCGCAGATTCGGGTATGCTCCCCCGAAGTTATTGCCAGAAAATGTTAATATAAACTATATATATTTTTAAATAAATAACTCCTATCGTCTATATTTTGCACTCACGCTACTGTACATGTGCTCAGTTCTACGCTACTGGACGTGGGTCATCTAATCACAAAATTGTCAAAGAACAGAAGTAAGGATATTTGAGTTAGGTCTAAAAGATTCGTTCAATGGGTTATTAAAAATAATAGGAATATTTAAATTAATATACGTAATGTTGTATGAAACTTGAACTACATATTTATTTATTGCTGTATTACTTTACTAATATTTGTCACCTAAATGGTACTTCTTCTTTAAGTTTCGTCTCCGCGACGAAGGTTGGCAATCATCATGGCTATTCTGACCTTCGAGGCAGCTGCTCTGAACAATTGCCTTGAACTGCAAACAAAACACTCTCTCAGGTTCTTCAATCAGGAAATGCGTCTTCTTTCCACGCTTCTCCTACCCTTTATTTTTCCTTGAGTTAGGAGTCTCAAGATGTTAAATCTTTCGCCTCTCATTACATGTTCTAGATATTGCTATTTTCTTTCTTTTATTGTATTTTCCATTTCCCTCTCTTTGCCTATTCTCCTTAACACTTCTGCATTCGTGATTTTATCTACCCATGAAATCCTTAACAATGATTCAGCTTCATAGTAGAGTACACTGTTTACATAGCATTTATTTAGACTTATTCTGAGGGCCAATGTCAGATCTTTGCTGCATAAAATATTTTTCATTTTGACGAAGTTGGCACGTGCTTTTTCAATTCTGACTCTTATCTTTGCAGTATTTTCTGTGAAACTTCTAACTTCTAAACGTTATTTTCTGTGATTATCGACGGCATACCTAATGTTGTTAATTAAACTTCCGTTCACTTTTATGCCGACTGTCTCGTTTACCAAAGCTTCTTGTATGATTTCTTCAGAATAAGCATTAAACAATAATGGCGACACTATGCAACCTTATCTGACCCCTTTCCTTATCTCCACTTCTCCTGACACTCCTCTTCCAATTTTCACATTTAATCGTTGGCTGCAGTATAAATTTAATATCAATGTTACATCCCTTACATCCAGATTCTTGTCTTTGAGCACTTCTATAAGTCAGTCATGGCAAGTCTATCTGCATGGTCTATCGGCAAATCGTCATGGAAGCTACCCACGCTTAAAACTTGGGCAAGGTACCCAAAGAAGAAGAAGAATAAGTTGGTCATATTTTACTTTATCGAATGCCTTGTTGTAGTATATAAAGCATACATAAAGATCTCGATTAACATCCAAACATCTTTGGATCAGCACGTTAAAAGAAAATAGTGCCTCTCTTGTGCCCACTTCATTCCGAAATCCAAACTGGGAATCATTAATATCCATCTCCAGCTTAGCGTGTATTATATTATGGATGATTTTTAGCAGTGTTTTTAAGGGATGTTACATTAGACTGATCGTTCGATAATCACTACATTCTTTGGCATTTATTTTCTTTGGTAGACAAATAAATGTTGATGTCAGCATTTACGTGAAATGATTCCTGTGGAATAGATTGTGTTCAGTAGTTGGACTAAAAGAACTATGTTTTTTTCATTGGCCAGTTTTAGCAATTCACGTGGTGATTCATCTGGACCAGCAGCTTTATTATTTTTCATGAACTTTACATGCATAACTTCTGACTTTGTTATTTAGGGTCCCTCGTCTTTACTCTGATTATGTTTATATATATTTTCCTGTCTCAGGTCATGGAATAATTCCTCTATATATTCTTTCCATCTTCCTAATTTTTGTTCCGTCTCCACTAAAATGTTTCCTTGTTTGTCCAATAGCATGCTTGAGGTTTTTTGTTTTGCTAATCCAGTTAATTCTTTATCTTTCTTATGGAGATTGCAGTTATCATATTTGTTTTGTAAGTCTTCTATTTCTTGGCATTTTTCAGCGAAATAGGTCTGTTTAGCTTCTCTTATTGAATGGTACGTGTAGGTTCAATTCAGTACCCTCATAAAGTCTTCCCTGATGAATAGTTAAACTTGAAATACGTGTAGGATAATGACAACACACTCGAAATGAATCCTAACCATCTATAGTCATTATTTTGTTTATTTATTTAGCTTGCTTCTGATTAATTTGCGGTTGTTATCAATAAGCCAGAAATAGAGCCAAATACAATAAAATCTGACATCTTTAGCGGCTCTGATCCAATAGACAAACAAAACATCAAGTAAATAAAAAAATGTTACAGGAAAGCATTTTCTGGAAAACGAATGGATCTAACACAGAGTTTAACAGTGTTTATGCGTACTTTACATCAACTTAAAGATTAAGAAATGGTAGAAAGTAAATTGATCTAATACTAAAATAAGATAACGAATAATTTTCAGCATAATTACCCAGTCTTCAATAAAGTAAGACAGTTCTAGAAGTAGCAGTTGGGTGATGTGTTGAAAGGCGAAAAATATGAATTACTTCAAGTTATACTGGAAGGAAAAGTACAGGACAAAGGATCAGTAGAAAGACGCCACAACTCATGGCTGAAATACCTTAGTAGATGGCTCGACCGCTCATCCGCAGAAATCTTTCGCGCAACAGTTTCCAAAACCACAATTGTTATTTGGATCGCCAACCTTCGACAGGAGACAATGCCATGAGAAGAAGAAGAAGTAGTAGATATATTTATTTATATATAAAAGAAAATACCTAAAAACACCAAAGGTCATTTGCGCAATAAATCGAAGAAAAGAGATCCGTATACACAGTTTCCTAAGTAGGTCAAATATTTAAAATAGCCCGAATATATTTTCATAATTGCAAGTAGATTAAGTTAACAGTGTATCATTCTTTATTGATACCAAATTATATCTTTATCGTTCACTCAATTTTAACATTACAACACTAAAACTAATAATACCAATAAAATATTAACGTTATTTTTGAACAAATCGTTGTTAATTTCGTTGTTTTGGCTTAATTTACGTTGAAACTAAGGCACGCCGTTGTGATATTTTGTGATTAGATACCCTTAAGTGGCCCGGCACTACTGATATTGGCTAAATGACTAGATATACACTCGCCTTGGCTCAGCGCTCGGGCCTATTGCACTGGCCCATCCTTACGTGTTTATACTCGCCTAATATTAGAAGTATATGTTAGTTGATTGGTTCACACGGACAAAAGAACACAAATACATACAGTCGTGTAAAGTCTGCACAAAGTATGATGGATGAAGAGATTTTTAACCAGTTGTGCCACTAGTCAGTAAAGCTCTAAAGTAAGCCATGACTGTCAAATGTCAAATCTCTTTTATTTGTCTACATTAGTTGTAATAAAAAAATGAAGAAATTCACGGCATCTTATAAAAAAGTTTTCTAGAAGTTTTCTAGAAGATAAATTTTGCGATTTTTGTGCAGTTAAGTTTTAGATTAATTAGGATCCGCTTTAAAAATGCGTTTATCCTAGCTATGTTAATATATTTGGAATTATATCATCTTCCAGTCTATACTGTTTAGTATTTTACTTGTTGAATCCATTCGATATTTATGCAGCCGTAGAAATAAAGTACAGATGTAGGTACGTATCGGCTTTTTATTTTGTAGGCAACGATGTAATGAGCTTAATACAAAAATTGAACAAACTAACATATACTTCCAATAATCGTTCTTTCCAGGAACTGTATTACCCGATCGATGAAGTTTAAAAACTATTATCTAACTCAATTAAATTAAGTATAGTCTTTAGGACGTAATACATATCCATTACTCTTTAAAAGGTTCAACCTCAAACATAAAACTAGCGTCTTTACAGTTTCTGGAAATATCGTTAATGGAGAAGATTACGAAATCAAGTATGAACGTTTGATTGAATTGTATGTGTAAAATGTACTGTTTAAAAGGAGGTTTTAAAAACCTATACTTTTATAAGATAGAAAATAGTAGTAATTTGAATATTTTGGTGTTCGCAACACTAAGGGTAAAAGCGACCAATTGCAGTGTTTTTGAAATTTGTTTTTTTTTTCATAATTACCTGGAATACAAGAATATTATCTAACAGACAAATAGATCACTTTGAATTATACATACATTTCGTAGAACAATGATTTTTTTGGGGTTATAATTACAAGAGAATTTTCGAAGTAGCTAACTAATTACTTTTATTTTAAAATCAAATTGAAGAATAAACAAAAACCTAACAGTACAAAGAACGCTACAAAAGCTAGAATCTTCAATGCAAAGAAAGAAAAAGGAGTTAAAGAGGAAAGGTTTAAATATAAGCGTTGAATAACCCTGAGATAGCTAAGAGATTTGAGGAAAGTCTCGAAAGTAAGCTGGAAGGCTGCACGGATGTCATAGTTGAAAATATTAACAACTATTGGAGGCAGCGTAGAGGCATATTAGAAGAAGTGGCAACTGAAGTTATAGGAAAACAAAAACCTAAAAAATTAAGGTTAGACTGGTACAATGAGAAATGCGCACAACCAACGCAAAGAAAAAATCAGGCATATAGAAGAGTCCAAGAACAAAGAAAAAGGGCGAGGCAAACAGAGGAAGAGTATAGGCGGTTGAGACCAGAAAAAAAAGGAAGACTTAAAAAAATAGAAGAAAGATCATGTAGAAAGTCAACTAAAAGAACTAGAAAACTATAAGGCACAAGCAGAAACGCGAAAGTTCTACAAGAGGATTAATTAGAACAGAAAAAATTTCAAACCTAGATTATCAATCGTTAGAAATAGAATAGGGGAGATTATTGGTGATCAGTACCAGATATAAGAAAGATAGACAGAAAACTTCGAGAAAAGGTCAAATGTAAGAGATGCGACAGAGAAGGTAACATCCCAACAGAGTTAGAAGTCATCCTAGCTATACAGTAATTAAAAGAACACAAAGCTCCTGGGGCAGATGACATTCCTTCATAACTTTTAAAGCATGGCAAACAATTCTGACATACTGTAATATGTAGACTGATCTGAAAGCACATAAAGTGGCCAGAAGACTGGAATGTAAGTATAATTGTACCTATCCATAATAAAGGAGACCAAACAATATGTGACAAAAAGATCAACGACCGATCCAATATTCCTTCTAAGCAAGCTCTGGAAAAAACATAGAGTATGGCATTGATACTTATCATCTGTTTGTTAATTTTAGATATGCTTATGATAGTGTTAAAAGAAACGCACTGTACAAGGACATGATAGAATTCAGCATATCAGTACACTTAGTAAAATTGGTGAAACCGACACTCTCAAGAGTCGAATGTAAAGTTAGAGTGCAGAACGGAGTTTCCGGAACGTTTCAGTCTCAGATAGGACTTAGACAAGGAGACAGCCTATCATGCCTTCCATTCAATTTGTCACTAGAGAAAGCGATAAGAGAATATGGACTAACAACCAGAGGAACTATTATTATTCGCAGCGTACAATTACTAGCGTACGCCGATGACATCGACATTATTGCAAGAAGAAAGGCGGACGTGGTCGAATCGTTCAAGGCGCTTAAAGCAGCAACTAAAAGAACGGGACTAAAGGTAACACTAGTAAGTGAAGTATATGAAAGTATCAAAAGAACGAAACTAGTGATATACAGAACTCTTATGAAGCCCATCCTCACCTACGCGTGGAAACATGGACGATGACAGATGACAGATGAATATGTCAAAACATATTTATAACCAAAGAATAGATGGACTGAAAAGGAGAGGCAGACCCAGAGCACGATCTAAGGATCAGGTAAAGGATGAATTGAGAATGTTGGGAGTACGAAATTGGAAAACCAAGGAGAAGAATAGAAGAGAATGGAGACTTATCTTTGAGCTGGCCCAGACCCACCATGGTTTGTGAAACCAATAATGATAATGATGATAGGAGATATCTTAAAAACTCCACACTCATTTGTTGTAAAAAAAACTATAGACATATAATATCTAGAGTGAGCGCTGCAATTTAGAACCGTTTCCCCAGTGCGACAGAGAAAAATGAAACAAAGCAGTCTACGTCGGTTTATTGCCCACGTGACATTTCCACTATTAAACACAAGTGACAAGTTAACTTTTATCACAGAAGCAGTGGAAGGCTGAGGGAAGGGTATTAAAGTAAACGGCATATTTATTAGCAACCCTAGGTATGCCGATCGCGCAGCGATAGTGACAGATAAGCAAGAAGACAAAAACAATGATTATATGTAGAAATAATTACTCAAATGTAAAGATATATATAGCTGGAGAAGAAATCGAACAATTCAGGAAGTGTAAATACTTCACTTGTCTAATTTAATATGCATTCAGTTTTTCCCCCTCAAATTTTATTTCTCAAATTATACTTGATTAATTTAATAACTTTAGTTTATTTTACATGAAACGATTAAAAAGATTTAAAGAAAGTAGTTAGAAAATATGTTTTCCAAGAAAAATAGAGTGGAGTGTAACATCTAAGAAATTTCTAAATGAAAACGGATACTGACGTACTTCCAGACACCAAAATTGGAGATGTAAATGGAACATTAGTCTAATATTCCATTGATAGTATTCGAATGAAAAATAGGATTGAAAAATGAGTCTTATGCAGAAATAAATAACTTATACTTGCAGGTTTATAACTTACTTTAACGTTCAAGTTTTAGAACTTTGGATAAAATAGAAATCAGAAAATAGAAGATGTGAATAAATCCATAGAAAGAGATCGGAAAAAATTAAAACAGAGATTTAGGTTTAACAGAAAAAAGTTGCTTTTATTGTTTAGTCAAGAAACTATCAAATTTTCATAACCTTCTCCATTCCACCACTCATTCTAACTTGATCAAATGACATCGACAACGAGTCTTAAATTTACATTAATTTTTAATAAATATATTTTTAATAAATACTTGCAAAAATACTGCCAAAACTATCCTTCAATTATCTTTGTATAATTTGCTTTTTACATTTTTTTAAAGTAACGTCTTAGACGAACCTCGATTAGTTAGTAGTAATAAATTAATTGAAATAAATAATTGACTAGCATACAGGACTAGATACGTGTAAAGAGATGCTTAAGTGATGACGTCTTCTGGAGATTATAATAACCCTTTTTTAAGTGCAATATGTGCTATATATAAAAAAATATACGAAAAATGGTAATAAAGTGGCAGCAATATTTTTAATTACAAGTTTGTATCTCCTTATTGTATTTTAATAGACTTGTAAGGTTTCAAAAATGTGAAAAACATCGCCAACGATATTGTATGTTATTGCTAATTTATTGTTGTGGTAATATTTATCATCACACTAAAATGGCAATTAAAAATTCCCATAAATAATGCTAGAATACTGTATATGTCTGTCACGAAATCAAAGTTTGAGTAACTTCTAAAACATAACATTGGTACAATATATGCTACATTTTTTTAACCCTAATTGTTATAACAAGTACATTATATCATATTATATTATATATTGTAACAGTGTACAGATGTGACAGATTTTAGCGATTGTCTTACGTGAATAAAAAGTCGTTGTTTTTTGTTTTTATCTTTAACCTAATATGCGAATGATAATATTAAAATTATCGTTTTTTTGCAATTTTCATTATTCAGCTACTGACTCATAGCCAATATTCTCTATATGCTACATTTATCATTTGCGATAGTTCTTCAAATCGTTTCTTGGCCTGTAGAATGCACAAGGAATTTTAAACATGTGTTAAACAGACTATTCTAAACATACAGTTCCATTTACATAAAGTGATTGTATGTTCATTAATTTGGTGTTTTTATCAATCTGATAAATAAAACCGGGATTCTTAATTGAAAGGAGTAAATTGCATACTTGATCTTTAAAAGATGATGATAAGATAAAGTGATCATAATGAAGACACTAATGGGACAATTGGTTTTATACCAATCTTTATACATCTTCTGCTGGTCCCTCCTCTAACGAGTTCAATGCCATAGGAGGAACTGTAACCAACCATAATCTCTACTTGACGCCTATGGGGGTATCAAGAATATAATAACCATGTGCATCTAGCAGATGTCAAATGGTCTTATGTGTTAATATGATGTATGTGAATCGTGTTATAAAATATCTAACCATGTTAAAAAAATTCCTTATAAAAAACCCTAAAGTCTCTGAGAAAAACTAAGGTCGTGATATACAACATATTTAACCTAACCAATTCCAAAAACCAAATGTAATATTAATAAAAAAATTTTCAAATCTATCTATCTATACAGCCCTTAAAATCCATCCTTGGATATAGGCCTCCTCCTCCTTCTTCCATGCCTCTCTATCTTGGGCAATTTGCATCCATTTTGACCCGGCGTGTTTCTTCAGGTCATCTGACCATCGCATTTGTGGCCTTCCCCTTTTACGTTTGTGATTCCATGGTCTCCAATGTATAATTGTTTTAGTCCATCTTTCATCTTTCTGCCTTAGGGTGTGTCCGGCGAACTTCCATTTAAGCTTTGCTACTTGGGTTGAGACATCTTTCACTCTTGTTTTATTACGGATCCATTCGTTTCTTTTTTTGTCTGATAGTTTAATGTTCAGCATTTGTCTTTCCATGGATCTTTCTGTCTTTGCTATTTTTTCCATATTTTCCTTTGTAAACGTCCATGTCTGAGAGCCATATGTGAGGACAGGGAGTATACATTGATTGAAGACTCTGGTTTTTAAGTATTGGGGGTATTTTGAATTCTTTAATATATAAGACAGTTTTCCGAATGATGCCCAGGCCAATCTTATTCTTCTCTTTATTTCTTCGGTCTGATTTTCTTTATTTAATTTAGTGATTTGGCCTAAAAAAATTTTCAAATACTGTAACAAAAATGAAAATATATAATAATGCAAAATAACAGAAAAATTAAATAATATAATGGATAAAATACTTCAACTCAATAACAATTTAAGGGTAACAAAATAAAAAATAGAGCTAAATAGACATTAGCAAAGCAAAATAGGAAACTTAGTAACAAAAAAAACCTTTAATTAAAATCCATTTTCGCAAAGTTCATATACATAAACAAATATATCTCTCAAAATAAATACCACGCAACATTTTATGACAAAACTACCCTTCAGAAAAAAAGTAACAATAAAAATTAAACAAGATTTAAGTGATACAAGGATGAGTTAACAAAACAAGACATAGATTTTAAAATTTTAGACAAAAGTAAAAAAATCGTGTGAAAACATATAAAGGGGTAGTAAGTATACAAAAATATATAACAGTGTATGCAGAATAAATAGGTTAGAGCAGCATAATAAATATATAGAAGAAAAACAGAAGAACCTAGTGCAGGATCCAAAATGCCACTATTAATCCACAGGATTCGTAGATATCAGAGTATAAAATATATTAATTCGAGATGTGTAACACAGCTTGGAGACACTGCAAAGATAAACCATGCTTATGCACAAAACCAAGTTAATTCCGCCGAAACGATTATCTTGTAGACCTCATGGTAAATAAAATGAGAGTAGAGCACTGATGGAGTCCACATTAGTGGCACTTTCAAAAAGGAACCTTAAATTTGTTTGTGTAATTCAACTCCATTTGGATTCAGAGCAGAACGCTAGAGATATCAACTGCGATGTGTATGCATGTTTCATTGATTTAGAGAAGGGATTTGATAAAGTCAAAAGATAAAGCAACAGTGCTATCAAAAAATAAACTGGCCGAGATCTTCACAGTCGAAAATGGAGTTAAACAGGTTTGTATATTGTCACCGGCATTATTTAAAAATCTTTAGAGAGTCCTTGGACGAGCCAGAAGATCAGATTGCTGTAAATGACAAACTTATAAACAATATTATATTTGCAGAGGATATAGTGCTGCTGGCAGATAGTGCGCACGGGTTCCAAAGGATGATGGACAACGTGGCAGAAACATGCAACAAATACGGCCTAAGACTAGATTGCAAACAGACAAAAATAATGATCATTAGTAAGAACACCAACATAAACGCCCAAATTACAATAGACGATACACCGTTAGAAATAGTGGAAAAATATGCTATATAAAGATACTTGGGATCATAGCTATGAAATAAAAACTCGTATTGAAAAAGCCAGAAGCTCTTATAACAACCTTCAGCAGGAAGATTCTCTATAACTTATCTTTAAGTACTAATACACGCAAAAGGATTCCTAGATATTACCCCCTTTAGTTTCCTCCTCTATGGAGTAGAAATCTGGGGTCTTACGGAAGATGCCATAAAACGATTAGAGGTATTTGAAATGTGGCGCTACTGACGTATGTTGAGGGTCTACACATAACTATTCTCCAGAGGCTAAGAAAAGACAAAGAAATGTAAAAAACAAAAAATTGGCTTAATTCGGCCACATAATGCTCAATAATAAATACCGACTTCTATAGTTAATTCTACAAGCAATATTAAGGATAAAAGAGGCCATGGACGTAGACATACTGTAATGATGTGCTGATCGTTCAACAGTTCAAACCGTGGGAGTGTCGATATTCGCGCATCCATCTCCACAACGAGACGACCAAGTGGGATCCGAAGCGGCTATTTAAGGTGAGCGACTGGCGGAATTAGATAGTCTTGTAGCTAGCGCTCTAGGCTCCCTGTCTCGCTGGTGTAGTGAATCTGTGAGCCAACCTGGACAGAAAGACTTCCGAATTGAGAATCGTACTATGTCCTTAATAGACCCATCGGTATCGTGAATTCAAGGTTACCGTCAACGTGGATCTGCACAACCGAATATTTTGTTTGCGAGTGCGTTTGGAGCTTCCACTGAATTGAGGTGGAAGCGATTATAAGTCTGCGTGCGATTGCTTTCGCGTATTTCATTTAGTAATAATTTTTTTTTCTTTTACAGACGTTCGTCGGTGAATTCACTCTCGCGGGATCCAGACGGGGACATAGAACATATTTTATTTTTATTTGTTGTATATACGTTAAAATTAATAAATTTATTTTTATTTCAACCTCTGTTTTACTGAGTCTGTCACCTCGAAAGAGCTACCCGTCACAATATATCCTAGCTAGTCAATGTTGAGAAGTGGAGTGGTCTAACGTCAACTGATCTATTTCGAGCTGCTGTCAATAGAACAAGACGGGTCAATATGCTCGCCAACATCTCTAGAAGATAGGCACATTTAGAGAAAGAAAAATTCACATCCAATATACAATAGTACAACCAGCTACAGCTGGTTAACGGGTTAACATATTGAAAGTATTATCTATTGTTTTAAAAGTTAGGCCATACGTAGTGATAATGTGTATAACTGGTTGCGTTAGGTCAGAATGAAGTTGAATATTGACAATATTTAAATTGTCGATATGTTTAGTTTACTATTTATTATTTAAAAACAATAAATGTGGATTTTGATATTCGCAATATTCATCGCAAAGAATGTCACAGGGTCAAATAGCAACACTTATGGCAGATACTAAAAGAAGTAGGCGTACCACCACACTTAATGTCGCTTATAACTGAGCTATGCGAACACACTACTGGAACATTTAAAATGCGTGGCTCACCCTTAAACGAATTCCATCCAGAACAAGGTGTCAGACACGGATGTATACTATCTCCATAATTATTTAATATATATGAAAAGCATATTATGAAAAGAGCGCTTAAAGGATGGGAAAATGGGCATCTAAATAAATGGCCGAACAATTAACAACAACTCCATTTCTAGATACCTAGACAGAAAAGTGTCAAATTCTTGTATACTATTGCTGTATACCTATTACATAAAGACTATTTCACTAAATATAAAGTCCATAAGCCTTCAGTATGTTATCCAGACACGATAATAACAGGTGGATATCGAGAATCCTGGACTAAAAAACACGAAAACAAAAGCACAGAGAGACTTATAGATCGAATAAGATAAAAGAGATAAGTAGATAACATAGGAACAGTAAGACGGCCAAACAATAAATGAGATTAGCACAGGTCAAGGAAAGATCAAAGCAAATAGTGACGACCTGCATCCCAAAGTGGACCTATTTTTATCATCATCAGTGTCATTACAGCTGGTTATACACCAAAGTTTTCTTCGGAATAGTTTTCTATTCACGCCTTTCTCTCACATCTCGCCATGCTCTAACTCCAACAAACTAAACTTTATATAACTAAACGAAGATAAAGAAATAGAGAAATGAAAACTGCTGAAGTCATTCCTTTAGATCTAGCCTTTAAGGTGATGCTTCACTTGGCTCTTTATTTGCCTGTTTTTATTACCATTTCTAATATAATTTCATCATTATGTTAGTGTTTAAACCTTATTTACGAAAACTAAACATTTTATTTATATTTAAATTAGCTGCACATGTTATAACTCGTTATAGAGAGTAAGAAAAAGCTCTCCTCCTAATAACATAAATTTGAAAAGGCTAATACTGTCTTTATCCCACCTCAGGGTGGCAAGTTAAGGCTCTGATGTGATTTTATAGCCAAGCTAATAACCAGAAAGTGGGTTTTAATAATCTCCGAGAACTGGCATCCTAAAAGGAACTCTCTAAATACATAGGGGGATCGGGATTGGAAAATGCGACTAAATTATGCGGCAGGAACCGCTTTAACGTATTAATTCCTTCCTTAATCTAACTATGTTTAATAATACTAGGTATTTGCATAAGTTCGTTGTATTTGAAACGTTGCTTTCGGTCTTAGAGAACCTTGAAAATTTCACGTTATTCGTTAAAGACATCGAAGGAAGGAGTTAGAATACATTTACATTAATTTCGTTTCGTCAAAATCGCTGCAGTCGATAATAGAAGTGCAGAATTAATACCAGAGAGTTTCTTTGTAAAATTAATTTGTTCCTTTTAAATTTAAAATTATGTTTTAATTATAATTTACTAAATCATTCAATTTATCGAATCTCCACTTTGTTAATTCGTTTCAAAATAATACAAAGTTGGTTTCCCAAATTGTTTTGTCTTCAAAATTATCTTAAAAAATAGGTTTTTAAGCATTGTTTATGAGAAATTTGTACTAGGTATATTTTGTGTAAAGAAAAAATCACTCAAGCTCAAGGTACGAACTAAAAAAGCTTCAATTAAGCAATCAATTTTAAAGTGTGCTCCAATTTTGCTAGTTGCAGTTCCATAGATAATCGTATAAACCACTTAGGCTACTTCTTCTTTCTTTCCATCTTGTTTTTCTTTTTCTTTTTCCTAAGTCCTTCTTGTTTGTCCACTGCTGGACCTAGATCATTTACATGTGTTTTCATTAATGTCTAGTCTTAGCAATGATCAACCATTGCTTGCCCACGATATGTTTAATACCTTCCGTTCAACATCTCTGGGGTCTGTCAGTAATTTTTGTTCTGCCACGAATGTTGGTATTTCGCATCCTGTTGCTCAAACTGATCCCGAACACTCGATGGCTCTCTGAGATATTCTGAAGTCTTCTTTGTAAAGACCATGGTCTAAAGTCTGTAGGTTGTCACTATTAAGGTGTATGTTTCTTTATCAAAATATAGCTTAATTTGAAATATCCATTAAAAAAAGAGAAAAAAACAACCAATGTAGTTCATTGGACATTCTTCCAGGCCAATGAAAATTAAAAAGGACTTTACAGACGGCTGTAGTCTGTGTAAGAAGAAGATGTGTGAGCTTAGAAGAAAATATACAAATTAATTTGAGAATAAAATATTAATTATTAGAACTCTAAAACAAGAAAACCAATGCATAGCACATGAAAGAATGAAAACTGATTATGGAAAAGACCCCTCAAGGATTGTAAAGACTAGAATGATGATAATCATGTCGTTGTTCGGTGCTTTAAATATTTCCTTAACTTGTGATATTAAGCTATGTTAATATCTATTACATGATTTATGAGAAAACAGAATTCTAAACAGAAATCTTAACAAAATGCGCAAAGAGTTTAAGCCAAGAATAAGGAGCTGTAAGGATGTAGCAGGGAACATCCTAAATGATACGGCCTCAATCCCAAACCAATGGATTGGATTTTTCGATGCAAAATTTAATGGCCATCATATCGAAGAAGCAGATAACACCCTAGCAAATTGAAATGATTGGAATCTTTTCGACCCAAACGAAAGACCACCTACCATTAAAAACGTTGCATAAGCCATTAAAAAGCTTAAAAATAATAAATCATCAGGAGTTGATCTAATTTGCTGTGAGCTCTACAAGAATGGTGGCGATGCCCTACTGCGGACACTGTATAAGCTTTTACTTCTTGTTTGGCATAATGAGACCATGCCTTGTGAATGATCTCAACTGCTTACAAAATACTATCAAATATTCTCTACGAAAGGCTGCAAGTTTACACAGTGGGCATAGTTGGTAAACATCAAGCTGGATTTACTCCAAAAAAATCAACAATTGACCAGATTCATTCAATAAGACAGATTCTCGAGAAAACATTAGAATTCAATATTGAAACCTATCACCTATTCGTCGAACTTCAAGTCCGCATACGACAGTGTCAAGAGAACAGTGCTATACCAATCAATGCATGAGTTTGGTATACCAGAGAAACTTATCCGACTAACGAGAATGACAATGTCTAACTTAGAAGCCACTGTTAGAATACAGGGAGAGAGTTCTAGATCCTTTAAGATAAAGGATGGACTCAGACAAGGGGATGCTCTGGCTTGCCTCCTATTTATTATTGCCTTAGAAAAGGCAGTCCGAAATACACAAATTAGGGATGGCAGTACTATTTACAATAGATCGATACAAGTCATATGCTGACAACATTGACATAGTAGGGCGTAGCAAGCGAGATGTTGAGCAATATCTCCTAGAATTGGAAACAGCGGCGAAACAGGGCGGTCTAGTCATCAACGAAGACAAAACCAAGTACATGTTGGTTACAAAGGATCCGATAGCAAATGAGGAACGAGAAACAGTTTTTGGAAGTCATACCTTTGGACGTATTGACAACTTCACATACCTTGGGTCGCTATTGACTGCTACCAATAAAACAAGCGAAGAAATCAAAAGACGAATAAATCTTACAAATAGCGCATACTATGGACTCCAGAAGCATTTCCACTCAAGAAACATTCAAAGAAGAACTAAAATTATTATATACAAAACATTGCTGAGGCCGGTCCTCACATATGGAGCAGAAACATGCACTCTAACGCAGAAAGATGAAAGACTTTTGGGAATATTTGAGCGTAAAATACTCCGCAAAATATTTGGAGCTGTAAACGACCAAGGGCAGTGGCGCAGAAGATATAATTTTGAATTGTATCAGGTCTTTGATGAGCCAGATGTCATAACGTTCATTAAAACACAGCGACTTAGATGGGCTGGACACATAATACGAATGCCAGAAAATACGATTGCTAAAAAGCTAACCACAGAAACACCTGTAGGAAAAAGAAGCAAAGACTGACCGCGAATTAGGTGGTTGGATGGAGTTGAAACCGACTTACGAATATTAAAAATCAGAAGATGGCAACATGTTGCGAAAAACCGAACAGAATGGCAACGAATCTTAGAGCAGACCAAGATCCACAGAGGATTGTCGAGCCAAAGATGATGATGATGATTTATGAGAATTTTTTTTTTCTAAGCCTTAATATTTTTAAATGTAGATTTTTCATCCTGTAGATTTAAACTTTTTCTTATATTCTTACTAAATACTTCATAACTTTTGTTTCATATACCATACAATGCTTAAAATATTTACTATTTAGTTATTTATTTAAAGTTTAACTCCAAACAATAAAATCTTAATTGAATAGTGTAAACATAACATATGAAAGTGTTTTTAATATAGCTGATCAAAATATGCATCTGCAAGTAAGAATTCAATTATAATAAAATAATACATTGCATACAACAATTTATTTTAAGCTAATAATATACTATTTAATTGGAAGACTAATTTTTTTATTAATAAAGCTTTTTTCTAGAAATATAATACGAGATTTTTTTTAGGAAATCCTAACCTCTTTCTTTCAGATTTAGAAATCTTTTGATTAACGCCAAACATTATCTGTTACTGACTGGTTATCTATAGTCTTAAATTCAGTCTATGATTGACCTTAATAATTTGATAAATACACAAAAATCAAGTTTGATCGAACGTTTTAAACGCACTTTAAAAAATAATATTGTTTCTATCAATTCCGACGTGCGTAAAATACAATTTTGATTATATTTTATATCCCTTTTAGGGCCAATGTACTCTAGAGCCTCCTTCGATCGCTACCTTTAACTCAGCAAAAAAAGTAGAAGAAATTGTGTCTGCAATAACTGCTGTCTATATACATCCTTTTGAATTATTAGTCTAAAAGGTACAGCTTATGTACTAATCCTAAATTAGTGGACGTGTTGCGATGTGTTATCTCTTTGGAGGGGATATTTACAAGGGGCGTCACTTACGAAAAATAAATCTAGACGGCATGCCATGCTCGCCTTTGCCATCGACGTAACGCTTAACTAAACTAAGAGGAAAGACTAGAAAGCTTGACTAGACAAACTCAGATCGAGAGAGGCCACGGCATTTCATTCCATAATAATTTACATGATTCCTCCAACTATAGTGCAAGAATATTATTATACTACATTGAAAAAATATAGACTTTGGCAAGAGTTAGAGGACGTCACATAGGCAAAATTTTGCCAATTTGTAGTCAACGCAGGTTTATTTGTTATGGTAAGAATAAATAGCAATTACTAAAATCAACCTGCGTAGACGCGAACTGGCACAGGTGTAGCTACAGTTATTTCTTTTGAACTTGGCTCTTCTTTACAACTTAGTGGAGATATAACTTCTTCCTTTAAACAAGCTGATTCCAAATGTTTGTTTAGATAAGATTTGAGAGCAAACGTTTTGTGGCAGCGTGGGCATTCAAAATTTTTATCTGCTGAATGCGTCTGCATGTGTGCTCTCAAATTTGATCGATCCGCAAAGGCCTTCCCACAGTGCGCACAACCATATGGTTTTTCTCCAGTGTGGGATCTGAGGTGACCTTGAAGTAACCATGGTCGCGAAAATTGCTTGCCGCAGACACCACATCGGTGAGCTAGTTTATGCGTAAGGACATGCATCGCTAAAGCTGGCATGCTTACGTATGCTTTTCCACATGTTATACATTTTTTGGCAGCTTGTGAATCCAGACTTCGATGAGTCTGTTTATGCCTGGAAAGGTTACTGGATGTCGCATATTGTTTTCCACACTCGCTGCAGGTATATTTAGGTTTCTCTGTAACTTTGACTACAGTTATATTTCCGGTTGATTCTTCAGAATCGTGTCTCTTTTTTGATCGTCCGTCACTTACGAAAAAGGCTTCATAAGTGTACGCTATAGTTTTAGCAGGCTTTATAGACGGACTTAAATCGCCCATTGTTTGAGGAATGTTCGGATCTTGGACATCCGGAGGAAGTTCCAATACATGGTGTTGTTCTTGTATTTGAATTTGCGGTGGAGGTGGCAAAAAAACTGTCGTAGAAGCACTTAAGTCCAGTATAGCGTGAGCAGCGTGAAGATCTTCTTCAGCTGGAACTCTAATTGTGTGATGAAAAAATGGAGGAGAAGGTTTGTCTTCAAGTGAATAAGGTCGATATATATCCTTTTTCTTTGGAGGCAAACTCAGTGCTGTTCCGGTACTTGTATAAGTCATTGCTAAAGATTTTTTGTGTTTGATTGGAACTTGATTAGAAGTGTTATACTCATACCGTACGTCAGTTGGTTCTTCAGCATTTCTTAAAGTGATGTAAGATGCTTGTGGTTGACTAGGTAGTTCAGATTTTGGAACAAAAGTTGTATAGCTTGAAGAAGAAATATCGTGAAGATATCCTGAAACAAAAAGTACTTGTTTAGATTGTACACAAACATACCTGGATGCGTACCAAAATATTCAGTCCTTTTTCAAATTATATATAATTATAAAATAAAATTAAAGTTATAAGATTAGTAGTTTTATTATTATTATATTAGCCTAAAAAACGGGCTAAATCCATTCCTTCGGATCAGAGTCTGTTCACTTGTAATTATTAAGACACCCTTCATTATATTTTAGGTTGTAAATAGAACATACTTCTCTATTTAAATGTAAATCATAAGTGTGAATGTTAGGGATTAGAGTCTTATACTCACGTTTGCTTGTAGATTTTTATTAAATAAAAGATTGGGCTACCGGTATCGCCGTTTACAAGTTATACAGCACCATCAGGCCATCAAGTAACTAAAGATTGAAATAGACGATATACGTAAGCCAATATATATACAACCAGAAAACCAAAAAATTTCATTAAACGTAATACTAAGAATATATAGGACTTAGTCGACTGTCAGTTACATAAAAAACAACTATCAAGTAAGGTGGCGCTTTCGCGGAAATGTACTAAATCGAGTATTATGTACTCTCAAAACTTAAGTCGAGAGTTTTATAGTTCTTATAGATTAAAAAAAATATTCCCGCGGATAAGTATAAAAGCTCTTCCTGGGTTGCATATCTTGCATACTAAGCAAATATTCTTGAGAGTATAAATATATTAAACAAAGAATTGCAAGGAAAGAATATTAATATAATTTCAGCGAGAGAAATAGTGTCAGCATTCTTAATAAAACCGCAATATTGGAGACAGAAAGTAAAACAGAATATTGCTTGAACATCACTAAACATAATTAGCTTATATCGAGGATATAATTGTAAGACATCTTATCAAATTGAGAAAGCGGTTTTCAGATTACTGTCCAGATATTGATACAGGCACTGTCAGTTGGATTGTAGATCCTTTTAAAAGTGAAATTACTATGATACCAGTACAACCTGTAGGTTTGGCAAAAGCAATTCTTGAACTTCGATTTAATACTGAAGCACGTATTCAATTTGAGAGTAATCCAAATCTGTCGTCATTTGGATGTCAAAAGCTGCAAAGGTTTTTAAAATTGCACATGTAGAGGCGGTTAAAAATTTTTTGTCATTTGAACAACATATTTGAGCAAACAAGGCTTCCACTCTAATAAACATAAAAACGAAGAACAGAAATCGATTAAATTATGACGACTGTATTCGAATCAAATTAAAAAGTCCCAATTTTGAAGCAATTGTATCGACTATGAAACAACATCACTTTTCCAAAACGTGAAGAAAGAATGTTTTCAATTATACTTTTTTTGTTTCTTCTAATTTTTTCAATTATAATTTTTGTTTGTACCACCATTATTAATATTATTATTATAATTTGTTACAGTACAACAAAATTATCAACGCACAATTCTACCCCATTGAGTTTCTACACAGGAAAGAAAAATTCACCCCTACAGAAAATATAAGTAAATGATAATTTCTTTTTATTTTGTAATTCATAAATTTTTCTTCTCGTATTAGAGTCTAATAATAATAGAAAAAAAAAATTATATGAATTACAAAAGAACAAGAAATTATCATTACTTATATTTTCTGTGGGGAAGAATTTTTTTCTTCAACTGTATATTACATGCATTACTATTTTTACCTTAATTACTATTTAACTAGGAATAAGCCACAATTAAGGGTTGACATATTTTTATTGACGTTTCAATTTCCACTTCGGAAATCGTTTTCAAAATACAAACAGTAAATTAAACAAATTTTGTTTTTTTGTTACTTACAGAAGAATTCTTCTAATAATTTAATTTTATCTGACTTATTCATAATGACAATTCAGACATACATTATGCATTTTAAAGTAGACGAATTTAAAATGATATTGCTAATATTGTTGAGTTGCGCTCCTGGGACGACTTTGCTTATAAGATAGTTAATTCGATTACATGAAGTCAACTTTAACTTGAGAATATCCGTCAGAAAAAAATTATAGCATGTAATTCGTCTTTAAAAATTGATGACAGTAAAATTCTCCTCTTAGTGATTCCATAATAAATTATGAGGGAAAAACCAGGAAAAAAATTAAATAAAATTAATTAAAATCAAGGTTATTAAATGTTAGAATAGTAAATTATTTCAAATGCAACAATAAAATAGCTTAAGAACAACTATTATTACCGTTATGTATTACTAGGTATTACATTGATAATAGAACAAGTGATGGAAAATGAATACTTGGAAATAAAACTGTCAAACTACGGAAAAGTGAAAGAAGAAGTACAAAAACAAGTGAACGTGGCAAACAGAGTAGCAGGACGTCTCAACAACACAATCTGGAGAAACAAATACCTCAAAACAAAAACGAAAACCAGGATAATAAATCAACAATAAGACCGATAATGACGTACACATCGAAAACAAGAGCAGATACGACAAAAACACAAAGACTGCTGGAAACAACAGAAATGAAAGTCTTACGAAAAATAACAAACCAAACTCTAAGAGACAGAGTCAGAAGTGAGGAAATACAAGCCAGATGTGGTATAGAGGAAATAAATGCGTGGACTAAAAGAAGAAAAGTGGAATGAATCAACACATCGGAAGAATGACACAAAATAGAATAATACGAATAGCAAGAGACAAATCGCCAAATGGAAGAAGATCATTGGGACAACCGAGGAAAAGATGGTCAGACAACGGTAAGTGAGCCTAAAATTTCGGAGTAAAACAGGCATTAAGCCTATTTATAAAGTAAGAAGAAGAAGAAGAAGAAGACATTGATAATTTGCATAAATGATGTTTTAAATTTAATTTTAAGTTATTGTTTTCTTTTCAAAATTATCAGGGGGGCTATAATATGAAAGATGCTAAAAGGGGCGATTTTGTTTTTTTCTGTTCTTCGTTATGGGGTAATATCAACTTAAACAAACTATTTTGGCGTAATGATTTAAAAAGTTCACCGACCGCTGCTATATAACAACAGACATTTGGAACAAAGTTGCAGACCATGCCCAATTACATACTGCAGACTGTGTCAATTATTATAAGTAGTCATAAAAAGAAATAAAAATCTTTAATTTAGTGTCATGAATTGAGTTTACATGATTAGTTTTCGGTTCTACAGTCACGTGCAGGGCATTAGTTTATCACATCGTTTAAGTGATAAAACTTCAAAATAGGATACTAATTTATTTGCAAAGTATTTTTAACATATTACTAGAAAAGTAATTGTAATATTTTATCATATTATATAAACAACTACAAGGAATTAACGAGAATGTATTAGAACTTAAAAGTTGCATAAAACTTTCACACCTGTTTTCAACATTTTTACCTGTAAGTTAGTTTCAAAACAAAAGTTCCTAAGACTAATTTGTATTTACCTAACTCCGAAGAATTACCAGCTTATGTTTTGATACATCTAAACGATGCCAAGTAACATAACGGCGCAATTTAGAAACATTTTTAGTTAAAATTATCTGCTTTTAACTAGGAACTCGCTTAAGAACTTACAACTTCGTAATTATGGAGATTTGTTGTGCTTTCCCTTTGCGATCTGTCTATTATTTACAATGTCGAGAATACAACAGCATAACTAAGTTTTAGTTTAAGAGGCCGCAGAATTGTGCAACAGTTTCTACAGAATATTATATGGAGCGTATTAAATATCCGGGAAGGCAAGCAATGTCAAGTCATAAATAAACTGAATTTCTAATGAAAGCGCACTTGCTATTGTGTTTATGTCATAAATAAAAGAACTTGCTTTCGTTCTTACAAAGTTAACATAATTTCCGAGTCCTAAAAAGACGCTGCCAATAACGGCAGACCTTTTTGAGAAGCAAAGAGTTTACCGCGATATAAACTTAAGATGCTCTTTAGTTTAAACCAAAATAAACTTGAGGATAGGTTAAATAAGGGTAGCTAATGAAACTGAAATATTTTTATATGCAGTGGGTTTTAACAGAGGCGTAACAGAGCCCCCGCGGCATTAAGCTTGCGGGAGGGCCCAATATATCCGGGGTCCCATCTTATCGTCTAATACAGTGGTCGCCAACCTGTCGATCGCGAGCTACCGGTAGTTCGCGAAGGCAATTCTGATAGCTCTCACAACGATTTTAATTTAAAAAATACAAACTGCAAAAATCAAATGAAATCGTAGGCTTCCACGGCCAGAGTCAGAATTATAGTTTATTTGTCTTCCGGGTTTGGACCGTGTCATTTGTGAGTGACCCAAAAGATGAACCCACTTTTGGGTCACTCACAAATGACACGGTCCAAACCCGGAAGACGAATAAACTATAATGCAAAACTCAGAGAAACTTCCGAAAATTACACAAAAAAAATCTAATTGTCATAATATTAAACATAAACAGCGGCAACGTTGCGGTGAGCGATATGACGCTGACGCCGTCAAGCTAGAATCGGCTATTTATAGAACCGACCAGCCGGACCAGTGCGTTAGTGTTCGAAAACGATCTGGATTGCTTTGAACATGATAAATACGCAAGGCGCGGCGACATTGCGCTTAGTGTAAAATTGAACGCGTAACCAACGTAGTAGAGAACAACAAAAATAATATGATGGCAAGCAGTTGTAAGAAGGTAAAGACATACCACTTTCATTCGGAATGGGAAGAACAATACTTTTTTACATAAGTTAAAGATAAAAATGTGTGTTTGTTATGTAATACTTCGGTCTGCTTTGCTAAAAAAGGAAATATTGAGAGACATCATAAAACTGTACATTCTAATTTTGAAAAATCATTCCCACTACATTCTGCCGCCAGAAAGGAGAACCTGAAACAGTTTTTAAAAAAACAGTAAATTGGACAACAATCAATATTTTTAAGAACAGTCGACAAAAATAAGGCTGCTACTGTAGCATCGTACCGTGTGTCCCAGATAATTGCACAAAAAAAGAAACCTTATGAAGACGGGGAAATGATAAAACAGGGGTTTTTAGAAGCTGCTGATTTGTTATTTGCCAACTTTAGAAATAAAGACGAGATAGTTTCAGCTATAAAATTTACGCAACTTTATGCTAATACAGTAATGAGATGTGTAGAAGTAATGAGCAATGATATTTTTTTACCGTTAAGAACTGACTTAGATAACTCTGTTTATTTTTCACTTCAACTGGATGAATCAACAGATGTCGTTGACACTGCCCAGATGACCGTGTTCGTCAGGATGGTTTTTACTAATTTTACGATTAAATAAGATATTTTGAAGTTCATTACACTGAAAGGACACATTACTGGACAGGAGTTGTTTTCTCATTTTAAAAATATTATTTCTTCCGAGAAAATTACAATATCGAAAATGGTAGGCTTGACAACCGATGGCGCTCCAGCTATGGTGGGTTGTGATGAGGGTCTGGTGGCATTATGTCGTAAAGATGAAATTTTTACACAATTTCTCTGTTACCACTGCATTAAACAACGTTATGAAACTGGTGGTAAAAATTGTGAACAAGATTAGAGCTCAAGCGTTAGAAAGAGGATTATTCAGAATCTTGGGCGATGAAGTTGACTGTCAATACGGGGACCTACTCCTTCACTCTGAAGTCCGATGGTTAAGTAGAGGACGGGTGCTGAAACGTTTTAATGATGTCCTATCTGGCATAGTTCAATTTTTCAAATAACGCGATGAACCGACTCCGGAACTAGAAAATTCAATCTGGCTTAGAGATTTTGGTTTTCTCGTGGACATTACAGAGAAATTAAACGAACTTAATTTGCAGCTTCAGGGGAGAGACAAAGAACTAGCGGAAATGGTTTCTGATATAAAAGCATTTATCAAAAAGTTGAAGTTTTGGGAACAAAACCTAATTAACAGTGATTCCAAGCATTTTCCTATTCTTTCAGAAAAAATATCTTAAAATCCATTAGAACCCCATGACAACAAATATGTAGAAATAATTTCTACCCTGAAGAGTAACTTCAAAAGTCGTTTTAAGGATTTCAATGAAATGGCTTTAGTAGCGCAGTTTGTTGTTTCACCCTTTATTGAAATTTATATCCAGGAGTTTGCAGCTTGTGTTATGCAGAACTTTGGCGAAAACATCGCTGCAACAGAAATGGAAGTCATTGAGTTTCAAAATGATTTAGCCTTAAAATCGTTAGTCTCAAGTACTGGATGTATCTGGCCTATTATAAGTAAAGATAAATATTCAGTTCTATGCCGTGTAGCCTTGAAAGTGAAAGCATTATTCAGTTCAACCTATTTGTGTGAATCTTCTTTTTCCTATATGAAGTTTATTAAGAACAAATATCGCAATCGACTTACAGATGAACATTTGGACAATTATATTCGAATGGCTGCATCAAATTATACTGCAAACATTAAAAAAATTATCGATGAGTCTGACTGTCAGCCTTCTCATTGAACGTGCTTTTTTATTTTTCAATGTTTCTGTTTATGATAGTACGTTACTTTTTTGTTGTTATTATTAACTATTTTTAAATTATACGTGACATGCCGTTGTGGCTGGATAAAAGTTTGTGGTTATTTTTCAAATACCTTCGTTTGATAGGTAGGAATGTAGCTATGAACAAGTACGTACTAGTAATATTAGTTATTTTGTTATTAGTACCTATGTATTATGTATTACCAATTAAACAGTAAAATAAATACATATAATTATAGATTAACTGTGGATTATTTTATTTACGTTGCGTTACTTGGCTTCCGTGTGGGTAGCTCGCTGTTTATTCCAAAATTAACAAAGTAGTTCAACACATTGAAGAGGTTGGCGACCACTGGTCTAATATATGTAAAAATGTGTTATTTTATATTATTTTAAGCATGCAAACGCAACGTTTTTTAAGTAGTGCCTGGAAATATTAAAAACATAAACATAAAACATTAACTAACATAAAACCTGTAAGTTTAAATTTAAGAATGCAAATTTTTAAATAGGCATATTCGGCATTTCGGCAACTATCATCTCATCTGCTACTCCCATAAGCATAAGCTTAATTCTTTCCAGTGTGCCGACCTTTTATGATAACGACTATAAACTTTAATGCTTTGTACGTGACTATTGAAATATTTGAAAGGTTTGAGAATTGCAATTTTCGAATTTTAGAACAATATTTTTCTAAATCTAGAAATGCGTTTTCTGTTTACGTTTAGTATTTCGATACGATATTCGGCAGTAGGTAGTATTATATCCTTACATTGTTTGGTTGTTTACTTTGCGTGATATTTGTGTTATTTTACGGTTTAGTTGCATCAATTTGGTACGCACTTATTGATCAATTATTGATGACTTGTGTTATTATTGGACAATCTCTCAACAGATAACGATAAGATAAGGAAATTATAACACTTACACATGTAATAACGTTCTTATTGTAATATATCTGCAAGAGACAGAATGAGTTCTAAGAGGGAATATAAAAGTGGTTCAGAAAAGCGAAAGCTACGTGCTCAAAAATCCAAATAAAAAAAAAATTACCAAAAATTGGTAAATTAAAACAGCGGCCTAGTGAAGCTGGTGAAGCATCAATAGGGTCAGTTGGTGTTAGTCAGGAAACAATAATTACTAATCATACTTTAAATGAAAATGACAACCCAGAATTAGAATTGGACGTCGAGTAGATTAATTACGCTTATTGTAGTTGCAGGTCACGGTTCGTAGACTTACTACGGTTGCCTCTTCTGACTGGGGTGGGGATGCTTGAGTTACGTCACCAGAGTACACAAGAATACAAAACCCATTTATTATCACAGTTTGTTCGTGGTAATTATCTTTCAGTTATTATTTGCTTTATTTGATCGTTTCTTAAATCTCTTGATGATGATGATGATAGTGTGTTTGGCATGGAAACTAGTCCTTTTGCCACAGATTTTAAAATGATTCATGTTTATCAATTAAAAACTTGATTGTGTTAAATTTATATTGTATATCCGGATACATATAAGTGATTACATATGAGTTCGTATATAGATTTCTGATTCAATGACAGTAGGTGGGTTATGTTTACTGGAAGTTGCACATTACTTTTAACCAGGTTTTGATATTGGAGAGAAGAGAATGGTACACTAAACTCAGGTTGTCGATGTCAGTACGTTTATTCATAGTGGTAGGATTGAGGAAAATGTGGCACATTTCAAGGAAGCTTCTCTTGAAATGGTTGCTTTCTGTGCAAAGAATTTTGACATGTTTATAATCTGATCGGTGGTCAGACGTAAATAATAATAATATATATATATATATATATATATATATATATATATATATATATATATATATATATATATATATACAATGAATACTGGATATTCGTGACTGTCAATTTAAACAAACAACAAAGTTTATTCTGACTGCAGCCCCAATAAACTTTGTTGTTTGTATATATATATAATAACGTTTATAGGTAAAAGGTCGTGTTTCCTAATAGACAAATAGAATGAAAGAACATAGTTAATCGGTAAATGCAACATACGCATATACGCATATAAACGTTCCTAATCGAGTGGTTGAAGATGTTTTGCAAAAAGAAGACGAATTGAAAAATAAGACAAATGAAGACAAACTGAGACAAGTGTCAGCTGACATGACAGCTGACATGATAGCTGACGTTATAGTCTCCTTCTTAAAAAGACTTTCTTCTCCTTCGTGTGACGTCATAGTGGTAGTAGACAGAACGCCTGAAGTTAGGGTATGCTCTCTTCTTTATATTTTTCTGTATTATACAAAAGACATCGTTATTTCTGAGTGGATAATATCAACAAAAATTGATATAGTGACAGCCTCTTCTGCCATCTTTGTAATAAAAAAATTTAACTATGCGAACGTCGAAAAAAATACTCAAAACAACATGTTTCAAAGTCTATCTAATTTTTTATATTTGTTTATATGTTATAAAGAATATTAGCATCTTACAACCGCGACACAGCGAAGAAAAGGTGAACGGATCCGTTAGAAAAGCTGTTGACTTGAATAATTTTTATGTGATATATACTTGCGCAATTATTATCCAACTATAATAAATAAACATCGTCGTACTGACCTTGCCGAAACCAAGAGTTCTTCTTCTTCATGTACCTTGTCCGTTCTGAACATTGGCAATCAACATGACTATTCTGACTTTGTTTACGGCAGATCTGAATAGTTTTGCAGATGACAACCCGAACCATTGCCGCAAGTTTTGGAGCCACGAGTGTCTTCTCCTCCCTGGACCCCTTCTGCTGTCTATTTTCCCTTGAACGATCAGCTGTAGTACTCTATATTTATTATGTCTCACAACGTGACCCAAGTATTCCAACTTTCTTTTCTTTATACTTATTCCTACCTCTCTCTCTTTACCTATCCGGCGTAGTACCTCTTCGTTGGTCACGTGCTCAGTCCAGAATATACGTAATATACGTCGGTAAGCCCACATTTCGAAGGCCTCTACTTTTTTCATCAATGTTGCAGTCATTGTCCACGCCTCCATTCCATATAATAAAACCGGTAATACATAACGTTTCAGAAGTCGAATTTTGAGAGGTAGGGTGAGGCTTTTAGAGGTGAAAATTTGCTTTATGCTAGTAAACGATGCTCTTGCCTTTTCTACTCTTATACGTATTTCCTTCGCTCGATCCCAATTTGAGTTAACTGCTGTTCCCAAGTAGATGTACGAATCTACGTGTTCAATTTTTTCATTGTCTAATATCAGTTGCTGTGATGGTTGTTGGGTTTTGCTTATTAACATCCATTTGGTTTTTGGTATTGTGCACTTGTTTTTTGTATCTTACTCATTAGGCAACTCAGTTCCTCCATGCTACTTGCTAGAATCACAGTGTCATCAGCATACCTTATGTTATTAATTATTTCTACATTTATCTTTATGCCTTCTGTGCTTTCCTCTAGCGCTGACTTAAATACTTCTTCTGAGTATATATTAAAGAGAATTGGAGACAAGATACAGCCCTGTCTTACCCCTTTCTTGATCTCAATTTTATTGGTCAATGTAGATCCTACTTTCACTTTAGCTGTTTGACCCCAATAAAGACTCGCTATTTTTCGAATGTCTCTGTAGTCGACGACGATCTTATGGAGAACTTCAATTATCTTTTCGTGCTTTACGTTATCGAATGCTTTTGCGTAGCCTATAAAACATACACGTCTTTGTTCATATCTCTGCAGCGCTGGATGAGTACCTGTAGACTAAAAAGTGCTTCTCTTGAAGAAAATTTCGAAACCCAAACTGCGAATCTCCAATGTTATCCTCGCATTTTTTGCTTATTCTGTTGTAAATAACCTTGGTGTATGCCTTCGAAATTTGGTTAATTAGACTTATCATCCCATGTTGATCACAAGACTTTGCTTTTGATTTTTTCGGTATGGCAACAAAAGTTGACTCTAGTCAGTTTTCAGGAAACTCCCCGCTGTTATAAATATTGTTAAAGAGTCTGACGAGTAAGTCTAAAAATTGACTGTTTGTTTCGCACAGCATTTTCAATACTTCCCCTATACGTTATTGTTGCCTGGTTTTTGATATTTTTAAGACCCTTTATAGCATTCTGGACTTCTGATTTTAGAATAGAAGTGCCAGTATCATCATTACTCAGTGTACACCCAGTAGGACGGTCATCATTAAACAGTTCTTCCACATAAGTTTCCCAGATTCTAACTATTTGGTCGGGGTCTAGTTGTAGATTTCCATTATCATCGCACAGCCCTTTCGATGAAGGAAAACCAAGAGTAGGAGCAGAAAAAAAACGTAGTTCTAAGATATCTACGCTATATTCAGTTCTTGATATTTCAACCCTGAATAATATTTTATTGTATTATTTTTTATATAACTTTAGAGTATTTTATTAGTGAGATTTATTTTATTGTTTTTGTAATAGAAATATTGTATTGTTTTCAGACAAAAAGCAATATCAAACAAACGTTTCAGTACTACAACCAAGCAAAAGGAAGTTTTGTTTTGTAAAGAACAAAATAATATATATTATATGAAACTCTTTCCTATATCACTGTGTTTCCTATCGGCAAGATTAAAAGAGGTTTTCTTTCCTTTAAGTAATAAATTTCGTCTTTTGTTTCAGCTCTTTAATAAATTTCGAAGAAGGACTACCAAACTTTTTCATTTCGTTATTTTATCGTTCTACTAAAGAAACTGTTTTAAAAATGAATTGAAAAGGGAACGCCAAGAATTGTGTTCTTTATGCTCAAAAACAAAGCCATTTTGAAAACCCAACTCTACTCAATTAGGTCAAACTCTATCTGTTCCTCCTGTCGCTAGTTTTTATTGGCTCATTTTCAACCATTACGTCATTATAACACGACTTTACGAATCCAAATGACGTATTTATGCAAATGATATTCTAATCCTAGGCCTCATGGTCGGATTTGCACAAAAGCTTTGTCATATCCGATGTCGCTTTTTATATTATTTCGTATCTATATTATATCTTTGTTAGAAAGCCCCTTTAAGTTTAAATATCGGGGGTGGCCGAAATGTTTGAAACTTTAATATATTATGCTACTATAATTACAGTCTTAGCCCATGAACCCAATAATTCTCACCGTATTTTATATAATACGTGAGACCCTGGTACATAATATGTCGCCATCAACTGGTCAAAAGAAAGGTAAACATTAATTCTTTTCCCAACATAAGTTACATAGTAGATATTAGAAGGTAACTGTTTATCAAAACATTTGGCGGTAAAGGGTGATTAGTTTTATCCTAAAGTTTTTTTAGGTTATATTATAGTTTACCGGTTGCATTTTAGGAATGTTTGTAGGACTTTTTGACTTATTTTATATATCCTTCTGTAGTATTCAACTGGTAAAGCTTTTTAATATCAAGTGATATAAATAGTATTGAAATTTTTACTGGTGAGTACTTTGAAGGTCTTTGATTCTTGCATATGACATATACCTAATACCTTTAAGAAAAATTAGTCCAATAACGTGGTTTTTTAAACTGCCAACCCATACATTAAATTTCTGAGGTGTTTATATATGTGTCTAAATGAATAAATGAGTATTGCTTCTATTCCAATACCGACAATTATGTCTTTTACTTCACCATTCAACATAAAAATACACTTGTCGGAAAAACACGTATTTTACAATAAATGTTGTTTGTTATCTATGATTTTACTAAATTGACTGTAGAATTGAAGCAGAATGTGGTTCATATTAAAGATATTTACCTTAGCCTTAGCACACTAATTATTTCCATAGTCTAGCTTAACTAATTCTATTCTTTCTTCACAATAATATCCCATTTTTGTAAGTCTTTACAATAATATCTCTGTAATATAGGTATATCAAAACTTAAAAAAAAAAGAGTTTTTAAAAAAGACTTTTTAAAAAAAAGAGTATTAATATAATTACGTATAATAATGGTTACACCCAGTTACTTCGGTGTTTTGGTGTGGGTAAGTGTGGTATTTTTGAACCGTATGTTGAGTTCTTTTCCAGCAAGTTATTGTTTAGGTGAAAGCAACTAACTTCTGTTTTGGATGAATTTGGTTGAAGTCGCCACCTGCAAAAATATTTGCCTTAATTATATAAGTCTGATATCAGAACTTCTTCAGACGTTTCTAGTGTTCTGCATCGTGTAGTGAGGGCCCAGTCATCGGCGTATCCGAACTTTCTTGATTATGTTTCCGGCATATCTGCTAAATATAAGCTAAATAGTAACAGAAGAAAGCACTGACCCCTGTGGTAGGCCATTCTTAAGTTTTTTTGGTGAGTTGATATCTATGTATCACTACTTGAAACATTCGGTCGTTGTACTAATCCTCTCTAATAGTTTGTAGATGACAGAGAGAAGCTCAATTGTTCTGTAGTTTTTTAGGCTGTCCGCGGTTTTACCTGGCTTTAGTATGGCTATTACTTTAGAGTGCTTTAGTTTGTGTGGAATATTTCCAGTTTCCATGATGTCTGTGATAAATTGAGCCAGCCAAACTTTTGTATACTTGCCACAATTTAGTAGAAATTCAGGGTGAATATTATGAAATCCTGGTGCTTTTGCCGGCTTAACCTCTTTAAAAGCCTCTGATATGTCTTCGCTATTGAAGGGGAGGGAATGCTCCATTTCTGTGACTATATATATATATATATCCCGTTTATAGCGTAATCCGCCTTTGGGTTCCCGTTCGCCAAGCCTGTCTATTCTGCCAGTCTTCTTCAAATAGATTTCTTGCTGACATGGCTTTTGAAATTCCTTGCATCCATGTTGTTGGTGGTCGTCCTCGTTTTCTTTTTTCTGGTGGTACCCATTCTAATATTTTTTTTGGTAGTCTTTCTTCCCCCATACGTCTAACATGTCCGTACCATGTCAGTTGTTGTTTTTCGATGTCTTCTATAATTGATCTTTGTACATTCATTTGATTTCTTATGTCCTCATTTCTCACATGTTCTAATCGAGACTTTCCCGCTGCTCTCCTCCAAAAATCCATTTCAACTGCCAAGAGGTTACCTTTAAGTTTTTGTGATAACTGCCATACTTCTGAGCCATACACGATTACTGGTTTCAATATTGTGTTATATATTCTTTTTTTCGTTTCCGGTCTTATATTTTTCTGCCATAGTACTGAATTCAATGCACCTATAACTCGTTTCCCTTTGGTTATTCTGTCTTTTATGGCTTCATCAGTTCTTCCTGTCTTTGTTAGTTTTACCCCCAAATATATACATTGATCGCATTTCTTAATTTTCCCGTCTTCTAAGTCGAGGTCATCTGCAGTATTTTCTCCTCCTATGCAAAGATATTGCGTTTTTTGTAAATTTACTTCGAGGCCCCATTTTTTGTACTCTTCCATTAGTTTTCTAGCCATATACTCTAGGTCTTCCTTGTCTTGGGCAATAACTACCTGGTCATCTGCATAATGCAGCGTGTATAACGTTTCATCCCCAATAGACAGCCCCATCCCTTTACACTTCTTTTTCCATTGCCTGAGTGCTTCGTCGATATATATATTAAATAGTATGGGAGATAAACAACAACCTTGCTTCAGTCCTTTTGTTACCTGAAAACCATTAGTAACCTTATTTCCTATTTTAACTTTTGATATTGTGTTGTTATATAGATCTTTAATAGCGTCGATTAGTGAAACTCTGATACTGGTTTTCTCCAATACTTCCCACAATTTCGCAACAGGCACGGTGTCATATGCTTTTGTTAAATCGACTAAAAGTAAATGCACTTCTCGAGATCTGTGTTCTTTTCTCGAGTATTTGGGATAAGCAAAAAATACTATCTATTGTGGATCGTCCCGCTCTGAATCCGTTTCATTTCTGTGACTACATGTTTTAAAGGTTTAAGTTTTCTCTTTACGTATATGGTGTGTGCCTTATCCTTTGGTTCCCTAGATATTTTTACTATATGTTATGCTACGGCATCTGGCTTTACAGCTTCCTCTCAGCGTTTCGTACGGACACCAATCCCTAATATTTTTAGTAATGACCATCCTGTCTGCTTGATTTCTGGTAGTTTAGACTTTCTACTGTTTCGGTCCACTTTTGGCTTCTAGCGGCGTCTAGGCTGTACAGTAGTTTATCCGCTATTTCTTGGTCGCCAGTTTCAAGAAAGCTCCTTATATATAACTAATATAGTTCCTCGCTATTTTCCGACCATCCAGGGATATATTCTTTGCGATAGCCTCTTGGTATGTGTTTCTTATCTATATTTAGCACGCCAACAATAAATCTGTGGTAGTTTTTGATATTAGGTGTAACCCACCCTAGGCATTTATCTAGATCCGCAGAGAAATCAATTCAGTTGGCCTTTTTTAAAATCAATCTTGGACCTGGGATAGAACGAATTAAAGGGATTTGCGTCCCTACTTCTATTATTACTGGTCGATGTTGGCTGTGTGGGAAATTAGTTAGAACTCTTTGTGAAGCCCCTAGAGGTAAGTCTTTGTTGTCGGCCGAGACGAAGCATAGGTCTAAACATAGACTAAAAAATAATTACATAGATAAAATAAATGAATTAAATCCAAAATTACCTTCAAAGTTATTAAGTGGCATTTCAAAATTTATCTTAAAAATTTAAATTTTAAACGATTATTTCTTCAATTCCGAACGTGTAAATTGTAAATAGTGAATATTAATAAAATCAACATCAGATTTGGATTATTGAATTCGACTCTGAACATAGTAGGCAATACGTGTTTTTTAAATTTATTAAAAAACTAGTGAAAGACTAAAAATCTTTTCGTGAATTAGTGATCCAGTAGTGTAATAACAAACATAAATACAACAGAGACAGTAACTTACTTTATTCATAACAGTTTTTACTATTGAAAATACCAAACTAGATAATTACTTGTCCACTCTTAGTCCTCTGATCCAACCAACCCAGATCATATTCTGTTCAAAATTATCAAAAAATAGAGTATGTATATATTTAGCAAACGAAAAACTAGCTGAAGATTTTATAAGCAAAAATGAAAAAATTCAAATAAACCAACAACTCTTACAAGCTCGTAGACCAATTAGCCCCAGTCAGCGATTAGTATTGTCCAATATCTGTCCCTCAATCTTACACTCAGTCCTAATATCTGCATTAAAATCACATGGAATAAATCTTTTATCACATTCCTAAGAATAGGCACAACAACACCACAATTCTAGCACATTTTAAGTTTCAGACGACAAACGTACATATCTCCACTAAATAAGCAGCCCTTACCTGATTATTTTCTTATTACACATGAGGAAATGATATACAGGATTTACCTATCATTAGATAACCAAGCTTGCTAAACATGTAAGCAAACCAACCACTGAACAAAAAATTGCCCAATGTCTACTGCGATTACAACAGATAATTCAACATCAAATAATCCAGTTCCAAATATAGACCCAATTGAAATAACAACCAATCTATCAACTCAAAAAACCCAGACAAACACTAAACAACAACAATCAAAAGAAGAAAGCACACAACAAGAAAGCCAATTACAAACAACGCAACAAAAAAAAAACACATGCAGCCAACAAAAGAAGATTCACAAAAAACAAACAACCCAAAAATAGATCTAGAAAATAAGGAAACGCATATAAAAATTAGCAAAATACAAAACAAACGCACAATCTCCCAAATCTCTCCACCAGCTACTACATCTACAGAGGAACCTACTTTTACTACACAAAAAAATAAAGAGAAAAAATTAAAATCAGATCAAAATGTCAAACCACAAAAAACACTAAAAGAAATGCTAAGATACTGTAAAACTTTATTTGAAAACCCAAACTACAACTATCAAACTAAGTTACGAACAGTTATTAGACTTTTTGAAAACTGTGAGAACTCACCAGACCCGTTAGGTACCGCCAAAATGTATACAGAAGAAACAGCAGAGGTCACAGATCTATTAACGAATATATACCCTTATCTGAAGAATCGAAAAATTAAAGTCAAGTGCACTCGAATAAAAAATAAAATATTAAAACAAATCAACTCAGACCTTCAAACACAGTTAGAAAACGACATATCTACAGAAACTTATTAATATATCTATTTCAACTTTCTAATTCAATACAACATAAATTGCTCAATTTGGATATGCTAAAATTATTATTTTCAAAACATAAACCTTGTTTGATATGCTTACAAGAAACCAACTTTAAAAGAGAGCAAGTGATACTTACCCGTCTCCGTATCGGCCATACACGACTTACTCATGACTATTTATTACAGCGCAAAAATAAACCAGTTTGTGAAGTGTGCAACAGTGTTCTAATGGTAAACCATTTTTTAATACAGTGTCACAAATAATGCACTGAACGACTCATATATAACATACCCAACTCTCTAAGAGTTGCCCTAGAAGAAAATACAGACACCAAAAAAAAATTTTCTTATCTTAAAGACTGTCAACTTGTTCAAAAGATATAAAACGTACATTTAGTACACATACATATTATTATTATTGTAAACTAATGTATATACTCTAATTGTATCAATTGTCACATTAATCTAAATACGCTAATGACCCTGCATGGTTGATACGTTATTAAAATAAAAAAAAAGTTATTACGTAAAAAAAAATAAATTAAGTGTCGTTTAGAGAAAAAACTACATGTTTTCTTAAATTTTGACGAAACTGTTCTGAGTTTCTGAGGGGGTCAAATTTTTATTGGAACACAATGTATTTCCTCCACGAACATGCAATTTGATTGCCCCAAAAGTATTTTGTTTGTTTGTAAATATTACTATATTAATCTAAATACGGAAACAATCTTTGTTTTGCAGTGCCTATTTGTATTCAATAACACGCCTCTTTCATATGGAAATTGATCGATGCGATAAAACATTACGTCCTTTTATTTGACTTATAATTATTTTAACAAATGATACTCGGCTACAAACAACGGCAGTAAATAAAGCAATGACAAAATACTGAAATTACTATGTTTTATTTATTGCGCCCTTTTGTCCATAACAATGAGTATCGATTCATAAAAACTGATTGAATCAAATATACATGTCATTTGATTAATAGAAGCAATTTAAGCTGATATCAGTATAGTAATATTCGTATTGCATGTCTTCGAATGCATTTTATGTACAAAAGTAAATTTAGTAAAAATTTTAACGACAGGTAATTTAAACGGGACATATTTCATTGATCAATTAATGTACATCGTGTGACAAAAGTTAATACGGTAAATTATCTATTATTGATGGGACCTAGTTGCAAATTGTCAATGGAATAAATGTATACTTTTCGTACCAGCAAATATTTAAACACGAAATGACAGAGTTTAAAAATGTAATTTACAAGCATGTCGCTCAAAACCATGCCACGTATATCAAAAGCAAAGTATGTATATTTTTTATCCAGATATTTTACATAGATAATTTATTTTATAAACCATGTACATGTTGGTTACTAAGGATTCTATATATCATATCTTTGAACGTATTGACATCTTTACATACCTTGGCCGCCCGTGAATACTACTAATAAAACAAGTATAGAAATTAAAAGGCGAATCAACCTTATAAAAAGGACACACCATATACTCCAAAAACAATTCCACTCAAGAAATATTCAAATAAAAACTAAAATTATTATATAAAAAACACTGCTAAGGCTGGTCCTCACATACGGGGCGGAAACATGGATTCTAACGCAAAAGGATGAAAGACTTCTGGGAATATTTGACGTAAGATACTCCACAAAATCTTTGGAGCTATTAACGATCAAGTGTAGTGGCGCAAATGGTTTATTTTTGAATTATACCAACTCTTTAGTGAACCAGATATCATAACCTTCATTAAAATATAGCGACTTAGATGGGCCGGACACATTATACAAATGCCTGACAACATGATTGCTAAAAAGCTAACGACAGGAATAGCTATAGGAAGAAGAAGCACAGGTTAGATGGGGCTGAAAGCCACTAAGGAATATCAGAGATCATAAGATGGCAACAATCGACATCAGAAGATTGTCGAGCCAAAGATGATGAAGATGAATTTATTTCATAGACTCTTATTCTAGGTATTATATTAGTTAAAAATATTAAGCTTTTTCAATTTTTCCATTGTACAAAAAAAATTAAACATAGCTTCAGAAATAATAGATTTCATGACATTGTTAAAAATAGTTACTAGGATGACGGGGTGACAATTATTGCAGCTAAGGTTATTGTCTTTTTCTAAATAAGAGTAAGGAGAGCCAATCTTCAAGATAAAGGGAGATAACTCTGATTTAAAAAGATATGCATTATAAAAGACAGGGTAATTGCTAAAGATTTTGCGCATTGGTATCTAGTATCTAGTCATGATATGGCAATGGTATCTAGTCCATGATATGACGGCAAAAATAATATAATACCTCTGAATTTTTTTGTGCATGAATTTGCTGTATGAAATAACAATATAGTCACGTTCTTTAATCACCATGGAATGTCCATAGCCGATCACATTCTATCTACGAGCAGAATGCTGGATATATTTGACGATGGATATTTTATTGGAGATCTACTCCTAGGCAAGATTATCGTAAGGCTAATTGGGAACTATTTCAAGAACACATTAAACAAAACATCCCTGAGCTAGGTACCATATCAATGCATAATCAAGTTGACACATGCATTTTCAAAATTGAAAATCTTTTACAAGAACCTTTAGCCCTAACAATTCCAATAACTCGATATAATCTAGATACTCCAATAGTCTCACAAAAAATAAAACGCAAAATGATCATGAGTATAAAATATTCAGAGATCCCCTCATTAAAACAGAATATAACCGCCTCTTTGCATCAATAAGGTTAGAAGTAAACAAGCTGAAATAAAATCAGTAAAAACAAAAACAATTTAAAATCCCAACTAAGCAAAAAAGTCAGGTCAGTCACTTCCACGTCTCAAAGTCAACATCATTATTATAAACAATACGCAAGATAATGCCAAGACGTTCAAAAATACACGCCATATTCGTTTTCCTACATAACCCAAACTTTAACGACAATTCCTAAAGGGTAGCCGGACGGCTTTATCGCCGTATCCTCAAAATACCATGGACAGCAAAAATCACAAATATAGATGTCCTTAAAAGAATAAACCAAGAAAGCCAACTTTTCGAAACCATCAAGAAAAGGAAAACGGCGTATCTTGGTCACATCATGCGAAATGAAAAATACCAGTTCCTCCAACTTATAATCGAGGGTAAAATTGAAGGCAAGAGAGGAATGGGACGCAAGAAAATGCCCTGGCTCCGAAACATAAGGCAATGGACAGGGATTAACGACATACAATCTCTGATTCATATTGCAAGAAATAGAAAATTAATGGAAAATGTGATCGCTAACATCCATTAGTGGATTTGCATCTGAAGAAGAACAAGCCAGACGAAGAGTGTAAGATATATTCTACTACTCTTAGGCCCACATGGGGACCCATCCTCTTCCACTGTAACTGAGAACACCGTCAGGCAGATGTGTACCTTAGGTAAAAACCCAGATGACATCCACAGAAGATGCCTCAAAAATCTTCTAGAGAATATAATCCCGCTGCTTACCAACATAATCAATCCATGTCTTACGCTGAGTTACTTTCCAACCGCATGGAAGGTGGCCAGCAGAGTTATGATTTTCAAACCATGGAAACTCTCAACTAACCCTAAATTATATAGACCAATTTTGCTATTAAGCATCATAGGTAAAGTATATCAGAGGATCCTAAAGGAGAGACTTATAGAATTCCTAGACACCCTACCATTTCAAACTATCAATTCGGATTCAGCGCTGAACGTCTTACCCATAATGCATTGATTGAAGCAACAACCTTTATATCACAATTCATTAACGAAAACAGATACGTCATAGGCATCTTTCTAGATGTCCAGAAAATGTCCAGAAAAGGTCTGGCACACAGGTCTGATTAAAAAACTTTACCTTGCTTGACTGCATACAAGTTTCGTTAAATTTATAAATTCCTAGTTTTCTAATGAGACTATCCAGATAAAAGGTGACAACACACTATCCACACCATTTGCTCTACAAGCTGAAGTACCCCTGGGCTCAATTATAGCTCCAATATTGTACACAGTCTACAACATGCCACACTCTCAAGCTAGATCGGAATCCCTATTGTTACTGGCTGAAGATACTGCACTCCTCACTGCGGGCGAAGACAGGGAGACGCTGGGACAACTGTTTGTATTCGATGGAGATCAAAATTATCTAAACAAAATCGTTGGGTGGTGCAATAGATAGAGAGCTACTTTTAACGCCTCCAAACTTATTTTATTCAAATTTTCCCACTGCCGTAATACTCGGGACCAGATAACCCTTCTATGAGAAAACCTTGATTTCAGAAACTTGGCTATTTGGCTACCCGTCAGCACTAATCCACCAAGAAGCAAAAGTGACACCGATTAAGGACATAATCCGAATTCTCAGCAGAGGATATGTCCTCCGCACTATAGCTGGCTTAAACAACCAGGCCAAAGAAACGCTCAAAACTCCTTGCCACCGTCGAGGGCAAATACTCACCAAGATTTCCTAAATAAAAGTTGCATTTCTTCCAGCAAAGCTTCTACACAACACTGAAAACGAACTTCTTGATAAGTATTTTGACGTACTAAAAACAATCCCCCTAAAATATTGCAGTTAACAACTGCAAGCCATAAACGCTAATCAAGAGCCGTTGCTAGTATGGCTGGTAACACCTTGAAGTGCCTCCTCTTGGCTTGTCTGGCTGACCCAAAAATTCCTCTAGTGTCACCTTCTCATTCCCAGCTCTTTAGTGCTCCAACACCAAAAACTAATACACAAAATCATTCTGACGTTTATCACACCCCTATAGCTCCAAAAAAAGAAGCAATCCTCCTTGACGAGGCAAAACCCTAAACAAGGTTAAAACATGAGAGATAGACCCCCTGAATGATTGTCATTATTAGTGTTTAATATATACGCGGAAAAGATATTTTAAATTACTTTGGAAGCAGTACGTTGAAGAAATAAATTTAACGTTATTGCAACAGATAATATAACTCTGCAAAGTCTAGCAAACATACTGGAACGGCTGAATGAAAAGTGTACCATATATGGTATTAAAATGAACTTAAAGAAAACAAAATTCATGGTCATTACAAAACATCCAAAAGACAACGAGACACTCCATATTAATAATATCCAGATAGAAAGGGTAGATAAATACAAATATCTAGGAACATTGGTTAGTCAAAACGCAGAACAAACGCAAGAGATTAAAAGCCGTATAGAAATAGCAAGGGCAAAATTTGTAAAAATGAAACATCTATTGTGTAGTAGAGACCTAAGGATGGATCTAAGGATAAGGTTATTGCGCTGCTACATTTTTACAACTTTGCTGTACGGATCTGAGGCATGGACATTGAAACAACTGGAGATTAAGAAATTGGAAGCTTTTGAGCGTTGGTGTTATCGAAGGATGCTACGAATAGCATGGGTAGACAAAATTACCAATATTGAAGTCCTTGATAGGGTTAATAAGAGGGAAGAAATTGTACAGACAATTAAGAGGCGGAAACTTGAATATTTCGGTCATATATTAAGAGGTCCTCGTTATGGGCTACTACGTTTGATTATAGAGGGCAAAATAAAAGGTAAAAGAGATGTAGGAAGAAGACGAACCTCCTGGCTACGAAATCTAAGGGAATGGTTTAGTCTGAGCTCTAGCCAACTATTTAGAGCTGCTGTAAGTAAAATAAGAATTGCCATGTTGATATCCAACCTTCGTTAGAAGATGGAACCTTAAGAAGAAGAAGACGATATGGAAATTCTAGAAAGAATCTTTTGCACATAGTAGACAGGATTGATACCACGTGTTGGACTTAAGATCAACGCTACTAAGACCAAATTTATTGTAAAAGTTTGACAGCCTATAAATAGTATAGCGAGGGTGTTAAGATATAAATTTCTTAAACTTAAAATCAATTGTGCAAGAACAACATTAATTTTCAAATTTAAAAAAAATTGTATTAGCTCGCCGTTTGTCACTATTATTTAGACTAGTGTATTTAGAGTTGTGAAGTGGTACATTTGAGTCATTTTATTCTACTGCGCGGGAAGTTGGCTCTGAAGGTTAAAACACTGAATTGAATTGAAAAGTTTAAAATGTGGACTCATAGGAGACTCTTAGGATTAGCATGGACCGCACATGTCACTAATCAAGAATTGAGAACTACAGCCTGCAAATTAGAACCACCCCATATCGTTAAAGAAACACTGTTACCTAAGCTATATCTCTGGAAGGAGCAAATAATATAGATTTTGCAGTGAAAGGTACAGAAATCCGAGGCAAAAAAAGAAAACAATTCTGGCTAAAAAACCTAAGGGAATGTTAGTACATCAGAGAGTTAGCTACCGTATTTCGAAAAACCAAAAACTGCACTCCGAAAATGGATTAAAGAAAACAGACAATCGCCAACTTTTATTTAACGACTCTATTTGCAAAACGATCTATACGAAGACAGCAAAATTTTTAGATTTGTTTACAAAAAAAGTTAGTTTTTAATGCTTACTTACTTGTTCAGTTATGTTTTATGTTAACCCTTTATAGGTCTGAGGTCGATATTTCGACCACTGCTCTTATCAATACGTATGAGCTAGTAATTGACATGAAAAGTTACCGAAGTGCAAATTCAGTGTTTGTAAATGAATTGTACCCAAAATGAACACCACAGAACAAAATACGGCAACGTGGCAGCAATGTGGTCGATTCGCCAACCACAACCCATCATACTCTGTGAGTAACCGTTAAACGTGATCACAGGATTTTGCCGTTTGTAAAAGTTAGAAAAATAATTTACAAAATATTTATACATCAAACTCAAGGTAACACATCACAGTATTATGGTCTTTTATTATTGGCGCTAAGATGATATATCTTGATTTACTAAACATAACCTCAAAGTAGCACATGCTGATTTTACAATTGTTCTATTGAAATGTATTTTCACTCTTGTTTATTTTAAATCTATACAATCATATTCTTTTTTTACGTAAATCTGACTTACTTGAATAATATTTCCAAGAATTAAATTGCTGTGCGGTAGATCAAGTAATTAAATTTTTCAAGTATTTGTATACAAAAATGTACGTATCTTTTGCAGTAAAATGGAACACCGCAATATACTTGAAAATTTACAAAATATGACTCAGGATGATTTATTTGATTACGTAGATGGTATTTTATATCAACAAGCCATAAATTCAGATTTTGAGGGTGATTCTGATGCAGAAGATAATCTTCCTATTTCCAACCGAACGTCGGTTGCATCCAACGCGACTATTACTTCATTGTCTAATGATGACAAGGTTGAATTTCTTGATGTTGATTCAGATGACTCAATGGATGATATAGCTTTCCACTTTCAGGTAAGAACAAATCGCATTTTTGACGACGTCGATACTTGCTCAGGCGAAGACGAAATAGAAGAGAACCAAGAGAACACAGTAAAGTGCGATGATACATATAAATGGAGAAAGAGCGCTTCTGTTGCACAAAAATATTCGAATGCGCCGTTTACCAGACCATTTGGCCCAGCAAAACCGGTCAATATAAATTCACCATTTGACGTGTTTTCTTTGTTCATGAGCAAAGATATTATAGCTATATAATTACACAGTCAAATCTCTATGCTCAACAACAAAATCATAATAATCTCGACCTAACTGAGGAAGAACTGAAAGCATTTCTAGGGGTTCTTATAATCATGGGGTTTCATAAACTACCTAGTTTGAGACATTATTGGTCAACTGATATTAACATGCACGTGCCAAGAGTTTCGCAAATTTTTACGCAAAAACGATTCTTAAAAATTCTTCGTTTTCTCCATCTAAACAATAACGAAAACATGGAAAGAAATCAAAATAACCCCAATTTTGACAAACTGTTCAAAGTAAGGCCTTTGATAACAGAACTGCAGCAACGCTTTCAAGAGAACTTTTATACAAGTAGAAATGTTGCGGTAGATGAAAGTATGGTTGCTTTCAAGGGGCTAAGTTCTCTCAAACAATATATGCCGAAAAAGCCCATAAAAAGACGCTTTAAAGTTTGGGTCGTTGCATGCTTCGAAACTGGATACGTGCACAAATTTAGCATATATGAAGGCAAATCTCAATCACAACATGCTGAATATGGTTTAGGCGCTAAAACGGTATTAGACATTACCGAGTCTCTTAGAGGCGCAAACTACTGCATTTATTTCGATAATTTTTTCTCGAGTTGTCCTCTTCTTAAGAAAATGTTAACCTATCATTTGTTCTGCTGTGGAACTTTTAGAATAAATCGTAAAGGCTTTCCAACACAAATGAGAAAGGACAAAACAATGAAAATGGGAGAACACGATTATTTCATGTCCAATGATATGTCTGTTTTTAAATGGAAAGATCGGGGGCGCAAATGCCTTTGTAGTCGGAAGTACTGTGCATAATCCACTTGAGATTACTTCAGTTTTGCGAAGAAAACTGAATGGTGAACAAGAAAGTGTTAAGTGTCCAAAAGCCATAAGTGATTACAATCGCTATATGGGTGGAGTCGATCTATTCGATCAACTTTATGCTTCTTATCCAATTTCATGGAAATCCCGAAGATGGTATATGAAGATTATTTACTATTTGATTGATGCAGCAGTGGTAAATTTATATATAACTTATAAGACTACAATGAAAATGAGGTCCATTAAATCGAAACCAATGAGTCACCTGTATTTTAGAAGTGTATTGGCCAACGAGCTCCTAGGTGATTTCTATAACAGAAAGAGACCAGGACCTAAGGTAACAATAGGAAGAAATAAACTGAAGAAAATGGGAGCAACCACTAATTCTGTTAGCGTTGAAAGCACGGTGAGACTAAGCGATGACTAAGACGTTGTGCACTCTGTTCAACGAGAGCAAAGCCAAAACGTTCAAGTATTAAATGCTCAGATTGCCAGGTTGCATTATGTATTCTATGTTTTCCATTATTTCATAATAAAAATGTTTAATTATTGTGTTTTTTTCTGTGGTCGATTATGGAACCACAACTACATTTACCAAAGTCAACATACCTAATCAGGCTGTGGTCGAAATTTCAACCACCTAAAAAAACAACAAGGAGTGAAAATTAAATGAAAATACGAATGAAAGTTCAATAACGGATCATTCCTTATCTATAATCTGCAAAGAATTTGTTTATATTACGAAAAAATAATTCTGCCCTATAAAGGGTTAATATAATTGAGCCATTTTCTTATATTGTTATTACCGTACTGCTCCAAAATGGAATTCTAGGTCGGAAAACGTTTTTTATTATATTTGTTATTCAGATTTAAAAGAAATTGTACGTCCCTGGTATCTGAAATTTGACCGAAATCGTCACCACTTGCAACATTCTTATGTAAAGTAGCGCCGCGCCGCCCGTCATAATGCGCAAAACTTCATATATGCCTCGAATATCTAAATAGGCTGCGCCGGATATTAACTTTCTTTTTATCGAGGTTCGGTGATGATGGGCCAAATTTAATGGCGTCCACGCCACGAAGCGTCTCCACCCAACTGTTGTGATGTATCGGATTTAATTAAAGGGGGTTGAGTCGGTTCCCCTGTTTTACTATACGTACAGCTGTTCAGGGAGCCTACATGCCATGAATATTCTTATAAGGCAACAATGCATCGCTACCATAAAGTGCCGGAAAAATATTTTATGTCTTCTCCGAGTTTCAACTAATTTTCAACGGAGGAAAATTTATATCAGTTAAATTATCGAAGTTTTAGTATATCTCAAAGCGTAATTAACAAAAAATAGAAACATTTAATGTTGATTGGTACTTAAAACCTGTTGAAATATTCTAATAATGTCAATTATAATAAAAAGTACTTGATGTAATAATTGTGTAATTAGTTTATTTATTTTTAACAAAATTAAATAGTTCAGAATGTATTTCAAATTCATACCAATATAACACACATATACAATCAAAGTTTTATGTTAATTCTGAGAGAAAACTAAAAGTAAGATTAAATTACTTAAGTTATAGTTTATTTTTATGAACGAGAGAGTAATTGGCATAATTTTAACTGGTATCTCCGACCACTCCATGGGCGTGCTCAAGATTAATTGAAAAATTACTTTGAATAATTGTAAAAAATAAATGAATTATTTCAGTGTTATAAAGTGTTATGTGTATGTAAACAAAAGTGACCTCTTTTATCACACACTATATTAGAACTGACTGGCCTACATTAAAAAGGGTTTTAAAAAATTCACATTTTTTTTAATTTTTAAAAATTATAAAAGATAAAAAGAGTTTTTAAAACCGTCTTAGGTATGTTAAATAGATGAATAAAAATATTAATATAAAACTTACAGCTACTTGTTACAAATCCAAATCAGATTCAGAAGATGAACTTTCAGAACCAAGATATATAATAACTGGCTCGATCATTTTATCAGTAATATTTAATAGTGTGATTTACTGCCTTTTTCCAGTTTTCAGGTTTTACATTATTTACGGCCTCCAAAAACAACTGTTTAACATCATGAATTTTAAAAGTTGTATTTTTTCTTAAAACTTCACTCTTTATCTGTGCCCATACCAGTTTAATCGGGTTTAATTCACAATGATATGGTGGGGATCTAAGTACTGCCATTCCACGATTTTTGTCAATTTCATCAATTTCGTATTTTTTTAATTTTTGTTTATGAAGGGCACACAACGAATAAAGTTTGCATACATAATTTATTATTTTATTACTCTCTCATACATAAAAATACACTATAAGACTTACTTAACATCGTGGCTTATTCCCAACTAAAATAGTAAATTGTGTTTAAAAAAAATATAATAAAAATTAATAATAAATCAATTAGCGACTACTTACGAAAACTAACAAATGACAGTAAAACAAATTATTGTCCGTAGAAAGCAAGTAAATAGTGGATTAAACTATATAAGTGGATATTGAGGTCTTTAAAGCATCCGCGATTTTTCATACAATATGTTAGTTGTTGCTCTAGAAACCTTAGAGTATTTAACATTATTGTCACAAATTGGTCGCATTGCTCCTATAGTGATCCTTTCACAAGTTAATATGCTTCATGTTTAACTTGGCTGCACCATACTGAAGACGACCAATAGTCAGAAATACGTATATAAGGTTGCCAAGTTAGCAAAGGAACACGTTAACTTAAGAACATTGCTCTTGTAATGATCCCTTTCATACTAAAGATGCCCAATGATCAGAAATATGTATTTACGGTTGCCTTCCATAGATATATCTATTTTGTTTATAAATTATGTATATAATGACTTACCATTAATCGTCTGGAGGCCTTTGAAATGTGGCTGCACAGACGTATACTAAAAATTCCATAGACGGCTATGCTGACAAATGTGGCAGTCCTTGAGAGAGCAAATGCTGCTCGCGAGCTGCTTGATAACATCAAATGTAGAAAGATGGCCAATTTTGGACACGTAGTAAGGGGAGACCAATATAATATTCTTTAGCTTATTATGATGGGTAAAATTGAAGGATGCAGAGGAATTGGTAGAAAGCAGGCCTCTTGGTTGAAGAATATCTGAGAGTGGACAGGAATAAAGAAAGCTGAGCAACTCTTTAGAATAGCTCGAGAGAGAGAGACAGTTTCGCCATGTTAATCGCCAACGTCAAGGGGACTTGATAGGGCACGTTAAGAAGAAGAATATAATGACTTAAACCATATAGCGTCAGTGTGTCTTGCCCCGCAGAAGCAAGCTTGCAATAGTCTCAATAATATATTTTTTCTCAATTAGTTTTGATAAGGTTAAATTAGGATAGGTTGAATTCCCTTCCTTGGCAGTGAAATGATCTACACACGCTCGTAGGTCGTCGGTAGGTCATCCCACAGCCCAGAAAGGAAACTCAAATATTTTATTTTAATAATATACACACATTTATATATTTTATCTTAAATAATTTTGTTGAGATTGGGTTAGGTTACGTTAAGTTAAGTTAGAAACAATGGATGAGAGAAGAAATACTACTACAGATGGAAGAAAAAAGGAAATATAAAGAAAAAGATCAACAGAAGTATAACGAAATACAACGAATGATTAAGGGAAAAATCAAAATAGCTAAGAAAATCTATTTGATAAAACAATTTAAAGAGATAGAAGAACTAAAAACAAAATATGATATGAGAAATATGCACAAAACAATAAGAAAAGTGACTGTAATGGGTCGAAATAGATAGCAAGGACAAATAACAGACAAAAATGGAGTATTATTATTAGATTTACCAGAGAAATTAAGACAATGGGAGGAGTACGTTACAGAACTTTTCCAAGATGAAAGAGGTGAAATGCAAAAAATACAAGAATTAAATCCTTTAGAGAGACAGGTGATCACGATAAATGAAATCATATATGCTATCAAAAACTCTAAAGACAATAAGGCAGGTGGATTAGATAAAATACCAGTAGAACTGTTAAAACTGGTAGAAGAGTATAACTTGGAAATATTGACAGATTTATTCAACACGGTGTACGATACGGGAATAATACCACAAAAGTGGCTGCAGTCAGCATTTATAAATATTCCTAAAAAACAAGCAGCAAAAGAGTGCTCTGATTATCGAACACTGAGCCTCATGAGTCATACGTTAAAAGTACTGCTAAAAGTAATAAATAGGATAATATAGGCAAGGCTAGAGGAAGATATTAGCGAGACGCCGTTTAGATTCTGAAATGGAGTGGGTACTCGAAAAGGACTATTTGCCATAAACATATTGATTCAGCGATGTCTAGATGGTAACGTTGATTTACACTTGGGCTTCGTTGACTACGAAAAAGCTTTCGATAAAGTAAGATATGAAAAAATAATATCAATACAGTATAATACAAGCGCATTGGCAGTAAAATCATAAATATAGTACAAACATTATATTGGAATCAAAGTGCCATAGTTTAAATTGTTGGCAATACTCAAAAGAAATGAAGATCTGTAGAGGAGTTAGACAGGGATGTGTTTTATCGCTACTTTTGTTTAACTTATATTCTGAAGAAATTTTCCAAAACACGCTCAATAATATCAAAGCGAAAGTCACCGTTAACGGAAAATAAATTAACAAATTACGATATGCAGACGACATTGTGATCATAGCAACGAGTATAGAGAACCTACAACATCTTATTGGAAGCTTGAGTATGAATAGTTCTGAGATGTAAATTAATATAAACGCTAAAAAAACGAAGTACATGCTAATTACAAAAAGACCACAAAATATACATCACCTATTGACAATCAATGGTAATGTGGTAGAACAAATAGACAAATATCAATACTTGGGAACTTTAATCAATGAAACCAATGATTATACTGTAGAAATAAACAGGCGAATAGAGATTGCCAGATCAGCATTTATACGAATGAAGCGCCTTCTAACGTGCAAAAATCTAAATTTAGAGATCAGACTACGTACCATTCACTGTTATATATTTTCAATATTATTATATGGAGCTGAGACTTGAACATTAAAAAAATGCAATTTAAAAAGAATCGAGGCATGCTTTCGAACTCTGGTTATACTGCAGAGTATTGAAAATATCATGGACTGATAGAATTACAAATAAAGAAGTACTGAAGAGGGTTGGTAAAGTAACACAAGTAATCACCACTATACAAACCAGAAAACTGGAATACCTAGGCCACGTGATGAGGGGTCCAAAATATGAAATTTTAAAACTCTTAATACAGGGAAAGATTCAAGGAAGAAGATCTGTTGGCCGAAGGCAGATCTTATGGTTAAAGAATCTACGTGATTGGTATCAATGCAGATTGATTGATTTGTTTAGAGCAGCAAGTTCTAAAATAAAAATAGCCATTATGATTGCCGACCTCGGTAGGGAGACGGCACTCTAAGAAGAAGAAGGTTAAGTTGACTTAGGTTAAGTTTAGTTCCCTTCCTGGGCTGTGAGGTGACCTACCGTTGCCCGTAGGGTGAATATTTCTTGCCCAGGAAGAAAACTCATATATTTTATCTTATTGATATACACTCATTAATATATTTTATCTTAATTAGTTTTGTTTAGGTTAGGTTTGATCAGGTTTGGTTAGGTTAGATTAGGTTTATTTAGGATCAATTGCTGATCGTTGCATGTCCATTGTATATGGTTTAATAGGTTAGGTAAGGTTAGAGTAGGGTTGAGTTAGGATAAGTACACAATATTTGACATTTATGTAAAGATAGGTGCTAGGTTTCATCTGGGATGCGGTTAATCCGGCACTACTCTGACGCTAAGGGTGTGCCTGTTTGAGTGTTTTGTTGCGTGGCTGCTCTTTAAGAAGTTAAAAAGATTCTCCACACCTTTGTTGGTCCTTACTGGAATTTTATAATAAGATAAAAAGATATTTTTAACGCTTCTCACGCTTTTTGCATCAACCTTGCACAGGAACCCTATTAATCTACTACATATTGATCCAATTCTTGTAAATGTACCACCGAAGCTAGTACAGAAGCTAGCACAGAAACGTAAAGTATTCCACATTCTAAAATTAATTGTTAATATATAGTAGTACTAAATTGTTAATATTTTTTTAACACCACAAAATTTAAGGAAACTGAATTTTTTTCTTTAAAAATTTTGTTTTATGGGTTTAGTTATTTGCAGAATTTGAATTTATTTATCATTTGCATTTACATGATTATCTTGTATTTATGTTTAATAACTTTATTTTAATCATCATTTTATGTACTCTAACAAATAGTATGCATGTTAGTCAATGAGCTGAGTAGTAAATATTTATGTATGTAATTACGTAAGTATTAACTTTAAAAAATATAATATAAAATTTGAAGTACCAGAAATACTAAACATTTCTATAGATTTGGAATTGTAGCAGTCATTTCTTAATATGGCCCCCTAAAAGGTTTGAAAATTTTAATTTTCAAAGTAGTTTTTTACTTAAACAAATGGAAATTCAGCAAACTTTTTTTTAATATAGGTTGAAATAATCTATATTTTTATAATTTCCAAAAATTTTTCTCGAAAGCGCCTGGCTGTTAACCCTACAGGAACCCAAATTAATAAAACATAATACAAAATATCAAGTAATTGCTTATAAAAGAATTAAATTACACAAACGAACTTAACTGAAAAATAAAAACAAACATTAAATAATAAAATTAATATCAATGTCAGTGAAAATGTCAGTGATTTAAGGTTATTTTAATAACCTTAACAAGTACATAAACTATAATATATTTAAAATTTAAATAAAGCGTAATTCATAGAGGAAATTTATTTTTCCACAAATATTATTCTCTAGCAACTCCGTAAAATTATAGTAAACTTCAGCTTTTCTAAATAAATACTTATGTAGAGTACACAAACATGAGGAAAATGCATTTAATACCATTACTGCGACTTCTTCCGACTTTTTCAACAAATAAGACTTATTTCATCAAAAGACATGGCCGGATTTAACATGATTATTTTCAAGAGATTACAGTTTCTTGCTTTCCCGAGTTACATTGGGAAAACTTTAATGTCGGCAGGTAATTGAATTGACACTGTCTACCCTCTTGTGCTCTCTCTAGGAATTTACTACATATAATTAGATTTATCCAAATTTACCTTTAGCTCCGTCTGGGATTTGAGGTATAATTTATCGGTAAATACGTTGAGCACTATTTATTTCGACAAAGAGTAGAATATTGTTAATTCATACAGTGTCCAGTAATACTTATAATTACATAGGTTACCTTTATACACATTTAATAAAATACAAATGATGATAATTCAATAGTTAATATTGCAATAACTAAAACTCTCAAACAAATGTGCAAAAAAAATATGTAAAAACGAGTTTAACGATGACACACGATTTAGAATACATTAAGGACGTGAGAGCCATTCAAAGACAACATCCTCCATTATACGGAAAATTAGGTCTTTTTACTGTGAAATGTAGACATAACGAGCTTAGACAGAAAATATATCCTCTTACTCTCATTATCATCATACAGCCTTCTGCGTCCAACGTTGCACATAGGTCTCTACTAATTTCTTCTAGTTATGTCCTACATGACATTATTTCTATTCTTACCGGCACGAAAAACGTAGCACTTGTGTTTTTAAAATAAAATCCCAAAATTTTAAAAACAAATTTTAAAAAATTTTAAAGTAAAAACAAATTGATTTAAGTAATTTCTAATAAAACTTAGTTGCTTATCCGAAAAAAAATGCATAAAAAATCTAAAATAAACAATACACTATTCATATGACTTCTAAAAATGCAATGGTAGCTGTTAGTCCAGGCTGTGAGGCCGCTCCCGTTGGGAAAATGTTTCTGATTCGGACGGATGCCGGTTCAAAAATGTCCTCTTTAAACAAATCTGATGGGTGCCGGGCGAAATTTTTGGGCAGAAATTGTTTAAACAATTTTTTTAAACAAATTCCAAAATAATTTTTTTTTAATTTGGAACACGTTTTTTGGATCATTCTAAACAAAAAAGGTCTCTTGTTATTTTTCTCTGGAGTTAATTGTTTTCGAGTTATAAGCGATTTAAAGTCTAAAAAACGCGAAAATACGCATTTTTGAGGCTTGAAAACACATTTGCAAATTATTATTTTTGAGGTTACCAAGTATATAAATTAAAGTTTAAACATTCAACTTCAAGATTGTAAAGGGTAATCGGGGCTTATTTTAATTTAGATTGTTGTTTTTTAATTGTTAAGTATGCGCGTACACTTGATTTTTCAGCCGCCGCGGCGCGGCGCGCTATCGTGTGCCTCTATCGTAATTATGCATAGTTTACATACATACATATATACATATTACAACTTTAGAAAAAAATAACAAGAGATCTTTTTTGTTTAAAATGACCCAAAAAACCTAAAAAAACGTTTTCTAGATTAAAAAAAATGTTGTTTTGTTTAAAAAAATTGTTTAAACAATTTCTGCCCAACAATTTTGCCGGACACTCTTCAGATTTGTTTAAAGGGGACATTTTTGAACCGAAATCCGCAAAAAAACCGAATCAGAAACATTTTCCCAACGGGAGCGGCCTCACAGCCTGGACTATGTTGGTATTCTGTTGTTCTTGTTGATGTGAGTACACTGTCAAGTCGAATCAAGTGTCAAACACGAGTAAAAACAGATTAGAACCAATCACATCTAACGAAAAAAATGCTTCTTCTCGAGGTGAGGTGTCAGAGAGTATGTCATGTAACTGTACATTAAAATCTGCGTGCAGCAAACAGTGTAATGACGATCTAAATGAGACTAAAGACATTGCCATTTTGGATGTAATTATAAAGATAACAACTGTCAAATAATAAATAGATATAAGGTTAAATGCTCGAATAAATGAACTTTGATAAAACGAAAGGCAGATATCGAGCACAATTTTATTAATTAAATCGTGCCTAAGTACTTTCGCTTCCTAGAGCATCTTCAGGGATATTTCGTCAATTTTGGGCTATCGAACAATCACAGAATGTCATAAACATAAAATTGGACATAACACTACACTGAACAAGGACAAACAGTTTAAAATTATTTAAAAAATTGACGAAGCTACATTCTGGTGGGCAACAGGAGAGAGAATCGTTCTCTCTTCTTTTACAGTTTGGAGTTGCAAATACTTAATGGTTACTCCAGACATTGCCTTTTATTAAGATGTGCTGATTTTTAATATTCTCTAATTAATGCTTAAAATCATACAATTTTGTCTCTACAGCTTAAACTAGGAGGTACATTTATCGAAGAAAACGAAGAAGGCAGTAGAATAATAGCAATGAGGATTAAAAGAAAAAAATCTGCAATATGTAGATGATATATACATAATGATACAAATAAGTCAAAAAGCAAATGGAAATAAGTTAGAAATGGTAACGGTATTTATTGTTTTTAAAAGAGTATTTCACTTAATCAAAATAAAATATTAATAATACTAAAAAAATTCAAAAACTCAGAGAAATTGAAAAGCCTAATCAACATGATTGAGTGCCAAAGAGGGAAAACAAAAAAGTGAATATAAACAAAGGGGTAAAACAAGGAAATACCCTATCATCCACGTTATTTCATAAATCAAGACCAATACTACAATTAAAGAAAGAACTAAAGTAGTAAATACAGATTTAGGAAGTAGAAAATAGCAACATTTTGGAGTAGTAATGAAAAATCCAGTGAAAGAATGATAGCAATTAAAATAACAGCGGAGGTTGAAAATATTACCAATAACATATTTGCTCGGTATATTTACATGAATTTTAGGATCAAATCCAACACAAAACTACATTTTTGTATTTAGTTAATGTGAGATTGTACCATTTTTGTATTCTTTCATGTGTATTGAAAACACCCCATATATGTTAAAACACTGAAGAATATTTTCCATGTATTTTTATTTCCTATCGTACAAGTTAAAACACCGAAAAAGTATTTTCAATCTTTTTGCGTCGCAGAGGTCGATAATAAACACACTATAGAGTTTATTTTAAATATCACAGATGCATATTTCTTCGGTATTCTTTGATTAAGAGCCACTTTAGGATATTTTGCTTCGTCAAATAAACAGAAATACTCCCGTTTATACGTTTGGGTTTAACCAAGTTGGGCAAATGAATTTTAAAGAGAATTGCATCACTCTCGCTAAGGACGCTGTTAGGGGCAGTTGGCTTCAGTGTTAGTCCAATTTTTTCTTTAAATTTGTAATGTTTAATGTTTTTTCTTCTTTTATCATGGGAAAATGTGTACTGTAGTAGCAGTGTTAAGTTTTATGTTAAGATAAAATGAGGATTGGAAGAATCTCTGAATAGTCAAGACGCTTCGAGTATCAGCGTTAAAAATCCGGCTAATTTGTTGAAAAAAGGGTGAATTATACTCAATGTAATTTGTCAGTTCTGATAAGAGTAATCACTGTTTTTATTTTATGTCGTTTCTTACCTAGGAGTTTTGTATCTAAGAGATTTGCGGTGTTCCCAACAAATTTGAAAGATACTCACATGTGTTCCAGTTTAAAAAGAAGCAGAGTTTCAAAGTTTGAGTCCAGTGCCAACTTCCAGCCTTAATTTGTTTGTCCTAAGAAACCACTTCAGAATATTTCAGCTGTTTGGAGCTGCATTTGTGTTTGCAGTGTAAGTCGAGTTCCTAGCCCCAGAAATTTTAAACAAATTTTAGTGAAATCCAGGTAACTTTTTATGTTGAACTTTTAAAGGAAAAATAAACATTTTCTAATAATAATTGCTTTTACAGCTGTTTAAAAAATTGTAATAATTAAAATGTAGAGGTGGTGGCCTAGTTGTCATCTTAGTTATTCTCCGTTTTAAAATTTAATATTGATATTTGACAGCTAGCTTTATTTTTTTAACATTTGGCAAATACCTGATGATAATAGAGATTTTGTTTTTGTTTTTTAAAGAAGGTTCTTCTATACATAGTTTCCTTTAAAAAGCTATTTTAGATTTCTAATCTTTACCATTACAGATTCCAACTTCAAGAGTTTGTAAACTGATAGAAAATAGTAAGTTTGTTTTTAATCTTTTGTATTTTATTGTTATTGTATACATTTGTGGCGAGACAGCAATAAATATTTAATTTTGCCTTAAATCAATTTGTTATTTCTTTAAAAAAAAAAGACTTTAACCTCTTTTATATTTTTTAGTAAGAAAGAGCCTTTTCTTTCATCCAGCAGAAAGATTCTTCTAAGCAGCGTCCATTTAAAATAGCTTGAGAATCTTCTTGTATTTTGTTTCAGGATAATTAAGTAAGTATGTATGGCAAGCTTCCTTGCCATTTACTTATTCTGCCCAGTTCTCCAAATTAACCCTGAGTAGCCATTTCGCAACAGTTTCGTATTTTTTTGCTTACCCTATCTGCACCCCAATAATTTTTGTTCCCAAATTTCAACTCCCTATAATAATACACTTAAAATAATCGTTACAGGATTTAGTATATGCTTGTAGATCATTTTTGATATTTTTATCCAAAGGTTAAATATAAAATTAAGAGAAAATAGACAATATAATAATAATATTAATATAATAACAAGTTATTACAGAATATTAAATAAAAATTATTTTAAGGCAATAAACCATAATCATATATTATCAAGGTAAATATTCACAAAAATACACAGTAGAATAAGGTGGCACAAAAACTAATGGATAACTAGTTCAAAGTTATTGGAAATGTACCATCTAATCACTAATAATAGATACCAAACTTGTTAAATAATTCCATTGATGTTTCATATTACTTTTATTTTCGTCCAATAATTTTATTCTGAATAAAAGAATCGATACCGGGCTAGTAAATAAGACATTCAACAATCATAGGATGAATAAAAAATTATATGATCAATAGCAGTTGTTGGTGTAAACCCCTCGATGTGTTCGAACTCTAAATTGGGGTCACAAAAATTTTTGATAGAGAAATCGGCTAAACAAAATTGAACATTGTGATACAAAAATTCCAAGAAATTTAATAAAATAAGTTTGTATAAGAAGAAATAAATTTATGAATCAGGTTTATTGCCAAATGATTTTTAATATGAGCTGGGTGACAAGAAGTTATCCAAATTTGCAATAACTTATATACCGTACATACATAAAGTCGACATATTTGCATAGTTATTCGTTTTTCCACGACTATTGGGTCCTATAAAATATTTTGCATTTTTCCTTCCAGAAGTTATTTGACTGTTGCCATCATTATTGGGTTCCTGTTTTTTCTGTCTAAGAGCTTTGGTTATAAACAAAATCACGTACCGCAGTCAACAATATATTAAATTAATATAAACGTAAACAAGACGAAGCTTGTAAAAAAATAACAGAAGATCAACTTTACGTCAACCAAAGCTCAGTAGAAAAATTGAAGCACGTCAACTCTCTTGGTAGCATAATAAGAATGAAGCAACAGCTGGGAAATAAGAGCATACGTAGAAAAAGCTAGGTTCATCTTTAACTGGATAAGGGCATTTTTTAAATGCCACATTTGGTATAAAAGTAGTAATGCAATGAAACTTCTTTTCTTTTCTATTCATAGTGTTGAATCGTGCACCATGAACGAAGATGTGTGCAAGAGATTGGAACGTTTGAAAAATAAAAACAGCAAGAACTAAAAAGTATGACAAATAAAAGAAAAACAACTTAAAATAACCTGCTAAGCAGACGACGCAATACTATGTTAAAGTGAAGATCATTTACAACATATGCTGCACCAATTTAATAGAAACGTCAGAAAATTTAAAATGTTATTTTTCCAAAAAAAAACAAAATGCATAGTTATAACAGCAAATCTACTGACGTAAGACGTAAATAGAAATTGAAGGATCAGATAACATAACAACTTAAAGAGGTTCAATATCTAGATATCACACTGTCTAGCTACGGAAGCTCGAAACAGAAGATAAACATAAATTGCATTAAAAAAATAAATTTTTACAAAAGTATATCCAAAATATAAAGAATGGCAAACAATATATATTTGGACCTTCGGTAACACAGATCAACGACGAAAAAACATTTTTGATAAACCTATCTCTATCTTATGTATTGTAGTGTGCTGATTCCGAAAATCATAATAAAAATACTGTATCATCCACCATTTACTATTTCAACTACTAAGTTGTATAATTACATTTTATTTTGTAACGAGCAAAGAAATCTAATGTTACTTGATTTGTAGCACTGTTATTAAATTGTACAACTCTCTTTGTTCTTGTTTTTCTTCAGTAAGAGGTGTATAGTTCCAATAAACATAACCTCATTTTTCAGTGTTTGACTCATACGCTTTGACAACTATGACTAGTCGCCGTTGTAAAAACTGTCCAATTACATTTTGTTACGTATGTGGAGTTTTTATTATTAAAACACATCTGGAAAACATTACTGACTTTGTAAAAGAGGTGTATTTTACATATTTTGGCGTGAAAATTGGTGACCAATACAATGGGCTTTTCACAATGTATGTTATGTTAATTTTAAGAATTTAAGAAAGTGGTCGCAGAAAGAAGAAAGATTGCCGTTTTGCAGTGCCTATGATGTTTCTGGATAAAACTCCAAAAATAAGAAAGTGATTGTTTATCCTAACCTCTAACCCTAATAACATTTTAAATACTAGTAAATTAGAATCAGTCCTTTAGAAAATTTACAACCACAGTTACTTACACAAGCTGAGTTAGATGACTTAGTAAGAAACTTGGCTTTAACAAAGGAAAAATCAGATTGGTTTGGCTCAAGATTAAAAGAAAAGAATTTGTTGTCGCCTGATACATCTATTTACAAGTACAGGTACAGATATAAACAGTTTGCTCAATTTTTTAGGCAAGAAGTGGATTTGGTCTGCTATCATAATATTGGTGGTCTAATGAATGAGTGCTTTTATTAAGTATTTTTCTTCTTTTTCCCGTGCCATATCAGAATTATCAATCTTCTGCAATATGGAATAATTATCCTGCATTTGATATCTGAGTCCATTCACAAATTTTTTGGAACCAAGAAACTTGTTTTCTTTCTACACCTCTACGGCCCCTATTTTGCCTTTAAGGATCAGTTGTAATATTCTTATATATCGACTTCTCCTTACTGTATGTCCCAAATAAGACATATTTCGATGTTTATCAGTCTTTAGCAGATCTCTATCATTGTTGACGCTCCTTAGTACTTCTTTATTAGTTGTTCTAGCTGTCCACGGTATCTTCAGCATTCGTCTATAAATCCACATTTCCAATGCTTCAATTTTGTTTATGATCGATTCTTTTAGCTCCTTAGTACTTCTTTATTAGTTTTTCTTGCTGTCCACGGTATCTTTAGCATTCGTCTATAAATCCACATCCAATCCAATCCTTCAATTTTGTTTATGATCGATTCTTTAAGCGTCCACTCTTCTGCACTACACAAAAGTATGGTACCAAAAAGTACCAAATATACCACTTAGCCATTCTCCTTTTAGTTCTAAACTGAGATGGTTATTGCAAAGAAATGCCATATTTTCATAAAAGTAGTTTTAATCATTGCTATTTTAAGTTTTATTTTTATGTCTGGATCTAGTTGGTCCATTATCACAGTTCCCAAAAATATGTTATTTTGTAAACTTTCTCAACTTTCACTCCATTTAATTGAAGCTTTGCATCGGAATGTGGGTCACGACTAAATACTAAAAATTTGGTTTTGTTAGAGTTTATTTTAATGCCCATTTCCTCTACTACCCCGTGAATACAATTAAGCAAAATTTGAAGACCTTTAATATTATCTACTAGAATTACTGTATCGTCTACTTATCTAATCACATTAAGTATTTCCCTGTTGATATTTAGTCTATATGGTTGTCTCTCAAGTGCCTTTTTAAATAACTGGTCCGAGTAAACATTTGCATTGATTTTACTTGTTGTACTTTATCGAATGCCTTTTTGAAGTCAATAAAACATGGAAATACATCTTTTCTTTGGCACGGCATTTTTGTAATAGGTTGTTAAGCGCAAAAAGTACCTCCATGGTTCCCATAGCATTTCTAAAACCAAATTGGGTATCTTCAAGACGTATCCTCAGAATGTGGCTCATTAGGCTAATTAATCGATATTCTAAGCATTCTCCCACATTGTGTTATTTCGGTATTGAAACAAAGATGGATTTGAGCCAATCTGTGGAATCACTCCGGTGTTATATATTGAATTAAAATTGAAAGTTTATCTGGATAAAATTGAAAGATCTGGACCACAAGCTTTTCTAATTATGGCATTATTTATAGCGTGTTCTACCTCGCATTTCATAATTTTTAAACCGTCAATATAGTTTTGGTAGAATTCGGCAATATTCTTCCTGTCATCTTACAAGATCTCTAATATATACAATTGCCATTTTTTTCTTATTTCGTGCTCATTTACAATAATTTTGTTATTATTGTCAACGAGTACAGAGGGTTTTTGAGTATATTAAAGATAATTAGAGGCTTTTTATAGACCTTTCAAAAACAAGTTTAAAGGCAGTACTCTTACACTTATGTGTAGCTTCCTATTGCTCTTTTAGTCCAAATGTAAGAGACATATAAAAATCTTGAGACAATTTTACAAATAATCAGCTATTCAAATCACAATTTGATGACCTTTGTAGATTTAAAAGTTGTGTGCATGCTACTTGGTCAACAAAAGGGATTTATCAAGTTTCTAGGTTTTATTTGTGAATAGAACAGTAAATCAAGAGATAAATACGGGTCCACAAAACGATGACCCATAAGAATTTTTTTAACACCTGGCGAAAATTTTGTAAAAAACTTTGGTAGATATAAAAAAGATCCTCCTTCCTCTTCTACACATCAATCTAGGCTTACAAAAACAGGTTTTTAAAGCCCTGCCTAAAGATGCAGAATGTTTCAAGTACTTGAGTCGAACGTTTCTCCATCTATCAGAAGCCAAAATGAAAGAAGGTGTTTTTGTTGGATCAGATATTCATAAAATGATGTTCGACTCCACCATTGAAACCATTGTGACTATTAAAGAAAAAAACTTGGATTGCATTAAAAATGTTGTAATCAAATTTTTAGGTAACGTGAAAAACCCTAACTACGAGATTATAGTAGCTAATTTATTAGATAAGTTTAAAGATTTGGGATGTCTGATAAGCCTTAAAATCCACCTTTTGCATAACCATATTGACTTTTTCCTGAAAATCTGGGTGATGTTATTGAACAAGGCGAGCGATTCCATTAGGATATTAAGGTGATATAGAAACGGTACAGCGAGGTTGGAACACCAGCATGATAGGCGATTGCTGTTGGTTACTTCATCGGAAACAACAAAGTGCCTTGCCTAGGAGAAAAAGCTACTTGAGAAGTTTTACAGAAAAAATAAAAAGAAAATATAGAATCATTGACTTCTGAAATAGACAGTACAGACCAAGACTATAGCAAGATAAAAGTTATTATTCTAATAATATATCATTTTAATGTATTTCGGTATTTTGTTTTTTTCAAATTATTTTAATGTAGAATAAACCAGTGTTATATTGAGCGACAACTGTAAGTGATATCTAATATCTAACTTTAAATTCTCTTTTAGCGCCAAGAAATACATAGGATGCACATAAATTTAAAAAGTTTTATAAATCTTTTTTTTGGTCTGTATAATTAATTTTGCCTAAAGGATTGTATCGAGTTTAATGTAACATAGCTCAAATTAAAGCTTTTTTATGTGCTTACATAATATTGCACAAATTTTACCGTAAAATATTGATTTAATAAAATAAAAATAAGAAAACACCGCTTTCTTGCACCCTAAAAGTGCCAAAAAAGTTATAAGCAACAAATAGGTAAAAAGAAGTAAGAATAAAACTTACTCACAATCATTTTATTTTATCACCAACGACCGGTTTCACATACTATGATTTGCTTTGCATCTTTAGGTTAACTGTACATGGTAAACTAAATGCTAAAAATATTTCTCATAATTGCTGTACATTTTGTACCAGAGAGCGCCCTCATACGGGTTATTATATTTGCAGCATTTAGTTTACCATATACCGTTGACCTGAAGATGCATAGCAAATTATAGTTTGCGAAACCGGTCGTTGGTAGTAGAATAAATGGATTGTGAGTAAGTCTTATCCTTTTTTTTTGTACCTATTTGAAATGTACTCAGAGAGGCAATATATTCAAGATGTTTGTAACCAACAGTTTGGAGTTGCACGCATTTGGAGGTTACTCCAGGCTGTGTCCTTCATAATGCTGTGCTAGTCTCAAAAATTCACTTATTAATTCGCATTTTTTTTTCTTTGCAGCTTGAACTATTTTGTTCTGCGTATTGGCATCTTAAAACGCTACATTTCTAATTTCTAATTATAATGTACGCTAGTGAGAGCTGGTTACTTAAAGTAAGATCGTTGAACCGTATTGAAGCGTTCGAAATGTGATGTCTCAAAAGTTTGCTTAAAATTTCCTGGGTAGGCCATTTCACAACTGAAGGGGTTTTAAGAAAAGCTTATACCTAAAAAGAGCGTGTAGACTATTTAGACAGCGAAAAAATAAATGTCGGAGAGCACCAAGTCACAAACGACACTCATAGATCAGAGGCATAAGAAACTGGTGCGACATACCTGATATCAGTACAAAAATAAGAAGAAAAGAAATACCATACTTACGCAAAATCCAACTAGTATCAACGTATATACCAAAAGAAGAAGATTGATATGAGAAAATAATGTATTAATTTTTTAAGCATTAAGTTGGTAGCATATCTTAATGACGTAATTAAATATATGACGTGGAACGATATTTGTATTGACATTATTGTATATACTTTATTTTATGTTTGATACGTCCCACGCACGTCAAAGTTTCTCATCAAAATGCAAATTTGGTTAAGTATTTATAGGCCTACCTTGTTTACTATTAAACTCATCCGAACCAATGTTTCCGTTATATAATAGCAGGTAATAACATTGACCCTCGATCAAATACTGACATTTTGCCTGAATAATATCGCTGTTTATGCGTAATAAAGCTGTTAGGATTGTGAAGGCTTCCTTAATGCCGGTAAAGCTTGGAGTCAAATATTGGCCAGCCCGTTTGGGCCAGCATAAATATATTTACAATATTTGATTTATGGTTTGTTGTGTTTGATATTTCCAAAACTAAAGGTAGGAAATAGAGTGTTGTAAACACTACATTTATTTTTCTAGTGGTAAAGCATAACGATGACATCTACACATAGCAATGCCTTAAACCCATTTCTACACCCATTATTAGTTTGAAAGTGCCAGTTTGAACACTGGGAAATCTCATAATACGGGGGTAACCGTAAAACTGAGTATCCTTTATCCTCAAGTATTTTGTCAATTACATACGTTTTAAAGCCAGGTTTGTGTAATTTTATAATGTCGTATAGTTTAAATTTCAACATCAAATCGAAATATTTCGAGTTGTCAGCCACTGCTGCATTTCTGCTTTTCTGGAAGACATAGTTGGACATTACTCAGGTTGTACGTTGTGATACAGTGCATTATCAATTACTGTTCAATTTTCTCAGATGCGAAAAATCATGTCATTTTTTCGCTGTATTATTAACTATCCTTATATTACAATTTTACAATCATTATCCTAGTCCAACCCTTAATAACCCTTCCTAATTACAGTTTAACCTCCCCTCTTAAGAAATACAGACAGTTTCAAGATAGCAAAGAAGAAAGACACACTCTCTTGATGGTCGCCCGTCGCTAAGGACAGACCATTCTCACTCTCTTAGTTTGGCCTTCGCTAGAGCCAGACGCTCTCTCTCTTTAATTCTCTCTCTCTCTTTGCTTATCAAGAAGAACAGTATCTATCTTGGCTGTTTTTCTATCGTAATTACCTCTTTCCCGCTTTAGTTACGCGAGAAATATCGAAAATACTATATTAAATCGTGTGCAGACAAAGTGTGCTCTATATCGTGATATATTTGTGAAACACGTGTTCAGAAACCGGTGCATTGGACAGATTTCGCGGGTGAAGAATAACCACGAGTGAAGACCGGGAACAACCGTGAGAGTGTGGAGCAGAAAAAATATTGGTAAGACTTTCTATAAACTTAATTTGCTATTGTCTGTATACCTGTTACTACTTTTATTACCTAATTTTATTGAACCAGGCCTATATAATACAGTCCACATACACGGAAATTATACTAATAATTTCCCACGTATGTACACCCTTTTTGTACAATTACTAAAACGCTGTTCGGGGGCAAATTTGGTGTCAGCTTATCCGGAAGCCACTTTTTGTAATTGTCGTAGTTTATTGAATTATGATAATCTTCTGTTTTTATAGTAGGTTTGTAGCGCAGATAAGCGTTTTTAACAAAACTACTTTCATATCCAGCATGTACTGTTCTTTAGATACTGGTTTTTGTAGGCCTTTATTTGAACTATTGAACAAGCTCTTCTGATAGATATGAGATGAATGGACGTATGTTTTATCCATGTATATAAGTGGGCGATTTGCGTTCCTGCAACGTTTCATACTACGTAAGAAATTCAGTATAAGATGTTGAATATTGGGCTTTTCCATTAATAATTTTCTATTAGTTCTGGTCTTTCGCCAATGAAATACCATCTTTCTAATTACTGTTCGTAGGCTTTTTTATGAAACCTGAGTAGTTGTACTCCTCTGCAAATGTTCTGTGTATGCGTTTCACAGTTGGCACTTGTTTTTGTGTTATGCAAAAATCCATTTTATAACGTCGAAGACGTCCTATATTAAAATCGTTCAAGCATGTTTTTGAAGCGCTTTTTTTCCTCTTTTTGTTTTGAGTTACAAATGAGGAACATTCACCGTCTTTAATTACTTGCATTTCCCGATCAATTTTTGATCAGAAAATTAAGAACGAAGGTATTTAATGCATGCGTCCTACCTGTTCTGACATATGGTGCCAAGACGTGGACGTGTACCAAGAGCAACTTAGAATAAAGAAAACTCAAAGAGTTATGGAAAGACAAGTGTTGGGAATATTGTTGAGAGATAAAAAGAGGAATGAGTGGATAAGATGCAAAACCGAAACAACAGACGCTGTCGAACATGCATTGAAATTAAAATGGAAATGGGCTGGGCATATTGAAAGATATCTGGATGAAAGATGGAATTAAGAAATTGGCCGCTAGAGACCATATACTGCAAAGAGGTCAAGAGGTCGACCGCAAATGAGATGGAAAGATGACATTGAGCAAAGCGCAGGTCCAATGTGGAAAAGACAAACAGAAGACAGAGACAAATGGACACAAATGGGAGAGGCCTATATTCAACACATGAATAGGTTTTGGGCTATAGATAGATAGATAAATTTCCCGATCAATTTTTTGAATGCTGCTTAAATTAACACCTGTTGCCAATACCACACGCTCCTGCACTTTTTTCAAATTTCTACACGGTTTATTGTCTTAGCCTTCCTTTCTCATAAAATAATCACATTTGCTATTTCTTCCCGTGTCTCATTATATAAAACTTTTTCCTTCAGATTCGATTTAAACTCCATGTTTAATATAGGTACACATCACAGATTTGCAAATTTGGAAATGACTCTCCATTGCGGTTCGTACTTACAAAAAATGTTTCGCAGACTTGTTCATGTCACAAACGGAAGTGGATGCTCAGCGTGAGATCCGTGGTATGACGAATGCGCATCATGGGCGTGGTTATTTTCAGACTTTCAGGTATTTTTGGTGAATTTTACGTGAACATTATAACTGTTTACCTGATCCGCATCAATATTTCTTGTATACTTTTACAATATTATATATTTTAAATATGTTATACAGCCAACCACTGGTAATTTCCCTTTCAAATTTTTATATTGTTACTATCCAGTGTAATTCCTATGTAAATAGTCTGTGTTTTTTAATGACTACATTCCGAATCTTCTGTATAAAATTCATATTATATCTATTTTGCCGTTGGCTATTTTATTGCAAATATTCAAACTAATCTCTTTTAACAAGCCGTATAACCTTTTAACACTTTCGCCACTATCGGGACATATATGTCCCGACGGATATTTTGAAATAACTGTTGGACTATATTCTCCCAAAAAAACGTAAAAGTTTATGTATTCAGTGTTTCTAAGTCTTTGTGGAGGTAGACAATACAAAATACAACGTATGTTGTGATTCATTTTCAGTTATGGCGGCAGAAATAGTACACGTGTTCTATCGCTGAAGTATAAAAGTGAGATTATTGTAGAAAGAAAACTGCTAATACTTTGGAAAGCCAATTCTAGATATATACTAGTGGATTTAACAGTTACAGGTAAGTGTCACTATAGATAAAAACATTTGCTTCTTTGTTGTAAATGTAAGTATTTTAAAAGGGATTATTTGTCCCAATCGTAGGGAAATATATAAAAATGATTGCTACATTTTTGCTAATATTACGTGTTTTGTTAATTTGTTTATTTTTAGGATGAGCCGCAAAGCATTGAAAGAAAAAAAATTAGTGGAAGTAGTTGAGCATTTGAGTAATATCTCTATATCCTTTGAATCCTATGAGCCATTTGATGGTTCTGCTAAAAATAGCGACTTTGAGTTGTCGGATAATGATATTACAATAGATGAGATGAGTAAAATTGATGAAAGTGAAAGCGAAACTGTAATATAACCAAAGGTAACTAACAAAACAGACTTTCAACTAACCATCTGAAGCAAATGGTGTAGTTTTGTTAGATTTGGACAGTTTATCAACGGAGTTAGATGTATTTCTAAAATTGTTTCCCAGAAGTCTACTAGTTCATATATCTGATTGTAGGAATCAGAGATTATCACTCATTCAGAATAAAAATATACCAAAAACGGACATGAATGAAATAATGCTTGTTCTAGGCTGCACGTTAGTAATGAGTTATAACCGTGTACCCAGTTTTATCATTACTGGCCGTCTAATGAATATCTTTCCAACTGTTTTATAAAGCGGTTTATTAGCAGAGACCGATGTACGTTGCTTTTGTTCAAAATGTATTATACTATTCCACAAAAACCAGAGAATTGCTCAAAAACTTATTACTTGGATTATCTTGTATCTTGCTTAAAAAAACATTTCAACAAGCTCGATTTGAAAGTTCTCACCAATCAATAGATGAGACCGTGACAAAATTCAAAGGACGATCTAGTCTCAAGCAATATCTTCTAATGAAACCGATCAAAAGAGGAATAAAACTATGGCAAAGATCAGACGTTAAGAATGGATATATCTATGACTTTGATATATATGCAGGTGAGGAAGTTTCACACTCAGAGGGCACCCTTGATGTGATTGATGTGATTTGATGCAAAATTTACCGTTTACTTAGGACTTATATGAAAAATCGATAAAATACTCCTGTTTTCGAAAATAAACTTGCGAATAGAGGTAGTAGTGAATTCTTAGTCACTGAAGATGGCATAACTGCTGCAAGGTGGTTGGATACCAAGTAGGTATTACTCGATGTCGAATTGCCATTCTACTGCAATTGGTGTCACTAACAGGACATTGAAGAATGACAAAAAAGCAGAAATTACATGTCTTTAATCTATTATTTTATCTATTTTATAATAGTTTTATGGTGGAGTTGATCTCGCGGATCAAAAAGTATCAACCTATGATCTGAACAGAAAATCAACGAAATGGCGGAGGAAGGTATTTTACAAACTTATAATGGCAGCAATTGTTAACTCTTGCAGTATTTATTAAGAAATCCAGCATAAGAAAATACCTCTTATTTCATATCCTGTCCACTTGCAGAACAGATGATCCAAATGGGTAAGGAAAAGGCTGTGGTAAAGAAACGCCTTAGTGCAAAAGTGGTCCCAGAACAAATCGTCAAAAATCAATGAATAATGTGGGGGATTATCTACCATTAAAAGGGATGACAAGGAGACGATACTATCCCTATAGCCGTAACAAAAAGGAAACTATAACAAAGACAATTTGTGTTGCATGAAATTTACCTTTGTTTAAAAAACGTTTTTTCCGTTCCATTCGTAATAAATAAATATTCTTCCTAAAACATTGAATTTATTTTGGTTCGTTCTATAACTAGAGGGACAAATGGTCCCACGGAAAAGCACTACTAGGACAATAGATCATACCGCCATATTGGTTTTTCAGATTTCCTAAAAAATATAATTATGATATTTTCGAGAATTTGTTAAAAGGGTTAAAAGGTTCTACAGAAAAATGTACCCATTTTGTTCCGTTACATTTTATTTACAACTATTCTAAATATTCCAAAATGTTAAAAATACACAAAAAAAAAACGAAGTAACGGTACCTACTTTTATGTGTTTATAAATGTGTTAAATATTTTTTTATAAAAATACATATATTTTTAATCCTATTTTATTTTTCGCTGTGCAGATTTACGTAATGTTCCAAAATGTAAGATAGTTTTAAACGTTTCGAGACCCCTATCAAAGGGTAAGATATTTTTTCAATTTTATTGTGATTACTACTATTTGGTCATGTTTCTAAATATTCCTCTCTGATTACTTTCGACACATTACAAAACAGGTATTTTCAATTACCAATAATTGTGAATTTCTGAGAATTTTTATGCACGCCGTGTATGAAATTTCCTTTAGTTTAAGTAATATTTATTGAAAAAGACTGTAAGACTTGTACACACTTCTAAATAGGTCTAACTTGTAAGCAGGTTTTGTATGTTTTAAATAAAATTGATGGTGTGTTAAATAATTCATTAATTAAGCTGAGTATACTTTCGACATAATAAATGTCATCATCAGAGCTATCCTAAAATAACGTTAAGTTATTTAGAATTTAAATTTAAATATTTTGAGTCAACGTAAAAATTTAAAATATAAATTTATCAAAATTCACCCGGTGAAGTGAGTCATTTTGTCAAAAATCAACATTTGATTGGTGGTATTTATAAATTATCCTGTGGTGAATGCCCGGTGACCTATGTGGGTAGAACAATGCGACCTTTGGATATACGCATTAAAGAACTCTGTCTAAGATTGATAAATCTAGTTTTGGGAATCATATACATGCTTCAAAGCATGGCTTTAGTCCTCATAGAGATAGCAAGATCCTACACATTATACCCAATAATAATTATATAAAAATGAATTTAATAGAAGATCTAGAAATCAATAGAGAAATGAAAAGGAATCCTCAGAACTGTGTCAACACTCAAATTAACTTAAATTGTAAGTTTGATCCAATCTTTAAGAAGTTTCTTTAATAATACATTTAGTATACAATTAACCATCGATTGATCAAGCTTTGACCTTTATTTAAAAAAAAAAATTTATATTTCTTGAATTTTCTTTTTTGATTTCTTCTAAGTAGAAAATGTTTGAGATTTTTCTTCTTCTTTATTTATTTTATTAATAATATTGATAATCAATAATAGCTATTGAATTCTTAACTTGGCAAATGATACTTCTCCTTGGTTCGTTTTCATCTACTTTCTTTTACTTGGTCAAACTTTAAAAGTTTTGTTTTTTGATAATTTTGATAAATGTATATTTTAAATTTTCACGTTGACTTATCAATTTAAAATATTTAAATTTTAAATTCTATAGTAACTAAAAGTAATAATCAATAACCTTCAGACGTCAGTTTAGACATTTTCAATTAATGATTTTAAATACAGAGGTCGCTCTCGGATTTATTTCCGTATATTCGAGCTTCCGCCTTCATCTTACTTCAAAAAATGTAAGTCAAAAACAGCTGTTGTCGTCGCTGTATGTGGTAACCATATTTTCTATTTTAAGTATTTGATGTGAATTATACATATGTATAAGGGTTAGACCCAAGATCTGTGGCCTAGAGAGCCCGATCTTTGTTTTTTAATATGTTATTTGTCCACAATTTTCCTTCTATGAAGTATTTATTGCCTAATTGACGTAAGTTTTTTCTGTCATTGTATTTTATAAAAAATTTACTTAACTTAACGTTCAATCAATTTGTTAATAACGTTGAATTAATAACGTTCACTCTATCAATTTTGTTGAAAACATACAAAACCTGCTTGCCAGTTAGACCTAAGTAATATTTAACTACAGTAGATGTTTTTCAAATAATTTTTTTTTATTTATTCTATCATGCCTTTTCTCGATAAATACTTTTTAGATTTTATTTTAAATACTTTTTAAGTTATTTGTTCTGCCAGTCAGTATCAGTTAAAGTCGAGAGGACTACTAATGTTTTTTCAAAAGGGGTAATATGTGTATATAATATATAATTTAAACTGTCCACATCTAAAATGACAATGTTGTTTAGGTTTAAATGCAGAATAATTTATTATTATATTCTACAATAAATATACGAAAGGCTTTCAGGTAACACGGTCATATTGTCCAGTATATATCCACTATGGAAAGGTAAATAATCCATTTGAGTGACACGAAAACTAAAAGCCATCAATGTAATGCACTGAATAAATATTTGAATATTAACAATTACTTTATCATCACAGTAGATCGAAAAACAGGCACTCACTTAGAAAATGCAACTGTACATAGAAATATTGTAAATGTGGAAATGGAGGTCATAAATTATTTCTTTTTGATCGTACGTATCTAGCTAGATACAAATGTCGGTATTTTTATTGTAAATTTACACACAAACGGAATATGATATAGATTAATACTAAGAAATATAAAAAGAATTGTAAGACGGACTATTATAACGAAAAGAAAAATTTGTGAGAAGATGTTCCAAATCATTAAAATAAAAAGAAGGAATCAAATTCAATACAAATAATTGTACATACATTCAACTTACAGTAGGTGATCAAATTATTATGATCAGTCAGAAAATTTTTTCATCACAAAGTTTTTTAAATTTATTAGAAAGTTTGCTGTTACACAAGTAAGGTATACCAATAGGTTTAGTTACTAGGGTCTATGTTTTAAACAGAAAGAGTAATTCAAATTTTACGCGCCGTAATGTTTGTTTTTAATTGGTCCAATCGCAGGCAAGTTTACTCCACTAAATTATGGGATATTGACACTAATGACATTTGTAAAATTTTACAATTCAAAATTTATATCGACAGTTTTTTGTATTTTCTGTGTTATTCGTTACATTTTTAGATTTTTCGTTTGCATTTATATAAAAAAACAGTTGTTTTCAGAACTATTTAGCCACATATTAGTGATACTAAGATTATTCTTCTCCACCTTAAAATGCCAAGCAAATTTGGATCATTTATCAGTAAATGAGAAACAATGTATTTAAACATGTACAAATAAATGAAAATTGGTAATTCTGGAATGAAAATAACAGCCACGGTAGCAAAAATAAAACAGGCAGCAGGTTTGTTTTGCAGAATAATTATTGTTAAAATCAAGACTTACTAAAGTAATGTGCTAATTTTAGACGTTGCGAATTCAACTATTCACTGAACAATTAAAGACTATAAGCAGACTGGAACAGTAAGATGTCCTAAAAAGATTGGCGGTCGATTGCAACACACGATGAAACAGTTGAAACATCTATACGACAGATAATACACAGCTTCTTCTTCAAGAATGAAATGCCCACTTTAAGTGAAATTAACAACCGCTCAGATCTTATAAAATATGTGTCGTTTATGATTAGGTATATAAATTCTTGAAGGAAATCAATTTGAAGTAAATAAATATGGGTTAGCTACAATTATATAGTAAAATTATCTAAAACATTTTATAGGTTTCATTTTTATAATCGGGTATATTATTGTTACTACTAAATAGTTTTTGTAATTAAAATTTATGAGCTACATTATTGTGCTTCTTGTTTGATCAAAATATTTTTCCTATTTATAGACATAAGTACAACAGCCTTTGTGTTACATGATTTTGGAAACATACCAGTGTACAAATATTGACGTTCTCATTTAAAGATATTATACTTGGTACGTTTGATGATGAGTATACTAAGTAATGATCTCATAAAGTAAGTTATTAGAAAAAATAAATTTTAAATTTTTAATTGTATACCCTACCGGAATGTTGTCAAGTATTTTGTTTCAACAGATTTAAGAACATTGAAAGGGAAGAAAAAAAAAAATATTTTTTTACTTTACATATAACCAGATTCATTGCAGCAAATATTGCATAGCATAACTATAGATTGTTTATCTTACTGTTTATAGGATGATTGATTTATTGTCTATATTATGAATGTCTTACCATAGTTATTTTTTAGGTGAAATTATTCAAAGAATGGTTTATACATTGGGCTGATGTTTATACATTAGTTTTTCCTAAAAAACTAAATGAAGAAATTCAAAATGTTGTAGTTGTTCATTAACCTTACCAAGACATAAATGGAGAGAATATTTTCAAAGATTATTAAATTTTTACATACATCCCGAATATATATCCTGCACAGAATATTATTTTCCTCTAATATATAATTCTACTTTTGACTAGGTTGTTTGTAATAACTTGGACTTGGTGATATGCGAATAGTATTTAGTGTGATATTTTTCTAGATGATATTTATACTAAATATAGTTTAAAGTGTTTATAAATTTATAAATGTATGTTATTTATATCTAATTATCATAAGAAAAACGGCAACTATCTTTTAAATTTAGTGTATACTTGTTAAGAAACATTTTCATTTTGTTTTCGTCACAATAAAAGAACATTAGGGAAGTAATGTTGTGTAAGGTTAAAGTTCAAGTTAAAACGTCAACAATGTCAAAATTCATCCGATTGTCGTGCAAAAGTTAAAATATTTTTAACTTCTTCCGATGACTTTTAATTTCGTACGAAAATCCCACCTGTCATTTCTCAACCAATGAAATTCGCTGAAATTTATATCTTATCATTGTACCGTCGGATATCGGACCTGTGAAAATCCACTTTAAGGCTGTACGATATTCATTACTCGATTACCGCAAGGCCGAGATAATCAACAAAAAAAGAAGATGTATTTGGTAACTTTTCTAGTAACTTTTTTGGGTGTGAATTTTTTTTTTTTTGGTTTAATCCTCCTGGGTAAAAAGCATAGCTTTACTTTTTTTGACGTTAACAGCTCTATAACTGTCATTTGTGTCAAATTAAGTCACAACATGAGCCTTCGAGACCACATAACAAACCAACAAATCAGGCGAAGATCAGGAGTTCAAGACGTCAACGAAAGAACCACGACGCTAATGTGAAACTGGGCAGTGCACTTAGCCAGAACACAAGATGGACGGTGGACAGGACGTATTATGGAATGGAGGCCCAGAAATTATAAAAGAAGCCGAGGACGACCACCGACTAGATGGACCGATGACATTAAACGTGTAGCGGGAAACTGGCTACAAGCGGCCCAGTGTAGAGAACACTGGAAAGAACTGAGGGAGGCCTATGTCCAGCAGTGGACGTGATTGGCTGATTGATGATGATGATGAAGTCACAACATATACATTGTGGTGAATTTGCGCTTGGGGTGATAGAGTTGAATTTGTCCGTTTTTCTCCGTATCTAACAGATTTTTTCCTGATATTCTTCGGAGTATTTTCATCTCTGTTGTTTCTAGGAGTCGTCTCGTTTTAGATGTGTCAGGCCTTGTCTCTGACGTGTATGTTAATTGCTAAGGTCTAATTGTTGCTTTAGAGATTCTGGTTTTTGGTATCTTGTCTTAGATGTTTGTTCTTCCAGATTGTATCATTAGGAGATCCTGCCGCTTTACTTGCTTTTAAGTTTTGTTGTCGTACTGCTTCTTTAACATCCCCATAACTAGTTATATCTATTCTTAGACATATAAGCCTTGCTTCCTGCTTTATTACTTTTTCATCAATTTCGACTTTACACCGTAGTTGGTATTTAGATGTTGTCACACATTTGGTTTTTTCTGCTGACATTATCATATTGTATTTCTTGGCTGTTGTATTGAAGATATGTGTTAATCTTTAAAAATTTTATAAATATTTTTTTAAAGTATCGATTTTTGAGAATAAAGACATAAAGGGTAAGGTTAAAGACGTCCCTGAAACAAAAATAGTATAGAAAAGGATATTTTTATGAAACACAAGTCTTTCAAAACGTCAGATAGCTCAATAGTGCTAAGTAGCGCAAGCAACAGTGATCAATGTCAAGATAAAAATTGAAACCAATAGACCCCTGACTTATCAACGTGTCCAAAAATGTAATATAATAGAAAGCGTATCACTACTAGAGGTGTGATTGTTAGTTCTTTTAGACGAACTAGTTCAAGAGAACTATTTCACAAAAATGAACTAGGTCAGTGAACTAGTTCGCGAAAGAACTATTTGTAGGACGGAAATCAAAATCCAACCCTAACATAACTGGTTGCCAGATGTCTCGTCTCAATGATCACACAAGCTCGGCGCCGGCCGCCCTTTTCTTCGGTTTTCAGTCAGTCTTTCGCTTCTTTCACACACTAAGAATTTGAACGTGCGATGGTTTAAACGCACGATGACATTCCAATAGTGACTCAAGCAGTAGCATGGTACCTTTCACATTACACGGCGGTTGAGACGTTCGGTGAAATCGCCGTGTGCAGGCCGTCCACAGTACGAACCTAGTAGTATACGTGACTTAATGCATCCTTTTACATGATACGGTCATTTAGTCGCACGATGGTGCTTGCTGGGTTGTTTGGTATATTTTTTATTTACATTTTGCGGCTGTTTAAAGTACTTGATGAATATGATGTTTGAAATTGATAGTGAAATATTAATAACATTGGTTGAAGCGAGACCTGTTCTTTGGGACAAAACAATAGAAATATAACTTAACAAGAAATGCTTGGAATGATATGTGTAGTACATATATTTTTAAAATGGCAAAACTAATTAATGAAATTTATTTTCATCAATCAAAAATGAACAAAATGAACAAAGAAAGTAGAGTAGTTCATAATGTTGATCATTTACTACCTCGAATTATTTCTCTTTATATATATGACCAATTTGATTATTGTTGTATGTGTATTGTTGAATATTATTATTAAAAAATTGTTCTCTCTTTCCTAATTGTAATATTACACATAGTTTAAGTTTATACCTTTTTTTTGGGGTAAAGAAGTAATTCGTCGATGGACTCACATTAGAGATTCCTTTGCTAAATCGTTAAAAAAGACAAAGGAAAATAAGTCAAGCGTTTCTTTAGCAAAGAAAAAACGAACATATGTAAACTACCATTCATTACTTAACACTTAAATTTTTAAAAAACCGATGACCAGCAGGTATTTATAATTAGGTTATTTCTAAAAGAACCTTTACAAAAAAAAAATCAGTGAATTTTCTAGGAACATTAAATAATACATTTTCATTCTCACTTTTACATAAAATTATATTTTATGTAAATGCCTCAATCATTTTACCCACAACTAAAATTTTTGTTTCAAAATTACAATACAAAAAACAACACAGTATGGCAACATCCAAGCCAATAAATGGGCATAAGATCCGAATCATTATGACATTAAGATAAGACTTAATGTTATTGTCACGTTCATAAGTTATCTGTTATGAATCTGTTATCTGAGGCTAATCGGCATTTTTTTAAAACTATTTAGTACATCCATTCACAAAATAATAAATATATGTTCTAATTCATTCATTCATTATTTTCTTCTTTAGAAGTCGAGACATAATTTATAATGCAAATCGTTCGCAGTGAACTAGTTCTATGAAAATTAATGAATAAGTTTAATTAGTTCAGTTGAAAGAATATTAGATAAATAATAGATATTTCGATGGTGAACTACACACCCCTAATCACTACACCCAAAAATAAGAGAAAAATAAGAGATATCTATGTAAACAACAGAAAGAAACAACAAAAAATCCTCACCGGACTGATTCGTGAGGCTGGAATTCCAGTTTCTGACATCACAGTCCGCAGAAGCTTTACTGACCAACGCTTTAAATCATATCGCCCCACCAAAAAACCAAAGTTGACAGTCACAATGATGTAAAAGAGTCTGCAATGAGCCAAAGATCATCAAAATTAAACAATTGAGAATTGGAATAAGGTAAACTACACCACTACTGAAGTTTAAATCCCTACAACTACTATTTTTTTTTAATATTTTTTTTAATCACAAGTTTTTTTCTTTGATAAGTCTACAGTGGAGACCCTCATGAACAAGCTGACCTTCGTCCGAAGACGGGTGGGTGAAAAATATCACTAGGATTGAATAGAGGAGCAAGTAAAGCATCCTTTTTAAGATCATAGTATGGTCTGTAGTTAATTTCAAGGGTACAGGGAGGCTATACATTGTGAAGAAAATAATCAACCAACATAGTATATTGAAGTTCTAGAAAAAACGTGCCATAAAATTAAAAACTGGTTTGATAAATTTGATGATTTTACCTTTAGGCACGATTCAGCACCATGCTATGAGGCAAAAAAAGTAACATCTTACCTGAAAAAAAAAGGAAATTAAAGTACTAAAGTGGCCAGGTGATTATCCAGACCTCAACCTGATTGAAAATCTATGGGTGCTTATGAATTCGCGGATTGTCCACGAAATTGTCACAAATAAGCAGCAGTTACTTAAGAGGCTCATTGTCACCTGGCACAGAGACGACAAAATAACACAAGATTGCATCAAAAATATTCAAAACATGCCAAAACGATCAAAACTGTCATCGAAGCTAAAGACAGTCACATAAAATATTTAAAAAGAACTGTTATAAGGTCAAAGAAAAACATTTCAAAATTGTGTAAAAGAACGTATTCCTGATCTATTTGCATGTTATACTGACAGCCTTAGATGCTTATATGCAGTTTTATTCTTTATAAAACGTCAAAATACAAAGTTTTTGCAGTGATCATAATAATTTGATCATCCCCTGTTTACCTACAAATCACAATTAAGAATTGTTCGCAGAAGACAGAGATGAATATCTTAAAGCATCACAGACCGCACATCAATTGAAAGCGAAACAATAAATATCGACCGTGACATAAAGCGTTTGATAAAGTAAAACATGATCGACTCCTGGAAATTCTAAAAAATAAAAACCTAGATGAAAGAGATTTAAGGCTAATAACACACCTCTATTACAATCAGCGAGCAATAGTAAGAATCGAAAAAGAAACATCTGAAGAAATGGAAATAAAGAGAGGAGTCAGGCAAGGCTGCATTCTATCACCTCTATTATTTAACGCCTATTCTGAAGAGGTAATTCGAGAAACTCTGAAAGATGAAACAGTCGGCATAAGAGTAAATGGAGTCTTAATTAACAACATCAGATATGCAGATGATACAGTAATAATAGCCGATAGTTTACAAGACCTGGAAAGACTCATGAGCAAAATAGTCATGTGTAGTAGGGAGTACGGACTCTCTCTTAATGTCAAAAAGACGAAGTTTATGAAAATTTGTAAAAACAACTATAATACTAACGAAATCTTGATAGTAGAGGGCCAGCAGATCGAAAGAGTAAAAAAGTACACTTACCTAGGAACACTTATAACAGAAAATAATGACTACACGGCAGAAATCAAAGTCAGAATCGAAAAAGCACGTTCTAATTTTATAAAAATGAAAAAGGTCCTATGTGGCAAAGATCTAACATAAGCTCTTAAAGTACGCCTAACAAAATATTACGTATACAGTGTACTATATTATGGAGTGGAATCATGGACGTTAAATCTAGATACCATGAGACGACTTAACGCCTTTGAAATGTGGACCTATAGAAGAATTATGAGGGTTTCCTGGGTAGATAGAGTTACAAACAATGAAATACTGAGAAGAATAGGCAAAGAGAAGGAAATTGAACTTACAATTAAAGAAAGAAAGCTACAGTATCTCGGACATGTGATGCGGGGCGATAAGTATGGCATCCTGCGACTCATAATGCAAGGAAAAATAGATGGCAGAAGAAGCATCGGAAGAAGACGAATTTCATGGCTGAAGAACCTGAGAGAATGGTTTGGATGCAGCTCAAAACAACTATTTAGAGCTACTGCCTCAAAAATTAAGATAGCTATGATGATTGCCAACCTCCGTAGCGGAGATGGCACCTGAAGAAGAAGAAGTGACATAATAAAAAAACCGTGAAGTAATTTAAGATGGACATGCTTTAGGCACACCAGAAATTACAGCAGTTTCGCCATATAGTGTTATTATTGCATCTTGACAGTCTATTTGCTTTTTGTACTCGATCTCTCACTTTCCTTTTCAGGTCTCTATTAGTTGTTCAATACGGATGTCACTGACATATAGTTTACATCTGGTTAGCTCTTTTTCGATTATCATTGTTTTGTTTAGCTTAGTGAAGCTACTGAGATTAAATTATTGTTCTTTGTGTTCAATCTGTAAACTAGTGTTTGTAAACTATCTTCATCTTGGGTTATCATTATTGCATCGTCTGCCTAACTGAGTATTTTACTTCTTTTCTTCCCATTCTGTAATATTTTCCTTTCTTAATACTTTTGATGACTTCATTAGTAATTAAAGTAAAGAATATAGACCTTAGTGAATCTTATTTCGTTGCCTATTCTATAAGTAAGTTCTGTTGGGTGTCCATTTTGTTTTCCATTTTTGTTGTTTCACCTGATGTAGAACATTTGATTTTTATGTTTTAAGATAAAATTTTAAGTTTATAATGACCAATAATTGTAGCGCTTGTTCTTAAGATCTCGGTACTGAGGAAAAGCAAATAATCACATGCGATAGTTGCCGTTATATATACATTGCAGAAAAATGGTCTGACTTCCGAGACCTCCACATCCGAGATACGGGCAATTATTTTGCAGAAATGTTCACTTATGTACTTTTTAAATACCTGTCGTAATGAATTTAAGAAACAATTTCTGTATATTTGTGCGAATATTTGTCAAGCTGGAAAAAGAAATCTCCAGTCTCAAAGAAAAGATTATATTAATGGAAAATAGCAATACAGACAGCAGCAAATTCAGTTTTTTATGAAGTAGAATAACGTACAGATAGAGCTTCTATGATTTATAAAACTCATGAATATAACTACAATGTATTAGCTGATCGAATTAGCTATAACAAATCTCAGGTGTGTAAAGTCTTTTGTTTACTTGGCTTACAACATCTGAAATCAACCACATCATATTAAGTCTAGTTATAAACTTCGAAATACTGTTTATAGGATCTCTAAGTATCAAACTAAGATGGAGCAAGACGAAAGCAAGAGAAGAAGAAAATTTGTTAGCGATGGATGGAAGTCTGTGCATTATATACCGCAGTGTTGTTTCTGTAGTTTGTGAAGTAAAACAACAAAAAACTAAAAAAAATAGCCAGATCAGTCCCTCATGGGCTCTCCGATAGCTTAGTGCTCTCAGGGCTCTGCTCCTGTTCTATGTTCCATACTCTGTGGCTAAACGTTATTATTCAACTACAATTTTGGTGTTATTATTTCAAAAATCCTTTGTTATGTCAAAAAATATCTTGCCTTTTTAAAGGCATACCCTGGAAGTAAACTTAAGTAGAGGAGCTTTAGACGTTTTTTCCCAAGCCCGCTACAGAGCATTTGGGGATATCAGAAGGTGTTTTAGACCATTATTTACCTCCCAGAGATGACAATACTTTTTCTAAATATGCCTGTCTTCTAGAGATGTTAAAGATCACCTTGACCCATCTCATTCTACTTACAGCATCTCGAGATAGATCGTATAGATACTAGCCTAAAAATTATCCAAAATCATTTTGGAAGTACATTAATGATAAGCAATCCAATAATCTACTCAACTCCTTATTTTATCAAGTCCAATCTGCAATAAATGGTCAAGACACAGCTGATTTATTTATGAACTTCTTCCAAACTGTGTATTCAGCAAATAACAACAACCCTTATGTACCTGTTCATCTATTAAATAGCAGCTTTCGTACAAATAGTTGTCCTTCTGAGATAACTATGATCGATGTTTTTAATGGCATAAATGAGCTGCTTAATAAGCTTATTGGTGGCCCAGAAGGAGTGCCTAATTTTTTAATCAAAATTTGTGTCTGTACCATTGTAACGCCGTTTGTAATATCGATTAATAGATCTCTGGCAATCTATATATTTCCTCTTCCTTGTAAAGAAGGGTATGTTGTTTCCATATTTAAAAATGGTCAGAAAGACATTATTAAAAATTATTGTACCATCTGTATACAATCTGCATTCCCTAAGATCTTGGACTGTCTTATAGCAAAGCAACTTTCTTGGTTATGTAAAGGCATAATATCTCAATCACAACATGGTTTTCATAGCAAAAAATCTACTGCAACAAACTTGGTTTGCGATCAATCTGATATAACTTCAAATGAAAGACCGTAAACAGGTAGATGCAATATACACAGATTTTTCCAAAGCATTTGATCGTGTGGATCACCAAATACTTTTGGGCAAATTAATTAATGTAAGCTTTCTTGTTAGGTTCGTTGAATGGATTACAAACTCTACATCTGGTAGAAGTCACAGAGTCAAGATAGGTTGTCATCTGTCTGACAGTATCTCAAAAACATCTGGAGTTCCACAAGAAGGCCAAACTTTTCCACTTCTTTTTATTTTTTTTAAGGACATCCCTTCCTGTTACCCAAATAGCAAATGTCTAATGTTGGCAGATGACAAAAATTTTGGAAATTCGTAGTCATCCTGCGTTTTAAATAAATAAATAAATAAAGATATAAAAAAAAATAGTTTTTAAACGATAAAATTATTTGTTTCATAGGAAAAACTTTTTTTTACAAATAAAATATCAGCTATTTTATCTAATAAAATTTAAAGGAATAATCGTTTAATACCCGTTAAACCCCTCCGTTATCCTTGATACGATCTACTCCAATGTTCTAGTTTCTTAGAGAATGGCCTCACTACGAAAATACATTGTTGAATGGTGTGCACTTGTAGAGTGTCATTAAAGCCTTAAAAGTGTCATCGATAATAGAATTATCTAAAATAATACTTGCTGATAGTGCATAAGGTGAGGAGATTAGTTGCTGAAACCTGTTACGCGAATGCAGTGAGCAGTATTTTATTTATGTTAGGAAATATTTGTTTTCAAAAATATAATAAAAACTGAAGAAATTTATTTTGACGTTTGGTATACATCCGGAAACTATTGTAGCATACTTCGTAAAACTAAAGTTATTTATAAGTTTAGAGCAGCGGGATCAAAAATACGAATTTCGGAAATGATTGCCAATTTTTTTTGGAGAAAATATCGCATATGAGGAAACAGTTTTCTTGTAGCATATCCATTATCATCTTGAATTGATAAAATAATTATTCATCAGCAAATATTTATATCACTTCATCTGCAAGATCGGGAAGGTTGTTGGTATTTAGAGGTACAACGCTACTCTGTAGCATTCCAGTGTTTATTACTTTTATAACTTTTAAATAAAGAGTTTACAGTATGATTACAAAAACATAGTAGCTTTTCAGTATGATTACAAAAATGCAGAGATCAGACAATAAATGTTTATATGCGGTTTATGGATTATAAAATGGCTTTTGATTAAGTAAAACATCAAATTTATTGACCTTCTCACTATAAAAAATATATTGACGAAGGTCAGATCAACAAGATATTAATTGTAATCAAAATTTGTATTGTAAACAAGATCTCGAAGATACCTAATTTGGTTTTAGAAATACTATGGGAAGGCACTTTTTGCGCTTAACATCCTATTACAAAAATTCCGTGACCAAAGAAAATATGTATTTGCATGTTTCGTGGACTTCGAAAAGGCATTCGATGAAGTACAGCATGTACAATTAATACAAATACTGAAAAATATCGGAATAGAGGACAACGATATTCGTGTTAATAAAAATTTGTAGTAGAATCAAACTGCTATCGTAAAAATTGGATATAATTACACCGATGAAATTTCCATACAACGAGGAGTCAGACAAGGTTGTATTTTTTCGCCAACATTGTTCACTGTTTACTCGTACCAGTTATTTAAAAAGGTACTTGAGAGACAACCATATGGAATAAAAATCAACGGGCAACTACTTACTGTGATTACATATGCGTTAATTCTGTCAGATAATATTGAAGGTCTCTTCAATAATTTCTTAAAAGAAATTATCTTGGACTGGCTTGTTATTGGAATTCCACAGGCATGACTAGGACAGTTTGAATGGCTGTGGTACTGCGGTGTTGAAAGTAACGGGATACTACAACACTACCTTTTCCCCAGGATAACTCATCTCATTATGGCAGAACAAAACAAAACTCAGATGGCCCTCAGTCCCGGGCAGGCCTTAGATGGTCAGAGGGTGCGAAGAATCTCCCGGTGCCAAATAGATGATATCCAACGAATTTCAACATGGAATGTTAATAGTCTTTACGAACCAGGAAAACTACACAACCTTATAAAGGAAATGAATCTGGACAGTTTACGAACGATAAGATTACTATGTATTACTCGTGTAGTGATACAACAGATAGACATCACCGCCATGGAGTGGCTGTTGCTCTTGACAGGAAGAGTCATGTTGATCAAAATGACAGGCAAACCAGTAAACATAAATGTGACACAAGCATATGCACCAGCAGCAGATAAGTCAGAAGAAGAAATAACTAAGTTCTATAAAGACCTGGAAAAAGTAAACATACTAACAAAGAAAGAGGATATAAACATAATAATGAGTGACTTTAACGCCAAGGTGGGTAAAGGAAGATATGAAGACATAATTGGAGAGTACGGCCTTGGAGTTAGAAATGAAAGAGGCGACCTGCTGTGTGAATTCTGCCAGGAGAACGGTTTTGTCGTCATAAACACATGGTTTCAGCTCCCACCTCGTAAGTTATATACTTGGAGATCACCAGGAGACCGTCCAAATCGAATAATTAATAACCAAATTGACTACGTTTTAATAAACAGAAGATTTCGAAACGCTATCAAAAGAATCGCAGCATATCCAGGTGCTGATATTGCATCCGATCATAATCCGCTAATAGCAGATGTGAGGTTAAAACTAGCAAAAATTAAGAGAACAAATACAAATACCAGCACACCTATAAATACAAGAGAACTGATGAGAGACGAAAATCTGAAAAAGAGTTATGTAAATCAAATTAATGAAAGAATGCGAGTAATAGAACAAAATGATGATATCGAAGAGATGGTCAATGATATTAAAGGAACGATTCTGGCAGTAAACAGGGAAGTTAAAACACAGATCAGAAAGAGAAAGCATAACGAATGGATAACGAAAGAAATTATGGATCTAATGGAAAAGCGAAGCGCATAAACAACAACGTAATCAAGACAAATACAAACAGATACACAAAGAAATCCATCAGAAAATTAAGAAAGCAAAAGAACGTTGGATGGTGGAAAGGTGCAACGAAATAGAACAATTGCAGGAGAAAGGAGATAGTTTTGGACTACATAAGAAGATCAAAGAAATATCGAATATACACAAAAGCCACCACAGAACAAGAATACGCAACGACAGAAACGAATACATAGAGTCAGAAGAGGAGATAGCAATGGCGTGGAAAGAGTACGCAGAAAGCCTTTTTAGTGACGAAAGACCAACACAACCAACGCGCAAACTTCCTTCCGAAAACTTATCAGGGCCATCAATAATGCGAAGTGAAATAGAATATGCAGTTAGAACCACAAAGATGCATACAGCAACAGGTCCAGATGAAATTAATATAAAAGCAATAAAACTACTAGACGAGGGGAATATCGAAATCTTTAATGAGTCCCTTGTTGAAACTCTTCCTTAGGATATTACACTCAAGAATGTACAAGATACTAGAGACAGAAGATACAGAAGATCGAGAAGCCTTAGATATGGTGATCGCGAACGTCGAATAATTCTTATATGGCACGAGAAGAAGAAGATTTTAAACAGATAATGTTAGTCCATATAGGCGCAAATCTGTCCAATAGTGTTGCAACAACAAGTTGAGTGTGCTAAGTTGGGTGTCTGTTTTCACCTCTTAGAGTTTTTGGTCATTTTACATTAATATATGAAAGCCCTGAATTATTTATGTATGTCTGCCGTCCATAAACACAACTTTTGCATTATTAGAGCATACATAATAATCAATGAGGTGTCAACAGAAAGCTCACAGCCTAAAGCTGGTATTAGAGGTAAAAAAATTGACCTACTGATTTTGGTTTCAGAGTTGCAAGAGAAAGTACGGTTTTAAAGGCGCCGAAATAGTACAAGCGATATATTATTCTTATTGAGACAAGTGCTACATATGACAACTCTTACCTTATTAGAACAGGTAGAATGACAAGAAAAATGTCGAATGAAAGCACATATTCCAAGTATGATAATAATGTTACAAAACTTGACGTGGAACTTAAAGTTCCAGAGTTACAATCGGAAGTAATAATTTATAGTCACCATAATGGTACTAGCGATTTATTGTTCAACGCGCTTTAGTAAGACACGACATCCGGTTTCATGCTTTGTCTGTACGTCTGTACGTCGGATAAAGTTTTCGCAGTTACAATTGGAAGTACTATTTTAAAGTCGCCGAAATAGTACAAGCGATATATTATTCATTTTGAGACAAGTGCCACATATGACAAGTGACGAGTGTTGAAAAGTCGATCTTCAATATTTATGTAGTTCCGGTTTTAATGTTATTTCTGGTTAAAAAGTTATAACCGAAAGTTTGACAAAATAATTTCAAATTAGTGAAATCGTATATAAATCGACACATGGTTAAACAAAGAGTTCAAATATCGAATTACGGTTATACTTCCGGTCACTGGGTGAAAACCTAAGACTTATCAAATCTGATTGCTTGTTTTTAACATTTATTCTAAAGAAGTGTTTCAAAGTATACTGGGAAACATCAAAGATGGCATTAAATAAAACGGAAAGCTGATCAAAGACGTAAGATATTCCGATGATACTGTCACCCTGGAGGACAGGTTTGATCAATAATGCTTCAACGACTCTTAGATGCAGTAGCAGAAGAATCCAACTCCTTTGGTCTTCAAATCAATACCAGTAAAACCAAAGCAATGGAAGTGAGCAAAATCAGAAGTTAAATTGAATACTCAAGATCTGCATTTTGTTTAATGAAACAACGTTTGAATAGTACGATTCTTTTACTAGATACTGGATATAGATTCGTATGACAGATTTGATGAAAACATACGTATATTCTATTGTTTGATATAAGTCACAAGGATAGATACCTAACCTAACTGGTCTGAAAACATTGGAGGCCTTGGAGATGTGGGCGATTAAAAGACTTTTGAAAATACCATGTCACTAACAGCCAGTAGTCACCAAGAAGAGTATCGTGTAAAATAAGTTAAAACAGAGAAATTCTTAACATTAACAAGACGCTCAAAACCAGTTATCTGGCACAGGTGTACCGGAAAGACAGTATAAGCTCTTAATGTCAAGAAAATGTTTCTGGTTGAAAAAAATCAGTGTGACGGGGCTCGATACTCAATCGTCATTAAGAATCGCACATTTGTCAGAATTATTGTCGACGTTCAAAAATGACAGACAAGGCACTCTAAGAAAAAACTTTGTCTTCTTACATCCAATAGTAGTTTATTAGTAATACGGTCTTAAAAGATCTTCGATATATATTTAGTCATAATTGCTGTGTCATTCTCCTATTTAAGGTTGTTGATGATTTTTTTTAAATTTAAATTCCACATTGCGCTTTGAAGGCTTTATTTGCTTAAATAAATAAGTTAATCCTTATTTCTGAGTACAGGTATGAGCTTGGGGCACGTACAATCTTGCATAACTCATTTTTAAACAAAAATTTTAAAACAAAAACTTCTAATTTCCAATAGTTGTTTTAGAAGCCTTAGAATCTGACTATTTTGTCGTGTTACTTTCAGTGTGTTAGAGATTTTTAAGTCTCCAGTCCTATTATAAGTTGCTGGAACCAATTATTTGCTACATATTATGCATTCTTGTTCTTGATAAAACTGTGTAAGTGTGTGTCTGTTACTAATTTTCCCGCACGTTAAATTTATGACACGTCATTAATGACATTTATAAGTCGTCACAGTAAAGCCAGCTGTTTAGACATTTCCTAATAATAGTTTTAGAATTATTTTTTATTAGAAATTATATTTCGTATATAAATTACATTATATCTAATTAAATAAAAGGCTAATTACACATCACGCAGTTTGTCCGAGACGATAATTTCTAGCGTTGCGCCACCTATGAACGAAATCTGAACTACCAACTGACATCATTTTAATCATATTTTGTTCTTGAAATGATGCAGCTGATTTATTCCTAATTCATTCTTGAAATTAATGATTTAGATATGTTTTTAGTGTTTTGCGGTGGGGGTAGAATAGTTGGTCGGATCCTGATGTATGGTAAATCATTGGAAAAAAGAGGGGATAGTGAATATGTTAAGAGGGAAAAACAAACATCATGGCAACACCTTATATCTCCGTCGTTATTAGTTCAATTAAAGCATGTGATTCGTCAAATGAAAGATGATGATATAACGAATATATTAAGATAGAAAAAACAAAGAAAGCGGCTATTGAGAGAGCACTACCCAGTATCTTCATTATTAATTAACATGTAGTTAAATACTGGGTATCATAGGGCACTATGCATAAAAAAAGATAAATTGAAAATCAAATTTTGATTAATAATTTAAAGAGGGCCTCTGAACGAGTCTACAAAAAAAAACAATTGATCGAATCCTTACTTGTGACATAACAGATGAAAGGGGACGATATAACGAATATATTAAGATCAAAAAAAAAACAAACAAGGCGATTATAATTTCAAATTTCTGAAAAAAATTAAAAGAAAATGTTGAGACAAAATATCAAATCACTGTCCGCTAGAATCGGAAAACCCTGTACACAGCCCTGTGCCTTTGTATTGTAAGCAATACCACGAACGATTAGAAAATGTATAAAGCCGTAGCTTTAGTGAATTTGTTTGAGCAGATATTTACTTATCTTATTTTCTTAGAAATTGAGCAAACTTTTAAGACCTTTTATTAAAAAATGTTTGACTGATGTGGTTTTGGCAGTGGTGGTTTTTTTTTTGACGCTCAAATTTGAGTGGTAGAAAACGGCTGGAATAAGAGGGATATTTGTGAGTTCTGATTGATTTAGAATATATAGAGGGGGGTTTGAGGGGTCAATGTTAGTTCTGCCACGAGAAGAAATAGTTATTGTGCTTTAAAATCCCAGGGACGATACTCCAGTTTTTCTGATACGACGGTGCTAATTAGCAGAGTTTCCAAAAAGTAAATTTTGTGGTTTTGTGTTTGTGAAAAGGATTTTAACTGTGGTAGTAGGCAAAAGTAGTTGAAGAAATAGATGACATACTATGGTTTATTTTTAAACAACTCGGTTATTTGAGATACCCTTGTGAGAAGAGAAGCAGTTGTTCACGGAGTTATGAGCTTGAGTGAGGAGTTGGGCAAATAGTAATGCAATTGTAGAATTGTTTTATCGAAAATGATATGCAGAGGAGAGAGCAGGCGTATTTGGGAAAACTGGGAAGTATAAGCGAGGTGCAGAGGTCACAGTCGAAGAAGAGTAAGGTGGAGTCAGCCGTTTTGAAGACAAAAGGTAAGTTTTGTCACTTAATTAACGGAAACTAACAAACACCACCATCTATTTAGATTAGAGTTATTTGTTTTTGTTTGTTTTTTTTTTTTTAATTAAAAATTAGAGTAAATATAGTCTATAATATTTAAAAAAAAATAAAAAATGTATAGGTTACTAGTAAAAAAGTAAATGAAATAATAAAATAAGAATTCTTTGATCTGGATATTAATTTATCTATTTTTTTTTTTTTTTTTTTATAAAAATATGGTAACTCTGCAAAAGTGCCGAATTCCAAATTTCATGACGTGTTGTTAACTTAAAAGAAAATACTGTAGATTTTATTTATAGCCTATTGAGTATATTTTAGTTAATTACTTTTATATATTCGTTAAATATTAAAAAAAATTGACAAATTAGATCCACTACACATAAATTCCGCTTGAAACAGTATGAAAAATATGCAGTTCGTTTAAAAAAGAATCCTCGTTTTGTTAATATATGTCGTATCGATGCTCATGCCATATATTTTAATCCCGATATTTAAAATTATATCCATTTAAAAAACAATTTAACAAAGTGAAATCCACCATAATCGTGGTATCCATTTTAAACAAGATTAATGCTTGTAATCGAAATTTTCAACAAAATACAAATATTTTAACGTGAAAAGTTAATACCATCTAAATTCTGTGAAATATTTTGTACACTTTATTATTTAAAATATTTGAATCGGAGAATTAACGAAATTGATTATGAATTTTAAATTATTGCCAATAATTAAAATATTAATAATAAATTTAAAAGCGCATTCGGAATTCAGAGGGAAAATCCTGTACACGTTATTTTCATTTTTAGTTTAATAAATAAAAAAAAACAGCAAAATAGATAGATAAGTAGGGTACTTATAATAATATGTACTAGAGATGGCGGTTTTTGACAGAACACCGGTTTTCGGTTATACCGGTTTTTTTTGCTTACGGTTTAACCTGGCAGTTATAACCTGCCCAAAAAACCGGTTTTTCCAAAAACCGGTTTTCGGTTTATTTAATCCAATAGATTGGAAAGTTACATTTACAATGCACTTTAGTTTGCGATACTACATTCGACTCGATATCAATATGATCAAAATTAGTACTATCGAAAGAACATCAATATCAATGTAAATACAACACAATTTTTTGTAGTTTGTGAGAAAAAAATTCCCCAACAAAAATTTCTCAGACTATTTCAAATGAGATTTAAAGACAATCATATCAACATAAATATTTTACTTAAAAATAAATTGGATAAAGCAATTCATCTTTTTTTTTATTACCATCAAAAAAAAATTTATCATGTATCACTTTTAACTCATTTACGACTTCCGGTATGGGTATAAATCGTTTAGAAAACGTAAGGAAATCCTTGGAGATTCGTATTCGTAACGGGTAATTCGATATTGTCATTATTTTTGGTAATAAGAAAAAGCCATTCACCCACTTTCAATGTCAAGTGTGGAAAATAGATGATGTATAAATACCAGATAATTTCTTATGTAAAAATATTATGATTACAAATACTTTTTCAACGAAACACTATAATAAAATTTAATTGTTTCTGGCTGATGTGAGCTTGCACTTTTAATTTGTTTCTGTATTTATAAAATAAAATAAATATTGAATTTTAGTTTTGTTTGGAATAATTACTTGAAAATAATAATTAGGATTGGGTGGGATCCAAAATAATACCTAATCTAATCCTAATAACTGTAAAAACCTAATAACCGGTTTTTACTTTAAAAATAAAAAACCGGTTATAACCGGGACAAAAAACAACAGATAAAACCGGTTATTTCGAAGTAAAAAAACCGGTTTTCGCTTAAAACCGGTAGGTTTTTCCCATCCCTAATATGTACAGTGCTAGTCAAAGGTCCGTTCCCCCCTCATGTCTTTTGAACGGTTATACTTATAATAGTGAAATTGAAAGGGGGGATAATAATAGACGTAGACTTTACGATTAGTCATAACAAGTGACGAAATAGTGACAGATGCCTTTACAGCGCCACTGTGACAGATAATTTTAAATAGGATTTTATGGCAAATGATACCTCGTTTGAAAGGTATTGAAAATACCTATTCAACCATACTTATTTTATTTGAGTTTAATCTCATTCTGATGAATAAATTAAATAAGTACTAAAATTGTAGTTTTGCATTTAATTAATAAATATTAAATCCTCCTCCTCTGCTTATGTGTTAAAAAGTTGACGTTTTCCATTTCTCTAATTGTTTTTAGTTCTAGTTTGGCATTTAATTAAAAAAATTCTAACGTCCCGCTTTTGGTTATTTGTCAAAAAGTTGACGTTTGTCAATCCTCTAGTTGTTTTTAGTTTGCAAAAGCATTTAGAGCTCAATGTTTAGTTTCTGTTTCTGCTTAGTTTAGTCAATTCCCTAGTTATTTTTAGTTTGCAAACGTGTTTATACCTGAATATTTAGTTTCTGTTTCAGCTTAGTTTAGTCAATTCAAGTTTAGTCGAGTTATTTTTTACATTGAGAAAGTTGCAAAATTTGGTTGATACTTCCTCTTCTTCTACTTTTTGTAGATCTTTCGATCTGTTTAATCCTGAAGCTGCCTCTGGTTAATTTCTTGGGAGGTAGATTGCCAACTATTTCTCCATCTTTTAGGTGGTCTTGAACCGGGCGGATTGTTTTCTAGGGCAATTTTTGGGAGTCTATTCTCATCCATTCGTCTTACATGGTTGTACCACATCCTCTTGCGCTGCCTTCCCCATCTTACAATATCTTGAATTTTCCACTGCTCTCTAATGTTTGTATTTCTCGCTCTGTCTCTTCTTGTTTTCCCCATTATTGTTCTTAGGGTTTTCATTTCGGCAACCCTTAGCATCTGTTTCGTTTTGTTAGTATCTTCGCGCACTTCTATAGATTCTTATAGATTCTTATAGAGTCTTATAGATTCTAATTTTACTATCTGTGCGCATATACGGATTTGACCAGACTATCTCCCGCAGACATCCTGACAGTGCAGATGCTTTGTTGATCTGACTTCTCAGGTCCTTTACTGGGTCATGGGTACTTGATATATCTTTGCCCAGATATCTGAATTGCATCACCTGTTCTATGGGGTTGTCCTCAACCTCTAACTTACATCTGAGCGGATCTTGATTGATGCGATTTTCATAATTTATCTGCTTTTTCTCTGAAGGTACTTGTGATGTCTGCTTTGTTTAAACTTTACCATTTTAAAATTCTTTTTAAATTTGAATTAACTAAGATGTTCATTGTTTTTGACTGAAGTCATGTATTCCAGTCTTTTTAATTTCCAAATAATTTTATATGCCTTTTCCTGATGTCAATTTGTATGTTCGAGATTTTTTCAACTGTTTGGTTTAATTGTAGTTAATATCCATCTTCTGTTTGTTTACCACCGATGAATTTTCATGATTATATTTGTTTGTTTATGTCACCCAGTTTGTATTTTTTGTTGAGGGTAATGACTGGCTTGCATATAAGACGGAGGGTTTGATGGCGGTAATGCAGTGTTGGATTTTAATGTTTTTTGATATAAATTTGTTATATATTATAGGTAATATATATTATCCATTTATTGACATATTTTTTATTATTCTTTTAAATTATTTTTTCCTTTTGCTCTTGCAAACACGCTATTTTTTAAAATAAATAGAATGGATATTTTCCCTTGGTTATTCCTACAGGTGTACCAACCAATAAAAATTACAATGCATTATAGCAGAAAGTATTAAGCTGATTTTACCACCAAAAATTTAATTAAACTCATCGAAAAATAGTTTCAACCTTTTTGTCCGGTATGTATTTATAAAATATCACTAAACGATAAAGCTGTTGAGGCTTAGTTTTTTCAATATCCATGAAATATTTTCAGAATTTCAAATACGGGAAATGATTATTAAAAATGACTTTCTGTGCGAGATAGTTTAAAATTATTATTATAAATAGAACAGTATTAAAATTACAGTTTTTACACTTAAATTAAATTTTGCTAAGAAATATTAGTTTGATCAAACCTATTATCAGTAGTAATATCCCTAGGACATTGATAACAGACGAGATAATTTCATGACAATCGAAAGCTCGTTCCTTGGTAACAGCACAAAGCCGAAGGCTGAGTGCTGTTACCAAGCAACGAGCTTGAGAAGTTTGTTATGAAACTATGAGGCATTCATCAATGTCCGAGGGATATTCGGCGGATAAAGTTGTCAAACTCGATCGTGTTGTCATAGGGAATGAAAATTGCACTGAATGCAATTATCAGTCTAATGTTGACATGATTGGGTGAAATTGTTCCACATGACACAAAATGACGAAATTTGAATGGTTGTTAGAACAGTCGAAAAATTATCGTAATAAGAAATTAATTTTAGATCCAAAAATGATTAAAATATTTCACAAAAACTTGTTATGAATGCATTAATTTTATCTAATACCAATATCCACTTGCACCGATTCACATAATATATACCCTGTAAGTATTAGGTTAGAAAAATCAGGATAAGGTCTTGGAATCTTGAAATTCAGAGGGAGAGGCTCTGGAAAAGCTACTAGATATCATTTTGTTTGGACCTGCATTAACTAGTTTTGCTTCAGTCACAAAGAGAAGTAAGAAAGTTGCAACTATATTAACAGATAAAGCCAATATTGATAAAAAAATATTTGAAACTAATCCTAAAGAGACGAAAACTACTACAGTATCGAAACGTAAAATTAAGAAACCACGCTCTAAAAACAATAAGAAATGTATAGGTTCTTCCTCTGAGGAAGACCATAGGACCGAATATATTATTTACGACGATTCTCACAGCGGTGATTAAGAAGGGGCAACATGTGTTAGCTGCGGCGAAAATTATGAAAAGACCACTAAGCGTACAGACTGGATTCAGTGCGTCAATACCGCTTGGATGCATAAGGGTTGTACAAAATACGTAAACTTTTTTGATGTGTGTGGAAGAAAAATATGTAAATCTAAAAATTAATATGTAGACCTGAATATTCTCCTAAAATATTGTTTTTTATTAATAAATATAAGCAAGCCATCTCACATTAGGTGGGGAGTCATTTGTCCTATTTAGTATAGGAGAGATGGCTTTTTGCTCATTTTATTTATATTTTTTTAGAAATAACATCTTTAGTTTATTATAGGTAGTCAGCTGAATGCTCCACAACTTTATAGTTTACACGTTTTTGTATCTTTTTTCACCTGCGGCTCGGTTGCACTTCTTCTTCTTCAAGTACCATATTAGAGTTATTTGACGTTAGCGACCACTCTTACGAAGGCTTCTTGATCTTTTGCCATATGGAATAATTGTCCTGGATTTGATATCTCAGTCCATTTATGATTTTTTTTTAACCAAGAAACATGTTTTCTTCCTACAAACCTTTAAGTTTGCCTTTAATGATAAGTTGTAATAGTCTATATTGAGTTTCGCTCACGATATGTCCCAGATAATACATTTTGCTATCTTCAACAGGCAAGTTAAAATTTAAATGCGGGCTTATGTTTATTAATTAAACATTTGGGCGACTGCATCTAATTTCATCGAAAAATAGAAAATGTTCAATACGAAAGACTTTATTTAATAGGCATTCTTACTAGTTGTCCTGTACTAGTTTTTTAAGAATTTCATTTTAAATTAAATAGCGGTATTATATGTCAATTTTGATAATTATAAATTTTTAAAGTTATACTTCTATACGCGCGGTCGACGTTGGAGTCCACTTTAGTTATTTTTTTTTTTAAGAAACTTGCGATATATTTGAAAGGATCGTATAATCGTTGGTGGCAAAATTACAATATAAAGAGCATCAGAAAAGAGTACGAAAATACTCGTCAAAGCTTCATTGTTTTACATTCTGGAACTAGTAATTGGTTTTCTACAGATGCTGGACCGATACATTCTACTAAATAAAAGAATGCAGACTATCACGATTCGATGGATAGAAGTCTTTTAAAAATCATGTCAGCGAAAAGCTAATAAAAAAGTTGGAGGGAACATCTGTAATTATTACGAATAATGCCTTAAACCATAGCTATCTAGTAGAAAAATTTCCTAAACCTCTTTGGACAAAATCAAAGTTTTAAAAATATTTACCAAGTAAGAAACAAAAATTTTAAAAACGTTTCCTGCTATTTCTCCTTGCAAAACAAAGCTATTATAAGTCTTCGATATCTGAAGAAAGTATCATATATGTATGTTACAGACAATTCACTGTAAGAACATGGACTGTACAATCCGATAGTGTTAGTCTGGTAAATTTAAGTTAAGAAAAAACACTAGTTATAGATTTAGCACATACATGAAGTTTTGATTTTCATGTTTTAATACAAATATAATCAAATTATATCCTGTCTTAAAATAGAGTTTTCTAAAGTTGAACAAAACAAAAAAGAAAGTATTTTAATTACTAAATAGTCTTTCTATAAATTTTGACTTAACGTGACAAGCGTCTTTATTGGCTAGTCAGTCAGGACTATTTTTTTCCGGTCTTGCATTTTTGGCGCGATATCTACTATTGGTTCGTATATATAATATAATTGCAATTAATTAACTTAGAGCCAAAAAATTTATTTGTCTCTGCCATTGGTAATTTAATTGACAATTTGATCTTAATTTACTAGTTTTCAATATCAAATCAGTCAAAAAGGATGAAGCTGACTATATACTTTATGTAGGTTGTGGTAGGCTAGGTAAGCTTACTCTACAGTAATAATATACCAGCAGAAACTACACAATCACAAGACCGACTGTAATCTGTATAGGAAAGAAATTCATCAAAAAATAAACTTTAGTATTTCTCAAAAAAACAAAAGATGAACATGAAGTGAGGCTACTAGAAACATAGTGGACTAACCCACAAATTGGCAGTTTTAATTTTAACGTACCATTCAATCGGTAAAACAAACATCTACCGAATGCAGAGTGGACAAAGACACCTTCAGTACTTGATTGCTAGATGGCAGCATTATACTACTTTTAGCGTTTAATTTATTTCATGATCTTGGAAATGCAAAGTGGACTACGTGCGCTTAGTCCACTTTGCATTTCTGAATGGTGTAGTGCTCTTTTACTGTTTTCCCGCGTGAGAATACTGTGGAATACGTTAAGATCTGAATATTGTGCAAATTGCAGATTCATTGTGAACGTAAATATCTTAAGTACAATGAGCTCTATCGAAGGTGGGTAATAGCATTTATTATTTTATTATTAAGTTAGAAATAAATAGAAATAAGGTTATACCTAAAACCATTTATTTTGTAGGTTATGTTGATTATATTCATTTTGTGGCTTAGTCCACTATTGCACTGACTGAAAGTAGATTATCTTTTCATTACAGAATGGTCAGAATCGGAACCATATCAAGATTCTGGATCGGAGTACGTGCCTACTAATGATGAAATGGAATTGCCCGTCACAGAGAATACACCAACGACATCGAAGCAGTTAAAACCTAAGAAGCGAGTTCGTAAAACTGAAACATCGCAAAGAAACTCTAACAAATTCAAACGGTGTTCTGGTATGGAGTATAAAACCAAATTGAATAAATCTGTTAAAGCCAAAACATTCAACGCTGTTGACTGCAGCTGTAAACTCAAATGTACAAGTTTAATTTAACATGATCGTCAAAGAGATTTGCATACACATTTCTATTCTCTGGGTACGTTCGATTTGCAAACATCTTACTTATATTCTTTAATTAAAGTTCAAAATGAATTACGTACATATACTTCCAGCCAAAATTCCAGAAGAGGGAAAACGAGGATTTATATTTTACCAAATGAAAACGTAGAAGATCAAAAGGTTCGCAAATATTTTTTTCAAGCTGTGTTGCAAGTGTCTGCTGGAAGACTCGACATACTTTTGACAAATAAGGCAGTAGGAGCACCTCCACCTTCCGATCGTCGTTGAAAGCATCCTACAGCCAATAAGACAACAACCGAAAAGGAGACTGAAGTAAAGCTATTTATTCAAAAGATTCCAAGCTATGAATCACATTATTGTAGAGAAAAAAGTAGCCACAGAAAATATTTATCACCCGATTTGAGTATGGGAAAACTCTATGAGCTGTATAAGATGGAAACGGAGAATCCTGTATCATATTACATTTTTGGTAGAATTTTTAATATTCATTTCAATTCAATCTACATTTTAATCCACCCATTAGTGATTCATGTGAGAAATGTGATTTATTCAATATACAAATTAAAGCTGCAAATGAGGAACATAAGATATAGCTAGAACATAAAAAGGAGTTATATCAAAGGAAAGACAAGAGTTTTAGAGATGGTCTAAATCGTGACACCGATATTAAAAAAAGTGGAGTTTCAGTTATATGTTTCGATTTGATGAAAACTCTACCCACACCAGTATTAACAACTGGAATTTGTTACTATAAAAGACAGTTGTGGACCTACTGCTTCAGTATTCACGATATGGGTACTAATAACCCGTATATGTTCACTTAAAATGAAACAGTGGCTTCAAGAGGATCTCAAGAAATAGGGTCTTGCATTTTGTATTACTTTAAAAATTTCGTCACTTTAAGAACAGTCATAATGTACTCCGATCAATGTTGCGGCTAAAACCATAATATCAAGATGTCAGTACTGTGAAATTATATTACTTGCTCTCCAGAATACACAGTGGATGAAATACATCATAAATGTTTGGTAAGTGGCTACTCTTATTTACCATGTGACCAAGATTTTGGTTTGATTGAGAAAGAAAAAAAGTTTCATCCCCATATTTTCGTACCTTCTGACTGGCACTCCGTAATACAAAATGCAAGAATAATTTACCCATATTATACCCCACTGGCAATGTGATTAATGATGCCAAAAAGAAAGACCTACTTCAACTGATGGAATGAATTCCTCCGGTGCATCATAATTTTTATAAAGTATTCAATCATCGACAGTTGCAACACGCGGACAACTGTTAACTGATAATGCATTGAATGAAGATGATGACTGAATTTAATTTTTTTTAGTTTGATGTAATATTAGTATTATCAATAAGTTTGAACAATAAAACTTCCTTATTTCATACTATTGCTTCACTGAATTTGGTACAACTGCAGTTCAGCAAAGTGGACTAACCCAAATTAAAATTGAAACAACTGTCGCTACTATACATTTTGCGGTACTAAATAATTATTATGCCTCATTTGATACATACTTAAATAAGTGGGAATAAAAATATTCCGAAACTAAATCATAAAGCTAAATGAAAATTTTGTTCCATTTTTAAACCCATTTATCTCCATTCATTCAATGTGGGCTTAGTCCACTGTGCTTCTACTAGCCTCAAATGGCAGTATACGAATTTACTATACTTCTCCAACAAGCTGCCTGGAATGCCACCTCAGAATCTAAAGCTATATAAATTAAACGAAACTGTTTTATCAATATTAGAAACAAGTTAAGGAGAAAAGGCGATTTAGGAAGATATGGCAAAACACAAGGCAGCAGCAAGATAAAATAGACTACAATAGAGCCGCAAGACAGCTAAAAAATACAATAGTACAACACAAGAACTCCTACGTTGAAAATTATCTGCTAAATTTAACATTAACAGCAGGTAACATTTGGAAAATATCTTGAAGAAGTCTTTCAAGCTCTAGCCTTTATTAAATGAAGGTATTTACGAAAGTCTAGCAACAATTCAACAGTCAGATGAGTAAATTAAGCCAGTTATAAAAATAAAGGTAAGAACTGTCGTTAAATATAAATTAAAAACCACAAAAGCCTAAGGTTATGACCTTATAACAGAAACTATTTAAAAATATTTACCAGAAAAAGAAATAGTTATAATAACACAACTTTTCAATGCCTCATTAAGGCTCACAATTGTACCAACTCAATGGCAAATTTCTAATATAATAATGATTCATAAACCTGGAGAACCACCTTACGAACATACCTCTTATCCTCCTATTAGTCTCTTACCGATAATTGTTAAACTGTTTAAGAACTTAATAAAGGCAAGATTTATGAAAAAAATAACTGAAAATTATCTTTTCTCGGATCATCAGTTTAGTTTGAGAGAGAAGCATTCAACAATAGAACCAGTACATAGAGTCGTTGATATAGTAAATACCACTTTAAGGAAAAAAATACTTCTCTCCACTCTTTCTTGTCAGATAGGCTTTTAATAAAGTCTGACATGAAGGGTTGCTCTTCAAAATAAAAATTAACGTTTCAGAAATATTTTTAATTAAGTATAGTACTAAACTACTTAACTTACTAAATAGTAAGTTAAGTCTTGTACTAAACTCATATGTAGAAGGAAGATACTACCGTGTTAAGTATGAATCAGAGACATCAAAAATTTATCTTATACGATCTGGAGTCCCTCAAGGTAGTATTCTGGGTCCTATAATATATTTGATATGTATACATGACGTACCCACAAGAAAATGTAAGGACTACGACATTCGCAGACGACATTGCTATGTTAGTCACAGATAATATTCCAGCAACAGCTACCGAATCACTTCAAAGTCATATAAGGAACATTGAAAAGTGGACATAGAGATAGAGTATAAAGATCAATGAATTTAAATCAGAACATATCATCTTTGCAAAATTTTGCCTAGTATAGAACTAAATAAAAAAGCAATTCTACAGGCTGAAAGCGTTAAATACTTTGGAATGTACAAAACTTTGATATGGAGGACCCATATATGAAAAAAGTGTCAACAGTTTAAATTAAACTTTCGTTCGTAAACATTATTGAATACTGGGCAAAACATCTAAGTTGTACATTCGTAACAAACTGTTGGTATACAATACAATACTCAAACCAGTCTAGACCTATGGGATTCAGCTGTGGTGTACAGCAGCAAAAATCTGTAACAGATGCCCAATGGTTCGTGTCAACCAGAGATATGTATTGTGATCTAGTAATATCTACGATCAGTAAAGTCATAATTTAGTGCAGTGCTGGGTACCTAAAACGTCTAGAAAACCATCCAAATACTCTGTTGATAGCATTCAACAAATTCAAAGACCAAACCGTAAAAAACCATTAGACCTGATTAACAAATAAGTGTTCTAATTACCGTAATTGTGTATATATTTTAGATATAATATGTACTGTTTTTAAATGTGAAGTGTATGTACATAGCAAATTATGGGAATGTCAATGTAAATTTGGAACCCCAAAGACACTTATTATTATAATGTTTATTACTAATAGATTGCTGATAATACGTTAAAAAGAGCAATATCTTATGCCAATTTTTTTAGAAATGTTTGTTTATGCCTAATTTAATTTAATGCCACTCTTCTCGTAATTAGCAATAGCCAAATCGACAAAAAGTTTACCAATTTTTTTTTTTTGAAAAATGTAAGTTTTTATTGAGCAATTTTTAATTTGGCATTTTACACAAATTACAAAATTTTTTGTTAAAATTTTAATCTAAAAAACATTCTTAAGATATATATTTATTTTCCTTAAATTTCAAAGCGTTTATTGTCAATTTTTTTCAAGATATTTTCGTTCTTTTGGCATCAGAAATAAGAATGACGAACCAATCTTAGCTTGCCGACAAACAATTCAAATTTTCGATTTCAAAAAACTATTAAAACGATTAAAATTGTATGTATATTATCCGGTAAATCGAAATAAATGCAAAAAATTAGATAAATAGTTTATAGGTTTATAGTGATACAAAATAGAATACAACAATCATTAGAAAAGTTTGTTCGAGAAAAGATTGTATTTACACTTTGATAATGGCTGTTATTTGAAAATGCATAACAATAATGAAAACTTTTGTTTCTGTAAATAAGCTGATATTAAATTTAAATAAAATTATAAAAATATAAGTAACTGATTAGTAAACATACTAATCAATAACAAAATATATGACCAATTAAAAAAATATTCGAACACTTCCGCTATCATAATTTTCTTATAGGAAAAAATGTATATTTAAATATTTTTAATTTTAATTTACTGATAATTACTAAAATCCTTTTATTACTACTATAAACAAGTAATAAAAATAATGATCATTACTATTTTTTATCTTATTATTACGATTAATTCCTAGTTAAAATTAACCCCCCCGATTTTCATTTTTAAAAAACTAATTAAATTCTTTAAATACTACTTAGAATAAAATAAAATAACTACTCTTAGTATATTTTAAATTAAAAAATAAGAACTTATTTAAAAGAAAAAAGTGCAGAATTTTAAATTTAACTTGAATAAACAACAAAATATACCTAAAACAATATTTAAAATAAATCAAAAAGAATTAGTTATTTATTTCTACACACATGTATAATATCTTTTTAAGGAAATAGCATTTTCTGTAATATATTTAATTATATCTAAGTAATATATTTATTTCCAAATCCTTATCATTAACTTTTAATTGATTATGGTATCATAAACTTGGTATAAGATTTATTGAATTTTAAAATAAAAAGTGATTAATAATATAATGAAAACATAAAAATAAATATAACGCAATTTTAATTCCACTTAATATTTGACTTTAGTTTTAATATTTTGGGACGAATTGAGAAAAATACTTGTTGAAATATTTTTACAGCTAAATTTTTATGAGTTTTGGGACTGAATATTTTGCAGCAAAATTTTAAAATGATTAATAAAGTAAACAAAAACTTACCATTGTAGAGTAAAGTAGTCCCGTGCGGCGATGTAGGCGGGGGGCTAGGTGCAGTGGCCCCCTCGGTGGGGCTGGACGGCCCCCAGCAAGAAGTCGCTGTAGCCGGCGAATCCCCGACCACATCAATTTCTTCGTCTTCTTCTTCCGGAGTATCTGTCCTCTCCGTCGGCCACGTATAAGCCTTGAATTTTTTTGCCATAAGACAGCGCGGCATTTCGCGTGATGTTATTTTTCTGTCCAGTGCAAGTCACTTCATTTTGACATTGTGATTATTTTTATTTTCGATTTTTTGTATGAATGGTTCACTCACGCACATGCACATCGGGTTAGAGAGAGAAAAGAGCGAAGATAGAGGAATAGAGAAAAGACAGCACAACAAACGGAACAAACTAAACTAAACGTCGCCCTCGTGATTTTGAAGCGCACCCTCACTGTGGCTTTGCTTTTATATAACAGAAGCGGTGGTGGTGGAAGACGGAGAACGATGAGATGGGGTAGAAATCACCCTCCACCATTCGTTCTGGCCTCGATGAAGAGAACTACTATTGCGCGCCCATCGTTTACTCCAGCCCTACGCGCATTAGGCCGGTTGTGCTATATTTTTTCCGTTTCTGGTTTTCGCTTTATCGGATTGTACTTTTTTTATACAAAATATATACAGGGTAGTATTAAGAAAACAACAAATTTATTCGCAAATTACAATTAGCTACTTAAATATGATTCTGTGTATAATATAATATTATTGTTTGAGATAATATTTTTTTATTATTGTTCTTTTGAACAGAGTTTCTGAAATTGTTTTTTTTGTGACACGTTTAAGTTAAAAAAATTATTTTGTATGGTATTATATCACAATTGACTGTAATGAAAATTACATTTTATATTTATTTTGACGTTTTAGTTTTAGCTCCTGAAATTGTTTTTAAAAATATACACTGTGTCCGTAAAGTATGGAACAAATTCTTTTTTAGCTAAACAGAGCATTTTAAAAATAATCCTGAAACACGTTGATTTTTGATTTTAATTTACTGTATTTTAAAATAAAAAAAAAGAGGTTAATCTTTGTAAATGGGTATATTTATTTAAAAAACCCTTAAAAGGGCCACATCAATAAAACAAACGTTTTCGGACCACACAGTCCATCATCAGGTTATTAAAATCGAAAATGCTAGGTCATAATGCCTGAGCCACCAAAATATTAGGGTAAAAACCCTTTAAATTACATTTAGTTATGAAATGTTGTACATTGTGATAAAAAATAACTGTGATGTTCAATATTAATATTATTGATGATGATATTAATATTGAACATCACAGTTATTTTATAACACAATGTACAACATTTCATAACTAAATGTAATTTAAAGGGTTTTTACCCTAATATTTTGGTGGCTCAGGCATTATGACCTAGCATTTTCGATTTTAATAACCTGATGATGGACTGTGTGGTCCGAAAACGTTTGTTTTATTGATGTGGCCCTTTTAAGGGTTTTTTAAATAAATATACCCATTTACAAAGATTAACCTCTTTTTGTTATACGTGGTATACAGCCAGCTACAGGAATTTTTCCTTGTGGATTTTGTATTTTAAAATAATATTCTAATATAAAGGTTGAAGTACTTTCGAGTAATGATGTCACCGTCATTTTTTTTAAATAGAACATCCCCATTTTATCTCAATTTTCGTATTACTCTAGCTGAGCTGATTCGAAAAATGTATCACATGTTGATTCAAATTGGTACAGGGTGGACAAAAATATAATAGTTTTGTGTATGCTCATTAAGAAACGCGTTAGTTAAATTAACAATATTATCAGAAATACTTATTGTCTAGCGGAGAGAATATGAAAGAAATTATTTCTTACCAATTTAAAAGAAACATAGTAGGCTATGTTTTTGTTAAATGTCATTATTTATTTAGTAATTTATTGATGTTCAGTGAGAGTTTATTACTACAATATTGTTGGTATTTGTGAATTTGTGTGGTTTTAATTATTGCTTAGATTTAATTTGAGAGGCTCTCTTTAGTATACAAGTGCTATTTCAACGATATAGAGACGTGAACTGCGACATTTATGCGTGCTTCATTGACTACCATAAAGCGTTCGATACAGTAAAGCACGACAAGCTGATGGAGATATTAACCAATATTGGAATAAACACCTGTGATTTAAGAATTGTCAGCAATCTGTACTGGAATCAAACATCATCTATCCGAACAGAAGCAGGAGAATCCGACGATATCAAAATCAAACGTGGGGTCCGTCAGGGATGTATACTATCACCGCTGCTGTTTAACAAGTACTCTGAGGAAATCTTTCAAGAAGCAGTAGGTGATGTTGAAGCCGGAATTCGAATCAACGGAGAATCTATCAATAACATTAGATACGCGGACGACACGGTAGTATTCGCTGACAGTTCTGAAACCCTCCAGGAGTTAATGAACAGAATCACAGAGGTTAGTCAGAGATACGGACTTTCACTAAACACTAAGAAAACAAAATGCATGATGATCTCTAAGAAGGAACAGCAATTTAGACAAATCAGTGTAAACGGTCAACAAATAGAAAGAGTAAAAACATACACCTACCTTGGTACGAACATCAATGAAAATTGGGACCATTCCATGGAAATCAAATGTAGAATAGGGAAAGCAAGATCTGCATTTCAAAAAATGGCCAAGTTAATCAAATGTCACGATTTATCAATGCCCATAAAAATCGGGTTACTACGATGTTACATCTTTCCTATACTGTTGTACGGAGTTGAGTCATGGACTCTCACAGACACCACCTGCAAGAAAATTAAGGCTCTTGAAACGTGGCTTTATCGTCGCATCTTGAAGATATCGTATACCGACCACGTTACTAATCAGGGTGTTCTGTTGAGAATGAAAAAAGAAAAAGAGCTGTTAACCACAATAAAAACAGCCAAAATCGAATACCTCGGTCACATCATGAGAAACAGCAAAAGATATGGACTGCTGCAACTAATCTTGCAGGGAAAAGTAGAAGGAAAACGGGGACCAGGAAGGCGAAGGATTTCCTGGCTGAAAAATCTACGAACGTGATTCAACACAACAACCACAAATCTTTTTAGAGCAACAGTGTGCAAAGTGCAGATTGTCATGATGGTCGCCAACATCCGAAACGGATAGACACTACAAGAAGAAGAAGAATTTGAAGTAAAAATAGAGTTAACTGTAAAGCAAAGATTTAAAATACTTATGATGATTGGGTGTGGAGACAGATCGCGAACTCAGATGAAAGTGTGCAATTTGTTTAATGATAAATATCCAGAAAGACATATACCGCGTTTAACAGTCAGTAAGATTTAAAAGAAATTTCGAGAAACTGCTACGGTTGAAAATGCGCGGAAATCAGGTCATCCCTCTGCAAATGCTGATACAGCATTAGATGGTTTACTTAGTTTTGAAGAAGATGCACACACTTCTGTGCGTAAAGTTAGTCGCGATATTGGTGTTAGCAAAACAACGGTACACAAAATATTAAAGCTTAAATAATGGCATCCTTATAGAATTAAACTTGTGCAAGAATTAAACGAAGATGATCCCGATAGAAGAATGTAATTTTGCGAAACAATGATGGATAACTGCCACCGAGACCCTCTCTTGGTACAATACAATATGTTTTCTGATGAGGCCACTTTCACGTTAAACGGCGAGGTTAACCGTCAGAATTGTAGACACTGGGCAAAAGAAAACCACCATTGGATGCATGAGCAATACTCGCAAAAGGTAAATGTATGGGCTGCAATTGTAAGAAATCGAATCATCAGACCCTACTTTATCGAAGGTAATTTAAACGTGGCAACGTACCTTGCGTTTTTAAGGGGGTATCTCGTACCTACTTTACGTAATTTGTTTCCCAGCAGACGTAATCCTGGTGGTTTTGATGAAAGTTTATGGTTGTAACAGGATGGTGCACCTCCACATTATGCTGTAGATGTAAGAAGGTACCTAGATGATTTTTTTCCGAACAGGTGGGTTGGTAGGCGTGGACCTATTGAACGGCCAGCGATGTCACCAGATTTCAATCCTTTGGATTATTTTATGTGGGGCCATCTGAAGAATGTTGTGTATCAAACGAAACCAGCAAATATTCAAGAATTACAACAGAGAATTCGGACAGCAATAAACAATATTTCTCAAGAAACAATAAATAAGGTTTAACAAGAATTTGTACAACGTTTGGGTTACTGTCAAATACAGCAAGGGCTACAGTTCGAACATTTATAAAGTCATGTATTTCATCATATTCTGTCCGCTAGACAATAAGTATTTTTGATAATATTGTTAATTTAACGAACACGTTACTTTATGAACACACACAAAACTATTGTATTTTTGTCCACACTGTACCAATTTGAATCAACCTGTGATACATTTTTGGAATCAGCTCAACTAGAGTAATCCGAAAATTGAGAAAAAATGGGGGTGTTCCATTTAAAAAAATGACGGTGACGTCATAACTCGAAAGTAATTCACCCATAGTCCCACTTGCCCAAGAGTTGAGTCATTGGCATGTAAGTAGAAACCGTTATAACTCAACTTTTGAGTCATCGGCAGTCAACGAGTTAATGATGCACAGATCTGTAAAGATTCCAAATTTCTGGGGGCTTTCTACAACCTGCCGTATGTTTATTATCTATTCTCCAATGTGCCATTTTAGGAAAAAGCCTGCACATTTAGAAAATGTACAATGAAAGAAAACAACAATGTTTATTAAATTCTAGAATTTCACAGCTTTCAGAATATACGGCACCTTTCTAAGTAACTTTTAAGTGGAAATATATGCAGATAGATTTTGTTGATATCTAGTTTTGCGATATTTACACACATACACATATCTGATGATAGGTAATTACCCTTAAATCGCCAGAATATGCTAGTGTTTACGATTCAACTAGAAATACTAAAATAAGACCCAAATATGTCAAAATTGAGTTACTACTTTTTTCACATCAGGTGTCTTATTGATGACAACCCCAAACGAAATGGTAAAATAATATTAAAATGTTCAATTTAAAGATTATCAATTCTACTTTCACTGTTCCAGTAAATGCTTTTTCGCTTTATTCTGATTAGGTAATTTTCATTACAGTACCTTTATTTAACAGTTTCAACGTATATTTATACTAGATTAGAGGAAACACGGCGTAAAATAACTTATGGGTTAAATTTATTTAAATTACCTTTGATACTATCTTTATTGAATCAGTCAATTTTTGATCAAACAAAATACACCAATCGATCAATAGAAACCCTTTGAATAATTCAAAATATAATTACACGGAAGAAAATATTGACAAAACATGGTAATTTCCCAAAAATATATTTTGAATAAAAAAGAAAAAAGAACCGCACATTAATAATGTACGTGTCTTGTTGGAACGCAGATTGACGTTGTGATAAGACTTCGTGGTCACTTAAATGTTGCTTAAATATTTTATCAAAAACGCAAAATCACTTTCTTTGGAAACAATCAAGAAATCGTGTTAAAGTTCTCACGTTTATAAAAATTATACTACATTTGAACGCACTAAATAAAAAATACTATGCTCTTTTTAGTCTTAATAATGTACAAGAGGTTTTGAAAATAAAAGAGAACGACCAGAATCTTTGAAGGTAAACAGACACGAAAATTGTTAATACGATTTGATCAAAGTTGTTCAGGAAATAATAAATAATATCAGTATATTGTTAAACGTATTTATTATACTTTCTTCATTTTCTTTCCAATACATTTCATGGGTTAGTAACTAACTTACTTAATTAATCTATCAAGACACCCTTTTTTAATATTATCTTTAAATTAATTTTTTTTTAAATAAAATCCACAAGGAAAAAATTCCTGTAGCTGGCTATATACCACGTATCACAAAAAAGAATTTATATTTTTGTATGTGGGTATATTTAAAAAACCCTTAAAAGGGCTACATTGAATAATACAAACAAACGTTTTCGGAATAACAATTCCATCATCAGGTTTAAAAAGTACCTAAAATAAGTATAAACCATTTAGTTAAAACAAACGTGGTTTAAAATTTTGACTAAGGTTAAGAAACAAAAATGGTTATACTTACAAGGTTCACATGCCTGAGCCACCAAAATATGAGGGTAAAAACCTTTTAAAATTTGTGTTGTTACAAAAGATTGTACATAATTTTATTAACAAATATGTGATGTTTAAATTAAATTTGGTTCAGGTAACATATACCCATGGTTTGAGTTCCAGTGTCCGGAGAGTAAACCTCTTCAAACGGACTACAGCTGGTAACTGATTGACAAGATACCTATGAGCGGTGTCAAAAACAAAATGTCAATGCAACACGAAACTATTTTAGTTATACGTAGTATTACTACAGCCAAAAGATTCAAAAACTTTGATGATGTTAAAATAATAACAGCAATCAAGATGTTGGGATTTAAAAAACTTTTTATTTATGTAAGTTTGTATATAAAAGATATGAAATTACCGATGGTGTTAAAGGTATATGTAAGAGGATGAAATGTGCATTAGGCAACCTACGTTACTCTTTGTCATATGGAGTGTGGTCTAAAAAGTGTGATTTGTGTTAGATTAGCTTAGATATATGAAATTGTCCTTTTATGTTTATCACATCTAGGATAAGGTAAAATTGAATAGTATATATTTGAAGCTAATATAAGACCTAGTATTTAAATGACATTGATTAAGACTGCTAGTATGGTGAAAAAGTTAATAAAAGTAAGTCTAATAAATTAAAAAAGGGTCAGAAATCTTTCGGCTGAAGAAATTAAAGTCATAACCTATGGGATTAAATTTAAAATTTTATAATTTTAAAAGACTTGATACGAATAAAAGTAAAGGAATGACTGAAGAAGAAGGGGAGGGTTAAAGGAGAGAAAGAGTTGATCAACAATTAGAGATAATAGAGGTACTTCATGCTAAGAGCATCTAGCACCCTGAACAAAATCTAATTTGGTTGTATTAAATTTGGTTTATATAAAACCTGAAATTTGATGTGTGAGTGTGCTACTAAGTTGTTGAATAAGAGAAGGGGATCAATTGTTGATTAGGATTTTTTTGGTAATGGGGTAAATAATGAATTATGATAAATTGTTAGATAATGTATAAATGGTTACAGAGTTTAAAACTAATGAGTGTATGTTTAATATATAAATTGACCAAGAAATAATTAAAGAAAGAAGAATTGACTGGAATGTGATGTAGACGTGAATAGTGGAGAAAATGATGAAATAGTGTGGTATGATGGATGTGGATGGTTCTGAAGTTATCAGTATGGTCGGAAAATTTAGGAGAAGGGGGTTTGACGATAGTGTAAAGAAAATGGTTGTTTAATAATTATTGTATAGGATTGTAGGTGTTGACGTTTGTATAAGAAGGTCGGGCAAAGAAGGTGGGGCAAATTTGAGAAGTGTAAACTATGAGAAGAGTTGTCGATGTAAGGGTTCAAAGTCATGGTTAAAAGATACATGGCGATTAACGCAGTTGGGGCTTCTTTGTGTTTCTTTGACTATTTCCAAGTCTTCATATAGATCTGATTTTAGAAAATTTTTTTGGGGGATATTATGTAACAAAGAGACGTCTTCTGGGATGTTGAGGGTATGTTTATGTTGTGCGAGATGTTGTGAGAAGGTGGAAGTGTTCTCTTTTTTAGTGTGTTCTAGGGAACGGGAAGTTAGTGATCTACAGGTTCTACCTACATATATAGCATCACAATCAGAGCAGTGTAATTTGTAAACTCCACTACGATCCATATAGTTGATGGGATCTTTTGAATTAGATAAACATTGTCCTAGGTTGTTCAGGACTTTAAAAGAAATGTGGGTATTCTCAACAGATATTTTTATAATATATCTGATATCTCCAGATAGACGTTCTTGAAGGTATGGTAAAGAAGCATAATGGGGTTTGATGGTTGTTTTGATTTGTTCTTTTTCTTAGATATGATTTCTTAGATTTATCTATTTGTAAATGTGAGAATTTTTGGATTAAAATTATACTAAAATGAACTTCAAGATCTGACTTTTTTATTTTTCTTGACACACACATATATGATACATAATTAATAATAGTTACTATTAGCAACCTTCATTTCCCCTTTTTAATGATTATTCAGCCACTATCTTGAACATGCCCCCCACCTTGAAAGGATCGCTTTCAACTTAACAGGTAAGCAAGTAAATGAAGAAATGCATTACATGCAATAAAATGAACAAATACATTTTCAATAATTATTATAAACCTTTAAGTTTAAAAATCAAACAAATGTTCTTTAACTAAGACGCATTAACAGTTCTAGAACTTAAGGCGTGATTGCACCTTCACTTTGATCACTAGGAACCGGAAGTGGACAAATGTTTGTAACAGCTCGCTTTATAAGTCCTTTTGAAGTTCTTATGGTAACCACTCGTGTAATTCCATCAGCGCCGGGATGCAAAGCTTCTACGCGCCCAAGACACCAGTTTAAAGGAGGTAAATTTCTTTCTTTGATGAGGACGAGTGTGTCAGTCTGAATTTTAGATTGGTTAACTTTCCATTTCTTCCGTTCTTGCAATTCGGAGATGTATTCCAGAGACCAACGTTTTCAAAAATGATGGCGAAGTTGCTGCAACTGCTGGAATCTAGACAAACTGGTAATGGATGAGTTTGATAGATTTATTTCTGGAACGGAATCCATGGCTCTTCCAATGAGGAAGTGAGCTGGTGTCAAAGGCAAAAGATCAGAAGGGTTAGAAGACAAAGCACTCAAAGGACGAGAATTTAATACTCCTTCAATCTGAGTTAGTAATGTAACAAATCTTTCATAATCTAATTTCGTATCTGTCATAACTCGTTTGAGGTTAGACTTCACCGATTTGACTCCAGCCTCCCAGAGACCGCCAAAATGAGGAGAATGAGCCGGTATGAACTTCCAATTTATATCAGATTTAGCACACATATCAGGGAATTTATTACCATTGGTTTTCAAAAATTTACCCAATTCCAACAAAGAATTGTTGGCACCCACAAATGTGGTTCCATTATCAATCATCATCTGACATGGTTTGCCCCTTCTAGCTATAAATCGTTTTACTGCCGCCATAAAGGCTTCGGTGGAAAGATCCGTTACCACCTCTAAATGAATGGCCTTTGTCGATAAGCAAACAAATAAACTAATATAACCTTTATATGAAGAAGCGCCCCTATGACGACTAGTTCTGAGGGCAAATGGACCGGCATAATCAACTCCTGTAACAGCAAATGGAAATGAGGGGGTGACTCTTGATTGGGGGAGATCTCCCATGATGGGATTAACTTGATCGGGATTGAAGCGAAAGCAACGCAAGCATTCGCGAACCGTTCTCTTAGCCAATGATTTTCCATGTAAAGGCCAATATTTCTCACGCACGTGAGCTAGGAGATGTTGAGGTCCTGCATGGCACAGCTTGATATGCTCTTGACGGAAAAACAGAATAGTAAACTTATGATTAGATTGAATTAGAATAGGATGTTTCTTTTGATAAGAAAAGTTTGAATTACTTAATCTACCACCGACCCTGAGTAATCCTTCTGAATCTAAAAAGGGATTAAGTGATAAGATTCTGCTTTTAGAAGAAACGGCATTACCTCTTCTTAAGCACTGAATCTCAGATGGGAAACCTTCAGCTTGTACCAACTTAACTAGAGTAAGGGTAGAATTGTTAGTCTCCTGCGTGGTTAAATGCCCCAAAACACGAGTGGCTTTGTTCTTTCGTTGAGAATTGTAGTAGAAACGCAAAGAGTAAGCCACTGACCTTACCAAGGTTGAAAAACTCGAATATTTTTCAAAATCAAATAATGGAGTAGACGAAACTATCATAAATTGGTTGCTAATAGTTTTAAACTCTGGAAGTTTTTCTTTATTAAAAGATACTTGAACTGGCCAAGTTTCAGGAGAATCTAGCAAGAATGATGGGCCGTGCCACCAAAATGAACAAGAGCTTAGAACCTGAGGTTCAATTCCTCGAGAGAGTAAATCAGCAGGGTTACAATCCGTAGGTACATGTCTCCAATTTTCTGGATCTGTGTTGGACTGAATTTCTGAAACACGATTACCAACGAAAGTTTTTAGTACATGTGACGAAGTTTTTATCCAGCCCAAGGTTATGGTTAAGTCAGACCACAGAAAAATCTTATTGAACTGAATATTCAAAGAAGTAATAACCATTTTAGAAAGACGTGATAAGATCAAAGCTCCGCTAAGTTCCAGGCGAGGTACGCTCAGTTTCTTTACAGGTGCTACTTTGCTTTTAGCACAAAGTAAATTTATAAAAATATTACCCTTTTTATCAACACTGCGAATATATATGGCCGCGCCATAAGCAACTTCGCTTGCGTCACAGAATCCGTGCATTTCAATAAGAACAGAATTAGGGAGAACTACATTTCTTTGAATTTGCAATTTATTCAACTCGTGCAACTGATCTCTGAAAGATAACCACTCAGACTGAATATGCAATGGCACTCCTTCATCCCAGTCTAACTTCTCTAACCAAAGGAGTTGCATAAGGATTTTGACTTTAATGATTGATGGACTTAAGAGACTTAAAGGGTCGAATATTTGAGCGATACCAGAAAGTATTGATCTTTTAGTGATAATTTTGGGAGTAACATTTGAATCAATAGAATAGGACAATAAATCTAATTTAGGGCACCATTGTAACCCAAGTGTCTTTGTGTTTTCATTGGCACCAAAAAGGAAGGGAGTGTCTAATGAAATAGATTCCTGGATGGACTTAAGAAATAAAGAATTGTTTGACGTCCACTTTCTAAGTGGGAAGCAACCTTTTGAAAGAATTTCAGAGACTTGTTTACAATTAAGGATTAAGTCCTCTAACGAATCAGAACCAGTTAACAAGTCGTCAACATAGAAGTCTTCAGCTATGATTTTAGAAGCTTGAGGAAATGTATGAGAATGCTCTAATGATAGCTGACAGAGACATCTAGTGGCTAGATAACTACTTGACGTAGAGCCATAAGTAACTGTATTTAATTCATATGAATAAAGAGGATCTTTCGGATGATTTCTCCATAAGATTCTTTGTAGACACCTTTGAGTATCATCAATAAGAATTTGGCGGTACATTTTGGTAATGTCCGCAGATGCAACAAATGGATACCTTCTAAATCTCAACAGGATAGATATCAAATCATTCTGCATGACGGGACCTACCATCTGAAGATCGTTGAGCGAATGACCAGATGATGACGGACAGGAACCATCGAACACTACTCTGAGTTTTGTAGTGAGACTGTCCTGCTTCATCACCCCGTGATGAGGAAAGTAATAACTATGTATTGGCAAAGTACAATCAGTAACTCTTGACATGTGGCCTAAAGCCAAGTATTCCTGCATAAATGCAACATACTGCTCCTTCATGACAGGATCATTAAGAAGCCTTTTTTCTAATCTATAGAACCTTCTTTGAGCTATTGATCTGGATTCTCCCAAAGAGTCAACCTGTGACTTAAAAGGAATGGACACAATGAACCGACCATCCAAATTTCTCCTAAAGGTTGATTTGAAGTGCTCCTCGCACAATAACTCTTCTGGAGACTGAAGTTTAGTACCTGAGCACTCCTCAATCTCCCAAAACCTAGAAAGGCCGTCAGTTTCGATATTGTGTGATAATCCACATATGGTAGATTGCTGACTATTCACCTTGGTATTTATTAAAGGACCAGAAATGATCCACCCTAATCTAGTTTTCTGAAGTATGGGTTTTTCAGGTCCTAACTTGACCTGACCCACACATAGCAGGTCCCAAAAAATACTAGCACTGATCAGAATATTTACTTCCGAAGGAGTATGAAAATTTGGGTCTGATAAACGAATATTTGCAGGTATGGGCAACGAAGATGCATCAATTTTACAAACTGGAAGTTGTCCACATATTTGTGGGATGATTAAACACTCTAGGGGGAAAGAATATATAGATTGTAAAGAGTTAATAACAATATTGCATTTGTGATTTATTTTAGAAGAAACATGAGCGATACCCACTACAGAAATGTTAACCTGCTTCCTTGAAATACCCAGCAAATCAACTAAACTTGATGTGATAAAATTAGATTGAGCTCCACTATCTAAAAGAGCTCTACAATTATGAGCAACCCCTAAATGGTCACGAACTTGGACAACAACTGTTGATAGAAGGATTTGTTGATTTTGAGAAGTATTAGAAAGTGTCTGAGGGCTACTCTGAGAAGCAACTACTTGATCATTGACCTGAGACAATGGATTTAGTGGATTTTCAATAAATTCATGGAGAAGAGTATGATGTTTCTGGTTACATTTCTTACATTCGCCATATTTGCACGTAGCTTGTTGATGTCCAGAATGCAGACAGTTCAAGCATAATTTAAATCTACGTACTTTATTGATACGGGCAGGAATGTCTAATGAATGAAATTGACTACAGTGAACCAGTTTGTGTTGCTGGTTGCATAAAGGACAAGAAAGAAAAGAAGATTTTGTGCTTACAAGAGCCTTGGTACTGTTGTGTCTAAATTTGACATGATCATTGACAGAAGTACCTTGAATATTGGGTTTATTTAGATTATATCTTTCTAGAGTATCTGCCTTCGTTTTTAGGAAATATATGATGTCCGAAACTTGACTGACTTTACCATTGTTGGCCTTCTCCCATTCTTTCACAGATTCAGAATCTAATTTTTCCAAAAGAATATATTTGAGAAGGGCATCCCAATGTTCGACTGGTTGTTCTAATGCCTCCAAAGCTCTAAGATTGCTACAAAATTTATCAATTAAATTTCTGATTGAAAATGAACCTTCTTTATTGATTGCTTTTAAATTGAATATGGCTTTAATATGGTTATGCAACAACAATTCCTTGTTAGAATATCTCTCAACCAAAAGATTCCATGTAACAGTAAAATTAGAAGCAGAGAGAGGTATAGAAGCAATAACTCTCTCAGCAGAACCTGTTATGCATGCTCTTAAATAATGTAATTTTTGTATTTCAGATATACTATTATTTTTTATAACTAACGAATCAAATAAGTCATGAAAATCTAACCATTCTTCTACGCTGCCACTGAATTTTGGCAATTCAATAGAAGGAAGTTTTATATTGGAGGTTGTATTTGTATGATTGGATGCAAAATGTTCACTAGTAGGACTAGATGTACTGGAGGCACTAGCTGAGGTTGTTGTCAACAGTTGTTTTGCTTTAATTATAACTGAATAAAATGATGTTTCGAACGTTTCTCTGTAATTTATTTCTTCCTCAGTTATTGCGTCCAGTAAACTTTCTATTTTTAATTGGGTTTCTTGATATTGAGTATAAATACTATTTGCGTTTTCGATGCGCAATTCAATTTCAGCGTGAGTTGGCTCATTCATCTCACCTTGGGTTGAGTCCCTATCAATGAATTTAATAAATGAGGTTAATCGCGCTTTAAGAGATGCTCTTATCTTTTTTAACGTAGGCAAATCCCCCATTTTAATTCAAATTTAAATGTTTTAACTATTATGTGTCAAAGTAAACTAACAATGAACAATAAATTTCAAGATTGAAAAAGTATAAGTTAGGAAATTGAAATGAAAGGCAGATAAGTAAGGAACAAAAGCTCACTTCCCTGATTTTTGATGATTCGATGTCCCGTCCAGTGAAATCGTCAGTATGTGTTCAATCGGATTGTATACTTGACTTGAAGCCTGGGGCAAAGGAGCACTCGATGTATTTCTGCGACTGTCTCGTTCAACGTTGTCGGCAAACGTGGATCTTATAGGTTGTATGGCGTGGAATAGCACAAATATCCGAAGCTCTAAGGACCAATGTTTTGATTTGTTCTTTTTCTTAGATATGATTTCTTAGATTTATCTATTTGTAAATGTGAGAATTTTTGGATTAAAATTATACTAAAATGAACTTCAAGATCTGACTTTTTTATTTTTCTTGACACACACATATATGATACATAATTAATAATAGTTACTATTAGCAACCTTCATTTCCCCTTTTTAATGATTATTCAGCCACTATCTTGAACAATGGTCAAGTCTCTGGAGAACGCAGTCCCTCTCAATAATTTGAGTTGTCTCTTATGTATTAGTTTGTTAATGAGGTTTGGGTCATACCCATTGTTGGATGGTATTTGCTTTAGATTTTTATTACTTTTTTTTATTTTCTACTTGTTTGAATTCTGAACAATTAATGTCCGTTTTAGTCTAGCATCTTGCTTGAAATCATTTTATCACATATATTTGAGCCTTTCTCGTTTTATTTTATGTGATTCAGTCAATAATTTTTTTGTTTTATGCATCGAAATTTTGTTGTGTCGATAAAAACGTGAGCCAATAAAGCTTAATCAAAAAGAATACTTAAAATCTCATAATGAGAAACAGAGAAGAAAAAAATAGGAACAGCATATTCCACGAATGAATAATAATAAACCAACCTTGTAATGGATTTAAGGCCAACAAATATCAAACAACCAAGGTTATGATTCAAAAGTCGTGAGATCGCTGGCAGTCAACGTCGCACAGTGAGGTCGATGACTAATTTTTGTGGCAAAAACTCAGAAACTTAATAACCATAGAAAATTTACCAGCTGCTTCTCTCTTTCTCTTGCCATTTCCCCATTACTGAGGATCGTGGTTTTTTCTAATATTCCTAACATATTTTCTCCATTGGTCTCTATCTTCAGCTGCCCTAAGAGCTTCGCAGAATGAGTTTTCAATTGAATTCTTAATTTGGTCGGACCATCTAGTTGGTGATGGACCTCTTGATCTTGTCTCCGGAACGTTTCCAGAAACAATTAATCTCTAAACATTTGTCATCTCTGCGAACCACATGACCGAAAAATAACAGAAGACGTTGCAGAAATATTGTGGACAGTCTTTTTTAAAATCTTGTGTTGGTTTAGAATGGAAACGTTTGTCATATGAGCTATACAAGGTATGCGCAGTATTTTTCTCCAGCACCGCATCTAAAAGGCATTAATTTTTTGGTGCTCGCATCAGCGAAAAGTCTAAGTCTCTGCCCTGTATAGAAATATTAAGAATACAAGTGCATTCACCAGTCTCATCTTGATATTTTGAGATCTGTCTTTCAAAAGTTACTTATACTAGACCCGAGATAGACAAACCTGTCCACTATCTGGCATTTCTGTATCATGTTAGTCAGTAGATTAGCGTGGAATCTGTCGACGATAGTTATATTTGTATTAGCTTTATTGATTTTTAGACCAACTTTATTGCTTTCGTACGTAACTTTTCGCAAGGGATTTAGCATTTCTTGCTCATTTACTGCTATAGGTATAGTCAGTGTAGTGTCATCAGCAAATTTTAAATTAAAGTTCCAGCCACTGTAATGTTCCACATGTTCACCCTAAATGTAAAAAATCCTTGACTAGTACCTCTCTTGGTCTTGAATTGGTTTAAAGTTAAATGTTTAAGAACTTCTGATCTAGTGGTAATGCTGCTATGTTGGAATGATACAGATTTTTAATAAGTGTCACCAGGAGCATTGGTGGGCCCATTTATATTAAAATAGACCACAGATTTATCTAGCTTACAAAATCAGATGCCTTTTGGTAGTCAACAAAGCGTATAATCATAGGTAATTGAAATTCTCTTAAATTCTCTAGACAAGCTGCTTAACAACATGTAAAAATATTTTCACAAGAACACGTTTTAGATAAGACAAATCCTGCACAGGTCAAGTAGTTAACGTAACAAAGTACATAGCGGATGATTTAAGTAGAGAGCGATAATGTGGGTAGTCTTGGTAAATCTTACAGCAGCATACGATACAATAAACTGTAGAAGCCTGCTCACCAGGATCTATAACACTGTGCTACTGACTACGATTTGGTAAAGATCATTAAGTCAATGCTGTATAATAGACGCGTCTACGTTGTGCTAAATAAAAAGGAAAGCAGATGTCAAATTCAGAAAAATGGTCTAGTTTAAAAAAGCATTTTAGGTTAAATTTGTAGGAAGCAAATGAAGTACAAATTCACAGGTCTCGACAATCAGCAGCCTCTGCCTTATGTTTCTTAGCAGCAGAATATGACTGTCCATTCTGAACTAAATCCAGACACGCACCAGAAGTTAACACTGCATTAAACAAAACATGTAAAATAACTACTGGCTATATAAAATCGCTCCCTCTTTTTATACTATATTGAATAGTCGTATCACCAGAAGACCAAAGAAGCATCTGTGGAAAAGTTCAGGCAAACTTTCAATGAAAGGTACCAATTATGCGAGTTTGACGAACCTTCCAAGAACTAGTCAATTCAAACCAAGAAAAAGATTTATGAGAAGAGGTAGCGTCCAACTATGAAGAATGCGGAACAACAGTGCATTTTTGATAATTTATGGCTTGCAAATACAAAGAAAGTAGACGTAGCCCGATACTGGGCAGAACTGATAACGATGATATCTTGTGAGAGATCATGATATCTTGCAAGAGAAACATCATGTTTTTACATCATATTTGTCTAATAACGTATATTAATCATATCTGTTCTAGGTTGAAGTTTTTCGTTAAATTTTTTTCCGCTGACAATACTTGGTGCAGATTTTGCCCAATGAGTAAAATTTCTTGTCATAAGAAGAGGTGAAACTGACTATTTTAATGCGTATTAAAGATGTCAAAAAAATTTTGGTATTGGAGATATTTTTGAGTTTCTGTTTGTATTATGAGTGACCAACAAAACGATCGAAGCTCTACTTAGTGATTAGATTTAGGTTATTTAAATCACACGAGTTAAAAAGTTTTTTCACTTTAGTTTTTACTGTCAAAAGGCGGAAAAGAGCCGCTAACTAATCTTTTAGAGAGGGATTAGTTAGCGGCTATAAACTGTCTGGATTGGTAACAGTGTTTATTTTTTTGCACTGTCTTATTGGACGAAAATTTATTTTATCATGTTATCTAATTATATTAATAATTCTACTCGTATTATTGACAGAACATAGAATCAACCTATAGAAGTTGAACAATAGAAGAACCGAGACCATGAAACTATTGGTAGTAGAAGGAAGGGTAGAAGACCGAATACCAAGAAGATCTTCCACAAAATAAAGACTGTAATGGTAAAATCCCTACATGAAACCGTCCATATAGCACAGGATCGCAGACAATGGAGACAATCTAATAATATTTGGTATGTCACAATGTCCAAACAAGGGCTTAAGTAATGAGAACGAACTATTATATCAAATTGGAGTGTGGTTAGCTTTGGTGAGTTTGGTCCAAAGATCTTTTCCCGCAGACAAATTCTTTCCATTAATTTTCGCAAATGATTGTTTGGGGTAAACGATTTAGGTTGAAGATAGTTCTAAAGTTTGCAGGAAGGCAAAAAGTTACTTGTTTAACTAATCTGCTTTGAGCTGGCTGTCCTGACGATCTCAAGATCATTTTAACTACATGTACGGACTCATTAGCATCATAGTAGACTTCTCAGCTAATGATTTTGACTAGAAAACACAAACTACCTGGCACAATTTTCACTGGGTACAGCTATTGCTCTAACTAAATAAAAAAATTGCAATTTTTATACATAACATACAAAATTTTAAAATGGCGCAAATTTATGCGCTTTAAACTATTTAGATTATATTATATAATGTAGAAGGTACTTTACAGATTGATGTCAAATTCAGCATTTCAGTCATCTTCAGTCATGTCTTATTGTTTTCCGTCTTTTGTATTCCTTATAATAACATTTTAGTGTAGTTACTAGAAATAGGTATGTCGTCCGTAAAAATGATTACTACTGAACTTCGAGTTTGTAGTACTGGTTCATAATAATTTTTATGCGCGATCCCGCTACAATCTCGACAATTTTACTTTAAACAATTGTTTCAGTAGTAAAGCATACATATAACTATGATTCCGTAGTTGATTCAGAGTTCTTCACTTACCTCTTTCATGTTTGTTTACATATAATAAATATTGTATGGTTTATTGTAACCCTGTACATTGACAGACAGTTATTTGGTGTTTTTTATCAGCTTTAGGAGTCATCGACGGCACTGTGCATCGCAAATAAGACTATAATCTTAAGATCCTTTAACAGCTTTAAGTCGAAAGTCCAATTCAGGTTTTCAGTCAAATTTTTTATTTAAAAAAACTGCCATAGTGTTTTTATGTCGCTTTTTTACATCTTTTTCGTAAATTAATATATTATTATATATATTTAATCTGATTGATCTTTGACAGATACTTAAAGAAGTAGGCATACCACAACACTTAATTTCGCTTATAGTTGAACTATAGGAACACACTGCTGGAACAGTTAAAGTGATTGACACGTTTAAACGAATTTCATCCCGATTAAAACAAGGTGTCAAACAAGGATATATACTGCCTCCAAAATTATTTAATATAGATGGGGAGCCTTATTATAAGAAGCGCGATTGAACGATGGGAAAAAGGTCATCAAATGACCGAAATATAACTATTCTACGTTTGTCAGATGATATTGATACCATGTGTTTATGATTTGTGAGCTTACGTGGTAAAGTGTATGTGTGGGTAAAAAGTGTATGTGTTTTCAGATGACACAGCCCTTCTTATAAATAGTCAATAAGAGTGTATTGATCTCATAAGACTGGTTAAAAACGAAAGTCAAATATTTGGTCCATAGTTAATTATATCAAAGACAAAAATCATAATAATGGATATACTATAAACAATCACCCACACATAACCACAATTGACCAGTTTGTGGTTGTAAGCTCATATTTATATATACAGCCGTAGAACAGAAGGCCAAAATATCGAAGGACTGTCAAATTTCCCGAACTCTAAAAATGAGGTTGATAAACTGCTGAATATTTCCAATACTGACTTATAGATTTGAGTCTTGGACCCCACTGCAAGGGTAAAGAAGAAAGATATACGCCACTGGCATGTTCTGTGAAATAATTATTGTTTTAAATTCTGTAGAATAATTACAGGACAAATAATTTTATTTTTAATGAGCTAAAGGTCAGCAAACGGTTCTCCAGCAACAATTAAAGTACGTAAAATACGTTAAAATACGTATAGAAAGACCTCAACACAGCTATTTCGTATAGCAACCAACAAAGTCATCATAGCCAGAATGATCGCCAACGTTCGGAACGGACGGGCACTCTAAGAAAAGAAGAAGAAGGATATGTTAAGAGAGCAATATCCCCAAAAATATGGATTAGAGGATTATGCAAAAGACCTATGAGTTAAAAGAAATGATCAGGGACAGGTATCTTTGGAGACGATCAATACACGACATCGTGGTGACTACGACACTGTCTGGTGTGTCAGAATTGAAGCTTTCCCTTCTCCTTTATTTTTTCTTAAATTTCTTTTGAACACTATTAGGTGTCTTGATGTTCAAACTACTTCCTTAAGGGTTTTCCAAGTATTTTTATAGCCGTATGTCTCATAACATTAGCTGTATTCCTTTAAATTGTATTAGGACTTCTTTCCATGTTCCATCCTATTTCTTATAAAATTTTTACCTTAACCATACCTTCTTTTTTATCTTTTACTATCCAATATTTGATTTTTTTCTTGTCCTTTTCGATATATTGGTTTCGTTTATGTTATTTTTTCCTACATGCCACAATTTATACTCTTTAGCTAGTTTTTTCGCCCTTTCTATTTTTCTAATTTCTAATTTCTAATTTTCTAATTTCTACTCTTTTTAAGCGGATCTACCAACTCCATACTCATACATGTAAGACTTTATCATTCCAAAATCACAACCTGATGTTTATATTGATGATAGTACATCATAATATTATACTGAAGCCTCTAACCCACCCTATTTCCTTTACCATGTCTTTTATAGTGAGCTCCAATCTGATTTTAGTATTAAATATATTATTTCTTACACCATATTGGTATTTTATACCAATATAGTGAATCATATTATATTTTTTCTTAGATATAGCCGTTTCTTGATCTTCTTCACGCTTTGGGTTAAATTATTCCTATATTCATTGAATTTTTGTTAATTTTTTTTTTAATTTTTTATATTAAGAAACTTAACTCAGCAAGATTTTCGAATGGTTATATATCTTTAGTAGTGTGTCAATACCGAAAGACTTACATAGCTTAAACTAAATGGTCGACTAGGTGCTCTAATAACAAGGAAAACTTAGTTAAGGTTCCCAAAAAAAATAAGATTCACAAAATATAAAAATATTTTAACTTAAAAAATTGCAATTTTTCATCATTCACTTCCTCTAAAAGGAATCCTTTCAACAAAATCCACACCTTGTCCCTCAATTACGCACATTGAAACTGACACCAGTATCACACATACTTCTTCCTTTGGGTTAAAAAAAAAGAACGGAAGCTGTCTCGGAACCCAAGAGTGGTAAGTGGGCTTCCCTTTCTCAGACCAGCTGTGACGCTATCAGGTGGTCGGCGACCAGGTAGAGCACGTGGACTTTCTCCCCCTTCGATAGGCCCCCTCCCGAGCTGTAATGATACTTTGGCACGCGTTCTAATGGTTGGCCACGTGTTGGTCGCGGGGAGAAACGGGCGCCCCTTTCGCTGAATAAGCGCCGATTGTTGGCGGAGAATCAAAGCAGTGCTGCCGTTTAGTACAGGTTTTATTAGATTCTCGCGTGTAGGGAAAATGTTGGTAATCTCAATGCGAAAATAATACAAGTTTGTCAAAATTGTTTAAATAAAGATATTACAAGATTAAAAGAATTAAATTTTAAACGGGAAATATATTTTATACACTGAAAATTATAATAATTGTGTTGCCTAGATCCAAATTAAAATTTAAAATTTTTGCCAATATTTTTGTTTTTATGGTACATTTTGGTAAATGTAAAATATGTGGTTATAAATTAAAGTTTTTATTTAATTGAAAATGAGTCAGACCATGTTGTTTTACCTTTTTTAGGCTTTCTTGCCTCTTCAAAGGATGGAGTTTGTTAAAGGAAACGTTAATCTGTGTATGTTGCCGCTTCTCCCCAGGCTACGTGGAGACTACAATGCAGTAATGTCAGAACGATTTCCTACCTTTGTGAATGCCTGTAGGACCAAGTCCGCTACTAAGTACAAGTTCTATTGGGAAAACGGTTCTTTTCAGATTGTTGGCCTTTTTTGCTTTGTTCGGTTTAAACGCGTGGAGGATAGCTCTGACTTTGCCCTCACCTAGGATCAGGTATTGTTATGCAATGAGATTGGGAAACCACAGAAAACCTATTTTCTCCTGTTGTCCTATCTCTGTTCTATCTCTGTGTTTGGTGTGTGTGCGTTTGTATAGTCATTGTTTGTGTGTTGTTGGTTTGTTTTTTGTTTTGGTTTGTTTGTATGTTTATTGGTTTGTGAGTTTGCGTGGATGGTAAAGTGTATGTGTATGTAAATGTTAAGTGTATGTATGAATAAATTGGTGTGTTGAGTTTGTGTGTTTATGTTCGGAGTTGAGTAAAGGTTTGGTTTACGGAGTTTTTATATCATGAGGATTTGGTTTAAATAGCGGATTGTGTTACTCCTCTGTTCAGGGACGACATTAAATAGGATCATGGTAAAGTGGATTGGGGATTTTATGTCCGAAGATATGTAGTATGAGGGGATTTGCTTAAAAGTGTGTACGGGTTGTGTTTATTTTGTGTCTTTTAGTTAGATTCTTCTGTGTGACATTTTTATGAAAATGCTGGGTGACGTCTATTACAGTCCGGACATTTGAGAACACCTATCGTAGGACATGTAGTAGACCTTTGTGGTTACCTACAGTATGGACATATAATTAATTTGTGATGGCATTCGTTGCTAGCAGCATCTCGAACAGTATTTTAACCGAACCGGAACGGAATTGTTTGACCTTGAAATCTCACAATTAAATCGTTCTTCTTCGATCTTAATATCGTTCGCGAGTGCTTTAGCAAGTTTGGTTTCAGAGTTTGTGAAAATTCTAACGAAAGAAGTGTGTTGATTTGTATAGCGGGCAACTAGAGAAACTATTTTGGTGAATGGGAATTTGTTTTCGGATAGATTATCCGTGATGTGTTTTTAGATAGTTCTTTGTTGACGTTGGGTATGAATAAATGAATGCTTAGTTGTAAATTTAGAACAAGTTGCAAATTAGTTGGGTCTATAGACTTGATTCCTGAATTTATTAAGATTTTGCTATTTCCTATAATTTATTGGAGTTTTGCCGTGAGATCTTTGAGGACTGAAAGATTGGTAGTTCATACGGAGGCTTTCTTTTGAGTTGTGTGTTGTGTGTTAGTTGTTGGTGGTTGTGTAGGTGATGTTTGTTGTAGTGTAGTAAGTAAGTGTATAGGTGATAGTGTTGGTTTTGTGTGTATAGGTGATACTATTGGTTATGTGTGTATCGGTGAGAGTGTGTAGGTGGAGAAGTTTTGGGGTGTAGCACTATGGTTATGAGTAGATGTTCTGGAAGTAGACGAAATAGGTTTATGTTGTTTCATGAGCGTGTTTCTTTGTGTTTTCTTTGGTGTGGTGAGTATTTTTTGTGTTGTGTTATTTGTGATTGCGATTGAAAGTTCCCTGGATGCAATTATATATGAAATATAAGATTGAGTATATAAAAACCAAATAAAAACCCGCAAATTGACTAAGAATATTACATACTCATTATATTAGGTTTCTGATTAGACGTAACACTTTAAATATATACCCAATTTAATTATAATACAGATATATATACTCTGCGCTTACTCTATATATCTACGCTCTCATCTACTTAAATCGGTACATCACCAGATGCATGACAAACGAGAAAAAGGGTTGCCTAAGTGAACTCTGAAATAATATAGCCTTGGAATGGAACTAATAATATTTCGACTCAACTAGCTGGAATAAAATGGTATATGGAATAATGAAATAAAAAATAAAACATAAATAAAACTGGTAAAGTGGCAATTCTGGTCTCAGATTCTGTCTCTGTCTTAAATCGGTCTTCGTGGTATCAATCAAGGACATACAGGCAAAACTTAAATAGATAATATAAAAAGATAGTAACTGGAAGTTATATAATAATGCAAATAGCTGCATTATAATTGGTATGGAGTATATGGCTTCCAAAGAAGCAAAAAAAAATTAGTTGCATGTTTGGATTATTGGAAGGTTAAGCTTTTTTATATATGAGTAGTGCCATGTTTAAAAATTCATTTAGCAGTGCTCGTGTTAATTTAAAAATACCTATAAATTTTCCTTCTTTTTTAAATAATCACTTTTCTCACCATATTAATAAACAAAATATTATCACTATAACTAATATAACTAAATATATAATGATCATTTAAGTTCTTTTGTTGAACGACGTATATATTGTTATGATTGTTTATTTTAAGTTCAAACTTAGTTTATTGAGCCAATAAAAAAGAATTATAACTTATTTGTTATCAAAAGTAAAATAATCCTTATATTACCTGTGTTCGATGGATTCAAAAGATTTTCTAGTTGTCTTTTATCGGGATAGAGATGAAAAGGATAAGAATACAAATATATTATATTACAAAGATTTACGTTTCTTTATTTTATATGAACGAATAAAACAATTATTAAATTCTGTCGTTATCTTATCAATCAGCATACAAGAAAATAAATCAAATTATTATGATAATAAGATTATAAAGCTACATACATTTATATTACGTGAAAAACCAATTTTACTTAAAATTTTCTTTACTTGAAAAAAAGAAACCACAAAACTTTAAACTTTTGGTTAGCCTAACAAAACCTCAGTTCTTAAATTTTAATGATAATGACCATGATGTCGAAACGATCCTTCACAGATATAAAATTCAATTATACAAACATTTACAGTTTATTTTCTTCTTGAGTTGTATGTTGGAACATACCCAGAAAAAGTCCAGTCTACTCAAATATGTGATCTCCCCTCTTTGGCACCTCGGCTCCTTCTTTACGTCTCTGCAAACCTCCTTCAGACTACACAAAAAAACACCTGATTCACTTCTCCAAACTCCGCTACTTATTTATGACAAGAGGACCTCCTTTTGTCAACTTGCTGCCGTAAGAATACTTTCACATATACTTTATAAAATGCCCACGGTAGATACAAGGACCTCTTTTAATTCACTTGTTATCTCCTTCTTCAAACTATTCACTTCTTTTCGTTACGCCGGTATCCAAACTCACAAACCACACCCTATCTTGAGACAAAAGACTGTTTCCTTCGATGACCAAAATATGACTAACTTCTCCTCTCTCATGATCGACTCACCAAATTCCCATTTAAAAACGACCGTTCAATCAAAAAGCTTAAATTTTGTTTACCATGATTTTGGAAAAGCCTAATTTCGGTTTCAGAGAAAACTAAATAGCTTACTTTAAAATTGGTTTTTTTTTTCAATACATCATTTATACATATTTCAAAAGATTAAAATATGGTCATTTAATACTCGACTATACAAACAATGAAAAGATTAACTTACAGGTAAAATGTCTTCTAATTCTAAACAAAGGTTTTTTGATAATTTTTTCTATTCTTATCTACACTAAATCTTATCTTAAATTACTATATACAATTTGTTTATATTGATATCTTGAAATTTTATTTCGATGGATTTTTTTATTTATTTTTCTTTGGTTGGAGAAGAAAAAGAATGACAATATATATATATATATATATATATATATATATATATATATATATATATATATATATATATATATTAAAAATTTTGTAAAATTAAGAAAATGTATTCTTTGGAGTACAGACCTTTTTAAAAGAAAATGTGGCAACCATGGAGTGATTCCTCTAGTAGTGGATAAATGCATTGTGAGCGAGTGGTTCAACAGGGGTTGATTGGGGTTGAGAAACTGTAATTTGGGTATAAAATGTGAAATCTACCGAGTGAGTAATTTATCATGCAAATATAACAATTTAATTGTCCCTAACATTATAATTAAACATCCCGTTTGTAAAAATGATTAAAATAATTCTAATGAAATATTTATTTTCATCAAATAGTGCACAATACCGTAAGTGTCGTATGGTAAACACGTAATGGGTCACAACAAATACAAATTTTACAACAGGTGTTTAATGTTTTTCTCAAAAGAACTGCATATTCTAAATTATTTTCATTTATAAGTGAATTCCTAACAATAAGAACAGTTTCGTTGGTGTTAACGAGGTATAGTATTAACGCAACTCGGAGCGATTGTTAACCATAAAAGAATATACTAAATACTTGTTTACCAAATTAATAAATTAAAGTTTAAACATTTAAGCAGTAAGAGCATACAAACACTATAAATCAACACTAACGAGTTAATCTATACTAAAACAATTTTTAATTGAAGGTGATTACTTGGCAACATCGCACTTAACAAAGCTCTTAACGATAACTTTTCAACGAAATCATATTCAACTTATCAATTTTGCAGAGGAGTACCAAAAAAATTTTAATTATTTATTTTAACACATAAGTAATTACGTAAAAATTAAATCGAAGACCGATATAATTATTAAATTATCATTTGTCTTTTAACAGGTATCTTATAGTTGTCTAACAAAATAAAGTAAAATTGTATTCTTATTAGAGAGTACATAACACAGAACTTCAAAAAACAGAAACATTTGGAAAATATTTTTTTTTTTTTATTAGACTAAAAACAATCTGAAATTTTAACAAACGATCTCGTCATTACACATCATTATCTATTTATAGAATTGCTGTGTGCTGTAATTGTTATATTTTTTTTAACTTAATTTAAAAGTTTGTTTGTGTTTATTTGTTTATATAAATATAAAAATATATTATGAAGTTCATATAAAGTAAAATGAAGTAAGCTACACTACATATTATCATGTGAATTCGTTTATATAGTAGTGCTATTGTTTATTTCAGTAAATTCTCGAAATATGAAATGAAGATGGCACTATCTACTAAAGAGTTAATAACTTTTCTAGAAGACTCAGATTGTGGAAATGCTGACTCACTTAATGTGGTTTATTTGTCGCCGAGATAAGATTAGAAAGTTTCTGATGTAGAAGACATTGATGATAATATTATTTGTAAAAAATCAATCAAATCGGATATTGCAGGTACAGTTGCGGTCACGGAATAGTTTACAGGTTCACGTATCTAGGAGCCCATTTTTTAAATTTTTACTTCGTTTAAACGCACCTTTTACGTCAAAGTGACGTTGCCAGTGGTGTACTAGCTAGAATAGGTAGATTAAAATTAAAATATCAAAATATTTTACAAAATGAAAAATATAGAAAACAGTTTTTTGAATAAAATGGATTATGATCTTAATAACGAAAATAAAGAAGTCTTTTTTTTTAATATGCATTTTATTTTAAATCTATTTTATATTAAATAACGATAAACAATGATAAATAATAATTAATATTTGGTGGAAGCCCCATTCTTGTCAATACAATTTTGCAGTCTTCATAGATAGCACCAATCCCCTCATGTTATAGGTAACAAGCTCTTCCCATGCCTGCTCAATTGCTTCCCATAATTCAATTCTATTCCGTGGTCTAAGGTTTCTTTCATTTAGTTTCTTTGTTAACTCTGCCCACAAATTTTCGACGGGGTTAAAGTCTGCACTACGGGAAGGCCATGGAAGAACATTAACATCAGTTTCTTCTAGCCATTCTCGAACAATTCTACTCGTATGCACCGGGCAATTGTCATGTTGGAAGATAAAGTCGTTGTTGGGGAATCTCTGGATCACCGATGGCAACATTGTGTGCTCAATAATATGTTTGTAATATAATCCTGTTAACTTCTCCTCTACATGATAACAAACGCCCGGGCCTTCGGCACTTATCCATCCCCATACGTTGACAGAGAATCCTCCACTATTTCTTAAATGATGCGTATACTGTTCATCATACCTATGATTTCTCGGCCTATAAACTCTTATTCGACCATTATTATACGACTGAAATACTTTTTCATCGGAAAATACAACCCTAGACCAAAAATTCTCATCGCGGTTTATAAATTCATTACAAAATTCAACTCGTCTCCTCTTGTGATCCTCAGTCAAAAAAGGTTTCCGTGCAGCTACACAATTTAGCAGTCCACTTGCTTTAATTCTTCGACGTGCAGTGCGAATACTGCCTGGAAACGCTGCCTCTTCTCTTGCCTTTTGAGCTGTGGCAAAAGGAGATTCTCTCAAATAATCTACTAACATCTCATCCTGTTGATCTATGAAAATCTTCTGCCCTCCTGAACCGCCCAACCGTGCTATAGAGTGAAAATTATGCCATCTTTGTTTAATCTTCCATATGCACATATGACTCACGTTCAAATCAGCAGCAACTTGCCTTAGTGACCAACCTTCTTCGAGTTTGGCAATTGCTCTTGCTTTTTGCGCATAATTCAAATGTATTTTAACCATTTTGGAAGAGTTTAATATACTTTTATTTTATTGTTGAACACTCGCGAAAGCATTGACGTTTTGAAATTTTTTGACTTTGACATTTATCAAATCCGTACGACACTGCAATTTTACAGTATTACAATATAAAAAGTAAGGTGTAAACTATTCCGTGACCGCAACTGTACATATGAAATACAAGTGATTGGGAATTCTGACGATTCTGATTATGATATTCCGCTGAACCACAGATAAAACTGTCAAAGAAAAAAACAGGCAAAAATAGTAAATCCAAATTTGTCTCAAGTTGTAACAACAGATACTCACTCGCGCTCAGTAATAATTCAACATCAGTCTGATTGATATATTAGACAATATAAAAGGCAACCATGGAGGCAAGTCATATATTGAAGTTTTTTCACTCTTTGTTGAATAAAAAGTTATTCAGAACATTCTACATTTTACAAATATTTATGCATCCCAGAATAAGCGTCACGAGTTTAAAATTAATAACATAGATATAAAAAAATCATTAGCATATGTATATTATCTGGTTTACACTCTGCTTCAGGTTGAGATGCATCAGGCTCATGCAGAAAGCGTGAGCCGACATAGATTTATATTTTTTATAATTTATTATAGTGAAGAAATCGCTATCAGTGTCAAACTTAGTACATGGTCGTCAATATAAATTTGCTTTACCAGATGAAACCCGATTCGACAATATTGGCCACATCACAAAAGAGACGATAGTGCAAAAATGTAGGATGTGCAAAAGTAATACTATTTATTTATGTAAAAGTTGTAGATTTAATATACACCCCGAATGTTTCGAAAATTTTTACCTTAACATGTAATTTACATTTAAGATACAATATGTTCCTTTATTAAAAATTGTACTGTTTTCCTTGAAAATAAGAAAAAAAATCTTTTTGGTTGTAAATTAGTCTTAATCTATGTGTTTTTAATCCAATCTAATAAATTAATTGTCAAATTTCCCGTTGTATATTGAGCGGCCGTTAATGGGTTAATACTATATAAAGAATAAGCTTGCCTCAAATTTACTTTTCTTACCTCAAAGTTACTTACCTCATTTTAAAGTTAATAGTAAAGTCTATTTAATAAATATATTATTCCCAAGAAATAGAACACACTACGCCTATGGGTACGCCTAAAATATCATATTTCTCTTATTACCATTTTTTTAAGAACGTAAATATATATAGACCAGCAAAATATTGATAATTTTACCGATGTTTCAAACTATTCAATGAACTTGTCTCACTATAGACTCGAGAATCGCACCAATTTATATTGTTACGGGGGCAAATGTATCTTACTTTTTCACTTGTTTACATGGGCGAAGCATACACAATAAAAATGACCCCGGTAAAAATTTACTGCTGAAATTTTACATGGTTGCCGCTACCGTTTAGTTCAATTTGTAGATTAGTCACCTTTAATTGAAAATTGTCCGACTATAAGGTTAACCACATAAGAACAAAAACATCAGAATTTTATGTAAATCTAAGGGTACAACAGTTTCAAAATTTTACTCAAAGATTATGTCTAGGATGTTTATGATATTTATCAAAATCAGTCAACTGTCAAACTGGTATTACCTCCCACCGCCAATTATGAAAATTTACAGATTAAGACCATTGATAATTTTATTTTATAATTTTTGGATTTTTACAATTCTCGGAATAACAAATTTTGCCTTAAAGACCTTTCACACGGACGTTCAGTTCTGCAGGAGTGGTTTTTTACTGAATCCCGTAAAAACCACTGGTGTGTTCACACACAGTAGTTTGCATCCCGTTTTTTGCGGTAGAGCAATGGGCGGTATATTATATTTGCCAGATTAGAACAAAAATCCACGTAACCAGTGGATCGAAACCAGAACAAAGACAGTAGACGCGATAGAACAAGCAGCAAAACTGAAATGGAAATGGGCTGGACACAATGAACGTCTCCAAGACGGACGATGGAACAATGCCATCGGAAAGTGGCGTCCATACAATGCAAAGAGATCAAGAGGCAGACCACAGATAAGGTGGAAAGATGACATCAGGAAACAAGGAGGTCCCACATGGCAGAAAACAGCTCAAGATAGGGAAATATGGAGAGAACTGGGGGAGACCTATATCCAACAATGTAAGGATAGAGAATAGGTTCAAAAAAAAAAAAAATTCACAGGTGACGGACGTGAACACGCTTGCGATATTGTATTATTACCGCCGCCGCCAGCAGTGTAAAAAAAGAAGATTTTGGGTCCACCCGATTCCGAAACAACGACCGAAATTGGGTATTTTTCATAATCTCATGGGCGATTTGAGAAAGAATGAATCAAAGTTTTTTAATTACTTTAGGATATCTATGACCACGTGTGACAACCTTTTAAAAAAAGTGGAGAAACATTTAAAAAAACAGAATACAGATATGAGAAAAAGCCTTACTCCTGAAGAAAAGCTTGCAATATGTTTAAGATGAGAATAAAATACATCTATCATTATTAATATTTATTAAGTAAAGTTATAGAGTATGTTTGTGTATGTATGTGTGTATGTGTGTATGTGTGTATATGTGTATGTGTGTATGTGTGTATGTGTGTATGTGTGTATATGTGTATGTGTGTATGTGTGTATGTGTGTATAGGTGTATGTGTGTATGTGTGTATGTGTGTATGTGTGTATGTGTGTATGTGTGTATGTGTGTATGTGTGTATGTGTGTATGTGTGTATGTGTGTATGTGTGTATGTGTGTATGTGTGTATGTGTGTATGTGTGTATGTGTGTATGTGTGTATGTGTGTATTTGTATGTGGGTATGTGTATTATGTGTTTATGATGGCGTGTATGCATGTAATTACAACATAGTAAAGTCTGGAAAATCAGAGCGAGTCAATTCAGCTGGTGAGCGTTGAAAGTGATCAAATTGTGACGAACTTTGAGTTGACGGGCTTGGCGATGGTTGAACGTACTCTGATGTTAAATAACTTTGTTATGATTGATACGAGTAGTTGAGGTGATGAGAAGTAGATGGTGGTTGACTTCTATTGTGGCTTTTTATGTTTTGCAGCAAACTTATAACACCTGCTTGAAATTTTTGTATTTGATCATCGTTAAGCAAGGCAACTGTTGGAAGTAAGCTTTTAAAAAAAGACAAGTTACGATCTTCATTTTGCGAATTGTTTTGTATTTTCCTCTGATGATCGATAAATGACATAAATTTTTGATCTACTACATTAAACTTTTGTCTTGGTACATCACTGTTCTTAAATCGCACTTATAGGATTTTCTTGTCTAGAGCTTTAATTTACAACAGCAGGTTCTTCTTCAATTTCTTCATTTTGGTTAACAGAAATTTCCGGCTCAACTTTCTCAACATCTGTATTATCCTGATTTTTTCTTCATAATTTACACTGTCGTATGTTTCCCCTGGTTCCATATTTTTTTTTTAAACAACAACTGGCTGTGATAACAGTATTTTTTTACATTCACTGAAGCAGATCCAGATTGCTTGGTCTTCTAAGTTGCAGTTAAACTTCTTGACCAGCTGTCTCTAATCTGATTGCATTTCTTAACGACATGTTTTACTGAAAAAGAAAACAATGATACATTCAAAAATATTTGCAGATACTTGCCATCTGGGCGTTCATTTATGGATTTACATTATACGTATCGAGTGGGAGTTTCAACAGTCAGTAATATTATTATAGACGTAAGAAATGTGGAACAACTTGCGTGAAGAGTATATGAAATTGCCAAATACAAAATTTGAATGGGAAGAAATTGCTGACAGATTCTTTACTAAAGCAAATTTCCCTCACCGTATTGGTGCAGTAGATGAGAAACACATACGAAACCAAATAGCAGTGGTTATATGTACTTTAATTACAAGGATTTTTTTTCATTGTATTACTAGCAGTAGTGGATTCGAATTAGAGATTCATCTATATTAGCGTAGGCTCATATGGCAAAGAATGTGATTGCTCTATATTCAAAGAATCGACTTTCTGGAAAAAGCTAACTGATGGCAGTTTAGATTTGCTGGATGCTCATCCTCTTTCTGAAGGTTTGGAATCAAGAGTACCTTTTGTGATAATAGGGGATGAAGGAGGAACTCATCTAGATAAAAATAAAAGAGTATTTAATAATCGATTAACTAGAGCCAGACGCTACGTATTATATGCGTTCGGAATATTGGCAAACAAATGGCGAACATTTCATCGCTCATTGAACGTAAGCATTAGTACCGCTATTTCGATAGTAAAAACTTGCACTGTACTCCATAACTATATAATAAATAAAAAAAAAGAGGTTAATCTTTGTAATTGGGTATATTTAAAAAAAACCCTTAAAAGGGCTTCACCAAAAAAACACACGAACGTAGCCTAAAATAAGTATAAACCATTTAGTTAAAGCTCTCTCTCTTCAATCCTGACCCCCCAGGGCAAGTGTAGTGGTCGACGTGATGTCGTGTATTGTACGTTTTCAGAGATCTCTGTCTCTGGTCATTTCTTTTAATTCATGCATAGGTCTTTGGCATATTCCTGTAATTTGATCTATCCATCTTGTTGGGAATCTTCCTCGTGATCTTCGTCCTTCTACCTTTCCTTGTATTATGAGTCTTTCCATGTTTTATGTGTTTGCTCTCATAACATGCCCAAAATATTTTAATTGTTGGAGATGGACTTTACTAGAGAGTCGTTGGCTAACTTTTAGCTCTCTTAAAATTGAATTATTTGTTCTACGGTCGGTTCAAGGAATTCGTAACATTCGTCTCCAACAGAACAGTTCAGTGGCGTCTATATTTCTTCTCTCCGATTGTCTCAGAGTCCAAGATTCACATCCGTAGGTCAGTATTGGGAATATTAAGTAGTTGATCAACCTCATCTTTATCGCTCTTCAAATTTGACAGTCCTTCCATATTTTGGTCATTTTTGCTGTGGCAACTTTTGCTAGATCACATCTACGTTTAATCTCTTCTTGTAATGGCCCTGTGTTTGTGATTAATGATCCCAGATATAAGTATGAGCTCACAACCTCGAACCGATCAATTGTGATTATGTGTGGATAATTGTTGTGTAGTCTATCCACTATCATGATCTTTGTCTTTGATATGTTTAATTGCAGACCAAATATTTGACTTTCGTTTTCGATCAGTCGTATAAGTTCCATCAGCTCTGCTTGACTATTTGCAAGAAGGGCTGTGTCATCTGCGAAACGTAGGTTGTTTATGACCATTTATTGAGATGCCCTTTTCCCATCCTTCAAGTGCTCTTCGGATAATATACTCCCCATATATGTTGAATAATTGTGGAGATAGTATACATCCTTGTCTGACACCCCGTTCTGGATGAAATTCGTTCGAAAGTGTGTCAAGTACTTTAACTGATCCAGTAGTGTGTTCATATAGTTCAGTTATAAGCGTTATTGGATGTTGTGGTACTCCTACTTCTTTTATTATTCGCCATAAGTGTCTCCACTTGACCCTGTCGAACGCTTTACGGTAATCTATAAAACAGATGTATAGTGGGATGTTGAATTCCCTAGATTTCTCGATTATCTGTCTTATATTCAGCAGGTGTTCTCGAGTGCCTCTACCTTTGGTAAATCTAGTTTGCTCTTGTGGAATTTCTCTTTAAAGGAATGTTTTCAGTCTCTCATTGATTATATGTAGCATTATCTTGCTGGCATGGGATATAAGAGAGATAGTTCTATAATTGTCGCATTTATGGAAGCTGCCTTTTTTATGTATGGTCGTTATTTTAGATTTTGTCCAGTCTTCAGGCCATTGTTTGCAATGCCATATTTGGTTACAGAGTAGATGAAGTAACTTTATGCCGGTTTCTTCTGTGGCTTTAAGCATTTCTGCTGTTATCATATCTGGACCTGGTGCTTTGTTATATTTGAGCTTGTTGATAGCCTGTCTTACTTCATTTTCGAGTATATCAGGTTCTTCTTCCACCTCGTCAGAGATTTGGCTAACAAGCTCTTGGCGTTGATCATCTTTATATAGGTCCCTGCAATACTATCTCCATGTCTCTGCTATGTCTTCTCTGTTTGTTCTCAGGTATCCAGTGTTATCTTCAATGGCCCAAGTTCTGGCTCTGAAGTCTCTTGTCAGGTAGCGTATTTTTCTAAATAGATCTCTCGGCTGATTATTCTGACCATGTCTCTCAATTTCTTTGCATATACTTTGATAGTACTGTTTTTTGTCGGCCTTACATCTTTGTTTTATTTCTTTATTGAGGTTTCTTAAACTAGCTTTTTCCCTTTCACTATGTACACCACTTTTACAAAGATTTCTTCTAGTTAAAGCAAACGTGGTTTAAAATTTTGACAAAGGTTAAAAAACAAAAATGGTTAAACTTACTGGGTTAACATGCCTGAGCCACCAAAATATCAGGGTAAAAACCCTTTAAAATAAATGTAGTTACAAAAGATTGTACATAATGTTGTTTTAAATATATGATGTTTAATATTAAATTAAATTTGGCTTCAGGTAACATACACCTATGGTTTGAGGGAGTTCCAGTATCCGGAGAGTAAACCTCTTCAAACGGACTACGCTGGTAACTGATTGACAAGATACCTATGAACGGTGTCAAAAACAAAATGTCAATGTAACATGAAACTATATTAGTTATACATAGTATTACTATAGCCAAAAGATTCAAAAAAATTGATGATGTTAAAAAATTATAACAGCAATCCAGGTGTTGGGATTTAAAACTTTTTATTTATTTAATTTTGGATATAAAAGAAGTGAAACTATCGATGGTGTTAAACGTCATGTTTAAGAGAATGACGTGTGCATTAGGCAATCTATGTTACTCTTTGTCGTATGGAGTGTGGTAACAACAAAAATCATAATCAACATATATAATTCCCAGTTGAGGAAGAGGTGGAAGATTTTCTACCATTCCTTAACAAGAGAATTTTAAGAACTACAAATAATGTGTCGAAAATCAGTTGGTCCAGAAAACCCAGTGTAGCAATAGTTTTGTATATAACTATATAACTTTGTATATAACTTTGTATATAACTATAATATATATGTATATTATAAGCTTTTACTTACATCATCTAAAAAGGATAAAGATTAACCTGTTTTAAGGTTTTCTCGTCCAGATTACCTACAGGAAGATCTTCAATTGCTAAAAACTTAAAATAACTAATAATATTAATAGGAATAAAGCAATACTAGTTTTTGCGAAATGTCAGAACATTATTTATAACATTCAGAACATTTATTATCATTCACTACCTTGTATACCATTATTAACACCTTAATTAATATAAATACTAAAGGTTATTAACAATATAAAAATGGCAACAAAAAAACATCAAAGTGATTTCATCTTTTTATTAAAAAAACTAAATATCCTATAGAAAAATTAAAGAAAACAAATGTAGTATACAGCATTAGTTGTACTCAGTGTGAAACTGTATAATTATTATATTGAAACTGGGAGAAATCTTTCAATTCATTTCATTTCACTCAGTTATTATTGTAGAATAAAGAAACCATCCTGTGCTTTGGCAGAGCATATAATTGCCAAATCATATTGTATGATGGATTTTGATAACATTAAAATTTTGTGTAATGAAGGTCATAAATTCAAAAGGACCATTTTAGAAATGGTGTGTATTAGAAAAAGTGATAATCATTTCAGCAAAAGATCAGAAATTCAAAATCTAAGTAAAATTAAGCACTATATTATTTCTTTATAATTCATTCACACCAACCACCAGAACATCACATTGGTAACTTTATTTTCCATATGCCTGGTTCATTTTTTCGGATATCTTAAAACAATATGAAAATTTTCATTTTCTTTTTAAATCTTATAAAAAATAATTTACTCCCAATGTTGGCATCCATGAAGTTAACGGTTATTTTTAATTCCTATTGGTTGCTAATGAATTTTGTTTATAATTTATTACAATTCAAATTTCTTTTTAAATAATTTTTTCATTAACTTTTTTTTCAAGATAAACATTTATTTGATTAAAATATATTTATCTCATGTATCTATTTAAATTTGTTTGACAGCGGTTTCATACATAACCCAATTTTATCTGGTAACTTATTTCTTTTTGCAATTATTTTTTCCACTCTAATATCCACTCTATATCAGATAATTTTTATTGTAGCTCTTGAAAATAATTGTAATTTATATATCTTATAATATGGTTTTTTTAGAAAAGATCTGAAAAACTGTAGGCCCATAACGCTGCTTAATGTAATGTACAAACTAAACTACGAACAAACATATTAACAACAAGTTAGATAATTATTAGTCAAGAGAGCAAGCCGGTTTTTAGAAAAGGATTTAGTATAAGCGACCAGCTGCTTACGATAAAAATATTTGAAAAGACCAACGAATATCAAATCGCAATTTATATGGCATTTGTAGACTTTGAAAAAGCATTCGATAAGGTGGAACATTGAGCAGTAAAGAATTTTTTACAAAATGGAAGAATAGATATACGGACTTAATTTCCAATATATATGATCAAGCAACAACATCCATTAAAATAGTTGAATAAACGGAGGCTATTAAGATACGGCGAGGAGTCAGACAGGATGACACTATATCACCCAAACTATTCAATCAAGCTTTGGAAGACAGTATGAAGAAATTACAATGGGAAAAACGAGGTATAAACATAAATGGCCGATACTTGAATCACTTGAGCTATGCAGACGACATTGTATTAATAACAGATAAAAGGGAAGAATTACAAAATATGATTGATGAATTAAATAGCGAATTCTCAAACTTGAACGTTTACAAAGGAAAACATGGAAAAAATAGCAAAGACCCAAAGAGCCATGGAAAGGCAAATGCTGAACATCGGCTATCAGACAAGAAAAAAATACTTGGATCTGCAACAAAACAAAAACGACCGATGTATCAACGCAGATAGCAAAACCTAAGTGGAAATTCGCTGGACATACCATAAGACAGAAAGAAGACAGATGGAATAAGATAATAATTATACACTGCAGACCATATAGTTACAAACGAAAAAGAGGAATGCCACAAATTAGATGGTCAGATGACTTGAAGAAACACGCAAGTGGATACAAACTGCCTACAATAGATAGATGGTTTATTGGTAATAAATTAATACATAAGTATTTTTTACAAGTCAAATAAAATAAAGTAAATGTCAATATAGTTAATATGCACACATAAATATAAACACAAAACATAGATACATTGTTTTAAATTATACTGTTAACAATTACAACAAATTAAAATTGGAAGTAAAATACTCCTCATATTTAAAAAAAGCATTCACTACAAGGTAAGTCTTAATTTTTGCCTTAAACTGATGAAAATTAAGAGCCTTTATTCTAGCTGGCACTCAGTTGTAGAATTTTATGACTAAATACCTTGAACCATTTCTAGATCTCTCAAGACGGCTAAATTCTGGTATAAGATTATTGTTAAATCTGGTGGGATAATTGTGAAAATCTACATGTGCATTGTATTGGCTGAGATTTTGTTTAATGTGCAACAGACACTGCATAATGTATACACAAGGTAAAGTTAAAATGTTTAAAATTCTAAAGGAGTTTCTACAGTCTGCTCTATAAGAGAGCCCAGAGATAATACGAACAAACTTTCTTTGTTGTGCAAACACTTTATCGATATGACAAGACTGACCCCAGGAGAGAATAGCATATGTCAGATGAGAATGAAAATTACTATGATAAGCTGTTAAAATAGTTTCCCTGGAAGTCACTTGTACAAGGTTCCTGAAGAAAAAAAGTTGTCGGGAAAGCTTTTTCTATAGATTTCCCAGGTTAATCCTGCATCCAAATATATCCCCAGAAACTTCGCTCCGGTTACACATTGTGGTAGAGCAACGTTTTCGACACAAGTGTTATTTCTTAGAGTAAAATTAACACTTTGTGATTTAGAGTTGTTGAAAGAGAGACGGTTAGTTAAAAACCAATTGAATAAGTTTTTTTCAGATGTTTGGTAATCAAGGGTGTCGAATTCAGAAGGATGATAGCTTGCATAGAAAGTAGTGTCATCAGCAAATAAAACAGTGTTGACTGTTGCATTTTGAGAGTACACTAGATCATTAATATAGATAAGAAATAATACTGGACCCAAAACCGAGCCTTGAGGGACACCAAACAACAAAGATTGTTTTTGAGAATCACACTGGTTGAAGTGAACATATTGATCACGATTTGATAGATATGAATCAATTAGTTGAATAGCATCACTGTGAAAATTATAATAAGGAAGTTTTCTAAGCAGTATACTATGTGTGATACAATCAAAAGCCTTAGTAAGATCTAAAAACGATGCAAGAGTATCAAGATATTTCTCAAACCCTTCCAAAACATTGCTACTGAAATTATCGATAGCTAAAGTTGTTGTTTTATTTTTTCGGAATCCGTACTGGTTTATGGCAAACAGTTTATTTGATTCAAAATGTAGATTAATTTAATTTTTTAAAATTCGCTCATAAACTTTTGATAAGATGGACAGCAAAGAAATGGGTCGATAATGGTTATAATCATCAATAGAGCCTTTATTCTTAAACAGAGGTACTACCTTTGCAGTTTTAAAAACTTGAGGATAAGTATTACAAAATATTGATTGATTTATTAAAGTTGTTAGATGTTGAACAATTATATCGTTAATTGTTTTAATAATTTTTGTGTTAAACCCATCAGGATCTTTGCTGTTACTATTTTTTATTTCTGTAATAGCTAAGTCAACTTCACTAAAGTTCACTGGCTGAAAACTAAAACATGGAATATTTTTTTGTGGTAGGTATATACTTTAAATAGTCATCAAGAATTAGCTGAGGAACCTCAAGCTCATTTATTACTCTCTCAGCAGTTGAACAGAAGTGGCTATTAAAACTATCTGCATTGAGTTTAGAATTATCAGTAAAGAAAACATTTTTATGTTTGTTACCATTAATAAGTTTCCACATAGCTTGTTGAGAGTTGCCAGAATTTTTTATAAACATTTGCATTAATTTTTGCAAGCTTGATGGCTTCCCTGTACTCTTTTCTAAGTTTGATACTGGTACTTCTAGGTGCAGCAATAGAGGGAGGTGGAAGAAGGAAGAGGAGGCCTATGACCAAAATTGGACAGCAAGGGCTGTATAGATATAATAGAGAGATAATATTATTTGCGGTTAACTAAATAATCAATATAAGTTTAAGAAACATTTTTATGTTGGATTAAAATTGAAATTATAAGCTTTATAATACATTTGTATATTTGTTGACGATCAAGGAATTTGAGGTATACTACTGGTCTTTGGTTATGCTCTATGTATATGTAAGTGTTAATTTCGTTAGTTTAGTAGGTTGGACTGGTATTTGAAACTCCACCTTAGCCTGGAACAGCCTCTGTGACTTATTTAACTTAAATATGCCACAAGAAAGTAGTTTCAGAATATAATAGGTACGTACCCTAAATTGTGGTATTCTAATTTGAGACGGCAGTTAGCGATGTTTTAATAGAAATTGCACAACCTACTCAAATGACAATTTTTCTCGGTGGTAGGTAGGATAAAAAGTATATTCTACTGAAATTAGCACCGTTAGATTAGATATAGCGTAGTTACCGCTATATCTAAGGTAGACAACAATTGAACTTATAATACATTAAGAAAATATTTTTCCGTTTAATTTCTCCAACACTTTAAGCTATTTTTAAATCATATTAAAATACGTAAAATTTTATACGGTACATTTGTGTTACCGCCGCGCCGGTCCGAATTTTCAATTGTTTTTGTCATTTTATCTTCTTGCTACAAAAATTCGTATTTAGCCAAAAAGAAAACCATCCGCCACAAAACATTTTTCACCTCTTTCTGTTTGTCCGGAATTTCAATATAAAACCTAATACAGAGTCGGGTTTAACACCATTCCAAACACCTCTAAAAGATTTAACCAAAGGATATCTCATCTTAAAATAAAAAAAATGAATAAATAAAAAGAATAAAGATAATAAAGAAATTATTAAAAATACATAAAATTAAATAGTATATGAGCACAAATCAATAAAAAATAGTACTTGTCAACCAAGCATTAGGAAAACAAAAAAAGTTCCAGGTCAAGACTCAAGACAGAGAAGTCTCTACTATTTAGCAAAAAAGTCTTATATATCGAAATTAACAGTACTAATTACGAAGTCTTTTTTTTTATTTATCCTGGGAATTAGAAAATTATTGTTATCATTTTTTACATCCAATTTTTCTCTAAATTGGAAATGTTTTTCAGATCTAACATTCTTGTAATGTAGGGGAAAGTTGCTGGATCGTACCACTTTTTGAATTTCATTTTTTATTTTCAATAAATAATGAACAATTAGGTTTTACACAATGCAACAATAAAGTTGACTTATTTGGCAACCTAAACTAATTTTTCTATGGTCGTATAACTTCATATAGTACAAAAAAAAAATATTTTTTTCGGAAAGCTTACAAGTGGTACGAATTAGAAACCTAGTTTCCTAAATCGTACCATAGGTTTCCTTGATCGTACTCAATGTTAGTCTTATGGTAATTGTTCAGAGATTTTATTTCAACCATACATTAAAATAAAACATGATTTTATTACAATTGTAAGTAACAAAGAGTTAATAAAACATTAAAACAAAACCTGAATAATACACTTTCTCAATAGTTATTTACAATCGACACAGAAGAACGATTTAAGTACAGGTTTAATGCCGGCGCATGATTCATGAAACCAAAAACGACAATTCTGACATTGAATCATGTCTTCTACTGTATTACTTTCGCACAAAGAACAATACCACTCTTCCCTGTCAATGTCAATTAATACGTGAGGAGCACGTAAAGTGGAGGCCATATTTAGTAATTCTTTTTTTGAAGACATGTTTGACATTTCTACTGCAAGATTTTTCTTGGCAATTTCTTTTTTCTCTCTCACGATCTTTTTATTTGTTTTCTTAACTTGGCAAAGTTTCTCTTTTTTAACATAACCTTTCGGTTTTACATTCTGTCCCAATTTCTCTTTAAGTTCTTTTACTTTCTCCATCGCCATTTTCAGTTCACTGGCCATCTCAAGTTTAGTTTTGTATTGACTACTTGTCAACACGGCAGCTTTTTGAATCCCCGAAGCCTTCTTTGATTTGGTGTGTGGTTTCGGAATAGGAGATATAGTGTCAATTGAAATGTTGATCTTAGGACAAGTTAAGCCTACCTTAGCAGCCTTAGCTGTTTCACTATTAGGTCTATGTATTGGTAACTCAGTATCACTGTTGCTTAAGCTTTGGATCAAGGGACCGTTAATTTCAACAGGATCGTCTGCATGTTCTTAGACTAGTTTTCTTTTGACGTTTTCGGTGTCATTCTGATTTAGATTATCAGTTGCTGCAAAGTCACTATCTTTAAAGACAGTACGGTCTACTGGCTATACACCACTGACACGAAAACCACTGACTGCATTTTCAATAGTTGCAGCCTTGCCATATGGCTCTGTATCTAATCCAGAGATTTGATATTGTGTGACACATAGCCCAGGAATAGTTCTCAGCCACTTTTCAACTGCTTGATTAAAGTAGGTTTTTAAGGCGCTAAAAAAGCTTCTGTCTAGAGGCTGAAGTCGATGTGTTGTATGTCCGAGAAGTTGTAACAATATAACACCATGATTCCTGGCATATTCAATGGCATCAAGATTTTTGGAATGAGTTGTGTGCCCATCCAACACAAGAATAACTTTTTTCTCTGAAGTTGGTTTTACAATTTCAACAAAATGTGTCAGCCACTTTATAAACAGCTCAATGGTTATATACCCGGACTCAGATATGTCTACCAACCCTCCAGGTGGAGCTCCAACTTTAAGCTCAGGCGTCATTCTCATACGCTTAAAAATAAGCATAGGTGGAACAAAGTTTCCGGATGCACTGGCACAGCATACCATAGTAGTGTTGACACCACGCTCGCCACTTGAGATTGAACCTACCTGTTTTTTACCTTTTCTGGCAAGTATTTTTTGACCAAAAGGTTTTAACAGTAGAAAGTCCTGACTCATCAACATTGTAAATTCGTGTGGCATCGACTTTGTTTTCTTCAACAAGCTTCTGTAGGATGTCAAAAAACTCATAAACATTTTCTTTGTTGAACCCTTTCAGCCGTAATAAAGATGTAGCATGGGGATCTCTCAAAGCAAGTTCAGGATGTCGCTGTTTAAAAGAGTAGAACCATTTCTTACCAGATAATTGAGTTTGAGTATTGAAGTTATGGGAAATATTTTTTTTCTCAGCAATTTGATATGCCAACCATCTTACGCCCGTGATTGTAAGTCCAAACATTAAGCTTTCTAGCTTAAAAAAATGATCTAGAAGATCATTTTCTATGTCCACTGGTAAGATAGACAACCGACCAATGATTTTTATGGCTTCATTGGCAGCAACATTTCTTCCTTTAAGATGTCGGTTGAAAGTTAGCTTTGGTATGCCATACCGACGGCAGCATTCATTAAATCCAACATCACCATTATGGTAAGCTTGAAGAGCCCGCTTCATATCGTCCTCGATCCATGACCCATATGTCCTTTTTGCCATCTAAAACACAAAAAACACAAGTGTATTAGGTTGTCATTGCTCCTGTTAGTTGAAAAATAAGTAGGTAATTGTATACAGTGTGGAAGGCACTTACGAAATCAAATTATTTCTGTTCTTATTTCAAAAAAGTATAAAAAACGCTGAGAATTAAGTTGATCCATACTAGCCTTTTTACAGTTCTGTAAAATAAAGATACAAATAAGTTTATTCCATAGCGGTTTCCATACGTTATAATTTCAAAATTTCATCCTGTATTATTCATAAGAAACCTACACTGCATGATATAGTTCGTTGAAATCAGGTTAAGCAGCTTTTCAAAATATAAACATATTCAGGGTGTTCCATAAAAAATAAAGCTTATGGTCTGTACTAGGCTTGCGTTAATCACCCTGTACATTTAAATTTATGTTTAAAAAGTGCACATTTATATTTAAAAATCAACATGTCTCGGAATTTTTAATGATTTTTTAAAACAAGGACAGAGATAATTTTATTCCATAAGTGACAGGACAGGGTGTCTTTGATCGTACCGGTACGATCAAGGAAAAGTCACAAGGTACGATCAAGGCAACTCTTTCTTTTCATAAACATTTGCAATTTATAACCTAAAAATAAACTGTTTGCCTTAACCTATTGGTTTTTAGATACTAGATTAAGTGTATTATACATATGTGTTGATAAAATTATATTAGACCTACCTTTAAAAAAGATGTGAGCTTACGTAGGATGCACGAAAACTAGAAGCACACGTTCAAAAACACTATAACTGTAATAAGTCAACGCAGAATGGCGCGAAAATGCACAACTCTGTTGAAACTCGCCGGATTCTTCTTGTAGTACACAATTACACTGGCAGGGAGCTCTAGCGTATCTATAAAGCAGTATAATAGAGGTGGTACGATTAAGAAGGCGGTACGATTTAGGCAACTTTCCCCTAATATTTTTTTTATTTAAAGACAAAGTTTCATCCACCTAATGGTTATTAGCGACGGATATGTACAATTTTAAAGAATAGGTATATTACATGGTTACAAAATTTTTTTCAAAATGATACTAAAAACAGTAAGCAATTTTATACAAAAAAAACAAATTAATAGCTTTTAAATAATCTATTAAGTTCTTTGAATAACTATTTTGACCTAACACAACTGGTAAATTTGAATCTATTTTATAAAGAGCTTGTTGATGTTTGAATTTGTCACATTCAAAGATATGTTTTACTGTTAAGGTTGAATTGCAGCGCTCGCATATTGGTGGGTTACATTTTGTAAAAAGATTAGAGTGTGTGATATTACTCTTCTATACAACTGATTCTCATACCACAAGAATATATTACAGATTCTCACAGTTTTGCATTCATTGTTGTTAGGTAATGACTGACGAGCGGACGGTATCATTTTCTGTTCAATTCACTTGTTTTAGCATTGTGTGAGCAAAGACTCAGAGAGGAAAAATAAAAGGAAAACGGAATTCAGGCCGTAGAAGAATGTCATTGTTGCGGAATTTGAGAGAGTGGTTTGGCTGTACCACTAATGAACTCTTTAGGTCAGCCGTAAACAAGGTCAGAATAGACTTGATGATTTCCAATCTCCGATAGGAGTGGCACAAAAAGAAGAAGAAGAGCAAAGACTCACACAATATATGTGACTCACCTGTGTAACTTGAGGGAATGGTGCACATCATTTGAACTATTCAGAGCAGCAGCATCCAAGATCAGAATAGCCATGATGATTGCCAACCTCCATCGCGGAGATGGCACGTGAAGAAGAAGAAGAGCAAATACTAAAACTATTACCTAATCATAGAGCCGATATTGGTTTCGACCATAATCCGGTAGTCCCTATGCCCAATCTAGGAGCACCAGGGACTGACCAAAGGAGATTTTTACAGAAGTGGTCTACTCTACTGTACTCTATGCAGAGCTGGTATGGCAATAGGTGCTTAACATCAAGACATATTATAGAATGCTATAAAAAACTCAAACAAAAACACACCTAAGGGTGTCACTTGCATACATAACATCAGCAACGATGGTCATACAAGTGATCGCGGGTGTGTTATCCATTCTCGTGATGGAGAAAGAAAGGACGGAAACCTACGGAATGGAGCAGGAGAAAATAGTGGCCACGACTAGCGGCATAACGAAGTGGCAGGAAAAATGAACATACAAGCAAAAGGCAGCCTGACGAGGATATTAAATTACAAATATTGAATACTAGATAAAATGCTAATACCCAATTCGTAACAGCGCACGGCTCTACACAAAAATTGCACCGAATATGAAGTTACTTACTCAACCAAGTACTGTATGTAACAGTGCAGAATGTTTAATGACAACAAAAAAAAAATTACTCATGAAGGTAGGTATGGTAAGCGTAAATACAATATTGCAGGCAGCAATGACGGGAAAGATAGAATACGAGACAATACTGGAGACAATAACCCAAGTTATCAGCAAAAAGGAAATACTCGCACTAAAAACCAAGGGATAAAAAAGAGAAAGAGAGATGAATAAAAAAAGACGTGCTATTTATGAGATGCACTGGTCTAGAGAGGACCTACCACATGAGTAGTCCAGTTGAGGGGGTAGACGTTAGTTTTTAGGCAGCATAAAGCAATTCCCCTGGGAAAACTGTGAGGATGGACCGTTGCATTCTGAATCCAACACACGTCAGAGCATCCTCAATAGGACACGGCCTGGTATGGTCTTTAGAAGATTTACGACTTACTACTCATTCAAAAAATTATTCAGTTTGAAGCTCAGACTCCAAACTTAATCTCACCATGAGTAAGTTCAGAGATCATTGGTTTTATTTAATAACTAATATAATTATTTTCTTAGATATGCTGAAGAACGTCCAAGAGTTTTACCAAATTTCAAGGCCAAATTTATTGACTGCCACTTTACGATAAACTTTTGTCTATTTTAAGCACCAGTCGCATATGCAAAAAAAAATAAATTTTAACACGAGTTTAATAATTTCTCTTGTAGGTAAATAATAAACTAAATTTTACTTACGGAAAAAATTCTGAGTTATAAATACAATTGTAACAGTTTTCCTGGGAAAAACACTTTTCCTTTTTAAAAAGTGCGTGTGTAACATGTCAACATCTTTTGAGAAGTATACTCGGTTCACAATTTGTTAATAGCTCACTACAAGTTTAATCCTAATTAGAGAACTGAAATACAGAGAGGATAGGTAATACGATATAATAGTAAAAACCAACCTGAAACTGACGATTTAAGATGTTTTCGACTAACCCACCTTGTATCTTCCGGAATACAATACAGCGGTCAAGCTTATAATCCGATTAGGAACGTATTTTGGCCGAAAAGTGTCATAGAGTATATGATTGAAACATTTATTTGAACTAAATAAATATATTTTTTAAATTGTATTTTTGTTTTAATAAAACTTATAATAAAATAAAATATTTTATTAAAAAATAAAGTTTTTTGCCATTTGTAAAAGATACATTTATTTAATTAAGGGGAAAGGCACCAAATGTGTTTTAAATGTATCCATTATTTTCGAATTCGGAGAAAACTAAAAAATATTTTTGAAAAATTTAAAAGCAGAATGAAAGATTACATTATTACTGAGGGTATTATATATGTGTATACTGATGTATATTACAGAAAGTCCCTGAAAACTTCTACAATGTTTAATTTATTATGTTATGCAACAGGGGTGAAAATAAAAGGGAGAATATACTATAATTTTTAATTGAAAATATTGCATACAAAAGAAACTTTTTATTTATTCTAATAAATATTTTATTCTGCCTTTAAATTTTTCCAAAAAGGCTTTTTAGTTTTCACAGGATTTGAAAAAAAATCGAGACATTTAAAACACATTGAATATTTTGACAGGCGACATTTTGCGCCTTTCCCCTTTAATACCTTACGATTACAACTACTATCACTTACCTTATATAATTACGATTAGAAAACTATTCAAATTCAAAATAAATAGGATTAACTTCGGAATCCGAGTCGTCTTGAGGGTTAATAATTAGCGGTTGTGTCTCTACGGTCGCATCAATTATGTTATCAAGATCCCACATTTTTTGTTCTTCTTCTATTACATGTCTTACTGCATCTTTCCAGTTTTGTTCTGTAATGTGTTGTAAAGACTGGTATAACAATTCACGTACAGCTTGTATTTTATATGACGTATTTTTTCCAGCCACATAACTTTTCATTTTTGCCCAAATGAGTTCAATTGGATTTATTTCGCAGTGGTAGGATGGAAGTCTAAGGACTATGATGTTTTTCCTTTCCGCCATTTTGTCAACTACGTATTTCTTGAACTTAGATTTGTGTTGCCGGGCAATTTTTAAAAGTTCTGCTTTTACCATTCCATCTTCGTAAGGCAGGTACTTATTCCGCAGCCAGTCAAGAATATCCTGTTTTTTCCACGCAGTCGTTGGAAGTCTTTCTACTAGTCGTGAATGATAAGGTGCATTATCTAATACTATAATTGAATTTGGTGGTATGTGTTCAATCATCTGCACAAAATACTCTTCAAAAACATCAGCTGTCATCTCCTCGTGATAGTCTTTTGTGCTTTTGGACTGAAATTCCAACAAACCATGCTTAACAAATCCTTTTTCACTGCCAATGTGAAAAATTATTAATCTAGTGCCTTTACCAGAAGGTGGGGAGATACCAGTAGACCAACCTTCCATAAAGGCTTGCCTGGAGCTTAATATATTTTTATCTTACCAAACTTTCTTTAGAGTATGACCTGAGTTTACCCACGATTCATCCTGGTAGAAGATTGGCCTGCCTTCAGCCCGGAATTTTCGTATGGATCTTAGATAATTTCTTCTCCAACATATTATCTCCTTCTGGTCAATCAAAAGTGATTTTCGGTCTGATTTCTCCCGCCGGAAATTTAATTCTTTTAAAACTTGCCATAATTTAGTTCGTCCGATATGAGGCAAATCCGGATCATCTCTAACTTCTTGTAAAATTTTATTTAGGTTTGGTATTTCTTTTTTGAAAAAAAATCCATGAATTTTCCTTCGAATACCATTTTTGGCAAATTCATCAAGTTCAATAGGCTTTTTCCCTCTCTTTAAGTGTTCGTTTGTGTTTGGGTGTTTTTTTCTTTCTGATAGGAACCTATATATAGTTGACTCCCCTACGCCAGTCATGTTGGCACAACTTTCGACTATGTTGCGAACAGTGTTTGTGGGATTCTGAGAAACTAGAGCATCGTGAACATTCAGGACAATAGTCTTCTCTCTTGGTGAATAGACAGACTTACTGACTGTACGCAACAGTACCGGTGTAAAACTTGATGATGTTGATGATGAAGCCATCACAAACAATCCAACAAAACGAGCACGAGCGAAAGGTACGTATATGTTCGTAGGTATATGGAATAAAAAATCACTCACGCACTGCATATAATTCGCAAAAGAAATATTCGAGACGCTAATTACTGCCGTAGAAGCGGAAACACCGACGAGCCGTAAATTACATGCGGTCAAAAACGTACTAAACAAACAAATTGTTTTCGTTCGTAATAACTTCACTCTTTTAAGTTTCGAATATAAACTAAACAGACGAGGTACGTGGCCAAATCCGGCATCTATACCCATTATATTATTAAAAATCTGGGGAATTCCATCCTAATTATCTTGCAACCGATAGTACCTTCGGATATGAATACCAGGTTTTCTAGTAAAGTGATTAAACGCGAAGATTAGTATTGAAATATTCAAAGAGATAAGGTATTCTTATTTACAAAATTGTTAATGGTTAAATTATTATTTTTATTAATATTATATAATAACCAACATTAGCCGTGAAAGTTTTAATTGTTTTTTACTAAATATATCAGTATTAAAACATTATTGATATTAATATTAATTTTAATGCATAAACACCTCAGGAACGCCTATGATGATACAAATTTTACGACCGTTTGATGATTTTGAGGCATATTTCGTGCTATCAACAATTTGTGAACAGAGAATAGTTTACCCAAACTTATAACACTCTTTTATATTAAAAATAATGCTTTTTTAAGTCGTTTGCGATAGAGATCTCCAAAGTGACAAATTTTGAGTTGTAACAGTCTTCTTCCGCACGCACGAATTATCATTTGCACCCGATGAAGGCTACCGTACCAGTGAAAAGTGTGTGTGAAGCAAAAATGTTGAAAACAAAGAAAAGGTGAACATCCAGACAGACATTAGATGAAGTAATCGGGAAGATATTATATAACTCCGCTTTCTAAATTTATTAAATGCTTCTTTTAAAACTACATAAATATTGTTTACGTAACTAGCTTAACACTTTGTTTATTTGGTTTATATAAATTCACAAATATCATTTTCATATGCGTTTATGTTTGATTTGAAAAATACCATAAATATGTTTTTGGAGTATTATCCCGAATCCATCTCTGACATCGTCCTTGCTGTTTTTTCTATTCATGACGGACAAATTTCAACAATGGCTACTCCAAAACGGGAGAAAGCACAATTAATTCTATTCTTGGTGCTCGGTCAGTGGCACGTGTCCGCAAAAAAGGTACGCTAAACAATAATTCAAATAATTCAAGCAGATGAAACTGTTGCGACAAAAACCTACCTGGATATACAAAGACAGTAGCGTTCACAATTTAACCGTATGTTTTGCACATTGAACAATTTGGTAAATTATTAAAGTTTTTGTACACTTTTTATAAATCTAGAGTTATCAGTTTTTGAATAAAAATAATAAATCAGCATTTAAACAGAATGCCATTTATCACAGTGTCAAGTATATTTTGACGTCTTTACACATTGAAAAAACCAACAGATGATTTTATAAATGGATTTTATTTCTATAATGGATTAAATTAATAGTTATTGTAGTTTCTTAACTTTATATGAATGTTAATTAAATATTAAACGAAAATTATTTTTTCGTCGTACCGGCAACTTATCTAATTGCCGGTAATACGAATCAAATGCTAGGATTAAGCTAATAACTCCCTGCGGACTTATACGTCTGCCGGGTATCGGACTCGTTATGATTTCGCGGATATATCAGTTTTTCAATACGAAAGGGTTAACTGATTTTCAAGACAATTCCATTCATTGATTTTTTACTAACAGTAGGTGAAGATTTAGTAACCGATGGAAGAAGCTCTATCAAAGTTCATGTTCGAAAAAGAGTGTGGGGGATCATTTACCAATCATAGAAAAATTTCGTCTTCGTTGTACGGTACGGTTTTTGACAATTTTGGTAAAAAACAATATTCAGAATGAGCAAGTTAACACATTATGGATTTAGAATCTAACGTTTCGGCTGGTATTATCCCTGTAAAAGCAAATGCTATCTACTATATCTTATTTTGTTTATGATTTTTCCCAATCGGCAAAAGCACACATGTATAAATGAATACTTATATATTTATATAATTAAGCAATATAATAAATTATACTGAATTTATTTTTAGCTAGAATGGATCCTTTAATTGTTCTACTGTTAGCTGTAATTTTGTATTGATTGCCATGAAATTATTTCTGTAGATATTCCGAACTGCTTCCAACAGATTACTTCTGGAGTGTTTCTCTTTTCTTTGGGCTTTCAGGATTATTAATTTTAAAGGAATAAATCTGTATTTTATACAAACCTAATCAATGAGATATTTCGTTTGCAAATCCTACATTTACTGAATCGAATCCCCACCGCTGCAAACAGATGCCGGCATGTAAGCAACAGGGAACAAAATCCAATTTGAAAAAACATAATAGGTTAACGGCGTATTGTTGAGCCGTTGTTGGGCCTCCGAATGGATTAAAACATAAACCTTTCGCAGCAAAACAGTCGCTTGACGTGGGGATAGACATAAATCATACTTGTTGAGTGACTTTAAACGTATATAAAATATTATTATGAAAAATATGAGCGTTGTTGAAAAAATCTGGCCACAATTAAAAATCGGAGGTATAGAAGCGTAATTGTAGATTTTAACAGGCAACGGTGGACTCAAGAACTGTGATTTTATACAATATAAACATATAATACATTTTATTAAATCCAGGACAAAACTTTTCTTTTAAATAACCCTATAAGTAAAACAAAATTAATAGAATTCAGTGTGCCTATGCTCTATATAAAAAATAAAAATAAATGTAACATTTTTATCGTCATCATTCTGACTTTACAACTCTGTATGGGTTCTGCTTCCTCAAGAATTTCTCTTCAGTCATCCCTATCCCTATCATCGCTTTCCTTCGAGAAGCACGTATTCCCATATTTCTCATGTCTTCATTGATGTTATCAAGAAACCTTAATCTGGGATTTCCTCTTCTTCTCTGACCAATAGGTCTATCAAGGAGCGTTTTTGTAGCTGGGTCATTTTGTTCTATCCATATGTAATGTAAACATAGCAAGAAAATAAAGAATAGAAAAAATAAGGGCTAAGTAGCATAGAGAAGATAATAATTATTCAAAATAAATATTATATATTCCAAATTAAATAAAGAATAAATTCGATACAGTAACGTATACATTTTAAATTATACAAAGATAACAATTGACCTAGTTTGACACAAGCCCGAATGTTTAAGAATTACGAAATCTGAAGACCTTCGTGAAAATTAATACAACGAAGCGACGCACCATCGCATGTTACATTTCAACACGTGGAACAGTACAGCAGAATCAGCAAAATAAACTAGGAATATTCGCAGGACATAAAAACTAAAAAAATTGGTCAACCAAGCGGTAGTATCGAGGAAGCGCTCAAGGCATTAATTGCTAGCTGCGTGAGCGCTCGGACGCGATAGCGTCCAGTACGCGGTCAGTAATAGCTGGGCACCGTGACTGCCCGCTCAGGCAGTAATTACCAGCGGTAGCGCCCGGTCAGTCAGTATCTAAGGGCAGGGCTGTCTAAACGAGAGGCGACACCAGGTGCGGATTATACACGATTGTTATATTTCGACGGGATATAGTTCCGCATAAGTGTCGGGTACTGGGAGTTCGAAAATCGCGACCGAGCGCGAAAGGTAACAAAATTCTATATACTAACCCGAGTAAATTATAGTAGTACAGTAGGAGTATAATTATTGATTATATCTGACAGCTTGTTAATTTAATTGTAAACCATATAGTATATTCAATACATTTGTAGACTCTAAATTTGGTTTTTATGTTCCTTCCGTCCGATTCAGACAGAAACCAGAAGAGTACAAAATTTCTGCTTATGCATATAAGCTTCCAAAGTAAGCCCATAGACTCAACCTTTTACAGGTCCTGAGACCTAGAAGTCCTTAACCCCTATCCCGAAGTTCTTTACCTTCTCGTAAATCGACGAAGGCGAACCAGCCAGTTCAGACTAGTGGGACCAGGAAGGATTGCAGCCACTCGCAGGGATAAGCATCCTTTAGGTTCATATCGAGGATGTTACAGTAGTGACAGCGTTGTATAGTGGTGAAGATTTTCTCACCCTCTAGTTCCAGATTTTTTACAATAGGGGATATAACCTCCCGCTAGTTGTACACATATTACATACTCTATTCACCTCAAACGTCCTATCTTAATATGTTTTACGATATCTGGTTCCTGGTATCTTCTATAAAGTTCAAGTTGCATCTTCTTCTCCACACTCCATTGTCATTCACTTCTACATAGATTCACCTTAGTATTTTTCTTTTGAAACATCTTAACATGTTTTTATTACTTTTTGTTCTGTAGGCCTTGCAAATTTTGCGGTTTATGTCTGTGGTAGTATTAATCTCAGTGTTAAGGAGCGCTCCCATGTATACAAATTCGTTCACTGATTGACTAGTGATCACAACAAGTGATCGTAGGATTTTTGGTTGCGTTCTTATTTTTACATACTTCGTTTTGTTAGTGTTTATTAATAAAGCCATTGTTGCAGCTAAATCTTTTAATGCTACATGCACCTCGTACAACGTTCTCCCAACAGTATTGATACACATAGGCAAGGATTTGCACTGATTTAGTATATAATAGGTAAAAGGGGTAAAAGGGGTGTAGGAAGAAAGTAGAAATCTTTGCTCCGAAACATCAGAGATTGGACTCACACGACAGGAAATGACTTAATCCATCAAGCCCAGAACAGAGAGAAATTTGCCACATTGATCGCCAACCTCAATAGAGAAGGCACTTAGGAGGAGGGAGTATATAATAAACCAATGGTTGTGATTTGTGACACACTATTACTTCTTCCAGAAATAGATTAAACAGTTTACAAGAGAGAAGGTTTCCCTGGTGCAGCCTGTTATTTGTTTTAAAAGGTTCAGACTTTTTCCCCTGAATTCGTACTCTACATTTAAATTTTCAAGAGTTTGTTTTGTTAAATTAACCAACTTATTTGGTATTCCTAGCTCTTTGGTTTGCTTTGAACATTTCTCTTTTATTCACAGAGTCGTAGGCTGCTTTGTAGTCTATTAATATGTGATGAGTATTAATGCCATATTCCAGTGTTTTCTCTAAAATTTATTTGTTTCAGGGTTGCAATCTGATGAATTTTTGATTTACCACCTCTGAAAGCAGCTTGGTATTTTCCTACTGCATATGGTGCCATACGGTGGTTAGAGCATTTAAAGATATCTCATTTTTTGTGTCTGGTACAAAGTATTTTAGTATTCCAATCAATGGGGAGGGATTTTTGCGTCCATATTTATTTTATAAGCTGGTGTAATACCATTATGGTATCGTGACCACCTTCTTTATATAGTTAGGCTAGGAGCTTATCTATTTCTGGTGACTTTTTTCTGTCTAGTTTTTTAACTGCACCTTTAACTTCAAAAATCGTTGGTTTTCCTCTTCCCTCTCGTCTTTGCCCCTTACCTCATCTTTTCTGTCTTAGAGGTTTTGATCTTCTTAGTTTATATTAAGTGTCTGGTTAAAGTATGTCACACATCTATTTAATACATCTTTCCTTGTTGTTAATGGGTCGCCATTCTGATATTTGCGTTGTATTGTCGTTGCCTTAAACTATTTGCTGTTGATGTTAATTTTCTTATAGAATGCTCTGAATTATTTCTGATTGTTAAAGTTTTCTATATATTTAATACCTTATTTAAGTTGTAACGTTATAAACATCACATCTTTATTAATTTATATCTAAATAATTATTTTATTTTAGTTTCTTTAATAATTTATTAATTCCTTAATTTTCCGATTCTTTTTTTACTACTTTTTCTTCAAAAAATAGTTGGCGTCCTCTCTCTTTCTGTCCGGTAGACTAAATATTCTGTTATATTTTGACAGAAGAGCTGATTCCATCATAGATATAATATGTTCTATGGCATGTGTGCTATACTTTATTGTAGTTACTCTCCACTATTTCAGTTAATCAGCTTTTCTAACGTTGTGGGATATTTTTTTTGTGTAGTTGATGTTTATAAAAGAAGGAAATGTGAAATATGGTTTATATTATGGTCTGCGGAAGTCTCTTTGGGGTGAGTACTTTTTTTGTAACCTATATTTCATAATTCTGACAGAATTTTCAATATTCATAACCTCACTTATTCCAAAGCCACGTTTTTTTTTATGCATGTATGAATCTTACCAAACAACTTATTTTAGTAATAATTATATTTCACTTTATCCTTGCTATCTGCTATTTGTTTAATTGTAATTTTGTAAAATAATTGGCAAGGAAGTTGATGTCTCTCTAATACACCCTGTGGTATATTCTAGTTTATGGGATGATTTATTAAATAAAACGAAGGATTAACCACATATGAAACCAAACAAGACTACAGCTCTCTTTAAGACCACTTAAGTGGCAAATACCTAAGACCTACCTACATAATCTGAAGGCAACAGCATCCAATACAGAAGCAAGCGATTCATTGATGCCATAAGTATTATTTCACTTTATTGTAAAGCTATAGACAGGGTTTGTTTGTGCAAACTAAATATCACTATTTTGTTTTGTATGCTAAATAAATATGATTAGCTATTTTATTGTTTTATTTGCTACCAACTGAATTTTCATTGTTTAATTCATAGTTTAAGACAAGGCGGATTCACACTTGAGAGACTGAGTTCAGCGAAGCATAGACGATAAGCTGCCATAGTTTATTAAGGTATAATTATTTAATAGTATTTCAATTCTCTTTCGTAGCCGTATCGTTACAAAGTCGTTTCGTTTTTTAATTTTTTGTATCCTCTTTTCTTCTCTTTTCTTTGTCTGGTAATTCTTTACAGTTGATATAGTTTGTCGGGTAAGTATCTTTCTGTTGGCTTTATTTTTTCCTTTTGTTGCATTCTTGCATTCATCGTCACACCAATGATTTTTAACGGCCCAAATTTCTGTTCCTATTTCATCTTTTGCAGCTGCTTAAATATTTTTCTTTACTTGTGGTAAATATACATCTGAACTCCTTCCCATGTCACTTGACCCAACGTTAAATTGAAAAGGAAACAAAAGTTAAGAGAACATAAACAAAAGACCAGTGCAAGCTTTAAAAGTTTTAATTCATCAAATATTGTTGCATTTTCATATTTGTAGAAAATATTTTTTAAATTAAGAAAAACTTTTAATTAAACAGAAATACAACAAATTAAAAGAACATAAAATATGTCTGTCTATCTATATAGCTCTTGCTGTCCAATTTTGGACATAGGCCTCCTCTTCCTTTTTCCACGTCTCTCTACTGTAAGCAGTTTGTATCCACTTCGGGCCTGCGTGTTTCTTCAAGTCATCTGACCATCTTATTTGTGGACTTCCTCTTTTTTGATTGTAACTATATGGTCTCCAGTGTATAATCTTATTCCATCTGTCGTCTTTCTGTCTTATGGTATGTCCAGCGAACTTCCACTTAAGTTTTGCTATCTGCGTTGATACATCGGTCACTTTTGTTTTGTTGCGGATCCAACTATTTTTTTCTTGTCTGATAGCCGATGTTCAGCATTTGCCTTTCCATGGCTCTTTGAGTCTTTGTCCGTGTGGGGTATAGTCCCCCATCGGGCGCGTCCTCGGAAGGTGGATAGACGAATGCCTCTCAGATATGGGTGGTACCGGGAAAATGAAATACCCGGCGTGGACCAAAACTAGCAAAACAGTAGCGTCTAATCCAGAGTGGACAGCTACGAACAGCATCTGACCCAGAGTGGGCGGCTAATACAGAACTCACCAACCCGTCTGGCAAGCGAGGTGTTTTAATGCCAAAAAACCCTCTTCAGGAAACATGTCGAATTATGAAATAAACGGAGTAGGACCCCAGGTGGGTGAAGTTACTAACTCGGAATCCCACACCGGGAAACCGGTTCGCCTCAAGGTTTCTGGGGAAGGCAAATATTCGACAAAAATAAATGTAGGAACGTATAAAATGTGTAGTATTATCAAAAAAAAAAGTTTGCCTCTGAGTGACATCTCTTTAATTTTTGATTACATCTACTACATCTAAAATTCTTAAAAGCGTAGTTTTCGCTAAGTTTTGTCAAAATTGTGGTGTACATTCATCCCATAGTTCTTGCATTTTTTGCTTTAATTTGGTGACAAATCTGGCAGGATGTTTCCTTAATTATTTTTATTTAGCACCACAAAGTTTCTATTGAAGACAAGTCGAGATTGTTAAAAACCCATTTCAGAAGCAGTATACAGTTGGTATTCACTGTATTTTAACTTTTTTTAGATATGGCAACCTTTGCCGATCTGTTGGAAGACAAAATCTGCTGCTAATGTTAAACTTTGTTACATAATCGGTTAAAGAGGTTTTTGTAAAACATCAAATGATAATAACTGAAGGAAATTTGACTATCTAGACTAATATCTACAACTTCTTCGAGAGTACACAGTTTATTTATGTAGATAAATATTTATTTATTTATTTATTGCACTTATTGAAACAAAAAACGATAATAACCTTTATTAATCATAAACTCTGAAATATTCAATTTTGTCAACTGACAGATCTAAATCTTCTATGCTTTAGTCCAATCCTCTAACTTACTTCCGTCCCTACAGATACCTACTCCTTGCCTCAAAACTTGTTAAGCACTAAGCGAATGTTCCATCTTCGTCCTTTGGCATGTTCAGACGGGATTTTAGAAGCGCAATCCCGTTAATGTCCCCTTTCGGGAATCACTCTTTACTGATAACGGCTATCAACCTTCTTATGTGTCGTATAGCCGGCCTCTTTTCACACACATACACACATTGATAGGCCAGTTTGTAGTTTAATTTCCAATTAATTGTTGACAGTATAGATATATAAAAATTAGAAAACTTAAAACAAATTAATGTATTTTTAAGTAAATGAACTAAGGTATTTGTTTATAGTTTTTGATGAAATTCAGTGACACCTAACAATTAAAATTGTTGGTAAAATAGTTAAGTGGCAAAATATGGGAAAATAAGGTAACAATTCAATGTATTAATTTTTCCAAGTAAAATAGATATTATTTTTAATAATTGCTTTTATTATTAAAAATTTCTAATACTTAAAGTTTGGTGCTCAGAAGACATCAAATTATGCTCCATTAGGTAAAATGGGTAAGCAGAGAGAGGTCAAGTTTCCTTAGCAGATAGTTGCAATAGATTTGATAGGTCCCTTTATTCGTTCAAAGAAAGGTTATACGTGGTTATTAGTAGTTGCTAATTGGTTTAGTAAGTATTCGTCAGTACAACCTTTGAGAAAGGTTACAGCTAAGAATATTGTTGAGTTTTTGCAAAATTATGTTTTCTTAATGTTTGGTGTTCCTCAATATGTGATTTGTGATAATGCCTCAAATCTGAACAATCCTCTCTTAATTGAGCTCTGTAATAGGTATAACGTTCAGAAAGTATCGTTTAGCCCAGTATATGCAGCTCAGTGTAATTTTGTGAAGATGAACAATAAAACCATTGACACATCAATACGTACGTATGTTAAAGACCACGTAGATTGGGACAAGAATTTAGCAAAAATCAGACAAGCTATTAACACCGCAAAACATGAAGTGACTGGATATACTCCAGCTTTCCTGAATTATGGCCGTCATGTTCCTTTAAGAGAAAACTATTATGGTGTTGATCACAAGGATCAACAGAACCAAGATATCGAGATAACTCCAGGTGACCGTAACATGTATGCTTCAGAAGTCAAAGTTTTAGATAAAGTTTTTGAAAAGGTTAAGGCTAATGTTTGAAAAGGATATGAACGTAACGCTAGAAGTTACAACTTACATAGAAGAGAAGTCCAATTTCAAGTGGGTAATACAGTTTTAAAAAGAAATAAGGTTTTGTCTTCTGCTGTCAATAAGTTTATGTCCAAACTAGCACCCAAGTATATCGAAGCAAACATCAAGGAAAAATTGTCACCAGTGGTTTATCGTTTGTCAGATTTAAATGGTTCAGATCTTGGTAAGTGGCACATTAAAGATTTTAAGCCTTTTGTGTCAGATGAGGACAATATTTCGTCCTCAAGTAATTAGTTCATCCTATCCCATGTCTTTGTTTTCGAGTTTGTATGTTGATTTGATTTCATATTTGGAATATTGTTTCACTTTTGATAATTTTAGTACAGGTAACCTATTTTGATTTGGAGACACATGTGAGAATCACATTTTGTCATATGTAGGTATATAGATTTAGGGTCTATATCCTAATTTTTTTTGTGGAACCATCGCCGAATTCCCTGTCTTGCTATTCGTATAGTGGAGATAGTAGACGCCTACCTAATAAGTGTAGAGCATTTTGTTGATTTGAGTACAGCATGCGGTTTAGGCAACGAGGTGTCATGGCTATGCCTGCCCGACAAATCACTTGTGTTACTGCTGTGAATGTCAACGGGGTTCACTGCAGGGCATAAGGTTAGCTTGTCCCAAGGCATAGAAACTCATGTCACCTACAGTTCATTTTAGAGTCAAAAATTTCAGTCTACTCGAGTTTAAAGAGTCTGGAGATCGATGGCACGCTAGCCCATTCTTTATAACTAACTTTGTTTTTGTTGTTTAATCCCATGCTAGCTATCATCTAAAAGATGTTATTAAGAAGTTTCGACTCAGTTAAGGGGTCATCTTCTGATTTCGTTTTAGTTGTTTTGCCTTTATCAAAAACTGGATAAGATTATCCGAGTTTTTTCTTTTAAGAAGAGGCATTGTAGCGTTTTAAATTTAATGTCTCTACAATAATATAAATTTTGATTTAAATTTTTGTAGTACGCCCCTGGTTGTTTATCTCGTCAGTACGCATAAAAATTACCAAGAAATCTTTGTTTGTCTTTTACAAAGAAATTATAAAACAATCGATGATATAGCAAGTTTTTTTTATATTTCGGCGGAGAAGTTAAATGTATGTTGTAAATGTCGATATTCGAACTAGAATATTTCAAGTTTTTTTTTGACGAGATAAGGCAAAAATATATATGTTTTTGTTTCTGTTACATTGTCAGGTAAAAATGAAGATGTTTTTTGGTAGTTCGTAGGGACGAGCGAGGGGTAATATTGTTTGTTTAGGTTCCGGACACGTGAAGGGAAATTTGAATTGCGTTTAGTTTGGAGTCTAAGGAAAGATAAGGCAGTCAAGCTAGAGCATGTTGGAGCGATTTTAAATCAAAAGTCGATTTATTTTTTATATGCTATATCTTAAGACCGGTAAGATGATAATACTCTTTGCATAATATCAGTTTGGACAGAATAATTATCAAAAGATTTATGCAGTGTACCGGAAACTATTGGAAATTTTGAAGATTAGTATATAGGATGTCCCCATCAGCCTTCTTTTGTTTGCCTGCTTGATTCGACCCCATCCACGTCTTAGATCGTCGTTCCTGAGTATAGAAATGGTTTCCTGTGTTCCAGTTTGAGAATTTGTTCAAGTAGCCTCCCCAAAGATGTAGCATTTTTTTTTTAAGTCAAGTGGCGAAATATGTGAAAATAAGGTAACAATTCAGTATATTAATTTTTCCAAGTAAAATAGACATTATTTTCAATAATTGCTTTCATTTAAAAAAATTTGTAATAATTAAAGTTTTCTATTATGTTAGAATCGTATCATAACCATACGACTATCGTAGAGCTAACAAATGTCATAATTTATTCTGTCTTAAAATGTTATGTTAACATATGACATATTGGCTCTAATCCATTGTTGTTGTAAAACAATTTTCATTTGATTGTTATATAGAAAAGATATTTCATATATTATATTATAAGGTTAAATTTTATGATGTTTTTTATTAACATGGATATCCTTAATTTTTATAATCTAATTTGGCCATATTATAACCTTGGAACCATTTCAAAATTTTTGTAGCAATTTCCTTTTGTAAACATAAAAACACGTAAGTTTTTGTTAATTTGTATTATGTTATATAGTATGCTTCTTGTATAATCTGTATTTTTGATAACTGTTTGTTTGAGACAAAAATAAACGTTTGATTTGTTTCTCTGATCCATGTTTTTTTTTTGGAAAATCTCCTAATCCCAATATGTATTTTTGATTTTAGGGAAAAAAAATTTTCTTTTTCCAGCAAGAAGTTTTTCTTCGAAGCAGCGTCCCAATAAAGAAAATAGCTAGAGGTAAATCTTATCTGCCATATCTTGTTCGTTATTGTCCCAGGAGATTTATGTAAGTATCCTTTTGTTTTCATTTTGTAGATACACCAATCCGACCCATTTATTTCAACTTATCCACGACCCAGCTCTCCAATAACCCACTGAGTGCCGTACGCATCAGTTTTAATTATTTTGTTTGCTCCTTCTTAACCCCTTAGTTTCTGTCCCCAATTTTCGACGCCATGTTCTTATCTTGAGGTAAACAAAATAGTTCGTTACATGTTTGCTCCATGTTACTTAGCTTTTCTGAAGGAATCCGTGCGACTGTTTCTTTTTTTTTTCCTTATCTTTTAGTTTTCTCATTTCACATTTTTTGTAACTATTCTTTTTTGTAACTTTTTTAAATCTAAACATAAATTAATAACTAACAGAAATATGATCTGACAATACGTCAGCAACGAGAGACCCAAGAATACAAACTTCTTGGTTGTAAAGGCTGGTTAGGGCACACACTTGTAAAACATTTATTTTGACCGGAGTAGTATTCAGTTAGATTATTATTAATTTTTAAGAAAGAGGTATAACATTTTCAGCATATTGAGGAGATACGATTACTGCCGATTATTCCCGAATGGTATACCATATTTTTGATTGTCAACAATACAAGCACCACTATTTGAAATGAAAGAATAAAACTGTGAGTTATTTTCAGCACCTATTTGTTTAAAGTTATGTCCTAAACCTTCACGTTTGCTACAAGAATTAAGGAATAAAGGTACAAACATGCAATAAGTAAGAGATCGCTAAGAAGATGTATAGAAGCTTATATCTCTATAAAAACGTTTACCAAATTCTAATATACCTAACTACCTATTATAGAAAAAAAAAACATTTATCTTACCTGCTTAGTAATTCATCAGCGACTGGTTTGCTTTGCCTTTTTTTAATGCGCCATCGTAGCTTATCGTAGCAACTCAGGTTTAACCATAGACAAATTCTTGTTGAGAACTACATATTTTTTTAAGTCCCGATAATTTTTCGGTCGATAATTCAGCAGTTAATGCTTAAGATTTGCATAAAAGTCAATCTCGGTAAAATGCTTTAAACATATTATAAGACGTCTTTGGGTTAAACCTATCTTTTCTACCGGTGGCGTGCACCTATTGTTTAATTACATTTTCTTTTTTAGGAAAAGGACAAACCTCGTGTCAGAGCAACGATCTCGCTTGCTATGGTAAATAGAGGAACAGCAAATACTGCACAACTGAAAAATATAACTGAGAAAACTCAGAACCTTGTTTGATAACTACACTATACTAGATGCTAGTTTCTGACTAATCGCTCTGCGAATAACGTCACTCACTGGCCGACGGTGATGCAGCATGCGCAATATATTACCTTTTACGTTTATTACACCACGAAACATCGTTATTTGTTCATCTATCAGCATTCTCTCTAATATTTATTTAGTAATGCTAAATAAGAACTGATAGGAAAAGTTTAACCAACTGCTAAACTATCAATGAATACAGCTCTACAGATAAAGAAGTAACTGGCCTAATATGCATCAAGCGATCGAAAGGCTTAGGTGTCGACTAAGCGCGTCTTATCCACTACTAAAAATGTCGAATTTGAATGAGAAATTTATGGAAAGTATATTACGCGATATATATTTTATATGTTGTACTAGAATTTATATTTATCTTTATATTTTCAGAAGTTGAGAAAGAATTTCAATAAACGTAGATGTTTTAAAGTTAGAATTAGTTTAGTAAAAGTATAAGAGTATGCATTTAGAGAAGCATTTATAGCAGTCATAAAAATGATTTAAAAATCAGATTAAATTACGTGTTAAGTACAATTTTTAATGTGATATCAAAAATATCACAATATGGTGGGACACCAGATCCCCATAAAAGTTTCATGTCAATTACAAGAAAGGCACTTGGTACAATAATATATAGTATAAATAAAAAAAAACTTCAAACTGGCAGTTAGACCTGTTAGTTTTTCTGTCCAATTCTATCAATTGTTACGAAAGGACTGTGTTAAGAATTTTAAATCTGACGTTTCGGCACCCATTTTGAAGTCATTATCAAGAGGCATATAGTTCTGTACGAGAAAGAAGGCTTAGTATGCGGGGTATATTCCAGATCATGGAAAAAGTATATTAATCTTCACAGATAGCAGACAGGCGCTATTAACCTTGAATAGACCATGTGTAATATTACCGTTAGTAATGAAGTGTCACGAGTCACTAGCTCAATCTTTAAATCGTAATAATATCATCCTGAGTGGGATTAAAGGGCACAATAGGAATAAAATAGAATTAGCTAGAAAGACAGCAGGCCTTAGATTCTTAAGACCTGGAAATCGTTTTAGTTGGTCAACTACAACAATCGCGGAAATTGTCAGATGTCTTACTTCAATTCCTAAATTTGTCAGATAATTAATTAAAATTTTTTTATTTATTTATTTTAACATCATACACTTTCATTTAAATTGTAAATGTCAAATATGTGTAATTACTGGCCTTAGTTTTAGTTTCTGTTTATTGTAGCTTAATTTATTGTATTGTATCAACGAAAAGAAGCCCAACAGCATATTGCACCCGAAGATTATTGCGTACAATGACATATCGCCAGAAACCCAGAGAAAACAAAAGCAGAAATGTTTAAAAATAGGATAAAAACACAAGAAGAACAATTGAAGGTGCTCAATAGACCCAATGAGTATAGAGATGAAACAAAGTACCTAGAAGTCATAATGAACAAAGCTTTAACGTTTACTCTTTACGTGAACGTTATGACTCACAAGCCAGCAGCTACCTAAATAAATGTATAAAATGTACCAAAATCATTGGGACGATTTTAAAGCGATATTCTAAGCGACCTAGAAGCCAAATTAGCACAATAGATACAGATATTAGATCAGATGTTTTATGGAATTACAAAAAAATTCAAATAGCAGCGTATAAATTTGCCAAATCCAATATTCTTTTTCACCGTTTTAATAAAAATCTACAAATGACCGGTGAGTCATGTGTAAGAGGATTTTGTCAGCGGAACAAAATTGCGCTTCGACAGTCAGAAAAATGTTCGATGGCCCGAATTATGGGTTTTAATAAAAATGAAGTAACAAGATTTTACGATAACCTTAAAAATCTTTACGAACTAAGGCAATACTCTCCAAGTTCAATATATAACATGGATGAATCGAATGTATCAACCGTGCCTAATAAGTTACCCAAGACATTAGCGAGCAAGGGAAAGAAACTTCTAGGGAAGGTGGCTAGTGCAGATCGTGGAAAACTTGTAACGGCTGTATGTTGCATGAACTCCACAGATAACTATACTCCTTCAGCACTCATATTCCCCAGAAAAAGAATGAAGAAAGAGCTGATTTTAAATGCCCCATGTGAAACTCTGAAATTAATTTCTGAATCTGGATATATCAACACGGATCTTTTTTGTAAGTGGTTAATCCATTTTAATAAGTTTGCCAAACCCAATGCTGAAAACAAAGTTCTTTTAATTCTCGACTATCACAGCTCTCATCGTGACCTGAAAGCTAAAAAATATTGCCAAGAGAATCACATTAATCTTTTATCTCTACCGCCTTATTCAAGTCATAAACTACAGCCACTGGATATTGGTTTTTTTGGTCCTTTAAAAAAAAACTACAGTAGGAAACGTGACAAGTGGATGGTAAGTAATCCACTTGTCATAAGGTAACGTAATTAAACAATTTCAAGATGCTGAATTATTTGGTACTACTTATGGTTCTATAGCAAGTATTCAGAAGGCCGAAAATTCTTTAAAAGTATCGGGAATATATCCGTTTAACCCTGATCAGTTTCATAACATGGATTTTGCCCCCTCCTATGTTATCGACGTACCTTTGGATAATCCAGTAAGCGCGGTAGTAGATAATACTTCAAATGGAGTCCGTGTAGAAGAAGAAAATAATGGACTTCAGCTACCAATACCATCTGAAGTAATACCTCCTTTAAAGCAGCCTGAGAATGAAGATTATCTAATCTATTTTCACGTTACAACGCCTCTCGATGTGGCTAATCTTGATAGCGAATGCGAAGATCGTGTATTAATACCATCACAAGCTAACACTGATAGCTTAAATATGTCAGTGTCAGCGGCAGAGATTTTACCATTACCCAAAATTAAAGAAAAGAGTAATCGATGCAAAACAAAATCTCAAAAGTCCGAAATACTTTAAAGTAGCCCATATATAACAGAACTTGAGAATTTGGAAAAAACCAAAGAAGTAGAACAAAAAAAGAAGACGGAACGAATAAAAAGAAAATTAGTGCCTAGTTGTAGTAAATCATTGCGCAAAGTTCAAAAAGAAAATAAAGAAAATGATCCAGATGTAACGTGCCCAGGATGTATCTATCTATCAACATACTACAAAACCATGTCCCAACCATCAAATTTTGTTCATTTCATATAATAGTTAATACACTAAAACATCCAAACCACTTAGTCCGTTAACACATAATCAGATATTTATGTTCATGAACTTATAACTCAAAAAGTTTTACATTTACCAGGTACCAAATGTTCTTTTTTGACATACAAGGCCTTCTATAATTGAGTTATAAGTTAAATATTACATGAACGTCATACTAAAAAGTTTTATTTTTATTCATTCAAGAACACTTTCATATTTTAAATATATTCATTCATATCCCACCAACAACAATAAAATTTCAAGAACTCAACTTCACACATCGTACTCCGACTGTTGGCTAGTAAAGTCGTCTATCATACGCTATACAAAGTGACATCGGTGTTTGTAGGTTATTTGGTTCACATTATTAGTTATAAGTATATTAAGTTTGTGTTTAAAAGGAAAACTACTGTAAGTAAATTTTGATTTTTTGAATATTTCTGCCCCGGACCAATGTCCGGGGAAAACAACTCATCCACCAGCGGCAAGGGGCCGCCGAATGGTAAATTTAATAAAGATAGTCGAGTTAACGTTCTTGTTGAGGATATCATTGTACCTGAAGATATTGATATGAGTTCATGTATAAACAATAAAAATAATAATCAATTAAATGAATTATCTAGTACAGATACACTCGACAAAAACTTGGAATCCGACAAAAACTCGTATTATGATAAACAACGTTTATTATATCAATTAACAAATAGATTTAAACCTAACGATTTGGGACCATTTCATGTTTTTGTTGAACATTTAGAATTAAATATTGGGAGATTACATCCAATGAAATTGGGTGAAAAGTTAATAAATCTAAAAGAATATGATAAAAATATTATTGAAATTAGTACGGTTGGTCGCAATCGTATAAAAATCGAACTTAATTCGGGCAGTATTGCCAATAATTTAGTTAAAGATCCATTCTTTGAAAAGAATAATTTACTGGCATATATTCCTGGTCAGCTTATAGAAAAACGCGGGTTAGTCCGATCTGTAGATACTTCCTACAGCGAGGAGGCCCTCCTAAAAATGATTAATTCTAGTGTACCTATCAAAAAAGTAAAACGCATGACTAGAGTCATCCAAAAAGACAACAATATGGAACGTGTTCCTCGTCAAATGATCATTGTTACGTTTGAAGGAAAACTTATTCCTCAATATATTTATATTAACAAAGTTAGATGCTCTGTAGAAACTTATATTAATCCAGTTATGCAATGTTTTCGTTGTCTCCGATATGGCCATTCCGGCTCACAGTGTAGGGGAAAGAAAAGGTGTAGAAATTGTGGGTCAGAAAATGAATCTGTGTGCGAAGCATGCAAAATTTTTTGTGTTTATTGCAAAAATAATAGTCACAATTCTACTTATAAGGAGTGTCCTGAATTCAAAAAGCAAACTAGAGTCAAAGAAGCTATGTCTAATTTGAATATATCTTTCAAAGAAGCTGAAAAAATTATTAACAATCCGGCCTATTCTAGCCTCATACAAAAAAATAAATTTGCCCCATTAATTGATTCGGATATAGAATTTCCTGCTTTAAAAACTTCTACAGCACAACATCCTGTCCCTAGTACTTCTTCTAAATCGAACTTTAGGTCAACACATGATCAACCATCTTCTCCTAAACCCTTGCCAAAAAAAAGAAAAACTAGTGATTCTTCTCCCAATTTTCCACCCATTAGACGAGAATATAATACTAGCTTTTGTGCAGGACCGGTCTTCCAGTTTGGAAAAGAGTCGCAAAATGATTTTTCAACACTTAAACATCAATTAATTACCATGTTAACAAGTTTTTTTCACCAATTTTCACAGAATCCATTATCAAATAGTTTAAATTTTGAAGAAATAGAGTTTGAAAATAAAATTAAAAACATTGTTGATAATATATTTAAAACCTAAAAAACAAAAAAAAAACTCAAAGATGTCCTTTAAACAAAATCTTAAAATTATTCAGTGGAACGCTAGATCTCTTAAAGCTAACAAAAATTCTTTTTACCAAATTTTAATGGAGGAAAAGTTTGATATTGCAATAATTTCTGAAACATGGTATAAGCCTACTGACAACATTAAGTTTAATAACTTTAACGTCATTGCGGTTAATAGAGATAAAGGTTATGGGGGAGTAGCAATTTTCATTTCACATAAAATTATATACGATGTCATTCAATTTAATCATAATTTTAATCCAAAAATTGAAGTTTGTGGAATCAATATCATTCTTGGTAACCAAAAACTCTCTATAGTATCTCTATATAAACCCTCCGATGTTAAAGCGAAATCTCAAGACTACATCAATTTATTTAGTCAAATAAAACATGATTGCATAATAGGAGGCGACTTTAATGCCCATCACGGCATGTGGGGCTCACCTTCATGCTCACATGATGGCAGAGTTTTGGTGGATGCTTTAGATCATTTTTCAAACTTGATTGTTATAAACGATGGGTCTGCCACAAGGATTTCCCCTCCTGGTCAGGCTAAATCTGCAGTAGATCTCACAATTGCTTCATCTAAGTTATGTCCTACATTTGGTTGGTCTGTTAGTCAGGATTCTTATGGATCAGATCATTACCCAATCAGTATTACGCTCAATAACTATTATCACAATGATGATGCAATCACGTTCCCATTATATAGATGGTCTACGAATGAAGCAAATTGGACCTTATATACAGCTGAAATAGAGAAATCATTTTCCACGCCACCAAACTGCATCGATACCAACGGTATGTGTATATTCTTAATGGAAAAGATTACGAATGCTGCGAACAAAGCTTGCAAAATTCTAAGATCATCCTCAAATATATCATTCAAATCACCTAAATGGTGGGACGAGGAGTGCCGTGAGATATCGAATAAGAGAAAAATTGCATGCAAAAGGTACAAACAAAATATGTGTCTGGCATACTTTGTTGAATATCAAAAAATAAATGCTAAATGTAAACTAATCTTTAAACAGAAATGTAGAAATAGTTGGGCCAACTTCTGTCTCAATCTAAACAGACAAACTCATCCAACTGAAATATGGGATAGAATTAAGAAAATTAAAAAAAATAAAAATCTGTATGTGCACGACGAAAATATCGTTGAAAATTTGTTCCATAAAATAGCTCCTTGCTATGTTCCATCTCCAATATATCCCACTGAAGATACATTTAAATCACATTTTTTGTCATCTCCTATTAGTATCAACGAACTAACTGCTAATATCAAGTTTTCTAAGAGATCCTCCCCTGGGATTGATGGTATTAATTATCTTATGATATACTACTTGCCTACAATAGCACTTCAATTTCTCCGTGATATTTTTAACAATATTCTAATTAAAGGTGATAACTGCGATTCTTTAAAGCAGTGTCTTGTAATACCTATCCCAAAAGCTAATGATCCCAATGTCCTAAGACCCATATCTCTTATGTCATGTATATTAAAAACATTTGAACGAATCATGAAAAGTCGACTAGAATGGTGGATGGAAAGTAATAACCTTTACCCAGACGGTCAGCTTGGGTTTCGTAGAGGGAAAGGAACGATGGATTGTATTTCACATTTAGCAACCGATATCCAGTTAACTTATTCGAAAAACCAATACACAGCTGCTTTATTTGTGGACATTTCTGGTGCATATGATAACGTTATTCTTGATCTTCTGCTTGATCAACTTGTTAAATTAGGAGTGCCTAGTAAATGTGCTTATACCCTAGTCAATCTATTTACAAATAGACAAGTTCATATTCGGTTAAATAATTCACTGATTGGTCCAAGGACAGTTAACAAAGGGTTACCTCAGGGCTCAGTTCTTAGCCCCTTATTATTTAACTTGTATTCATTAAACTTACATACTATGGGAATGCAGTGTAACATTTTACAATATGCTGATGACTTCTGTTTCTATGTTGAGAAAAAAACTTTTGAACAATGTGTTAATGCACTTAAAGTAAATATGTCTTATTGCAAAAAGTATTTTGATCGTCATGGGCTTGACATCTCGCCTAAGAAGTCAGGTGTAGTATTTTTTTCGAGACACAGGTTACCAAAAGTTAGTACGTTAAAATTCTCCCAGATGGAAATTCCTGTATATAACAGTTTTACATACCTAGGTGTTACCTTGGATTCAAAATTAACCTGGAACGAGCATATTAATAATTGCATTACCAAATGTGAAAAAAGCCTTAATATCCTTAAGGCCGTTAATCGATACGATTGGGGAGCAGACCCGAAAATTAACTTATTATTTTTCAGAGCATATACCAGATCAATTTTGGACTACGGAAGCTTTTTTTATGGATCAGCGACAAAATCTCGTTTGATTAAATTGGATCGAATACAATACAAAGCTTTAAGGTTAGTCCTAGGAGCTCTCAAATCTACTCCCACACCAGCCCTTTTGGCAGAATGTAACGAGCCACCTTTCCATTTAAGACGTCTATTTTTGGCAGAAAAATTCATCCTTAAATGCCAGTTTAATAATCAAAACAGCTTATTACAAAAAATATCTTGTCTCTCTGTCGAAAATTTAACAAACAAATGGTGGGCAAATAAAAACTCTCCAACGCTAGCTGTTGCTTTTCCTAATTTATCCCAGTATTCATTTAATGGAGGAGGCATTCCATTCTTTGGCTCCAATTATGACTTACTATATGAATATAAACCTACTGTAGTAATTCCTTCATATATTTCAATTGTTCACGAAGATTTAATAGTACAGAACAAGCTGGAAGACTCCATCCATTCTTGTAAAATTTATACCGATGGTTCAAAATCGCCTGCTGGTGTTGGCTGTGCCATTTACATAGACAATACTCAAGATTATTTTCAGTTTAAATTAAAATCAGATTGCTCAATATTCACAGCTGAATTGGTAGCCATTGTCAAGGCGTTGGATTGGATAATTAATAGCACATTATATTTCGAACGATATATAATTTTATCTGACTCACAGTCCGTCCTCCTCGCATTAAGACACTTTTCTAAACAAATATATACCAACAGACTAATTGTAGATGCGCTTGAAAAGCTAAGAATCTTAACTTCTTTAAAAAGAATTGTTAACTTTGTGTGGGTTAAAGGTCACTCTAATATTATAGGTAATGAAAAAGTAGACCAGTTGGCTAAAGACGCTACTTTAGTGGGTATAGAGTACAACGAGTTGCCCAAATGGGACATAGTTTCAGCTAGGAAGAAATATGTTAGACATAATTGGGAAATTGAGTGGCAATCCTTTACTAACGGTAGAAAAAATACATACTGCAGTATATATCCAACTCTTCCATCTACTCCTCTAAGTGACAGAAGTCCCATCTCTCGGAAAATTTATACTATGTACGTTAGATGCCTTTTTGGACATGCTACAGTAAATGCTTACTTATATAAAATAAAACTTTCTGAAACGGATATATGTGAATGTAATGGCAGTTATGACGATCTAAACCACTGGATGTTTCAATGTCGGTATAATCAAGAAGCCATAACATTTTTATTTCAAGCCATCTCTCAAGAAAAAATCATTTTGCCGCAGAACGTTGCTTCTATTATGTATTTAGGTAGTCGAAATTCAACTATAAGATCATCAATTTTATGGGAATTTTTCAAACGTACCAAACGGAAAATCTAAACTGCCCTGTTCAGTGTTGTTGTGTGAATCCGAAATGGTAGGACGTTAGTTGTTGTATTTCCCATTGTCTTTCCTTTTATGTCTTTTACCTTTAACCGTTGCCTGTATTGTTTGTGTTACAAAAAAGTCGCTATGAAGGGCACCTTAGCGTGAAGCGTGTGTTCCTGTTTAATCCTTTTTGTATAGTCACACAATAGTGTTTTTAATGGGAAGGTTAGGAAATTGAGTGAATGTGGTGCGAATGAACGAACGGTTAGGAAATTGTTATGAATTTGAAGGATTGTTTTTATGTATTCTATATACTTATACCTATATTGTCTGGCTAAATAGGTCTTGTACCTAAGGCCAAAAAAAAAAAAAAAAAAAAAAAAAAAAAAAAAAAAAAAAAAAAAAAAAAAAAAACTTCACACATGTGTCTAGTTTCTATTTTTCAGGTACCAAATGTTGAAGAAACATAAAGGGCCTTATATTAAAATCTTTATTTCACCACACTACTGCACATATGTATAGTTGGTTACCCAACTCTAATCACATATTTTTCTTTCTTTTCACATTTCATCTTATATACATAATTTTAAAACAACAACAATGATGGTTGATACTGTTGTATTAATTTACTTTACTTTAACAATTTTGAATAACGTTGGCTTTTGTCTTAAGTATACGCTTACGCATACAGTTATATTGACTGCTCTGTTACGACGTCCATCCTAACTTGTCAACATTGTCATTCCAATCAGTTACTTCCATACAGTCGTAGACACACCATCTCAGGACTAGCACCTTCAACGTGAAGTCATATGTCGCCATGTTACCTTATTCAACGGTAACTTTAACAGCTTAACATATTATAAGAAATATTGTAAACCAAATGTAACTAATTATTTGTTAACGGGTTTTTACCATGGATCATGTTACCAACGTTGAGGTCCTACAGCGCATGATAAAAGAAAAAGAAGTGCTTAATTTAATTAAACAACGTAAGCTTGAGTACCTCGGCCACGTAATGCGGAATAAAGAAAAATATCGAATTTTTCAACTCGTTATGCAGGGTAAAGTATTTGGCAGAAGAGGACCGGGACGTCGTCGTATCTCGTGGTTAAAAAATCTCCGAAAATGGTTTGGGATGACATCAGCGGAGCTGTTTCGCAGAGCAGTCAACAAAACCATGATAGCCCTGATGATCGCCAACATCCGGACCGGATAAGGCACTAAAGAAGAAGAAGGGTTTTTACTCATATATTTAGTGGCTACATTCATGTACTCCTAGTAAGTATTAACCACACTTTGTATTAACCTAAGTCAAAATTTCAACCTCATGTTCTTTTTAATTAAGTGGTTATATATTTTCTAGGACACTGATGATGGAATATGGATTTCGAAAACGTTTTGTATAATTAGCCCGTTGGGGATTTTAAATATATACTTTTTATAAAGAGTTTTTAATAAAACTTTTATTGCTGTTGTAGAACCTTCAGAAAATGGGCTATATATGACCTAGTAGTGAAATTATGACATAATTTTTTTTAAATTAAATTTTTGTTTTAACATGTCGGGACCCCTGTATATAGGGAACCTTATATAATTGATACGGCTGATAAGGTGGTAGTTACGCCCCTATACATTAAGTCCAATGCTTATCTTTATCCGTTTAGAACTTGTAGAATATTTATTAGGACGTCAAAATTTATTATATCCCAACATTTTAAAAAAATTTTAGTGGTATTTTATTACATTTTATATTAACTAGTTATATACGGTCGTAGGGTTGATCACGTGTAAATGTGACAAACAATACTTAAAACGATTTTTTATAAATCGTTTATCCTACCAACAGCGGCATACCGATAAGCCACCCAACGACGTGCCGATTGGAAGAGAAGCCTGTCGGGATAGCCTCTATCCACTATAGCTATCTGTCGACCCTCCTGCATGATATCTGCAATATGTACTGGCTTTGCATATGAATTAACCGCAACATATCCAAGTAAACAGCTAAATTTACGGTTTTGCTATCGGATCGTAGTGACCTTATTGTTAAGATATTCACGTAGTGATGACGTAAGCTGAAAACATTCATTGATTTATCTAACGGAGAAATCTGCTATCTATAAAATTATCGCCACATAAATCGAAAGATTCGATAAAGTGAGGAATTTATAGAAACGTGCTGACGAATCTAAATAGTTATTAAACGAGGAGAATGTAGAAGCATTACATTATGAAGTTTATTAAGTGCCATTAACATTAGACAAAACTAGTAGTTTATAGTTATTATATTTTAGTATTAACCCTTAACTAACGCGGTGAATTAATTTTCACCGAATAAACAAATATAGCCAATGCTATAGAGATATATTTTTTTTTTATTAGAAAAAGATGTCGCATCCACCAAAAGGTTATTAGCGACGGAACAAAATATAAAAAACAAAGTTAAACACCTACAGATTGTACAAAATGTTTATGGATATAAGATTATTCACTATATTGTTACAGGAACAGTTTTGACCTAGAGCCTATAGTAGAGCGTTTGGGATCTTGTAACGCTGTCTTTCTTGGTCATATTTACTACAAATTGTTATAAAATGTTCGACTGTTAATCGGACGTTACACTGATCACATTGTCATATAGGTGGATTTTTCTTTGTGAAAAGGTAGGAGTACGTTAATCTGGTATATCCTAGGCGTAAACGCGCAACCGCAATTTGTTCTCGTCTATTGAGCGACTATGGAAACCACTGAGATACATTATTTTTGATTTTATTTAGATTGGAATTAGTTTGAGACCACTCATTTTGCCACAAACACCACACTTTATTTTAAAAATAAGCTTCTAAGTCACTAAAAACACACTTGTCTCTCGGCTTTGACAAATCACTTAAAATTGCCTCTCGTGCAGTCCTGTCAGCTTCTTCATTTCTTGTTAGTCCGACGTTTGAGGGAACCCATAAAAATTGGACGCTTCTTCCACGTTCATAAGAAATAATAATATCTGGAGAATATTTGAATAAAAGAAGCTGTAGCATGGGGAGACGATGAAAAAATCCATCAATGTTCCATTGAAGTATCGAGTTGAATGTTGTTAACAGATTCGGAGTTAGATGATACTGAACAATTGTCTACAGAAGAGTCACTATCTAAGTCAGAAATATCTTTCTCTAAATGGTTGTGTAGTTTCTTTTGAAGTTTTGTAAACTTGCTTTTTGTAGATCTATCATTTGCCTATTGATAGCTGCTTTATAAAAGATGGAGTAAACCATCGATATCAGTTGTAAATTCTTTGACGACGCTAATAGTGTCGGAGGAGCCTTGGACATTATCAATCAGTAACGACAATTGGTGGTAATTTAAAACGAATGGTGAGGTATGATTATCAATGAAATTTTCAAGAGTTTTCCGTGTAGATGGGACTTTATATGAGCGCAGTTTTTTTGGTTTAGAGGGTTTGGGTTTTGCAAATAAATTTTCTGATGAAATTACTGAGTCTGAAGGAGGCGTGACGATCTCACCAATACTGCGTTTTATGGAAGAACTTGTGTTTTCGGAATTGTTATTAGAGTTTTCACTTAGATGCTGTGGCTTTATTACATTTGGAAGTACTGGAGCAAACTCCTTGGTAGTGACAGAACTCGAGCTTGAAGTTTTATTTGTAAGATTGGTTGAAATGGTTGTTTCAGAAAATTGTTTTGATGTATCAGTTTTATTAGAATTTTCTGCAGTTGTATCTAATGAACAAGGAGCTGATAGATTGGAGGATACTGCTTCCGAAGTTTGTGAAAACGGTATTGCTACTGAATGAGGTTGATTGAAAGTGTTGTTATGAGTAGGAGCGTTTGTAATTTCTTTGTCATGGAGATTTGTAGAGGTAGGTGATATGCTTGGATTTAATAATGAATAACTTGATGACTGCTGGTTGTTTGGTACCTTGTGTAGTATACTTGTTGAAGCTGTTTGATTTGGTACTTCATTGTTTGACTCAATATGAGTTGATTCCGGTACTGAACTGTTATTGCATTGGGATGATATGTGTCCTGTATTTTTGCAAATAAAGCAGGTAAGTGTACTTTGTGACAAAAATATGCGGTAAGGTGTTTGATCGAAATTTATTAGAATAAAATCTGGAATTGGTGATGTTATAGGGCTTATATAAACTTGCCTCCGAAAGCTCAATATGTGACTATATTCGGGGAGAGTCGAGCTAATTTTCAGAAATGATATTGGGGAAATAAGCTTTAAACCGATATTCTGTAATTCTTCAACTAATACTTGATGAGAAATTGACGGGCAGACTCCAGACAAGACTAGTCTTTCTGTTGGAGAGACAAGTCTTCGTGCTGTTACAACTTCGCCGAGTACTTCTATAGAGCCATGTTGTGTCATGAAGTTATCTACGACGGTTTTGTTTGACAAATAGATGCATATATTGCAGATTCTATTATGAGATAATCTAGATGAAAAAATAATATTTTTTGGGTTGGTGATTGTGCCCAAAGGAATGAGATAATCCTGCAGTTTAGCATTATCGATGCAACTAAATACAATTGCTTGGGTCTTACTCGGAAAAGAGTGTGAAGCGGCTGATGCATAACTGTTTGTGATATTCGAACGTTGATTTACTGGACTGGTTAGGTCGGAAGGTGTGTTTACATTCTGTGAAGTCATTTTAAGCTATTTCGGCGAAAGCCTTACTTCGACTCTGGTAAGTGAAAAACTAACCGCATGCTACTATAAGGTACTTATAACAGCTAACCTCACAAAATGATTGCACGGTAGTATATATTTATTATTGACGTTTTCTTTTCACACTAATAAAATATTAATTACGTATAGATAACTTACGTAGTAGTCTCTAGTAGATAAACACTTTAATTTTAAAAAACTATTTAATAAAACCACTTGTTTTTATTAAAAACTAGGAGTACGATATCAGTACAACTTAACCATACCTTGCCAGGGCCGGTCCCTATAGAGATATTGTTACCAAGCATTAACTGAAAAGAAGAAAAAAGACCTTTGTGAAGACAAGATTTTTTCACCAATTCATGCTGATTTTTACTGACATTTAAAGCATTGTTAATAATAACTTTTCCGATTATTATCAGTATATACAATTTTTTCTTTCTTCTTATAGTTGTTAATAAACACATTTTCTCATTTAAGTAATTTATAGTATTATTTATTGAACCTTTATTTCATTTAAAAGGAATAACAAAAAAAATGCCAGTTTTGTCCTTGGCTTATTATATAGTTATATTAGTCTTACAAGACAAAATGTTGATGTGCAATAGTGGCATAACTCAAAACAAGGGTTGAATTTAAAATTCTATGTTACAATTTATTAAAGGCAACCTAACGCTCTCCCAAATACACCAAAATTTATTATTTTCAAAAATCTCAATATATATGTAGTAAAACAAATAAGACAAACTTTAAAACCTTGTTTTGAAAAATAACCAGTTTTTGTGCCACTATTGCATACATTCGACTAAGTATGGATAACAGTAAACAAAATATATTACATAAATAATATAACAGGGATATTGCCCCACATATCAGTTGACTAAAAACACGCAAATATGCCCATTAACAATATTAATACGATTGCACTCTTTACTAATATTCCATTGTTTAGTAATAAAAAACTTTTTAATTTTTTTCCGAGTGAAATGAAATGCTGCATAATAAAATCATGGCGCAGTAAACGTTGTAGGCTCCACAAAGTTAAAACACTATTTGCGACGAAACTACTGGTTGATAGCTTTCGAGGCTATCAAAAATTTTTATAACATATAAGAAGGAAAACTACCGTAAAAATTATACTCCTTTCATGGCATCGATCTCAATCATAATGGACGTTTTCTACTTTTATAGTTTTTTGGTAAATAAAAAGAAGTTAATAGTAGATAATAATTGTATAAATTGTTATGGTCTTGTTCTAAATTATGCTTGGTTGGACATTAAAATTAAAATTAAAAGAGGAACTGCAATATGTACTGCATCAAGAAAAATATGAAGCATACTTGGAAATAAATATATTAAAATATGTATTTTATTTATTATCTTTAATATTAATTAACCACAATTTTCTTAAATACAAATTCATTTATGTGTAATTTGAAGTATTTACAATTTGGTTTGTGGACACTATGTCATTTACTTGCCATTTTAGTAGTTCTATGACATGACACTTGGACGTTGACAGATGTCATGGAACGTTACTCACTTCATTACTTACGGAGTTACGTTATGTAGGTTACCACACGCATGTTTTTAATTAGTGAAATAAAGAAACATAACATAAATTCAACACCATTTTTATTACATTACACAAACATAAACAGGCGACTAAGACAGTCAAATCTACAAGGAAATACAAATATTAAGGCCAGTATACATGCATAACTCGACTGCAGGGTGGTGACCCACAGTGAAAATTTACAAATACTACTACTACTATCGGTTTACATCGTTCTCCGACGCCTTTTGACTCCTAATCGCCATTCTTCTTTATTTAACCATAGGCCAGGAGGGATTTCTCCTTGCTCTAGTTCTTTTTCAATTCCCTCTCTTTAGCTTCTTCTCGGCCTTCCTCTTTTCCTTCTCCATTGTGGAGTCTACGTCAAAATCGGAAATTAGCTTAAGAGTGATATCAAATAAAAGCGTTGCACTGGTTGTTGGTATGCTGAAGAGATGAGTCACTAGCGAGTGTTATTATTCGCCTCACCAGCCATTCCTCCACCTGTAAGTTTGAGTCATAACAGTCCAGTTCGTCCCACTGTAAGAATGTACAAGTTCATTCATGTCTTTTCTTTTTGTAGTTTCTACGTAACTTAAAGTGCAATATAAGTTTAAAATGTAAACGAGTTGTGCTATCTTTAGAAACAAAATTAAGTGCTATAAAACGCTTGGATAAGGGTAAGTCAGTAAATAAGGTTGCTGCTGGCCTAAGCGTTGGAGAACTGACTGTGGGAGATTGGAGACGTAAACGAGAAGATATTGAACATTCGGTTAATAAAAGTGTGAGTGGTGGAAGTAATTTGTTGCGGGAAACTATGAAGAAAGGAGAATACGAACAGACTCCTAAAACCTTATTTTTATGGTTTTTAAATCGTCGAGGGTTGGGAAGTCCAAATAGCGGTCCCATGTTTTAAGCTAAAGCTGTCGAATTTCTTCAAGCATGTATGTATGCTGTATGGCATCGGACAACTGAACCTTAAAAGTGAAACAGTTTCGGCTGATTCATCTGAAATTGAGTCGTTTGATTTAAAATTGGGAGATCTCATTTAAGAGCATACTCTCACGTCAGACGAAATCTTCAATTGTAACGAAACGGATCTCAATTTCAGAATCATCATCATCATCATCATCATTAGCCATTTTGCGTCCACTGCTGAACATAGGCATCCCGTAAATAATTTCATTGCATCCGATCTTGAGCAACTTGAATCCAGTTAGACTGGATGCGCTTTAAATCGTCCGACCACCTTGTTGGAGGACGTCCTCGACTACGATAAGCATCGTGTCTAGGCCTCTACTCTAAAATTTTCTTTGTCCATCTTCCATCTCTGACCCTAGCAACATGTCCTGCCCAGTTCCATTTCAGGGTTGTAATTCTTTCAACTGCGTCCGTCACACCAGTTTTTCTCCTTACTATCTGACTCGAAACTCTGTCCCTGAGTGATACGCCCAACATTGACCTCTCCATCGCTCTCTGTGCCACTTGTATCTTATTAATTACTTTTCTGGTAAGTGTCAATGTTTCTGCTCCATATGTCAGAACTGGAAGTACACACTGATCAAAAACTTTTCTCTTCAAGCACATGGGAATAGCTGATTTAAAGACTTCCCTCAGTTTTCCGTAAGCTGCCCATGCCAGTCCTATTCTCCTTTTTAACTCTGTTGTTTGATTGTCTCTTCCCAATTTAATCTCGTGGCCCAGATACTTATAGGAATACACTTGTTCAATTTGCGTGCCATTAGTGGAAATGTTTTTTGCCAGTACCAGGTTGGTCATGTATTGTGTCTTGAAAAAATTAATTTTAAGGCCAACTCGTGCACAAGAGCTCTGAAGGTCTTGAAGAAGTTGGCATGCATGATCTACCTGATCTGCAATAAGGACTATATCGTCTGCAAACCTCAAGTTGTTCAAAAATTCCCCATTTATATTTAATCCAATATTTTCCCAATTATTTTTTCTCATAGCACTCTGTAATAGGGCGGTGAATAGTTTAGGAGAGATAGTGTCTCCTTGCCTAATACCTTTCTCCAAGGGAAATGTGTCTGTGTCACCATAGTACATTTTTACAGGAGCTGTTGCGCTATCATATATATTTCGAAGAAGAGTTGTGTACCTATGGTCAATACTGCACTCTGTAAGAGCTCTTAACATGGAGCTATGCTGGACTGAGTCAAATGCTTTCTCAAAGTCTACAAATATTAATATCAATTGCTTGTTGTATTCTATAACTTTCTCTATCAAGGATTTTATTACTTGTAGGTGGTCATGTGTTCCAAAGCCACTCCTAAATCCGGCCTGCTCTAGTGGTTGATGAAAATCTAGCTTAGGTCCCAGTCTGTTAGTAATTATTCTCATAAAGAGTTTATATAAATGAGATAATAAGTTGATAGGTCTGTAGTTTTTTCTGGCGTATTTCCTTCAAAGAGGCAGGCATTATAAAGGGTTTTTAAAGCCTTTATGACGCATTCGCCTCCTAGTTTTATCATTTCACTTACAATGCCATCTTCTCCAGGTGTTTTGTTGTTCTTCATACCTTTTAATGCTGACTTAATTTCCTCTTCGGTTATATCTGGAAGTTCCTCTGACCCTTGATTTAGTATTGCTAGAATTTCTACTTCGGGAATGTGATCATCTCGACTATATAATGTTCTATAGTACTCTTCGATGATTTTTAGTATCTCTTGTTGTTCATGTATGACATGTCCTTGATTATTTTTTAACTTATAAATATTCCTCGTTCCTATTTTCAACTTTCATTTTAAAACTTTTAGGCTTTTGTTTTGTTCTACGGTATCAGTTATTTCCTTAGTATTAAAGTTCCTTATGTCTTTCCTAATGGCTTTTGAAATGGTTTTGTTTAAATTCCTTAGCTCTGCAATGTTCGTTGTATGCTTTTCTTTCATTTCCCTTCTTTTTTGCATTAGGTTTCTTGTGTCTTCTGTGAGTTTTTCATTTTTTGTTGAGTGCTTGGCTTGGCACTTCTTCTGTGACTTCTTTAGGGCTTCTACCAATTTTTCGTTAAGCTGTTCAATACTGGTTTCATCTTGCAGGTCTTTCTGTAGATTACTCTCTATTTCTTCCTGGTATGCCCTGGTGTTAGTAATCGCAGTGAATGTAACATTATTAGTCCTTGTTACTATGTCTTCTTTCCTTCTGTATGTTTAAGACTATCTTCGCCCTAACCATTCTATGGTCACTTCCAGTTGAAAATTGATGTAATACAGTTACGTCTTGAACAGCGTCTTTTTTGTTAGTAAATATAAAATCAATTTCGTTCTTGTTTAAACCATTTGGTGATTGCCAAGTCCACTTTCTTTGGTCGCTTTTTTTAAAGTGCGTATTCATGACATATAGCCTGTGTCGCAGAAGAAATTCTATGAGAGTTTGACCCCTTTCGTTTCTATCGCCATATCCGTGAGGTCCAATTACAAACTCCGAATCATCTTGCTTGTGGCCTATTTTGGCGTTTAGATCTCCCATCAGTATAGTAAAGTTGGTGTTTGTCTCTTGTATGGCAGTGTTAACGTCATCGTAGAACCATTCTACTTCTTCATCTGTATGGGTACTAGTAGGTGCATATACCTGGATGATCTTTAACCGAATTTTTTCGTTTACTTTGTAGATAAGATATATAACTCTTTCACTTATGCTTTTAATTGTGAGTATATTCTTTGTGTGTTTTTTATTTACCATAAATCCTACGCCACCATTGGAAGACTCTCCTCGATAATGCAATAGGTTTCCCGACGGAAGTACCATTTGTTCTTCACCCTTTCGCCGTACTTCGGACAATCCAAGTATATCCCATTTTATATGATTCAGCTCGTTCTCCAGTTCTATTAGTTTTTCGTCCTCCATCAATGTTCTTGTGTTTTATGTTGCCATAAACCATATTCTTTGCCGTTGTCGTTTATGAAGGTAGCCTGGTTGACTCCGGTGATTCTTAGCACCCTCTGTCCCTCTAACTACAGGACCGCTACCATAGCCTGTTTTCAAGGGACTGCCGGAGACTGAGGGCCTTGCATTTTCTTCCTTTCTCATTTTACGGGGTTCCTGGCCGTTTCTCTACCACGCTGGCCTGTGCGGGTTGGTAGAAGGATTGTAGGATGGGCTAGGGAATTTGGCGTTATTGACAAGGATGATAGGTTGGGACGTGGTACCCTCTCGGTTAAAGGGATTGAGAGTGAGCCACGGCTCGCATAGGCAGGGTCGCGATCCTGAAGTAGACCTAACTTTACCGGGATCGTAAAATGTTTCTACCTGCTACCAATTTCAGAATGCTTCCAACCAAAACACTGGCAGCTCAACGTACAAAAACAAAAAAAGCAAAGAACGAGGAACTCTTTCGATGTGTAGCAACTCCTCTGGATCTTTAAAACTAAGACCATTGGAAAATCGAAGAATCCAAGGGCCTTTAAAAATATTTAGGTAAACTGCCTGTTTAACATGTATAGAAATCAACGTAGAGCGTGGATCGATTGCCAAATTTTTAAAGATTGGTTTCTTGACGAGCCTACTCAAGAAGAATAGCTATTCTTCTTTTGGACAACGCGGCATCTCATCCAGATACAAGTTCGTTTGCTAGCTGTGATACTAAAGACACTAAAGCTGTTTTCTTGCCATCAAACATCACATCTCTCATTCAACCTCTGGACCAAGGAATTTTAGTGGCCATGAATGAAACGGAACTATCGTTGAAGGCTTCTCCAAATGTTGTTGGCCTGCTTGGATGAGGGAATAACTGTGACAGCAACCTTTTAAGAAATGACCGTTAAGGATATATCTTACTGGATTGCTTCAGCGTGGAATGATGTGAGAGTAACAACTTTGCAAAAGTCATGACGTCGGTCAGATAGCTCAGCGGGCTGTGCAACTGCCTCTCATTCGCTTCACTGTCGAATGGTTTAGCGGATGTGGGTTTGAGCCCCAGCTCGGTGTACTGAAAACAAAAAGTCTAACGCAGCAGTTTAAAATTCTAGATGAATCAGCGGCTTAGACTAGGATATGCTGGGATCTGATCGGCCTATGGTGGAGCAGTACGGCAAGAGATAAGGGCTTGCGGCTTGGTGATACTCCTCCTTAGATCCCTACCGGACGGGCGTAACGCCTAAAAAAAAACCGGATATATATATGGCGAAAGATTTTTCAAATTGAAGCGAAAAGTTATGGAAAATATAACAATGAAAATATAATCAGTATCCAACGAAACTGCCTATAAATGATAAAGACGTCAACGAGTGGATTTTGCAAGATAAGCAAATGGAACTGACTGATAATATAATCACCGACACGGCTATCAACCCACACAATGTCACTGCGGATGACACAGATGAGATAATCGAGAAAATATCTCACTGCGTAGGATTGAAGGCTATTGGAGCTGCCCTTGCCTACATTCAGCAACATGAAGAGTCAAACGCCACCGACGTCCTTCATCTTCAGCGTTGGCAAAACGTCGCAGGTTCAAAACGAGGCCAGAATTTGATGCAGAAATATATTAAAAACTTTTTTAAAACGTGAAGATGATCCAGTACGTAAGTGTTTTCCTATCTATATATTTTAAGTATGTACTCGCATACAGGTACGTACTTCAATTGTACATAATAAACGAGTTACATACGTCATAACTTTTAAATTTTTTGTTTATTTTAAGCAACCGCCCGATTTCCAGGTTATCCGAGTTTTTCGGTATCCGAGGTATGCGCGGTCCCAATTAGCTTGGATAATCGCGAGTCTACTGTACATGGATTTCTTAGGGAAACGTTGGAAGCAGTGGATCACCCTAGATAACAATATTAATTACTTATGTGTGGGAATAATTTAGGGATGAGTATGTAAGATCGCTGGACCTGAATATGTTTACTGTCCCACTTTTATCAAATTTAAAATTTAAACAATAATGTCTGCAGCCTTCCTATCATTTCGTTTTTGTATAAACAAAATCGATACGTGATAGTTTCCCGTATGCGGTGAATATATGAAGTTTTGTATCGTGCTCGCCGAAATGCTCATTGAAACTTATGAAAACATTATTCGGTGTATAGGAGAAGGAGATATCCAGCCAAGCTTTCCTATGCATAAGATTATTTTATGCAAATATTTCAATACCATTTGGAATCTACCGGATTTCGAAGAATTAGGTTATTAGTACAGTTTTCAGAGAAAAGTTTATTTAAGTGAAATTGAGGTATACGAGAAGCTAAACTTATGTGGATTATTGTCTTTGTTGATCTTTCTCTTCTTCATTGATTTATCCGTTATGTACGTTGTTTATTATGTTTAGATAATTTTAGGTATTGGCACTATTGGTGTAGTAACTCGTTATTACAAGAATTAAATAAAATTATAATTATACTAACTATAGTTCATATGTTATTATCCATCCTTTTCTTTGTTTGCTGTACTAGTTCCTCGTTAAGGTATCTAATAAATATTTCTGTTAGTACCAAAGCTATGTTTTATTAGTTAGTACCAAAGTTATTACTTTTTTTGTTTCTTTTCTAGTCAAATCTTCACTGGTTCTTTACTAATCTTGATATCTATATAATCTTACATAAATAATACAAGCAGTATGTGAAGGTCATGGCTACAGAATGGGGAACAAAGAAATCCAAATATTATTTTATGCAGATGACTCCGCATTAATCGACGAGACAGAAGACGAGCTCTAAAGATTAACACATATCTTCAATACAACAGCTAAGAAATACAACATGATAATATCAGCAGAAAAAAACCAAATGTATGACAAAATCTAAATACCCTATGGTATTTATTTTTTTGTCATACATGTGGTATTCAAATTACAAGGTAATTCGCTTGTCCGTAAGAAATAATTACAAATGTTACCAAACCATACGATGTGCATTTTAAACATGAATTTTAAATAAACGTATAGTTTGGAACCATTGGCAATTATTTTTTACAGAGATGCGAATTACCTTGTAATTTGAATGGTGAGATTTATTTACCTTTTTTATAAAATGATTTTATTGATTTATTGGAAGAATTGTCATCAAACTTAAGGTGAAATATGTGGTTTATGCAAGATATACCACCACATTGTAGAGAGAGAGCAGTGAGAACATACTTAAATACCACTTTCCTGAACGTTGGATTGCTCGTGGTAGTCATATTCCTTGGTCATGTGGTGAGATATTAATATAACTACTTTATTTAGAAGTTTCTTTAGAACCAATGATGCTATTTAATATGAGATGTTCTTTTATGGAATGTATTGACAAATTAATTAAAGAACTTACTTTGACAAAAAGTTTAATGTTATTTAGTTTAACTGTTTCTTAATTTGATTTTTATTAAAATATTTTGATTATGACTTTAATTTAATACAAAATGTAAAATCTTTGATGTAAAATCCTATTATTCCGTTATTTGGCGTTTTAAGTATTGGCGTTTTTGTCTAATTTTCTTTCGTTGCCTGGAGTAATTGCGTTAAATCTGAATTATGTAGTTAATTTGTAAAATGCGATTATCTCGAAAACTTCTTAGTTTTGAAGTTTTTAACAAGTATACCTTTTTTTGTTAAAATAATGTATTTTTATTGTTTTTTATCAGAAATACCGGTAACTTGAAGAGCAAAAAAGTTAAGTGCAAATTTATGCCACGTGTGTGGCATATGTGGCACCCTTTATCCGCTACATTAAACTATGAATCAAATTATAATTCCTGATGTTTAATAGCACCCAGATATAAATTTTTATACATAAATGTTTAAAAATATTAAAGTTATAACGAAAATTAAATTTTAAATTTCCACTTTAACACCCTGTATCTTTCTTAACATCAACATTTTATTAAATAATTTGGCTTAAATGGTAATATTTTAAAGTGCAGAATCTACGGTTTCTTTTTGTACAATTAGTTAAGGACCACCCTGTACCTATATAAAAAAATTAATTTTAATACTTTATAATATAATACTTACTTCAAAATATCTTTTGAAGTATTTCTCGAAAATAGGAAATGTTTTTTGATGACAAACACTTGTTTTTACTAAAGTTTAACATGTATACTCCCTACCGATATTTATATTACCCTACAGGAAGTATATAAAAACAAATAAAAGAAATGTTTAGCATTCCTAAAACGGTGACCAATCGTTTAAAACTCATTACCATCCTTTAAAAATGTTAATATATTCCTGCGTCCATGTTACTTTAACTAAATTTCCATCCCGCCTTGTTTAAAATAGCTAAACGGGTGTAGAACATATTCTAGTACCCTTCTAAACCCCTTCCAACTAACAGTAAACTAATTTGCAAAACGACCGTAACACATTTGGTTTGCTAATACTGGCAAAATGTCCCAAACTGGACTCGCGTTGTTTTAAATATAGCAAACTTTATCGGGGAATAAGGTTTTAATTAAGGGACCATATAAACGGTTGAATATGTGCTGAATTAAGAGGGGATCATTTCTAGTTTCTGTTTGTTTGTTGTCTTTGGATGTAAAGCAATCTGGTTGGTTAAATTACTTGTGCTTTAGATATTAAACCCGATACGAAATGGTTTGTTTTTGATATAGGAATGACGAAACTCGGTTATTAAATTTAATTAGTTTGTGACATTTTTGTTGTCATTACTTTTTATCTATTAGTGTGATTCTTGTAATTACGCTAAATATATTTAATCATATAGTTCCGAAGCTATTTTCTTGTGGCATTTTAAATAATTTACTATTTAAATGGGAATAAGCCACAATTAAAGGTTAAAGTAAGTTTCTTGACGTTTCAATTTCCACTTCGGAAATCGTTCTCAAAATACAAACATTAGTAAATTAAACAAATTTTGTTTTTTTTGTCTCTAATAATTTAATTTATCCCACTCATTTATTATGACAATTCAGACATACGTTATACATTTTAAAGTAAACGAATTTAAAATGATATTGCCAATATTGTCGAGTTGCGCTCCTGGGACGACTTTACTTATAAGATAGTTAATTCGATTACAAGAAATCAACTTTAACTTGGGAATATCCGTCAGAAAAATCATAGCATGTAATTCGTCTTTAAAAAGACAAACACATGCCACGATGACAGTAAAATTCTCCTGTTAGTGATTCCATAGTAAATTATGAGGGAAAAACCAGGAAAAAAACCTCATAATACTATCCCGACATGGTAGGTAAGTATTTGTTCATGCATTTAGTTTACCTTTAATAAATACCAAATTCTGATTTTATATGTTTGTTATTTATAAAACATAAATGATGTATCCTCTATATGTTACTGACTTACTAGTACTGGTATTTTTTATTAATAACTTCCTCTTTGTGACACAATTGATCTCATTTAGAGCCGCTTCTTTGATTTTTCTTTTTTTACAATCCGTTTCTTTTAGGACTACATTTGAATCATTCCAGTGAACCCTATGTTCATAATCCCATGCGTGTTTACCTATTTGAGCTCTATCAAATTCTCTATTTTAAATCATGAATGTGTTGCTTGCGTGAGTCCATTTCAAATAAGTAAAGAAATAATAAATAAGACTTACTTACAATCAATTTAATTTAACAACAGACGACCGGTTTCGCTTTCTACAATATGCAAAGCATCTTCAGGTTTCGATACAAAGTTAAATAAATGCTGAAATGATAAAAACCTATATTAGGGTGTGTCTAATAAAGATAAACAAAGTAGATGTTGTAAATTACAATAATTATGCCAATATTACATGTCTGTGGTTTTATTTCAAAATGAGTAAGTTGAATAAAAAGGCATAAAAAGTTTTAAGAAGTTTAAACAGACAAGGTAAGGCCCACAAATTGTTATAAAATAGTCTATTAGATTGTAATAAATTAATAATTGAGCAAATAAATAAACATTACTTACATGCCGGTACTCTATTAATTGACGGATGGTAGAACATGGTTGAAACTACTATGTATTGTTGAATAAAGAACTAAATTCTGCTATTGTAGTTGTTTGACAGTAAACGGGAAGTTCTTGAGGAACCCTTCTTCCTCATCACATCACATAAATTAATAATTGAGGAATAACCATAACTATCAATCAAAATATACCAAAATATTTTTGACATATAACTAGAAAAACAGAAGGCATGAAACGAATGATAGTTGAAAGCAATGTATTCGGCTAAATATTCACAAAAAGATCTCCAGTACGATGGTCGAAACAAATAAAGGAAATTACTGGTTACTCATATTCCGCAGCAAAACAACACGCACAACAGAGATATGGAGAGATAATTAAAGAGCAATAGACAAACGAACTGCATGACGCTATTACATCTTTACGAAGATGAAACTATAGATGAAGATTAATGTAATTCTTATTTTTTAATTTTTCACAAACTGTTTTTCCTTTCAATTGAAAATGTATTCGGTAAAATTTGTAGAAGTTAGATATACCGTAAAATTAAATTAAAAGTCGCTTCCCCTTGTAAACTGTATGCCTTAAGGTATGTAGATAATAGTGTCAATTAATAAAATAAGGATATTAAAAGCTTAATATAAAATTACATAGATATTAAAGACAATATACTTAAATAAAGAAATATAAATATTCAAAACTTTAGAACATAAAAATTTGTATATTACCAACTGTGCAACACCCAGTATATTTGTGGTAATCTCATTTCGAATGTATGTAGTCAGTTTTAATCAAATTTTCTCTTACCAATTATTGTTTTAATATATAATTAAAACGTTGGAACCACTTTCCGTTAAATACCGAAAATGAGTCACATGTAGGCTGTCACCCCCTTATTGTCGGCATACCCACTTTTATGCAAATCTTGGCACACTCCAGAAATAATGACATACGAAAAACCTTTCGCGGTTACATTATGTGTTCGTTTTTCGGTGTGTCTACGACGGGGAGGAGTTCTTTGCCCTTATAAATTAGGGTCTAATAGAAAGGGTAAACAAGATTTATCAGTAACCACTAAAACTGTAAAATCTTTTTTTCGAATAATTTATGTACCTAGTTTGAAAAAATACAAAGTAGATACTCAAAAAAATTAATTATAAACTATTCAAAATTAATTATTCAACAAAACTATGCCCAATTGGACTACCAGACAATTAAATAATTAAATGAAATACACCAAACAAGTAACCAACAAGTTACAGAAATTATTGTATATAATAGTCCTGAATATGTTCTTTAAAACGTCACTAAAGATATTTACCTTCCAATAGCTCAAAAGCCACCTATATGATGAAATTCTGATAGTAGGAACCTCGAAAAAGCAAATAATTTTGCAAAACATCTTCACAAACATCTTGCAAAACAATTCACTTCATATTTATATTGTAGCATTTGCAATTCATTGATTCTTTGAAATATGTATATTGAAATTCCCTCGTATATGTAATATATTGAAATCCCCTCATACATGTTTAAAAAAACGAGGAAAGACTCTCTTTCCTTGTTTTATGTGGTCTCTCAAAATGGCACTTTCTATCTAACAACATTTTTGCCCCCACTACCTTTACATTCCCTCTTTTATCTTTTTGCTAGATGAGTAGAAGGCTCCTTAACTTGGTATGAATCCATAAGGTCATTTAAATATAATTTTAATTCTTTTTTTGAACTGATATTAAACATTTATACGGCATATATAAAAACATTTAGTGTAGTTTATATACATTTAAAGAGACTTTAATAAATTTATGTAAGGAAACTGTTACTTTCAGCATTTTAGACATGTTTACTCATATTAACTAACGATGAGTTCTTTTTGTAAGTAATATAAAGTATTTATTATCGATTTGTGCATTTTTTCATCAGTCTTTCTTATCCTTACCATTGTTTGTTGATATTATTGAATAGACATCAAACAGAAGTCCTCATTATAGAGCCACCTCCCTCTTCCTCTAACCCCTCTACCTCAGGAAATCAACACGCTCAACCAAAATCATTTAATTACACCACTACACACATCCCTCTGAAGAAGTTCACACAACGTGACTTCTTCAGTGTCATTAACACCGAGAGCTTTTGCTAAATCAAGTCTCAACGGTAAAAGTAATACCAACCCAAATCGCTCACCTCACATCTATCCTCTCTACCAACGTCGAGCTACAATGCAAGGTCGGTGAAACACTGTGCGATCTTAAAATCCAGATCACCTCCAAACACATACCCACACCTAGAAACCATACCCGCCCTACCACCCCATATGGCCCATATACATGGTGGTCGTGAAAGGTTTAGACAAAGTCTACTCCGATCTAAAGTCTACTACTTACAAAAACTTTTTCAGAGATGTATATCCCTGTAGTTCGGCTATAACGGGTTATATCTCGTGCCAATCTCCCTACCTCTTTTGTCAAACTGGTCACCTCAAGTGAATTAAAACACAGAGATGCTGACCAAGGGCATTTTCATGGACGAACTCCCTCTGAGCTCCCCTAAATTCCAACCCTGTGCCTAAGTATTGTGGCAAGTGCTGTCAAAACGAGAAACAGTGCAGGTACCCATGCCTCCGCAGAAAGGAAATCCCAAAATCCCTCCAAGAATTACCACTGAAAGAAGAATTTCCCCCTATGAACTGACTTCGGACATGAAGGCAGTCATGGAGTTTATCTCCTTTATCCTCATAAACCTCCTCTGTGATAGGCGACAGCTCATCCTAGATGTCACCAATCAACTTTCATCTCTGATGTTCGGCCACAAGAGCACTCTTGTGGCACACAACAACAGAGCCTCCATCTCCTTCCTGCCCAATTTACAATAATGACTAACTAACCCTCAATACACACACCCTCAACACAAAGACTTTGTTCTACGCAGATGATACAGCTCTCGTAACAACATCACGAGACGTAGATTCAGTACTTAGGTTTGCTCAAAATCACCTTAACCTGGTTGACAGCTGATGTAGGAGATGGAGAGTAACACCTTACCCATAAACATAAAACACAAATGATTCTCTTGAGACATCAATATCTCAGCAGATACGTCACACCCAGCATATCCGAAAGACACAACCTTAGACTCTGGGGAGACCGACTACTGCTCCGCCACCGGATCGAGTACCTCGGTGTGGTGTTTACACAAATACTAAACTGGAGGACCGATCTGGACATAGCCTGTAACAAGGCTAGGTGCAGACTCGGTCTACTTAATGCTCTTGGTGGTAAATTCGGAAGAACACACTCACGCTCACTCATACACACATATAAAACATTTATTAGGCCGGAGTATAGATCCATTATCTATATTACGATGCGCTGCCATCTCACACAAAAACTGCTTGCATTGGAGAGGAGAATCCTGCGTAGAGTGAATAACAAGCGCCGCAACTACCCCTCCGCCCATATTCATCACCTGTCGAATATTCAGCCCATCGATGAGAGGCTCTCCTCTCTGAGCATGAGATACACAACCAAAACCATCCGACCAAAACTACAGAGCCCAAAACATTTTGAAAACTACCTGCTCATCCATCGGCAATATATTCAGAAGAAAACCTAAACCTAAATTCCCCTTCCTACCCGCAATACTGCTGGTCCTTGCCAGTAACGAGCTCTCTGATGAATACATTGATATCCAAGAGGCAACTTCCTCTATTATCATCGTTGCAATAACTTTCAAATGCTCACTTCGAGTTTGACTAGACAGGGAGGGATCGGTTTTCTGTGGTTTTTCGATCCCATTGCACAATGATACCTGTCTATTGCAGAGGATACAGCCACAGCTGCCCTTTCAACAACAACAACCCTTTCGTCTCTGATTGTCCAGTACGCTCCTTCGACGATAAGCAAATCACCAGTAGAATCCACGAAGCCAGCGAAAGAAAAAACAACACCCAACAATAAACAAACCACGTCCTGAAGAGGTGGAAAACCTAAAATAGGACACCAATAAATCAGACAAAGAATCCATCCACAGAGAAGAAACAACTAGACAATGAGTTGTGAAATATCAGATAAGTGTTCAACCCGGTTCAGTACAAACATGTACCACCAATTGACAAATACTAGACGTAGATAAAGGTTATAAATAGCGTACCTTTGGGGGACCCCTCAGTTAACGGCCAGTCCCAGTCAGGAAAACAGCTCTTATAAATGTCGCTTCGCCTCTGAGAATATATACTGTTGGCACACGGGAAACATCAGGTTTGTGGTGAGTTTTTAAAACATTTTATGACTGTATATAATATATAAATAATTCTTAGCGAAATATCAAGTATGCGTTCTGTTATTTTTTATTATTTAAATTAATGTGTTTCGACTGTAGTAGCCGAATAGGCTTTAAATAAGAACTTATGACTAAATACATGTTTGATCTCTAAGTTATACATTAAAGGTAAAGTAAATGGAACACAAGGGGTCATATTCTGTTAAATATAAGTGAATGTCTTTCAAGAAACCAATTTGGTTAAAGACTTGTTCGGGTGAGTTTAAAATTTCTTTTTCTTCTTCTTCCTTTTAGTATGTAGACTTTGAAGCATGTTTTTTCTTCAATATTAGGCACCTAAATTGTTTAAATTGTCGCACCATCTTTTTCTTGGTCTGCCAATACTTCTTCGTCCATTTGGTGACTTGTACTATTCGTACTATTCTATCCTCTGCCATTCTACTGATGTGTTCGTTCCACTCCTGTTTTCGTTTTGTCACCCATCCATTTATGTCTTCTATATTGCATGCTCTTCTTATGTTTTCGCTTTTCTCCCTATCCAACAGAGTTCTCCCTGATATTCGTCGGAGTATTTTCATCTCTGTTGTTTCTAGCAGTCGTCTCGTTTTAGATGTGTCAGGTCTTGTCTCCGCCATGTATATTAATATAGGTCTAATTACTGCTGTATAGATTCTTGTTTTTGTGTCTTGTCTTAGGTGTTTGTTCTTCCAGATTGTGTCATTAAGAGATCCCGCCGCTTTACTTGCTTTTAAGCTTTGTTGTCGTACTTCTTCGGCATCACCGGAACTAGTTATATCTATTCCCGGACATCTAAACCTTGCTTCCTGCTTTATTATTTTTCCATCAATTTCGGTTTTACATCGTAGTGGGTATTTAGATGTTGTCATACATTTGGTTTTTTCTGCTAATATTTTTCTTCTTCCTATGGCGTCCCCATAAACGGAGGTTGGCGACTACATTTTTAAAAGCTTCTCTGTCTTTTGCAACGTGGAATAATTCGTCTACAGTCATGTTTGTCCAGTCTCGAATATTTCGCAGCCATGACTTCCTCTTTCTACCTATTCCCTTTTGGCCATCGACTCTACCCTGCATGATGACCTGCAGAAGACTATATTTATTATTTCTTAGTATGTGTCCAAGGTATGCAGTCTTGCGTACTTTTATCGTTTTCAACAATTTTTTGACTCAACCCATTCTTCTCAGCACTTCCTCATTGGTGACCCTGGCAGTCCATGGGATTCTCAACATTCTCCGGTATATCCAAAGTTCAAAGGCTTCAATCGTTTTAACTATTTGAGCTTTTAGTGTCCATATTTCTACCCTGTACAATAATTGCGACCAGACGTAACATTCAACAAACCTCAGTCTCAGCGCAATATTCAGATTTTTGTCACAGAACAATTGTTTGAATTTTAAGAACGCTGCCCTTGCCATTTCTATTCGTACCCGGATCTCTTGGTCTGGATCTAATTCTGTGTTGATGTAAGCTCCTAGACATTTATATTTTGTCACTCTCTCTATTTGCTGTCCACCAAGAGTTAGTTGTTCATTATTTATTGGACTCCTTGATACTATCATAAATTTGGTCTTATCTGTGTTGATGTCAAGTCCCATTTGAATGCATTTACTATTTATTGCATCTAGTAAAGTTTGTAGATCTTCTATACTCTCAGCCATAATTACCGTGTCATCTGCAAATCTCATGGTGTTTATGATTTCTCCACCAATTCTTATTCCCTCTTTTCTTTCCCAGAAGGCTTTTCTGAATATGACCTGTGAGTACACGTTGAAAAGCGTCGGAGACAAGACACATCCTTGCCTAACCCCTCTCGCAATCGGTATATTATTTGTTTCTATATCGTTCACCTTTACTACTGCTTTCTGGTTCCAGTATATAGCCTTAATAAACTCAATGTCTTTTTTGTCTAAATTGATGTTTTTTAATTCATCTATTAACTTCATATGCTGCACTCGGTCCTAAAGTCTATGAAGCATACATATGCACTCTTGTTATATTCCCGACATTTCTGCAAGAGTACCGTCAACGCAAATAATGCCTCTCTTGTACCCATGCCTCCTCTGAAGCCAAACTGAGTTTCATCTATCTGTTCCTCACATTTCTTAAAAATTCGGTTTTGAACAATTTTCAAAAGAATCTTTAAAGGGTGGCACATTAGGCTTACCAATCTATAGTCATTACATGATTTGGGATTGTTGTTTTTTGGTAGAGGTAAAAATATCGATTTAAGCCATTCCTCCGGGATGTTGCCCTCTACATATATGTGGTTGAGAATTCGGGTGAGTCTCTTTATATTACCGTCATCTAAGGCTTTTAACAGTTCAACTGGAATTTGATCAGGACCCCATGCTTTTCCTTGTTTTGCATTCTGTAGGGCATTCTTTACTTCTGAGGGTAAAATTTGTAGGTATTGTTTTTCTTTACCTATATCTTGTTCATTTTCTCTCTGGTCATGGAAAAGATGGATTATATATTGTTCCCATACTTCCTTTATTTTGCTCTCTTCAGTAAGTATTTCTCCATTATTATCTCTTGTTATGAGTGTTCTTCTTTGTCTGGTGTTGCCTGTAAGTTCTTTAATTTTTTTATGTAAGTTTGAGGTGTCATGTTTGTTGCTGAGTTCTTCCAATTCCTGGCATTCTTTGTTCATCCATTCCTCCTTAGCTTTTCTGATTTCATATTTGATTTTATTCTTGATGGTTTTATATTTATTTTCATCTTTATTTTTGTATTTTCTTTTTTCAGTTATTAGCTCAACTATTTCCGGTGTCATCCAGTCTTTTTTAGTTATTTTCTCTTCTTCGCCTAGGACCTCCTTTCCCGCTTTTAGTATGGCTTTTTTTATATCTGCCCATTCAACGCTTCCTTCAGTTAATTTATTTATCTCTGCGTTTAGTTGCTGTTGGCAGTTGTCGTCTTTTAGGTTTTTGATGTTAATTTTGGTGGTTTTAACTTTTTTCTCTGGTTTCCTGAGTTTAATGTTGACGTTTGCTAGTAATAGATTATGATCCGTATCTGCATCTGCGCTTGGATAGGTTTTTGCACTTTGTACTCCATTACGAAACCTTTTGTTAATCGTTATAAAATCTATTTGATTTCTGATTATATTGTTGGTGTTATCTTTTGGAGAAGTCCACGTGTATAATTTTCGTAGGGGTAGGTCGTAGTATGTATTTGTTATGACTAATTTTTTCTCCTGGCAGTACTGGATTAGTCTGTCTCCTCTTTTGTTTCTTTTACGTAACCCAAAATTTCCTACTATATTTCCAGTTTTTCCTCGACCGACTTTAGCATTAAAGTCGCCCATAATTATTTGTACCTCCTGCTTCTTTATGTTTTTTGTTAACAGTTCTAAGTCCGCGTAGAATTTTTCGACCTCAGCATCATTGCTATCAGATGTTGGAGCATACACTTGGATTAGATTTATGTTTAGAGGTTTGGCTTTCAGCTGAAGTAGCATCATACGTTCGTTAAAGGGAATGAAATTTATCACAAACTCTTTTAAGTTATTGTTGATAATAATACCAACACCATGGCTGTGTTCTCCAGTGCTTTTGCCTGAGTAGAAAATAGTATTATTATCCTTGGTGTAGTTTCCAGACTTTGGCCATCGGACTTCTGAAAGGCCCAATACTTGTATGTCTGATCTCTCCATTTCTAACATGACTGTTGTTAATTTTCCTGCTTCATAAAGTGTTCTTATATTCCACGTTGCTATGCGTTTTAAATCGCTTACACTAAATTTGTTTCTCCACCCGGGGATTCTTCGCACCAATGTCCCATTAAAGGGACGCCGGGCACTCGGGGCCACTGTTTGATTTACGTCCATTTGTGGTTGTTCTTGAGAATCCTTAGGGATCTTTAATGCAGTGGTTTCTCCTTGCTTTCTGCATCCTTATGCCGTTGATCTTGGTTCATCCGCCTTTGTGATCGATTTCTCAATCTCAGGGCAAAAGAGTGCCCTTCCACTTACCAACTCATCCGCCCGAAGCCGTTGGTCAGTAAGTGGGGGTTTGCTTATACCGGCAAACATTCGGTGATTTCGCAGTGTCACAACCGGTTAAATCATAATTACTGCCTGTGATTATTCAGTATCAGACCGGTAAAGAGATTTTCTCTACCGCTCCGATCCTGTAATGACATAGCAGCTGCCCTATGCCATGCTCTCAGTTGATCCGCGGGTGTTTATTTGGCAGAGCCTTATTCACACCTGCCCCACATATCTGTAGGACGTTCCCTATCAGCCATTGGGACGCGCCGTGTTGAGGTTGAGGACTACCCCCCTCCGAGTGTGTTTTCCAAGAAGTACTGAAGAGCCCCTACTCAATTCAGAACTCCTCCTTCTTGGAAACTACACCGGCACGGCTAATATTGTCATATTGTATTTCTTAGCTGTTGTACTGAAGATATGTTAAGTTCGGAGCTTCTTGATAAAGATTATTGATTGTGAGAATAAAGGAGGCGGTTAATGTAGACTGATCGGGTTCGTTTTTCTTGCATTATTTTGCTTTTTTATGTCTTTTATGGATATATTAGTAGATGTGTTAGTTTATTGAGAGTTTAAATCGCTAAAATAAAAACGAGTTTGTTTCTGATCAGTGGTAGGACAAAGAAATTCATTCCTTGTGACAAAAGAAGTGTTGGAGATATCAACAGTACTTATTTGTTGATTGGGAACCGTATTTTTTATTAAGTTTTGTGGTAGGTTATTGTTTGATGTTGGGGTAGCAGGGATGGGTTCAGCTGAGGACGTTTGTTTATTTGGGACAGGATTACTAGGGGGATTTTGACAATTATTTGCTGTATTCCTATATTTTTTTGCACAGAAGACATGCCGTTCTTTTCAGTGAAAAAAATATTCTGTACGAATTATTGTAGAATGGAATTATTAATGAAATTTGAAGTTCGAAGCTACCTGTATACTTGCCTCCTGAGGCTCATAATAGGTGCAAATTCATCACCGAAGATTCTGGCGTTTACAATATGACACTGGTAAGGCAAGTTGAAGATCTAGATCTTCTAGGGTGTTTTTCTATAATTTCATGAGGTATTGATGGGCAGACGTTGGAAATTATGAATTTTTTGGCTGGAATTGCCAGTTTTCTAACGTGTAATTTAATAGAGGCAATTGTAATAGTAGGATATTCTGTTATAATATGTTCAACAAGTTTAGGACTTATTAAGTAGATGCATATCCTATTATTGGATATTCTTGAGGCGAAGCATATATTTTTTGGGCTAACAATGTTACCTATGGCTTTTACGTAGTCGAGCAGTAGTAAATTTGATTCTGCATTGTATTAATATTTCTTGATCGTTTTGGGATATTTTGGTTTGGGTTTTGACATAGTAGCAGTTGTATATGAATTTGAATTATTACTTTTGATGTTGTTTTCAGACATGGTGTTGCTAACTGTAGGAGAACATTGATTTAAGCTGTAACTCATGTAGTCAAAAGTAATTACTTTTGGTTCTCTTTGGATAAAGTTTCGACTTCACAAATAGGCAGCAATTGTAGTGCATATCTGTATTACTGGTTGTTTGGCTAAAACTTTATAGAGACCAATAAAGCAGGAGAAGGATCGAGAATGTAATAATTTTGAAAATAATTAATTAGGTATATCTAGTTAATATAAGATTACCGGTTTTGGTGGTTCATCATCATCATCATCAATCAGCCAATCGCGTCCACTGCTAGACATAGGCCTCCCTCAGTTCTTCCAGTGTTCTCTACACTGGGCTGCTTGTAGCCAGTTTCCCGCTACACGTTTAATGTCATCGGTCCATCTAGTCGGTGGTCGTCCTCGGCTTCTTTTATAATTTCTGGGCCTCCATTCCATAATACGTCTTGTCCACCGTCCATCTTGTGTTCTGGCTAAGTGCCCTGCCCAGTTCCACTTTAGCGTCGTGGTTCTTTCGATGACGTCTTGAACTCCTGATCTTCGCCTGATTTGTTGGTTTGTTATGTGGTCTCGAAGGCTCACGTTCAGCATTGCACGTTCCATGGCTCGTTGTGTAACTCTAAGTTTATTCGCAGATTTTTGCGTGAGTGTTGAAGTCTCTGCTCCATAAGTTTGTACAGGTAAAACACATTGGTTATAAACCTTTCGCTTGAGACACATGGGAATTGAACTTTTTAGAATATGGCTTAATTTGCCAAATGCTGCCCATGTTAGACCTATTCGCCTCTGTATTTCATGTGTTTGATTGTCTCTGCTTATTTTGATTTCGTGTTTCAGATATTTGTAAGTGTCTGTTTGTTGTATGGTATTATTGTCAATAGTTATATTTCCACTTATTACGAGATTTGTTATAATTTTAGTTTTCACAAAGTTTATCTTTAATCCTGCTCTTTCAGACAGACTTTTAAGCGAATGCATCATAGAAACTGTATCCTGTAAGTTATCTGCGATTAATACAACATCATCTGCAAACCTTAGGTGATTTAATCTTTCTCCATCTATATTGATGCCCATATCTTGCCATTGAGTACCCTTAAATATTGACTCTAGAGCTCCCGTGAACAATTTTGGTGAAATATTGTCTCCTTGTCTAACTCCTCGATCTAAGCTGAATTTTTCTGTGTCTTCGTGCAGTCGTATACTTGATGTAGCGTTCTGATAGATGTTTTTGATTAGTGTCGTGTACCTGCAATCTATTCGGCTTTGATTTAGGGCTTCCAGTATTGTTTCAAACTCTACAGAATCAAAAGCCTTCTCGTAATCGACAAATTCAAGAACCAGTGGTATGTTGTACTCGATGGACTTTTCTATTAAGATCTTTATGGTATGCAAATGGTCATTTGTGCCATATCCTGCCCTGAAGCCTGCCTGTTCTTTGGGCTGATAGAAATCAAGTTTAGGTGTTAGCCTCTTTGTTAAGATTTTCATAAAGAGTTTGTACATATGTGTCAAGAGGCTGATGGGTCTATAATTTTCTAATTTAGTAATATCGCCTTTTTTATGTAACAGGACTATTACTGCATTGTTCCAGTCTTTTGGAATCGTACCCGCATGTAAGCATTAAGTAAACAGTTCGCTTACTAATTTTAATAAAATTTCTCTACCTGCTTTTATTGCCTCGATAACGAGTCCATCATCACCAGGCGATCGATGGTTCTTCATTTCCTTTAAAGCTGCTCTTACTTCTGACACAGTAATGGGTAAAAGTATTTCCGATCCCTGATTTATGAGAGTCTTTACTCGTGTCAGGAAATTGTCTTGTGGTCTTTGGCTGGTATAGAGGTCTTTATAAAATTCTCTAGTTATTTTCAGAATGTTTTGTTTATCTGTTGTTGCCTTTCCGTCTTTATCTCTCAGCTTGTATATTTCTTTTTTACTTTGCGTAAGTTTTCTTTTCATTATCTTTAAACCTTTATTCTCTTCTACTGTTTGAGTAATTACATTAGTATTATATCTTCTTATATCTTTTCTAATTTCCGCTGAAATTCTTTTATTTAGTTTTTTATATTCTTCTTTGTTTCCCTTTTCGTTCTCGCTTAGGTTTCGTCGTATTTCCATGAGAGCCCTTGTATCTTTGCTAATCTTTTCACTTTTGGTGTCATTTTTCTTGCAAAATTTGAGTTGTGCGTTTCTAACTGAGTCTGTTATTAATTTATTGTGATCGTCGATACTTAGAGGTCTGGGATTATTACTCTGTAAAGTTTCGGCTATATTTCTTATGTATGCTTCTGGATGATTTGGTGAATTCCAAACTATGCGTTTACAACTGTTTATCATCTTTGCTGTTTCTTTTTGTAGATTCATCGTTACTCTAGCTCTTACTGGTCTGTGGTCGCTTCCTACTGATAGTTTATTGAGTACAGTGACATCTTGAATAATTTGCTTTTTGTCTGTTATTATATAATCATATTCGCTCTTAGTTCTTCCGTCTGGACTAGCCCACGTCCATTTTCTATTCTGTTTCTTCTTAAAAAAGGTGTTCATTGCATACAGTTTGTGTTGCAGTAGAAAGTTGGTAAGCATTTCGCCTCTTTCGTTTCTTACTCCGATTCCAAAATCTCCGATTGCCACTTCTTGTTCGTCTTTTTTCCTTCCGAGTTACCCGTTAAAATCTCCCATTATCAGATTGTAATGAGCCGGTTCCTGCTTTTTTGCTCTTTCGATTTCCTCATAGAAGGCTTCGACAATTTCATCTTCGTAATCGCTGGTGGGGGCGTATACCTGGATTATTTTCAGATTGTATCTCTTATTTAGTCTTAGATTTATATACATAACTCTTGGGGAAATGCAGTCAATGCTCTGTATATTTTTCTGTAATTTTTTGTGTACTAATAAACCTATTCCTCCAGTTGTCGATTCAGTTTCCCCTTTATAGTGGAATATGTTTCCTGATTTTAGTTTGACCTGATCTTCACCTCTTCTTTTGACTTCGCTAATTCCTATAATATCCCATTTCACATGTTTGAGTTCTTTCTCCAGTTCTGTCATTTTTTTCATCCTTAGATAAAGTTCTTACATTATACGTAATTATGTGCAACGTTCGTCGTTCTTGGTAGCCTCTTTAATCCCGGGGATTCTTCGCACCCTCTACCCGCTGTCCGTGAGTCCTACCGCTACCTTGGTCGGGAACTAGCGAGCTGCCGGGGACTGAGGGCCGTTTTCTTGAATGTCTGTTCATACTGAGGGGGTTTTGGCATTTAAACACCACGCTTGCCAGGCGGGTTAGTAAGTTGGTTTGGGAAATTGGTAGGATAGTAGGTATTGGGTAGGAATGGGGTTAGGACATGATTTCTCTCCATAGGAGTTGAGAGAGAATCAAGGCTCGCGTAGGGCAGGATCGCATCCCTGAAGTAAGTCTATCCTTCACTGGGATTGTAGAAGAGTACCTACCCGCTACCCGCCCGTTTTGGTGGTTAATATTATTTAAATATGAGTGCCAAGAAAGTTTACTCCAGTAGAACTTCGTACCGGGATCTATTATGAGTTATCCTTCCGATAAAAACTTGAAAAGGGAAGATAACGAAGTTAATATAAGCCTTTTTAAAGCACCAAAGGTAAGTGGAGACTTATTTTTTGTTCTCATTTCCGTCTTAGTATATTAAACAATGTTAAGACAATATTATATTTATAGAATATGGTGCTATTTTTGCCCTATAGAAAAATGTTTTGGATTTAACACGGAAATATGACTTTTTTATGAAGATTTGTCTTTATGTTATTTATAATGTTCATGGATTATTTTCGTCAGTGTAAATAAAATGTGTGTTTACCCATTATTGATGTTTTACCCAATATTAATTTTGTAAAAACCAGACTGTTGCTATTAGTTAATTTACATGATACTTATTTTTAATAACTAAAATAAATTGTTCAAAGTAAAAAGGATTTAAAATTTTGATAAAGAGATTAATTCAAAAATATTCGATTTTACACTGTAGTGAGTATTTAGATGTCATATATTTGGTTTTTTCTGCTGATATTGTCATATTCATTTCTTATCTGGTTATATCCATTATGATATCCTCTTTTGTGCTGGAATTTCCCTCTTTTGTTATAGTATGTTTCATAATTTAACACTCTTCCATGTACATTGTCTTCTGTTGTGTCTATTGATAGGAATTTTGACATCACCTCTTGTGGGGTTGTGAAATTGCCTGCCTCTAATATTAGCTTGGCTTTGTCTGTGCTGGCGTTACGTTTCATCGTAGCCACTACTGCCTCTGTTGTATATTTCTTAGCTAAATCTCCTGGCATTCCCTCTGTTATGTATGCCACTTTTAATTGTTCGGCTAATGCCTCAACCTCAGCTGCTTACACAGCTGCATCTTTATGTCCTTGCTTCTTTTTGTCTAGTTTTGCTATCACCGTTTTCGGCGTATCACCTTTTAGTTCTCTCTTCAGTGTTGCCTGTATATCTAAAATAGTGTCTTCTGTGGTTATTAAGTTTCTGGATTTATTTGTTAACCTTGTTTTTATGAGGCTTATCGCTGTTTCCTCATGTCCTACTGCTATTTTCTGTAAAAGTTCGAGCGCGTCCACGAAGGATTGTAGTTTGCCTGTGGTTCGGTCAAATTCACTTGGTAAGATTTTGCTTGCAATGTTTAGAAATTCGTTGATGCTAAGCGCCATGGTTTCTTCTTGTTCCGTGTCACTTTGATCTTCTTCTATATTCTTATCAATCTGTTGATTTATCAGATTAGGAACTAATATTCTGGAATTTATAGCTTGGAATGATCGTATGACTTTGTCTCGGTTTTTGTTGAAGTATCTCTTACAAGTCTCTCTCTGGATATCAGTTAGGGCCTCCCAATTTTTGGTTATGAGGTGTACCAATCTATTATAAGCTTCAATTATTTGTGTCGTTATCTCAGTTTTTACCTCCTTGCTTTTAGGTATCTCCTTTTTTAACACTCTTTTGCTCTGCTTAGTTATATCCTGCGTAATACTTCAAGTATTTTGACAACATCTTCCCAACTGCTAGGCATTTAAGAACGAAAACACAAATCCGATAGTCTTATGTAGTACGATAAAATTCGAGGATAATGTAGCAAAAAATATAATATCGTCAAATACCCATTAAAATTCAATAAATTCAATAAATTTAAATAAATTCAATAAATTAATAAATTAAAAATTATCCATACTAAAACATAAGTGAAATTATCTTCAAAAAGTCATAAAAATAATAATTAATATTTAATAAAGTAACTGCTATGTTAATATACGTGTGAGGAAGTGCAAAAAAAAAAAAATAGATAATATGCAGACTCACCACTTAAACGTCTAAATTTGTTGTCGATCTCGCTGCCATGTCCCGGTGTATGCTTCGCTTCATATTTCTCCTATGCGCCTTCCATAACGACCATACCAATTTTAGTATCAGGACTGTGGTAATGATGTATAAGAGTACCTTTATTTCTTCGCCTGGTCTGACATCTTTACTTTTTACTATGAAGTTGCTGTTGACGACTCCATTCTCCTGTAGGTCTTCCTTGGATGACTTTCCTCCCATTCTAGACTTCTGGAACGAAGACTCCTGGTTTCTACCAATTCAGGATCGCCATATGGTAAATATTATCTTGGGTAGTAAATAATATTGTTTGTAACTTAGTTGCCCATTTATTAATCACTGCTTGTACAATATCTCACTATTATAAACTTAAATATATCAGTACTTAATTGACGATGACGATAGATGATGCCTTACCGGCCATAGTGTCGGTACAATAATTAAGATCCCCGAGAATGATTGGTGTTGCTTTTAATAGCCTCGGCCTTGCTGGCTCAGCGCTCTTGTTACTATTCGTGTCAAGTGTATTCCCTGACCTACGCCACAAGTAAGTCGTGCAATTTTACTAGAGTGCTGACTGGCTGTTTTAATTAGAGTATGTTATATATGAATGTCCTCGATTTAAATTACCAAATGTTTACATAAACAAAATGTTACACGAGTATGAATTCTAATATTATTTTACCTGTAATTCTGATATTTAAGGGTTGATATTACAACTGTTTTATTGAAGATATGTGTTAATCTTTGGAGCTCGTCTTCTGCCTCGACGATTAATGCGACATCGTCTGCATAACATAATATTTGGATTTCTTTGTTAGCCATTCTGTAGCCATGACCTTTACGTACTGCTTGTATTATTTCGTCGATCTTTATATTAAAGAGAAGTGAGCTTAACGAGTCACCCTGTCTGACTTCGCTTTGTACTGGTATACACTGTGTTAGTTTTCCATTTATTTTTGACTGTATTCGATTATGAAGGTAGATGTTTTCGATGGTTTGTATAATATTGATTGGTATGTTTCTTGTATACGGTAGGTGTAAGACGTCTTCGACTTGGATGCGATCGAAAGCCTTTGTTAGGTCTAGTACAGTACAGATACGGCGTCTACGCAGGACCTTCCGGATCTGAATCCTTGGTGTTCATCTGATAAAGTTGTTAGTTTATTTATTTTGTTGGTTAGGACTTTTGTGGTAAGCTTAAGTGCGTAGTTCAGTAGATTTATACCTCTATAATTGATGGGGTCTTCTTTATGCGTCTGGTATCTTACAGTGCAATATTAGTTTTTGTATAAGTTTTGTCATCTCTAGGGTTATACTTTCACTTCTGTGTTTTAGAAGCTCGTTGGTTATTCCGTCTGGTCGTGATAACTTTCTATTTTTAAGTGAATTTATGGCTATTTCTACTTTCTGAAAACTAATTTCTATTTCGTGTCTTAATTCAGGTGCGTTATTGTGATGATTATTATTTTCCTTTGCTTTAAACAGTTCCGTCAGGTATCTTTCCCATTCGTTTGCTGGTATGTTATTGCATTCCTTCAATTCTACCATTTCTTTCCGTTCGTTTCTTATGAATCTCCATATTTGTTTTTGTGTACCGTAGAAGTCGCTTTCCATCCTTTTTGTAAACTGTTCCCAATTTTATTTTTTTGTTCTTGCCAACTGCTTTGTTTCAATTCGTATTCTTCTATACTTGTCTCGGGATTCTGGGGTATTTAATGTTTTGTACTTGGTGTAGGCCTCTCGTTTCTCTTTACACTTCTCTTTTATTTCTTTTCTAAACCACGGTGTATTGTTGTTGTTTCTTTTGTTCAGTATGACTTTGTGTTTTCTGCAAACACGAATCGAAACACATTATAATATATTGGGTATTACGTTTAGAATAAGAAAGTGTAAGTCAATTTCCCACTCATCCTAAATTTTCAGATATTTTAAGTTTTTTTAAAACGTCTAATTGAAACGTTTATTTTAATTTTATTATTTTATTAGATGAACTTTTCCTCTAATTGGAAAAATTCTTTAAAAATGCCTTTTTTGTTAACGTTTAAATATAACATAAATATTATAAACATCGTGTTCAAATACGAATTTTAGGAATGGTTTGCAAATAATAGTGTTAAAAAAATTGTGGAATCAAAACGACTATTTTTGGTCAGGTAAGCATTTTTCAAGAAATGTCAAAGAACAAAAAGGATTTATACACTTATATGCTCATGTACGAAAAATTGTTGTTCTCTGTTGTTGTTATATGCTCAATTGTTTTTCATGATGCATATTTTTTGTTAATAATAAATTAAAGAATACTCGAAAAAAAAAATTTAACGAGGTTTTTTGTTGGCAAACATTTTACAACGAATGTTTTATCCTAGCGTCTTTTCCTGGCGGGTAAGGTTAATTTTTATGCATTATATTGGGGTTATTCCGCTCTCCAATAGCCTAAATTCACAAAAAGTGTACACCAACAGAAAAAATTCGTACATAATATAAAATAAAAACGAGCAACACAATTGTAGCTAAAAACAACTTCAAGAAACTGCGTTACTTTTTAGAAATTTTAGTGTAGGTAATATTTAACTAAAAACAGGCCTTTATGTTGTAAATGATGTATGATTGTAAATGAATAAGTTCTTAGTAAATACGTATTTACGGTTGCCTTACAACTTTTTGATATATTTTATGATTTCTTTGTGAACAAGTTTTTTTTATTTTTTAAAAGTATATACTTAATCATCCACCCTTTTAATTCGCTTCTGCTATTCATTCATTTTAAATACAAGTAGTTGGGATGGTGACAAATACTCTGTTTTATCAATAGCGATTTTTTTCAAATTATTTTTAGCTACTGTTAGTTGGCTACACCGTACTGATGACGACCAATGAGACAGAAATACGTATTTACAAAAGATTTCCATCAAAGTCCATCTCTCTACTCCTTAGTTCTAATTTAATCTTATTTTTGATATATGTTTTCTGGTGGCACTTATTGTATTTTTATCACGCTGTCAAAATGGATCTACTATATCGAAGTTCAAAGGTTTTTGTTGAACTATGTTTGATTATTTGAAATTATTATGTTGACGTAAAAATTGTTGTAAGAACTTTTGCATACCGTTTTTATTGCTTGTTGCTATCACATACTTCTTTAATATTGTGTTTCATTATTTTAGGGATTTTCTTAATAGTTGGTCTTTAACAATACTTAAAAAAGTAAGCTTCCATTTGTCTTCCTTGCAAAATTAAAAATCTGCTTCATAGATACTCACAGTCAGCTGGTAAATGGTATTCTAGAAAACACCTTTAGTGACAAACCCAGTCGCTGGCGCTCGGTCCATAGCGACATTCGACGCCGAAATGTTTCAACAGAAACCTAAGGCTGGTGTCAATGACACTGAATCTTTTTTCTGGAATATCAGTTATATGGTTTGGTAAATCCAGAGTTCTAGTTTAATCTTATTTTTGATATATGTTTTCTGGTGGCACTTGTTGTATTTTTATCACGTTGTCACATTGGATCTACTATATCAAAGTTAAAAGGTTTTATGTTGAACTATGTTTGATTATTGGAAATTATTATGTTGACATACAAATTGGTGTAAGAACTATTGCATACCGTTTTCATTGCTTGTTACTATCACATACTTCTCTGGTACCGTGTTTCATTATTCTAGGGATTTTCTTAATAGATATTCCTTAACAATACTTCAAAATGTAAGCTTCGATTTGTCTTCTTTAAAAAATTAAAAATCTGCCCCATAGATACTCACAGTCAGTTGCTAAATGGTATTCTAGAAAAAACCTTTAGTGACAAACCCAGTCGCCGGCGCTCGGTCCATAGAGACATTCGACGCCGAAATGTTTCAACAGAAACCTAAGGCTGGTGTCAATGACACTGAATCTTTTTTCTGGAATATCAGTTATCTCGGCTATTTGTGTAGTATCTTTAATTTCCGAGGAAAATACAATCTTCTAAGAATTTTACTTATTTTAGAAAGTTATGAAATCTTCTAAATATGTGAATTTTTTTAATGGTTTGGTAAATCCAGAGTTCTAATTTAATCTTATTTTTGATATATGTTTTCTAGTGGCACTTGTTGTATTTTTATCACGCTGTCAAAATGGATCTACCATATCGAGGTTAAAAGGTTTTATGTTGAACTATGTTTAATTATTGGAAATTATTATGTTGACGTACAAATTGTTGTAAGAACTATTGCATACCGTTTTCATTGCTTTTTACTATCACATACTTCTCTGATATTGTGTTTCATTATTTTAGGGATTTTCTTAATAGTTGGTCTTTAACAATACTTAAAAAAGTAAGCTGTCTTCCTTGCCAAATTAAAAATCTGCCCCATAGATACTCACAGTCAGCTGGTAAATGGTATTCTAGAAAAAACCTTTAGTGACAAACACAGCCGCTGGCGCTCGGTCCATAGCGACATTCGACGCCGAAATGTTTCAACAGAAACCTAAGGCTGGTGTCAATGACACTGAATCTTTTTTCTGGAATATCAGTTATCTCGGCTATTTGTGTAGTATCTTATATTTCCGAGGAAAACACAATCTTCTTAAAACTTTAGCTATTTGAAAAAGTTATGGAGTCTTCTAAATATGTGAATGTTTTTTATGGTTTGGTAAATCCAGAGTTCTAATATAATCTTATTTTTGATATATGTTTTCTGGTAGCAATTGTTGTATTTTTATCACGCTGTTACATTGGATCTACTATATCAAAGTTAAAAGGTTTTTGTTGAACTATGTTTGATTATTGGAAATTATTATGTTGACATACAAATTGGTGTAAGAACTATTGCATACCGTTTTCATTGCTTTTTACTATCACATACTTCTCTTATATTGTGTATAATTATTTTTTTAAGGATTTTCTTAATAGTTGGTCCTCACAATACTTTAAAAAGTAAGCTTTAATTTGTCTTTCTTGCCAAATTAAAAATCTGCCCCCATAGATACTCACAGTAAGCTGATAAATGGTATTCTAGAAAAAACCTTTAGTGACACACCCAGTCGCTGGCGCTCGGTCCATAGCGACATTCGACGCCGAAATGTTTCAACAGAAACCTAAGGCTGGTGTCAATAACACTAAATCTTTTTTCTGGAATATCAGTTAGCTCGGTTATTTGTGTAGTATCTTTTATTTCCGAGGAGAACACAATCTTCTAAAAACTTTAGCTATTTGAAACAGTTATGGAGTCTTCTAAATATGTGAATTTTTTTAATGGTTTGGTAAATCCAGAGTTCTAATTAAATCTTATTTTTGATACATGTTTTCTGGTGGCACTTGTTGTATTTTTATGACGGTGTCAAAATGGATCTACTATATCGAAGTTAAAAGGTTTTTGTTGAACTATGTTTGATTATTTGAAATTATTATGTTGACGTACAAATTGGTGTAAGAACTATTGCGTACCGTTTTAATTGCTTTTTGCTATCACATACTTCACTGATATTGTGTATAATTATTATTTTTAATGATTTTCTTAATAGTTAGTCCTCACAATACTTTAAATAGTAAGCTTCCATTTGTCTTCCTTGCCAAATTAAAAATCTGCTTCATAGATACTCACAGTCAGCTGGTAAATCGTATTCTAGAAAACACCTTTAGTGACAAACCCAGTCGCTGGCGCTCGGTCCATAGCGACGTTCGACGCCGAAATGTTTCAACAGAAACCTAAGGCTGGTGTCAATGACACTGAATCTTTTTTCTGGAATATCAGTTATATGGTTTGGTAAATCCAGAGTTCTAATTTAATCTTATTTTTAATATATGTTTTCTGGTGGCACTTGTTGTATTTTTATCACGCTGTCACATTGGATCTACTCTATCGAAGTTTAAAGGTTTAATGTTGAACTATGTTTGATTATTGGAAATTATTATGTTGACGTACAAATTGTTGTAAGAACTATTGCATACCGTTTTTATTGCTTTTTACTATCACATACTTCTCTGATATTGTTTCATTATTTTAGGGATTTCCTTAATAGTTGGTCTTTAACAATACTTAAAAAAGTAAGCTTCCATTTGTCTTCCTTGCCAAATTAAAAATCTGCTTCATAGATACTCACAGTCAGCTGGTAAATGGTATTCTAGAAAACACCTTTAGTGACAAACCCAGTCGCTGGCGCTCGGTCCATAGCGACATTCGACGCCGAAATGTTTCAAAAGAAACCTAAGGCTGGTGTCAATGACACTGAATCTTTTTTCTGGAATATCAGTTATCTCGGATATTTGTGTAGTATCTTATATTTCCGAGAAAAACACAATCTTCTAAAAATTTAGCTATTTGAAAAAGTTATGGAGTCTTCTAAATATGTGAATTTTTATAATGGTTTGATAAATCCAGAGTTCTAATTTAATCTTATTTTTGATATATGTTTTCTGGTGGCACTTGTTGTATTTTTATCACGCTGTCACATTGGATCTACTATATCGAAGTTTAAAGGTTTAATGTTGAACTATGTTTGATTATTGGAAATTATTATGTTGACGTACAAATTGGTGTAAGAACTATTGCGTACCGCTTTCATTTCTTTTTACTATCATATACTTCTCTGATATTGTGTTTTATTATTTTAGGGATTTTCTTAATAGTTGGTCTTTAACAATACTTAAAAAAGTAAGCTTCCATTTGTCTTCCTTGCCAAATTAAAAATCTGCCCCATAGATACTCACAGTCAGTTGGTAAATGGTATTCTAGAAAAAACCTTTAGTGACAAACCCAGTCGCTGGCGCTCGGTCAATAGCGACATTCGACGCCGAAATGTTTCAACAGAAACCTAAGGCTGGTGTCAATGACACTGAATCTTTTTTCTGGAATATCAGTTATCCCGGCTATTTGTGTAGTATCTTATATTTCCGAGGAAAACACAATCTTCTAAAAACTTTAGCTATTTGAAAAAGTTATGGAGTCTTCTAAATATGTGAATTTTTTTTGTGGTTTGGTAAATCCAGAGTTCTAATTTAATCTTATTTTTGATACATGTTTTCTGGTGGCACTTGTTGTATTTTTATCACGCTGTCAAAATGGATCTACTATATCGAAGTTAAAAGGTTTTTGTTGAACTATGTTTGATTATTTGAAATTATTATGTTGACGTACAAATTGGTGTAAGAACTATTGCGTACCGTTTTCATTGCTTTTTACTATCATATACTTCTCTGATATTGTGTATAATTATTTTTTTTTTAAATTTTCTTAATAGTTGGTCCTCACAATACTTTAAAAAGTAAGCTTCAATTTGTCTTCCTTGCCAAATTAAAAATCTGCCCCCATAGATACTCACAGTCAGCTGCTAAAAGGTATTCTAGAAAAAACCTTTAGTGACAAACCCAGTCGCCGGCGCTCGGTCCATAGCGACATTCGACGCCGAAATGTTTCAACAGAAACCTAAGGCTGGTGTCAATGACACTGAATCTTTTTTCTGGAATATCAGTTATATGGTTTGGTAAATCCAGAGTTCGAATTTAATCTTATTTTTGATATATGTTTTCTGGAATATCAGTTATCTCGGCTATTTGTGTAGTATCTTATATTTCCGAGGAAAACACAATCTTCTAAAAACTTTAGCTATTTGAAAAATTTATGGAGTCTTCTAAATATGTGAATTTTTTTTATGGTTTGGTAAATCCAGAGTTCTAATTTAATCTTATTTTTGATACATGTTTTCTGGTGGCATTTGTTGTATTTTTATCACGCTGTCAAAATGGATCTACTATATCGAGGTTAAAAGGTTTTTGTTGAACTAAGTTTGATTATTTGAAATTATTATGTTGACGTACAAATTGGTGTAAGAACTATTGCGTACCGTTTTCCTTGCTTTTTACTATCATATACTTCTCTGATATTGTGTATAATTATTTTTTTAAGGATTTTCTTAATAGTTGGTCCTCACAATACTTTAAAAAGTAAGCTTCAATTTGTCTTCCTTGCCAAATTAAAAATCTGCCCCCATAGATACTCACAGTCAGCTGCTAAAAGGTATTCTAGAAAAAAACCTTTAGTGACAAACCCAGTCGCCGGCGCTCGGTGTATAGCGACATTCGACGCCGAAATGTTTCAACAGAAACCTAAGGCTGGTGTCAATGTCACTAAATCTTTTTTCTGGAATATCAGTTATATGGTTTGGTAAATCCAGAGTTCTAATTTAATCTTATTTTTGATATATGTTTTCTGGTGGCACTTGTTGTATTTTTATCACGTTGTCACATTGGATCTACTATATCAAAGTTAAAAGGTTTTGTGTTGAACTATGTTTGTATATTGGAAATTATTATGTTGACATACAAATTGGTGTAAGAACTATTGCATACCGTTTTCATTGCTTTTTACTATCACATATATCTCCGATATTGTGTTTCATTATTTTAGGGATTTCCTTAATAGTTGGTCTTTAACAATACTTAAAAAAGTAAGCTTCCATTTGTCTTCCTTGCCAAATTAAAAATCTGCTTCATCGATACTCACAGTCAGCTGGTAAATGGTATTCTAGAAAACACCTTTAGTGACAAACCCAGTCGCTGGCGCTCGGTCCATAGCGACATTCGACGCCGAAATGTTTCAACAGAAACCTAAGGCTGGTGTCAATGACACTGAATCTTTTTTCTGGAATATCAGTTATCTCGGCTATTTGTGTAGTATCTTATATTTCCGAGAAAAAAGACAATCTTCTAAAAACTTTAGCTATTTGAAAAAGTTATGGAGTCTTCTAAATATGTGGATTTTTTTTATGGTTTGGTATATCCAGAGTTCTAGTTTAATCTTATTTTTGATATATGTTTTCTGGTGACACTTGTTGTATTTTTATCACGCTGTCAAAATAGATCAACTATATCGCAGTTAAAAGGTTTTTGTTGAACTATGTTTGATTATTTGAAATTATTATGTTGACGTACAAATTGGTGTAAGAACTATTGCATACCGTTTTCATTGCTTTTTACTATCACATACTTCTCTTATATTGTTTATAATTATTTTTTTAAGGATTTTCTTAATAGTTGGTCCTCACAATACTTTAAAAAGTAAGCTTGAATTTGTCTTCCTTGCCAAATTAAAAATCTGCCCCCATAGATACTCACAGTTAGCTGATAAATGGTATTCTAGAAAAAACCTTTAGTGACAAACCCAGTCGCTGGCGCTCGGTCCATAGCGACATTCGACGCCGAAATGTTTCAACAGAAACCTAAGGCTGGTGTCAATAACACTGAATCTTTTTTCTGGAATATCAGTTATCTCGGTTATATGTGTATTATCTTTTATTTCCGAGGAAAACACAATCTTCTAAAAATTTAGCTATTTGAAAATGTTATGGAGTCTTCTAAATATGTGAATTTTTTTAATGGTTTGGTAAATCCAGAGTTCTAATTTAATCTTATTTTTGATATATGTTTTCTGGTGGCACTTGTTGTATTTTTATCACGCTGTCACATTGGATCTACTATATCGAAGTTTAAAGGTTTAATGTTGAACTATGTTTGATTATTGGAAATTATTATGTTGACGTACAAATTGGTGTAAGAACTATTGCATACCGTTTTCATTGCTTGTTACTATCACATACTTCTCTGGTACCGTGTTTCATTATTCTAGGGATTTTCTTAATAGATATTCATTAACAATACTTAAAAATGTAAGCTTCAATTTGTCTTCCTTAAAAAATTAAAAATCTGCCCCATAGATACTCACAGTCAGTTGCTAAATGGTATTCTAGAAAAAACCTTTAGTGACAAACCCAGTCGCCGGCGCTCGGTCCATAGAGACATTCGACGCCGAAATGTTTCAACAGAAACCTAAGGCTGGTGTCAATGACACTGAATCTTTTTTCTGGAATATCAGTTATCTCGGCTATTTGTGTAGTATCTTTAATTTATGAGGAAAATACAATCTTCTAAGAACTTTACTTATTTTAGAAAGTTATGAAATATTCTAAATATGTGAATTTTTTTAATGGTTTGGTAAATCCATAGTTCTAATTTAATCTTATTTTTGATATATGTTTTCTAGTGGCACATGTTGTATTTTTATCACGCTGTCAAAATGGATCTACCATATCGAAGTTAAAAGGTTTTATGTTGAACTATGTTTAATTATTGGAAATTATTACGTTGACGTACAAATTGTTGTAAGAACTATTGCATACCGTTTTCGTTGCTTTTTACTATCACATACTTCTCTGATATTGTGTTTCATTATTTTAGGGATTTTCTTAATAGTTGGTCTTTAACAATACTTAAAAAAGTAAGCTTCCATTTGTCTTCCTTGCCAAATTAAAAATCTGCCCCATAGATACTCACAGTCAGCTGGTAAATGGTATTCTAGAAAAAACCTTTAGTGACAAACACAGCCGCTGGAGCTCGGTCCATAGTGACATTCGACGCCGAAATGTTTCAACAGAAACCTAAGGCTGGTGTCAATGACACTGAATCTTTTTTCTGGAATATCAGTTATCTCGGCTATTTGTGTAGTATCTTATATTTCCGAGGAAAACACAATCTTCTAAAAACTTTAGCTATTTGAAAAATTTATGGAGTCTTCTAAATATGTGAATTTTTTTTATGGTTTGGTAAATCCAGAGTTCTAATTTAATCTTATTTTTGATACATGTTTTCTGGTGGCACTTGTTGTATTTTTATCACGCTGTCAAAATGGATCTACTATATCGAGGTTAAAAGGTTTTTGTTGAACTAAGTTTGATTATTTGAAATTATTATGTTGACGTACAAATTGGTGTAAGAACTATTGCGTACCGTTTTCATTGCTTTTTACTATAATATACTTCTCTGATATTGTGTATAATTATTTTTTTAAGGATTTTCTTAATAGTTGGTCCTCACAATACTTTAAAAAGTAAGCTTCAATTTGTCTTCCTTGCCAAATTAAAAATCTGCCCCCATAGATACTCACAGTCAGCTGCTAAAAGGTATTCTAGAAAAAAACCTTTAGTGACAAACCCAGTCGCCGGCGCTCGGTGTATAGCGACATTCGACGCCGAAATGTTTCAACAGAAACCTAAGGCTGGTGTCAATGTCACTGAATCTTTTTTCTGGAATATCAGTTATATGGTTTGGTAAATCCAGAGTTCTAATTTAATCTTATTTTTGATATATGTTTTCTGGTGACACTTGTTGTATTTTTATCACGTTGTCACATTGGATCTACTATATCAAAGTTAAAAGGTTTTATGTTGAACTATGTTTGATTATTGGAAATTATTATGTTGACATACAAATTGGTGTAAGAACTATTGCATAGCGTTTTCATTGCTTTTTACTGTCACATATATCTCCGATATTGTGTTTCATTATTTTAGGGATTTCCTTAATAGTTGGTCTTTAACAATACTTAAAAAAGTAAGCTTCCATTTGTCTTCCTTGCCAAATTAAAAATCTGCTTCATAGATTCTCACAGTCAGCTGGTAAATGGTATTCTAGAAAACACCTTTAGTGACAAACCCAGTCGCTGGCGCTCGGTCCATAGCGACATTCGACGCCGAAATGTTTCAACAGAAACCTAAGGCTGGTGTCAATGACACTGAATCTTTTTTCTGGAATATCAGTTATCTCGGCTATTTGTGTAGTATCTTATATTTCCGAGAAAAAAGACAATCTTCTAAAAACTTTAGCTATTTGAAAAAGTTATGGAGTCTTCTAAATATGTGGATTTTTTTTATGGTTTGGTATATCCAGAGTTCTAGTTTAATCTTATTTTTGATATATGTTTTCTGGTGGCACTTGTTGTATTTTTATCACGCTGTCAAAATAGATCAACTATATCGCAGTTAAAAGGTTTTTGTTGAACTAAGTTTGATTATTTGAAATTATTATGTTGACGTACAAATTGGTGTAAGAACTATTGCGTACCGTTTTCATTTCTTTTTACTATCATATACTTCTCTGATATTGTGTTTTATTATTTTAGGGATTTTCATAATAGTTGGTCTTTAACAATACTTAAAAAAGTAAGCTTCCATTTGTCTTCCTTGCCAAATTAAAAATCTGCCCCATAGATACTCACAGTCAGCTGGTAAATGGTATTCTAGAAAAAACCTTTAGTGACAAACCCAGTCGCTGGCGCTCGGTCCATAGCGACATTCGACGCCGAAATGTTTCAACAGAAACCTAAGGCTGGTGTCAATGACACTGAATCTTTTTTCTGGAATATCAGTTATCCCGGCTATTTGTGTAGTATCTTATATTTCCGAGAAAAAAGACAATCTTCTAAAAACTTTAGCTATTTGAAAAAGTTATGGAGTCTTCTAAATATGTGGATTTTTTTATGGTTTGGTATATCCAGAGTTCTAATTTAATCTTATTTTTGATATATGTTTTCTGGTGGCACTTGTTGTATTTTTATCACGCTGTCAAAATAGATCAACTATATCGCAGTTAAAAGGTTTTTGTTGAACTATGTTTGATTATTTGAAATTATTATGTTGACGTACAAATTGGTGTAAGAACTATTGCGTACCGTTTTCATTGCTTTTTACTATCACATACTTCTCTTATATTATTTATAATTATTTTTTTAAGGATTTTCTTAATAGTTGGTCCTCACAATACTTTAAAAAGTAAGCTTGAATTTGTCTTCCTTGCCAAATTAAAAATCTGCCCCCATAGATACTCACAGTCAGCTGATAAATGGTATTCTAGAAAAAACCTTTAGTGACAAACCCAGTCGCTGGCGCTCGGTCCATAGCGACATTCGACGCCGAAATGTTTCAACAGAAACCTAAGGCTGGTGTCAATGACACTGAATCTTTTTTCTGGAATATCAGTTAGCTCGGTTATATGTGTAGTATCTTTTATTTCCGAGGAAAACACAATCTTCTAAAAATTTAGCTATTTGAAAATGTTATGGAGTCTTCTAAATATGTGAATTTTTTTAATGGTTTGGTAAATCCAGATTTCTAATTTAATCTTATTTTTGATATATGTTTTCTAGTGGCACTTGTTGTATTTTTATCACGCTGTCAAAATGGATCTACCATATCGAAGTTAAAAGGTTTTATGTTGAACTATGTTTAATTATTGGAAATTATTATGTTGACGTACAAATTGTTGTAAGAACTATTGCATACCGTTTTCATTGCTTTTTACTATCACATACTTCTCTGATATTGTGTTTCATTATTTTAGGGATTTTCTAATAGTTGGTCTTTAACAATACTTAAAAAAGTAAGCTTCTATTTGTCTTCCTTGCCAAATTAAAAATCTGCCCCATAGATACTCACAGTCAGCTGGTAAATGGTATTCTAGAAAAAACCTTTAGTGACAAACACAGCCGCTGGCGCTCGGTCCATAGCGACATTCGACGCCGAAATGTTTCAACAGGAACCTAAGGCTGGTGTCAATGACACTGAATCTTTTTTCTGGAATATCAGTTATATGGTTTGGTAAATCCAGAGTTCTAATTTAATCTTATTTTTGATATATGTTTTCTGGTGGCACTTGTATTTTTATCACGTTGTCACATTGGATCTACTATATCAAAGTTAAAAGGTTTTATGTTGAACTATGTTTGATTATTGGAAATTATTATGTTGACATACAAATTGGTGTAAGAACTATTGCATACCGTTTTCATTGCTTTTTACTATCACATATATCTCCGATATTGTGTTTCATTATTTTAGGGATTTTCTTAACAGTTGGTCTTTAACAATACTTAAAAAAGTAAGCTTCCATTTGTCTTCCTTGCCAAATTAAAAATCTGCCCCCATAGATACTCACAGTCAGCTGCTAAAAGGTATTCTAGAAAAAACCTTTAGTGACAAACCCAGTCGCCGGCGCTCGGTCCATAGCGACGTTCGACGCCGAAATGTTTTAACAGAAACCTAAGGCTGGTGTCAATGACACTGAATCTTTTTTCTGGAATATCAGTTATCTCGGCTATTTGTGTAGTATCTTATATTTCCGAGAAAAACACAATCTTCTAAAAATTTAGCTATTTGAAAAAGTTATGGAGTCTTCTAAATATGTGAATTTTTATAATGGTTTGGTAAATCCAGAGTTCTAATTTAATCTTATTTTTGATATATGTTTTCTGGTGGCACTTGTTGTATTTTTATCACGCTGTCACATTGGATCTACTATATCGAAGTTTAAAGGTTTAATGTTGAACTATGTTTGATTATTGGAAATTATTATGTTAACGTACAAATTGGTGTAAGAACTATTGCATACCGTTTTCATTGCTTGTTACTATCACATACTTCTCTGGTACCGTGTTTCATTATTCTAGGGATTTTCTTAATAGATATTCCTTAACAATACTTAAAAATGTAAGCTTCAATTTGTCTTCCTTAAAAAATTAAAAATCTGCCCCATAGATACTCACAGTCAGTTGCTAAATGGTATTCTAGAAAAAACCTTTAGTGACAAACCCAGTCGCCGGCGCTCGGTCCATAGAGACATTCGACGCCGAAATGTTTCAACAGAAACCTAAGGCTGGTGTCAATGACACTGAATCTTTTTTCTGGAATATCAGTTATCTCGGCTATTTGTGTAGTATCTTTAATTTATGAGGAAAATACAATCTTCTAAGAACTTTACTTATTTTAGAAAGTTATGAAATCTTCTAAATATGTGAATTTTTTTAATGGTTTGGTAAATCCAGAGTTCTAATTTAATCTTATTTTTGATATATGTTTTCTAGTGGCACTTGTTGTATTTTTATCACGCTGTCACATTGGATCTACTATATCAAAGTTAAAAGGTTATTGTTGAACTATGTTTGATTATTGGAAATTATTATGTTGACATACAAATTGGTGTAAAAACTATTGCATACCGTTTTCATTGCTTTTTACTATCACATACTTCTCTGATATTGTGTTTCATTATTTTAGAAATTTTCTTAATAGTTGGTCTTTAACAATACTTAAAAAAGTAAGCTTCCGTTTGTCTTCCTTGCCAAATTAAAAATCTGCCCCATAGATACTCACAGTCAGCTGGTAAATGGTATTCTAGAAAAAACCTTTAGTGACAAACCCAGTCGCTGGCGCTCGGTCCATAGCAACATTCGACGCCGAAATGTTTCAACAGAAACCTAAGGCTGGTGTCAATGACACTGAATCTTTTTTCTGGAATATCAGTTAGCTCGGTTATATGTGTAGTATCTTTTATTTCCGAGGAAAACACAATCTTCTAAAAATTTAGCTATTTGAAAATGTTATGGAGTCTTCTAAATATGTGAATTTTTTTAATGGTTTGGTAAATCCAGAGTTCTAATTTAATCTTATTTTTGATATATGTTTTCTGGTGGCACTTGTTGTATTTTTATCACGTTGTCACATTGGATCTACTATATCAAAGTTAAAAGGTTTTATGTTGAACTATGTTTGATTATTGGAAATTATTATGTTGACATACAAATTGGTGTAAGAACTATTGCATACCGTTTTCATTGCTTTTTACTATCACATATATCTTCGATATTGTGTTTCATTATTTTAGGGATTTTCTTAATAGTTGGTCTTTAAACTTAAAAAAGTAAGCTTCCATTTGTCTTCCTTGCCAAATTAAAAATCTGCCCCCATAGATACTTACAGTCAGCTGCTAAATGGTTTTCTAGAAAAAACCTTTAGTGACAAACCCAGTCGCCGGCGCTCGGTCCATAGTGACATTCAACGCCGAAATGTTTCAACAGAAACGTGAGACTGGTTTCAATGACACTAAATCTTTTTTCTGGAATATCAGTTATCTTGTCTTTTTGTGTACCATCTTTTATTTCCGAGGAAAACAAAATCTTCTAAAATCTTTAGCAATTGGAAAAAGTTATGGAATCTTCTAAATATGTGAATTTTCTGTGGTTTCGTAATAATAAGATATATGATATCTTTCAAGTACTACTAATTAAAGCGTTTTATTGAATTAGTAAAACCCATATGGATAGGTTCTTTGTTGATTTAAGACTTTGTTGATTTTCAGTAAATTTTCTGAAAACATAATTATTTTATTTTTTGTTGGAAATTTAATTAATTAATTTAATTATTTTATTTTTAATTTTAGCTCAGTAGTTTTACATCTTGGTAAGTCAAGGTTTTTTAACTCCGCCTACATGATCATTGGGTAGATTTACTATTTCAATGTTCTTGTTGCCGGTCCCAAGCCCGGATAAAGGAGGAAGGTTCTTGGCTCAAAATATCGCTTGAGCGAAGTTAAAAAAACCTTGTCTTTAAGAATAGATGGTAAAATGGCTAAGGTAAATTATTGCAAATGCAGGAAGGCGAAAATCACCAGAATTCAGACATGGGTTGATAATAACTTATCTCGGAAAATAATTTATTTGTTGTAGAAAATAAAATGTCACTATTAAAAGATACTTTTGATAAATTTTCGGTAAATCAGGTTATAGTTAATTCAGATACACCTGACACAAAAGATTCCCTGGACAGGACCCCTCAGGGGAATTTGTTTTCTGAGATATCAGCTTTTGTAGCTAAGAAAATGACTCGTCTGAAGCATAGACTGGTACCTGATTTAACTGAAGTAAGAATCAATTATAAGACAGGTACAGCGTCTTCTTCTTACGGTGCCTATATGTTCCGGATGTTGGTAATCAATATGGCTATCCTAACTTTGCTTGCTGCTATTCTGAATAGTCCGGTTGTCGATGTATTTAACCACCTTCTCAGGTTTTGAAGCCAAGATATTCTTCTTCTCCCTGGTTCTCTCTTTCTAAATTCCTTGCCCCGAAGAATGAGTTGCAACAAGCCATATCTCTGTTCATTCCTCATAACATGGCCGAGATATTCTAGTTTGCGCTCTTTGATGGTGTTAATAATCTCACCTTCCTTGCCTATTCTACGTAGGACCTCAACATTAGTCACACGATCCACCCATGAAATTCTTAAGCAACAGGTACCATTCATATTTGCACAATTTTCCCAACAGTGAAAGCAACAGAAATATAGGCGGTGGAAAAGGCTTCTCTGATGCGTTAAGAGGACAATCTCCTACATTTTAGCCAACAGTCAGGTACAACGAAATGTTCCCATTTTGAATGACAATAGGAAAAATGATGTCTCTCGTGCAGCGCTGGCTGTTAGCAGAAATCTAGTGCAAAGGGGTTATATTTTATTGGCTACTTATAAAATAAAAATAGCGGATGTATTCGGTAATTATATCTAGTGTAAAATGTTGATAGATACTGCTAGTCAGCTATCCTTTATAAAGAGTAGCTTAGTTGAAAGGTTGGGTCTTAAAACGTTCTCAAATACAATTATTAGTGTTCTAGGAGTAGGATCACGGGTAGCCAAATCAACAGAAATGGTTGATCTTGTAGATTATTCTAGTAATACAAAGAATTTAGAAAATTGTTAGTTTAGAAATTTCTATTCTCCTCGGCACAGATTTTTGTTATAAACTTTTCTCGGATGGTACAGTTCACTCAGGTAAAAGACTCCGGACTATGCAAAATACCTTCTGTAGTGGATTGTTGGTAGTTCAGTTGACTGTAAATATCATCGTCACAAGGATTCTCCTAATTCCTCTCGAAATTTGGATTTAGTTAGTTATGTGTCTTGTATGGAACACGACTGCCCTATATCGTTACTAAAAAGTATTTAACACACTCTTATAGTCCGTCCCAAACCCTTCTTTCAGTGCGTCATAGTTGTTTGAATTCTCTCTAACGCATTATGCTAAAAGTGACAGAAAAAAAGTGATGTGTGATTATTATACATAGAAAATATAGAAAATTAGATATCGTTTACGGGTATTTGCATATTAAAACGAATTCTACTAACGGATGTATAATTGGTTGAAGTTTAGAATATAATTTGACGCAGATGCTCTCGATCGTGACAGTGACAGTACTTTCACAATGTCAACTGATAAAATAATAATTGTCATTCTAGGTTAGTATTTTCAGACATTTTACCCACAGTGAAAACTAAATTTTGTATGTATTGTGATAAAAATATTTTAATATTCCGAGATATACCGAGAATGAACAAAGACTTTATTACTAGTTTCTGTCGTTCGCGAATTAGATTGTGAATTCAGTAATAATATTAAGGAAATATTTAAAACTAATACCGTTATGAATATTTATATGTATTAAAACGGTTTTTTTTAAAACTAAATTTTTTTGAAATGTAATTGATACCAGCCACATATCTACTGTAATCATTGATTTTAGTGAATCAGATTCTTAATCGCATTGTGGATTGTTTGAAATATAATATTCATTTTTATTATTAAAAAAAAAAGACGGTAAACTTACATTCGGTATCGTGTTTATTAACTAAACTCCATTAACATTATTTTATCTGGATACCGGAACTGGTAGATTAACTCAAAAATCAACTGCTTCACTATTAAAACTATTTCCACTATTAAATGATATATCTTTACAAAATTAAACTATTGGCTGCCAGAGAAACTTATCGGAAAATTACTTATCCAAATATTACTGATTTCAATCGATAATATTTTATCACAGAAATGTTTGCTTTGATGCCTTGCAATTGCCAGTATTTTTTTTATCTAGCAGTCAACTCTTAAAAGATTCTAGGAGGAAGCGTTATTTTAAATAAACAAACATTCCAATTCCATAGTGTTTGTAATAAATAATAATAAATCCATAAACCAATCTTAGCTAATTAAGCACTTTCCTTGGAATGTATAGAATAGGAATTATGACAAACTGCTGTTCCAATATAATGCGCAATAAAATTTTTTATACAGGACGGGACCTCTAATATATAAATTAAATAAAAAATAATTTGAATTTTTAAAGTTTTTACTCCACATTGAAAAAAAATACCCTTTTCACATTTAGCCGATTACGATCCTGCAACTGTCAGATTGAACTAAAATGTCATGCAATAATTCTCGACATTCTTAAAAGCCTATAATGATGTCAAAATTAGTGATGCACCACTGAAAGAAGGGTTTGGGAGAGACTGTACCTTTTCCCAAAGAATAACCTACCCATATGTGATCAGTGTAACGTCCGATAAACAGTTAAACACTTTTTAATAAAATGTGGTAAATATGATCAAGAAAGACAATGATACAATATCTCGAACTCTCTAGCAGAAGCACTAGGTCAAGAGTATTCCTATGATAATATAATTAAATGTCCATGATCTATAAACATTTTCTATAATCAGTAGTTATTCAATTTTGTTATTGTGAGTTCGAATCTCATCTGGGTGGAGAAATTTTCGTTTATTAAAAATTAATGAATGAAAATAATTTCTATCATTGCGCGATCGGTACTCACCGGAGGGACCGCAGACGTTCGGATACAATTAGCGTCTCTTAGCAAAGACAGTGACGTCGACTTTGCTAAGTATTAAGACAATTACTCTACATACACACACACACACACACACACACACACACTACACTAGGTACCTGACTGTACCATGCCAATGATCTTAATTGTCGAGGCATTAATTCAATAATAAAAAAAAAATTTGTTATTTATATTTTGTTCCGACGTTAATAACCGTTTGGTTGAAGCGACTTTTTTTCTAATAAAAAAAGTATCTTTTGATATTAAATTGTTTATGTTTTAGATCTCTTCTATGTTATTGTTAAAAATTAAGTAGTCAAAAGACATCTGCTGTTTTTCTTTTAACCTAATATTTTTTGGCTTTTTAATATTTGAATTTCATAAGGTTCTTTCTTAAAATTGTACTTTCTATACAGTTATTTAGTGAATTTGATATTCTGTGAAAAGTGTTTCACGATACACTAGACGAAGATTTGATTCTAAGAATGTTCCTAGTTTTCACCTCTGACCGCTCTTACAGTATTATAAAGACAAGGAAACCGATATTGCCAAGTTCGTTTCAATGCTCAATTCTTGACAGTTCGACGTAGAATATAGATGTACTTATTTTCAGTAACGGCACAATAATATGTGAAGAGGGATTCGACCAAAAGTGTTTTCAATCCTAGTTTCCTTATTTAGATTTTCATATAAAAATAAATTATTTTCTTTATTTTTATTTTATTTTATTCTAGATTCCTCGAAACTACTTCGATAGCTCTAGATTCCTTGAAACTACTTCGATAGCTTATATTTAAAATTAATTCTCAATTTTTATTCATTTATTTTTTATCATTAGACAATGTGTTTGATTCCCGTTGAATTTAGTTAATTGCGAACAGTTGGTTTTAAAAATGTCCTTAAAAATAATATTATCTATCCAATATATTAATAGTGTTTCATATTATCTAATACTGTGACACAATTTATTTTACCAGCTATTGATTTTGCGCAACAAGTCTTAAAACCACAATTTTAATCGTATGCAAAATACAGTGATATATTCAAAAGTTCCAAATACAAAACATGCTTAATTTTACAAATTATAAAATATTAAATTTGACTATTTTCATCATCATCACTGGCTCGACAACCCTTTTTGGGTCTTGGCCTGTTCAAGGATTCTTCCCCATTCTGACCTGTTTCGTGCTTTTTTTTTCCAGTTTTTAATTTTTAATGTTGTTATATCATTTTCTATTTGTTCTACGTATCTCAGCTTCGGTCTTCCTCTTGTTCTTTTTCCTACTGGCACTTACTGGTTTCAATATTTTGTTTGGTATTTCTCCTTCTTCCATTCTTTCCACATGTCCAATCCAACGTAGCCTTCCTATTTTAATGAATGTTATGATATCCGGATCCTGGTATATGTTGTATAGTTCAAAGTTATACCTTCTCCGCCAAATCCCGTTTTCTTTTGTGTCCTTATATATGTGTCGCAAGATTTTTCTTTTAAAGGTGGCTAATAACGTTTCCTCCCTTTTAGAGAGTGTCCAGGTTTCTGAACCGTATGTGAATACCGGTCTTACTAAGGTTTTGTATATTTGGCATTTTGTTTTTCTGGAGACGTTATCTGATCTTAGTTGCCTATTTAAGCCATGGTAACATTTATTGGCAATAAATATTCTCCTCTTCACTTCCTCTGCAACGTTGTTATCAGACGTAACTAGGAATCGTAAGTATGTAAAGTTGTTTACCGCCTCAATGTTTAATTCTCCTATTGTTAAATTTAGCAGCTGCCTTTTTTGTGCGTTTTTATTTGCAAGCATACATTTTGTTTTTGTCTGATTGATTTTAAGACCACTATTTTTTGCAGCTCGTTCTATTTGAGTGAATGCCTCTATCATTTTATTTTTTGATCTTGCGATTATGTCAACATCATCTGCAAATGCTAGTACTTGCACGCTTTTATTAATTATTGTTCCTCGGGTATTCACTGTTGTGTCTCTTATTATTTTTTCAAGTATGATGTTGAATAATATGCATGATAGAGCGTCTCCCTGGCGCAGTCCCTTCTTCACATCTATTGTTTCCGTTAATTCGTTTTGTATCCGGATTTTACTTTCTACTTTTAGTGTTTCTTTTATCAATTCTATTAGCTGTGTTGGTATATTAAATTCTTTCATTGCTTTTGTTAGGAATTCTCGGTTTATATTGTCATATGCGCTTTCGAAGTCTATGAAGAGATGATGCGCAGAACAAATATCTGGTCTATTGTTGACTTCTGTCTACAGAAGCCACATTGGTATTTGCCAACTATTTTTTCAGCGTATGGTCTAAGTCCTTCATACATTACGTTGGACATTATTTTCACATCACGGTAGTTTTCACATTCCAACTGGTTCCCTTTTTTATGTAGTGGTACAATAATGCCGCTATTCCACTCCTTTGGTAGCTGTTTATTCAACCATATCTATCTTATCAGCTCATGTATGGCTTTAAGTAATGCGTCTCCTCCTTCTTTCAGTAGCTCCGATGATATTTGATCCGATCCCGGTGATTTATTGTTCTTTAATTTGTCCACTGCTGTTCTAATCTCTGCTATTGTTGGTGGACTCTTTTCTCTGTTGTCTGCTTGGTCTAACGGTATATCAGGGTTCATCTCCGTCCTATTCACCCCAAGCTTTTCCTTAAAATGTTCTGTCCATCTTCTAAGTATCTCATGCTGTTCTGTCAATATATTACCCTCCTTATCTTTACACATCGTTGTTCTCGGTTTGAACTCTTTTCTGCTTTTGTTGAGTTTCTGGTAAAATTTTCTTGTCTCTGTTGGTTTACTTAGTTCTTGTAGTTCTTGAAGTTCTTTGTTGATATATTCTCTCTTCTTTCTTCGGTGAATTTTCTTTTCTTCTTTACGTAGTTGTTTATATTCTTCCTCTGCTTGTCGGGTTTTGTGCCTCTGTTGCATCTGTAGATATGCTCTGTTTTTTCTTTCTGTTATAGTTTGACAGTCTTCGTCAAACCAGTGATTCGTTCTTGTTCTTCTTTCTTTACCTTCCATGCCCAACACTCCTCATTTAGGTTTTCATGTTTTAGTCTGTTTTCTAGTTTGATGCTTATATTTTCTTTGTACTCTCTATTTTTGTTTGTTTCTTTGAGTTCTTCTATATTGTATCGTTCATGTTTAGAGCCTCTTTTCTTTTTCCTTTTCTTTAGGGCTAGAATTTCAAACATCAAAACTTCAAATTTGACTATTTTAGCACCATAAATATCGCATTTAGATAAATAATGATCTGACATAAAAATTAAGGGAAACACAAGAATAAAAGTTGAAATAGCAAAGCAAGAAAAAAGTGGAGAAAACAGCAATTAAAAGAAAATAACAGAGTGAAATTGCTAAAAAAAACTAGTATAAGACAACCAACTAAGGAGATAATATGATACCATGAACCATTTTTCAACTTGACTTAAAAAGAAATAAACATGGTTAACTGATACTAATTATTGAAGTGTAGATAATCGAGCCCAAATACGACGAATTCTTGACCGTCTTAAGAGCGACGTTGCCAAAGTGATAAGAATTGCTGAATACAGAATAAAAACAATAAAAATATCAATGTAAAACAATCAAACCGTTTGCAATAAAGCAAATGAAAGACGTATTGCTGATAACCAGGCTTTAACAGATGAAAATAAAGACTTTAAGAAAGAAAATATGGAAATAAAAAGGACTTAAATGAAGTAGAGGAAACTAGTGAATGTATGGAAAAAACGAAGAAGAAAAAACAATGTAGTTATGACTGGAATAGCAGTTGACACATACTCTTAATGCATTTTAACCATTTGTGGACGTACTTTTTTTGTTTATATTTTTAATGGTAAATAATTTGGTTTTAGGAGATATTAGGGCAAAACATAGAGAAATCAAAGTTTTTTTATATTATATTTTTGTAATTAGTACAATAGAGAAGAATAACTTACGTTTTGCAGATGATGCAGTAATAATGACAGATAATAACAATAATTTACAGAACGTAATGCACGCCGTGAATAAACGCTGTCATGAGTACAGACTGAAGATGAATTTAAAGAAAACTAAATACATGATCATGACTAAATCTGCACATGCAAACATCCAATTGACTATTGAAGATACTGCAATTGAGAGTGTTAATAACTATAAATACTTAGAAACACGGATAACATCAGATGTAGACCAAACCAAAGAAATCAAGACACGTATTGAAATAGCACGTACATCATTGGATTCAAAGAATGTCAAACGTGAAAGAAACTAAAAGGATAGAAAATGAGGCGTAAATAATATCAACTATCAAAATTTTGAGAACTTAGAACATGTGATAAGAGGGCAAAAATATGAACTTTTTAGAGCGGCAGTCATCAGAGCCCGCATAGCCATGATGATTTCCAACCTTTGATAGAAGATGGAACTTAAAGAAGAAGAAGAATTATTACAAAAAATGGTGGTTCCATGTGGAACTACTAGCCAAAAAAGAAAAACTTATTTGGTGTGAAATGGAATAAAACAATTTTTTTCAGATAGATCTAAACCTACTTGACATGTAGTTGCTTTGGTATTGCAGTGTATACAACGTACTTTGGCTCCATGCTGAGGTATACGGGCTGCTTTGTCAGTTCTTATTTTTAGAAGAACTTGTTTTTTGAACCTGTTACTGGTGCTTGGTCTGTCCATTTTTCGTCTTCCAAATTTAGGCATTTGGGTGTCTGCTCCAATCAAACTGGTGGCCACAGCAATTTTAAACTCTTTCGAAGACATACTCTTACCAGATCAGTTGATTCGGCTACTAACCAAGATGATGTAGTCTACTATTCGCCTAAATTTTAAAGTCGCTGGAATTAACAGGATTGCCTCCTCGCAATCTTCAATTAAAGATTGGATCGGTAGTTATAATGATAAAAATATCAACCAAGTGCGTCTTTGCAGTGGCACACGGTTAGCGATAAAAAAAAATTTGAACAACGTGATAGAAGCTTTTGACTGATATACCATTTGAATTTAAACGACTACAGTTTCCAGTGTGGCTTGCCTTTGCTATGACCATAAATAGGTTCCAGAGGCAATCATTATTTGTTTGTGGCATTAATCTAGATAACCCATGTTTCTTACAGCGTCAATTATATGTTGCCTGTTTCCATATTGGAAAACCATCAGATTTGTTTGTATATTTACCAGGTAATTAAACAAAAAACATTGTTTGTCATAAAGTACTACAATAAAAATAAAACAGATTTTTGTTAATAACTATGATTCACTTGTTTAAAAATAAAGAGAATTCTGGAAACACTTATATACGTTTTATTTTATTATTCTTTAGTACATCGGTTATTAATCATATGTTAATAACAATAATAATAAATAATTAATTATCTCTATGTTTTGTCATATTTTGAAGTAACCACGTTATAAATATTTGTCACCTTTAGGTTTTCACTACCCCGTTAGATTATTTTTCAACCAGATTTGAACGTTAAATTCCCCTCTTAGTTTAAAGCTTTCTGGCAGACATCCCAGTCGAGGTTTTTAGTGGGTCCAAAAGGCTGGCCAAAGTTCGTTGACGTGAAGATACTTAGGTCATCCGAGCTGACCCTCACACACCGCCCTATCATCATGGTGACTGTTTTGTTTAGGAGAATTAAAGAAATAAACTGCCACATTCCAAATCTATTTGACATAACAAAGTCTGAAGGGTCTGCTAGTAAGTAATATATATATATTTAATTTCAATTTTACTAAATCATTTTTCACTTAATTCTTATTTAATCAATTTAATTTCATATTTAATAATTACACACACATATAATATTGACACAATTGCTATACCAGACAGCACCCTAATACGGGTTATTATCTTTTCAGCATTTAGTTTACCATATACTGTAGACCTGAAGATGTATAGCCAATTATAATATGCGAAACCGACCGTTGGTGGTGGAATAAATTAGTTGTGAGTAACTTCCATTCCTATTTCTTTTACCTATTTGAAATGAACTCACATACTGTTCAAGATTCATTTTTATCTTAAAACCTGTAAAATCGTACGTTCATTGTGTTTTGCTCTTTGGAGTCAAAACTTAAAACTTTGTACGTAGAAGAAAGGAATAGTAGACAATAGTAGAATAGAAAAAAAAAATTATAAATTGTTTTTGTTCCTCAAAAACTTAAAAAAGGTTAAATAAGCTAGTTCTTATATTTTTTTTCATCCATTTTACTTTCTTGCTTTTTAAACACCCCATTTATAGCGTATATTATAAAATAAATTAACTCAGAAAAAAAATATCTTGTTGTAATACTAATATAATTTAGTAAAACGCTTACCCTTTTCATGCTGCTGACCATTCCTTGTTATGCCAATGTATCTTTCCATATCTCTCTCGGAAATTCCACAACTTCAGCGGAGGTAATGGAAACTGACACGTCATTTTATTGTATTCCTGATCGAGTTACAAGAAAAATCTTGACCGAATCCCCTCGTCCAATCTCCGAGGCTTAGTTCATCAATTTTTATGAGAAACTTTTTACTACCCCAGCGCTGCTCTTTCATGTAACTTGTAGATATTGGAAAATGTTAAAAAGTTGCACATTAGGATATTTTGGCGAAGCACCCATCAAAGCGAAAATGTAACTGAAAGAGGAAACTACAATGTATGAATGGTTACTTGTTTGAATTTTTGTAGTTTTGGCATAATAAAATGCCGATAAGGTAAATGTCGATATTTCAAGTTAAATTTTATATTCTAGAATTCGAACAGATTTAAACAGTTTTTAAATAACATTAATGTTTTTTTTTTATTTAGAAATTACAGCCGCATCCACCATAATGGTTATTAGCGGCGGCTACAGAATAATTACAAAATTAGAGTTTATAAAATAGTCCTATAGATTTTAAGAAATTTACAATATTACTAGCTGAGAAATTAGTGCCTAATAAATTACTTAAACTCTTAGGTATGTTAAATGTAACACGAAAATTGGCAAATCTATGGCATTCAATTAATAAATGGTTAATGGTTAGTTGTACATTACATGTTTCGCAAATAGGTGAATCACTTTTGGTTAATAAGTATGAGTGAGTAAGTCTCGTGTGTCCAATTCGTAATCTCGTTATCACCAATTGTTCTCTTCTGTTCCTTGTTGAGGGTTTCCAAGCTGCAACGTCATTTTTAATTTGCTTCAGTGATGTTTGAGAAGATTGCCATTTGTTTTTCCACTTGCACAAAACTCGATTCTTTATAAAGGCTTTTATATCAAAATCCACAAGGAAAAAAATTCCTGTAGCTGGCTGTATACCACGTATCACAAAAAGAGGTTAGTCTTCGTAAATGGGTATATTTATTTAAAAACCCCTTAAAAGGGCTACATCAATAAAACAAACGTTTTCGGACCACACAGTCCATCATCAGGTTTTAAAATCGAAAAATGCCTAAAAATAAGTATAAACCATTTAGTTAAAACAAACGTGATTATGATATTTTGGCTATGGTTGAAAAGCAAAAGATGGTTATACTTACTAGGTCACAATGCCTGAGCCACCAAAATACTAGGGTAAAAACCCTTTAAATTACATTTAGTTGTAAAAGATTATACATTGTGTTGTAAAATAACTGTGATGTTCAGTATTAAATAAAATTTGGCTAGAGGTAACACATGGCTGAAGCGAGTTCCAGAGCCGGTGAGAGAGAACCTCTACACGCGGAGAACAGCTGGGAACTGATTGACAAGATACTTATAAACGATGTCGAAAACAAAATGTCAATGTAACAAAAAACTATATTAGTTGTACATAGTATTACTACAGCCAAAAGATTCAACAAGTTTTAATGATTTTAAAAAATAACAGCAATCTAGGTGTTATGATTTAAAAAACTTTTTTATTTATTAATTTAGGGTATAAAAGATGTGAAATCAAGATGGTTTTATGGTCATGATTAATATAATGACCTGTGTCTTAGGCAACTTATGTTGCTTTTTGTCATATGGAATGTGGTCTAGAAGTGTATTTTATGTTGGATTAGCTTATATATATGAAAATTATCATTTTATGTTTATCACATCTAGGACAAGGTAAAAATTAAATAACAAATATTTGAAGCTAATATCAGACATTATATTTAAATGACTTTATTTAAGACTGCTCCGATGGTGAAAAAATTAATAAAATTAAGTTTAGTAAAATGGAAATCTACAGGCTGAAGAAATTGAAGTAATAACCTATGTGATTGAATTTAAAATTGAAGAGGCTGGGTTCCTCAGAGACTTAATGAGAATAAAAGTAAAGGAAATGACTGAAGGAAAGAAGGGGAGGCGGTTAAAGGAGAAAAGGAGTTAATAAACAATTATAAATAATAGGGGTCCTTTATACTTAAAGTATCTAGCATCCTGAACAAAATCTATTTTGGTGGTATTAAATTCAGTTTGTAGAAACCTGAAATTTGTTGTATAAGTGTGTTACTAAGTTGTTGACCGAGAGAAGGTGGACAATGGATACAAGGATTCTTTGTAATATGGTAGATTATGAATTTTGATAAATTGTTAGATAATGTTTGAATGATTACTAAGTTAAAACTATTGGATACATGTTTGATATATGAATTGACCAAGAAATAATGAAAGAGAAAAGAATTGACAGGAATGTGATGTAGAAGTGAAGAGTGATGAGTAGATGGTGATATGTTGGTATGATAGATGTGGATGGTTCTGAAGTTAACATTAGGGTCGAAAATTTATGAGAGGAAGGTGTGGCGATATTGTATAATAGCTTTTCTTATTAGTTTCTCAAGGGGACCTTTAGGATAGATCTGTTTAAGGCTTTGAGGGCGCTTAGTGAGTCACTTAAGATAACAGAGTTAGGAATGTTATTAGAATTTATATGTATGATAGCTTTAAAAACTGCATAGAGTTCAGCGGAGAAAATTGAAAAGAAGGTTGGGGGACGAAATTGATATGTATCGTTTGGAGTAACGAATGCAGCATCTACTCGTTTATCACACTTAGATGCATCTGTAAATATTTTATAGCAATGTTCGTAATGCTGACGGAGAATTAGATCTAGATTGGGAAGTCGATGGAAAAATCCATCTATATTCCGTTGCAGTAGTTTAGTGAATTATATTATATAAGAAAAAATATGAATTTACGGGTTATCCTGAGATGACTCGCCCTCGGATTCAGAGATGTCGTTACGAAAGTGTTGGAGGATTTTCTTTCTTAAGAAGGTGATGACGTTTGGTTGATCTATCTTTTAATTGTGGATGAACTAAATGTGGGTAGATGATTTTGGATAAAATCTTTGGCAGCCTCAAGGTCATATGATTTTGTTGATTTATGCATGTATGCTCCTCATTGCTTTTAACTTTCTTGACTCTAGGTTTGGATGTAGGTACAGCAAATGATTTTTCTGTTGTTTCAGAAGTTGTTTCTGGAGACGTAAGAACATCATTGATACTACGTTTCGGCTGGAGATCGATATTAATTACTTTGCAGCTTTCCATGGTGTTAACTTCTTCTTGACCATTAGCAATGTTAGGATTACTCAGATTGTTTGCTAATTTTCCTTGGACGGACATTAGTTCGTTTGATATAGATGTTGCTGCAGGTTGAGGCATGATGTCAGGGGAGGAAGAAGTAGTAGATTGACTGTTATTAGAATCAATTAAGTTTGTTGTTGATTCTAGTTTATCAGGACAGTTGGTGGCGATATGACCAGAATTTTTGCAGTTATAATCGGCCATAGTTTCTTGAGATAAGAATATTCGATATGTTGTATTATCGAAGTCTAAGGTGAATGAGTCGGGTAAGGAGATATTATGGGAACTGACGTATATTTGTTTTTTGAAACTTAAAATATGATGATATTCGGTAAGAGTGGAACTGATTTTTAGAAAAGTGACAGGAGAGACCATATTAAGTCCAATACTTTGTAGATATTCAACTAACAGACTGGGTGGTATTGTTGGACATACGTTTGAAAAAACAATACGTGTTGCTGGTGAGATTAATCTTCTAGCTTGTACAATATTGTTCTGGATTTCTGTTTGTCCATGATTTTGCATGAATTCGTCCACGACTTCTTTGTTTGCAAGGTACATGCAAATCCGATTATTGGTGATGATATATCCATTAATATTTTTGGGACGAATTAGGTTACCTAAAGGAATTAAGTAATCTTGAGTCGCGTATTTTCTAAAGCGCTGAAGACAATTGCTTGATGTTTTGAGGGAAATTGTGCAGAAGCTGCTGACGAATAGGTTTTATTGGTATTTGTCTGTGATTGCAATACATGTGGTGTGTTAGAGAGACTCTGAATATTAGGTTCAATTTTTGATTTTAACAAGGGACATGTGTTTAAAAATAATACGGACCTGACTAGTAATCAAACAGGTAATAAAACTGGAATAATATTTCTTGAGTCGTATCTTATTGATAATTGTTAAATTACAAATCAACAAAAAACTGGTTGATCACGTTATATTAACGAAAACTAATATGATGTGTTCACTTATTGGTATTTCATGTAATTGTCACTTAACGATTTATAAATAAACTGTACCTAATTACTGCATAAAATTTGCAAATTTGTTGAGACCAAAACAAACACGCCTTTCGGTATCTCATTTAGGGCCGAACTCTCAACATTAATGTTTTATTTACTTGTGTTGTTTATTGTTATATATACAGGGTGTTTCTACATTCATGCGACAAAATTCAGGAGTTACTATCCGTTGCAAGATAATTCGGATGGAATGCCCCAGATTAAGAGACGGACCAATATTAAGCACAAAATGATCATACTCCCTTAATGCTGTAACGAATAGTCACCATTCGTCCTTCGTTACATTAGGTTCAATTTTAAATTATATCCAAAGTTTAAAGGTACTTTACTAGACCATACAGAGTAGGTGTAGCCAGGTACGTATTTCAATTTTAAGTTGTTAAGGCTGTTTTAGCAGTCAAAGCACACGGCGATTTGAAATGGGCGTATCACTTACTTTTCTACACTGCTTACGCCAACCGAAGAGTACAACTGTTTACTCAGTGGCGCCGGCCGACGGGTAGTTTAATGACAACAAATGCATTATTCTCCATTCAAATTAGTTTTGTCGGTAATACATTTTTTGATTGATTATTGTAAATGTTTTAAAAAGAATTATCTCATTTTTAATTTATGTGTTAGCTAAATAAAGTATTAACGCATTTACAAGTAAAATCGCATTTTACTTGTAGTGACTTAGTGGGTATGTCCTATGTTTTAATATTATTTTAATTGTGACGTCTAATTGTTAATACCTAATATTTACATGCTTGTCAATATATATTCTTGAAAAAGGCATGGATTTCCTGCCGAAACGTCGGAAAAAATATATAAAAATGTCTTAGTATCAAACTAAATTTTTTTTATGAACCTAAACCCAAGAGAATCCACTAAAAAATATATATTAAGGTTCAATAACTAAATTCAAACTATAATATATATATATATATATATATATATATATATATATATATATATATATATATATATATATATATTTTTGAACAAGAAATATTGGCGGGACCTTTTTATTATTAATGCTCTAAAAGAGGTAAGTTTAAAATTTATAATATATAATTTTGTATTAAAATATTTTTTTATGTATTTAAGTGTGTTACAGTTATTTCAAAAATAAATGTATTTACTGTGAATGTACCGGTTTTGTTATATGGAATGGAGGCGTGGACAATGACCGCAACATTGATGAAAAAAGTAGAGGCCTTCGAAATGTGGGCTTACCGACGTATATTACGTATATCCTGGACATATCCTAGTATATCTTGGTATATCCTAGTTTGACAAATAGTTGACATTTTAAATATTCCTCACTTACTAACTATTCTGATGTTTTGGCAACGCTGTGGGGTTCTGACGTCGTAAATCTGAATTAGGTGCACCCATTTTTATATGAAAAATGCTATATATTATGTATCTTCACTAGTGCATACTGTGAGGTAACTGCACGCGTCGCCATATTTTGCGTCACGCTAAATGTAATTTCAGGCCCCTGTCAAAACACTACCGAGCGGTAAGAAGTATTCACTTTAAAAACTATGGATAATTTTCGTTTCAGAAAATTTCATGATCTTTCAGAAATAATTGTTCGCAAAAAATCCCAAAATACTTTCAATCTAGAAGAAATAAACAACGTTCAACAATTTGTTTTATTCTTCTACACTTTGACATGTACAAAACTACGTTCAAACTTTGTTAGTCATCATTAAGGCGCATCCTGAATCCTTAATACATCAAACAGGAAAAGCAAAAATTCCTATCACATTTCCTTTCCTCTAAGCCAGCAATTACGGTGTACTTGTAATTCGAGCCCCCTAACGAACCGTCTTTCCCAAATATAGAGATTGGAGGGTCTAGTTACTAAATAGGAGTTTTCTTAAAGTTACATATTGGAATTGGAATAAAAAGTATTAAATTTACCTATTTATGTGGTGCTATTTTATAATAAATGAGGAAGTAAATATTTTCGTAAAACTAGATTCCCTCATTACTATTTTAGGGAAAACGGTAATGGTGGAAGTCTTACCGGTAAGCCTGGAGTTAGTAGATGCACTTAAAAGAAGGAAAGTATAGATTGTAGGCATTGTAGCATTTGATAATAAGTGGAAAGGGCAAAAGGTGTAAGAACAAGGTGAAAAATATAAATTGTGCTATGTAGGGAAAAGTTGGTATAATTGGTTATGTTGAAATGAAAGATAACCTAATAGAAGTTGTGAGAACGAGTGATAGAATAATGTCAGTGACATTTGTACTTGATCAACAAGTATTAAATGTCTATGCTTTTGAACTAGAAATTAATTTAAAGATAATTAGCCACACATTAAATATGGCTATTGTTAACACTTTTTTTCAAAGGAGAAAAACTCCTTTGTACATATTTCGTACAAAAGTAAATACAGTAACTCTTAAATAGGTTATTTCATGACAAGAAAAGAAGATATACGTAAATATAAGGATTTTAAGTAAATAGTTAGTGAGACAGTAAGCCAACAGCGTTAGTAAATTGTGCTGGAAACCGAGGTAAAAATGAAACCAAAACAAAATATCGGAGAAGACGACAAAAATCAATATGGTGAATGTTAAAAGATTTGCGCAAAAATAGTATAAATAAAATTTGAAGAAGTGTAACCTCGAAAAGCTTTTTTGGATGGTACTAGAAAGGTCACCAATGGAGACACTGCGGACGGCAGACTGATGGTTGGTGGAGAGCGAGTCGTGGGTTCGAAACTAGCTTTTGGAACCGGGAATGGGTCCAACAGACGAAATAAGTAAAGACAGGACAGTATAAGATGCATAAGAAAAGATACAGAAATAAAAAAAAAGATGAATAAAATTACCAAAGATAAGATAAGATAGAAACAGGGCGCCACTTAACTTTTTGGGGTTTTAGGAGAAAATTAAGAAGTCTTAGAAACGAAAAAGAGATGTTTAGAATCTGAGACCAAATCCAAGGAAAGGTATCAACAGTTAATTAATAAATAAATTTGGTCACCCACTATATAAACAAATAATAAATTGATTAGGTGGACTCCATCCACCTACTTAAATACGATAATAAATCAGCCTGATCATGTTCCTGGTCGAAGGTATAATACTAATTTAATATAATAAACAAATGGTCAGAGTTATTATTTCATCAGGAAACTTGTTAGGAATCGAGAAATAAAATTCATTGATAAAACAAAACAATATATTCAACAACACGATTAAATATGGATTGATCTGATGATAAGTAAAAGAAATGCACCATCAATTATTCAATGGTAGTATAAATATAAACTAAACAGTATTATGAATAAGAAATACCTTTACACATACAACATAGCCAAATCTCTCTTTGTTGTTTATGGGCTTATCTCTAGATAACAGGTACAGTAACTTAACAAATTTATAACAATTATAGCAAATAATAAAATTTATTAAATTTAAATTCACAAGAATACAAAAGGGTTACAAAAATCATCATCATCATCATCATCAACTAGCCTCTAACGTCCACTGCTGAACATAGGCCTCTCGCATGATCTTCCACTTAGTCCGATTTTGCGCCATCTGAATCCAATTTGTAGTCACTCTTTTTATGTCATCTGTCTATCTCGTTGGGGGTCGACCTCTATTTCTGTATGCTTGTATTCGGGGTCTCCATTCCAAAATTCTTTTTGTCCACCGGTCATCAACTGATCTTGCTACATGACCTGCCCAGTTCCACTTTAGTGTTGTTATCCTTTCAATAACGTCTGCTACAAAAATGCTGTATTATAAAACTCACTTGGTTTTAAGTTAATTATCAATCTGTTTGCACTGTTGTTTATTGATAATTTGTTCTTACCGAGAATTAAATATTCGTAATAATTATTATTGAGACGTTCTTACTAGCTGATTGAAAGTTCATATAAAAATATTAAATATTCCCTAATTAAATGCTAACTTAGTAGTTAACCTTAACTACAAGAGAAGAAATAGTCGACATAGATTCGACCAGATTGTTGAAGATAATAATATTATGATCACTTAACTTAACAGTAATTCTCGATGACTGCTGCACTACTTCACTGAAGTTAATATACGTTACTTTAATTAAGCACTAAAGTTATTATTGTATTAGATTAAGAAACTTAAATATTTAAGTGTATATACACTTAGAGAAAAAATGCACAGACAACGGTAAGATAAGCAACCCTCATTACACAAAGATCGCCCGACCAGAAGTGATCTCTCTCTCTCCCTCTCTCTCTCTATCTCTCTAAATTTACCAAGCTTCCCAACAAAAGGTGGCATATCCCCTACTTAAAAATGACATGCAATGCTGTATTCATTTCTAGGTAGACAAAAAGGTTCTAACGAATATCGAAAATAACAGGACTCTTCTAGTTAGGACGTGATGAAAGGTAAATCTTTTTGGATTAGGTTCTTACAGAAAAATACCATAACGTGCTTTCGACGATTTTGTTTGCAAAGTATTAAACAGAAACCGCCTGGTACCGGAAAGGATTAGTTTCTTTCGTACTCAGGATTAGAAAGGAAAGGATTTGAAAGCTTTCGTACTCTGAGAAATTCCGTGCTATTTTGGTAGGTCCAATAAAATTTAACAAGCTATTTCCGAATACAACCATCGGCGTCTTAGCAATAGGGGTACAGGGATTAAAAATTATTTAATATTTTAATTATAAAAACAATGTTACAGAGTGATGGCCAGTATCATTAAAGATACTGCTATTCAAATACTTGAAAAACGTTAGAAATGAAATTTTAAAAATAAAGAGACCTGTAATCTACGTAGCTAAATCTTTGGGCAGTTTAAAAGAAAAGAGAACAACATATACATGTTGCGGTTGAAGTTACTGAGATGAATGAGTGGAAAGGTCAATACCCCAACATGAATCTCCTGATCTGCTGGTGCCTTTACCGAAAGCAACAAGGCTTGATGAAGTCCAAAAGGGATTATGCGAGAGAGGTGTACGGCCAGGAAACTGGGCCGATAAACGTAAATGGAAATTAGGAACCGAAAGGGGTATAACACTATAAATGAACATTATATATAAGTTTCAAACATTTGTTTTAACGAAAATTCCATAGATTTCAGTCCAAAGTGCTAAAATGTGAATGTTGGATGGACCATGGTACGTTAGGAATCAAACACTTTACTACAACTTTACTACGAAAGATTCTTTTTATCATAGAAGTAATCCAATAAGCCACGCAGTAACAAATTGAATGGGAAGGGAATTACTTAACTATGGTCCAGCCACAAGAAGAGAAGATAGAATCTGGCCCCAAGATCTATTTTAAAACTAAACCAAAATAGAATAAGGTGAGACATTAGGTATCTCTCCTTCACGCCCAAAACCTATAACACATTTACTTAATTTTCTAAAGTTATATATTTTTTGCTATATACTCTGCAAACTGTGTAGTATCGACTCACCAGACACAGCCATAACAAGCTTATTGAAAAGTTTATGCAGCTTGCTTTCATCTGTTTTCATTAAATTTATGCTTTACACTGCAGCCATATCTGCAGTAACATGAATGTAGTCAATAAATTTGATACCAATTAGACACTCCATTGTATATAATAACGCAGACCGACACTTTCCAATAACAAAAAACGCTATGTAATGTAATGATACTTAGCTATTTATTGTATGTTATGTTTTTGCTAAGAATCTTAGCAAAGAAGAAGGTTACGAACTTTTGAAAAAATGTGTGAAAAAACATTTACTTAATAATCTCTATTATGATATAGATTGTAAGTACATAACATAATTGTAAAGAAAAAATCTAAAATTTTATAGGTAATTTTTTTAAACAAAGTAATCTTAAAATATTGTTTAAGCAAATTTAGTAGGAACGTATGGGGAATGTGGAAAACAGAAAAGTCACCAACTGTAATATAATATATATCTACAAATTATATACATTCATCCATACATACATACACGCTTAATAAATACGAGGTATAACATGTAACACAATTACTTCCATCTCTGTTGATAAGTGTGTCCTTGTACAAATCAACACGGCTGTTGCACATACATACACAGCCCTGACATTTACATTCGTTGCTGATATTACCTTAAAATTTATACAACGCTAGTATACGCCGCTACGTACCATACAAGGGTGTAACTAAACCATTTTTTTGTTAGTGAATATGGAGCCATATGTGTAGAATGTTTCTACAATGTGAAAACTTTTATTAAACATTTAAGATAAAATACTTATAAAACACATCAAAATTGTTTAAGAAATAAGCGTAGTATTCTTCTTTGATCAACAAAAACTTGAACAATTGTACCTTAAGTCAATATATTAATTAGACTAGTATATTGAGATATATACTTACTTCGCTCTTAGTAAGCAAACTCTACCTTCAAATCTTGATTTATTATATTAATTCTAAAACCAAAAAAGAATAACGATTATTAGTCCAGATGTCAACAATTTGACCTTTAAAATTATACGAATAAGCTGAATTTTGCTGAGAAAGTCAATTTTGAGACTCCAAAAATATGCAAAAAGTATACCACTTATACTTCTTCCTAAAAATACTTATCGAAGGGAGAAAATTGTTTTAACAAAAATATGTCATTAGTCCATCATTAGTCTAGATGTCAATAATTTAGCCTAGATGTCACCTCTAAAAGTCATACGAATAAGCTGTATTTTGCTGAGAAAGTAATTTTTAAATAAGGAGTACCATGTCTCATAATAATTGTAATCTCCTTTATACACACTTTAAAAATTTGTTTAGGAATGTATGTTTTAAATCCACACAATCATTAAAAAATAATTAATGTTATTTAAACATTTTTTCTGTTAATTACACTGTTAAAAGTATATCAAATTCAAACTTGTCATGATATTACACTTCTGTTTATCATTAAAAATTAAATGATGGTCGTGGGTTGTATTGGTGTTATTTAATAAATAAGCAAAATACAAAATTAGCAAAAATCTTATTTAAAACATGCGAACAGTTTTTGCAAACACAATCAATGCACTGCTTATGCTTGTTTAATATTAGCTGTTTAATAATTTGTGTTAGATTGTTTCGTCCGTTGTACAACCCTCGTCCTTTTTTGGGTGTAGTAGTTGCATAAAGTACCTATTTTTTTATAGTAGTGTAGTGAAGCGGTACTTTAAAGTTAAATACTTAATTTGGAAAAAAGTAAAATACAGTCGAAACGTAGAGTGTTATCTCCAGAAGAACGGCGTTAAGTTCTGAAAATTGAAAGTTATTTCAATTTGGAAAAAAATATTATAGGTTCATTAACATCTGTTATGGCAGTTGAGAATCACACATGCCATGCTTACGGTATCTCAGAGAGGACATTCCGAAGAATTATTAATATGAGTGAGGATGAAATAAATTAAGTAAGCAAGAGAAATAATCGACATACAAAAACTTTAGATTTGCAACATTCAATTAAACTTGAAATTAAAAATATTATATAATATTATATATAAAGCCAAAGAACATGTAACAATTAGTGCTGTGTCACAAAAAAGAAGAGACAAGGAACTGTTTAACAAGTTTATGGAGAGTGCTGAAACATTTAGATTTTCGATATAAAAAGACAAATTTTAGTAAAAGTATTGTGTGAATTTTGCATGTTAGAAGGTGGGCCTGAGAATGAACTTGACCAAAACTAAGTTTATGACAAATTTGGTCCCCAATAACCATTTGACTATTCAAGACAAAGTGGTAGAACTGGTGGAGTCATATACGTATTTGGGTCATGAAATAAGAATCAGCAGGGATAACCAAACATGTGAGATCCAAAGACGAATTACTTTAACATGGGCAGCCTTTGGAAAACTGCGAGACACACTTAGGGCCAACATACCAATCTGCCTCAAAAGAAAAGTGTTTGACCAATGCGTATTACCGGTCATGACCTATGGGGCAGAAACTATAACTTTAACCAAGACCACGGCTTCGAAACTGAGAGTGGCACAGAGACGAATGAACGGTCTATGCTGGGAGTGACGTTGAGGGACCGAATAAGAAACGAAGATCTGCGAAGAAGGACGAGTATTACTGATGTTGTGGAACGCATAGCGGAACTAAAATGGAACTGGGCAGGCCATGTAGCGAGAATGCACGATTCACGATGGACGAGCAAAATTACAAATTGGAGGCCAAGAGCAGACAAACGCAGTAGAGGAAGACTACCTACACGTTGGGCCGACGACATCAGGCGTATCACTAAAAATTGGCAACAAAGAGCACAAAATCGTGAGGAATGGAGGAGTTTAAGGGAGGCCTATGTCCAGCAGTGGACGTGATAAATAGAGGCTGGATGATGATGAAGATTGTGTGAATTACCTAATGTTGTTTCAAAACGGTGGCATTTTTTAGGAAAATACATGAACAATAAAACGTCTGATAGTCAGAGGCAAGTTGTATTTTTAAATGAAACTTAGACTTTCGCTAAAGGAAATATGTCAAAATCATCCTGGCAAGATGGCACCACGAAATATTATTCTTTAGTCGTTCCGGTAATGGTAAACGCTATATTATACTTCATTCTGAAAATATTGAGGGTTTTATTCCTGACGCTAGTTTACTTTTTTCGTCCACAAAGAATACAGGTGATTACCATGGAAAAATGGATGCAAATATTTTTAAAGAATGGTTTGAAGAAAATTTGTTAAAAAAATTGGATCCATGGAGCAAAAAACTATTACAAGTACTTACAATTGCATGACAGATGTAACTGACAATCGATAGCCATCAATCGTCACTGATGCCGTTATGCGTCAAGGGTGCGTACGCACACCCTCAATATTTAAATCAAAATTGGAAAATTTTAGGCCAAGTTTTATCCAAGTATTCAATTTAGAATGAAGCATTATAGTATTTTGAAGCTTTATTATATTACATACATCTTCGTTGGGTCAGAAACTCGATAAAAAATTATTGTCTTCATGATGTTGTCAAACAGTTTAAAAACTCGTGTTAGTTTCACCAATTGTAAAACATTTTTTATCTAAAATCAGGTACATATAATTATAAAGATAAATCAAACATGCTAGATTATTTGTCAGGGTACTAAGTATTTTAGCAGTGTGTAAAAAAAAATAAAAATGAAAATGGTGCGTAGGCGCACCTTTGGGGTTAATAAAAATTTTAGACCTATCTTTTAAAGTGTTCGCATACTAAAATTATTATTTCTAATACTATTTTAAAGCGATAAAAGTAAAAAAATGGATCCTATCGACCCCTGCAAAGAATAACGTTGTAACCAGCATTTAAGATATTCTTCAGAAATGATAAAAAAGATACCAATTTCTTTGATTTCTTTTTTTATATGTACGTGACATCTCCTCTTTTAGAATAAGGTCTACTTTTTGATTAGAGAATAGGTTTTTGAAATGTGGCAGTTACAGTTTTTGATATTTTCATCGAATAATTTTGTAACTGCTCTTACGATGTTCTCATCGGAAAAGCTAATATAAATTTTAAATTATTGCTCGTTGTAGGTTAAGAAATAATATCAGTAGATAGTTTTTAAAATGAAAATTTGATTACAAACTTTTTTAAAATAAGATTTGATGATAAAAAATTATTTTTAAAATAATCGTTTAAGTGACAGCAGTGCATCGACATAAACTCTGCAGATCATTATATTTTGCTTTTGTTATCCCTAGATAAGATAAATATGCTAAATGAAGATTCTTAGAAAGACCTTTACTAGAAGTTTCTAACCTTTTTTTTCCTGGAGATAGGTTTCTGTAGCAAGTTTAACTTATTTGTTTTTTATCGGATATGAAATCATATTTAATATTCACCGCGCCAAGATTTGTTTCAGACATATTTATGTGTTTCACCATGTTACAGACCACTTTTCATTTTTTTCATTTATATATCAATTTATAAATGCTTTCATAAGTTTTTAAAATCAAATACTTATATTGTCTTTGTGCAGTTCAGTTACCAAATACGGATTACCTGTTATTTTTGCACTTCTTATTAAGGTTATTCATTGTTCGGGAATAAAAACTGTTTGATTCTTTTTACGTCGCTCTATTAAGGCATGCATGGAATCTCCCTCATTTTGGGAATGACCTACCTCAAAATACTTGTGCGTTATGTTTATATAACATTTTTCAACTACAAAAAAAAACATTGCAAATATTATTCTGTTTCTATTTTGTCCTCCGCAATTATCACTATAAAATATAAAAATTTTATATCCTTTTAAAACATTAGTTGCAAAGAAACTATAAACACTGCTACTTATTTCGTTAGCTCACTTCCTTTCTCTGATTTCATTCCACATGTAGCAAAATCCTTCATTGCGTTCTATGTCAAATATTGTGAAATTATAAACGCATAATTTTCGTTTATAATAAAACATTGACAGTTCAGATTGAGGTGTGGTGAGAACTTTCTGCAAGTCGTAGCAAGCAACTGTAGTTTCCATTGAATGTTTAGCGATCTCTTTATCTCTTTCCTTAAGTTGTCTTACAACAGTCTTATTAGCAATATGGTTGGTGTACTTCAGATCCATCTCTGCTTTTTCGTCTTCACGTGCATTACGGTAAACATGACAGATGACACACTGGTCTTTTTTTGATTTTAAAAACTCACTGTTAAATTCACTGTTGAATATTTCACGGTATTGTCTTAATGTTGCAGTAGACGAGATAATTTGCATCCACTCCGTATACAATCAAAAAGTTTAGAAATATTTGGTTTCTCTTCAAATTATAATTTTGCTCTTTTTTTTTCAAGGTAATGAGACTCTACTGCTGGAATAGACGATATGTGTTTTCGAACAGTTTCTTTTATTTCTTTTGCTATTCGTTGTGGCTGAGTGGTGTGTTTTTCACGCATATCTTCAACAATTATACCCACTTCACTCTCTGACATCTTTTTAGACATTGTCATCACCCAACTATCGGTTATATCAAACGTATCAAGAAACATTTTTTACATACCGCAATGTGGCTATAATTTATAGGCAATTTATACTGAAATGTCCACTTTCTTCGAGATTCAATGATAGTATTTAAAATACGAGTTCTTGTGTGTCTAGTAACGAAACGACTAATATATTGGGTCTGAAGATTGTGATCTCCCATTTTCCAAAACTCTTTAAAAAGTTGTTGTCTTGTTGTAATATTCAGTTTTTCTTGGATTTGGGATACTTTGGGATACATTTGCCATAAAACCACCTTTTAGTTGTCGTTGTTTTACAACTTTACCTTTTTTATTTATAAATTGTTCTCCTTTGTTTTTTTTTACGAATTACATCTTTCCATTCCGTTCTATTAGCTATACGTTTTCGTCCCCGTCTTATACTTTTTAAGCTAATACTTACCACTTGTCCAATATGTCGTTTAAAATTGAACTGACTATAAATAGCGATGTCGATTTATTATTGTTCCGCCGGAGGTAATCACCCTAACCGGAATAATTCTGATGTAGAGTAGAAATTTCTGATAATTCTGTAAATAATTAAAATAATTAAAAAACTTATGACTAACCAAACAATACATTTACCAGATGATGAAGGAATATACTCCGAAACGTCGGGAGAAAAATCTTCTTCAATTTCATTTCACTTTGCTCAAAATCATCAAATATTTCATTTTGTTTCTCTAATGTTTATTAAAAAGTATTAGTTCATCTCCTAAAAATAAGATCAGAACAATAAAAAGAATATTTAATGTTGACCTAACTTAAACCACTTTATATAATAACAAATTCCTTAGCTGTATTTACAAATGAAGAACAACTTGCTTGTCCAAGTTTCACGTCTGTAGTACCATTATGTTCTTCTACGGGACCTTCTCAAAAATTAACCTTGTTATCGTTATTTATTTTTAGAAAATTATAAAATACTAACTTGTTTGTTGCAACTCCAACTGTATCAGTTGAGAACTACGTTGATGTCTGCTCGTGATTTTTTAAAAATAACACCTGCACTGTGTACTATTCAACTGCAAACTAAACACCGAGACCAGGAAACAATCAAGATCTGTCTTGTCTATTTCCCCCTACCACTCTAACAATAATGCCGCGAAGTATTGATACACGACGTGTAGTATCTACCTGCATAATTATCAGAACTTAGCAGTCAATGCGGCGAATAAAATTGTAACAACAGTTACGGAGTAGTTTTTGAAATATGAAAACTATTTTGATGCACTATTGTACGATACAGTATTTTTCGACGAAAATTTGATTTAGTTCAACGTCATATCTGTAGTTACTCTGTTGTTCTACAAATAATTTATTTTTTTTATATTTACGGTATTATTACATTCGGAATCGTTCTTATTAATGCAGTTACAGCCACACCGACCATGTTGGCAGATAAAGCGTAAACAGTTATCCAAAAAGAACACTGTAACTCAAAATCGCCAAAAATGTTAGTTACAACGTTATTTTATGCAGGGGTCGATATACGATTTATCAAAACCCAAATAGATACCGCGTGGTTTATTATGCCTTGTGTGTTATAACTATGTGACTTTGATGAACTCCTGACCGTAAAAGTGTCTTCACTGTACAATTTTCTATAAATGAATGAATATATTTATACATTATCTTTATATATAAATTTATACATAATTACGTGGCTTAAGATTTTAAACCAAGGCCAAAACACAAAAAAAATTATAGCATTCTAATTTAACTGTTAAATAAAAAGTTTTTGTTGTCTTGGTTATTTATCTAATAATTTTTTTGCTCAAAAAATAAATATATCACACAAAAAAATCCCACAAAATGAAATAGATACACTTGCGATTGGATAGAATCAAAGAAGTAAGCGCATTCGTTGATTACATTTCTCTATTCGATCCAAATGGATATTTTATGCATGTGATTTAGAGGAATTACCACTAATCCCTCATTCCCTTTAAGTTTATTCAAATGACGACACATTTAAATAAAATAATTGAACTGAAACAAAAACTGTTTTGCTTTTGACTGCTTTTTGATTAAACGCGCGAGAAGGGAATGGTTGCCTCGGGACTACAGAGTACAGACAACAGCTAAATACAAAAAATATTGAATGGTATATTTTACATAGCTTAGCTATTTGGTTCAACAATAAACTATTTGTTATATCTAATAAATTTTAACAAATTTTAAATTTTCTTAAAAAATCATAGAAGGAAAGATGATTTAGAACTCAGAATTACGCATCATAATTACTTCTATGGTCAAAAATAAAAATATCTGTACACAATAACAGTAACTTTGGAGTTTGATTAGCAACTTGCCATTTTAATTTAATGTAACTTCTATATTCTCTAATATAATTCTCATACCCCTAAGGGGCAAGGGTGTCAATAGAGCAACATTTTTTAACTTTTGGACACTTTTTATTTTTATTTTTAAACCAAACTTCTATAATGGCGTTGTATTATTTTTTTAGTACAGTAAAATGCTGAGGAGAGCGTCGCGGAACTAGCGCCACAAAATGATGTCGAAATAAACCTCTATTTCAAAAGCCTGAAGCTTTCAAAAAGAATATTGTTCCAGTTCTACCTGGTTTAAAAGGCGCTTATACTTCTGATAGACACTTGTAAATTTCTGATTACTCCTGATTTATCGCAAGAAGTAGTGCTTCGGACCAACAAAAGAATTAAAGTTATCAAACAGTATTACAGGACATTTAAACGAAATAAAAATTCCAGAAATTGATTCAGTTTATATTGCAGAAATGGAAACGTTTGTGGGCTTGCTCTACAGGCAAGGAATATATAAATCTAGACACGAGGATTTACCTTCAATGTGAGCAACTGGCGCAACTGGAGCAACTGGAGCAACTTTTATCATTGCGAATAATAAAACAAAAGGAAATGGTCCCCAGGTGGGTAAAAAAATTTCTGAATCAAAATCAGAAATCAAAAAATCCGTCAACCTGTCAATAGGGACATACAATATTAAATTAATGTCCATAGATGGAAAAGTACATGAACTGAAAGAAGAATTAATAAACATAAAATGGGATATCATACGCCTATCAGAAATTTGACGAAAAGAAGAAAACCGAATACAGCTAAAATCCGGTAATCTACTATATTATAAAGGAAATGAAATGAATAGTAAATTTGGAGTAGGATTTATAATAAATAAAGCTATAAGTACAGGTGAACAGGAATCTCGTGAAACGGGCGGAGCTTCTAGTGCGCAGAGAGAGAAAGTATTCGGCCAGAAAAGAATGGAATTTACCCGAACATTACAATCATTGTACGGCTTGATAATCTCTCGGTAGATATTAAAAATGTTACAATGTTGTCAATATGTGGATGATCTCAGTAATATTGGGTATTTTTAGTTTGATATCTGAAAAAATTAGTTTCAAATAATTTACACAATTTAATGACTAACAGGATAAGGGAATTATTTTTGGTGAGGTATGATATACACATATGTATCCCAAAAAATTGTATACAAATGAAGAAAAGAGTATCTTACATTTTACAAAAAAAAAAATATTCTTGATAAAAGGAAAAATCCCATTTCGAATCACTGTCTCTTAAAGTTATGACAAATGTTTCCATATTATTTTCCATTGTTGCTAGTAGAACCAAAAATTCTTCCTCACATTTTTTGCATGGCTGCATCGACTTTGCCACTCAGTAGGAGGGAAAGTCGCAAAGAATTGTTCGCATAAGTCTTTTACATTATTGATATTAAATGTAATATTTTTTTATGCTACATAGGATTTTAAGCTGGCCCAGACCAGCTCGATTGGATTAAGATCTGGGTGATATGGAGGTAATCTTAAAATTGTATGTCCATGTTTTATTGCGATCTCGTCTATTGCATAAAGAACATATGCTGTTTTATGCATTTTTACTAAATCGTACAGTTCCGTCTTTAGCATACTATTATTTATAGGAATATTTCTGGCCTCTAACCATTTCTTTATTAATTCTTCTGTTGGTGTTGATGTTGGTGCCTTGTTAATTTGTTTATTGTGATAAGGTGCATTATCTATTACTACAACATTTTGTGGAGGAAGATTGAGTGTTAATTTGTTTTCGAACCACACAATAATTTTTAAAAATATCGTCGTGATAGTCGCCTGTTTTAATAACAGATTTATAAAATAAGGCAGTTCCTTAAACAAAACCACACCACCAGCATGTACAATAATCAAACAATTTCCTTTTGATCTTGGTTGCTTAATACCTTCATTCGAATCATCACTCCAACTTTTGCGTGTGGTATGTGTTGACTGAATGTATGTTTCATCCATATACACTATAGGACGACCTTCTTCTCGATACTTATTAACAGCTCTTAAGCAGTGTATACGAAGCTTCCGAATGTCATGTCCTTCCATTAGAAGTATTCGATTTGTTTTTCTCCAGTGGAAGCCAATGTCTCTTATAATTAATCTTAAAGATTCTCGACTACCTTGATAGCCTACAACATCTCTGAATTTAGGCAGAATATTTTTTAGCTGAGGTACTTCTGTCTCGCTTATATACATTTTATGAATAATATGCCTTAACACCCCTTTGTCGAAGTAATCAATAGTTTGCTTCTTTTTTCTTTTATAATGTTTTCTTGGAAGGGAGAACGATGAGCATTGCCCTGCAAGTACATTTATTACATTAGTGCTAGCATGCATAATTTGTTGTAGATATCATATAAAATAACTAAATAAATAGGTATTTTCTCCAGTCTTCAGAGACGAAAATGCCACTGAACCTCTAAAAATCATACGAACAAGTTGAATTTTGCTGAGAATGTCAATTTTTGGACCCCAAAAAAGATGTTAAACTTTCACCACTTTTAACCTCGGACTTTCCCCTAAAATTTCTGGTTTATTCTACAGAAAAAGTGCTAATACACATTTTTATTCAAAATGATCTTAGCTACACTTGTTATTCCAAACATTTTTTCTACGGGTGTTTTCTACGAAAATCGGAAAAACAAAACATACACATACAAAACCTAAAATCACAACAAAATTAAATTTAAATACCGCGAGTAAAAGAAATAATGCAACAGTGTAAAAATATTCAGCTCCTCACTGCATAACGTTTACTACACGAATGGCTTTGCTAGACCCCCACTTTTAAATTTGTTTCTGCGCGGTGACTTTTTTAGTTCACGAGATATCTGTTTGACTGTAAGCATGTCCAAATTATCAAAGGTATATCAGATCGTGTCGCCTATGTCATACTTAAAATAAGAAGAACATCAATTAAAATTATCCAGGTATATGCCCCCACGACAGTTTATGATGAAGAAAATATCGAACTATTTTATGAAGATATATCAAAGGCTATAGAATAACATAAAAATCGTCTAACACTAGTAATTGGAGATTTTAATGCCAAACTGGGTAGAAAACTAAACAAAGAAGAAACTAAAATAGGTGATTTCGGGTATGGTCAAAGAAATGACAGAGGTGATACTTTGATGAACTACCGAGAAGAAACGCATCTATACGCAATGAACTCCTTTCACAAAAAGAGGCCCCAATGAAAGTGGACATGGATCAGCTCTAATGGATCCACAAAAAATGAGATCGACTTCATACTGTCCACGGAACGATATATATATATATATATATATATATATATATATATATATATATATATATATATATATATATATATATAGTAACAGTTCTTAATAGATTTACAACAGGTAGCGATCACAGGATGGTCAGAGCAAAAATTAGTATTGACGGTAACTATAAGATTAAAAGAAAAATAAGTAGAAACTGCGATCTAGTAGATAGAAAAAAGTAGAGCAATATAAAGAGATATACAAAGACATATTAAGAAAACAACTTACCCAAAAATTAGACAGTGATGATAAAGATATAGACGAAATAAACAACATACTTACAGCAACAATGATTACATCAGGAAAAGAAATAGCAAAAAGGATCTAAAAAAGAACAACTATATATCAACAGAAACAAAGAAGCTTATGGATAAAAGAAGGAAGCTGAACGAAGGAGGCAAAAGAAAACCTTTAGAATATGTAGAAATCAATAAAAAAAATAAGCAGAATGATAAAAGAAAATAAGAGAAAAGAACAAGAAATAAAAATAGAAGAAGTAATACAGAACAACAAAAATATGAAATGCTTAAGACCAAAATTAGGTAAGCCGAAATTAGGTAATAACAAAATTAAAGATATAAATGGAGTAGAAGCAAACGCTAAAGGCGACATCATAAATATAATCTACCACTTCTACTCAGAATTATATAAAACAAAAAAGGAACCACCAGAAGAAATGAAATTAAAACTCAACTTAAGGTTAAAATAAAAAATGTCAACTCAGAGCTATAGCCAGAAATAAGCAAATCAGAAATAAAGAAGGTATTGAAAGAAATGAAAAACAACAAATCGCCTGGAAAAGCTGGAATACCTGCAGAGATGCTGAAATATGGTGGAAAAGCGGTAATTAATACTCTTCAATCCCGTTTTAACAAGATATTAAAAGAAAAAAGAATCCCAAACAACTGGAAGGACTCAGTAACCATTATCCTACACTAGAAAGGGGATAAAGTAAATATAAAAAACTACCGTCCTATAACACACCTAGTTATAGGACTGGTTTCCTATAACCAGGGACTCAAGCTGGTTTTAGAAAGGGATTCAGCACAAGTGACCATTTACTTAGTATGAAAATACTTATAGAACGAGCAAATGAATACCACATTCCTCTATATATGGCGTTTATAGATTTCGAACAGGCTTTCAACAGAGTCAAACATTGGGCAGTGTAAAGTTCTTTTATGAACAGCAGAATTGACCACAGATATACGGAACTAATAGCCAATATATATAAGAAAGCCAAAACAACAATTAAAGTATATAAAGGAAAAAAATCACAATAAATAAATAGAGGTGTGAGACAGGGTCATACAATATCACCGAAACTTTTCAATCAGTCTCTTGAAGATACTTTTAAAAGATTAGAATGGGAAGAAAAAGGTATAAAAATTTGTGGACAACGCTTGAATTATCTAAGGTACGCTGATGATATCGCATTGATAACTGATAAAAAAGAAGAATTATTTGAAACGATGAAAGAACTGGACGTAGAAGCTCAAAAGATAGGCCCTAATATGAATTACAGCAAGACCAAAACCATAACAAATACAGATGAAGACATCACAATGAGAATCGGACAAGATTAAATAGAACAGGATTATATATACCTATATATATATATATATATATATATATATATATATATATATATATATATATATATATATATATATATATATGTATCTATATATATACTTCTAGCGGTTAATATGGGCTCCGTACTAAAACGGTATTATACTAACTCCAGGAGAATATACGCCGTGTATATTATTATCTGAGTAGCGCTTTATGTAGACTCCGACCAATACGTAGGATCAAGTGGACTCCGTAATAGGATCAAACATTTTTGGGATCCGTATATAACTTTTCCCGTACACTTCTTAACTCCTGCGATGTTGCCAATAATTGTATTTGTAGTAGATTTTTAAATTTTATAGGTGGTACATTTTGGAACCTACTAATATGAACATCGAGTAGCGTAATCGTCTAACAGTTTAAGAAACTCTTCTGTAAGATCTTTATAATTTTTCAATTACTGTAGTTTATGGCGTGTAATATTTATTTCATGAAGTAGTTAAAATTAGACTATAATAATTTATAAATTAATCTTTAATAATATAATTTTTTGCTGTCTAATTTCAATATGTTGATTTTTAAATAACAAAATATTTGATGCATTAAAGTCGCGTAGCTATTTTCACCAAACATTCAGTTTTAAAGATATTAGTATAAAAGTCTAAAAAAAGTATAAAAATCTAAGGAATTTAATATGGATACACACGTCAGTGTGCTTTTCTCAAGTCTCAAGTTTCTCGAATCCATCAATCATTCATTGTATTTCTTATACTTTCATTTTAATCCTCTCCAATCAAGATTTTAAAGCAGGTTTGCTCCATTAGTCCATTTTTATTACTTTTTGTCACTATTTCTCCTTTTTCATTATCATCATCATTACGTGGCGCTACAACACTGGGTGGGTCTTCGCTAACTACAAATTTTCTCCAAGTTGATCGATTTTCCACGAATCTGTAATCAAATGAAATGTTAATATTTTGAGATATAATTGGATGTTTTCTCTCCATTGCTTACTGAGACGTCTAAGCGGCATTCTTTCTTCTGTGCTAACTTCCTTCCATACCAGTTTTACAAGTTTGATATATTGGCGTCTATGCATGTGTCCGATCTACCTTAAGCGATTTATTTTTCTGAACAATATCGTTATAAAAGCTTTCTTTATTCAGTATGGGTTCTTATTCTATACGGATTTGTAGCGATATGATAATGAGGTTAAAACATTTTTTTAATTATTTTTATTTCAAATATTCGTACTTCTTCCGTATTTTTTTTAGTCATTGTCAATGATTCGCATCCATGTATTAAAATAGGTCTAAAATTTGAATTATGCTAAAAGTATTTAGTTATCGACATTATTATTAACAGTGATTATTTATTTAAGATATTTAAAGTGTTCCATATTTTTGAAATTGTAGTTGTTAAATTTAATATTTTATCTAGATTTATTAAATTGGTCTTTTCTGTTGATCCGCTTGTATTTGGTTTTCATTTCGTTGATTTTTCGTGCTCTCTTTACTTTATTGAAGATGTTTGCGGACGGGAGAGTTTCTTATGAGATCTATGTCATTAGCATATGCTAGGAGTGCTTTGTACCTTGGGCCTTTAATGAATTACATCTTAAATAGGCGATATTTCCATTTTAGTAAGCTGTTCATTAATTTTTTGACTATTTGAATCGACAATCTGTATTTTATTCGACTGTTATATCACAGAGTTTCTTGGCGCATATTTTCATTCTTGGTTTTTTGTTTCCCGTATCATTATTACAAAGATTTTTCTGGAGATCGACATAGGGAACCCGGTGGTATGTACATGATGTTTTCATAACCAACATCGAAAATTTGTCTTACTGTAAAGTCATAATGATTTTACTAGGAAATATAGTGTTGTTTAATAATAATGAAGTTCAAGCAACAACTGCTATATGCAATACCTTGGTATGATATTTCTGCTCCCCGATACCAAGTAGCAGTCCCGAAAACATTAAAACTGCTACACTCATGTTTCCTATTATCCAAAAATTAGCCAGTCCAGGACTATACTGCCCTCATAAGTGAATAGAATATGTACGGAGGTTTTTGGCAATTTAATAGGATTTTGTGTGTTAGAATATTATTTCTCCGAGAAAGTAAAGAATATTTATTTGCTATCCGAATATAATCCATAAATTAAATATTAGAATGCTATAAAATAATGCCACTAGCAGCATAAACGGTATAATAGTCACTAATGAGAAAATCAAATAAATGTTTTTTAACATACAAAAGAAAGGATGTAGAGTAAGGCATAACGTAACAATAAAGCTATATAATTTTGAAAGATTGCAGCGTTTTACTGTAAAGTCATAATGATTTTACTAGGAAATATAGTGTTGTTTAATAATAATAAAGTTCAAGCAACAACTGCTATATGCAATACCTTGGTATGATATTTCTGCTCCCCGATACCAAGTAGCAGTCCCGAAAACATTAAAACTGCTACACTCATGTTTCCTATTATCCAAAAATTAGCCAGTCCAGGACTATACTGCCCTCATAAGTGAATAGAATATGTACGGAGGTTTTTGGCAATTTAATAGGATTTTGTGTGTTAGAATATTATTTCTCCGAGAAAGTAAAGAATATTTATTTGCTATCCGAATATAATCCATAAATTAAATATTAGAATGCTATAAAATAATGCCACTAGCAGCATAAACGGTATAATAGTCACTAATGAGAAAATCAAATAAATGTTTTTTAACATACAAAAGAAAGGATGTAGAGTAAGGCATAACGTAACAATAAAGCTATATAATTTTGAAAGATTGCAGCGTTTTAGATATCGTAGATAACGTTGTCACATAAGAAATAAAAGGGAAAATTCAGGTAGCTAACTGATGTATATAGAACCCTTATAACACTTTTAAATCCAGAAGCCTAATATAAATCTCTAAAATCAGGATATATAAAACAGTGAACCAGTGCTAATGTGTGGATATATAACGAGAACGTATTAATTAGATCAGGATTGCTAGAAAAGCCATCAGAGGTATTTCCCGACTTACAAAGGTCCGAGTACTAACCAATACCGAACGAAACTAATGCCAAGGTCAAACATATATATAAAGATAGCAACGAGGTACAAGAACCTAAATCTTAACTCCAAAGTTGCGCTGGCTTTATCCAAAGGCTCTCTCATTAACTGCATTCCCAAGTTAAATTGGTAGGATGCCCCGAGAGAAAAAATGCCCTTAGGATGTCCACGGATGAAGGGCGCAGATTTAGGAATAATGAGACTACTTACCGACTTATCATATTTATCAACACCTGCTATCCTACCTACAATCAATACATATATGTTGAGGACTATCAAATCAATTATATGTAATCAAACGAACTAGGCTTAAAAAAAGTATCCTAGGAAAGGCACTTCGGCAATATTGACATATATTTTTAAAACGCCATTTATGTGGATGAGTTTGTAATAGGAATGAGGAGACAAAAAGGAAAAAATGGTAATAAAATCTTGTTGCGTTCCGACTATATGATGACGATGATCTCTATATAACATATAGGAAGAAATGGAGAATAATGTCTATGTTCAATTTAGAACTCGTTGGTTTTCTCCCTTTCGAATTGGGTATGTATATGTATTACCATAGAAAAAATAAAAAAAAAACTATAATTATGAAACTCTATCTAAAATAGTAAAATCGATAAACAAATTATATAAACAAAAAGATTATATAAATCCCTAATATTTAAACAGACTGCTTTACAAAAGGTGAACCAATAAGCATAAATAAATTGTCAACAAAATAAATCAGAAGAATATGACACAGTATATTGCTTAAAAAGAATTCTTATGTGACTATGCTAAAATATGATACGATCGGAAAAACGGCAATGACTTTTACAGCTGATTGCCACATAAATATTAATGTAACGCAAATATGATGGTATTGCCTCGTACTGTTATATAGCAATTTGTTGTCACATTACTGAAAGTTACTTCTTGGAAATTCATTGTATCTAACAATAAAACAAGTATGCGTTTACACGTTATAGATTGTAACTGAATAAGTTGAGGAGGGGAAAACTGTTTGTCCCAAGTTGGTATTCAGAATTATGTCTGTATTTTGCAATTTGCCAATTTCCATAGGTTTGAATTTTCATGGATATCACTAGACTCGAGAGCAGTGTATGATTCCTTAGTTATGTTTTTAAAGGATAGTAAAATAACCATCTAAATAATTATGCATTAGTTAATAACGTAACCTTTGTTTCTAACCCAATTGTCAAATTCCTTTTTTACCGTGGCCTAGTGTTGTACGTCTTTTTAAAAAATGCCATGATGGGCGCCTAGGCGAGAAGAGAGTGACCCTGTTTACCTGTCTTTTGTTTTGTATATTTATTAATATAAACTCAAACAACTATTTGTACCATGTTGAGTCTGGCTGAATGACTAAAAGTCTATGCCAAAAAAATTTCATAGAATCTAAAGACAGCTTAAGGCCTTAATTATAAATATACTTTTTAGTAATGAAAATAAGTAAATAGAACCTAGAATATCCATATAAAAGAATGTAATCTTTGATCTCTGGGATAAACTCATCTCCTGAACAATGGCGCCGATATATATGTAGTTAAAATTTTGTACACCTATTTTAACCTGTTTGTTTCCTTATTATCCATATATGAGTTGTGACCGATGTTACAAACTCATTTACTTTTTACAAAGAGTCTATATAAAGTAAATACTTTGTCATTTTTTATGGAGTTCAACGTAGAAGCTTTCACGAAAATTTAAGTACTAATAAGACCACCGCAATCGGGCGTACCTTAGGTAATGAATAATTAATTAATTGGTTAATTCTTCAATCACTCGTCCAATATGAGTTTTGTCAAATCGGTCCTTTTTAGGACCAACTATTCTATAGAGATAAAGTAAACTATATCTAGAGATAAAGACAATTCATAAGCCTGATGGAAGGTGTAATAAATAAAGCAAATACTATATTGAGTAATTATATAAGCAAAAAGTATATTAACTTTACATTAACATGAATAATATGATTGTCACTTAACTGGGTATTATACATACGCTCTACTTTACTTAAGCTTATCAGACATAAACGCTTAACACAAATGTGACGTATTTCTAGTGCAGTAAGCACATAGAGGGCCAAACCTAGGGTATTTGGTATAAAACTGATCGCAGAAGATTACATAATAAGTGCCGGCAAAGAAGCAAAGAAAAACTAAAAATGAGAGAGGACTCAAACTAGTCACTGCGGGAACCATTTAACTATGTTGAGCTTGGATCCACTATCCACGTATAAAATAAACAATATTACGGCTCCCGATTGAGGATCTGAGCACAAAACTATAAAATTTTGACCAAAAATACTACAATGGCTAATATCTAAAGTCTGTAGACAAGCAAAGCAAAGACAAAGTTATCACTATGCTTTAACCTGGCAAAAACTCCAACGACCACAAAAGCTATCGGCCAATATATCTATTTATTTTGTCAGCTATACAAAATAAATCTGCACATAATCCTTAATATAAACCGATAATAGAAGAAGAACTCAAATTAAAAGACAAAAGTGGCTATATATGACAGGGAAGATCGTGTACATCACAAATACTAAATCTTGCCCAACACAGCGAAGACGGGTATGAAAAATATCAGGTATGAGGAGTCGCATTTGTCAATCCCAATTCCGCTTACGACACCTTAAATTAGAGGGCATTTTTTAAAAATCTATGTGATATCCCCTTAGGTAATAAACTCACTTGTATTATCCGTGTATGCCTACACAACATAAGATTTTTCGTATCACTCAATGGTAAGAATAGCAGATGGAGAACGTAGAAGAACGGTCTTCTTTGGGGTACCGTAATCGCACCTACGCTGTATAACATTTACACAACCCATACCGGTAAATAGTAGGACTTTTATTATGTAGACGATACATCTATTGTTGCATAACCAAAAACTTTTCTTGCTTAAGTAGAGAAAAATCTAAATATTACCTTAAACAAAATAAAAATAGAATCTGAATCAATTTTTAGCCACACCCCGGAAAAAGTTAGGTATGCTCCTTCAATGTTCCTAACAAAGACGCTTTCACAAATCTGAACATATACCTGAACCAATAGTGTCAAGAAATCCTTAAACTCTGCACTTGCTATAAATACCTTGAAGATAGTTTCCATCACACTTTATTATTCACAGAACTTTTTTAAAACTAAATGAAAACCTAATACTACTATAAAAATGAAATGAGAACCAAAAAAAATAATATTCTCCGCAAACTTGTCAGCTAAAAATAGGGAGCACATTCTTCCACCCTTAAAACGTAGACTTGAACTCTATGCTTCTGCCGAATATACCTTGCTAGTATGGGTGACATCAACACATACTTAATACGTAAATTTAGCTATAAATTAGTCAGTCAAATTCAGAGTACCTATATTAAGACTCACATCCATACATAAGCTCTACAATATCGTAGCTATCAATCCACCTAATATCCGAAGATAAGTAGCTAGAGAACGATAAAAACAAAGTCTAGATTCGTAACATCAACTCCACGCATACCAGCCCATTTTATGACTAGAATCGAAGAAAAAACTGGCCAGATCAACACATCTGCAGGATATACAAAAAAAAGTAAGCTACTCCTCGACATCTGAACCCTGGAAAGAAACTTCCTGATGATAGTTATCATCCTTAAATCTGCCAGGAGGACTCCGGTTAACCTATGTGAATGTGGGGTGGTACAAGAGTCATCACACTTTCTTAGTTGACTTTATCATCCAAATCGGTCTTTTCTGAAGGAAAAGGTTAATTTATTTGAACTAAACATGTAAAGTACAGTCAGTAAGCTATTATTTATAAAGTAAAGATCATTGCAAATTTGACACTACCTCCACTTATATTGATTACATATTACCCCTAAATACTAGATAAAATATTCAGAAATATGTAATGATCGTGAAGTGATATAATTCTTGTTAGATAAATTAAGCATTCTTCCCTTTTTAGTGCACTACTACCCATTTTTACACAAAAATATCTATTTTAGCACTATATTTCGAGATAACCGTCTATCCAGAATTATATGTAATACACAGATACAACTAGAAATAAAATAATAAAAAAGCTGTATACAAGATATCATAAAACAAGAGATGAAATAAAATAAGTTTTTATTAAGAGGGTTCTTAAATAAAACGTATAAAGACATACTCACGTTAACAAAATACATTAGGAAATTTCCGCATATGAAACAAAATCCAATTTGGTAATGAAATCCTTTTGTATCTATAAAGCTATTTTTAGAGAAGCACGTACCTACCAAAAACAGGTAGTTATTAGTATACATATCTGTTACACACTGTAATGCGTATGAATGATAACAAAAATAAGAAGTCCATATAAACATACTTTATTGAAAGAGGTAAAAGTACACTGCTAAGAAAGTACATTGTATTTCTTATACTTTCATTTTAATCCTCTCCAATCAAGATTTTAAAGCAGCTTAACTCCATTAGTCCATGTTTGTTGCTTTTTGTCACTGTTTCTCCTTTGTCTTTATCATTATCATAACGTAGCGCTACAACACTGGGTGGGTCTTCGCTAACTACAAATTTTCTCCAAGTTGATCGATTTTCCACGAATCTGTAATCAACTGAAATGTTATTTTTTTAGATATGGCATTTTCTGTGCTAACTTCCTTCCATACCAGTTTTATAAGTTTGACATCTTGGCGTCTATGCATGTGTCCGATCTACCTTAAGGAATTTATTTTCCGGAACAATATCGTTATAAGAGCTTTCTTTATTTAGTATGTGTTCTTATTCTATGCAGATTTGTAGCGATATGATAATGAGGTTAAAAAATGTTTATTATTTTTCTTTCAAATATTCGTAATTCTTCCTTACTTGTTTTACTCATTGTCCATGATTCGCATCCATGTATTAAAATAGGTCTAAAGTTTGAATTATTCTCTGTATTTTTTAGTGGCATTATTATTAACCGTGATAATTTATCTTATAAGATATTTAAAGTGTTCCATATTTTGGAAATTGTGATTGTTAACTTTAATATTTTATCTAGATTTATTGAATTGGTCTCTTTTGTTGATTCGCTTGTATCTGGTTTTCATTTCGTTGATTTTAAGTGAAAAATTTTTCGTGCTCTCTTCACTTTATTGAAGATGTTTGCAGACGAGAGAGTTTCTTATGAGATCTATATCATTAGCAGGAGTTCTTTGTACCTTGGGCCGGTAATGGATTACGTCTTAAATAGGCGATATTTCTATTTTAGTAGGCTGTTTATTAATTTTTTGACTATTTGAAACGGTCCTGCAAGTGACAACAGTAGGTTTATTTAATTTCGCTTCGTAATAAACTTAAAATTATTCGGGAATTACAAGTTAGAAAATTCAACCGAGTTCAAAAATAAGTATCAAAAGTTAAGTGCATACAGGTGATAGTAGTTAATAAAGAAAATACCATCAGAGAACTATTTTAATAATTTTAACAAGTCTTAAGTAAATGAATAATTGAGTGAGAGATTAAAAAAGTGGTTTTGGCGAATGTTCGAAGGGTCGACCTGCTTAGGCATTCCTACGCGTTTTTTGTTTTGGTTTTTTTTTTGGCAGATAAGAAAGTAATTAGTGCTGACAAGAAATTAATGATCAAAATAAAAGCCACATAATTTTATTACAAAAATTCAGATCTGGCCTTAAAATAGATTTGATTAAAGTTGGGATTAGAATTAAATTAAATTAAAATAATAAATTAAAAGTAAATGTAATACAATAACTAAATCGAATGAACAGCAAAAGAAATAAGCCAGAACACGATAACTCATTCGACGAGGAGGAAGCCTTCAAAAGAAGCAAAGCCACGTTAAGAACATTTCCAAAGGATAACATAAAAAATCGCGAAATGGAAGAACTAAAGAAACTACTAGAAGAAATAAATAAGGAGATTAAAACGGAAATAAAAGAGCTGAAAACAGAAATGAAGGAAGAAAATAAGGAGATGAGAAGATATAAAAATGAAGTTAAAGAAGAGATAAAACAAAATAACGAAGAAATAAAAAGCATAAAACTGGAAATACAAAGGGTGAAGGAAGAATGGACAAAAGAGAAAGAAGAACTGAAAAAAGAAAACGAACTAACCAAAACCGATAACAAAAAGATAACGAAAGATATAAATGATCTAAAACGCTCATTAGAAAGGTTAGACAAAGAAAAAAGAATATAATCATCAGTGGATCAAAAATAGACTCTGAGGACCAAAAAACATTAAAAGAGGGAATGACTACTATATTAGAAAATCATCTTGGAGTCAAAACCAATCTTAAAAGAGCACAAAAAATAGGAACAAAAACATGCTTAATTGAACTTGAAAGCGAAGAAGAAAAAACAACAATCTTAAGAAACAAATACAAACTTAAGAATGTGAAGATCGAAAAAATATGGATTACAGAGGATCTCACAAAAGGAGAGAGAGAGAAAATGGAAGCTTTAAGAGATAAAGCAAGAGAAATGAGGGAAAATGGAAAAATGGTCAAAATAGGATACAATAAAATCACAGTGGACGGCAAGGAATGGAGATGGTGCTATAAAGAAGAAAATGTGTTGAAAATAGCGTGTTCAAAAAACTACCAGAGCAACATAAAAAGAACCAAGGAGAGGCCAAGCAACGAGTAAAGAAAGAAGAATTACTAAATAAACCGGACAATGACGACAAATGTTTAGTTTTAAGTAGTAATAGGAATAGGATTAGAAATAATAAAAATAGATTATAAATCAATTTTAAGCCAAACCCCGGAAATGTCCCTAATAGAGACGCTTTTACAAATCTGAAGATATACCTGAACCAATAGTGTCATAAAATCCTTAAACTATGGACTTGCTATAAATACCTTGAAGATAGTTTCTATCACAGAACTTTGTTTAAAACCAAATGGCAACCTAGAACCAGAAAAATAATATTCTCCGCAAACTTGTCAGCTCAAAATAGGAAGCACATTCTTCCACCCTTAAAACGTAGACTTAAACTCTATGCTTATGCTGCCGAATATACCTTGCTAGTATGGGTGACAAAAACACATACTTAACACGTAAGTATATTTATCTATAAATTAGTCAGTCATCAGATCATCACATCTGCATGATATACAAAAAAAATATAAGCTGCTCCTCGCCATCTGAAAGGAACTTCCTTATGGTTGTTATCTTCCTTAAATTTGCCTGGAGGACTCTTGCCTGCAAACACCGGTTAACCTGTGTGAATGTGGGGTGGTATAAGATTCATCACACTTTCTTAGTTGACTTTTCCATTCAAATCGCTCTTTTCTGAAGGGACAAGGTTTATTTATTTGAACTAAACATGTTAGGTATAGCCAGTAAGCTTTTACTTATAAAGATCATTGCAAATTTGAAACTAACTCCACTTATATTGATAACATATTATCCCTAAATAGAAAATAAAACATTCAGAAGTATGTAATATTGGAGAAGTGGTATAATGCTTGTTAGATAAATTCTTTCTTTTTTTGTGCACTACTACCCATTTTTACACAAAAATATCTATTTTAGCACTTAAATATTTATTTTGAGATAACCTTTTATCCAAACTTATATGTAGTACATAGATAAAACCAGAAATAAAATAATAAAAAAGCTGTATACAAGATATCATAAAACAATGGATGAAATAAAAGAAGTTCTTATTAATCGGATTCTGAAATAAAACTTATGAAGACATATTCACGTTAACAAAATACATTAGGAAATTTCCGCATATGAAACAAAATCCAATTTGGTAATGAAATCCTTTTGTATCTATAAAGCTATTTTTAGAGAACTCGTACCTACCAAAAACAGGTAGTTAATAGTATACATATCTGTTACACACTGAAATGCGTATGAATGATAACAAAACTAAGGAGTCCATATAAACCGTCCAGACTTTACACGAGAATTATACATCTTATAGCAGAGTTGCCAAACTATCAGAGCTTACTTAAACCGATATACATATGGTTCCAATATACAGTGAAAACGATCTGAACGACCCCTATAATATATACACGTGAACTAAGCGATATACATTTATGATACAGGGATAATTATGGGCTCCAAAATTTTTTTAAAAATTATGAAACTATACATGTTGACGAATCGACAAAGCCAATATTATGAAATGGTCAAGTGAGCTCCGTATATCGGTGTCCACTTGACCACGGAGCTCACCTGAACCTGAATTTTAACATGGGCGGAGTCCACTTTATGCCGTAAATATATATATATATATATATATATATATATATATATATATATATATATATATATATATATATATACAGCATCTTAAGACCAAAGTATACAATATACAATCAACTCGTACTCCCTGTTCTTACTTATGGTTCCCAAACGTGGATATTTACAAAAGCAAACATGAACAAAATCATAAGGACCCAGAGAGCAATGAAAAGATAAATGTTGCACATAAGACTAATGGATAAAAAGAGAAACGAGTGGATAAGAGAGAAAACAAAAGTGAGGAACGTTAGACAAGAAGTTGCAAAATTGAAATGGAGATTTGCCGGACACAATATAAGACAAAAAGAAGACCGATGGAACTAAATTCTTGTGAGAGAGAGAGAAAGGCCCCAAATAAGATGGGCAGATGATATCAAGAATCACGTAGGCTCTAGGTGGAGGACTGTAGCGACAGACAGAGAAGAATGGAAAAGGATTGGGGAGGCCCATGTCCAAAGATAGACCGAAAAAGGCTAATTATATAGATAGAATTAGATAGTGAGCAACTGATGGAATAAGCCGCGATCTATTTCGATGTACAACGTCACTAGCAAGATTTTGCTTTATAATGTATCTCTTGATGCTACAACAAGAGCTGAGAAAAGAAATAGAAATAAAAATAAAAATTTTGGTGGATTCCAAGACTCAATACATGTATAGCCCAAAAATAAACAGTGGCAAAAACAAAAACAAAACTGCAAAATCACCCTTATCTCATCCTACCGAAGTAGTTTTACGGGTGGCTCAACCAATTCATCATTTTATTTTATATTTCAAAAAAGGGGGTGTGGATGCCTTGGATAAAAAATATGCCAATTATTATGTAGCTCAAAGATCACAAAGAAGGTCAATGGCAGTGTTTTTTGCTATTCTAAATATTGCAGGAATTAACGCCATAGTGTTATATCAGTTTGTAAATAAAGGAAATTTTGTCAAAGCTTGTACATTACACATATAAGAGAAGAATATATAACACCCATGTACCCCGACAAATTAGATCTATTGCGCCGATATTCTTGGCACTAAATTTTTAAGTGTTCCTGAGCCTCCTTGAGCCAATTAGAATCGAAAAAGATGTCATCTTTGTCCAGCCAAGAAAGATAGAAAACCGAACCATGTTTGCGCAGAGTGTAAAATGCCTCTACGTTTACAATGTTGTGTTCAAGTATGCAAAAAATGCAAAGAATAACTTCAATTTGTGTTCATTGTGAATAACTTCAATCATTTATGGTACTTTAGTTTATAAATAAAAAAATTATCAAAACATAATTGTTGGTTTTCGTTATATAAAAAAAATGGGTCTTATAGACCCACTTATATTTTAACTTAAAGTAGGTATGTGTTAAATATAGTATTAATTTAAATTTCAGAACTATTTTATAGTTCTCTAATTATATTTAATCATCTTATTTAGTTTTGAAACATCTTATTTTTGCACTTGTCATTCGATTATTGCATTAAATTGCGATAAAAAGGGTTATTAGTAAAACATTTTTATATTTGGTACAGTCACAGCGGAAGAATACATTTCCTTCTAGGAAGGTGATTTTTCAGTTATTGTAATGCAGCAGTTTTGGGAACATGGCAAGAAGCAATGAATACTGCTACTCCTGTAGATTGGAAAATAAGTGTGCGAAAATGTAAAAAATTCATAGAAGAATGTTGTCATCATGTTTTTTTTTCATGTTTTTATGTTCTAATTAAAAAAATTTAGGAACAAAAAAATTTTAATTCTTTGTGTATTTTTGCAATAATTATTGTATATTTCCCTAAATGAATTTAAAACCATATTTTTGCTTGTCTTCGACGGTGCTTAAAATATTGGGAGAATTTGCCATTAACTTTGACCATTTTGCCATTTGACTGTTTCAAGTCAATTCATTTCTAATCTGAAATAGTCATAAATTTAATAAATAGACTATAAATAATGTACAAACGATACAAAGAGTTGATATTTTTCGTAAACTAATTTTTATGTTATTTTTATATATAACTTTTGATGAAAATTTTATCCTTAATACTATCAGAACATTTTAATTTAGAGTTTAATATAAACTGCGAGGCATAAGTTAGGGATAAAGCTTATATTAAATAAACATTATACAACAATAATTATACAACTGTATAAACCAATTTAGTCACTTATCTAAATCAACAAACCACACTAACTTTTTGTTTTTTTTATTCAAAGAAATAAATAATTAAATTAAATTTTATTTTTATTTTAATTTTTATTTTAAAGTTTTTTCCAGTTTATTACCCCATGAAAAGGAGTATTATCTCAAATCTGGTTATCAAATCTTTTACTGCGTCATAACATTTAAGAAGAAAAAAAGCGACTTTTTTCATTAGTTTCAATTTTGTGGAAAAATTACGCCTTCTGAATAAAAACGTTCAATAGACGACTTTCTTAAAATACTCTCTTTAAAATAATATTCTAAATTAAAAAATGTTTATAAACAAAAAAGTTATTCCAAATTAAACCCAAAAGTAAGCTTATAAACAATAAAAACATTTAAAACACATCTTATATTGTGAGTTTTTATGTAATTACTACATTTGCAAAATATGGTCACAATCGGTTCAGTAGTTTTTAAACAACTATATTTGTTTATGAGAGAACAAAGGTCATTTTCAAATGACTGTACAGGTGCTTTGTCAATACTTAGAATGTGTTTTTTTTGCCCGGTTCTCTTTATAAGCTCTTAAGTTTTCATTTTTTTTTAAACTGTAATAATGATTAATTGTTTACTCACAAATATTGATGCAGAATGAAGTAATATTATCATTATATTGGCAATATCCCTAACTTATTCCGCGCAGTATATAATAAAAACTTCTGGTTTAATATAATTAAGTGTAATTTATGTTGAGTATCAGCAATAGCCAAATAGGATATTATCTGCGAATATGCCCTATAGAACCTATCGCTCAGTCTGCATCTACGACTAATCTCCCAAGCTCTCACTGGAGCAGCTGCATTTGCGGATCTAATCAACGCGTCATACAACGGTCTAAAATATGTCAATAACGTCTGGTCCGAACTAATTTGATTTATGGTGCATACAATTTATTAAATACCACCGAATATTAAATTAGGTTCTAGAGGATAACCGGTGGAGCATCAAACAAGACAAATGTTTGATCTGATGCGGGAACAAGGATGAGAAAATACAGTGACAGGGTAAGGTAATAATAATATATATATAATAGTTTTATTTTCGTAGTTTTTTGACACTTTGAAATACTTATGAATATTAAACTAGAGTATCTAATACAGTAGGACATCTGTCGATTAAACTAGAAATCGGAATTTTGAAAGCGCTTTACAGATGCAATAAATGTTTTTCATAATGTTGCAACCTTATTTGTGATGAATGATTCGTTATTTAACCTATTATTTAGCTTTTTCAATATACAAATTTCCCATTGTAATTAATATTTGCCAGTGATTTTTTGTGATTATCTTTGTTATACAAATAGTTTAGAGTCTATTTGTTTGCAAGTGGTAACTCATTACTAATGCTAAGCTTCAAATAGAGGTTCAACGTTACCGTCAATGCCATAAGCCATTGTCATAAGGAAGTAGTTGAAAACATTCAGTTTTTTTTTTAATTATGAATTATGTATTAATTTGTATAGTTACAAATACTTTACAAAAATACCCCATTAAATTAAAAACACTAATAATAGTAAGAAAATAGAAAGCACAAATTTTGTAAAAATCGTATTTAACACAGATAAAATATATAATAATTATGTACCTGTATTTTCTTTCCGCTCTTTAATTTTTTACAAACAACTTCTTTCTGTTAATAGCAGTACTCTTTTTGAGTTTTTATTTTGGTAAAAACAATATTTCTTCTTCTTCTTCTTCTTCTTGCTTCTAGTATGTAGGCTTTAAAGCCCGTTTTTTCTTCAATATTAGCTTCTTAAATTGTCGCGACATCTTTTTCTTGGTCTGCCAATACTTATTCGTCCATTTGGTGACTTATCTCGTGCTATACGTACTATTCTATCCTCTGTCATTCTACTAATATGTTCGTTCCACTCCTGTTTTCGTTTTGTCACCCATCTGTTTAGTCTTCTATATTGCATGCTCTTCTTATGTTTTCGCTTCTCTCCCTATCCAATAGACTTCTCCCTTATATTCGTCGGAGTATTTTTATCTCTGTTATTTCTAGCAGTCGTCTCGTTTTAGATGTGTCAGGTCTTGTCTCCGCCGTGTATCTTAATATAGGTCTAATTGGTGCTTTATAGATTCTTGTTTTTGTGTCTTGTTTTAAGTGTTTGTTCTTCCAGATTGTGTCATTAAAAGAATTCGCCGCTTTACTTGCTTTTAAGCTTTGTTGTTGTACTTCTTCTTTAACGTCACCGTAACGAGTTATATCTATTCCCAGATATTTAAAGCTTGCTTCCTGCTTTATTATTTTCCCATCAATTTCGATTTTACACCGTAGTGGGTATTTAAATGTTATCATACATTTGGATTTATCTGCTGATAATAAGATATTGTAGTTCTTAGCTGTAGTATTGAAGATATGTGTTAATCTTTGGAGCTCATCTTCTGTCTTGGCGATTAATGCGGCGTCGTCTGCATAACATAATATTTGGATTTTTTTGTTCCCCATTCTGTAGCCAAGACCTTTACGTACTGCTTGTATTATTTCGTCCATTATTATATTAAAAAGAAGTGGGCTTAACGAGTCACCCTCTCTGACTCCGCTGATAAATTTCCATTTATCTTTGCCTGTATTCGATTTTGGAGGTAGATGTTTTCGATGGTTTGTATAATATCGATTGGTATGTTTGTTTTATACCGTAGGTGTGAGAGGTCTTCGACTTGGATGCGATCGAAAGCCTTTGTCAGGTCTATAAAACATAAATATGCTGATTTATTGTACTCGATGGCCTTTTCTGTGGTTTGTCTTAGTAGAAATACAGCATCTACGCAGAATCTTTCGGATCTGAATCCTTGTTGTTCATCTGATAAAGTTGTTAGTTTATTGATTTTATTAGTTAGGACTTTTGTGGTAAGCTTAAGTGCGGTGTTCAGTAGATTTATACCTCTATAATTGTTAGGGTCTTCTTCATCTCTTTTCTTGAACATTGGTATCATTGTGCTGTTTCTCCATGCGTCTAGTATCTTGCAGTGCAATATTAGATTTTGTATAAGTTTGTCATCTCTAGGGTTATACTTTCTCCTCCGTATTTTAGAAGCTCTTTGGTTATTCCGTCTGGCCCTGGCGACTTTCTATTTTTGAGCCAATTTATGGCTATTTCTACAACCTGGAAACTGATTTCTATTTCGCTTCTTAATTAGGTACGTTATTGTGTTTATTGATATTTTCCTTTACTTTAAACAGTTCCGTCAGGTATATTTCTATTTTTTTCTGGAATGTTATTGTATTCCTTCAATTCTGCCATTTCTTTCCGTTGGTTTCTTATTAATCTCCATATTTGTTTTTGTGTACCGTAGAATTCGCTTTCCATTCTTTTTGTAAATTGTTCCCAGTGTTTATTTTTTGTTCTTCTTACCAACTGCTTTGTTTCATTTCGTATTCTTCTATAGTTGTCTTAAGATTCTGGGGTATTTAATGTTTTGTACTTCATGTAGGCCTCTCGTTTCTCTTTACATTTCTCTTTTATTTCTTTTCTGAACCATGTTGTATTGTTGTTGTTTCTTTTATTCAGTATGACTTTGCGTTTTCCTAGAGCTTCTGTTGCTGCTTTTTTAATGTTGCTTTTAATTTTCTCCCAGCTCGTGTTTATATATTCGATGTCGTCTATTTGTTTCAGCTGTACCTTCTGTGCTAGCCTGCTTTGGTACATTTCTCTTGTAGAGTCGTTCCACAGTGATTCTACTTGAATTTTTCCTCGGTGATTCTCTGTAGAAAATTGTGTTTTGGTGTTATTTTCATTCTTATCTTTGCTATTACTAGTTTGTGTTCACTCACTGCGTCTGCTGAGTTTAAAGTTTGGATATCTAGAATTTGCTTTGCGGATTTTTCTATTAGTGACTATAAAATTTATCATAGATTTATTTCCCCTAGAGTTTTCAAATGTATATTTATACTGGAGCTTATGGTCAAAAAATGTATAATTGATTCTTAGTTCGGTAAAAGCACAGAGATTACCCATGAGTTCTCCATTTGCGTTGACATAGTTTTCATTGAATCTTTGTTTTACTCCTGGACCTATTTCATTTCCGATTCGTGCATTAAAGTTACCCATAAAAATTAAGGGCTCTTTATGAGGTATTTTATCCAAGATGGTTTGCAATTGTGCGCAGAATGCCTCTCGTTCCTCCTTAGGTTTGCAGTCCTTGGGGCTATAGATAGATATGACATTTAATTTTTGGTAGTTCATTGTGATGTTCATATGTATTATTCTTCTGGAGATATAACGGCAGTTATTTATGTTGTCTTTAAATTTTTATGGACAAGTATACCTACGCCTGCTCGTGCTCGTTATTCTTTTTTTACTCCACTCTATGCTAAGAAATAGTGGTTTTATTCTCTTTGGCCTTTACCTTTATTCGTGGTTTCTTGGATTGCACAAATGTCTATGTCTTTATTTATCAATTCTTGTATTATCTCTTGGTCTTTGTTGTTGAAAGAAGTTATGTTCCATGTTGCTAATCTGATTGTCGGCTTATTTTTCCTTCTCGTTTTCCTTTTCTTTGCGTGTTTCGTCATCTTATGTTCCGTCTGGTTCCGAGGCTTAATATCGGTTCTTTGAGCTTTGTTTCCTTTTACAATGAGAAAGATGCTAACCTGGCCCATCAACCCTCCTTTTTTTCTGGGCTTGGGACTGGCTGTGAGCATTAACGCGACTTCTGAGCTACTTAATCCATCCAGTCATTAAAAAGTTAAAAAAAAAACAAGAAAAAAACAATATTTATTTTTTTAAATTTAGGACGCGTTTCAACATTCACAAAAAGCATAGAAAATTGTATAAAATGAGAGTTTGTAAAGTTTGTTAATTTGTTCCATTATATAATTTGATAAAAGCAAAAATAGCTTTAAAAGTTGATTATTTGAAAATTATTATTAAAACAAACATTGAACTAAACTAAGAAGCATCAGCATATAGGAGCTTAATTTTTTTATTCAATATGTTGGCATTTTTAAATGAAAAAAACAATGTCCAGCAACTCTTAGAACCAGAGTTAGCCCCTTCTTTATTTCTTGATTTTACTACTTCAAAAACTGAATTCATAAATTTAAATTTATAAAAGTCGTAATATATCCGGTTATAATTAACGGGAATTGATGTTTTCTTAATTTAAGGTACCTTATTAATATTAAAATTTTTTTATTTAAAACCCTTAAAAAAAGATAAATAACTAAAACACCCAATCGGGCTATATCACAATTACAGAACATTTTCGGAATCTATATTCCATCATCAGTGTAACTAGGTGTACATGTTTTGAGCAACTAAAATATTTGGGAAAAACCCGTTAGATATTATTAGTTTAAATTTCTGTTACATTATATGTTCTTAAAAGTTGAGATGTTAAAGTTACCAGTGCATGGCAGTAATAACATGGCAACGTAAGACTCTACATGAGGTTGCTTGGTCCTGAGACAAAGTGTCTACAGGGACTTGTTGATAGCAACCGTAGTTACCAGTGGAATTAATAACATGGCAACGTAAGACTTAACATGAGGTTGCTTGGTCCTGAGACCAAGGGTCTACAGAGACTTATTAATATCAACTAGTCCACGTTTGTCCTCCAAATTACTTATTTTGTTTAAGAAACATTACAAATATATTTTAAACAAAGTATTTGTTATAAACTTTGTATAATTATAAATAAAAATAGTAAAATTAAGAATGTAAATTTTAATATTTTATGTATAGAGATTAATTTCAAAAGTTTTATTTATAACTATACAAAGTTTATAACAATTAATTCGTTTAAACAATAGTTGTAATGTTTTTAAGAAATAGTTATTGTAACAGTAATAAGCATAATTAAAAAAAAAATGGGCATGCATGTATTTGATTTGATGCAGATATTTAATTATTTTGTAAAATTTATTGTTAAAAGATATTATTTATAACTATAAAACATAAATATTTAAGTTGCTTTTTATTTCATAATCTTTTCTGCTGATCATAATACGAAAAAAGTGAAATTTTGCAAAATCAATATTTATTTTCGTAAAACAAATTATTCGGTTAAATAAACAATTCAAAAATTAACTAAATGTATTTTTATGGTCAAAGACACGAGGTGCCTCAAATTAAAAAAAAAAACAATTTTCCTTAAAACGCAGATATTATTAAGATTCATAAATTTGAATTTATGAATTCAGTTTTTGAAATAGTAAAATAGCTGCAATTTGTTTCTATACTCATGTAATGTTATCAATTATCGGAAGATTATTTGACCAATAGAAATAAAAGCATGTGATTGCTATTTTCGGGTCTTAAGCTCTGGGGCATGCCTGATTATCTTGCACATTTTGACATAGTCTAGTGGTTCTTTCTTGTTCTGTGCAGAGATTAACATGCGTCGCAATGGCGTTTAAAAAATTATGAAAAGCAGATTTGACAATTCTTTTGTTAGAGAGTGTAAATAAGTATCTCAATATAATAATAGATTTGTATATATCTGTACCTATCATTTATTTTTATCTATACTTTACAAATTAAAGCTAAAAGTGACATATAATAGTTAAAATTAAAAACAATGCGTTACTTCTGTCTAAGAATTTATTACTTTATAAATTTTATTTAACTACTACAAAAACTAAAAAAACCAAACCTTCAAAATCTTCAAGTCCAATAAATTCTTGATGAATCATAAGGTTGTACCTTTTTTAAAAAGTCTGTCGAATCAAATCTAAAACTAAAAAGGAAGTACTTAAAAATCAATTAGTAAAAAACCAGTCACGCCGTCTTTAAACTAACAAATTATTATGGTCTGTTTTTTTAACCAGGAGGAGTTAGTAATTGATCCAACCGCAGGCAAGTTTACTCCACTAAATTATGACATATTGACACCAATAACATTTGTAAAATTTTAAAATTCAAAATTTATATCGACGATTTTTTGTATTTTCTGCGTTATTTCTTACATTTTTAGATTTTTCGTTTGCATTTATATAAAAAAAAGTTCTTTTCAGAACTATTTAGCGACATATTAGTGTTATTAAGATAAAAATATGGATTCCATGAGTGGTAATTATTCTTTATCACAATAAAAACGCCAAAAGTAGATTTGGGTCATTTATCATCAAATGAGGAACAATGTATTATAAACATTTAATTGATAATCCTGTAACATAAAATTGATAATTCTGGAATAAAAAATAGTTATTCTTAGAATCAAGACTTTAGTGAAGACACAGTTTATTTTCCTCTAATAATATATAAATCGATTTCTGACTCTCTAAGTTGTTTGTAGTAACTTGGACTTGGTGATATGCGAATAGTATCTAATGTGATATTTTTTTAGCTTTGTTGCATATAAGATCTATTTGCAAATTAAAAGACAAATTTCTGTGAAAAACCATACTTAGATCTGTAACATTATTAACTCTCCGGGTTCAAAATATTTTCTAAATTATAATTAAATACCACAGACTCAAATACCTGAGATCTATATGATCTCATGATAAAACTGGATCACATGATATTTAAATATATATGGGGCCAAATGTGAAAAGTGTCCTTTTTTATTGCGATAATTGTAATATAATTGAAAGTAAATTGAAAAATATTATTATTTAAACATAAATAAACAAAGTTAGGTTAACATTGACGTGTAAGGTTGTCCGATATTAATTACTCGATTACCGCAAGACCGAGATAATCAGCAAAAAAAGAAGATTTATTTGGGACTTTTCTAGTAACTTTCTTGAGTGTAAATCTGTCTTTTTGGTTTACTCCTTCTGTTTAAGAAACAGAGTAGAGTACCGCCTTTTTTATCTATTGATTTCGTATATTTCATCTATTCGAAAGCTGTATAGAACTGACACAAATTTGTGATTTTCAATAACTGATAATTATACTAATGATGCAGAACTATGTTAGCGAACAACGGCTTTAGCGGTATAACCCGACAAGCGAGAGCTGGCGGGTTGCGTGTTGAACAAATTGAAAAGTGGAAGAGAATGTTCATTTCTATTGCAGTCGGCTAGGAGTTCACATCGTGTATAACTGTTTAAGTACCTATACTATATACCTATAATTGCGATTAAGTACCTCTCCTATCTCTCTTAGAATAATTCCTTTTTTATTTTTGCGCAGCTCACCCGCCAGTTCTCGCTTGTCGGATTATACTAAAAGTGAAGACGATCTATATTAACCATGCCCATCAAAACAAAGGCCACATTTACGAAAACAGCTTGTTCTAGGGTTAATAAATGTCTCAAACTTCATAAAACCTGTAAGACGTGATAGTGACAATAACCATATATATAAACGGCTAATAGCTTTTTGAAATAGCACAATAGTATACTAGAGCGATCCGATAAGTACTTTACCTAGAACAGAAACATGAAAATGTTGAGAAAGTGGAGATTTGTTTCTCAACAGAGTCTACATTTAGTTCGATATACTTGACCCAGCAATGCTTTAATATTTTAACCCATCTGAAAAATGGGTTTTCTCAAGGTCTGTAAAGTATGCTTCCGGGGCAGCGATGACCTCCTGTTTCTACTTAAATTGCTGCCTGGTGAGTGCCTTTTTTAAGTTTATATGATGCCTACTATCTCGCGTACCTGTTGGGAGTCTGCCAATAGGTACGCTAAATCCATTGTGAATTTTTGTCACGTTATCCTCCGTAGTAGGAGATTTCGGGTCACCTCGGCGTAACTTATTAATAACCGACGTGCAACTACGTTAAAACTCATTAAAGAAATTTTTGAGGGTTGCTATCGAAGGAGAAGAAGACAGCATACAATGGCCTTTTGATTTCACTGTGCGATTTTCCTTGCAAAAACAATAATCGAATTACCGACTGATATTGGTCTTTTTTCATTTTTCTAAAATCCGCGGACTTGCAAGCGTTCACACGTGGTAAAAACAAAACTAAGAGTCCGAGTCGGCTGATATTTTGATTAGACGTCTACGAGATTGTATTACATGATAGAACATTATTCTTGAGATATGGTTGCCACATGCGGTGGGACTAAGTACTTATCGGACCGCCTACGTAGACTTTAAACTAATTAGATATGGATCACGTTGCAGTTTAATTTTTATTTTAATGAATATTTGTTAAACGGTCACCTCATTTGTAATGGTACGACAATGCTATTTTACAGTATTACAATATAAAAATGAAGGTGTAAACTATTTAGTGACTGAAGCTGAATATAAATAATGGGAATAGAAACACTTACATAAGGAAGAACGTAAAGATTTAGGTGCAAAATAAAGGTACAGAAAAATACAATAAATACATGAACTATTTCGAGTGGGATTTTTGTTTTCAGGATCGGTATGAAATTTAGATTTTTTTGTTTAAAACGTATAATATTGCAAAAACAAAAGGAATTAAGATTAATTTTATCCTTGAGATCCACCAGTTTATCCGGGACATATATGTCCCAGTCAGACTTTTTGGAACATATATGTGGGACTACAATAACCCATCAGACACCAAATTATTACTTATTATTAATTATTAGAAGAAATTTTTACTATGTAACAAAAAACAAAAGTTGTTTAATTTACTGTTTGTATTTTGAGAACGATTTTCGAAGTGGAAATTGAAACGTCAATAAACGTATTTTTATCTTTAATTGTGGCTTATTCCCAGTTTAATAGTAATTAATTTAGCAGAACTAAATCTGAGATAAATATTTAATGAAAATGATAAGGTGTGAAACAGGTTTAGTACAAAGGTAGATTGCAGCTCTGACATTTTTTTTTTCTGAGAAAAACGTCGTTGACATCTTGTACGGGTCATTATTTTAATATGTAAATGATCTGCCACATTGAACTTTTTTTTTGTTTCTTTGGTAGAAAAACGTCCAAGTAAAGTCGAGGTTTTTCTTTTAACCCATTAGATATACTAATAAGGCAAGATTAAAATGGTGCTTTTCTTTCGTTTTTAGATCATTGTGTAGTACATAAGAATTTCCAACAGCCATCGTCAGAAAGTGAAAAAATATTGTTTTCCATCCTTTACTGTTTTCCACCCTTTGGGAGACTTTTAATCAAAGTTGTACAAGCCCAAAATATGATCCAGGTCAACGCCGCCCATTTTTTTATTATACATGACAGGAAGTTCAGGATATCGCACATTTATTTTAGAGCCATCCTTCATTTTTCGTTTCATTTCTATTTAATTATCTCCAAAGCAATTGCTGACTGCTAACAAGTCTTTAGTATCTTGCCATCTGCAAACTATGGTGCCATGGAGCCAAAAAATGTGGTAAAAAAGTTCCATCGTTATGAAACCAAATACCTGGTTGATACGTACTTTCGAATTCTTCATCATTTTCGTCACTACTGCTTTCTTCTTCACTTTCGTCACTTATTATCTGATTCTCTTGATTCGTTTTATTGCTCTTGGAACCAAAATCTCTTTTATGACGCTCTCGTTCTACTTCTCCTTCGCATTCTGATGGATTCTAGTCTTCATCATTGGAGCCACTTGTGATTCTGTATCTAGCTCTTTCTGCGTCAATATCTTTCTACTCACCTAGAACAAAACAAGACTATTGGGACACAGATAACCCACCATAAATGTGTTAGGACATATTTCACCCACAAAACGAATACTAGTTCTCTTTACTTACTTTTCGTGTGGAAATCATTAACTAAACTACATAAACACATTCCGCAGATCAACTCACTGGAAAATACAGCGCGAAAACTGTTTGCAATGTTGCCTCTTACACAAATTATTCTTTTAAAATTGCTATTAAGTTTAGTGGATTTAGTCCAAGAGACATAATGATTTCATGACTGGACTACATATGTCCCGTTAGACTCGCAAGGGTTAATGTAATAAGAGGAAACCTTATAGCTAGAAGAGCCTGAAATAAGTTATTAATTAAAAGAAGAAACAAAGGTGTAGAAACAGATAAAATAATATTTGAACACAATAAGCGGCACCGTTAACAAGAATAAGCAAAGTGACTAAGAAAACTAAGAAAAAAAGTTGATTAATAAAAGATTAAGACACAAAAGCATAGTTCATAAATGGTGTTAATATTTTTTGACAGAGTGCCATCTATACTTTGTTATTTATTATTTAGCTGGCAACAAGTATACAGTAAATTTAATCTCATGTATTATTCTAATTTTCTTAAATAAACAGTAATAGTTTACATCTTATCCAGATACTACGCTACTTATCAACTAGGCCCTGTAATTGATCAAAGTCATGAAATTCAGCTATTAGGGCCGTATATAACAAGGTATGTGTACTGTATTGTGAGTTATCATCTTATTTGCATATTCATTACCCGGCAATTAGATGCAGAGTAGCCAATAATAATGCATTCCAATCGCTGGCAAATTATCAATTAATTACAGAGACCTCTTATCTGCTTCTCGATCGTTCGTTGGCTCATTAAAACTTCGGTCAAAGGTCATGGGGGGTAATGCCGAAGGTGTTGTATTTAGTGCGTCTATATTGTTTAAATATCAAAGGTAAAAATTATATCTACAACTCCAGAATAGTTCAAAAATATCAAAAAATTGATCGTAAATAGTTGTAAAGCATTTATATTATTAACTGTTTAGATACCGAATTAAATACATAATTAAGAGACAATTTGAGTAGGTTGCTAATTATTGTGGTTTTGAAAAATTGTAGAAATCAACGAAATGTTTTATTTAGAGAATATTAATTTTTATGAGGCATGTAGAGCATGCATGTTTTTAGTCGTATACTATTTAGAGTATATTATATTCTATTTTAACAGCATTTGACTGCGTTCCCAAAATGTGCAAACCACGGAACTGTGCATTACTGTTCTCTCGGGACCGGTAGCTTAGCGCAAACATGATGCATTACCGACCGTCAGGGACCAGTAATGACGTAATTAGTTTTAATATTTTTACAGTTCTATGATACTACACGAGTTTTAAAATCAAATAATAAAAGTAAAAACATTTAAAAACTTACCATTGTCATTCATTTTTGATCAGATTTTCTGTTAACAATGTTTTAAAGTGTCAAGTAGTTTTTTTTAGGGAGTTAGATTAAAAGATCAAATGACAAAAGACTTGCTTCTTGAAATATTATTTCACTTTAGACGTTGAATAAGAGTGGTGAAAGTATGCGCCCTTTGTCGAACTCCTCTTACTTCCTCTGTCATTTCTCCTTTGACTTTTATTTTTGCTTTCTGATTTTGATACAGATTCTATAAATTTGTAGATATCTACTGTCTATGTTTTTGATCTTAAAAATACTTAAAAGCTTTTCATGTTGAACTATGTCAAAAGCTTTTTTAAAATCTATAAAGCAAGCATATATGTCCTGATTAATATTCAGACATCGTTGTGTCACAACATTGACTCCGAATAATGCTTCCCTAGTTCCTAGACCCTTTCTAAAACCCATCTGTGAATCACTTATTTCTTGTTCTAATTTCACGTGGATTCTGTGATGCATGATTTTAAGGAAGGTTTTTAACGTGTGGCTCATTAATGAAATTGTCCGATAGTCATTGCAATCTTTAGCATTTGTGATTATTGGAATCGTTGCACAAGTTAAGAGAAGCTATTCTTTGGGTCTCCTGTGTCCTGTCCTGTATATGGAGTTAAAAAGGTTTACCAAGACAACAATATTATCTTATCAATAGTTCAATTGGTATTTCATCGGGTCCTGTAGATTTTCTACCTTTTGTGTGTTTTATGACATAAATAACTTCCTCTTTCATTATTTCTGGTCTCGTGGATTCTCCGTCAACTTCTAATTGTTCTACTTTTTGGTCAGAAAATAGGTGTTCAATGTATTCTTTCCATCTACGTAATTTGTCTTGCGTTTCAGTTATAGTGGTACCATCTGCATTTGTTAATATCCCGATTTGGTTTGTTACGATTTCCTGAAATTATTTCTTTAACCTTTTTATGGGTGTTGAAAGTGTCATACCTTGCCTCACATACCTCAATTTCTTGAAATTTAAAGGACATCCATGTTTCCTTAGCTTGTTTTATTTTCTGTTTTGTTTGTTTATTAATATCTTGATATTTAATTTATTCTTTGTTTTTATGTATTCATTTTTCGTTCGTCTTTTTGAGAATGTCGTGTGTCATCCATTCTTGTTTGGCAGCTTTTGTAAATGTTTTCCGTCCCACAGTCTCTATTGTATTTATATTGTTCCATTTTGTTTTAATATCTGTAGTGTCCTTATTTTGTTGTTTTATTTCTTGGATACTCTGAACTATTTTGTAGTTTAAATCTTTTCATTAATGGTTTTTCAATAATGAAAAGTCTTCACTACTATAATAGAGTTGTTGTACCTGTTCCTTATCAAGATGTAGTCTATCTGATTTTTTATAATTCTATCTTTGTTGTCCCCAGGAGCTTTTCATGTATGGAGCCGGCGATTTGGTAATTTAAACATTGTATTTATAACTACCAGTTCTTCTGTTTGGCACAGCTGAATTAGTCTTCCACCACGCTCATTTCGCTCTTCCAATCCATAAATTCCAACACAACTCTTCACACTTCCTCTGCCCACTTTGGCATTGAAGACACCTATTAGCATCAGAACTTCACATTTTTTTTGTTGTTTTTGTTATTGTTTCCAATTACTCGTAGAAGTCTACTATTTTTGTTCCTCCTTGTCAGCTGTTGGTGCATATACTTGAATAACATTCATTTTACTCATATTAGTGTTAGTTTGTAACATTATAATGAGATTCAAAAGTGGGGTGAAACCAAGTACGGATTTATCTATTTCTTTGCTTACCATTATGGCCACACATATGGGTTTGTTCTATCAGAATATCCACTATAATATATAGCTCCGTTTCTAGTCCGTTGTTTTCCAGACCCTGGCCATTGTACATCGCTTATTCCTAGAATTTCGATATTTAGTCTTTCCATTTCTATCGCAGTATTACCTATTTTACCCGATTGTAGTAAGCTTTCTACGTTCCATGTGTTCCATTATTTACATCACAAGGATCTTGCTGGCTTACGACCTGGGAAGGCCTGTGGCTAATTTGTGATTTACTTCCCCTGCCGGATCATAAAAAATAAACTAGAATAGAACAAAAAATAATGAGTCAGAACTAGACAAATATAATAAATATATTATAATATATAAAGAACCGTACCGTAGAGAATGTTGAGTATTATGTATATCAGGGCCATAACATTAAACCAGGGAAAACCGAATCAAAATGCTGAAACTAAAAGAACTGGCATGAGCCGCTTTTAGTAAACTAGCATGTATCTCAAAAAACACCTTAATTCCCATAAACTTAAAGAAAAAGATTGGAATATCACTAAGGAACGTAAGATAAGACCTTAGAACGAAGATCAGGGATATCATGGAATAAATTATAAAAAAGAAATGGCGAGATATGATAGTAACAGGTTTACACGAAGAACTCCTAGAATTTAGACCAAGGGGAAAGACAAGAAGCATGGGAAGAACTCGAAAAAGATAGGTAGATGACATAAGTGCAGTGGCAGGCAAACAGAGGATAAGATTTGCACAAGATAGTGAAAAATGAAAGCAGTTGAAAGAGAACTACATTCAGAAGGTCATTGATGAGTTAAAATGGTTGGTCAAGAGAATACCGTTAATTTCGTCTAAAACTTTTTGATATATCCGCGGACCTTAATACTAAAATAAACGTTGAACTTATTATAATTGTTTCATTGTAATAATTTTTAAAACGTATTAGCAATAAATTACAAATTTTTTATTAGGACAATAATAATATAGAAAATCCCAACTTCTTGTCAGAAACGAGGAAACAATCATTTTTCAGATAAAGCAAAACAATAATTCGAGAAATCTACACCTTAATTACGAAACCACGAAATAGGTCAACTAAATTAAAAGTGTTAAAAGCAAAGATCGTTTTTCATTCCTTCCTGACAGTGCAACTGCTATTACGGGATAGGTTTCCAATCAATTCGATTTTAAATCAAACTTTTCCTCGGCAGGCAACCCTCTTCGCATTAACGGGACACAGCCGACTTGACAGACTTTTAGAACTTGAATATTTCCAAGTCCGTTCCCTGGACGAAGTTCATTTTTATTCGCTTCACATCCTGACAAATAAGAATGATTTTCGAATTTTAACAGTGGGAAATTTCACGGAACGGGTGGCAATGTGGAAGAAGGGATAAAAAGTTTTTGAGAAATAGTCTATACTCTGAGAAAGTATAAAGAAATCGTCTCCCCATATTCTTGTGTATAATAAATTTCATATCACTTCGTTGACTACTTATGAACTGGATGAAAAACGTTGTTAGAAATGTACCTTTTTAGGGAAATAATCTCTCCAAATATGTTGGAAGTTATATCTTTACTTGTGATATTGCTACAACAAATCGATGTAAATTCTGTTATCTTCTTATTAGTTAACCCTCCTGTTTTTTTTATAGTGATGTAGCTCCTTATAGCATTATAATAATTTATTTAAAAAATTGTATTAACCTACACTTTGTGTCAGTTAAAGTGTAACAACAAATTCCACTTCATACACACTTCATACGACAATTCCATACTGATGTTGGCAATTCCATACTAATTTCGATAATTTCATACTATTTTTGACATTACCATACTAATTAGGACAATTTCATACTTATTTGGACAATTACATACTAATTTGGACAATTGCATACTAATTTGGACAAATCTGTACTAATCTCGACAATTCCATAACATTTCGATAATTCCATACTAATTTTGATAACTTTATACTAATTTTAAAAATTACAAAATAATTTCAAGCCGTTTTATAATTTATTACACTGGTAAACACACGGTTTACTACCAGAATTTTTTTTACTGTTTCTTGGTAATTTGCGTCTGCTGAATCCTAAAATGCCACCAGATTTGCTCCATCAGATCGTTTTCAGAAAATACAACAGATCATATTTCTAACATATAGGGTAATTTAACGTAGCACGTAGATCCCAAGGATATTAATTTAATCAAAAATCTGTACTACATTAAATTGGCCAAATATATGGCCTAGGAGGACAAATTCGTTAAACTTCCCGTGCTCGAATCGGTATCACTAAAGTGTTATTATCATTTCGGCCTATCCCAGCCATCGTCAGATACTTGGGCTGATACAAATTCAAACACGGAAAGTAGAACGAATGTCTCCTAAAGCTTCACCACTGCAGTGGTTTGCGAGCAGAGGCGCCACCTGCTCTGACGGCCGTGAACGAAAACGAGATAATCACATTGTTTTCCACCTCTGGGCTATGCGAAATGTGTAAAGAATAAATCTTTTAGCAAAAAGCTGCTATCGCTTTGTTGTATTAAATTGGCCAAATATATGGCCTAGGAGGACAAATTCGTTAAACTTCCCGTGCTCAAATCGGTATCACGAAAGTGTAATGATCATTTCGGCCTATCCCAGCCATCGTCAGACACTTGGGCTGATACAAATTCAAACACGGAAAGTAGAACGAATGTCTCCTAAAGCTTCACCACTGCAGTGGTTTGCGAGCAGAGGCGCCACCTGCTTTGGCGGCCGTGAACGAAAACGATATAATCACATCGTTTTCTACCTCTGGGCTATGCGAAATGTGTAAAGAATAAAGTTTTTAGCAAAAAGCTGCTATCGCTTTGTTGTTTTAAATTGGCCAAATATATGGCCTAGGAGGACAAATTCGTTAAACTTCCCAGTCCAAGACATAGGCTTCCCTTAACTATTTTTATTACTGTATCTAGTTTTCTGTTATTAGCAACGTTTTGCCTGTTACTTCGTTTAGGTCATTATGCCATATCTTTAAGGGTCCTCTTAAGGACCATTGTATTAAGTTTCTATGACTCCTAGCAACCCATCATTATTTCTGTGTTGTCTACCTGTTATTTTTTCTTTTTAGATCTATATTTTTATTTGGCTTTTCTCACATGTTTTTGTTATATGGTTTGCATAGATATTTCTTTTCATCATGTAAAAATCAGTGAACCGACCTACTAGAAAGTAGGTGATGCACTTACTGGCATGAGGGCACCGTTTCTCAATTCAACACCAAGCATTCATTTGAAACTGGTTTTTCAGTTAATACCCTCCTATTGCGGCTTATTATGACATCATTCACATATTCGCATATTTGAGTGATCTTGTGTTAATACAGCAGTTCATACCGAGTTTCCTAATAATAGCTTCCAAAGTTAGATTAAAAAGTGTTGTTGATAAGGCATCACCTTTCCTAACTCCATTTTAAATAATAATAACCTCTGCCATATCTCTATCTACTCTTACCATCGCCTTGGAATATTTTAAGATCATTTTTGTAAGTTTAATCAACTTCTTCGGTATTCGTAACATAAGTAGTTGTTTTGACATTTTTTGTCTATGCAGAACATATCAGAACATTAAGCTCCTTTATTAGGAGCTTTATAAAGTTATATTGGTAGTGTGCAAAAGTCAGGAACTCTCTGAGAACCTGCAATAGCATCACAATTCGGACGCTTTTAATTGCTTTAATATTGTGGTTTTTGTTATCCAGGTTCCGTAGCCATATATTAGGATAGACTTCTCGTAGAATTTCATAATGCTCTTACAAATATGAGCAGACAGATTTCCATTCTATAGGACTGATTTTCATGGAATAAAGGCCTTTGAATATTGCAATTCTTGTTATTATCTTTTCGTTAGTCAGCATTCTCATCTAATAAGCTGCCAAGTTATTTAAAATGTTAAACACGTTCTATCCTCCCTTCATCTAGCCAAAGCTAGTACTGACCTACATGCACCTTTCCAACTGCCTGTTTCAATTGCTTGAGATCTCTTAAGCAACTTGCTTTACAGACCAAGTTTACTGTTTTTTAGTCTTTCAAGTTTTTTTTGCGAGCATGGATGCATCAGTTAGAGTATTTGAAATAATTAATTATTTCTCTGTCTATTCTTACTTCTTCTTGTCTATCTTTAAAAACCTTACTACAAATTTCTTTGGAGTATATATTAAAAAGGCTAGGTGACAAAATGTAGCCTTGCTGTACTCCAAGTGTAATGGTTAGTATTTTAGTACGTACAACTGTTTCTAATTTGGGTAGAGGCTGCTTGATATAGGACATATATTTCAGCAGTTTTGTATCCATAGTAGTGCACTCTGCTGGTTGTATGGACTTAAAAAGTGCATCGTCGAATGCATGTTCGAAGTCAATAAAACACGCATATGCGTTCTTTCGGAATTAACAACTTTTTTAGGGAGAACGCTTATACAAAACAGTGCATATGTGGTCCCTAAGCTACTACTAAAGTCACATGGCTTATGCCCTATTATGCTTTTAGATAAAAAAATATTCGGTTCTGTCGAATTCGTATTAGGCCATTTCCAAACACATCCCCATCTCCAACTCATCCTTGTCAGCTTTGAACTACCTATCAGAAAACGTATGTGCCAATGGGTAACAATATAACTACCTGTTAAAGTTGGGAATTAATGTATAATAATTAAACTCACAACGTGAAATTGAAACGTCAATAAACTTACTTTAACTTTTAATTGTGACTTCACATTTGTAAACTTGTAACTTCACATTTAAATAGTAATTACTTTAAGATGCCACAAGAAAATAGCTTCAGTCATATCTTCAAAGTATGAAATTTGAATATTAAATTAAAAACAGAGCAAACTTGCCTCTAACTTTACAGAAATATTTTAAAAGGATATTTATGGCATTATTGTTTCATGTATTGTTGGCTTCGTGCAGTTGGAACACGTATTGAATGTAGGTTGGGTAGTTGTTAGCTTTAGATAAGCTTAAATTCAGCTGAATCTATAGGCTTGTTGGATGCATAAATGTATTTTCAGGTAGCCGTTGAGTTTTGCATCAGAGATTTTATTCCATAGTCGATCATGTGCTTTGGGAAGTCTCTATGTGGTACTACTAGGCTCAAGAAGTTTTCGGCATGTAGTTAGGGTACGTCCCACTAAAAGATGGAAAATAATTATTAAAGCCAAAAAACTGAAATAATAAAGCTAGAGTAAGTGTATAGGTTTTAAAATGTCATATCATACCCTGTCATACCATACTTGAAAATAATTACAATAATAAATAGAAAATAGCAACTTGACAAGGATTAAATGAATACAGTTGTTGAAAGATTAAAATAAAATGAATAAGTTAAATTATATTAAAGATACTACATGCACGTTTGAAAAGAAGCACGGGTGTTGGAGGTTATGTGTAAACAGTGAGTAAATATAAAATGATAAAAAGACACTGGATATTGGTTAACTTTTAAAATAAACTTACCATAAGAAAGATATAAAGTCATAAATGATCTTGAACTGAAAATCCAGCTTAAGAAGATAAAAGATATTATAAAACTCCACAAAGAAACTAAATTCCTGTAGTTGGCTGTATACCCTGTATCACAAAAATTTTTATTGTTTTTTTTTATTTATTAAATTTTTTAATATAAAAATTTTTTCAATATTAAAACTAATCTTTTTTTACATAATTAAAGTGACATAACAAAGCAGAGTTAGAGCAGAATTAGAATATTAAGTGAAAATTAAAATTGGAAATTAAATTATGACAGAATATTTAGTAAATTGAAAGTTGATCGAAAGTTGAGCCTTAACCATTTTTAAAATAAATTTTTTTTTAAAATAACTTAAAATAAAAAAGTAGTAAAATAGATAAATAAGATAACCTACAAGAAATTTAAATAAAATAATAAAAAAAAACTATCAAAGATGTGACGTTTACAACAAAAAATAATTCGATTCTGTCGAACTCGTATAAATATCTTAACTTTTTCGAGTCTGACTGGACGTATGTATCCCAGTAATGAAATCATCAAGTCTGTTGGTATAAATTTAAACCATTTTACATGAATTTTTTATCATAACCGACCTTTTAAGAACCTAATACCAATTTTAAAAAAATAATTTGTGTAAAGAGGCAAAATTGAGAGCCGTTTTAGCGCTGTATTTTCCCGTGATGTTGATCTGCGGAATGTGTTTATGTAGTTTTGTTGATGATTACGACAGGGAAAGTTTTACGCTATTACGTTGTTGCAAATTTGTTTTTGTGAGTGGTGCTGTCAAGAAAAAAAGCAAAATGTATACAATAAATCAAGTATTTTGTTTTGTGGGTGAAATATGTCCCAATAGACATTTATGGTGGGTTATATGTGTCCCAACAGTCTTGTTTTGTTCTAGATGAGTAAAAAAAAGTGACGCAGAAATAGCTAGAAATGGAAGTAGCAGCCATTTTTGCCAGCGATACAGAATCAGAATTCGATCCATTTGACACTAGTGGCTTTGATAAAGACTACAATCCATCTGTTCCGAGGGCAATAAAATGGATAAAGAAAATCAGATGATAAGTGACGAAAGTGAAGAAGAAAGCAGTAGTGACAAAAATAATGAAGAAGGCGAAGGTACGTAGCAACCAGGTATTTGGTTTCATAACGATTGAACTTTTTTACCGCATTTCTCGGTTCCACGGCACCATAGTTTGGCAAGATACTAAAGACTTAGCAGTAAGCATTTGCTTTGGAGATAAGCAAGTAGAAGTAAAACGAAAAATGAAGAATGGCTCTGAAATGAATGTGCGATACCCTGAACTTCTCGACATGTACAATAAGAAAATGGACGGCGTGGACCTGGATCACAGGCTTGTATGACTTTGATTATAAGTCTCCCAAATGGCGGAAAACAGTATTTTTTCACTTTTTCACTTTTTTTAAAGGTTAAAAAACACCATTTTAACCTTTTTTAATTAGTGTAACTGAGGGACTTATTTCATTGGGAAATAGCCATGTTGTTGTCAAAAGAAAAGCTTTGACTTCACTTGGACGTCCTTCAGCAAAACAAAACAAAAAATGTTTAATGTGAGAGGTTATTTACCTATCAAAGGAAAGACCCGCAGAAGATGTAAACGATTATTCTCAGAAAAAAGAAAAACGAATAACTACACCATGTCAGAGCTGCAATGTACCCTTCTGCAAAACATGTTTCACATCTTTTTATTTTGTATTTTCGATTTTTCGTTACGTAATGTTCCAAACGTAATGTTACGTAATGGAACATATATGTTCCAAAAAAGTTTGACTGGGACATATATGTCCCGAACAAAATGGAGGATCTAAAGGATAAAATTTATTTTTGCATCACTTTTATTTTTGCATAATTAAGTATACGCTTTAAACAAAAAAAAGTTCTAAATTCCATACCGATCCTGAAAAAAAAATCCGACTGGAAAGGGTTAAGTTACTTATCAAACTGACCAGCCTAAAGTCGCTGTATTTGGTGGGTTTGCCTCTCTTTCACATTGTAATAAAACGCGCCTTCAACCAATCATGTAATAAATTAACTGTTTTCTTACGAAAACAAGTTTGTACTTTATAAGAGTAAATGTTATGTTCCAAAAATTTATGTTTGTTATAATCTATAAATATATCACTGGAGTGTTACTGAAATAAACCTTGCTATACTTTTTCTGACAATTAATTATTAATTATGTAAGTTAATAAACATAACACAAGGATAATTTAAGGACAGAATAAATTAAAGTTTTAACTGTATAATTTGCTGTCTTGCTTCTCAAATTATATGAAGGTCATTTTAGGGTATGTATTATTAATTTTCTTAAATTATTAATGTTAATGGAAGTGCTTGAAAACTGGTAAATTATGAAATGGTAAGCTTGATTATAATTTGTAAATAGGAAGAGTTCTAATAATAAGAAATATTAGGTAGATTTTTAACATGTTAACTTTTTTTAACGTATTTTATGATTTAGATTTAGAGCGGCTCAAAAAAGTCACGTATAATTACTTTTAGTCCTTTTAAACCTTGTTAGTTTTATTGTTAAAGAAAACAAACATACAGTTCGTCCCAAACCCTTCTTTCAGTGCGTCATAGTTGTTCGAATTCTCTCTAACGCATTAAGCTAGAAGTGACAGAAAAAAACGTGAGTCGCTGATTATTATACATAGAACTTCGAAAATTAGGTATCGGTCACGGGTATTCGCATATTAAAGCGAATTCTACTTACGAACGTATAATTGGTTGGAGTTTAGAATACGCTAAATAGATATCCAATCAATTATGCATATAAATATAATTTGACACAGATGATCTTGATAATGACAGTGACAGTAGTTTCACAATGTCAACTGATAAAATGATAATTGCCGTTCCAGGTTAGTATTTTCAGACATTTTACCTACAGTGAAAATTAAATTTTGTATTTATTGTCATAAAAATATTTTAAATATTCCGAGATATACCGAGAATGAACAAAGACTAATATTAAAATTATTAAATTAGTTTCAATTAGAAAAAGAGGCTGAGTTATCTTTATTATCAGTTTCTGTCGTTCGCGAATCAGATTGTGAATTCCGGAATGATATTGAGAAAATATCTTAAACTAATACCGTTGTGGATATTTATATGTATTAAAACGGTTCTTTTTAGAACCACGACATTTTCTTGAAATGTAAGATATAATTGATACCAGCCACATATCTAGTGTAATCATTGATTTTAAAGAATCAGATTCTGAATGGGATTATGGATTGTTTGAAATATAATATTCATTTTTGTTATTCATAAAAAAGAAGGTAAACTTACATTCGGTATCTTGTTTTTTAAATAAACTCCATTAACACGATTTCATCTGGATACCGGAACTGGTAGATTAACTCAAAAATCAACTGCTTCACTATTTAAACTATTTCCACTATTTAATGACAAATCTTCACAAAATTAAACTATTGGCTGCCACAGAAATTTATCGGAAAATTACTTATCCAAATATGACTGATTTAAATCGATGTTAACGACGAATGTTTACTTTGATGCCTTGCAATTGCAATTGTCAGTAAATTTTTTACCTTGCAGTCAACTCTTAAAAGATTCTAGGAGGAAGCGTTATTTTAAATATACAAACCTTCCAATTCCCTAGTGTTTGTAATAAATAATAATAAATCCATAAACAAATCTTAGCTAATTAAGCACTTTCCTTGGAATGTATAAAATAGAACAGAATAGAACAGAATTATGACAAACTGCTATGCATTTAAAAAAAAATAACCTTTTCACATTTAGCCGATTACGATCGTGCAACTGTCAGATTTAACTAAAATGTCATGCAATAATTCTCGACATTCTTTAAATCCTATATGACCTCAAAATTAGTGACGCACTGAAAAAAGGGTTTGGGACAGACTGTACCAACAAACATACATTTGGGAAATGTACCGATAGAAAGGGTTGATAAATACAAATACCTAGCAACCTGGATTTCAGTCAATTCGCTGTGAGTTTCGCCGGTAGCGCTCTCTCGCGGTTTGAAACTTGTACTTTTCTTGTAAGATCGGTGTAAGTGAAATATGACAAAACGAGAAAAATAGATATTTATCTAAAAATACAAAATTATGAACTAAAATATTATTGTAAACTGATTACTGAATAAATATACAGAATTAATAGTAAAAGTAATTACGTCTTTTTATTTTATTCATTATAATTTTATTATTTAAGATATAAGTTCCTACGACAGGATGACTACTTACGTAAGAGGCCATGGAAAAAAAGAAGAAGTTTATGTGAAAATATTTAATGGTTAAAGGTTACCTTTACCTCTCGTTACTATGATACTATGACCACAGAATAATAAACAATCAGAAGGGCCACTCTCAGATGCCGCCTTTGAAGTTTTTCAGCACGCGCGTCATGTTTTAGGAGGACACAGACATATGATTTGTGTGGTTATGTAATTGTTTATATTTATGTTTAATTATATTATATTTATGTTATTATATTTAACAATGTTAATATAATTGTATAGTATGTCTATGATTGCCGTAAGTCAAATAAACCTGGTTAATTTTTCCATGCACACCACATAAACAACACTAATTTCTTTAAAATCCCCCTAAAACATGGCGGAACGTCTGCGCGGAGGAGATGCGCGTACTTAATTTTCCGTGGAGAGTGGGTATTCTGTTTGTTTATTATTCTGTGCTATGACCATCGAGCAAAAAGACAATAGAGGGAATGTAAAGGTAGTGGGGGCAAACATATTGTTAGACAGGAAGTGCGATCTTTAGAGGCCACATTAAACAAGGAAAGAGAGTCTCTCTCCTTGTTTGACATCAAATTTAGTGGGGTTATGTTATTGTTTGTCCCAAATGTCACATGAAATCTTATTTATATTGAAGTTTTTTAACAATTGTGTCGCATTTTAGACTCTTATCATAAATAATTAATTAAAACTTTCTCATCTAAGACACATTCTGAAAAATATTATATAGCTACTGTTGATAAGTGTCGGAAAATTTAAATTTCGCGCATTCGCATTTCCGGATATGTCCGCCATCAGAGGCCACTTTTTTGGTCTCCTTTTCATAAGGATTAGATTCCCTCTTTTGTCTTATTGCTCGATGGCTATGACTAAGAAGATAAGATAACGCATAAGTCGTGACGTCATTGGAGAGTTGCACGTTCGAAATGACAGTTTTTTGTGTGTATCAATAAATAATCTTTAATAAATAGTTTGGAGATATCCTTATGTGTACGATTATTGTAATTATTAAACCTCTTAACTTATTTTTGTCTAGTAATTTCATCACAGAATGCATACAAATCCCATTTAACTTTAACAGGAATTCAAATTCTACTCTCCAATGACGGCATGCGTGAACACGACTGATTTTGTGATACGGCAAGTTCCTATCTTGTTAGTCATAGTATCATGCTTGTAACGTAATTCTTGTTTTCAGTTTACATTTTCATTCTGTTTTTGCTCAGTTATTTTTTGTGTGCTTAGGCCTTAGTGCTTAGATATCAATTTGTTTTAATTTTATCAAAATGGATATTAAACATTATACTGGTTTTAAGTCTATATCACATGATATCCCATTTCAACCAGCTACACCAAAAATCTTATTGATAGCAATAATGCATTTTTCTCCTTGAACTATTTTATGCTTGGCAACAGGAAATGAATAAAATTTACAATCACTTATACCCAGTATTTTTACATGTATCATATCTTTTTCTTTTTGAAAAATCCATATTCGCCATTATTTGAATGTTTACAAGTTAAATGCACAAAACTGCCACTAACAGCGTTGGTGAAAACTGTCAAATCCCCTCTACTCATCGGCTCACAGCGAATAATGATCAACAAAGATCATAGATTAGAACTGAGAGTAAGAGCACTGAGATGCTACGTGTTTTCGATACTGCAATATAGACTTGAAAGCTAGACATTAAAGCAAGAATACATAAATAAGTTACAGTCCTTTGAGATGTGGTGTTAAAGGAGGATGCTTAGAATAGCATGAACACAGAAGACAACTAACACGGAAATATTGCGAGAAATGGGCACAGAATGCAAAATAATAAACAAAATAAAAATAAGAAAGTTACAATATCTGGGATACGTAATGAGGGTACAGCTATATAAACTGCTAAGGCTGATAATACAGGGAAATATAAGAGGAGGAAGGAGTATAAGAAGAAGGAGAGTGTCATGGTTGAAAAATTTTAGGGACTGGTTTATATCAACAGATATAAAAACACAATCGAATCGCTGAAAACATATCCAGGAGCAGATATAGGGTTAGGGCACAATCCAGTAGTGGCACAATTCCGAATAAAACTCAAAAGAGTACAAACGCTTAAGCCTAAATAAGTAATAAATATCAATCGTTTAAATGATGGAACAATTAAATTCTTGAAAAACTTGAAAAGACAGAGAAGATATCAGAACTAGACATTAATAAACACTTGGCCATTATTAAAAAGAACGTGCTGAAGCCCGCTAAAAATATTCTGAAGAAAGAAAAACCAAAGAAACAGAAAGAATGGATGAGTGACGACATTTTGTTATTGATGAATTCTCAAAGACTAACGAAAGGTAAAAATGAAGAACAGTATAAGAAAATTAACACAGAGATCAAAAGAAAAATTAACGACGCTTAAAAACAATGGGTACATGACAAATGTAAGAAAATTGAAAACTTGGAAGCCAAATATGATTCGTTCTATCTTCACAAGAAAGTTAAAGAAATAATCAACATTAGAAACAGGAAGCAGACAGTACTTATAGACCAACAAGGGAACATGATAATGAAAACAGAGGAGAAACAAAAACATTGGCAGACATACATAAAAGAACTGTTTGACGATCAAAGGCAGCCTCCTTGTGATAATTTTCCAGAGGAGACAGGTCCACAAATAAGCAAAGAAGAAGTAAAGCAAGCGGTGAAGTCATCAAAGAATGGCAAAGCTCCAGAACCAGACGAGCTACCAACGGATATACTAAAGTCGATGGACGAAGATCGAATCCATTTGTTAGTAGACTTATTTAACAAGATTTATGAAAACAGTATAATTCCTGAAGAATGGCTAAGATTAACCTTTGTCCCCCTTTCCAAGAAGGCACATGCTAAGCAGTGAAGTGATCATCGCACGATCAGTCTGATAAGCCATACCTTAAAAATATTCCTCAATAATTTATTCATTATATATATATATATATATATATATATATATATATATATATATATATATATATATATTCAAAATACCATAAAAAACGTTATTTGATAATTTTTCCATTAGCTTAGTCTTAGTGCATATGAGGAAGATCGGCCTGTTTGAGATTGTGAAAAGATAAGTGGTTAATTTGGCTTGAGTATCGGTATGACAATAGATTTGCTTCACTGAGATGGAAATTTATGTGACCTCCAGATTATATTGTATAAATTAAGGAGTTTATTAAGACCATAATTAGACAAATGCTTTAAAAATCCATAAAGAATATCATCAGGCCCAGATGCGGTGTTTTTACTATTAGCTAAGGCAGATATTAGCTCGTGGATAGTGAAAGGAGAATTAAGGGATCTACTATATTCAGATGATATCAGATGATTTTTGTGTAAATACAGGTCATGATAAGCAAAAGTAATATTTAAAAAAGTCTTATTCCTGAACTTTTCTTCGAAATGTTTGGCAAAAGTATTAGAAATAAGTTCATGTGAAGTGATCTCTATACCATGTGAAATTAAACGACTAATTTTATTATTAGTTTTGTGATATTGAATTTGTCGTATTTTTTCCAAAGTTGGCTAGAATTGCAGTTTTCGTTGATGAATGACACGGAATCTTGTCAGGATGATTTTTTACTATTTTTAAATACGTGTTAGGCTTTGGCTTTATGATTTGGAGAGAATTATTTTTTGCCAATATGACTCTTAGCAGCTGAAAGAATAGTGTCTGTTATTGACGTTAAAATGGTCTACAAATTGTCTTCATTATTGAATATTAGGTGATCATGATCAAGCAAGAGAGTCAATGGCTTTTGAATACTCTGGTTAGTTCGCTTTATTTAGGCGCCAATAGATTTTTTGGCAGAGGCAGTCCCAGTACAATTGTTGGAAATTAATATAGGATAATCATTGCTATTAAAGAGATCGTCAGCTATTTGCCAGGTTAAAAAAGATGCAGATTTAGGGTCACTAGTACCAAGATCTCTAGCAAAGAAAGATCCAGAGGAAATATTAAAACGAGTATTTGATCCTGTGTTAAGACAACATGAGTTTGTGCAGTTAATAATATTTTAAACTACTTTTCCAATCCAAATGTTGATTAGGAACCCCACATAGGTACTGGTTTGTGCATTGAAGTCTCCTGTGAGTAGGCCTAGGAGCTCTTCTTCTTTTAGAGAATGGTTAGGGGAAATATATAGAGCAGATGATAACTTCATTAGGGCAATATGTAGTTATGGCAATTACCTCCAGATTCGTTATTAAAGGTAGCATTGTTGAGAAGATTTCGCTGGACGCAAATATTGATGCACCTTCACTAGCTCTGAAGCAGTTCATCTGAAACAATGAAGTGGTATCTTTTAAAGGATTTAGGATAAGGAATATAAGTTGTATTAAAATTAATCTATTGAGGACAAAGAAAATCTGGATGGTAAATTGATATAAAATATTGAGTTTAAGGCGCTGATAGTATCCGTCGCAGTATCATTGTAAAATATTGAATTAAGAAATTAATTTAGTTAGTAGAAAGAATATACCTTAAACTAATTACGAAATTTTTAAAAAAGATCGATATAATTGCAGCAAGAGTCACTTAAATTATTGGACCTAAGGCTGGTAAGTTCGTCAGCGTCTATAGAATTTAATGTGCGTGTTAGCTAGAGATTTTTAAATGATCTATTGGATACAGTTTGGTATATTTGTGTAAGATCTTCAAGGAGAGAATAATTATTCCTGTTGAAATTATGAGCTTCGTTAAGAGGATCACTACTCCCAAAGAATTCTCTAGGAAGCCAATTATTTGTAATGCAAATAACGAAAATTTTTCTGGATTAGTACAAATGAATTTTTCAAAACTTAAATGGGCAAGTGGATTAATATTACCAATTTATTTTTCATCAGTTTTGTTTGCTCTTTAGTAGCTGATTTAGGAGTTGCAAAGGATGTTGTGTTTGGTGTGTTATTAGAGTTTAAGTTTAGGGGGCTAGCGGTAACCAGTAGAGAAGGTGATTCATGACTTGTATCAGTGGAATGAGTTCTTTTTATGCCAAAACTAGAAGGGACAGATACTGGTATTAGAGACTCTTAATTTGAAATTGTTATTAGGTAGGTTATTTAAATAGATTTTTTGCAGTTTATCCAGATTGTTTACATAACAAGCATTCAAGTTTGTCCGAAGTATTAAAGATCCTATAATTAGTATTTTCATATGAAATCACAATTGAAGTATTTAACTCAAAGTGTTCTTTATCTGGTATCACAAAGACTGAGCGTCGAAAACAGAAGATGTGAGTATATTTGTCTTCCGGTGAACTACATCGGATAAGCGAGATAGGGGAAGCAAGTTGTAATCCAAGTTCATTTTTAAGTGCTTGCTCTATGAGTTCATTTGGGATCGAATGACACACGTTAGAAAATAGTAGCCTTTTTGCAGGTGAAATAAGTCTGCGAATAGATATTATTTGATTTCTAACAGAAATAGTCGGATAATTTTTTTAGATCATCTACTACGTATACGGCAGAAAGATGCATATACACTGGTTAGGATTACGTGAAGCAAGGGTTATTTCTTTGGGGGTAACAATTTCGCCAATTGCCTTTATATAACCAAATAATACTACATCTGAGATAGCGTCCATAACAATGGCTTGAGTTGCTGGGACATGATGATGCTGTTATAGATATTTCTGTGTAATTTTGGTTACTACAGTAAAGTTAGATTAAGCTGTTTGTAATGATGCCATAATTTGATTTTAAATTTTTTGGATGCCAAAATATAAGTATGGCTAAAAACGACTGGCCTAATTTTATTTGTCGAAAGTATTTAAGTGATATTGACTTACCAATATTTACTTGATAAGCAGTAACATTAAACTGACAATGTATTAAAATACTATTAGTAGAAGCCAGTTGTTCACTCGTTGGCTTGTGAAATAGGAAATAATTGAAATTGAAATGTATTTAAAATATATAAATACGGTTGTGTTTGTTAAACATAATACTTATTTTGGAATTGGTAACTCGTCTATATATTTGTACGATATTTGCAAGAATGAATTACCCTAGAGTAATTTAAGCATTAGAAAGAAATTTTAAAATCTTTCGTGAATTACTTCGTTAACAACTGTAATTTTCCAGCAAATAAGACGTGACAATGTATTCGCAAAAACAGTGTATTCAATTTGAAAACGGACCTGTTCGCGTCTTTCACGCTCAATCATTATTCATGTCATCGTCTATCAGAAAAAATAAATCCAAGTGCTGTCGATTTATTTGACGGCGTAGCTATTAGGCCCAAAATATGTCATGGGTGGAGTCTCACTTTTCATTTTCTCGATAATCTTGCGATAGGACAAATTTGCCTTTTGTAAAGAATGTTCCGCAAACAATCATAAATGATTAAGTATTGTACATGTTCTGACAAAAGAATCGACAAAAACAGTGCTTTGTAATAAACGTTTTTTATAGAAACAAAATTTGAGGAACGACAAAAAAAATTGTCTAAATACCTATTGAACTTAATTTCCTACCGTACTTAAGGTATATTAGTCTAAATGTATAAGTACAAAAATGTTATTTTAACATATCCTTTAGTTAGAGTTATAAACGGAAAATATATTTTTCAAAAAATCACTTGAATTATCTAACATTTTGTAATGAAAATGAACACGTTGATTTCTTCTCATAAGAGTACTATGGAATACCGTCTTATACCTATTGTGTTTTTTCCCTTTTACGAAATATATCGATCGATACATCTTACTTTTGGTTCACTATTTACTTTGATTAACCTATATATTAATAAGGTAAGCAAAAATATGAATTTTTAATTAAAATACAGTGGGTGATCAAATTATTATGATCAGTCACAAAGTTTAAGTTTTTCAAATTTGTTCAAAAATTTTATAACAAAATCATAGGCTGCTATACAATTAAGGTATCCCAAGATATTTTGTCACTAATAACCTTACTTTTTTGACGTTTACAGCTCTAGAACTGTCATTTGAGTCAAAATACGTGACAACATGCACATTGTGGTGAATTTGCGCTTAGAGTTTACAGCTGAATTTGTATGTTTTTATATTGTTTTTGAAAGATTACTATCTTTGTAGTATTTTTTATTAATGTATTAGTGGTGATTGTGAGTGAAAAAAGTAGGTATCAGTTTTACTTTAAAGACATTTTCAAAACATTTCGATTTTTGAGAAGAAAATCATAATGTGTAAGGATAAGGATGTCCCTGTGTGTAAAATAATGGAGATAAAGACACTTTTATTGAATACAAAGCTTTCCCAATGTCAGATAGCCTAAAAATGCCAAGTAGCGCAAGCAGCAGTAAGCAATGTCAAGAAAAAAATTAATACCAACAAACCCCCGACTAACCAACGTGCCCAAAAATGTAGTCGAAAGCGTGTCACTACACCCAGAGATGAAAGAAGAATAGGGACATCTTTGTAAACAATAGAAAAAAACCAAGAAGAATCCTGACGGGACTTATTTGTGAAGCTGGGATGCCAGTTGCTGACATGACAGTTCGCCGAAGGCTTGCTAAGCAAGATTTCAAATCATGTCGCCCTGCCAAAAAACCAAAGTTGACCATCGCAATGATGAAAAAGACTTAAATGGGCCAAAGGACGCCTATAACCACTGTTTTTATCCTAAAAAAATATCTTGTAGTTTTTTTTTACCCACAGGTTTGTTTCTCCGATGAATCTACAGTGGAGATACTGATGGATAAGTAGGCCTTCGTCCAAAGGCGAGTAGGCAAAAAATATCACAAGGATTGCATAGTAGAGCGAGTAAAGTATTCTCTTAAGATCATGGTATAGTCTTTGATCAGCAGTAAAGGGACAGGGAGGCTGTACATTGTGAATGGAATAATTAATCAAAATCAGTATATTGAAGTTCTGGAAAGAAAGCTTATGCCACAAATCAAAGACTGGATTGGCGAATGCACGATTCAGTACCGTGCCATAAGGCAAAAACAGTAACATCGTACCTGAAAAAAAAATTAAAGTACTGAAGTGGCCATGTAATTCCCCAGACCCCAATCCGATCGAAAATCTATGGGAGCTTTTGAAGAGGGGGATTGCCCAGGAAACTGTCATAAATAAGAAGCAGTTAATTGAGGGACTCGTTGCCACCTGGCACAGAAACGATAAAATAAAAGAAGACTATCTGGGAAACATTGAAATGCGGCCAAGGAGGATTAAAGCTGTTATCGCAGCTAAAAGAGGTCCACAAAATATTAAAAAAAATTATTTAGTGTCAAAGAAAAAAATATTAAAATTTTGTAAAAGAACGTGTTTATAATCTATTTTTATATTATATTCACATAATTGACGCTTATATGCAGTTTTGTTCTTTATTAAACAGCAAAATACAAAGTTTTTTGAAGTGATCATAATAATTTGATCACCCACTGTATATTACTTCAACAGCTTACCTATGACTCAATTTGTCCTAGGCTGTATTTTCGTTGCTTTGTTGTATTTATAAATAAGATGACCAAAAGGAATAATAAAAATACACATAGATATCAAAGGTAAATTTTATCAATATATTGTATCAAAAATAAGATTCAAATATTTTATCAAAAATAAATTAATATGCCTGCTATATAAAATAAATAAAAATTTTTGAAAGATCAAAATTGTGACACCTTAATTGTAAAAATCCAAACATACAGATTGCATGTTCGTAACTTGTGATTTAATTCTAGGAATTAAATAAGAAAAACTGTTTCTATTGACAAACCGATAACTTTTCAAAACACCTCTGTCTCTCTAAGGCTGTCTTTTGAAAATTTTAAATTAAAATTTAATCTGCAAATTGGCAGGGTTTCCTCTTTTAAAAATTTTGCTTCGCCTAATTCAAGATACTCCCCTCTTGACTCGATCTTTGCCCAAAGAAATTATCTCTTATCGAAATAAAATATTGACAATCAAATGCTGCTTTTAAATCTCCAAGTTTGGTGGGCTCTCAAAAAAAAAACATTGGCATTGACGCCTTGCCTCTGATAATTTGTTGTATTTAAAAAATAATTTATAATTTGTTTAAAAATATCTGCTTTGCACTGCTTGGAGACTATCACAAAAATTTAACTAATTTTCTCACTATTCACTTTTTACCAATCCGGCAAAAACACCACAATTGATTTTTCCAATACCTTTTCGAAGAAAAAAACAACCTTTCTCTTTCAAATCGAACTCCCCTCATTCAAATGGTCTCCTTTTTTAAAAACCAAACCTCCCGTTTTCTTTCATACAATTTCCTAAAATCTTTCCTTGACCAATTAACACACTCCAATAAAAACATATTTATCCCGCTCTTTCTTTTGGATAATTCTCTTTCTGTGTCGTCCTTTCGTTTTCTTATACATACTACAACATACTACACACCTGTCGCTTGACAATAAAATCTACGTCATACACCCCTGTAAAACAACACAAAGTCAAACTCTATTGTTGTCGATAGTCTTAGAAAATAATTTCTTTTTTTTTATTCCTAAACAACTTATGTAAATTACTGTTATTCTTTTCTATCTACATTTACAAAGGATAAAAAAAAAATTAAATTTTCAAAAAATCCCAACTGCGCTTTGTTTTCAAAGCCTAAGTTTCGTAAAATTTCTATACCTTAAATTTTGTCCTTTTAAATATGTTGATAATTAATCGTTCGTGGAATCATTTTTAATTATTAAAAACACTCGGGCTAAAATTCACACTCCAACGAATGTCTCCCAAATCTTCACCAGTGTAGTGGTTAGTTTTTAGAGGTGCCACTTACTTTGGTGGCGATGAACGGATACAATTTAATAATTTTGTCTTTTAGGCTATATGAAATATGTAAAAGATTAAATCTTTTAGCAAAAGCGTTTTTAGCAGAATTAATTTTTTTTGTTATAATATTTTTAAATGTATTAATCATAAAATAATAAAATTAAATAAACAGAAATTTATTTTTAATCACTGTATTTTATACTGGTATAAACCAAAACAAATCGGGTAACAATACAAGAAAAACGACACAAGTAAAAAAGGGGTAGTTTTTGAGGTTTTGTATATTACGTAGTCTACTTTATTCCTTTAAAGCTAAAATACGGGAAAAAAGTATATGTGCCCTTAGAATCAGTTTTAGCTTAAAAATGTAATCTGTTTCTAAAGAAAAATGTTAAAGGTTTTACTCCTGAACATTTTTAATCATTTTGACTTCTAATGTTACTTTTCTTGCAAGGCTGCGATTACAGATCTTAGATTAATTACTATTTAACTGGGAATAAGCCACAATTAAAGATAAAAATACGTTTATTCACGTTTCAATTTCCACTTAGGAAATCGTTCTCAAAATACAAACAGTACATTAAACAAATTTTGTTTTTTGTTACATAGTGAAAAATTCTTCTAATAATTTAATTTTATCTGACTCATTTACATTGACAATTCAGATGCATTTTAAAGTAGACGACTTTAAAATGATATTGCCAATATTGTTGAGTTGCGCTCCTGGGACGACTTTACTTATAAGATAGTTCATTCGATTACATGAAATCAACTTTAACTTGAGAATATCCGTCAGAAAAAATCATAGCATGTAATTCGTCTTTAAAAAGACAAACACATGACATGATGACAGTAAAATTCTCCTGTTAGTGGTTCCATAGTAAATTATGAGGGAAAAACCAGGAAAAAAACCTCATAATACTATCCCGCCATTGTAAGTATTTGTTCGTGAATTTAGTTTACCTTCAACAAACATCAAAATTCTGATTTTATATGTTACGTTATTTAACAAACATAAATGATGTATCCTCTATATGTTACTGACTTACTAATACTGGTATTTTCTTATTAATAACTTCCTCTTTCAATATTGGTAACCAGATCCTACTACATTCTGCCGAGGAATTTGCGACACAATTGGCCTATTATGAGGTTTTTTTCCTGGTTTTTCCCTCATAATTTACTATGGAATCACTAACAGGAGAATTTTACAGTCATCATGTCATGTGTTTGACTTTTTAAAGACGAATTATATGCTATGATTTTTTTCTGACGGATATTCTCAAGTTAAAGTTGATTTCATGTAATCGAATTAACTATCTTTTAAGTAAAGTCCCCATCCTGCTTCCACTTAAACCCCACCCCTTTAGAAATACAGAGAATTTGAAAATAGTAAACGAAAAACACTCTTGTCTGTTGACTATCGCTGGCAACAAACGTATGCTCTTTACTGTTGACTGCCTTTGCAACATACATTCTTTCTTTTTTTCTTTCTCTCTTTCTGGCTCATAGTTACGCGAAAAATACCACAAATGTTCTTTTGAATCGTATACTTGGTCTTGAGAAACCAGTAAATATAGCTCCCCCGTACAAAGAACAACCGCAAGTGAAAGCCTGTAAATACCGGGAGTGTGTGAGCAGCAAAAATATTGGTAAGACTTTTTGTAAAATTGATTTGCTATTATCTGTGGCCTTAAGATAATTCTCCAACGCACTATAGAAAGTTTTTGACGAGAAGAATTTTATCATCTATAGCATGTTCGTTATCAAGGTTGAACGTGAGAATCCATAACGATTGTAACGCCTTTATTTGGATTGTGGTAGCACGGAGAGAGGTTTCAACTAGAACAACTAAAAAGTGTTTAATTAGGTGCGTTTAAAAAAATACGATAGCAATGGAGAAAAAATTATATAAAATCTAGAGCTACAAAGCCTGAAAGATGATTTGCCATTGTCAACCTTTTGTGAAAGTTATGGAGTTGAAAATTATTTGAACTACCTAGAGATTGCTGCAATATATTGATGGAAAATTCTCAGGTAAACTTAGCTAATTCTGTTGGTGATTTTAAAGAAAACGAAAAGGTGTTCAATGTTTCCGACAAGGAGAGAGACATATTTCTTATATACAAAGGTGATGCAAGAGTGAGTCAAAAAATATCTGATCTAATTCTAAATGTTGAGTAAAAAATTGTAACAAATAATGATTAAAATAAAAAACAAACCAAAATCGATGTTGTTTTAAGAAGTGATATCTACCTTTCTTACATGAGTATTTTATTTGTTTTATTTGTGTATATGGTTATACAAATATATACGAAAATTTATATTTAACGATCAAGGAAATAAAAACCTCTTTTTTATTTCAATTGATTAAGCTATAACTCTACATAATGGACAACTCAATCAATCAATCAATCAATATTCTTTATTTCATCTGACTTTTATTGTCAAATGCGTCAAATTACAATCTAAAAAACTATAGGTACATAGGTAGTAAAAAAAGTTAAAACTATAAGCACATAAAACATAAAATATACACAAAAACATACAAAATGTTAAAAATATGCCTGCAAGTATTCCTCTGACGAATAGAAAGTGTTTGTCAGAAGTAAGTCCTTAACTGTTCTCTTAAATACATAAATGTATGACTCTTTAACATTATTAGGTAATTTATTATACAAACTAACGCATATTGGGTAAGGACCCTTGCCCACAACAGTCAAGTGATGAGCAGGGGTCACCAAATCATTTCTGTAACGAAAATTGTAGCCATTCATTAAGGAAACATCATTTCTGCAAATAAAATTACATCTATGTGACTTTACATAAACAACACAATTGAAAATATACAGAGAAATTACAGTTAAAATATTTAATTGTTTAAATCTGGTCTACAGGTATTCAAGCGCCTTCTAAACGTCATGGTACGAATATTTTTTTTTTTTTTTGAAGAACAAGCCCCTCATTAATTCGCAAGCAATTTTCCCAACAAACTAAGCAATATTGCAAAATTGACTGTACATGAGCAAAATAATAAAGTTTCAAGATATCTAGGGAGACAAAATTCCTAAGTTGCCTTAGAACATAACAGTGTACAGCCAATCTTCCCACTACAGAATCAACGTGAGAACTCCAAGACAAATTAGAATCCAGGTAAACACCTAACAACTTAGTGGAGTGGCTATTTACCACAGACCCATTGTCAAGCTTTACTAATGGACTTATCTGCATAGTAGAAGGTGAAAAGGTTACTATATTGGTCTTTGATCCATTTAAGATTAGAGGATTATTTAAACAGTAATGAGTCATACTTTTTACAAGACAGTTTCCTTTTTGTACTACATGAAAAAAATTATTGGAATTTAGTGCAACTATGGTACCCTCAGCAAATTGAGTGAAGTAACAGCCTGATTGCTGTTCCAACTTTTCTCCTCAAACGCTTATTGCATCAGAAAAATTATCTAATGGATTCCGAACCAAACATGTTGAGCTATCGTTTATCAGTTGATTTAAATCATTGACGAAAATCAAAAATAAAAGAGGGCCAATGATACTTCCCTGTGGAACTCCGGAGAGGACGATTTCTTCTGAAGAAAATATTATATTCCCATTCACATTGACCTTAATTTTTTGAAACCTTTTCGATAAAAAGGTTTGGATCCACTTTAACGCAATTCCTCTAACACCACTATGATAAAGTTTTTCCAGCAATATTGGATGATTTACAGTTTCAAAATCTCGTGCTTAAGTCAAAAAACAAACAGATAACTTTATTACTTTTATCAAAGTTCGATAAAATATGATTGCACAGCGCTAGTAGTGAATCTTGCACACTTACACGGAAACCAAATTAAGACTTTTCTATAATGTTGTGCCTTTTAATATACGAGAGGAGACTTGTATGAAATGTCTTTTCATATATTTTTGAAAACACAGATAAAAGTGATAGGCCTCGATAGTTATCAAATTTTGATTTGTCATCTTTTTTATGTATAGGCACAACTAGAGCAGTATTTAGAATTTGAGGAAAAATCCCTTCCTGAAATGAAAGGTTTACTAGAAATGTTAATTGTTTATATACCTATGTTATGAGATACATGTTATAACATAGAATACGGGATCTCATCCAGTCCAGCAGAGGATTTTTTTTGAGATATCTTTAATTATACTCTTTATTTCTTTATCACTAACAGGATAAAGGAAAAGGAGTGTATAGGCGAAGAAAGATTCTTAGGATTATAGTCAGGTGAAGTTTGACTAATTAAATTTTTTACGGGATTCGAAAAATGTTGACTTAAAAATTCAGCTATATCACGAGGCTCATCCACAGAAATTCCCAAATTATTTTTAAATTTGCTTGGGTATTTAGACGAGTTTCGATTTTTACCTCCGACAGTGTTTCGATTTATGATGCGCCAAGCCTCAGCCGTACTATTCTGCGCATTTATCATTTTATTATTAAAATAAGTTTGCTTGGCTAACTTAACTTTATATTCATGATTTTTTTTTTTTAATGTTATACCGTATTCTGAGCTCATGACTTTCTAAATATTTTATAGATCTGAAAATGTCTCTAATAAAATCTCCCTCATTTATTAAATCAGAAGTCAACCATCCCTTGTTTTTAGACTGTTTAGAAAATCGTCGAGTATTCACCGTTTGCAAAGGAAATGCTTTATCGAATATTACCAAAATGTTTTCATAAAATATGCAAAACTTGTTATCCGAAGATAGATCTGAGTTTAGACTCTACACAAAGGATAATTATTTTTTCCCGTTGCTGTCCGTTATGGATAAGTTTCACTGTTTATGAGATGAGCATTTTAATTAATTACTCTGTGCCAAAATAAAATATGATAGAGTTCGTATGTAAATAAAAGGATAAAAAAGCACAGTGATTTATTCTAGAAAAAATGTTTAAGCTTTTCGTTATATTTCTAAAATAAATCTATTTAAAGCATGTTTAGTTTTTTAATTTAACAAAGCAAAAGGTTCACGTAGAAACAATATTTTTATACCAGCTTAGCGTTTGTAATAGGACTGTCACAGCGAGTTCTGTTTCCTCACCCCATATATCCACCCTCGTAATTTACATTCCCTTTATAAAAATACCCACTTTTTCCAACAAACTTTTATGAATTTTAATTTTCCCACGAAAAACTATATAGCACGAGCCGTAGAAGTAGTCACAAACTCTGGCGATGCTAGTGACGTATGCCCTATGCCTCGCTTCAGTTTTGAAATTGGGACAGACGATGCGGTGGGTGCTAATAAAAAGAGGGTTCCGACAAAGATTTAATGCTATATATGGTCAAAAATAGTCTACTATTGCTTCCTTAAAAATTAGAGCAGAAGAAGGCAGTAGCTAAGGATTTAATGAAACAAATCAACTTGGTGGTTGTATCTTTTTTGAGTAATGATTTTGTTTTTTGATCTGTGAAATCTGTATTTAGCTTAACAGTTACCATATCTATGAAGATAGATATATTATAGAAGTGCCAAAGCGGTCAAAATGACAGGTATTAGACTTTTCTAACGTCAGCCATTTTTGTATTCTTTTTTATTAAAAAAAAACCTCCTCCTCCTCAGTCCTAGTCCCTTTTGGGATGTGGTAACACCATCAGGGATTCACAGTTTTTTTTTAGGATTTCCCAATATCCTTCTCTGTCCTGGGCTAGTTGTTCGGCTTTATGTAACTCTTGGTTAATCAATGTTTTTGTTTGATCTACCCAACGGCTTGGAGATCTTCCCCTATGTCTTTTTCGTTTAACTCTACCCTCGACCATCAGTTTTTTTATCGTGCCTGGTCTTCTAGCAATGTGTCCAAAATAGTAAAAATATCTCTGTTGTATTTGTTTAAGCAATCTATCATTTACTTTAAGTTGTTCTAGTATCGATACGTTAGCGCGATGATCAATCCAGGATATTCTCAACATATGGCGGTATACCCACATTTCAAAAGCGTCCAGTTTATTTTTATCCGCTTTCGTTAAGGTCCACGATTCGGATACATATCAGTTTCATCATGGCTGTTCTAGAAATAGTCAACCTTCTACGTATTTCTCTGTCACACCCTCCGTCATTTGTTATTAAGGACCCCAGGTATATGAAAGTATTTACTACTTCAAAGCCCCCAATTTCTTTAATGTGTTGAAGATAATTCCAAGCTCTGTCTACTATCATGATCTTTGTCTTACTTGTATTTAGCTTTAGTTCATATGTTTTGCTTTTTTCCTCCAAACATCTCATTATGTCTTCCATTTCTTCCTGATTTGCCGCGATTATTAAAGTGTCATCAGCGTATCTTAAGTTATTGATTTTTTGACCTCCCTTGAGTTGGCAAGAATATGCACCCCTGCCTGACACCTGCCTCTGTTCCGAAATGATCGGAATGGGTCTTATTTATTTTTACTGTGCACTTATTATTTTCATATAGGCTTCTAATTAGTTGAATTAAGTGGTGGAGTATTCCCTTTTTGGCTAGTATGGAACATAGCTGCTGCCATTTGACTTTATCGAAGGCCTTTGTGTAATCCACAAAGCACATAAGCATATGAGTATTGAATTCACGAGTTTTTTAGATTAGCTGTCTAACATTAAGGATGTGTTCTCTTGTACCTATTCTTGGGACAAATCTTTTAAAACTTCTGCGGTGATCTTGTCTACGCCAGGAGAGTTTCTATTTTTAACTTACTGATTGCTTTTTTTGCCTTTGACTTTAGAATGTTTGGTTCTCTCTCTGCAGTGAACTCATTGTGATTTGCATTCTGGGGATCATCTGCATATAGACTTTGACAATATTTTCTCCATACCTCCGCAATCCCTTTCTCGTCATTTATAATATGTTGGTTTTGATTCATTATTATTTGTGTGATTGGTTTAAATTTCTTTGCTAGATATCGGACTTTGTTATATAGCTCATGGGATTCATACCGGTTTGCATGTATCTCTAGTTCTTCGTATTCTTTATTTATATCCGTAAAATAGTTTCGAATTTCTAATTTTTCACGTTGAGAACTCCTATGAATAGCTGTTTTGACGAGACCTATTAGGTCGAAATAAGTATCAACAGATACATAGGATTTGTTTGCGTGAAATCAAATATTTGCTGCCTTTTTTCATTTTATTCAGATTTACTCTGTGTGAGTACTAGAAGCACAATTCACTAAGGATTTCTGCTTAGTTGTAAAAGACATGTTGTGGAATGCAAATTTTAGATTCCCCATGTCTCTTTTAACATCTTTTATCAACGTCTGTTTGTCTTGCAATTTTTAAAAGGCTCAGATTATAAGCAGAAATCTGAATTGTGTTAAGAAACTATTTTACGGATTTGTAATTATATGTCGCTAGCGCGTCCGTATTGAAGCCATGTTATTGTTGCTTCTTAAAAGGCAAAAAATATTGATTTTTCACGTTGAGAACTCCTTTGAATAGCTGTTCTGACGAGACCTATTAGGTCGAAATACGTATCAACAGATACATAGGATTTGTTTGCGTGAAATCAAATATTTGCTGTCTTTTTTCACTTTATTTATATGTTTATTTTTATGTTTATTAACCTTACTAATTCGTTTTTGTTTGAAGAAAAACCTGTATTGAGATAATATCTACTAATAAAACGTCTCCTTAATTGGAAAACCACGTATATCCAATTTTGGACCAAAATTATATTTTTATTTCTATAGATGAAAAACGTCATCTTTCACCTAGAACAGCTGTCAGAATAAATCTTTTTGCCTCGTGCTGCCTTGTATTGAGAGAAAAAAACCACATAATATATCAGTAAGCTCTCCGTGTTTATTAAGAAAACCACGCATATACGTTGTACTTTGACTACTTGTTTCAAGTGAAGTTTTTATTGCTGCTCTTATCTATCACTATTTTTTTTAAACAATAAATGACAGGTGAGTTCAATATTTTGTATACCTTTCTATTATATTTAATGACAAAACACCTTTGTTTGTAAGTGGTTATGTTTACGAAAACCTCTTATGAGCGTTTGACAAAGTATGGCACAAAGGTCTGCTTTACAAAGTAAAAAGAGCACTATCCGGTAACTATTTTCTCGTACTCAAATCCTACACTCTCCGTAAAATTCAATGACCAATAATTCAACCTCTATTCTATTCTCCGGAATCCTGCAGGCTAGTTTTCTAAGATTGCTAATTTTCTTACTCTACACAGCCTATATATCAGAGAATAATATTACTACAATGGCTTTCTTTGTTGACGACGTAGCAATACTAGCTGTAAATGAAAATCTCATACATGCCTTATAAAACCTGCAACATTACTGAACATACCTAGTACTTGATACACAAAATGGAGAACAAAAGTAAATAAAACAAATTAGATTAAGATCTTGTAAGATTGGAAAATGTAAGTAACAGGTGTTAGATATCTTGGCTCCTTCTTGACCAACTTCTTACTTGGAGACAAGAAACATATCCAGATCAGAAGAAAACAGCTCGACTTAAAATCCCGGTAAATGTATTGGTTCCTTGGACGTAAATCAAAACTTAACATACAAAACAAAATTCTTCTATGCAAAGCCATATTCAAACCTATCTGGTTCTACGGATTATATCCGTTAAATATCATCAAAAGATCCCAGTCTAAAGTGCTAAGATCGATAGGGAATGCACCATGATACGTAAGTAATCAAACTCTTCACTACGACTTAAAAATTCCTTTCATCAAAGAAGAAATATATCGAGCCACAGAGACAAAAAGACAAAATGAACGTACTAGTTAGGGAATTATTCAATAATGGTCCAGCCACAAGGAGACTAAATAGAACTTGTTTGAAGACCTGTTTTAAAATTAAACCAAAATATAATAAGGTGAGATATCATTGGATAACTCTACTTCATGCCAAAAACTAGCAACGCATTTTTTTAATACTTTGTAAGAATGTAAATTGTAAATAAACATAATTATAAAAAAAAATTACTTAAATTAAAAACTTAATTAAAGTTAATTTTATTACAAACAATATCCATATTGGGCAATTATTTGACTGGTTTTCTTTCGAGCAGGGACAATGTATGTTTCCTTACAGTGATAAGCATCAATCTTGTGTCAAGAAATTACAATATAATATGATTTTCGTGTAATTTAAATGTTATTATTCCTAGACTGATAGCTAGTTTTATGTACTCTCAACATTTAAGTATTTTCCACATGTTTAGTAATTTAACACTTTATATTTTACCTTATGTTTGTGTCATTTTAACGTGAAAATAGTTACACGTTGCACTGATGGTGCTTCGACTGAATCGAAAACGTTTTGAAGGATAAATTGTCCTTTTGGGTAAATTTTAAATATTTTAATAATAAAATATACCATCGTACATCAGAACTCTTTACTTCTTTTAGTATAACTATGCAGCCAACTTTTGCGAATTTTCCTTTTATTCTGTTCTCGTCCTTTAAAGGAAGAAACCTTGAAGGAAGAAAATTGAGGCTTTCGAAATGTGGCTTTACCGTCGAATCCTGAAAATATTTTATACCGACTGTGTTTCTAATAAGGACGTTTTATGAAGAATACAAAAATAAAAGGAGCTGTTTACTACAACAAAAACATTCAAAATCGAATACCTCGGTCACATCATGAGGAACAGCGAAAGACATAGGTTGCTCCATTTTATTTTTAGGGAAAAGTAAAGGGAAAACGAGAACCAGAACGACAAAGGATTACCTGGCTTACTTAACACAAGAATCGTAAATCTTTTTAGAGCAGTAGTGTGCAAATTACAGATGGCCATAATGGTCACCCACATCCGAAACGGATAGGAACTACAATACTACTCAATACTTAAATAGTTGTTGGATGTAATTGGTCTATAAAACCAATCTTCTTTGAACAATATATTTTTATAAATTAAACTAGTATTATTTTTTTACCTGATAAATAGACTTAGGCCAATATGCAATTGTATATTTTGCATATAATGCATAAAAATGCAAAAATGGCAAATTTTGCATATTTTGATAAATAAATAAATAAAAATAAATAAAGTACATATAATTTGAAAATTTGGTGTTAACTATATATTTTTATATTCAAACTTACTTGGTATTGAAATTCTTGCTATAGTAACTAATAACAGACAGCGGCTTATAGTTTTGTCACATTTTATCCTGTCATTTCTTGACATTTTCAAGATTACTAGACCGTTTTTTTATACGATTTAATTTAAATATTTTAATTGTTATGCAAACACGGTTTATTTTTATTTTATTTTTACAATATTAGATTTTAAAAATGGGTACAACTATAAAATATTTATACTCTTTTTTAGATTTCGTCTAAAAAAAATTCAAATCGATCAGCATGTCAGAACCGCGAAGTTCTGACATTTCAGTGTTCAAGTGCTTTCAGTCAAGTTTCAAAAAACAAACCGAACAAGAAACTTTTAACAAAGACTTGTGTCGTGCATTAGTATCTTCTAATATTCCGCTTTCAAAATTATCTAATGAAAACTTTAGTTCCTTTTTAAAAATCATTGCAAACAAAACATTCCCAGTGAACGAACTCTAAAGAAAAATAATGTCAATTTGTTATACTCCTCAGTTATCCACAACATAAAAGCCGAAATAGGTAATAAATATTTTACTTATGTGTGGACGACACCACTGACTTGTCAGCAAGATACATTGTGCACTCATTGATTGGTGTACTTAGCGAATCATACATAGCCGCACATACCTTTCCAAAATCGTATTTCATTTCCTGTAAGCAAGTGGAAAAAATCAAAGCTCTAACAATATCACGGTTTATACAATAAGCATTAACAAACTTTTTTTCTTTCTGTTGCTATGCCTAATGATAAATTATTGCTTATTTTATCTGATACCGCACCATATATGGTGAAAGCAGGACAAAATTTAAAAATATTTTATCGAAACTTAATACATGTCACTTGTTTAGTGCATGGAATAAACAGAGTTGCGGAAGAACTAAGAAAAAAATTTTTACTAGTTGATAGTTTAATAGCGAGCGTCAAAAAGGTATTCCTGAAATCACTTGTAAGAATACTTTCACTGCCACCCATTTTAACACCTTGGGGAACATGGTTGGAAGAAGCTAATTTGTATGCTGATCATTTTGTTAATTAAAAAAAATAATTAACCTTTTAACGGATGATAGTTACCAATCGGTATTGGAAGCTAAGCAAGTATTCTGAAATACCATCCTCCAACAGCAATTGTCATTCATAAAATCAAATTATAGTTTCGTCCAGAAAACTATAACTTAATTACAATCCTCTAAATTATCATTGTTAGAGAGTACACTGTTAGTAAAAGAATGTCAGTCATTGTGTCAAAACGTTAAAGGTACTATTAAAAAGAAAAATTTTTAAAAATTTAAAGTAACCATGTATAAAAATAGTGACTGCCAGGTTCTTTCTGAAGTAGTTCGAGTACTAGCTGGGACATTTTCCGAACCACTTAATTTAGAACTATCTATTATAGTAAATTTGAAAAATGCTGCAGTTACATCAGTTAATGTTGAAAGAAGTTTTTCTATTTACGAATATATGTATTTAGATACAAAATTCCCGGGACAGATCACACAACAAATGTCGAAAAGTATTAAAACGAATGGACAGAGAACGAGAATGGCTGCCAAGAATAAAAAGAAGAAAAACTGCTTATTTGGCTCATATATTTCGAAATTCCAAGTACCAGTTCTTAAAGCTTATTATGGAAGGGAAGATAGAAGAAAAGCGAGGCATCGAAAGAAAAAATACTCATAGCTTAAAAATATAAGGAATTGGTCAAATCTCGATGCCCATGCACTTTTTAGAGCCACACAAGATCGAGAGGAGTATTCCAGAATTGTCGCCAACATCCACTAATTATTGGATAGGGCACCATAAGAAGAAGATACAAGTCATAAGTTTTTATTAGAAAATTTTGAACATCGTTATAAAAAAATATTGTAAATATTTTTTATTATATGCATATTTTCTATATCAATATGCATATTTTGCATAAAATACTGCATATTTATGCGCATATTTCATACTTTTTTATTTGCACATTTGCCTCTACTGATAATATATTTTCCCTATCTGTCACCTATCTTTTGCATCTCGAATTTTTTCTGAAGTTTTCCTGAAATGTCTTTGTATTTATTTTTATACCAAAGTTTTGTTATTCCATCTGCCTTGTATTATTTTGAGATCCAATTGACACAAATAAAGATTTTTCGAGCAGTATCACGTCTTAACCCTACTTGATAAAAACCTTTCAGGAAAAGGACAAGACAGGACGTGTATTCAGAGAATGAAATTAAAGTGTGTTTAGGGCAGTGGTTGGAGTGACAGCGTGTCTGGAGGGAAATTAAGGCAGATATGACTAAGTGATATGATCTTGTGTGGTCTGCGTCGCGTCGAATACGCTACACGGTATCTTGTACAAGGTGCACGTCGTTTTTGAACCCCAAGGGAAACGACTGACACCCCTGCTGCTGCTGCTTGCTCACTCGAGTAGAATATCGTTCGCTTGTGGCTAATGATGGCGATGCCGCATAATAATAACGAAAAGTTTTTTACCCAGCAGGATTGTTGTCAACTTTTAAATCAATTATTAAAAAAAATGTTTTTTTCGTGATATAACGTTGTACATACAAGTTAATGTCTAACTATTTAATAGAAATCTTTCTTTGGAATAACTGTTCTAAAAGCTTAATTTTTTTTGCATCTGTTGCAATTTCCTTTTTGGCTCAGCCTAAAGATTCTACTCATTTTCTTTGTGGTTACTTTAAGAATGCGATATCTTTCTTCCCACATAGTGTGTATCACTATATTCCAGTATTTCAGTATTCTTGATTTGATGGCGTGTAATATTTCTATTTGTTTGTTGAAATAATCTGATAATTTTGTTAGTTGTTACGTATTCTCTAATTAATTTACGTCTTTACTTTTAGCTTCATAATAGTATCTGCGTTCAGGGTCCGCGCTGCCATTTCAAATATTAAATGAAATGAGGTTGAATGCTCGAATAATTGAACTTTGAAAATAAGGCTATTATCGAGCACAAGTTAATTAAATCTAGCCCAAGTACTTTCGCTTAAAATAGCATCTTCAGGGGCATTTCGTCAAAATGTGAATTATCCGGCAAGCGTAGAGTGTGGAAACATTAAAAATAACATAAATTGTACAAGACACTACACTAAAATGAGGACAAACACTTTAAAATTACTTCTACGCTACATTCTCTGTCAGTATCTGGCAGATATAAACCTTTAGTAAATTAAATTAAGAACAATAAATTAGAATTCTAAATTATAAAGTAGAATTCTAAATTATAAATTAGATTCTAAATAATAATTAGAATTATAAATTAGAAATAAAAATAGTTCAATATTAATATTTTAAACAAATTTTAAATGAGTTTAGTTTTCTTTTTGTTTTATTTTAGTTATTAATAATACCATATTGTGAAATTAATCTTAACTTAAATATTGTACTACAAACCTACCCACTTAATTGTAATGTACAACTGTACAAATCCTGACTGTAATTTAATTAATTGTATATAATGTCCTCCCGCTAATAACTCCAAGTAGTTGATGCGGTTAATAAAAAAAATGATATAATGCTTATTTCTGAAACGTATTTTACAGGTAAAAGTTACTGTAAAATGTCTAACTATAAATTATCAACCACAAATTATCCTGATTATACTGCACATGGTGGTTTCGCCATAATTATCAAAAGCAGTATTAAACATTACGCATTACAGGCAACTACAATTCAGCACCTGCCATACATGTCACAAACAGTAATTCTGGCACAATAAAAAGAAATCAGTTTTCTAAATTTTTTAAATTAATTTTATTAAGGTCCTAACCGGCGATGATTACAAGGCAAAACATACTTTTTGGGGCTCCAGATTGGCCATTGGGATAAACCCAATGGCAGACAACTAGCATATTCAGTTATTAATAATAACCTTAAAAATCACTCTACAGGTGAATCTACATATTGACCAACAGACAGAAGATAACTTCCTGGTTTCCTTGATTTCTGTATAACCAAAGTTGTTGCAGATAATCACCTAACAAATAAATCATGCATCGATTTACATTTAATTTCTCGCTAGTATTTCTCACCTTGTCTTCCTAAATACTTTATTTAGCTAAACCTCCTACGCTTTGTTGTAAAATACAGATGACGAGATGAAAGGGCCCAAAGCGTTAAGAGAAGAAGAAAAGAAACAGCAAAAAAATAAAACAAAACAAAATATTTAAAGTTTAAATAATATTTTTTAAAATGAAATAGTAATTAAAAAGAACATCAAAAGAAAAGAATTCAAGGCACGACAATGCAGAAGTCAGAATTGCAACCTATTATTAACAAGAAAAGATGTATTAAATGCTTTAACCAGGCACTTAATACGGAGAAAAAAGAAGAACACTTGGAAGACAAACGAGATGAGGTAAGGGAAGCAGACGAGAGGAAAGAGGAACCACCAATTCTTGAAGTTAAAGATGCAGTTAAAAAACTAGCCAGAAACAAATCACCCGAAATATATAATCTCCCATGTCATGATACCACTATGGCATTACAGCAGCTAGTAAAAGAAATAAGAACACAGAAATCCCTCTTCAATGATTGAAATATTGGAATACTTTGCACCATACACAAAGGTTAGAGCATTTAAAGGAGATATCTTTGAATGCTTTAAAGACAGAGGAACTACGCTTCTAAATGCAGCGTATAAAATATTTTCTACAGTACTATGTCACCGTATGGCACCATATGCAGAAGGGATAGTAGGAAAATCCAGGATGGTCTAAGAGGTGGTAAATCTAGAATTCATTAGATTGCAACCCTAAAACAAATTTAAAAAAAACACTGAACTATGGCATTGATGCTCATCATATATTTATAGACTATAGAGCAGCCTACGACTTTGTGAATAGAAGAGAAATTTTCAAAACAATGAAAGAGCTTGGAAAACCAAATCAGTTGGTAAATGTAAAAAAACTAACTCTTGAAAAAGTTGAATGTAGAGAATTCTGGGTACACTGTCTGAACCTTTTAAAACAAATAATGGGCTGCGGTAGGAAGATCCTCTCTCCTGTATATTATTCAATCTGACCCTAAAAAAAGTATTACGTATTTTACAAATCACAACCACTGGTTCAATATATAATAAATCAATGCAAATCCTGGCCTATGCTGATGATATCAATATTTTTGGAAGAACGCAAAACGCTGTACGGGAGGAGTATGTTGCATTAAAAGAATCAGGTACAAAAATGGGTTTAATAATAAACACCAACAAAACGAACTATATGAAAATAAGCACGCAACCACAAATCCTACGACCACTCGTTATAAAAAATGACGTCATCGAAGCTGTGAACGAATTTGTATACTAGAATCCGTAAACTAATTTTCGACATAGCGACATCTAATATCAGATGTCGCTATTTGCGTCTATGCGAAGCCACGTTAGAGTTGCTTCTTATGACAGAAAATATTTATTTTCACGTTCAGAACGCCTGTGAATAGCTGTTCTGCTGAGCCCTATTAGGGCGAAATACGTATAAGCAGATACACAGACGCATTTTACTTGAAATCAAATCTTGACTGTCTTTTTCTTTTTGAATCTGTATACCTTGGAGCGCTCCATAACACTAAAGATAATACTACCGCAGAGATAAACCGCAGAATTTGCGCGGTCAACTATTTTGGGCTCTATCTCCTTGAAATATCAAAATAAAACTCTACAAAACAATAATATGTCCATAATACGCTCATATATAAACAATAATAATAGTCCAAGGCCACGCCCACTTACTGGTTACCAGCTTTGAGTCATATAGCTCCACCCCCCATCCACCGGGAATATGCCCTTGTCAGAGAATTTACAAAAATATGCCCTTGTCAGAGAATTTACAAAAATCAATACTGATCCTGAGCTCCGCTCCCACGTCGGAACTTCCGCCAGAGACATAAATAGGCTCCGTTCAAGACACCCGCCTCTAAAAACAGCAAAAAGGCTAGTAGATCAAAACTTTAATGTAACTGAATGGTGGAGAGAACAATAAAAGAATAACGCTGCACCAACTAACTGGAACATGCTATGTATTACTAGGAAACCTGAGGGCTTCAACGAATTTGGACCACACTCAATAGAATAAGGACGAACTGTGGCAGATGTTCCGACTCACTTTTTAGATGGGGAAAAATACAATCACCAAATTGCGACTGCGGCGCCGAAAGGCAAACAGTAAAACACATGGTAGAGGAATCCCCGATTAGATCATATAACGGCAACCCTTCAGATTTCCTGGCTGCTACAAAAGAGTCAATCGAATATATTTATAATCTAGATGTTTGTTTGTAGAATAATATTTTTGTATTTACTGTTGTTTGTAATTTATATAATTTATATTATATGTATATATATATATATATATATATATATATATATATATATATATATATATATATATATATATATATATATATAGTGAAAAGGAGATAATACTGGGAAGTACCCTTTTATAACTGAGGAAGCAAAATAAAACTAGGGTGCTTCGTTCGATGTGCTTTTAATTAAAGGTCTAAGCTTTCGTCAATGATTATTGACATCATCAGAGTAAACCTAATTCTAGCAAGTAACTCAGTGACTTGGGTTGAACACAAAGAGAGTATTGTCTATGTATATATTAAACATAGTTGCAGAAATGGTATCCATAGTATACAATGTGTTTTTTAATTTAATTATAAACGATATATTTACTATAAATCTAACCAACAAACGAGGTTTGTGGTTAGATTTATAGTAAATATATCGTTTATAATTAAATTAAAAAAAACACATTGTATACTATGGATGCCATTTCTGCAACTATGTTTAATATATACATAGACAATACTCTCTTTGTGTTCAACCCAAGTCACTGAGTTACTTGCTAGAATTAGGTTTACTCTGATGATGTCAATAATCATTGACGAAAGCTTAGACCTTTAATTAAAAGCACATCGAACGAAGCACCCTAGTTTTATTTTGCTTCCTCAGTTATAAAAGGGTACTTCCCAGTATTATCTCCTTTTCACTACATAGTACTCGTACCCGTTATCATCCTTTTGGTTATATATATATATATATATATATATATATATATATATATATATATATGAACCTGTGATGTAGTCATACGCTAAATAAAAAAATTAATAATAGTCCTAACATATGGTTCAAAATCCTAACAAAAAATAATCAAAACATGGTAGGATGTTTCGAAAGAAAAGTACTAAGGCGAATCTATGGAGCAGTGAAAGACAATTGAGTGTGGAGAAGACGATACAACTTTGAACTTTATAAAATATACCAGAAACCAGATATCTTAAAACATATTAAGATAAGACGTTTGAGGTGGATAGGACATGTACTGCGGGTGGAAAAAAATGACCCAGCTAAAAAAACGCTCCTTGATACATGCTCCATTGGTCAGAGAAGAAGAGGAAAAACCAGAACAAGGCTCCTTAATAACGTCGATGAAGACATGAGAAATATGGGAATAAGTGTTTGGCAGAGAAAAACGATGGATAGGAACGACTGAAATGAAATTTTTGAGAAGGCTAAGACCTACGCATGGTGGTAAAGCCAGAATGATGATGATTATAATTAAAAAGGAATTTTGTTAATTATTTATTATTTTTCTAAATGTTTTATGAATTTTTATAAAATTGAATAGATATTGACAGATAATCTATTAATTTTTTACTTTTTATTTAATGTCTTTATTTTTTAGTTATTTGTCATGCAATTTTTAATTAAAATCTGATTATAGTAAATCTTTGATGACTAGAAACGAATTAAAGAAGAGTAGTAAATCGATGTAAAACCGCTATTTCGTAGCTCTACTTCCGTGACGCTTGCCTAATATTTTACTATAGAGAAAAAGTAATAAAACGTCAGTATAGAAGCTTCGCTTCAAATAATTTTTATTTGTAAGTACTTTAAATATAAATGTGGGAAAGAAAATCGTTGGAGAAAATTGGCAACAGTGTATTACATTTCTAGATATAGTATGAGAATTTACCGTCCACTAAACGTTATATATAACTCTTTGTGATTAAGCATACGTACTGAAACATGCAAAAAGTCCAATTAGAAGTTTTAGCAACAGGCCGTTGTCGTTTACGAAATGAGAGATGGCCATTCTCTAGTGAATAGAGAACAACGCGCAACAGCCCGGACAGGTTGGAAATATTTCCGCATCGGTCTGTTCTGCGATAATTTAATTTTGCAATGGTGGTCCACAGCCTATATTAACTTTATTCAATTAGCATAACATCCATAAAGGCTTCTCTTCGGATGCGTGGTCAATGAACGGAATTAGATTATTCTCGTTTGGAAACAATCAATTCTGCTCTCATCTCCTCTTCTCTCAAACGAAGCAAGTTGTTTTTGGTTGAGCTGAATTTTGTTTTGTATTGACGGATTAATTAAAAGGATATTGAGAGTTTTAGAACTTCATCAACAATACGTGTTAAAATCGGTGATGATACTTTTAATCATAATAACTTTAGTGACTTTCAATACTGTAATTTTTGGTCTGTCATAATATGGAGTAATATATATATATATATATATATATATATATATATATATATATATATATATATATATATATATATATTTACTATATTTATATATTTACTATATGAGATGTTTTATAGGAGAAATATAGGCGAAAATAAATGAATTAAAACAAAGAAGCATTTTGATATGCTTCTTTGTTTCAAGCAGAATGTTGACGTCATAGCCGTTCAAGAAAGGCACGCATCCTCTGAACCCGACCTCCTCAAACGAGGAAAAATTCCAGGATACCGCTTGATTGGAGCTACTTATAGCAAAGTCTACGGCACTGCAACATATGTACGCAAAGAAATACAAGACGTGCGCCTTGATGAGTCTAGCTGTGAAAATGATATATTCGTGATCTCTATAACAATAAACGGGATGAATATCATAAACGTTTATAAACCTCCTAAAGCTAGATGGTCACAAAATGTAATCAAAGTCGGGAGCAACCACCGCACGGTCTATTTAGGAGATTTCAATAGCCATCACACTCTATGGGGATATGATGATAATGACGACAATGGAGAAAGACTAGTGGAATGGGCTGAGAACAACAACTTACACTTTGTCTATAGCCCTAAAGATAAGCACACATTCTTCTCAAGAAGATTGCACAAAGGATATAACCCCGATCTTTGCTGGGTTTCGAGCAACTCACAGATGCGACCACTACCTAGTTCCCGAACCGTGCTCCACAGCTTCCCTCACAGCCAGCATCGTCCCATCATAATCGACATAGGAGTACAGATTCCTATCGTTGAATCCACACCAAGACCACGCTGGAACTTTAACAAAGCAAACTGGCCGGAATACACCAAAAGACTTGACGATTGCATCCGTTTTATTGATCCGAAAGCCAAGAACTACCACCGCTTTGTAAGCTTAGTACTTTCCATAGCCAAAAAACCTATACCCCGTGGTTTTCGAAAGGAGCACATCCCAGGCTGGACAGAAGAAAGTCAACGACTGTATGAAGAATTTGTGGATTCTGATGATCCTGAGATTGCTGATAGTCTACTGACTTCTCTGGACTCAACCCGACTTAATAAATGGAAAACAACAGTAGAGCATATTGATTTTTCACGATCTAGCCGGAAGGCATGGGGATTGCTACGTAGACTAGGTGGAGCCGTTAGAGAGAAACGCTTGAACAAGAACAGTATCAATCCGAAAAGGATAGCTAACAGAATAGTTGAAGTATCGCGTGCCCCCTCTGACAAAATCCATACGACGTCTACAAAAAGAGCTCTAAAAGAACTTAAGACAAACACTCTTCCTACTTCAGAGTTTTCAAGATGCTTCTCTCTGAACGAAATAAACGATGGCCTCAGTCAAATTAAAAAAGGCAAAGCGGCAGGTTTCGATGAAATCTATCCTGAGTTCCTAATTCACTGTGGTCCAAAAACGCGACACTGGCTCAAAGACTTTTTTAGTGACATAATGAAGACATCTGTACTACCTCCAGAGTTCAAAAGAACCAAAGTTATTGGAATTTTAAAACCTGGAAAGGACGATGAACTACCTGAAAACTATCGACCCATTGCCCTCCTCAGTTGCTGCTACAAACTACTAGAGCGACTTATATATAACAGGATATACCCCATCACCGACACTGTGATACCAGTCGAACAGGCCGGATTTAGAAGCGGGCGTAGCTGTAGTGATCAAGTACTGTCCTTAACGACATTTATTAAAGCCGGTTTCGAAAAACGGGAAAAAACAGCCGTAACGTTTATAGATCTGACGGCTGCATATGACACTGTGTGGAGAGAAGGCCTGATCTACAAGCTAATGGAGGTCATACCATGCCTGAAAACCTGCCAACTAATCAATAACCTCCTAACCAACAGACTGTTTCAAGTATATATAAACGATACAAAGAGCAATGTCAGAAAGCTAAATAATGGCCTCCCACAGGGTTCAGTGCTTGCTTTACTATTATTTAACATTTACACAGCCGATCTTCCAGAGACAAAATCAAAAAAATTTGCTTACGCAGATGACCTGGCCATCGCATTTCAAAACCAAGCCAAAGATGTTGGAGAAAGGGCGCTTACCGAAGACTTAAGGGTTCTCTGCGACTACTTTAAATAATGGCGACTTTGCCCTAATACCAACAAAACTGAGACAAGCCTCTTTCATCCCACAAATCAGCTTTCGAATGACACCCTTAGCATCACCTTCAATGGCGAGACTTTAAAACATAATAACAACCCTAAATACCTGGGTGTAACGCTCGACAGATCACTGACGTTCAAAACCCATCTTACGAATGTAGCTGCCAAAGTGAGAACTCGTAACAACATAATAACAAAGCTTGCTGGAACGACATGGGGTGCCACTGCGGATACACTTCGAACCTCCTCACTGGCCCTGGTGTATTCTGTCGCTGAATACTGCGCACCAGTATGGCTAAATAGCGCTCATGTCAACAAGATTGATGTTCAACTAAATTACACTATGAGAGTAATATCTGGTAGGTACTATTAAATCAACTCCACTAAGATGACTTCCAATTCTGAGCAATATAGCACCTCCAGATATTCGACGAACGGCAGCACTTGTCAGAGAATATCAGAAAATCATGGCAAATAATCGTCTGCCAATTTACCAGTATATTCCGCACGCCGCACGAGACCAACAAAGACTGAAGTCCAGACGACCCCCTGTCCAATCCGTTCAGGGAATGGGTGATAGCTACAATAAGCAAGAGCAGTGGACGAAAAGATGGATGCCAACAACAGAGCCAGACGTCATCAAAATAACAAGTACGTCGATCGGCTTCACTGGATCAAACCTGCCACGCCCTATATGGACAAAATTAAATCGCATACGCACAAGTCATGGCAAATGTGCCGATTCTCTATACCGATGGGGTCATGCAGAAAGCCCACAATGTGATTGTGCATCCCCGAGACAGACTATCCAACACATCATGGCGGATTGCCCAATCCGCAGATACAGCGGAGACTATCAAGATTTTTCAGAGTGTTCTCCTGTTGCAATTGAATGGCTGTACAACTTGGACATTAATATTTAATATTTAACTTAGGTTACAATTCCAATTTGAACATAATTATTATCTAAATACTACTTTTATCGTATTGTAATTATCCATACGCTAAATAAATAAATAAAATTTTGATATGTTTCAAGGTTGATGTCTTTTGAAGATCATCTTTCCCTACGACAAAAATCCCCTTGAATATTAGCAGAATGGAAATATTCTAATTTGATCGAACGTCATAAAAAAATCTAAATAGATAGAGAAATACATGGAAAAGACAAACAAATCATAAATAAACAAAAAAACTAATTTATATTTTAAATACGCTATTACTTCATGCTGAGTACCTTTGTTTCTTTTTATTTTGCACTATAAATTAACAAAAAGTATTCAATAAATTAAACATTATGAATACGTTAAATAAATAACTCTATTTATTATTAAACCTTTATATTATTTGAGTTGTTTTATTGAATTCTAAAAACATCTGATAAATTGCATTAAAACTTCATTTAACCCAAACTATCAAATGAAATCGTAGGCTTCCACGGCCAGAGTCAGAATTATAGTTTATTCGTCTTCCGGGTTTGGACCGTGTCATTTGTGAGTGACCCAAAAGTGGGTTCATCTCGACGTTTCGCTACAATTGTATGTAGCTTCTTCAGGAGAACAAAGAAAAGGAAAAGAAAAAGAAGACAGGAAGATGGGTAGTTAGCAACGGTAACTCATGTTACTCAACGCAACCAGAGGCGAATACTAACTACCAAGATGGGCATTTGGTCACAGTAACTCAACTACTCAACGCAGCCAGAGGTGAAAACCAAATGCCAGGACAGGGATTCACGTCCAACAGCTCAGAACACTAACGCGTCGAGAGGCGGGGAGTGAATCCCGGAGTCGGTATACAAAAATCAAGTACTTAGTGGTGTATCAGGTTTTAGTTATGACTTTGATATTTTTGACGGTAAACAAAGCAATACTTTTCCAAATGAAGCGCGTAATTTAGGAGTTGAAGAACCGAAGTGTCGAAGAACGGTAATCATAAAATATTTTTCGATAACTAGATAATAGCCCAAAATTACAGATTCATCTTACAAAAAACGGATTTTTGAAACGATTTTTTTTTTCATACGTTGGATCTATATGTTGTGAACGCATGAATACTCTGGCGTATAAGAAATGAACAAAATTGTTAAATGCCATTATTTGACTTCAAATAAGCCTCAAAGCAGGACTCAAAAGGCAGATAACAAATGTCAACTCAGAAGTGATGCTCAAAGTAAGCCACGAAGAAATAGAAAGAGTAGTAAAAGAAATAAAAAAAAATAAAGCTCCTGGAAGCGATTTAATCGTAGCAGAAATGCTAAAGGAAGGCAGAGAAGAAGCCATCTTATATCTAAAAATACTATTTAATAAATTTCTATTCAAAGGCAACATACCCGAACAATGGAATACTGCTTAAACAATACTAATACACAAAAAGGGAGATACCACAGACCTGAAAAATTATCGACCAATTACAAAGCCTTTACAAAGATTATAACAAACAAAGTAACAATTAAATTTGACAGATTTTTAACCAGTAGAACAAGCCGGATTTAGAAAAGGTCTGGATTTTATAGATTATGAAAAAGCTTTTGATAGCGTAGAACTGTGGTCTATAGAAGAAGCATTAGTCAACAACCGGATCGACTCCATAATATTTACAGCTGCCCTAGACATCTTTAAGTCAATAGACTGGAAAAATGGGGAATCCCTATTAACGAAAGTTACTTGAACCATCTTAGATACTCAGATGATATAGTATTAATAGCCGACACATGAAATGCACTAAATACGATAATGTCAAACAAAGATGACAAACCTATGATAAACATCCAAGGGACAGAGATAGAATACGCAGACAAATATACATATCTGGGTCACAATGTAAAGGTAAGCAAAGAAAATCAGACTACCGAAATAAGCAGACTTATAAAAATGAGATTGGCAGCATTCGGAAAACTCTCATACGTACTTAAAAATAATAAAAATATATCTCAAAGTCCTACCTGCACTTACATATGGAGCTCAACCCTTGACATTCACTAAAATAAGCTTGGAGAAAATCAGAAAAACTCAGAGAGCTATGGAACGACAGATGCTAGTTATCTTACTCAAAGACCATAAAACCAATAAAGACATTCGTAATAGAACAAAAGTGAAAGTTGCTGTCGAACAGGCAGCTAAACTGAAATGGAAATGGGCTGGACATAACAAACGTCTTAAGGATGACCGATGGAATAAAGAAATCGGGAATTGGCGACCATATGAAGCCAGAAGACCACGAGGAAGATCGCAAATGCGCTAAAGCGACAATATTAAAGAACAGCAGGACCAATATGAAAACGTTTTACAAACAACAGAGATGAATGGCGAGAATTAGGAGAGGCTTATATTCGGTAATCCGAATAGAGAGACAGGGCATAAAAAAAAGCCGTTTCTGAACATTTATGGTAATCTGGAAAGTCACTACCACGAAAAAGAGGTCGTCCAGTAAGACAAACTAGGACTCCAACGTCTAGTAATCAAGAATCACATGTGTTAAATAATGGAACAGCCATGAACAAAAAAACCAGCTGCATTACATTAAGATAATAATAATAATAATAATAATAAAATAATAATATAATAATAATAAGAATACTGAAGTCCTACCCAATTATATCGTGGAAGCCCATACATTGGAATATTTGCACATGCTGATTTACTGTGCGGCAACAGCAATTGCTAATGTTATGGGCATTAAGATCAGAACACGACGAGTAACTAATATCGGAAGGACTGAAAACAGAATAGCACCCTGGGAACAACGACTGCTGAGGAAGATTGAATTACTGCGTAGGGACATTGGACAAATCACGGAATACATTCGAGGAGTAAGAACTCAAAAAGTAGTTAAAAGAACTGAAGAAATAATTCTGAACACTGGAAGACACTCACAACATAATCCAGAAAACAACACAGCTCGACACTGCCTGGACACACTAAAACAAAAACTCTCCGTTTATTCAGGTCACCTAAGGAGATACAAAGTGAGTAACAAACGGAAATGTGACAATATACTTTTTGAGCATGCAGAGAAGTCTTTCTATAGGAAACTGAATTCCACTGTAGAAAATATAAATAAATCCTACCCAAGCCAAGAAGAAATTCATGAGTTTTGGGAAAACCAACTTTCGACACCAGCTACTCATAACAACAATGCTGGATGGATTGAAGAAACAACGAACAACTGTCAACACTACACTAATGTTCCCTATGAACCTTTCACCACTGAAGAAGTCTCGAACATTATCAAAGAGCTTCATAACTGGAAATCTCCTGGGCCAGACGGAGTTCAAAACTTCTGGCTAAAGAAGTTTTGAAGTATACACGAGCATTTAACAGGATTAATTAATCATGTTATTTTTAATCCACAGGAAATACCACCATTTCTTACTCAAGGAACCACTTATCTAATACCAAAAGAATCAAAATAACACCCAAGATCCAGCCAAGTACCGCCCAATTACTTGTCTTCCAACTTTGTACAAATTGGTCACATCCTGTGTAACCCAGCGTATCTACCAACACTGTTCTCTAAACAATATCATAGAGCCTCAACAGAAAGGATGCGCTAAGGGTTCCATGGGCTGCAAAGAACAACTTATAATCGACTCAGTCATTTCCAACCAGGCGTACAGCAAAAAAAGGAACCTTTTTACCGCCTTCATTGACTACAAGAAGGCCTTTGATTCAGTACCGCATCAATGGCTGATAGATATATTGAAAATGTATAAAGTCGATGTTAATATAGTGACCTTTTTAAAGCATATAATGACGGAGTGGAAGACTAAAATTCACCTTCAAATACCTGGTGAAAAAAACATCGAAACTGAAAATATTCCTATTAACCGGGGCCTTTTCCAGGGGGACTCCTTGAGTCCTCTTTGGTTCTGTTTAGCGATGAACCCACTATCTCAGCTACTGAACTCCACCGACTCAGGTTTTAGTATCAAAAATAACAACACTGTTGTGGCGAAGCTTAATCATTTGTTGTACATGGATGATTTGAAATTAATGGCTTCCACTCGAAACCACCTAGACCAGATGCTAAAAACTGTTGAAAATTTCTCAAATGATATTGATATGCACTTCGGTCTTGACCAGTGCCGTGTCTTAAATATAATCAAAGGAAAGGTTCAGCCCGGCGGATTCGATATGCAAAACGGCCAGAACATCGAGGCCATGGGTGAAAATGATATGTATAAATACCTAGGAATCAAGCAAGCGCGGAAGATTGACCATAAGCAAATGAAAACTGAGATAACAACTGAGTTTACACGAAGGGTAAAACAGCTGCGTTCACACCTTAACAGTAAAAATTTGTTTAAGGCACTAAACACCTACGCATATTCCGCGCTCAGCTACTCATTTGGTATTGTTAAGTGGACAAAAACGGATATAGAAAATCTTCAGCGAAAAGTGCCAACACACCTCACAAAGGCACAAAAACACCATCCTCGAAGTGCAGTAGAAAGAACGACATTACCGCGGTATTTAGGAGGTCGAGGACTTATGGATATAAGCCAGCAATTAGAAAAACAGATTACTAATTTAAGAACTTATTTTCAGGTGCAGGCGGAGACATCTACTCTTCATCGCGCGATTTGTGCAGTAGATGACACAACACCGATCAAACTGAGGGAACCAGAAATGCGCATAAACCACCATAATAACAACGAAAAAATGCGCACCTGGATGGGCAAGCCTCTGCACGGACGACATCCCAATGAGGTCAGTCAAGACCATGTCGACAGTATAGCGTCGAACTATTGGCTGACATCAGGAAGGATGGTCCCCGAAACAGAAGGTTCACTACTGGCCATTTAGGATCAGGTTATACCAACCAGAAATTACCTGAAATATATTGTCAAAGACCCTCAGGTCCAAAATGACAAATGCCGATATGGATGCCAAGCTCAGGAAATTTAGCATCTTACCGGGGGCTGTCAGGCATTTGCTGCAACTGAATATAAGGAAAGGCACGACCTAGTAGGAAAGATTCTTCATCAAGAGATAGCTATCAAACTGGGACTTCTTCAAACAAACCATCTTCCATATTATCAATATGTTCCTGAGAGTATACTTGAGAACGACAACTACAAGCTATACTGGGATCGCACGGTGCTCACAGACCAAACAGTGGCACATAATAGACCAGATCTCACACTAGTTAATAAACTAAAGAGACAAACAACATTAATTGATGTGGCGATACCCAACAACAATAATCTTCGTGTTAAACAGAACGAAAAAATCGCCAAGTACAGGGATCTGGAAATTCAAATACGAAAACAGTGGAAAATGGAAAGTACCCAGACAATACCTATTATTCTCTCTACTACTGGAGTCATTTCAAAGAACCTCCTAGAAAATATAAAAAAGCTAGGTCTGAATGAACATCTCTACAAGACCATGCAAAAAGCTGTACTACTCTCAACATCCCGATGTGTACGAAAATTTTTGGGAGATACTCCAGCATATCAAGTCACCTAGGGCTCGATAACACGGAAAGAGTCCCACCAGAGCTCAATCCTTTTCATACCGTTGGTATCTGGGATGAGTGAATTTTCCCCTTAGAGGGAGTGTGAGCCGTATGGCTAAATCTGGATAATAATAATAATAATAATAATAATAATGGCTTCCACTCGAAACCACCTACACCAGATGCTAAAAACTGTTGAAAATTTCTCAAATGATATTAGTATGCACTTCGGTCTTGACAAGTGCCGTGTCTTAAATATAATCAAAGGAAAGGTTCAGCCCGGCGGATTCGATATGCAAAACGGCCAGAACATCGAGGCCATGAGTGAAAATGATATGTATAAATACCTCGGAATAAAGCAAGCGCGGAAGATTGACCATAAGCAAATGAAAACTGAGATAACAACTGAGTTTATACGAAGGGTAAAACAGCTGCTTCGTTCACACCTTAACAGTAAAAATTTGTTTAAGGCACTAAACACCTACGCATGTTCCGCGCTTAGCTACTCATTTGGTATTGTTAAGTGGACAAAAACGGATATAGAAAATCTTCAGCGAAAAGTACGAACGCACCTCACAAAGGCACAGAAACACCATCCTCGAAGTGCAGTAGAAAGAACGACATTACCGCGGTATTTAGGAGGTCGAGGACTTATGGATATAAGCGAGAAATTAGAAAAACAGATTACTAATTTAAGAACTTATTTTCAGGTGCAGGCGGAGACATCTACTCTTCATCGCGCAATTTGTGCAGTAGATGACACAACACCGATCAAACTGAGGGAACCAGAAATGCGCATAAACCACCTTACTAAGAACGAAAAAATGCGCACCTGGATGGGCAAGCCTCTGCACGGGCGACATCCCAATGAGGTCAGTCAAGACCATGTCGACAGTATAGCGTCGAACTATTTCTGACATCAGGAAGGATGTTCCCTCAAACAGAAGGTTCACTACTGGCCATTCAGGATCAGGTTATACCAACCAAAAATTACCTGAAATATATCGTCAAAGACCCTCAGGTCCAAAATGACAAATGCCGATATGGGTGCCAAGCTCAGGAAACCATTCAACATCTTACCGGGGGCTGTCAGGCATTTGCTGCAACTGAATATAAGGAACGGCACGACTTAGTAGGAAAAATCCTTCATCAAGAGATAGCTATCAAACTAGGACTTATTCAAACAAACCATCTTCCATATTATCAATATGTTCCTGAGAGTATACTTGAGAATGACAACTACAAGCTATACTGGGATCGCACGGTGCTCACAGACCAAACAGTGGCACATAATAGACCAGATCTCATACTAGTTAATAAACTAAAGAGACAAACAACACTAATTGATGTGGCGATACCCAACAACAATAATCTGCGTGTTAAACAGAACGAAAAAATCGCCAAGTACAGGGATTTGGAAATTCAAATACGAAGACAGTGGAAAATGGAAAGTACCCAGACAATACCTACTATTCTCTCTACTACTAGAGTCATTCCAAAGAACCTCCTAGAAAATATAAAAAGCTAGGTCTGAATGAACATCTCTACAAGACCATGCAAAAAGCTGTACTACTCTCAACATCCCGATGTGTACGAAAATTTTTGGGAGATACTCCAGCATACCAAGTCACCTAGGGCTCGATAACACGGAAAGAGTCCCATCAGAGCTCAATCCTTTTGATACCGTAGGTATCTGAGATGAGTGACTTTTCCCCTTAGAGGGAGTGTAAGCCGTATGGCTAAATCTGGATGATAATAATAATAATAATAGAATAGAAATTCATGAGTTTTGGGGAAACCAACTTTCGACACCAGCTACTCATAACAACAATGCTGGATGGATTGAAGAAACGACGAACAACTGTCAACACTACACTAATGTTCCCTATGAACCTTTCACCACTGAAAAAGTCTCAAACATTATCAAAGAGCTTCATAACTGGAAATCTCCTGGGCCAGACGGAGTTCAAAACTTCTGGCTAAAGAAGTTTTGGAGTATACACGAGCATTTAACAGTATTAATTAATCATGTTATTTTTAATCCGCAGGAAATACTACCATTTCTTACTCAAGGAACTACTTATCTAATACCAAAGGATCAAAATAACACCCAATATCCAGCCAAGTACCGCCCAATTACTTGTCTTCCAACTTTGTACAAATTGGTGACATCCTGTGTAACCCAGCGTATCTACCAACACTGTTCTCTAAACAATATCATAGAGCCTCAACAGAAAGGATGCGCTAAGGGTTCCATGGGCTGCAAAGAACAACTTATAATCGACTCAGTCATTTCCAACCAGGCGTACAGCAAAAAAAGGAACCTTTTTACCGCCTTCATCGACTACAAGAAGGCCTTTGATTCAGTACCGCATCAATGGCTGATAGATATATTGAAAATATATAAAGTCGACCTTTTTAAAGCATATACTGACGGAGTGGAAGACTAAAATTCACCTTCAAATACCTGGTGAAAAAAACATCGAAACTGAAGATATTCCTATTAACCGGGGCCTTTTCCAGGGGGACTCCTTGAGTCCTCTTTGGTTCTGTTTAGCGATGAACCCACTATCTCAGCTACTGAACTCCACCGATTCAGGTTTTAGTATCAAAAATAACAACACTGTTGTGGCGAAGCTTAATCATTTGTTGTACATGGATGATTTGAAATTAATGGCTTCCACTCGAAACCACCTAGACCAGATGCTAAAAACTGTTGAAAATTTCTCAAATGATATTAGTATGCACTTCGGTCTTGACAAGTGCCGTGTCTTAAATATAATCAAAGGAAAGGTTCAGCCCGGCGGATTCGATATGCAAAACGGCCAGAACATCGAGGCCATGGGTGAAAATGATATGTATAAATACCTAGGAATCAAGCAAGCGCGGAAGATTGACCATAAGCAAATGAAAACTGAGATAACAACTGAGTTTACACGAAGGGTAAAACAGCTGCTTCGTTCACACCTTAACAGTAAAAATTTGTTTAAGGCACTAAACACCTACGCATGTTCCGCGCTCAGCTACTCATTTGGTATTGTTAAGTGGACAAAAACGGATATAGAAAATCTTCAGCGAAAAGTACGAACGCACCTCACAAAGGCACAAAAACACCATCCTCGAAGTGCAGTAGAAAGAACGACATTACCGCGGTATTTAGGAGGTCGAGGACTTATGGATATAAGCCAGCAATTAGAAAAACAGATTACTAATTTAAGAACTTATTTTCAGGTGCAGGCGGAGACATCTACTCTTCATTGCGCGATTTGTACAGTAGATGACACAACACCAATCAAACTGAGGGAACCAGAAATGCGCATAAACCACCCTAATAACAACGAAAAAATGCGCACCTGGATGAGCAAGCCTCTGCACGGGCGACATCCCAATGAGGTCAGTCAAGACGATGTCGACAGTATAGCGTCGAACTATTGGCTGACATCAGACAGGATGTTCGCCAAAACCGAAGGTTCAGTACTGGCCATTCAGGATCAGGTTATACCAACCAGAAATTACCTGAAATATATTGTCAAAGACCCTCAGGTCCAAAATGACAAATGCCGATATGGATGCCAAGCTCAGGAAACCATTCAGCATCTTACCGGGGGCTGTCAGGCATTTGCTGCAACTGAATATAAGGAAAGGCACGACCCAGTAGGAAAGATTCTTATTCAAGAGATAGCTATCAAACTGGGACTTCTTCAAACAAACCATCTTCCATATTATCAATATATTCCTGAGAGTATACTTGAGAACGACAACTACAAGCTATACTGGGATCGCACGGTGCTCACAGACCAAACAGTGGCACATAATAGACCAGATCTCACACTAGTTAATAAACTAAAGAGACAAACAACATTAATTGATGTGGCGATACCCAACAACAATAATCTTCGTGTTAAACAGAACGAAAAAATCGCCAAGTACAGGGATCTGGAAATTCAAATACGAAGACAGTGGAAAATGGAAAGTACCCAGACAATACCTATTATTCTCTCTACTACTGGAGTCGTTCCAAAGAACCTCCAAGAAAATATAAAAAAGCTAGGTCTGAATGAACATCTCTACAAGACCATGCAAAAAGCTGTACTACTCTCAACATTCCGATGTGCACGAAAATTTTTGGGAGATACTTCAGCATACCAAGTTACCTAGGACTCGATAACACGGAAAGAGTCCCACCAGAGCTCAATCCTTTTGATACCGTAGGTATCTGGGATGAGTGAATTTTCCCCTTAGAGGGAGTGTGAGCCGTATGGCTAAATCTGAAATAATAATAATAATAATACCAGCTATTGAACTCCACTGACTCAGGTTTTAGCATTAAAAACAACAACACTGTAGTGGCGAAGCTTAATTATCTGTTGTATATGGATGATTTGAAACTAATGGCTTCCACTCGAACTCACTTAGATCAAATGCTAAAAACTGTAGAAACTTTTTCAAATGATATTAGTATGCACTTTGGGTTAGACAAATGCCGTGTTCTAAATATAGTCAAAGGAAAGGTTTAGCCCGGGGGATTCGACATGCAAAATGGCCAAAACATCGAGGCTATGGGCGAAAATGACATGTATAGATATCTAGGAGTAAAGAGGGCGCGGAAAATTGACCATAAACAAATAAAAATCGAATTAACATCAGATTTCATACGAAGGGTAAAACAGCTACTCGGCTCACATCTTAATAGTAAAAATTTGTTTAAGGCATTAAACACCTACGCATTTTCCGCGCTTAGCTACTCATTTGGCATTATTAAGTGGACTAAAACGGATATAGAAAGTCTTCTGAGAAAAGTACGAACACACCTCACAAAGGCACAAAACACCATCTTCGAAGTGCAGTAGAAAGAACGACATTACCACGGTATTTAGGACGACGAGGACTTATTAATATAAGCGAGCAATTAGATAAACAGAATAATAATTTAAGAACTTATTTTCAGGTGCAGGCGGAGACATCTACTCTTCATCGCGCGATTTGCGCAGTAGATGACGCAACACCGATCAACCTGAGGGAACAAGAAATGCGCATAAACCATCTTACTAAGAACGAAAAAATGCGCATCTGGATGGGTAAACCTCTGCACGGGCGACATCCGAATGAAGTCAGTCAAGACTATGTCGACAATATAGCGTCGAACTATTGGCTGACATCAGGAAAGATGTTCCCTGAAACAGAAGGTTCATTACTCGCCATTCAGGATCAGGTTATACCAACCAAAAATTACCTGAAATATATTGTCAAAGACCCTCAGGTCCAAAACGACAAATGCCGATACGGATGTCAAGCCCAAGAAACGATCCAACATCTTACCGGAGGCTGCCAGGCATTTGCTGCAACTGAATATAAGGAACGGCATGACTCAGTAGGGAAGATCCTCCATCAAGAGATAGCTATTAAACTGGGACTTCTACAAACAAACCATCTCCCATATTATCAATACGTTCCAGAGAGTATGCTTGAGAATGACAACTACAAGCTACACTGGGATCGTATTGTGCTCACAGACCAAACTGTAGCATATAATAGGCCAGATCTCGTGCTAGTTAATAAACTAACAAGACAAACAACTCTAATCGATGTGGCGATACCTAACAACAATAATCAGCGTGTTAAGGACAACGAAAAGATCGCCAAGTATAGAGATCTGGAAATACAAATAAGAAGACAATGGAGAATGGAAAGTACCCAGACGATACCGATTATTCTTTCTACCACTGGAGTCATTCCGAAGAACCTCCTAGAAAACATAAAAAAAGCTGGGTCTAAATGAACATATATATATATATATATATATATATATATATATATATATATATATATATATATATATATATATATATATATATATAAGGTCATGCAGAAAGCTGTGCTACTTTCGACGTCTAGATGCGTGTGAAAATTTTTGGGAGATACTCCAACATACCAAGTCACCTAGGGCTCGATAACACGGAAAGAGTCCCACCAGAGCTCAATCCTTTTGATACCGTAAGTATCTAGGATGAGTGAATTTTCCCCTTAGAGGGAGTGTGAGCCGTATGGCTAAATCTGGATAATACATTATGTGCGTATGCACAACATTGGACACATGCCAGAATGGCTTGCTAACAGTGTCAATTATGTACAAAAAAAAATTACACTAGATGTATAAAGTGTAAAGTATTTTTATGTTTTAATAAAAAACGAATAACCAATATATATTTGTATGTCAACATTTTAATAAAATATGTTCCCGTAATGCATGCGAAAGTACATATGGATTTTCCAAAAATCTTCCAGTTTGCAGTTATTGCATATGAAACCATATATGGGTTTACAAAAAAACTCTATATATAATATTGTAAACTCAATTATTGTAAACATAAATAGAAAATATTTTTATGTATTCTGATTTTTATTAAATCATATATAAGGCCTTTAAAGTACATTTAAAATAACTGTTTATTGTTATTATATATATAGATATATATATATATATATATATATATATATATATATATATATATATATATATATATATATATATATATTAATATATATAGTGTTATATATATATATATATATATATATATATATATATATATATATATATATATATATATAATATATATATATATATATAATAAATATATATATATATATATATATATATATATATATATATATATATATATAACACTAAACAGTTATTTTAATTAATGTACTTTAAATGCCTTTTATATGATTTAATAAAAATCACAATACATAAAAATATTTTCTATTTATGTTTACAATATTTAATTCAGTAGAAAGTTAAATAATATGCCATTTTTAATTAAGTAACTATTTAAAAAAACATATACTTTTTAAACTAAATGCATCGCTGAATATTTCCGATGGAGTAATTGAAACATCAAATACAAAATATATTTTATTATAATTATTTACATAAAATATAATAGGTAATAATAATTATTTATGTATTATATAGTGATACTACAATTAAAAAAATCTGAAATGTCAAAAGTGCTGTCAATAATTTTACCTAGCTATTACGTTGTGAAACCAAGGCAATGGGGTATGCAATCGCGTGGGAGATGCATCTCCCTAACAGAAAAGTCTAGTTAAAAAGAGAGGGAATATGGATATACTCGGTAACAGGTGTCGTTCTCTATCGATCTTCCTGTAGGAAGTACACGCTTGCGCCCCTCGCATCTGTTCCATAATATCGTGGCGTCCGGACGCACTTCTGTTCGGGGAGTGGTGAGTTATATGTCAAAATTAATCCAAAATAACTTCCAAGTTTTTTACTAGTGATGTAATAATTTAAGGACTTATAGTGATGATTGGACATAGTGATATTCTATAAAACCGTCCATATTAAAAAAACGATATAAGGGTGCCAGTAGTGCGGATAATGCGGGCTACTTCGCGCCGGCTGCAATAGACTGTGTTTTTTGACGTATCCTTCGAGCTGTCGAAGGACTCATTGTCCTGCAGGTTGTTTACCTGTGGCTTGCGACATCTCCAACTTGTTGCTGCTGAGACCACCTATTCGGGCTCTTGTTTTTGCTTTCTCGACCACCTGCAACTAGATCGTTTTCTTTTTCGCTGGAAAAATTACAATCGATAGACGATGCCGCGCTGTTACATGGTTAAAAAACAAAGCAACAAGTATCAATCGGTGCAAAGGGACTTTTGGGACCAAAACAACTCTTCTTCTGCCAACGGTGCACCTGAGAGTCCTACCGAAGGGTGCGTTGCCCCTTTGTACTACACATCGCTGACTAGTCGAAAAAGTAAGTTTAAAAGCCATTTTTAACTATTCTAAGTGTTAAATACACTTTATTAATAAGTAAGACAAATATTTACTGCTTTATGATCAAATAAAAACAATTCTACTACACATATTTTAAGCGCATGATAAACATCTTATCAATAACCTCAAACTTCTCTTAAGGTGTGTTGTTGTGTTAGGTACTGGCAAAGACAACATAAATATGTACTGATATTTTCAACTACGGAACTACTCGTAAATAAAATAGAATAATTTAGCAATACCACTCAAATGCATTCCTATTGATGTAAGAATGTGTACTAACTATGACTAATATTTATTGTTCATTTGTTGACATTTTACTTTTTGTTCATTTTCGTTTACTTTCTCCCATTTTGTTAATTGGTAACTGCTGAGTTTCTTCTGTTTCAAATACCCTTGCCTAACATATTTTGACAACGAATTTGGGAAATAATTGCCTATCTTGAACATTTCTTATTAGTGATCGGACGTTTATACTAGTCAACTATTTGATATTTCTTAGTTATATTAACTGTGGCCTACTAAATCCTCGTCTTCCGTTATACTTTCCTTCTATTATTACCTGTAAGAGATTATATCTCTCTTGCCTTACAACGTTAATCATCAAATATTTTTCAATAACTAGGAGATAGTCCAAAATTACAGATTTATCTTACAAAATGTCGTTTCTGAACATTTATGTAAATCTAAGAAGTCACAACGGGTTTTAAATAAGCTGTTTGATTATTACTATTCCTAAGATACTGTTCCATGCCCATTTACCTCAGTATCTTTTCGTTTGTGATATGGTGCGTTTAAGGCATCTTCAGCTTGCAGCGAAACACCTACATCTTAAAGCTTTCTAGTCTTCGCACTTTACTTATTTTCAACATAATATGCTTTTATAAAGCAGGATTCGTAAGTTTAAGATCATTTGAAATAAAGAACGGTTGAATTTTGATGAAAGCGTTTATCCTGATTTTTACTTCTTGGTCTGAATCCAGGGTCTAAATAGTTAAATAGCCAAGGTATCTAAAGATGTCTACCTGCCAAATAGGATACCGGTCAATGGATATACTTATTGGATTAGGGTTATTTTAAAAAATTGTTGTTCTTTTCTACAATGCCATCTACATGGGATGTTGTTGATGATTCCCATTAACTTTTAAAAGTGCCTGTACGTCATATAAGACTTTTGTAAGAATTTTTTTTGAATTTAAATACAGATTAAACAACAGAGGGGATATAATGCAACCTTGTCTAACGCTTTTATTTTAGCAAATGCATCTTGAATCCAGTAAAGGGTTTACATTATTTTAATATCATTTGGATCCAAATTTTTGTTATGTTTTATTTTATAAAAGCTCAATATAGTTAATAAAGCATAAGTAGATGTATTTTTGCAAAACTCGACACTTTTGCATTGATAAAATGAAACCATAAAATATTTCTCAGAATCCTAACTAGTTTCTGAACTGTTTTTCTTACATTTTCCATATATTCAGTTGTGAATAATTTTTAGAAATAGTTTTAGGATATGTGACATAAGATTTGTAAGTTGAAAATTGTAGCAATTTTGGTGTTTTTGATAGTGGAATAAAATATTAGATAAACTAGTCTTTTATGGAAATTATTTCATAGAAATTTTCTTAATTCCATGACTTTTATGGAATTTGTTTTAATGGAAATTTTCTTAATTCTAGGAACAGGTCTACATTTTTCTCTTTAATGGGTTTCCGTTTTTATGTTTTGTATTGCGAAACTGTAAAATGTTTACTGGTTTTAATTTAATTTCGTGTTTTGTTACCTCCAAATAAGTCATGTGTGTATTGCTTCTCCTATTATCTTTTTGCATTTTGTTAAAATTTTATTGTCTACACTGTTAGTATATTTTTTGTTGTATTTCTTCTCAATGCGACTATTTTGTTTATTTTTTTAAAGATATGCCATCATATCTTTTCTTTAACAATTCTAGTTCGTCACACATCTCTTTTATTTACTTCTTTTTTCATTGAATATTTTTTGATTTTATGTCTTTGTATTCCTTTTTATTTTGTTATCTTTGTTCTTCTTCTGTCTTTTAACCATTAACTCCTGAATTTATATGGTCGTCTTTGATTTCTTCACTGGTTTTTTGCGTTCTTTTGAAGTTTTTTTTTTTAAATCCATGTAATTTCATTTCTAGCTAGTATCATTTCTTGTATGACTCTTCAGTTTCTTTATATTATCCAGCTATTATATACCTATTATTTATTCTATTTTATTTTTCTTTGCGTATTTCAGAGAACACTCAAACTTAGTATTATTAGGTAGTGATCACAGGGACTTGTATTGGGCTAATTCCCATGTATAAACTCAGGGCGCTGGCAACTTGAACTATATGTTCCTATTACTTACATTTTGTTTTTCTTCTTCATTTCACATTCCCAATTCACATTCGTCAGCAAAATCCTTAACATATGTTTTACCCACTTGCCCATTTAATCTTCTATTGTTACTGTTATTTGATTCTTTATTATTGTGGATTGTAAAATACCTGGTGTAGATTCTCATAAAACTGTTCTTTTTAATTACCAGGTTTGTCACTGATAGACCATAGACTTGTAGGTTAATATTAATTGGGCTATCTTTTGGTTGGGCAAGTATCATACGGTCAGAGTGGGGAATAAAATAAGTAATTTTTAATTTCTCTTTTATTATGAGTCTGGTCCAATAATATTATGAGTTATGAGTCTAAAAACTCTATTCCAATTTAGCTTGGTCTGGTGTTTTGTGAACAACAAATAATATATCGTCGGTGACCTTGCAATATCTCCTATGTGACTTCACCTAAACTTTTCAGGAGAGACAAAAAACTTTATAAGTATAACATTTTAATATATTTCAATGGTTTTTTTGTGTTTTATGATCTGCGTTAAAGCGACATGTTTACTTATTATGAAAAAGTTAATATTTAAGTGAATTTAGTTTTGTTAAGCGAGATAGGAGGTATTGCTTTAAGTACTGTTACTCATAGGAGATATTGCTTTTCATTTAATGTGAACTTAGGAGTTGTTGTTTATTAAAATTAAGCATAGCTGCCTTTTGTCCAAATAAAATAAATAATTCTTTGAAATTAAATTAAACATTTTTTTCATACTAATACAAAACATTTATTAAAACAGTCGAAACTTCGAAAAAACAACAAACAAAAATTATTTTCATAATTATGTCAAATCGAACAAAATAAAAGGATCTACCCGTGTAAAAGGCTATCATAAAATAAATGTGTATCTTTCGGTAGGGTCGACTTTAGATCCTGCAAATGTTGCCATTTCTCCGTTTTTATTTTAGGAGGCAATAGAAATAAAGGTGGATAGTCCAAAATTGTTGGGATATTCTTTGGTCTGATGGGGACTTGCAAGTATTCTCCTTTATGTTCAGTTTTTATTTCTATGGTCCCTGCTGGATTGTATTTGATACATTTTATATCATTAATGGTTGGGTCATAAGCTTTTCTTCCAGGTCGGATTGAGGAATATCGCATGTGGTTGGACGATGAATAGTCTTTAAAAAACGTATGGTCTAATATTTTCACTCTATATGGCTTAGTTCCTTTCCTTGCTTGAACTGTAATGGTAGCGTAGTCACTTGGTAGATGGATTTCCTTATTTTTAAGACTTCTTTCTATCGTACTATGTACCGAGTCACATTCCATTTGAGAGTGACCCGGTTCAAGATATTTTTGGAACACTAACACATTATGCTTGATGGTAAAGTTTAGTAAAGCGTTGGCCAGGACATTATTACGATTTTGATAACCGCAGCCATCAGAATAAATAACGACTGGCGTTTTGGAGTCGGTAACACAATTCTCCTCTAAATAATGTATGATACAGGAAACAAATGTGGATGCTTTGAGCTGGTTATTCTCGTTTTCTGAAAACCAATAGCACATAACATCCCGAGTTTTTAGGTTGTAAACTGTGAAGTTATGGCAGGACAATTTGGTTTTGAAGTACATTTTGTTCGCTGGTACATATGGGCACAACTTTACGGCTTGTAGGTCCATTGTTAGTGCTATTATTTCATCTCTTTCACTTGTGGCTTTATCCAAAGTTTTAGCTTCTCTGGCGTCTTCTTTTCTTTTTATATGAGCTCTATATTCTTCTTCAGTCGTATTCTTGTATTTAAATGCAAAACAAATATTGCATTGGTCTTTTTTTGGTGTATATAAAGCAAAATTATTCTCCTTAAATCGTGTTGAGAATACATTGCGACCTAAAGGAGTTATATTCTTTTCTTGACAAAAACTATTCACATAAACACCATACAAATCTGACATACTGGTAAAAGAATATTCTAAATATAATTTTTGTGTTTCGCTACGACAATAGTGTGATGGAAGTTTTGGTAAACTGTCAAAAAATTGTTCCAAGTATTTATGACTTTCTGTATACCTATTCTTTACCATTTTCTTGGTAGAAACATATGATGATTCGTCAGTCATACCGCAAGAACTATTACCAACCCAATAGTGAATAGTTTTATAACCTATATCTAATGTGTTTGTGAACATGGTACGACATACTTGTAAGTTTTCATTCCCGTCATGTAAATAGTAAGTGTATGTACCTTGTCTTCTTGCATTTTCCTTGTTTGATTTAAATGTTGGAGTTTTAAATACATGAGATGCTACAAAGACCTTACGTTGATCCCAAGTCATACCCCAGAATTTCTTAAAGATATGACTTCTGCACTGTTCGGTAAATTCTTTGCAATATCTTAATTTGGAGTTTCGACATTTTTCTGAAGTACACGCCTCTTTTAAACATTTTGCTTTTCTTGGTATATCTTGCTTGATCTTCCCGGATTTTTTACTAAACCCCATGTATACTTCACCTTTCATTCGCAGTTTTTTGTTTTTATATCTTTTCCATTCATTTTTATTCTGACCCAGCTTCCTTTTTCTCTTCATGGTAACTTCAACATCACCGTTTGTGTTCACCAGATTTCTTTCAATATTATTGTTTATACCAGTATTAGAACTTTCTTGATCATCACTGGTATTTGTAGCTTCATAAGTTTCGTCTTCGTCACTAGAACATTCATATGGCACAAGAGATACCACCCTTTCATTTTGTTCATTTGGCAACAGTACTTGTTTATTTGTTAAGTTATCTAACGCGAGGTTTACAGAGTTATTGTCATCAGAACAGCTATTATTCAAAAAATGAATTTCTTGAGATACACTATCACTTGATATAATACAATTATTATTATCCGCTAAAGAGTCAATTTCGTTAAAGTCTTTTAAGCAATCGCTTAAGTCAAAGTCTTCCTGCTCCGTACAATTTTGCAATGTTGTAAGCGTAGTAATCGTATGATTGTCTTCAGGCTGAGGTTCGTCTATTACCATAACTATAGGCGTACTGTCTATATTTAGGTTTTCCCATTCGTTGATTTCACCAGAGTTTACCAGTTCGTTTACTAGTAGAGTGTCTATTTCGTCGCTTCTATTTACAACTAAGTTTTCGTTAGCCATTGCAAGCATACGCAAAGTTCTCTTCGACATGAGTACTATACAGTTTGTTAAGACACACAAATTCTCCTATCAGTAAATCGCTATCTGTTGCCTACTTGCAAATTCTCCTATCTGAAAAAAATTATAAAAACTAGATCTTTGTCTATGTTTATCGTTTTAGTTTAGAATATTATTACTTCAGATTTTATAATCACATAATATTATCATTAATATGTACATAATAGCTTGTGAAACTTACCAGAAATATCGTATTTCGTTGATAAACAACTCGCAGTCTAACAGCTTACTATACCCTATGATTGCACTATACAAACTGACAAGATAGGACATGTTGCATGTAGTTTACCGCGTGAATTTAGATAGGAGAAATTGCAAGTGGCATTTTTATATATTTAGACATTTTTCTCGTTCATAGGAGTTCTACAGACAAATCTTTGCTATAAGCAGATTCCGAATTCATCGATAACTCATTTTCATAAAAAAATGCAGATAGGAGAAATTGCCAGGTCACCGACGATATAATTTTGTTTCCAATCCTCATCTTTTTTAAGTCGATCATCTCATTTTGCTTATCCTGAAGACATCAATATCGAGTTTGTCCATCTTATGTGTAATATTGTTTATTAACCTGGCTTTAAACATGCTATTAACATTTTAGTTGGACATTTTTATCAGAAATTTTCTTTTAATGTTTTTAGTTTTCATTTTCAAGTCATTTTTATCTCGCTTCATAGGTATTCTTAGCACACCTTGACCATTTAAGGTCTGCTATAGACTTCTTTTTCTTATTCTTAGACTTCTGTCGTCCATGTTTGGACATAGGCCTCTCCCAACTCCTTCCATCGGTCTGCATCCTGAGCAACATATTTCCTATTTGTTCCGGCTATTCTTTTAATGTCATCAACCCATCTCATCTGTGGTCTTCCTCTTGGTCGTTTACTTTCGTAAGGTCTCCAATGTTGTATTGTAGTATTCCAACGTTGGCCTTTCTGTCTAGCAGTGTGGCCCGCCAAGCTTCAATTTAAGTTTTGCAATTTTTATTGTTATGTCCTCGACTTTTGTTTTGGATCTTAGCCAGTCGTTCTTTTTTTTATTTGACAATCGTATACCTAACATTGCTCTTTCCATTGTGCTTTCTATTGTGGCTAGTTTATTCATGTTTGCCTTGGTTAGGGTCCAGGTTTGACATCCATATGTCATGATAGGAAGGATGCATAGGTTGAACACTTTGCTCCTCAAGTATTGGGGTATTTTGCGGTTCTTAGGTATCCCACTAAGTTTTCCAAATCCTGCCCATGCTAGTCTTGCACTTTTAGTAATTTCCGCACTTTGGTTCTGTTTGTCAAATCTCAGGATTTGGCCTAGGTAGATATATTCCTGGATGTGTTCTATCTCACTGTTGTTTATAGTTATATGTCTGGGGTCTTCTGTGTTTGTCATTATTTTTTGTTTTTTTTTCATATTTATTTTTAGGCTGACGTATTGTGAGCTGGCTGCTAGTTCCCCCAACATAATTTGCAGTTCCTCGAATGTGCTCGCTATAATCACTATGTCGTCAGCGAATCTGAGGTGGTTTAACTTGTTACCATTAATGTTAATGCCATAGGTTGACCAATTTGTAGTTGTGAAGACGTCTTCTAGGGCTAGGTTGAAAAGCTTTGGCGATATTACGTCTCCTTGTCTCACTCCTTTTTTAATGGAGATGGAATTTGTATTTTCGTCTAGTTGTACTATCATCGTTGCATTTTCATATATATTATGTATTAGTTGCCTATATCTCGAGTCTATTCTACAATTATTAATAGCTTGTTCTATGGCCCACATCTCGATACTATCAAACGCCTTTTGGTAATCGACGAAGGCAAGAAATACGAGTAGTTGGTATTCATTTGCCTTCTCTATCATTGTTCTCATTGTCAGCAGATGGCCGGATGTACTATATCCTTTGCGGAAGCCAGCCTGTTCAACAGGTTGGTAATTATCCATTTTGTAGGTTAACCAGTTATTATAACTCTTATAAATAGTTTTAATACTTGACTGAGCAACGATATAGGTCTATAGTTCTGTAGATCACATTTGTCGCCTTTTTTGTGTAAGAGTATTACTACACTCTCGTTCCAGTCTTTAGGGATCTGGCTATTATGGAGACATCTAAATAGCTCTGTTAGTACAGGGATTGTTAATGTCTTGCTTGGTTTCAAGAGCTCGGCAATTATAACGTCGTATCCTGGAGCTTTATTATTTTTTACTTCTTCTAAAGTTCGTTATATTTCGTATCCCTTTATATTTGGTAGTACTTCTGATCCCACGTTTTTTATTTTTCTTTTGGCGTTCTCCTTTGCTGTTTCATTAGGCTGGACTTGCGAGCTGTACAAGGATGTGTAGAAGTCTTAGACAATATTCGTTATTTTATATTTCTAATTGTTTTATTAAGTTCTCTATATTCTTGAGTATGGCGTTTGTTTTGCGCTAGTAGTTGCCTCTTTCCGTCATTAGTTGTTTAGTTTCATTGCTTATCTTGTCTTCTTTAGTCCTTGTTTTCTTTGCGACCTGTAGTCCTGCTGCAAGAAGGTTTTTATTTAGGTTTTTATTCATCATCATCATCAATGGTGCTACAGCCCTATGAAAGAGCCTCGACCTTCCCAAGTCTATTACGCCAGGCAGTCCTATCCATTGCCAACTGTTGCCAGTTTGCTGCGCCTATCTTTCTACCATCCTCATCTACACCATCCTTCCATCTGAGTTTTAGGTTTTTAGGTTTTTATTAATCTTTTTATTATTATTATATTATTATTTATTAAACTATTAGTCAATTTGATCTTGATTATGTAAAGGATCAGATTCGAACTTATCTGCTAAGACCTCTCGGAATTGCTCTTCATTTGTTCTTAGTTTAAAGGCATCTATCCTCGTTGTTTTTTAAAAATCCTTTTTCTCTCTTCTTTCATGTTAATATTTATTTTGGCTCTGACTATACGATAATCACTGCCCGTTGTTACGTTGTTTATGGTTGTGACTGCTATAGACTAGGAGCCAATATTTTTTCATAGATTTTATGGTGGTTGACTTCTTGTTCTTCTATTAAGACTTCTCTTCCAATACTTTCAATTTGTTGAGGCTGTTCTTTTTATGTGGTCCACCCACTTAATATGTGGTCTTCCTCTGGATCGTCTACGTTTGTAAGGTCTCCAATATTGTATTGTGGCGTTCCAACCTTGTTTTTTTGGACCAGGTCTGACATCCACATCTCATGATAGAAAGGATGCATTTTTTTAACATTTTGATAATCAAGTATGGAGGTATATTGAGGTCTTTTATTATTTAACTAATTTTTTCAAATCCTACCCATACCCGCCTAGTTCTTCTATTGATGTCCGCAATTTAGTTTTCTTTGTCAAGTTTCACAATTTGGCCTAGGTAGATATATTTCTGGATTTGTTCTATCTCACTGTCATTTATAGTTATACGCCTGGGATCGTGTGTATTGGTCATTGATATAGTCGTCGACTAGTAACCTTCTTATATACTTTTAAGACAGTGGTTGTTCGTTTTATTTCGATATTTAACCCTAGATAAAAATAGTGCTTTTACGCTAATCTGTTTTCCACCCGAAGCTGTCGAAAATATGTGGGAGATTAAATATACCGGCAGTCACTTTTCGGCAAATTTTCGCTAGATCTGGTTATCCTGCACAACAGTTGCTTAGTCCAGTCCAGTTTAGCTTAGTTCTTCCACTTCAGAAATAAAAGTTTACTGTAGTTCTGTATTTATAGGTCGATAATCTTTTTGTTTGGCATTATATTGGACTGCTACCGTAGCTCACTATTGTTTGTCGAATATGTAATATGGTGGCAAGTACCTTAACAAGAAGCAAGTATCCCAGGCTTTTTTGTTTTAGATAAGATTATGTTAATGAAAAAGAGAAATCATACGATTTCTACCTGGCGAAATCGAATTCAAATATAGGCCGCCGTGCTCCCTAAGACTTGCGAAGCAAACAGCTTGATGAACGCATCGGCAAGGGAGTCTAAAAATTGCACTCCAAATGCCGTTCATCATGGCCTATATTCGTAGTGAATTCGATTTCTGGTACTCCAAATGAAGTAAATAAACAAAACAAATGACGGTATTATATTTTGATTTGATACAGAGCAGCAACAAGCCGCATATACGTATTTCGATCTCTTTAGATCTCCTCAGTACGGTATAGTTACTACTCCATATCAGCCGATGCATTCATCAAGCTGCATCAAGTCTTAGGGAGCACGGCGGCCTATAGTTGAATTCGATTTCGCCAGGTAGAAATCGTATGATTTCTCTTTTTGTTCTTAGATGGCGTAGTTACGTCCATAAATAGTTATTTTTAATATCTATAATCTACGACGGGAAAATATTTTGGTTTGATATGGAGTAGTAACTATACCGTACTGAGGAGATCTAAAGAGATCGAAATACGTATATGCGGCTTGTTGCTGCTCTGTATCAAATCAAAATATAATATCGTCATTTGTGTTATTATTGTTATGCTTATAAGTACAGACTTGCATAGATCAGATATATCTAGATCTTATTTTGAACACACTAATTATTAAAAAAAAGCCATAATTTGAGCTTAATATAATTTTCATTACCATTTTGACTCTTCGCAACCTTGTATGGGTCCTAGCCTCTTCAAGAAGTTCTCTCCAGAGGTCTCTATCCATCGCCTTTATCCGCCAAGCATGTATTTTTATATTTCTCAGGTCATCATCGATAATATCAAGGAACCTTGTTTTAGGTCTTTTTCTATAAAGGAGCTTTTTTCCAGCTGGTTCAGTTTATTCCATTCGCCTTTCATGCTCTATCCTACTCGAGACGAAGACGTCCTATCTTAAATATGTTTTACGATATCAAGTTCCTGGTATATTTTATAAAATTCGATGTTGTATCGTCTTCTCACACTCACACGTTTTCATTATTTTTTTGTTAGACCTTATTTATTTGTAGTACTTTTTAAAAAAATAAATACTCTTTTTTTCTTAACAAGCTATCTTAATAAAAATAAATTATAAATGCTTAAACGCCAAGCTCTATAGCCACTTTCCTCTTCGCATTCTGGCATATTATCTTCTATTTTGATACCTTCACCCTACTGCCTTTATTGTACATATATCAATGTGTTAATGCAATAAATACTTGCTTCCTTTTATTTGGGATATTTTCTACTTTTAGACATCGTTTAAATAAAGTTACTAGTCTTTTAACTACTTGCCAGGAGCTGCCTTAATTAGCTCTATTAGAATGTTACTGAAACCAGATGCCTTATCGTTTTTTGTTTGTTGGGCTGTCTTTTTAACTTCTCCATTTTCTGTAAAGTCGTCGATTAAAATTTGTGAGTTGTAGTTTGCCAAAAATTTTTCACTGTCCGCTATTTCTAATATTTACTCCATTTGTATGCTACAATTAACAAAATACTTCCATGTTTCTTATTGTTTGTTCTAAGATGTTTTAAAAATTTCAACGATTAGATTAAGTATTTCTCTTAAAGGTATTTATTTCAGAGGATTCTTTTCACAAATATTATTTTTGTTTTCTTTGTTGGTTTTTTTCATCCTCTTTTTTTACCTTAAGGTATTTTTTCCCTCATTTGGATTGAACTTTTCGTTGACAAGTATTTTTGTACTATCTCCACCAAAGATTTTTCTTCTTGCAATATAGGTGCTTTCTCCAAATGCTTCGTTAGTCACATCTTGTATTGGTCTGTAAGTTTTTTAATATTGTTCTGAAGCTATTTTCTTGTGGCATTTTAGAGTAATTACTATTTAAATAGAAATAAGCCATAATTAAATGTTAAAGTACGTTTATTGGCGTTTCAATTTCCACTTCGGAAAAAAAAATTTCCGAAATATTACATATGAGATGTAATAAAGTTATTAAGGGATCTTGATGTTTATTCTAGATAAAAATTATTACATTTACAAAGTATTTAATTAATACAGTTCTGTAATTTTTTCTATACATCGGTAAGTTTGGTCTTAACCAATACACTATTATATTTTATATATTTTATGTATAGCGTAAACTCTGTATTACCTACAATTAACTAATACTATATGCACCACCCTGTACACATATTATTTATATTCATCTATATTTTAACCTGCAGTTGCAATGTTTGATAAAAGACCCTCGCAAAATATACAATTTCTTCACCCTTTTCACTAACCATTCCGAACATGTAACGCACCGGTCAGCTCCCCCAACATTTTAAAAATTAAGCGAGCAGCGCAAAAGGGTAGCGTAACTACACCAAAATTTAGATCAAAGATTTTTTTGCGATTTATACAAGCGTATGTAAAAATGCACGGCATACGCCAGAATTTGTTTAGAAAAGGGGAACTTTGACCCTACTTAATAGTTAAAGGAAGGATACAGACTCGCTTAATTTTTTTTATAAATGTAAAAGGTCATGTTTAAAAATGAAATTAATGAATATTTAATAAACAATAAAAATTATCGGCTGTAATAAGAAGGTTTATAAAATATATCCAACTTTTATTAAAAAGTATTATCATACTGCAGTCGGCATCTAAAAGAAACAGTTCCTCAACCATTCGACCTGTCCCATTTCTAATGTTGCTCAGCCAAGACAATTGTTTTCTTCTGACCCATTTTACTTCGATTTTGCCCTGAATAATCAACCGTAGTAAGCAATATTTAGGTCTCCTCAATATATGGCCGATGTATTTGACCTTTCTCATTTTAATGGTGTTGATCAAATCTCTTAGTGCATGGTCTTTAGCACACGTTCGTTAGATATATGTGTTGGCCACGGGATTCAGCATGCGACGGTAACACCACAACTAACGCTTCTAATTTATTTTTGTTTTTTCTAAGATTTGTCAAAGGTTTTTTATTTTTGTTTTTCAGATTTCACATCCATAGAATAAAGCGGATCAAATATAGCACTTTAATAGTCTTAAACGTGTGGTAAATAACAGACTTATATATTAATTTTTCCGACAACTATCAATTTTGTTTTCTTTTTGTTGATTGTTAAGCCCTTTTCAGAGCATTCGTTGTTTACAGCGTTCAACAGGGTTTGAAGGTTCTAGGCTCTCTGCCATTATGGCGGTATCATCTCCAATTTTGACACCTTCACAACGATTATTTAACCCAATCTCTAGCATTAAACAACATCGGTGACATAACACATTCCTGTCTCTCACTATGCTTAATATAAACTTTTAGCTGGTTTTTGAGCAATCCAACTGCAAGTGCAGTTGGACACTTCACTGCACAGGTTCACTGCCCGAATTAAAACTGACATTTATATATGTATATCTATCACACTAGTTCAAAAGACTTGGTACGTTTGAGCCTGCGAACTAGGTATTGATTATCTAGCAGTTCTAACACTTCCCTGTTTGTCTGGTTGTGGAGTCAGTTTACATAACACTTGGTAATCTGCATTATTGCTTCTTTAATTGTACGAAGTTCCCGACGTAGGTCTTTGTTGCGGATATATCACGGATCAATGACTATGTTTCTTAGTATTCGGTTTTGAACTCTTTGAAGGCAAGCATAGTTACTCTGACTAGTACAGCCCTATAACTGTAAACCACAGAATCACACTCGTCTGTGCATTTATTTGTTAAGTAATACCTTGTTCTTGATTATAAGTTGTGAGCTACCTAACCACCAATATAATTTTTTGAATTTGAGTTTTAGTTCTTCAGTTTTTTTTCTGATATGTTCCTGACACGTTAGTTTGGTATCCAAATACAGCCCTGTATATGAGAGTTTAACTGTTTTCTTGTACAGGACGATTTTATTCTTTAGTCTAACTGGGTGATTATTTTTTTTGTAAGTGAAGTCCATATAAACAGATTTCCCTTTATAAATTTTTGTGTCTAGTTGTTTCCTAGGATATTTAACCGACTGGTAGTATTGCAGTGTTGTCTTCAAATGCGGCCAGATTATTATGACTGTAACAGGTATATATTAAATATAGTATGGGTCCCAAAACACTGCCCTATGGAATTCCTGCTTTAATTGGTAGTTTAATTAGTAGTTCTAAAAATTCCCCTTCCTGTTTAACTCTTAAAATTCTATCTTTCAAATATGACGGTATAAACTGGACCTATAGGATGAGAAGGTAATTTTTTAGCTTTAGTAATAAGCCTTTGTGTCACACTTTATCTTATACTTTTGCTATCTCTACGAAAATAGATGAGTATATTTTATTCTCTGCTAGAGTTCTCTATATAATATTTGTTATGCAATGTATTTGGTCTATTGTTGAGTGTTTATTGCGGGATCCAAATTGGTGGGAAGGAATAGTTTCTTTGTGGTCGAGTATAGGTTTTATTCTTACTAGCAATATTTTCTCGAATAACTTGTGAATAATTGGTAGTAACAATATTAATCTGTACGATTCTACTTTATTTACTGATTTGCCTGGTTTGTAAATACCGAAATATAATTCAACATTTATAGATACTTATTACTTTGAGTAATTTTCATTTATTTTTAAGGTCAAGGGTTGCCGTATAGCTCTGCAGCATAATATGCGTATTAAACCTATTAAGCACGCCGAAGGAGCAAATTTTGAAGATGATGAAGTAGATGGATTAGAACTGTTTGTAAACTCGAGAACTTGAAAGAAATTCAGGGGATAGTGATGAATAAATTGATAGCCTAGGTCTTGACAATCAAGGGATAAATTATTCTGATGTGGCTGATACTAAATCTTGTCACACACAAATTATTTATGTACAGCCCACCCTAGAGACCTGTTTGGTTTATCTACATGACGAGATATCTATTATATTATATATTAAAAAAAATTCAATTGCGAAATTTGTTCACAAAATGTTAGTTCTGATCGTTCAGCAATTAGAAAACACGAATTATTAATTTTCAACCAGGATTATGGAACAAAATGCGAAATTGAACATTTGAAACCACCAACAAAAAATTTTTTAGACGCCATTTTATTCCTATTAAAAGAATTTAATACAATTTTTGAAAAAGTAAAACCCGAGTATGAAATTACCGTCAAAGTTAAACAATACTATACTAATAAAAAATGGTTGGATAATTGCAAGGAGCATAATATGCTTGTTATTGATCAGCTAATTAAAATTAAAATTTTTTATACAGCTTAGTGGATTTCTGCAAAAACGGAAACCTCCGTGACAAAAAATGTTTTCAGTAAACAACATAGAAAAATCAGAATTTTGGCATAAAGTTTAGAGAATTTCCTACTTTTCAAATATACCATAACTGTAAAAGATTTTTCTATTGTAGTTTTTCTTTTTTCAGAAAAAAATAGGACGTTTTAAAAGTTTTTATAAAATGCTTTTAAAAAAATTAAAAATATATTACAATACAGTCTAGCCGAATGTTCCTTTTTTATTACGAAAATTCCTACACATTAAAAAAAATCGCATGTTAATAGTAGGGGATCCGATATAATGAAACTTATAAATTGTTTGTGATTATAAATAATGAATATAATATAAATAATGAATATAAATAAATGACATATAAATAATGAAAAATTATTTAATATGTAATTCAGCATGTTAACAAAATTATGAGAAGCAAGGTGTACCTGATATAATTTTGTTCTGAATATAATTAATTAAATATTATTAAAAAATAACTTTTTTTATAAGTAGTATAATAAAAATTCGGCTTGGGCAGATATTATTTTAGGTTTTTTTATCATTTGAAACAAAAAAGGTCTTTTGTAATTTTTCTCTGAAGTTTATCGTTTTCAAGTTTTAAGTAATTTAAAACTAAAACGAAAAAGTTCGACTTTCAAGGATCTAAAACACAAGCAAAAATAATAATTTTTTAATTATCAAGTACAAACTTTCAAAATTTCTTCTATCTAGTCCCGATAAGAATGATTGCCATGTTTTGCATTTTTGCAAATATTTTTAAATTTTTAATGAAGAAGGTTCCTTGTGAGAAGACAGGGGATCGGGCTGGGCTACATTAAAAACAATGGTTTAAAATGAAAGTCCAAAATACTTATCCAGACCTGATAAGGACCTTATAATGTTGAACTTGAATTTAGGTACTTTATAATTTCAAAAATAAAGTGAAACTTATGATTCTAAGCCTTGAAGATCAATATCTCCCGTTATTTTTTCAGCTTTAAATTGTTTATAACTTGAAAACGATCCGCTTAAGAGAAAAATTAAAAAAGCCCTTTTTTGTTTTGACTGTATCTAATATAGTATTTGCCCGCAAAATTTTCTTTATAAAAAAAGTTATTATTTATTATAATTAATAATTAATCATAGTCACAACAAAATTAGATCGGTCAGCCCTTGTTTTAATAATTGTTAACATTCTAAATTTATCTCAAATAATTTTCATTGCAGTTCGATCTTTATCGTCTCTGTATACAAAATATAATATTGACAAAATAAATTCAAATTGTTCGCGAACTGCTAAATGCTTCACAGACATATTTCTTAGACATCAAAGATAACGCTGGTGTGGTATTTTCTGACTTACTACACTTCGTAAGTACTGCCATAAATTGGTTGTGGTAGGGAACGATAGGAGAGGTAACGTCACCTCTTTCTACGATCGTTCTCGTTTGAGTGCAAATTAGTAACGCTAAGCGCACACACATCTAATTTGGACGGTCGATAAAAGTTCGATCGAAAAAATTCCTTTGGTGGCTCGAAGAAACAAATGTGAGCGGGCACACACATCGATCGACAAACGGCACGGCATCGATGTCGTGTGATGGTCGTGTGGCGATCGATGAATGTCACTGCATTCGCGGCTGTCGTGGTCGTTGCCGTCGTTCCAAGGCGTACAGTATCAAATAAGGCTAGGCGCATACACATCGAATTTGGACGGTCGATAAAAGTTCGACAGAACTTTTGTCGATGATGCCTTGCGCGCACACTACACGATATTTATTCAATGACGTTTTTTAATCCACAAAGCTTTGTTAGGTGGAGTACACAAAATCACAATGAGTAACACAGAACCATGTAGCAACACGGAGCGACGTACCTTGAACAGTGTCAAAAAAACGCAACTGGTCCTCTGGTCGGTCGATAAAGATCGATGTGTGCGCGCGCGTTCATTTGATACTATACGCCTTGGAACGACGGCAACGATCACGGCAGTGTGAATGCAGTGACATTTATCGATGCATCGATCGCCACACAACATCGATGCCGTGCCGTTTGGCGATCGATGTGTGTGCCCGCTTACATCAACCGTCCAAATTCGATGTGTATGCACCGAGCCTAACTAGTTGTTACCCGAAATATCCACTGGTTATTGAGAGTATAAAAGTCGATGGTTCTTAATGAAATTTTATGTTTTTGGGTTGTACCTTTCTCTTCATATGTGTTGCGGATCTATTTGGGTTATTCAATCAACAGTTTTACGTTTTCTATTTTAAATCCATTATTTTTCAGATCTTGCCTTATGTCCTGCACTTGGCAAGTTTGATGCAGTTTTCCTGCAACCACTTTTAGATGCTTATTTTGTGTATCTTTAAACGAATATTATTCGAGATCTGTGTTTGGGTCTTTGTTAGATTTTAGTAGGTATTTTCGTCCTTAACATTAATTTTTATATTTTCACCTGAAAGCATGCTAGTTTCATAAGATATTTGCTTACCTGTTAGGTGTCTCATTATGGTGTCGTATTTTTTCAATTTTGTATAATGACTGGTTGTTTAATTATTTGTTGGTGGGGGTGGAGCTATACTTGCTTTGGGGAGTTGCTTGCCTCTCTTGTTTTTACATTTTTAATTCAAGTATTTCTTCATCAGTATTTGTATATCAAGTTTCAACAAAATATAAGAATACGCAATATTTTTAATGACTTATTTTTTTATTTTATTTTATTTTTAACTTCTCTTTTTAGGTGATTTATTTTAAACTTTTAATTAAACAACGAAGGTCTATAAAAAATGCGACGTTTTCACCCGATATTTCTTTTAATGTTTTACTGTGTGTATACGTTGTTTTAGTTTACAAAACTACACCAACCAACCGAAAATTTTTAAGTAATAATTAGAAATCCACCCTTTATCGTTTGCTAGGCACCTTCACACGCACGCTTCTCTTCGAGGTGGCAATAAAGGCCTTAGTCAGCTGCGAGCTACGTAATGATTTTGTGTTTAACCATTGACGAAACTACAAAGGCCTTTAGTGACTCAATTAATTCTAATGGACTCTGATTAATCAGATATATATCGGTGGGAAATGATCAGAAGTGATTTCAGCCCTTAGATTCGATCGATATTATCCTCTTCGTCACTCACCGACACCAAACTAAAATTAATTAACATTTAAGCGGTCACTAATTATAGGCTTCAGAATTAGATGTGTGCGAAGAGCTTTAAATTTGTGTACCCAACAAATTTGTACAATATCGATTAGACAACTATATCCTTAATACGAAGGAAATATTGATTACTCAGAGAAAAATTCATATAATATTTAAAAACTACAGAACACCATTAGTCTAACGTAATTGGCTAAAAATTGCTGACGATATTATTTAACATAATTTAGAACGATGTTTCCTTTAAGAAATAGAGAATTTGTGAAAAAATTACAGCAATAAAATCAAATATAACTGATATTGTTCTGAAGCTATTTTCTTGTGGCATTGTAAATTAATTACTGTTAAACTGGGAATAAGCCACAATTAAAGATAAATATACGTTTATTGACGTTTCAATTTACACTTCGGAAATCGTTCTCAAAATACAAACAGTAAATTAAACAAATTTTGTTTTTTTGTTACATAGTGAAAAATTCTTCTAATAATTTAATTTTATCTGACTCATTTATATTGACAATTCAGACATACATTATGCATTTTAAAGTAGACGACTTTAAAATGATATTGCCAATATTGTTGAGTTGCACTCCTGGGACGACTTTACTTATAAGATAGTTCATTCGATTACATGAAATCAACCTTAACCTGAGAATATCCGTCAGAAAAAATCATAGCATGTAATTCGTCTTTATTCCTTTATTTATATTCCTTTACCATGGAAAATTTAACACGCTGCCTTTCCTGGATGTTTTAATCTCTAAGAACGATACTGGATATGAGACTCAGATGTATAGAAAACCAACACACACCAATAGATATTTAAATTTCAAATCAAATCACAATATTAATGTAAAAAAGGGAATAATTAAATCCTTATACGATAGAGCCAAAATTACTTGTTCTAACGAAAATTCGTTCTTGGAGGAGAAACATTTGTTAACATCTGTTTTATTAAAAAATGATTATCCTTTATCGTTTATAAATAAGGAATTTTCAACAATCGATCGAATAGAACAGAACAACTTAGAACGAGATCCTACAGCATACACAAGGAATAATATGAGGAAAATAACAATACCGTACATAAAAGGATTATCAGAAAAACTTAAAAGGATAGGAAATAAATTCAACGTTTCAACAACATTCAAAACAACAAACACGTTGAGATCTATTTTGTCCAAAACCAAACCTAACAATGAACAAGAAAGGACAAAGAATTGCATTTATAAAATACCTTGTGAATGCGATCAGTTTTATTTAGGTGAATCATCAAGGCCATTAAATGTTAGAATAAGTGAACATCAATCTTATATTAAAAGTAGAGAATTTGATAGATCTCAAATCTGTAAACACGCATGGGATAATGAACATAGGGTTCAATGGAATAATTCAAATGTAGTCCTAAAAGAAACGGATGGTAAAAAAAGAAAAATCAAAGAAGCGGCTCTAATTATGCTAAATGATGCCAATTGTGTCGCAAATTCCTCGGCAGAATGTAGTAGGATCTGGTTACCAATATTGAAAGAGGAAGTTATTAATAAGAAAATACCAGTATTAGTAAGTCAGTAACATATAGAGGATACATCAGTTATGTTTTTTTTTAAACCCGTAACATATAAAATCATAATTTTGATGTTTGTTGAAAGTAAACTAAATTCACGAACAAATACTTACAATGTCGGGATAGTATTATGAGGTTTTTTTCCTGGATTCTCCCTCATAATTTACTATGGAATCACTAACAGGAGAATTTTACTGTCATCATGTCATGTGTTTGTCTTTTTAAAGACGAATTAAATGCTATGATTTTTTCTGACGGATATTCTCAGGTTAAAGTTGATTTCATGTAATCGAATGAACTATCTTATAAGTAAAGTCGTCCCAGGAGCGCAACTCAACAATATTGGCAATATCATTTTAAAGTCGTCTACTTTAAAATGCATAATGTATGTCTGAATTGTCAAGATAAATGAGTCGGAAATTGAAACGTCAATAAACGTATTTTTATCTTTAACTGTGGCTTATTCCCAGTTTAACAGTAATTAAATATAACTGAATTATTAATTCCAAATTGAAACTGTTTCATCAAAAATAAAATAAAAATTTGGGCATGACTTTACACAACAGAATAGAGAATAAATAAAGTCCGATTTATGGACAACAAAAATTGAAGAAAAGGCTTCTCTATGGGTTCTATGGCTCTCTATTTTTATTGGGAAAGGCAAAAATTTTAAAATATAGCAACATATAGACAATACAGGCAAATAGTTTATTATTTATTGTAGAAAGTAAATTAACTTAATGTTAATCTGGCTCAAATATACAGTATTGCCAAAAAAAAAACAGTATTGAAACTGAAACATAGACGTCTTTGTGCGCTCAGTCATATTCAAACTAACTAGTATAGACCTGGCAAGTAATCCTTAAACAATTAATTATTAACGCCTAATTGTTAAACATGGTGTTAAGTACAGAGGAGAAAGTGTTTTTGTAAAGCATTATTTTCGTTTATATGGAATCGGTCGACCTAATAGGGCAAGTCTGCAATAGGTGTGTGATCAATAGATCATATTTAGACCAATAGAGGATTTTCACAATGTTTAAAATTTGTGAAATTAGTGAATTATTTAATCTATAGTTCAGAAAATATATCTAAACTATCTAAGAAGAATTTAATTTGTAATCTATTGGACTATTTAAAGTCAGTGGGTACAGTGGGAAATAAATAAACTTGCGTTTATCGTTTTAATAAAATTTTAAGAAGTCTCAGAGTATATTTATTTTATCTAAACAAAATACTTATCATGTTCAAAATGGTGCGCTTGATAACTTTTGAGTTATAAATACCAATAGGAGGATCTTAAACAATTAAACAATATTCAAGTGGCTTGTAACAAAATTTGGTAAACATTTTTCAACTTTGCAATAATATAATTTATCGATTATTTTTTAAATTTGAACTACAACTGTGAGCAAGTAAATAAACCTCCTTTTAGCTATCCACGTTCTAAGTACCCATGTAATTTTAAAAAAAGCTTTAACAAAAAGATCCACCTCAGTGATTCACATATTTTTGAAATATTGGTGAATATTTATCCAGATATATGTAGGTATATGTAACTGCTTTGCTTTGTCAATAAATAACTATTTTTTTTTATATCTTGTCTTATACAAAACTTAAATCTTCTTACATTTTCCAAGTTTAAAACAAATTATAGTTGATAAATAGTAACAAGTCACAAATATTATAATATGTAAAACCAATAAAAAAAAATAAATGCTGTTCCACCAGAAATTAGTTGTAGGATTAGGAAACAGTTGTAAATGATTTCATTCAGATATGGGAAGAATTTAGAAGAAAGTCTATCTTTCAGTATTTTATGTTTTTTTTGCCAATCCTATATTTTAACAATGATTCTACGTTAGACACTGGCCCTTATAGCCAATAGTTCTTCTTCTGTTAACTAAACCCCTTTTTTAAATAGAAGTATATTTAAATGTATTTCTTTTTCCTCTAAAAGATCTGATATATCAAAACCTTTGTCCGCTAAAATAAATTCTTATGCTTTAATAAGTTCTAAAGTTCCGCATTCTACAGTAATTTTTCTATCTTAAATACTGCCTCTGTAAATATCAGATACACATAATTTTACATTTTTCAGAGTATTAGTATTTTGAAGGTATTGGTTTTATATTATGTAGAATATGTTACCTGTTGTACAATAGGATCATTATTTCGGTCTATTGGAATTTCGGTACATTTTAGAATAATTTTGTACTGGTCTATGTCCCAACAGAAAGTTTTTTTTTAAGCAAGTGTAAAGATGCTTGGTCCACTTAACAAATATTTTTCGGACAGTTCGAATGTCTACGGCAAAAAATGGTTTAATGTAGAATAAAACAAATTGAGTATATTTATATTTTATAAGCGTTATTAACAGTTTGATACATGTTTTTGAATTCTCTGATTTTTATTAGCAGGTGTCTCGGTTGAACCACACTTTGTATTTCATTCTTAACAGTTAATAATAATTCAGTTTCTGTTTGCGCTTTTTTTTTTGTTTGGTGGCCTTACTGCTACACAAAATCTTTTTCTATATCTATCACTTCTCCCAGGGTCCTTCACTGAAGTTTTTAACATTCTTTTTGATAAATTTAAGAAGGTACTGCATATTTTTTAAGGATCCTCCATTGTCCTAGAAAAAAAAGACAATGACAATGCAAGAAATTTGTGTGCTTGCCGATACTATTTTCAGACCTGATAGCTATCATCCATCATTTTTTTTAATGCTTTATTCAAGGGGAATTTATGAAATTTAACATTGTCAGTTTTATTGGAAACTGAATTGCATTGTGGAATACAACAATTGTAAGGCATACTGTAAAGTATTAGTCTCAAAAAATTTCAAAACGACTAGGAAACAAATACCAATTAATGTAAATAAACGGCAGAATAAAATAAGGTTACGTTTTAATACCAAATCTTGACGCTAGCGCCACCTACATGCATGTGATCTATTCATACAACAGTTTAATAAACGTTCTCCAAGTAATGATGTAATTTTGAGCTTGTTGCAAAGTTTAGAAATAAGTACGGGTAATGTATTGTGCCAACGAAAAGGAAACTCAGGGGGTCCCAGGACAGTTAACAACAACGATAACCATGAACGTGTTTTTAAGCGAATCTTAGAAAATCCGAAAGCCAGCCAGACAAGAAGAACGTTGCATCTATATTTAAAACAAACTTTCTTGCCAGAATTCTTGCGTTATAGTATGAAAATCCTAAATTTTTGAAAAATGTATGATTTTCAGACGAAGCTCATTTTCATTTGTCGGGTCATGTAAATCGGCGCACAAACCGATTTCTGGGCTTTTCCAGACCAGATGAAGTTCAAAAAATTGCTTTAGATAGCGCAGAAGTGAGTATCTAGTGTGCAGTTTCGGGACAAGGAATCATTGGTCCATACTGTATCGAAGAAAATGGTAGGCAAGTCACACTCAATCAACAGAGGTAAATACAAATTTAAACACACTTTATTCCTGATCTACGTTAATTTTGTTGTGCACGTAATTTGGCATTTTGATACCAATTTTTCCAGCAGGATGAGGCAACTGGCTATACTGCTGTCGTCAATTCTATATATAATATAATGTCTATAGTTCGTCAATTTCTTCAGGGACATTTTCCAAACAAATTTATTTCAGGATTTACTAACTTTCCCTATCTTGCAAAATCTTCAGACTTGACATCTCCAAATGTATATATTTAAGGCATGGCTAAAACTGCCGTTAACATTACAATAAATCTGGAATATCGGTATGAAGTCTCTCTTGAGAGAGGAGGAGCTCATTTAAAACATATTATACAGTGTCAATAATATGTATTTTATAAAACTATAAAATAATTACAAATTCAGTATTTTTATTTTGAGCCATACTGTATTTACACAAGATAATAAATTAATAACTAAATAATTGTTAATTTGTAATTAAACATTGTAAAAATTTTTGATATTTATAGCTTTAACTAAATCATTTTTAATATTCTCGATTTTAAAACTGCGTCTTTGATTACTTAAAATAATTTATACAAGTTCTACATCGACAGATGTAACTGGAGCATATTTCAGGGCAGATAATAAATCTGTTTTAATTTGTAATTCCTCGAAAAATACTCCATTCAAGAAATAAAAACCATAACATTGAAAAATCTTCATTCTTGACAAAACATATTTTATTTATTTAATTTTTTTTTAATTAATTGACCATTACCTCCCTCCAAGTGCCGATTTAATTTTAAATGATCGACTAATTTTACTGACTTACATAAATTTATATTTTGCTTTTCTAAGGTAATTGTAATAACTGCTAATTTATAATTGTTATTGTAAATGCGAGTTGCTTTTTCAATTTTTTATTTTATTATATTTGTTGCTTCTCTAATGGCTTCGGAAATATCATCAAATTTATTAAAGCGAAATTGTTAGAATATGGTTTTTAGTCTAAAAAGCAAACAACAATACAAATAGATTAACAATGAGATAAATAAAAACGAAGGGAAAAGACACGAACCGGAATACGACAGCTCGATTTAAGAGGACAAAGGAGAGCAACATTAAAGTAAGAAAGCTCCAGACAAGTACACAATATTAACTGACATGAAAGAGATTAAAAAATTGCTCAGCCAGACAAAAAATTTAAGAAGATATCCTAGAAACCAAATAAAAATTAAAGATAAAATCAATCAAATATAAAACCCACAGAAAACAGTGATAACTTAACAAAACAGCAATTATATGAAACACCTAAAGAAAACATCGAGAAAACCCCGAGAGAAGATATACTAATCCTTATAGAAGATTTCAACGCCCAAATAGTCAAAGAAAATTGCTTCAGAGAGATTGAATTTGCAAAACTCAATACATGATACAACAAACAATATTGGAGAAAGATCATGCAATTAAGCAGCGGCATTAAACATTAACATAAGTAGCAAGGAGGTATAAACACAAAGACATACACAAAATAATATGGATGAGACAAGGAACTTTGGAGGAAAATCCAACAGACCATTGTAATGATTAACAGGATACACAAACAATCAATAATTAAGGGTAGATATCACATAAGGGCCAACATTGATTCGGACCATATGATTGTTATGATAAAATTTAAAATAAAAACAACGAAGACTGAAAGAAAAAAGCACGGAGAAAATGGGACGTAGATAAATTGAAAGAAATAGGAGTAAGAAGAAGATTGGTACAAAAAGTAAATACAAAGATGCAGTTTAAAGAACAAAAAATGGAGAAACGGTGGATAAATTCAAACAAGTAATAAATAATACAACCTTGCTCGGTTGACCATGGAGACATATAGCTCCTCAAGTATTAATTTTTGGTCCAATATCATCGACCTAGAGTCACAGTATAATTTAAATTTGGAATAATGTAAAACCATATATGGATGTCACAGCTACAAATTTAGTATTAGTTTCAATTAAATAAGAAGGCACTAAAAATGATCTGATTAGATAGAAAATGTTATGCTACTGTATAAATTTTGACGAGACTTTAAAAGTTTTAACTTTATGTTTGTATACCTAAATATATATATCCGGTTTTTTAGGCGTTACGCCCGTCCGGTAGGGATCTATGGAGGAGTATCACCGAGCCGCAAGCCCTTATCTCTTGCCGTACTGCTCCACCATAGGCCGATCAGATCTCAGCATATCCTAGTCTAAGCCGCAGATTCATCTAGAATTTTAAACTGCTGCGTTAGACTTTTTGTTTTCTGTACACCGAGCTGGGGCTCGATCCCACATCCACTGAACCATTCGACAGTGAAGCGAATGAGAGGCAGCCGCACAGCCCGCTGAGCTATCTGACCGACGTATACCTAAATACAAATGTAAAGTGTTTTAATTTCAGTATGTTTTTTTAATCGATGGTAACAGCCAACTACTAGGATTTTCCCATTAATTTTTATAATTTTATATTTTTTTCTTAATTTCTAAACAATAATTAAACAAATGTGAAAAAACACAAATACATTTTATATGGATTTTAAAGCATATACTACTTTTAATATTACTGCTTGGGTTGTGTCTGCATAATTACGTATATTCACATAAGAATTTATTAACATCTCCCTCTAGTTTATGGCTCAACCGAAAAAACAGACAAATAGCACAATATAATTCTTTGTTCTCCTCCACCATTTCCGGAACATCTATATTAAAAAAAAAACAAAAAATCCTCGCAATATATTATAAGAATCGCTTCCAAGCGATTCGTCGTGGAAGATTGGTTTCCATGTCCGTGAACATAATCTTTCAAAATATAGTGCACTTATTGTCTGTATTGATTCATGGCTGCGCACATATTACCAAATGCAAATAGAGATATTCTGAAATAATGAAAGTATAATCCCCTTAATCGAATGAGCTTCCAATTCAATTGAATCAATCAGTTATATTTTTTGTGGCTCTATGCGGAATTGCTCATGAACCGTTTGATTTATTCACGATTTGCGGGGATATTTTTAACTTAGAAACTAGTAATAATATAATGTTGAAAAATTTATCACAAAATTATCACAATATTTGATGGATTCGACCGTTACTTGATGGAAATTCATTTTATGTAACAATAAAACACTGAAAACTTTGTTTTCAAACTTCCACAAAATTTATTTTAAATCTTATCACTATAGCTGTTTCGGCTGATTTCCTTTCTAAAGTGATCTATTTTGGCTTGGGTTTACAAATTTATAGTCTCTAATAAAATAGGTTGAGGAGGGAAGAACTGTTTGTCTCAAGTTGGTCATTCAGAATTATATCTGTGTTTTTTAAATTGTTGATTTCCATAGATTCTAACAAAGATAGCTTAAGGCCTTTATTTTGAATGTGAAGAATTTTAAATTTGTCATTAAAAGAATGATTATGATCTAGAAGGTGAAGTGCGTATGTCAAATCTGTTTTTCTATTCTTGAAAGCCCTTTTATGTTCTGCTATTCGGTTATCAAAGTTTCTACCAGTTTGACCGATGTAAGTTTTTGGGCATTCGCCACATTGAAATTTGTACATACTACTATTTAAGTGTTTTTTATTTTGGCTCTTGTTATTTTTAATATACCTAATATACTTAATATTTTTAATATACAAATAACAACCTAGGCAAATATATTAAAAATAACAAGAGCCAAAATAAAAAACACTTAAATAGTGGTGTGTACAAACAGATTCGACATACGCACTTCACCTTCTAGATCATAATCATTCTTTTAATGACAAATTTACAATTCTTCACATTCAAAATAAAGGCCTTAAGCTATCTTTGTTAGAATGTATGGAAATCAACAAATTAAAAAACACAGATATAATTCTGAATGACCAACTTGAGACAAACAGTTCTCCACTCCCCAACCTATTTCATTAGAGACTATAAATTTGTAAACCCAAGCCAAAATAGATCACTTGAGAAAGGCAATCAGCCGAAACAGCTGTAATGATAAGATTTAAAATAAATTTTGTGGAAGTTTGAAAACAAAGTTTTCAGTGTTTTATTGTTACATTATCACAATATTTTCTATTACGAAATATTAAAAAAAAAAATTTAACAAGAGGTTGAATTTCGCAATTTAAAAGAATCACGAAGTTTCAAGGGCATCTATACTCGATTTGAAAATGCATAATATCCAAGTTTTCTAACAGAAGTTTACCGCGATCGTTTTACGGAAGGGATCAAAGCAGAAAAATTATAAATATCGATATCTTTTTGGGTCAGTTTTGCACAAGATTTTATAAAAATAATATAAAACCCTAAAAAAATTCGAGCACAATATAACATAAAATACAAATCAGCGAACCTTTAGGCTTTAACTCCGAATTAAACGTCACAGAGGGACAAAAGCTAACGAAAGATGCTCTCATAAAGATATGTTACAGAAGCTGCTCTTAGAGGGAAATTACTTAGGCTTATATCATCATCATCATCACTGGCTCGACAACCCTTTTTGGGTCTTGGCCTGTTCAAGGATTCTTCTCCATTCTGACCTGTTTCGTGCTTTTTTTTCCAGTTTTTAATTTTTAATGTTGTTATATCATTTTCTATTTGTTCTACGTATCTCAGCTTCGGTCTTCCTCTTGTTCTTTTTCCTCCTGGCACTTGTTTGAATATTTTGTTTGGTATTTCGCCTTCTTCCATTCTTTCCACATGTCCAATCCAACGTAGCCTTCCTATTTTATTGGTTGTTATGATATCCGGATCCTGGTATATGTTGTACAGTTCAAAGTTATACCTTCTCCGCCAAATCCCGTTTTTTTTTGTGCCCTTATATATGTGTCGCAAGATTTTTCTTTCAACGGTGGCTAATAACGTTTCCTCCCTTTTAGAGAGTGTCCAGGTTTCTGAACCGTATGTGAGTACCGGTCTTATTAAGGTTTTGTATATTTGGCATTTTGTTTTTCTGGAGACGTTATCTGATCTTAGTTGCCTAATTAAGCCATGGTAACATTTATTGGCAATAAATATTCTCCTCTTCACTTCCTCTGCAACGTTGTTATCAGACGTAACTAGGGATCCTAAGTATGTAAAGTTTTTTACCGCCTCAATGTTGTATTCTCCTATTGTTAAATTTGGCAGCTGCCTTATTTGTGCGTTTTTATTTGCAGTTATATATTTTGTTTTTGTCTGATTGATTTTAAAACCACTATTTTTTGCAGCTCGTTCTATTTGAGTGAATGCCTCTATCATTTCTCTTCTTGATCTTGCGATTATGTCAACATCATCTGCAAATGCTAGTACTTGCACGCTTTTAATAATTATTGTTCCTCGGGTATTAACTGCTGTGTCTCTTATTATTTTTTCAAGTATGATGTTGAATAATATGCATGATAGAGCGTCTCCCTGGCGTAGTCCCTTCTTCACATCTATTGTTTCCGTGAATTCGTTTTGTATCCGGATTTTACTTTCTACTTTTAGTGTTTCTTTTATCAATTCTATTAGCTGTGTTGGTATATTAAATTATTTCATTGCTTTTGTTAGGAATTCTCGGTTTATATTGTCATATGCGCTTTCGAAGTCAGATATCTGGTCTATTGTTGACATCTGTCATGCACGTAATATTCAAGAAAATATCAAAAGCGCTTTTCAGACGAAATTTATTCGTCGCGCAATTATTCAGACGAAAATTATGAAAGAGCTAGAGCATCTTGGAATTCCACATATCGCACCCTCAGTAATATAAGGGATCAACTCAAAATTTTGGTAAATTGAGATTTTAGATGCTATGGGCACAAAATTAAATTCTCTACCGGTTAGCGCTGACAGAGAGAGAAATAGGACATTAGTTGCTCGGTAAATATATTTGTGCCTCTCTCTTACTCTCCCCGCCAACCTATTGTTTTTACTGCTACAAGGTAACAATCAGTAACGTGTCCATAGTCGTCAGAGGCGGACTGTTCAAACGTCGTGCGATTCGTGTTTGTGCCCTTCTATGACAAAAATCCTGGTGAGTTTGTATCTTAACATTTTGTATTATATAGAACAATTTTTAGTTTAGCCCTTATATTATGTAAAATGTAATTAATAATTGGGTCTAATTCATAATAGCTTGCTATATTGCCAAAAAGTAGAGATGTTATACGGAATCATATCTTATTGGTTCATTATAGTACGTAAATTGTTTTATTGTTGATGGCGAACTTTGTAATTGACCCTTATTTACATGAAAATTTTAACTATTTTTTTAATTGATCCGATTAAATTAACAGAAAAATAATTAAGTTGTAGTTTTAAAACAGTGTTTATTACATAGATGCAATGTATTGTTTGTAGTGTAAAATTTTTACATTTTATATTATTATATAATCCGAGTTCGTTCCTCAGCAAGGTACGTCTAAAGCCAATATTTCCATGCCATCCTTATCGAGATGCGATAAGTTGCCATCACTTAGATCAAGAACAGTAGGTAATTACATAATGTCTTCAATACATTCAGAGGAAAGCGACGTAGACCTCAGTGATGACGATCCCACTTACAAACAAGAACATTTTCGTCGACGTCCACGGATCACAGCAACTCTAACTTCGATTGATACAAACAATGTAACTATGAAAAATGATAACATTCAAAGACAATCCAGAAAACGTAAAGCAGATCCAACTAAATAGATACAAAACACGCAAAAAATGAAACGAAACTTGGGTCAAAGCTATGTAGCTATACATTCGAAGAAATTGGTTCTTGCACGTAATATGAAACCACCTTGTGTCCAAAAATGTAGATTAAAATGCAGTGAGCGAATCGATGATTCCAAAAGGTTGAAATTATTTCCATTCTATTTTTCCGTAGACAACGAAAGAGTTAGGGTATGCAAAAGCATTTTTATTAATACTATTGATATTTCTCATAAGATGATTCGAAATGTACATGAAGATAGAAAAACTGGGCTTCATAAAGGATGACCAACGCGGCAAACACAATAGTCATAAAAGTGTAAGTGATGAATTTATAAATGATATTACCAACTTCATCAACCCTATACCCCGCATTGAGTCACATTATCTAAGAGCATCTACCTCTAGAGAGTACATCAGCAGTGGTAAAAGTATTGCAGAGCTCTTTAGAGATTTTGAAGTACTGCAAGAGGAAAGTTCTCGCCCGGCTGGACTATATCACACGTTTTATGAAATTTTTAACACAAAATTTACCCTTGGCTTTTATCAACCCAAAAAAGATCAATGCGATCTTTGCCTGCAGTTCCAAAATCCTACTGAACCACTAAAACAGAATCTTAGGGATCAATATCATACGCATTTGGAAGAAAAGAAGTTATGCAGGGAGGAAAAAAAGAATGACAGAAAGAACATTGATGAGTGCAATATTTGTGTATGTTACGATGTACAAGCCATTATGCAAAGTCCTAACGGTGAAACATCAGCATTCTACTACAAATCAAAATTAAATAGTTACAATTTCACTATGACGGAATTAAAAAAAATTCACGAAAACGATGTGTCAACAATGGACATCTCTAAAGGATATGAAACTGTCCATTGTTATTTTTGGGACAAGACTCAAGCGAAAAGAGGCGCTACAGAGATAGGGAGCTGTGTTTTCCATTATTTACAGATTGTGTCTGATAAAGCTGGTGACAGAAAAGTAAATATAATATTTTTTTTCGATAACTGTTATGAGCAAAACAAAAATAAATATCTCACATGCTTATACTTATACGCTGTTGCCAATCTAAAAAATTTGTCGTCGATAACTCACAAATATCTCATAAAAGGGCACACTCAGAACGAAGCTGATAACGTGCATAGTTTGATACAAAAGCAGATAGCTAGAGATAGGAAAACTGGCCCAATATACTCTCCTGTTCAATAAATCTCAGCAATCAAAAGAGCAAGGAAAACTGGTGCTCCATTTATAGTTCACAGTTTAACTTACAATGTTTTTTACGATCTTCAGAAATTACAAGAAAATTGGGGCTATAATTTTAATACAGATGAACAGAAAAATAATCTTGTATGGAATAGTATTAAAGTACTGAAATTTACCAAAGAAGACCCATTTTCGTTTTATTACAAGTACTCATATAACGATAAGTTTAAAATAGTTAATGTTCGTGATAAGAGGAAGAGAATGCCAAATATTATAGAAATAACCATGCAGAAAGCGTACCTCCAGGCACTTCCACTTCGTTATGCTAAAAAGAATGATCTTAAGGATATTATTAATAAACAATTGATAGATCCATACTATGCGTCTTATTATAACAACATGTTGTCTAAATATTACTAATCTTTGGGATTTCAACATTATTTTGTGTAGACTGAGTACATAGTCAAAGTACAATAATTAAGTTTTGAGACTGAATTTTATTTTTGAAGACTTTATTTTTTAGAATGAATTTTTTTGTTATGTGCAGTTTTCTAAGTTTAGAATGGAGGAATGAATGTTTTTTTGTGGAGATATTGTGAATTAAGTAATAAGTAAACGACAATGTAAAAATTGAGGAGTTACTACTTGTAAGTTTTATTTGGAATTAAAAAGTTTAACTAATAAATGTGATAATATTAAAGCTATCTTATTAAGTTTAACTCTTGTTTTGAATTTTTTTTAGATTATTGTTATATTTTGCACTGATTAATAAAGTATTACTATTATTTTACCTGATATTTTATTTATAAAACAGAAACAATAAATTTAAACATCGGTTGGGATTGGTGATATAGAGTACCATTTACGATTAAAAATTAAACAGTGGCAGGTACACTAATAATATAAGGGATCAAACTTTAATAGTTCCTTATTTCTGTTATGGTTTTTTATACTATACGGGACTAACTCGAAAGTAGTTTTTTCCATTCCTTGTAATTAATAGAATTTATTTATATTATTATTTTTTCCTCATTGTAATTTTTAGTGCAGTTATCAAATAACAAATCTGCCAAATTTCATATTTATAACTTAAATAATAAGCACGTTATTTGAAAAAATAGCTGTAATGTCGGATACCAGAATCTTTAAACGCGATTTCCCACAAATCTACTTTTTTGAATTGTGCCTCTATATTACTGAGGGTGCGATATGCTAACAGTAAGTCTAGACAACACCACAGCAAAGATAAGTCTCAACAGATCAACTAAGGAGATCCAAGTAAAGAAAGGCGTGAAACAAGGTGACTCTATGTTCCCGATACTGTTTAACCTGATTTAATAAAGCAATAATAAAGAGGACAAACAAAAACATTATTACAGATTAAATTCAAGTAATAGCACAGGTAGATAATCTAGTCATCATAGCAAAAACAAAGATGACACTTATAAGAGCAATTGAAAAGTTAAATAATTAAGCAAAGAGCATAGGACTAGAGATAAACCAGCACAAAACAAAATACATTAGAATGGGGAAGAAACTGTATTTACCTTTAGCTTTTTTTTTCGTCTTTATAGAGGGGGGTCTGTAATCTTTAAAATACATCTCAGTCCAGCACTGACTGACTGACCTTAGTGCAGGATTCGTTATTTGTACTCCTAGCGATAGTTCCTGAGATACTTTAAAATGCTCTCTCATCGCCGAGTCTACGCCGAACGGCTACTTGCTAAACCAGACTCTCCTTTGTCATCCAGCGATCTGGAAGCCGAATGGCCGCTGTAAGGCCGGCATCACTTTCGAAGCACTACCTTCATTCGTTAATTCATTCTCCATTCATCCACATCCACATTCCATTCATCAACAAGGAAGCTCCCTGTCTCCTTCCAGGTAGCGCATAAATGACCCTCATCGATCCTAGTACGGCATCATTCCCAGACGGGCATTTTCTACTTCCCCACAGTCTGGCTCACGCATTCTAACTCATACAGTCTGACTTACTTTTCTAGTTTTAACCTCTAGCATCTTTCACTCTTACCTTTCAAAAGACTGATATGTTTTTTGTACACACTTATGACAAGTCAAAAGAAAAGGTAAAAAAGTATTTTTGAAGTGTGTATATTTTAAATAATTCCTAGCTGAGCGCTTTCGGCTTTACAAAGCCATCATCGGAGCTATGCTACAATAAAATGTTCGTATAAGTACTAATTGGTAAAGATTTTAATTTTTTTAACTTACGTCAATTTATAAATACCACTACAATGGGGAGATCTCATTTCCTTATATGTAGAAATATTGATTTTTTAGTTGTTAAAATTCTTAAAAAACATACAAAAAACCGACACTGGACTTCACAGACACATTAAAAAATTGAAAAATTTTTTGTCATGGTACGGGTGTAAGAACCCGACCATTGATTGCTGTGAGGAGGTAGACAGAATAGAACTAATGAAATCAAATGTCGGCCCTTTTAAACGATTTTTCAAAAGTGACAGTTGCCAAATGTCATATATAGGAAATAGAGATTGTTTTTAAATTCTTACAAAATTATTTAATAGTTTGGAATTACTAATAGTCATCAAAGACTTTCTAAAAATTAAGTTTTTAAGTTTTTAAATTAAATCTTATGTGTTCATCACATCATACAGAATGACATTAGTTTGTAAATTCACTCAAGTCATTGCTCAAGGTCAATGTATGTTCAATTTGACAGTCATCCTTAAGAAACAAGGGCTCAAATTGTTCAACAATAATATAAAGAAGAAACATGGTATTAATGTTACATTATCTGATACTTAAGTGTATTGAGAATTGTATCTCTTGATGGAAATTTGTAAGAAATTTGCATACAAAATTTTAAAAAATATATTTTCATGTTTCAATTAAGAATAACTATCAAATGAATTACAGAATGTTGTAAATTTCTAATAAAGTTTAAAATTTTGTTTAAAAATATAAAATTATGAAAAAATATAATAAGATTGCATGAGGTCACCCTTCTTCCTCTAAAGTCTCCCATAATAGTTTAAAAAGAGGTTTATAATAATTGCAATTGAGGTTAATTTGTGTGTTTAAGCAACAATCAGGGTTTAGTTTCATTTCTTTGGATATCTCAAGATCTTCCAAGAGATTCATGAGTGTAAAGTTTTTATTGGGAATGTTGTGTAAAATTTTACTGTTTTCAGAAGGAGAAAAGGAATGATTATTAAATTTAATGTGATATCCAAAGTTTGATTTTTCTGGGTTATTGAGGTGTTCTTTGATTCATTGATTCGGAGTTCTCATTGTTCTACCTACATAAGTCATATTACAGTCACCACAGGACAGCTTGTAAATACCACTTCTGTTTAGTTTGTCCACTTTGTCTTTGGTCTTGCTGAAGATGAACTTGATGTTATATTTGGTTTTAAAGGAGATGTTTAAGTCACTGATTTTATTAAAATGTAAAATGTTCACAAATTACTTCTCTACTCCAATTTTGCCTTTTCCAAGATTTCTTTATCTTTAATGATAAAATTTATAGACAACCAGAGGGTTTAGCAATGGGAAATCCTTTATCTCCTCTACTTGCAGATCTTTTTCTAGACTCTCTCGAAACTAACTTTGTTCATTCTCAACCACAAAAATAATCTTATGGTACAGATATGTGGATGACATTTTAGCCTTTATAGAAGACCCACCTTCAGAACCTCACAATATTTTGTCAATAATTAATAATCTACATCCTGCAATTTATTTTACCTTAGAAGTAGAAAGCAACAACATTATCAACTTTTTACACCTAAATATCAAAAAGAATGCTTCCTCCTCTTCTTCTTTGCCTACACTAGAATTTTCAATATTCAGAAAACCTACTCAAACTGACCATATGATACCAACATCCTCAAATCACCCTTTTCAACACAAGATGGCAGCTATTCAATGTTATGTCCACAGACTTCTTAATATTTCTATGTCTTAAGAAAATTACAATAAAGAAATTTCCATCATTAAACAGATAGCAAACAACATTGGTTTTCTTTCTACTACTGTTGATAAAGTCATTAGAAAATCTATACTCAAAAAGAGACTAAACCAAGCTTTTAATGTTGATAAAAAAATCCAACACTACTTCCATATATAGATCCTTATCTTACTTAGGACCAATTTCAGAAAAAATTTCAAGAGTACTTGTTAATAAAAGCAGTGACTTAAACATCTCCTTTAAAACTAAATATAACATCAAGTCCATCTTCAGCAAGACCAAAGAAAAAGTGGACGAACTAAACAGAAGTGGTATTTACAAGCTGTCCTGTGGTGACTGTAATATGACTTATGTAGGTAGAACAATGAGAACTCTGAATCAAAGAATCAAAGAACACCTTAATAACCCAGAAAAATCAAACTTTGGATATCACATTAAATTTAATAATCATTCCTTTTCTCCTTCTGAAAACAGTAAAATTTTACACAACATTCCCAATAAAAACTTTAGACTCATGAATCTCTTGGAAGATCTTGAGATATCCAAAGAAATGAAACTAAATCCTGATTGGTGCTTAAACACACAAATCAACCTCAATTGCAATTATAAACCTCTTTTTAAACTATTATGGGAGACTTTAGAGGAAGAAGCATGACCTCATGCAGTCTTATTATATTTGTTCATAATTTTATATTTTTAAACAAAATTTTAAACTTTATTAGAAATTTACAACATTCTGTAATTCATTTGACAGTTATTCTTAATTGAAACATGAAAATATATTTTTTTTAATTTTTATGCAAATTTCTTACAAATTTCCATCAAGAGACACAATTCTCAATACACTTAAGTATCAGATATTGTAACATTAATACCATGTTTCTTCTTTATATTATTGTTGAACAATTTGAGCCCTTGTTTCTTAAGGATGACTGTCAGATTAAACATACATTGACCTTGAGCAATGACTTGAGTGAATTTACAAACTAATGTCATTCTATATGATGTGATGAACACATAAGATTTAATTTAAAAACTTAAAAACTTAATTTTTAGAAAGTCTTTGATGACTATTAGTAATTCCAAACTATTAAATAATTTTGTAAGAATTTAAAAACAATCTCTATTTCCTATATATGACATTTGTCAACTGTCACTTTTGAAAAATCGTTTAAAAGGACCGACATTTGATTTCATTAGTTCTATTCTGTCTATCTCCTCACAGCAAACAATGGTCGGGTTCTTAGACCCGTACCATGACAAAAAATTTTTCAATTTTTTAATGTGTCTGTGAAGTCAAGTGTCGGTTTTTTGTATGTTTTTTAAGAATTTTAACAACTAAAAAATCAATATTTCTACATATAAGGAAATGAGATCTCTCCATTGTAGTGGTATTTGTAAATTGACGTAAGTTAAAAAAATTAAAATCTTCACCAATTAGTACTTATAAGAACATTTTGTTGTAGCATAGCTCCGATGATGGCTTTGTAAAGCCGAAAGCGCTCAGCTAGGAATTATTTAAAATATACACACTTCAAAAAACTTTTTTACCTTTTCTTTTGACTCTTACCTTTGCCGTTGGTCCAGCTGTCTTTCTTCCTCTTTAGTTTTCTTGATCATTGCACTGATATAGTTGGGTATGTTAGTCCAACCTAATTTATTTTCGATCATTTCTCCCACTCAAACAAAATTCACACCTAACTTATTCCAATTCAAATATCAAATTCATTTTTTCTGTCTCCAATCAGTCAACAAGAAGTATCTGCAGTTATAAAAACATTAAAGAATTCAATTTGTTTGGATACTAATGAGCCAAACGCATATTTTAACAATGGCACAAGTGAAATAATTACTAAACCTTTAACACATCTCATTAATAAATTTTTTTTAATCAGGATATTCCAAATTTCATTTAAATACTCCAAGATTCTTCCTTTTTTTAAAGGGCGATCCTCACCATGTAGACAATTATAGACCAATTTCCTTTATTTCGATATTCAGTAAAATAATCGAAAAAATTCTAAAAAAGCGTCTTTTATCGTACTTCGAAACAAATAACTCTTTTGCTAGTTCACAATATGGGTTTAAAAAGGATCGTTTCACAACACATGCATTTTTAGATGTGATGAGTACTATAGTTAATGGTCTTGAAAAGCATAATCACTCTGCCATAACTCTGTGTGATCTTTCAAAGGCATTTGACTGTATTTCTTATGATATTTTTCTAAAAAACTGCATTTTTACGGTATAAGAGGTACTCCTTTGAAACTAATTTCATCGTATCTAAAGGATAGATACCAAACAGTCAAGTACGGAAATTGTCTCTAAATTTAAGCAGATAAAGCATGGGGTTCCACAAGGATGAGTTCTGGGCCCGACTATTATTTATAATATATGTTAATGACTTGTCCAATTTTATGGCTCCATTTAAAACAATTTTATGTGCAGATGACAGTACTTTTGTTTTTTCTGACAAAACTCGTTCAGTTTTAGAAGCCATATCTATATGTAAATTCCAATGCTCAATCATGGTTCTTCTTCTTCTTCTTCTTTTTCTTCTTCTACTGGTTCCTATCCGTTTCGGATCTTGGAAATCATATTGGCAATCATAACCTTGCTCGCTGCGGCTCGAAACAGCTCCGTTGAGGTTTTCTTAAACCATGTTCTTAAATTCCGCAGCCATGATATTCTCCTTCTACCGGGTCCTCGCTTACCTTTGACTTTACCTTGCAATATAGACTGTAGCAGGGAGTAACGGTGCTGATTTCTCATAACGTGTCCCAGATATGGCAATTTTATGCGTTTGATCGTAAACACAATCTCTGGTTCCTTCTTCATTTTTCCTAGAACTTCCTTGTTCGTGATCCTTGCTGTCCATGATATTCTCAGCATTCTTCTATAATGGTAACTTATGGTTCTTAGCAAATAAATTTAAACTAAATGATTTAAAACTCAAAATTTAATTTTTTTGGCAACCTTCGATGTGAATGTTGAAAAATATAATGTCAAATTGTTGGGCATAACAGTTGACAACACATTGACTTGGTATAACTACATCGACCATCTCAAAGGTAAACTTTCTAGTACCTTATTTTTACTCGGACAATTAAAACTTGTTACAAGTGTTGATACCTTAAATATAAAGTACTTTTCTCTTTTCCATTCATTTTTAAGGTTTAGTGTTATTCTGTGGATAACGCTTGCAATGCCCTAACAATATTTAAATTGCAAAAAAAGTAATAAGAATAATTGCAAAAGTTAGCTACTTGAAATCTTGCAAACTGTTGTTTAATAAATATAAAATAATGCCCTTGCCAACATTATGGTTATACAGCCTTATAATCTATTAAAATACTCCTAGATCTATTTAACACAATATATAGAACTGGAATAATACCTAGGGAATGGCTCCGTTCGACCTTTATACTACTGCCAAAAAAGGCAAATACAAAGGAATCCAACGAATATCTTACGATAGCTTTGATGAGTCATGCTCTAAAACTGTTCTTAAAAATAATCCATAATAGGATCTATAGGAAATTAGACGTAGACATGAGTAACACTCAGATGGGATTCAGAAAAGGGCTCTGGACAAGGGAGGCTCTGTTTGCAAAGAACGTTCTCTCACAGAGATGCTTAGACATAAACCAAGAAATTTACGCCTGCTTTATTGATTTCGAAAAGGCCTTTGACAAAGTACAACATGAACCACTAAGATAAATTATAATAAAGAAAAATATAGACAGCCGAGATATTCGAATTATATGCAATCTATATTGGAATCAAACAGCAAATGTCAAGGTTGAGGGCAGACTAACAGAAGAAATTCAAATCCGTCGAGGAGTCCGGCAGGGATGTATCTTATCGCCACTTTTATTTAATCTGTATAGTGAAGCTATTTGTGAACAAGCACTCGAGGAAGAAGATCTTGGTCTGATAATAAATGGTGAGACGATTAACAATATAAGGTATGCTGACGATACAGTTCTCCTAACGGGAACGCTAGTAGAACTACAACATCTCGTTCAAAGTCTCAATATATACTGTAACAGTTACGGCTTGAAAATTAATTTGAAAAAAACTAAATTTATGGTAATCACGAAATCAAAGAACATCACAGCTAATCTTGTAATAGACAATACAACGATTGAGCGTGTGCCCTGTTTTAAATTTCTAGGTGCTTGTATCACAGACGATACTGATCAAACAAAAGAGATTAGATGTAGAATAGAAATCGCTAGATCAGTCTTTAATAGAATGCGCAAACTCTTTTGCAATCGTGATATCAATATAAAGTTACGAATACGAATGCTGCGGTGTTATATCTTTTCTACCCTGTTATATGGAGTTTAGGCTTGGACACTAAAACAGTTAACCATAAAAAACATCGAAGCTTTCGAGATATGGTGCTATATTCTCAGAATATCATGGATGGACCGCGTCACTAACACGCAAGTACTCCAAACTTTAGACAAAAGATGCGAAATTCTAAATGAGATAAAAACTAGAAAGATGGAATACTTGGGGCACATTGTGAGAGGTGAAAAGTACGAACTTTTAAGAAACATCATGCAGGGCAAAATTAAGGGCAAAAGAAGTGTAGGAAGAAGAAAAATATCGTGACTTCGTAATCTACGTGAATGGTTCGGGTGTAGTTCGATTGAACTTTTTAGGCGCGCTGCTAACAAAATCGCAGTGGCCATGATGATTTCCAATCTCCGCTAGGAGTGGCACGAGAAGAAGAAGAAGCCTTAATGTAGAAATACAGTAAAAAACGCTGACACTTTAAATACTCTGACTTACATAACTATAGCGCAAGAGGTGCAAATAACATTAGAACAGTTAAGTATCGATTGAGTAAATCACAAAAAAACTCAATTGACTAATATATACAATGTCCTACCTAAGGATTTAAGACAACTTTTGATGAATAAATTCTGAGAAGAGACCTTTTGAGATTTGCTTTTTACTCTGTTAGTGAATACTTTGATCACTTCAAGGCAGTATCATGAACATGGATGTACCCACTATGTTGGTATATCGACGGTGAGCAGGCAATATGTCCTATCTACAAAAAGTGTGTTTTACAGGAGGAAGAAAAAATCATTTTATTTTAAAAATATTGATAGGGACGAATAAAAAAATAAGTAATTACTTAAATCTTATTACGTAAAAGTGAATGTTAACAAAAATTGATTTATTTGCATTATACATTTAGTGAGTCAGTTAGGACAATTTAAAATAAAATATACATTTTTATAACAGATAAACTTAAATAGTAAAAAGTTTTTAATGATTCTAAACAATATGTGGCAAATTGTCATAGAAAAAGTGACAGTCCGATGGAATGACACTTTTTAGTTCTTGTGGATGTTGCCACTTTAATTTGGAAATTTTACATCGTTCGGTAAATAATGCAGGATATTTGGATATTGTGGGGATCATTTTTTGGTCTTACAGGAAGATCAGTCCAATCTGATTCCGTATGATCAAGTTTTACCTTAATATGTCTTAACGGATTGTAGAAAATAGATCTTATATCCACAACAGTTGGAACGTTTACTATTTGTCCTGGACGAATAGAAGAATATCTTCAAGTTTTGCTATATTCCTTAAAAAAACGGAAATCACAATGAATAGCCGTTATTTGTTAATTTCTTCCGTTATCCTAACTTTTGTTAGAAAAATCAGGTATTTTCGTATCTGTTCTGCTAAACATTGTGGAAAAACTTTAAAGATAATAAAATAGTCAAAATGCCAAATAAAAAATTGATATGAATCTAGTAGACTGCTGTCATTTGGGTATTTAAGGTTACTAGAAGACGTGAATTATGGTTCATTTGTCCGAGTCTAAAAGAATAGACTTTTATTATTATAGACTTTTATATAGACTTTTATTATAGACTTTAATTAGAATTTTAACTATGATTGGTTGTGGTAAAAAAACAAGAGCTCAAAAGGAAGTTTGTGAAATATTAATAATGAATACCCTGATCAACAAGTTTACTGGACCAACTGGCCAATGTTATACTGGACAGGTAAAAAATATTGAAAAACCAGGTAGAAATAATAAATTTATTGATGAAAAAAAGATTGAGAAAAATCCGCATAAGACAACTCGAGAACTTGCCGCCATCATTGATGTAAGTAAATCATATATTTTGAGAGTTTTACATAAAGAAAAATACCACTCCTACAGAGTTCAGTTGGTTCAGGAGTTAAATGAAGATGATCCTAATAGTAGGCAAGAATTCTGTGAAATGATGATGGACATAATGAACGCAGATTTGCAGTTCATAAACAAAATAGTTTTTTTCTGAATAAGCGAAGTTTCGTATAAACGGAACGGTTAACAAACAGAACTGTAGATATTGGAGCAGAGAAAATCCTCACTGAGTGTGTGAGACTCATACGCAATATCCTAAAAAAATAACGATTGGGCTGGTATTATTAACAATAAAATTATTGGTCCTTATTTTTTTAAGGGTGCAGTTGATGATGAGGTTTATCTAGATTTTTTGATTAACTTTTTAGTGCCTACATTACGAAGATTTTTTCCTAATGTTAATCATCCAAATTAGATAGATATCTAATGTTAATCATCATATGGGTTTGAACGCTTTCTAGCTTCTTTTGTGATAGATATGTAATTACTTGGAACTTTAATTTCTCTATTCTTTAATTTTCTCTCAATGCATGTATTCACAGAATCCACCTCTATCTGTGTATGCTCAACTTCTAAAAATTTCTGATGTACTGTTATGTTATGTAACATACTGAAATTTAAAAGAGCATTAGCCATAACTTCATTCCGATTCTGAACAGTGCATCCATCCAAAAAAATTGTTATAGGTTTTTTATTCTCTGTTACACAATATCTTGAAAGAAAATCTAGTAAACAAGAAGTAAATGTTAATGCAACAAGCTGATTATTCTGATCTTCAGAAAACCAATAGCAACTGGCATGTTTTGTAGCCAAATTGTATACTGTCAAGTTGTGGCAGGCAAGCTTGGTCTTGTAATAAAACGCGTTAGTGTGTATAAAGGGAGCTAATTTTACGACCTGAAAATCTAATTCTATTGTGAACTGATTTCCTAACTGAGCTTTACGTTTGTCTTTTTCCATTTCATCTCTCGAGTCCTGTTTACGTTTTTGATGAGCATGCCATGCCTCTTCTGTTATGTTTCCAGTTCGATAGCTACAAAACGTGTTACACTGGTCCTTCTTATTGAAAAACTGAAATATTCTGTTGACTAATTATTTCTGAAAACTTCTTTTTGCCAATAGACAAACGCTTCCAGCTTCGTATTTACTAAGATACAATTTAAAAACATCAGAAATTGTATGAAATATGGGTTCCAAATATAGTTTAGATGAATGTTTTCGAGCGTAGTGTGACGGCATTTTAGGCAGTTCATTTAAAAATTTTTGGAGGAACTTAATTCTCCTTGCTAGTTCTGTTCGGTCACTTACTTGTTTATTGCGCTGATCTGCGAGACGAGGGATGTTATATGAACTTTGTTAATACCATCTCTGAACCATTTTGTAATTGATACCAAGCGTATTCAAAAACATTTGTCGACTTCTTTTCCATTATATAATCTATACTGAAACGTTAAATTGCGTCTAGAGTCATTTCGATCTACAGTGTTTCTCTTTTTCTCGATTTTTATCACATGAGCAGTCACAAATGACTGTTTTTGTCCACTGAGCCAAAAAATAATACCTCAGTGGAAGGTGCGTTCATTGACTTATTGCAGGTTTCCTTCGAATTTTGTGTTTTACACATATTCACTAACTTCTTTCCTCGGTTCATAATTCCTCTGGATCATTTTGTAATATAAATAATAGCAGTCACCCCTAATTTATGTATAAAAAGGATTTCAATTTATAATATGCATAAAAACAAATTGTCCTAACTCCATTTGACACGTTTAACAGACTCCTACTAGAACAACTAATTTTTTGACAAATTATCCTATCTACATAAGTATTAAATTCAACGTTATTTTTAATTAAAATAAGATTTCTATCCAATTCCATATAAATATTACAATGCTCACAGAACTTAAGAATCAATACATACCTTTTTCTAGTAAAACAGGTCACTATTTACACTGATTATACAAAAATAATTAGCACAATGTGCACAGCCACTTCACGCAAATTAAAATGGACGTTAGATAGGACATTTAGCACTCCAAATGGTGTCTGTTTTCAATAGGCCACATTGAAATGCGCAGGTGCCGAGACAATGTTGTCGATTTTCGCAAATATTCCTTAATGGGGTGATAAATAGTCACATTTAAAATTGTTTCGACCAAAAATATAAAAATCGACAAAATGCGAGATAAGACATTTTGCCTGCTCACCATCGATATGTCTTATTTTGTATATTTTATGTTTTATTTTATGTTATGGGCATTTTTATTTATACGTATACTTGACTTGCTACAAACAAATGTAAAATTTGTAAACGTAGTTAAATAGATCTTTATGATGAATCTTAAATCACTGCTCTATGTTAATTTTTATTATATTCAGGAATTTAAAAAAACTCATTAAATGCTTTCACATTTCTAATTTTTTTATCCAATATTACCTCACTTAACAACTATCTATCTTCCTTTTATAAAATATTTAAATTGATTACTATTTTCGCACAAAATTATTAGCTTTAATAATTAATCAAAATAAAATTACCTGTTGGAATTGTATCATGCTATAAGCTTGAACTGGAAAATCAACTTGATTAGCTCGTAGCAAGCAATAACTGTCAAATAGATCTGTAAATACACCTTCTACCCTAAAATAATATTGACTCATTACTTTTATTGACGATGAAAATTGCTATGATGTTTATTTTTACGGTAAGTGCTTTTTACTTCTTTTTCTTTTATAGCGTTTTATAAAGAATTTAAATAATTGCCTGGCAATATTTGTGGTATAGTTGTTAGGTAATTGTTATGTTCGTGAAATGATGGTTTTTATTTAATTTATCGTAAAAAAGTTAAAAATACCAAAATCGTTTATTTGTCGCTTTAGAGTATTTATTTTAAGTACATGCCGATTGGTGGTGAGATACTAGCAAGAATACATTTAGACCAGGGAAGTACCGATTTTTCAATTCTCTTTTATACAGATATCTACAACTGCTTTTGATAAATTTGATGATAGCAATATGTATTAAAAAAAATATGCAATATTATTATTATGTTGTCTATAAGGCAGGATGTATTACTTGAAAAAATTAAACAACTTTTCAATATCTGCCTTCACAGCGCCAATATTCCAACAGACTGGAACAACGCTACTATGATTCTATTACACAAAGCAGGAGACAAAGCAAATTTAGAAAATTACAGACCGATTAGCCTTCTCAGCCATATATATATATATATATATATATATATATATATATATATATATATATATATATAAGTTGTTTACGCGAATACTAGTTAAGAGAATGGAAAGAAAATTAGAGACTTATCAATCAAGGGAACAGGCAGGATTCCGAAAAAGTTACGGAACAGATGACCATCTGCAAAGTATAAAAACCCTAATAGAGAAAGCAGTGGAATACAATAAACCTCTAGTTCTAATATTGATCGATTTTCACAAAGTCTTTGACACAGTTGAGCTAAGCAAAATATTACAGGCGCATAAAGAATGCAGGCTAGATTATATATATACTAAATTATTATACAAAATATACCTGCAGGCAACAACCACTGTCAAATTACATACTAACAGTAATCCCATAAAAATAGAATGGGGGTTCATACAGGAACTCGTTTTGGCTACAGAAAATGTAGGTTTAAATATAAATATCTCGAAAACAAAAATTATGACCAATTTTGTGCCCAACCAGAACATCAGTATTGGTGGGAAAGAAATAGAACTCGTAGATAGATATAAATACCTTGGTCATGAAATTATGATTGGCAGAGATGACCAGACTCATGAACTGAAGAGAAGAGTCGGCCTTGGGTGGGCAGCATTTGGAAAACTGAGAAAAACTTTTAAAAGTGAGCTGCCCACATGCCTAAAGAGAAAGGTATTTGATCAGTGTGTCCTCCCAGTCTTGACGTACATAGCAGAAACACTTACCTTAACAGAAGCAGCAGCTACCAAACTGAGAGTCACGCAGAGAAGAATGGAGCGGTTCATGTTAGGAATAACTCTCCGAGACAGAATAACAAACGAAGACATCATGAGAAGAACCGGAGTGACTGACATCATCGAGAAGATGGCCAGACTAAAATGGAGATGGGCAGGACACATAGCCAGAATAACAGATGGGAGATGGACAAAGAGGTTATTGGAATGGAGGCCAAGGGAAGACAAGAGAAGTGTCGGTCGACCACCTACAAGATGGACTGACGATTTAAGAAGACTCAATAAAAACTGGATAAGAGCGGCGCAAGATAGACGGGGTTAGAAACATGTGGAAGAGGCCTATGTTCAGCAGTGGACTCTTGAGGCTGGATGATGATGATCATGATGATGAAGCCATCACTGTTATTATCAACCCTAAATAGATTTAAGACTGAAGTATGGTCCTTGGTTTCCCCGGATTCTGGTTCTAGATAAAGATAAAATTCTTTATTAAGAAGATTTTTAAGATATTTAGTACACTTCATTAGATCGCGAAACTTTGGCTGACTTATTTTGTTTTTTGCTTCGGCCATGATAACTTTGACGTATTAAAACTTTTCCAGGATACTTCTCAGATATTCTGTATATTCTTGCTGGTTTCAATGAAATTTTTGGTTTTGGATTCTTTTAAAATAAGTCCTTGCAAATTTCGTTCATACGAAACCAATCAGTTTTTTCCCAGCAATAACAACTTTAATTGAAAAAGGTTTAGACCTTCACTGGCGAATTAGATCATTCCATTCTTCTGGAACATCAACAACTACTTGTTTTTCACAAGAAATGAGACTAAAGTTACTATCGCAAGTTAGGTATGAAAGTTCTCATATTGGGTCTACGTGTGTTGTCTCTGATGCTTATTTCAATACATACACCAGGATATATGAAAGGCGGATAAAAATGTAGTTTTTATTCTGACCCGGGAAACCATCAGAGAAAAACCATATTTCATCAATTTTACCAAATATATGATCTGTTAGATAATGAAATATCATGGAAGTTGTAACCTCAGAAACCTTTTTTTGGATGGTACTAGAATGGTCACCAATGGAGACATTACGAATGGCAGCTAGATGGTTGGTAGAGAGAAACTTGGGGGTTCGAAACTAGATTTTGAAACAGGGAATGGATTCAACAGAATAAATAATAAAGATTAGACAAAATAAGATAGATTAGAAAAGACAGAGTAATAGGTAACAAGAGAGATAGGTAAAATTACCAAAGAGAAGAGTAGATAAAAAAGGTGCGCCACTTAAAGTTTTGGGGTTACAAGGGAAAAATTTGGAAACCTTAGAAACGGAAAGAGATAAGGAGAGATAATTAGGTTCTAAAATGATTTAAAAAAAATCCAAAAGAGTAGATTATATAAATATCACTCTTTAATGTTTTAGGTCTATCTCGATATAACTGGCTCTAAAAGTAATAATTGATAGCAAGCACAAAATAATACTAAATTAATTTACAATAAAGTTGCAAAAGTACAGAGACAAGATTATAAAAATTAAAAGATCTAAAATATTAAAAAAAAAACTCCACTAATAACCCTGCGTGGTTGATGTGGAATATATATATATATATATATATATATATATATATATATATATATATATATATATATATATATATATATATATATATATATATATATATAGCAAAACTGGTAAGATTATCGACCGAACCGTAAAAAACAATTTATTGTGTTGGAATATCGGGTATGCGGTCTGTTATTATTAAAAAAAAACTCTTTTTTCTTTTAATCCTCTATATTTCGCTGATTTTTTGTCAGCTTCATCAGGAGACAACTAAAAATTTGAATAAAAGTTATATAAAAATCAGTTTAAATAAAAAGTGACTCACTTACAGATTTAGAGTGGAAAGTATTTAAACAAGTTGAACATAATTTGTTCAAAACAGTACTGACAGTTTTTGTTAAAAGTACCTAGGTCACTATCTAGTAATTAAATGTAAAAATATAAAAACAGAGCAAACAAAAACAACGAAACAATTAAAACACAATACAATTACACATTAAAAATATACAGGGTGGTTTAAAATATAATTGTTAACAGAAAAATTATTTAGACATACTAAGAATATTACAGTAGATATTGCTCAACTGTCCCGTGTCTGCCTTGTAATTTACTGCATAGTTTTCTATATTTATATGACACATTTCCAAAAACAATCTTTTTTTCAAATCAAATTTGATTACTCAAATGTCACGGTTTTACAGCAAGAAAATAATTACAAAAAAAGATTGTTTTTGGAAATGTGTCATATAAATAGAGAAAACTATGAAGTAAATTACAAGGCAGACACGGGACAGTTGAGCAATATCTACTGTAATATTCTTAGTATGTCTAAATAATTTTTCTGTTAACAATTATATTTTAAATCACCCTGTATATTTTTAATGTGTAATTTTATTGTGTTTTAATTGTTTCGTTGTTTTTGTTTGCTCTGTTTTTATATTTTTACATTTAATTACTAGATAGTAACCTAGGTACTTTTAACAAAAACTGTCAGTACTGTTTTGAACAAATTATGTTCAACTTGTTTAAATACTTTCCACTCTAAATCTGTAAGTGAGTCACTTTTTATTCAAACTGATTTTTATATAACTTTTATTCAAATTTTTAGTTGTCTCCTGATGAAGCTGACAAAAAATCAGAGAAATATAAAGGATTAAAAGAAAAAAGAGTTTTTTTTAATAATAACAGACCGCATACCCGATATTCCAACACTATTTATATATATATATATATATATATATATATATATATATATATATATATATATATTCGGTTTTATAACGTCTTACGACGTTGTCCGACTCCCAAACGCCATTGTATTCTGTCTTGAGTTAGGTCTTCGTCCAGATTTCGAGTGCTAATCGCTTTCCTAACTCCCAGGTTCCAGCTCTGTGGTGGTCTTCCTCGTTTCCTCTTCTCTGGGGGTTGCCACCTCATCGTTTTTTTTTTAGGCAGTCTTTCGTTCCCCATTCGGTTGACATACCCTATGATGTGGAATAAATGTTAAAATAAAAAAAAAATAAAATAAGGACCAAACCGCACTTGGTTCACAAGAAGCTACTCGCTTAGCTTTTATTTAAATAATGAATGTTTGGAATATTTTTTAATGAAAATATAAACACTAAAGTTAATTTATAATGTATATTTGATCTACTCGGCTGTTAGACTACTTGAGACACAATGGAAGTGCATATATACACTTACAGATAAATTTCCAGAGATAGAAATACGTCCAAACTCTTAGACGACGCAACCAAAAATCAAGCTAATCTCTTATACTAACAAACTAAAAGTGATCTTCTGTTTCTAAAATTTAAGAAACTGTTTCGTAGAACAAAATAATAACTTTTTTTCCCATCGCTATAAATAAAAAACCTAAATGTTCTTTATTTGGCCTAAATTTGCTTGTTACAGTACTTCTTTTGAGGAATAAAAAAGCTAAAAGATATAAGTATGAAGAATTAGGTCTATAAAGAAACAAAATTAAAGATAAAAAGGTACCGTTATACTCTCATAAAAAACTATATAGGTAAATTACTATTTAAATGGGAATAAGCCACAATTAGAGGTTAAAGTACGTTTATTGACGTTTCAATTTCCACTTCGGAAATCGTTCACAAAATACAAACATTAGTAAATTAAAAAAATTTTGTTTTTTTGTTACTTAGTGAAAAATTCTTTTAATTATTTAATTTTATCTGAATCATGTATATTGATAATTTAGACATACATTATACATTTTAAAGTAGACGACTTTAAAATGATATTGCCAATATTGTTGAGTTGCACTCCTGGGACGACTTTACTTATAAGATAGTTCATTCGATTACATGAAATTAACTTTAACTTGAGAATATCCGTCAGAAAAATCATAGCATGTAATTCGTCTTTAAAAAGACAAACACATGCCATGATGACAGTAAAATTCTCCTGTTAGTGATTTTGTTGTTTGGTGTTTATTGAAGGTAAACTAAATGCACGACCAAATACTTACCATGTCGGGATAGTATTATAAGGTTTTTTTCCCTCATAATATACTATACTTATTTCCATTTATAAATAAATAGTAATTAACTTAAAATGCCACAAGAAAATAGCTTCACATTATCGTTTTTTTAGGCAATCTTTTGTCCCCCATTCGGCTCACATGCCCATACCATATGAGCTGTTTTCTCTCAATATCCTCAACTACAGTGCTCTCTATACCCATTTGTTGTTTTATCACTTCATTCCGTATTCTGTCGGCTCTTGATATTCTCATCGATCTTCTGATGGCATCCGTTTCCGTGGCTTCGACCTTTTTCTTATATTTCTCGGTTATTCTCCATGTCTCAGCTCCATAAAGTAGGCTAGTCTTAACCATTGGCTCATAGATGTTCCATTTTCTCTTCTTTGATATTTGTTTACTCCATAGAACTCCGTTCAAACATGCCTCTTCGTGCTTGTACAATTCGATGTTCTATTTCTCGTTCTTCTTTTCCGCTACGGTCGAAGATGACGCCCAGGTATTTATATTCGTCACATGGATTTATTTCTTGATTGTCATCAATATCGAGTTGTTCTGCTTCAGCTCCAATTGAGAGGTATTTTGTCTTTTTTTAATTGATATTTAATCCCCATTTCTGGTATTCTTCAATTAGTTTTCTAAGCATGTATTTCATGTCGTCTTTGTCATTTGATATCACCACCTGATCATCTGCAAACTGTAAAATATATATGTAATCCTGATCGTTCAATTGTATACCCATTCCCTTGACTTTCCTTTTCCATTGTTTCAGAGCTGCAGAGATATAAATCTTAAATAGAGTAAGAAGGCATTTAAGAAGAGTCAAATTAAAGAGCATCATCCACTTATTATACGCATGAGAGATACCTCTAGAAATAATTAAAATGATCAAAATGAACGAGTATCTAGCACAATGATAACAAATAGAGAAGTAAAGACAGAGATAGAGAGTTTCCCAATAGGGGGATGATCAGTAGAAATACGATCGATAGGAAAACCACAAAAACAATGGAACGATAACTTACTGAAGGCACATTAAAAAACAGACACAATAATGTCTACATAAAAGAAGAAGAAGAAGAAGAAAAATAAGAAGATGACAGTATTTATCGAAATTTACAAAAACTAAAGGTTTTTTTTAAAACGTTAATATACAGAATAAGTTACTTATCAGTTGTTAAATTGTATCATTGAAATAGTTGTAACATTACTTTAATCCTTCGCGGATGCAACTAACGCCATTGTGACCTTTCTAGCCCATTGTTTCGAGTTTTTATAGTCATAAATCACAATTAAACCTAAATCAACAAGCGAATTAGGAGGCTCGTTTAAGTTTTAGCTGGAAGAAGATTTATCGGTGTAGGTTAAATTGCTTAACTTTCAGAAATGTACCCAAGTATTAGTGTTATGAATTATTCCGGGCATTTTTCTTGTTTTTCTCACAGGTCGCAACTTTCCGAAGTAACATCGTTAAGTGGTAAGTTTTCCTTACTTCGAACTTTCGAGATTTGTTTTCCTTTTGCCTACTCAGGATTAACTTGCATATTTATTGAACTCTTTCTTAGTAGTTAACGATCTTTGGTTTTAATTTGAGCCAGAATTAAGTGATACGAAAGTTAATGCATGTATAAAGTTTCCTTAGGTGCTTTGTTTACAGTTTTACCATTGCTAAATAGCAATAGATGAGGCTGCTTTTAATGATTTTTGGTTATGTCAGTCGTTACAAATTAATAATATCTATTTTCATTAATATAATGTAAGTAAGCAATAAAAAAATGTTAAATGAAAGTATGCTGATAATTTTTTTATGATTATCTATCCACCTAACTAGCTAAATTATTGCGAACAAAATAATATGTAAGAGACAGTCATTAAAAAAGCCAACAATATTGATTATGAAAACAATATAGCTACAACACATCATAAACGGTTTTATGAAATTTCTTACAGAACATTAATTTAATAAAGACCTCAAATTAATAAGAAAATTATATTAGATACCAAAAATCAAAATAAGGATTGACGACCAAAATATTAGTATAATTAAACCAGTAAAGCTGGGTTGTGTATTGTCTTTACAAAGACTTGTCTCTCTTTTTTCAAAGGGTTTTGATGGACTTGCAGATCAAGATCTAAAAACAACAAGAATATAAAATTTGAGATCTATCAAATTTTCTATTTTTAATATAAGATTGATGTTCACTTATTCTAACATTTGAAATAAAAACCTTGAAGCTCTTTAACTCAAAAACAATTGATTTTTAAGTCTTATGGCACTGAGAACTTTTGATCAGCATGACCGAAGCGAAGTCTCTGGCTAAGTTCCAGCCAATCTAACTGAATCCACTTTTATAATATACGTCACCTCAAAAAAATAGATAACTCGAAAATGTTTATTTTTAAAGTAAGTTTCTTTCTATATCTTGCGCCAATCTAATCCACTGTTTTCCTGCCACTGCTCTTATGTCATCTACCCATCTTTTTTGAGGTCTTCCCATGCTTCTTGTTGTCGTCCTTGGTCTCCATTCTAGAATTCTCTGTGTCCACCTGTTTTCATTATATCGGGCTACGTGACCTGCCCAGCGCCATTTCATTTTTGTAATTTCTTCCACAATATCCCTAATCTTCGTTCTACGTCTTATCTCGGTGTTTCTAATCTTGTCCCTTAGTGATATTCCAAGCATGATTCGTTCCATTGCTCTTTGCGTTGTTTCTAATTTTTTGGCAGATTTTTTGGTAAGTGCTACTGTCTCCAAGCCGTAGGTACAAACTGGTAGTATGTATGTGTTATATACCTTTTTCTTTCACGTTATAGGAATGGGGGTGTTTTTCAAGATATGTGCTTGTTTGCCGAAAGCGCCCCAAGCCAAGTGCGGCGCGAAATGATGTGGGCGCAAAATGGTGTAGACGCAAAGTTGTGTGGACGCAAAATTGTGTGGGTGCAAAATGATGTGGGCGCAAAATGGTGTGGGCGCAAAATGGCGTGGGCGAAAACAGGTTTGGGCGCAAAATGGTGTGGGCAAAAAATGGTGTGGGCGCAAAATAATGTGGGCGAAAACTGGTGTGGGCGAAAAATCGTGTGGGCGCAAAATCGTGTAGGCGAAAAATGGTGTGGGCGCAAAATGGTGTGGGCGCAAAATGGTGTGGGCGCAAAACGGTGTGGGCGCAAAAAGGTGTGAGCGAAAAATGATGTGGGCGCAAAATAGTGTGGGCGCAAAATGGTGTGGGCGAAAAATGGTGTGGGCGCAAAATCGTGTGGGCGAAAAATGGTGTGGGCGAAAACTGGTGTGGGCGCAAAATGGTGTGGGCGCAAAATGGTGTGGGCGAAAAATGGTGTGGGCGCAAAATGGTGTGGGCGAAAAATGGTGTGGGCGCAAAATGGTGTGGGCGCAAAATGGTGTGGGCGAAAAATGGTGTGGGCGAAAAATGGTGTGGGCGAAAAATGGTGTGGGCGAAAAATGGTGTGGGCGAAAAATGGTGTGGGTGCAAAATGGTGTGGGCGCAAATTGGTGTGGGCGCAAAATGGTGTGGGCGCAAAATGGTGTGGGCGCAAAATGGTGTGGGCGCAAAATGGTGTGGGCGAAAAATGGTGTGGGCCCAAAATCGTGTGGGCAAAAAATGGTGTGGGCGAAAACTGGTGTGGGCGAAAAATAATGTGGGCGCTAAATGGTGTGGGCGAAAAATGGTGTGGGCGCAAAATGGTGTGGGCTAAAAATGGTGTGGGCGCAAAATGGTGTGGACGCAAAATGGTGTGGGCGAAGAATGATGTGGGCGAAAAATGGTGTGGGCGCAAAATCATGTGGGCGAAAAATTGTGTGGGCGCAAAATAATGTGGGCGAAACCTGGTGTGGGCGAAAAATGGTGTGGGCGCAAAATGGTGTGGGCCAAAAATGGTGTGGGCACAAAATGGTGTGGGCGATAAACGGTGTTGGCGAAAAATGGTGTGGACGCAAAATGATGTGGGCGCAAAATGGTGTGGGCGCAAAATGGTGTGGGCGAAAAATAGTGTGGGCGAAATATGGTGTGGGCGCAAAATAATGTGGACGCAAAATAATGTAACTAATTATTTGTTAACGAGTTTTTACCCATATATTTTGTGGTACATTCATGTACTCCTAGATACTGATGATGGAATATGGATTCTGAAAACGTTTTGTATAATTAGCCCGTTGGGGTTTTTAAATATATACCTTTTATAAAGGTTTTTCAATATTTTTTTTAATACATGGTATACAGCCAACTACAGGAACGGAGATTCCTTGGGGATTAATATATTATTATTGGTAGAAAGGAAAACGCTGCACGAGAGGCATACGTAGAACTAAAAGAATCAGCTACCAACTAAACGAAGTATATGAAAATAAGTACGCAACCACAACTCCTACGACCACTTGTTATAGAAAACGACGTCATTGAAGCAGTGAACAAATTTGTATACCTTTATTTTTATTGTTTATGAGTTTATGTCATGTGTTTGTCTTTTTAAAGACGAATTACATGCTATGATTTTTTTCTGACGAATATTCTCAAGTTAAAGTTGATTTCATGTAATCGAATGAACTATCTTATAAGTAAAGTCGTCCCAGGAGCGCAACTCAACAATATTGGCAATATCATTTTAAAGTCGTCTACTTTAAAATGCATAATGTATGTCTGAATTGTCAATATAAATAAGTCAGATAAAATTAAATTATTAGAAGAATTTTTCACTATGTAACAAAAAACAAAATTTGTTTATTTTACTGTTTATACTATTTCTAGTATTATTATTGATCAGCACTACTGACTGAACTATAAATTTTGGTTTTTTATTCAAATTTCTGGCCAGTTTCATCAGGCGTTTGCCTCTGCTCTCCTGCATTATAATTTGTGTTTAATGGCTATTTATATTAAATATCCAATCTTCCAATCCAATTTTGCACCTTTAGCTTTCTTCCGCTCTGCCAGCAGCATACTGCCACTTACCCTTATTGCTCTCGTTGCTCTAAAAAAATCCCGCAAAAAAGGAAGACCCTTTCTTAAAGAGGCTGAACACCTAAGCGACGTTCATAACTTCACTTAACAAGGTTCATAAGTCGAGTTTCGATTCCCATGTTGGGGAGATGAAGGCCTTAGTTGTAAACTGTATAAAGTGTGAGCGCTAGTATTGAGCGCTGTTAAAGTCCATCTGAGGACTTACAATGTGTTATACACGTAGCCAAAAAGATTAGTTCGTATAAAAGTGTTAACCGTAAAATTTGTTTAAGTCTTAATGTTTGGCCATGTCCATCTTAAAAAAATTATGTATATTATAATATTTTTTATATTTATATTTACTTTTTTGAATGCTACATTTTATAGAACTATTACATAAAGTAGACTAAAACTGTATTGCTTGTCTCTATTCTAAACTATATTTCTATTCTAAAAAATACCGGATTTGTCAAGTAATTGCAAGATAATATATTCAAAGGTATAATTAGTCTAAATATGTAGTGCAGCGATCAATATCTTTTTTATTCTTTTCTGGTGCTACTTTTTTCCTTCATATATTATTTAAAAGCACTTAGCAAAATGAAAATACAAGAACCAAAATCCCGGATTGTGTAAATAAAACACGCTTTAAAATGTTAAAGCTAAAGCAAATGGAAACATATATTTTGCTAACAAAAGAATTATTTTTCAAAAGTAGCGTAAGAACTCTACAGTGATATTTGTACGATACATATTTTGAGATAATTGTAAAAATTAGCAAAATGTTCTTTATCTTTTTGAGGGTGGTAATATCTTTAGTTTCTTTAGATATCCCTATGTATATTTCATACGTTCACTGCCAACTACGATACAGCTTTTAGATTTTTATCTACCCAGTATTCCAACTATTCCAACTTCCAATCAGGTCTAGAATTTCTTGTGTCATCCACTCATTTTTTGCCAACATGGTTGGTGTTTTCCAAGACTCTTGTACGTTCTCTAAAATCGAGTTTTGAATATCATACCAGCATTCGTTAATGGTTTTGTTTACGTTTGGTATATTTGATATTTTGTGTATTTTACTATTTATAGCTGTGTTATCCGACATAGTAGAATGTCGTAAATGTAAAATTTGGACATAACAATACAAAATACAATACACTAAGACAAACAAACACTTTAAAATTTATATGGAGAAGCTACATATTGTATAGAAGCCGGAGACAGAATCAATCATTCTGTCTCCGGCTTCTATACAATATGTAGCTTCTCCATATAAATTTTAAAGTGTTTGTTTGTCTTAGTGTATTGTATTTTGTATTGTTATGTCCAAATTTTACATTTATGACATTCTACTATGTCGGATAGGCCACAATTGACGAAATGCCCCTGAAGATGATCTATTGATCGAAAGTACTTGGGCAAGATTAAATTAATCACCGTGTTCGATAGTTGCCTTGTATACCCTCAAAGTTTAATATTTTTATTGTTTGTGATCAGTCTTAATACAATTTTCTATGGACAGTGCAGGCGTCTCCTTGATCTGACATTGTAGGATACAATTTTAAGTAGGTGTAATCCGCTCTAAATAATGAAACTTTTCAAATTTTTTATATTAAATCGTCGATAACTACCTCCCCACACTTAAAATGTTTCTTATGTTTAATTATATATCTTTTATGACTACTAAGAAAACAACAGTTTTTAATTTTTGATTTAGTTTGCTATTTCAATATTTTATAGCTTAATCCTCTTAAATCCGGATCTGTTCTACATTCTAAAATATACCCCTTGAAAATAATCGTGTATGCGAAGCAATTCAATTTAGTTGTATAACCTAGTTTATTGTAGACATAAACATAAATCAGGAACGTTAAAATTTTAAATAAATTGCTTGAAAAGTTTGCTTAATTTCGCCCATAAAACCTGATTTGCCGCGTAAAATATGTATGTAGCATAAAAGCAAATTCAGATTCCATAGTCTTTGCATAAAGACTAACATTAATTAAACCGAGTACATTATTGAAAACGACAAACACGAAAGTCCATAATAAATCTTTATTGTTTTTAATGGCATTTTAAATGTGTACGTCATATGGTAAGCTAATAAATCATACTCTGTGAAAACGGACAATGACAAAGGCTAGTTATATAAATAAACACAGTTAGATAATTCTATTTTGATCAATACTGTATTGATCATTTGCCCCAGATATAAGTATTATTCTACTTTTTCTATTGTTTCTTCTCCTACTTTAATTTCTTTGTCATCTGCTGTATTAATGGTTATCTTTGTTTTATTTGTTTATTTTTAGTCTTTTTTTTAAACATATTTTATAAATGCAATTCTTTGTCCTTTCTTGTTCATTGTTAACCTAACTTGTTCATTGTTCATTGTTAGGTTGACAATGAACAAGACAGGACAAAAATTGCATTTATAAAATACCTTTTGAATGCGATCAGTTTTATTTAGGTGAAACATCAAGGCCATTAAATGTTAGAATAACTGAACATCAATCTTATATTAAAAATAGAGAATTTGATAGATCTCAAATATGTAAACACGCATGGGATAATGAACATACGGTTCAATGGAATAATTCAAATGTAGTCCTAAAAGAAACGGATGGTAAAAAAAGAAAAATCAAAGAAGCGGCTCTAATTATGCTAAATGAGGCCAATTGTGTCGCAAATTCCTCGGCAGAATGTAGTAGGATCTGGTTACCAATATTGAAAGAGGAAGTTATTAATAAGAAAATACCAGTATTAGTAAGTCAGTAACATATACAGGATACATCATTTATGTTTTCTAAATAACGAAACATATAAAATCAGAATTTTGGTGTTTATTGAAGGTAAACTAAATGCACGAACAAATACTTTCCATGTCGGGATAGTATTATGAGGTTTTTTCCTGGGTTTTCCCTCATAATTTACTATGGAATCACTAACAGGAGAATTTTACTGTCATCATGTCATGTGTTTGTCTTTTTAAAGACGATTTACATGCTATGATTTTTTTCTGGCGGATATTCTCAAAATAAAGTTGATTTCATGTAATCGAATGAACTATCTTATAAGTAAAGTCGTCCCAGGAGCGCATCTCAACAATATTGGCAATATCATTTTAAAGTCGTCTACTTTAAATGCATAATGTATGTCTGAATTGTCAATATAAATGAGTCAGATAAAATTAAATTATTAGAAGAATTTTTCACTATGTAACAAAAAACAAAATTTGTTTAATTTACTGTTTGTATTTTGAGAACGATTTCCGAAGAGTGGAAATTGAAACTTCAATAAACGCATTTTTTTCTTTAATTGTGGCTTATTCCCAGTTAAATAGTAATTAATTTAAAATGCCACAAGAAAATAGCTTCAGAATAATTTCAAAAGTTATGACGTACGTAATTCGTTTATTATGTATAACTGAAATAGGTCATCCTGTATACAGAGTACATAGTTAAAACACATAAATAGGAGAACATTTACGCACTGGATCATCTTTATGTTTTAAAAAAGTCTTTGATAAATTTCTGTGTCAACTTCCGGCCTCGTTTTGACTCAGCGATGTTGCGTCAATGCTGAAGATGAAGGACATCGGTAGGGGTTGACTCTTTCTCTTACTTAATGTAGGCAAGGGCAGCTCCAATCACATTCAATACTTCGGAATGAGATCCATGAGATAATCCACTCGTTGATGTCTTTATCATTTATCAGCAGTTCCGTTGGTAACTGATTAGCGAGGTCTACTATTTCAGCAATACAATTATTGTTAACTTTGCCATCACTTTTCGTTTCAATTTGAAAAAGATTTTTTATACCTTTCTCAAAGCTGTTACTTTCACATCTTTCACATCATCCCACGCTGAAGCTATCCAGTAAGACACGTCCTTAACGCTGATTTTTTTAAGGGCTGCTGTTACAACCATTCCCTCATCCAACCAGGTCAACAACACTTGTAGAAGCCTTCGATGATAGTTGCGTTTCATAGCCTCTAAAACTCCTTGGTCTAGAGGTTGACTGAAAAATGTGACGTTTGTTGGCAAGAAAACAGCTTCAATGTCACCGCTAGCTAACGAACTTGCATCTGGAGGAGATAGCGCGTTGTCTAAAAGAAGAATAGCTGTTCTTGGTAGGTTTTTCTTTTTTAAGTAGGCGTCAACAACGCAAACGAACTCGCCAAAAAACAAATCTTTAAAAATTTGACAATCCATCCACGCACGACGTTAATTCCTATACATGGTGGATAGTGCGATGAAATATACTTTTTGCTTGTTTGGTTTCTGCAATAGTGACTTTCGTACGCAGTCAAAGACAAAATGTGATGTTTAACAGCTTGAGTAACTTCATCGGATAATGTATGCCATGGCTTATGGGATCCTCTATTATCGTCGTGTGTTATTCCAGAACTAGAAGCGCCCTTTTAGAGTAAAATGTTAGTAATAATAATAAATAATTCAGTCCGAATAGCTATGAAGATTGCCGACCTCCGTCGCGGAGATGGCACTTGAAGAAGAAGAGTTGGTAATCAATTTACTGCTTTCACTAAAAGTCTTTTAAAAGCACGACTTACATGTTGGTATTAAATTACCATTAATCTGAAGATGATATTGATAGGTTAACAAACGAAATTTTGTTTAGATTCTTCAGCAACTTTTTGTTTTGCTGATTTCTTTTCAACGATGTTTACAAGACTAGCTGAATACGCAACTCTCTTAGTATAGCTACTCATGGCCCAATATTGTTTATATAAAGTGTAATCATTAAATTTTCGGTAGTGGTTTGCACTGTCTCGCTTCAATTTCTTTGCCTTCTTTCTGAGTTTTGTAGCTTTGGCCTAAATTTTTTTTCGATTTAGTTTCTTACCTCAGTTTTTTTGTGTCAGCTTTTACACGTTTATTTCCGCTATTTTTTATACGAATATTCCTACTTCGTTTCACTTGTATTGTGTGTAATGTGTTTTCTAAATATACGTGACTCACACCAACCACATTTAATTTGCTTTCATTTTCCGGTAGTTTTTTTTTTGTTTTTTTTTGTCTTAAAATGTCATCTTCATCCGATAATAAAACGTCAGAATCTTCCTCTGGATCATAAGAAGGCTCAATATCACTATCATCATCAAGACCATATAGTATGTCAGATGGAAACCCAGAAATAGATGGAGCTGCGTTTGAACCTAAAACAACAGTTGGTAATTTTTTCTTAAAATCAGCAAACGAGAACTTACTTGTACCACTTCCTAGGTTACTATTAGTCTGTCTATTTTCTGGCCCTGGCTTTTCATCTCCTTCCTCTTGATGTTGATAAGATTCGAAATCGGAATCTAGGTGTTAGTGTAGTTACTAGTCACATTAAAATAAATTTTAATATTGATAACTTACCTGTATTATTTGATTGTACATTCCCACACATTACCAGAATTCTATTAGCTCAGAAAAACCTAATTTTAAACTGTTAAAACTGTTTTAAAGTTATGAATACGCGCTTGACACTTATTTTGAGGTTAGAACGCTACGTGTCAACATATAGAGGTTAACTGGCAAAAACATAAATAATCTTATTAGACTTGCTAATAATTGCCTTGAAGACATTATTACTTGGCTTACTGAAGATAAGCTTTCTTTATCAATAGATAAAACATCAGCAATGATATTTAGTAATATGAGGAGCACAATAAATGACATACCTTTAACAATAGATGGACAGATCATTCCTATCAAAAACGAAAGCTCAAAAAGAATGAATATAATGAGAGCATTATGTGGCATATGGTGAGGAGCAGATGCTATTTTACTTCTGTTAATTTATAAAGGTATTATAAGATTACACCTTGATTACTCATGTACAGTACTAAAACCCTGCAGTAAAGCTAACCTCGTAATATTAGACAAAATCCAATTTAAAGCTTTGAGGATTATCACAGGTTGTATGAGATCTACTCCTACGAATGCCTTATTAGCTGAGAGTGGAGAAACATCATTAGAAATCAGACGAAAAATCTTGTCTTTTAAATTTTATCTTAAAATCTCAGCTGATATAGAAAACCCTTTGAATGAAATATTGTCTAAGCTAGAGTTCAAAATCAATAATCAGATAAGAGACACCATATCTTATTTACATTAAAAGTGAATTTGATCAAGATCTTAAACAATTATTTAAAGATAGTATTAAGTGCTGTTGCCAGATTGAGCTAACATATCAAATAGAAAGAATAAAAACAATATTCTCCGAAAACAAAAAAGGAGAAACATATAGTAATCAACAATTTCTTAATGAATTCTCAACCATCTATGAAGAATTCACTTGGATATTTACAGCTGGGTCATTAGAACCCAGTTCAAAGGCAGTAGGATTTGGAGTTCACATTCCATCAATAAATTATAACTATGCATCTAGACTCCATGATCACATACAAATATGCACTGCTGAAATTATTGCCATTAATAAGGCAGCAGAAGTTTGCTTAGAAAAAAAATATTAAAAAAGCAATAATATTTTCTGATGCAAAAAGTGCAATCCAAAAATTACAAAGTAACTGTTGGGGAACAAATAACCACATTGTAAATTTAACTAAAAGATTAATACTTGAGGCAAATGAAGCAGGATTTGATATTATTATAGCCTGGATTCCAGGCCACTCAGGAGTAAAAGGGAATATTGTGGCAGATCAATTGGCGAATATAGGTAGAACTCTAAACATCCCAGCTAACATAAAAATTAATAAAATGGACTATCTTTCATTTCTTACTCAAACATTAATAAGTGAATTTAAACTTGATTGGCTTAAACAGTTTAAACAAAAGGGAAAGTCGTATCAACAATGTCAAAGCGAATTCTCTATAAAACCATGGTTTCATAAGTTTGACTTTGTAGACCGTAGACACCTGACAACAATTATTAGGTAACGAACAGGAAATTGTTTGGCGCCAGATCATCTATTTAAAATTAACTGTATTGATTCCCCATTTTTGTGAGTGTGGTCAAATAAGAAGTATAATACACATCTTGCTACTATCAATAAGACACCACTATTTGATTTATATAAAAAAATTATTAAAGATGAATGCCCAACGCCCATTTCAGTACAAAATATTTTCCACAATATGAATGCTAAAACCTTGAAAACGATTGGTAAGTTTATCAATATTTTCCAAATTAAAATGTAAGTAAAATATAAATAAATACCCAACCTAACCTATTCTTTAACCACTGATGTCCTGTCCAAGATGCAAAATTCCAGATATACCTTACATAGCTTAATAGATGGAACAAGAAAAATCTATATCATTAATGACATATAGAATTATTTTAGAATATACACTATAAATTGTCCAAAATAGTTGAAGGGAATATGGTTATTTCCAGAATCTCTGTGACGAGAATTCCCTTCTATAATTGAAATAAAAATATGTACGTGAGGGGGCCACGTACCTAAGAGGTGGAGGCCATAAAACGAAAGAAGAAGAAGTATAAGGTAACTGAATACTGGTGTCAAGAGACAAAAGTTGACTTATCACCAAACGCACGGGATGTGCTAGTGGTGCTATTGGATATAAGTCAAGTTATACTCCTTTGCACGCAATGAATGATAAAATTTTGATTTAAAGTCATTGGGCACCAACCTGTATCTAGTTAACGGTGTTGTTATTGACTTATGTCTCTTTGCACAACCACAGATGAACTTGTTTTTTACACCGTAGTGTACTTTTTTCATTTTTCAACAAATGTATACTTGTACCCCTTTGCACGCATACCAATGAAATATTAAGTGCTTCTCTAATCACTAAAGGATAAAATACTTACTAGCGAGCTATCTACTTATTCATAACAATACATTAAACACAAATTGTAAATTTATTACACTTTTGACAAATACATATCTATTTTTGTTTTTTATTATTGCTTTTACTTTTCCTGTAGAATCGATCACAACGGATGTGTTATCTATGACCCGGATACCTCGCGAGTACTATATCTACTCCTGTTTGAAATTGAACGTGTTCATATTTGATTTATTGGTCTAATGTGGACGATATTGGCTGAAATTTCATTTGCAAAATCTAAACTGCTCCTGTCCAATATGTTTTATTGAGCAACCAGTTGAAATGATCTATTCGGTGTTTGAAATATAAAGTAGTAGAACATAAATTAGATAGCTTCATTTCCTTTATTGTTCAAGTTAAATAAGTTCTATTTTATTAAAATCACTATACTATTATTCTCGTCATCATTGTATTGTCCTTTTTTGGCTTTTTATCTGTTAGGTCTTTGAAAATATATTACTCTGAATATAAATTTTCGCTATATATGCAATACTTCTCGTATTATCATCGTATTACGAAAGTAGGTCATTATTATAATGATATTCGCCTCATCTCTTGCCATTTTAACAAAATTTTAACATCTAGAATGCTTTGATATTGTTTTCTATCCTATTAAACATTTTTATTGATTTCTTTTCTGTGTATACAGGGTGTTTCAAAAAAAGGTAACCCCGTCTCTAAGGTAGGTAAAAAACTGAAAAATAATTGGGGTTGGCTTTGTAAAAAATTTTTGTAACGCCATCCGTTTTCAAGATACAGGGCGTTGAAGAAAAAAAAATTACGCATTTCTTACGATTTTGCCGAAACTACTGGCAACATTGTAATGAAATTTTATACGAATATGTCTTGGAAGCTGATACATCTCATGAATTTGTTTTTATATCTGATTCTCATAGAGGGCGCTAGTTACACGGATCATACTAAGTATTAGTCATTATAACTTTTTTAAGAGTATAATTATTAATCAAAATTTCAAGGAAACTTAAACATCATTCAATTTTACACGAAAAAGGTACTCTTGGTAAAACTCGATACTGTGTACCGTTTTCGGAATATTTTGATTTAAAAATTATGAAGTAATAATTGATGCTGGTAGTAATCATAAAGTTCTAATAGAAATACCTCTATTTTCTCCAAGTGTGCCATAGAAATTTGACATTTATTGATTATTATGACGATAAATCAACAATAATTGGAGTTTTGCAACCTTGTTATTTGTAAAATCAGATCAAAATGTATACAAATGTTGAATACACTGACATGTTATTAACCTTAGGCGAATGTTCTAGTGCAGTTGTGACACGTTAAGCAGAAAAGTTACCAAGTAAAAAAACATTTAGAGCCATTGAACGATGTTGTCGAGAAACTGGCAATGTGAGACCAAATAAAATAAATTTTGGTAGACCAAGAACAACAAGAACAATTAATAAAGAAAATAATATTTTAAATTTACTTGACCAAGATCCAACAGTTAGCGAAAGGAATATAGCAAGACAAACAAATACTTCTTCTTCAAGTACTTATCGGATACTGAAAGAACAGTAATTACATCCTTATCATTACAGACAAGTCCAAGAGCTCTTGCCAGATGATCTACCGGTTAGAGTGGATTTTTGTGAAACATTGCAACAAAGGACAGTCCACAATCCAAATTTTTTAAAATGCATTCTTTTTACGGACGAGGCCACTTTTACGCGACAAGGTATGTTTAACTCGGACTACGCAGTTTGTTCGTATATTAAGGAAAAAGTCTATGCTACAGAGGTAAATTCACGCCAAGAATTGGAAGAAAGAATTCAACGTCAATTTAATGACATCATAGATGATCCTTTACCGTTTAGAAGGTTAATAGAATCTTTAGAAAAAAGAATAGACTTGTATATTCGCGAAAACGGAGGGCATTTTGAACACATACTGTAATTGAATTTTATTTTATGTTCTTCTTCATTAATTTAATTTTCCTCTTGTGAATTTTGTTTAATTACTAACTATTTTATACCAGCATCAATTATTTCTTCATAATTTTCAAATCAAAATATTTCGAAAACTGTACACAGTATCGAGTTTTACCAAGAGTACCTTTTTCGTGTAAAATTGAATGATGTTTAAGTTTACTTGAAATTTTGATTAATAATTATACTCTTAAAAAAGTTATATTGAATAATACTTAGTACGATCCGTGTAACTAGCGCCCTCTATGAGAATAAGATATAAAAACAAATTCATGGGATGTATCAGCTTCCAAAACATATTCGTATAAAATTTCGTTACAATGTTGCCAGTAGTTTCGGCAAAATCGTAAAAAATACGTAAATTTTTTTTTACTTTAACGCCCTGTATCTTGAAAACGGATGGCGTTACAAACATTTTTTACTAAGCAAACCCCAATTATTTTTCAGTGTTTTACCTACCCTAGAGACGGGGTTACCTTTTTTTGAAACACCCTGTATAGGTGGTGCAACAGATAAACGGCTAATTAGAAATATCTCGACAAATTTTGTAATGAAAATATTTTCATCTATTTGCTTTTTTTTGCTTGTAACTTCATTTTTAATGGGATACTTTATGTTTTATAATTTTAGAAGTATACACGTTATTCTAAATTAGATTTGTTTCTTCTTCCATTTTAAATATTGCGGATATATATTAGGCAAATTTCGTTGAACAACACCTAAGAACGAACAGTAACTTTTTCGGGGTGATTTTTATCTACGAACTCTGGAACTTTCTTCCACATTTCTAGAATCTTCTTTATATCTCTTGTAAAGGCACGGTTTTCTAATTCTGGCTCCTCTTCAAAACTATTTTTTCTGTTCCTCATCAAGTTCGTTCATATCTCTTTCATCCACCTCTAGACCCATGGATTTTCCAATAAAAACAATCTCATCTACCACTGACACTTTGGGTTCCAGTCCTTCGCAGGCCCTTCCATAAAAAGAATTTTTATTCAGAAACGCTTTCACTGCGTATGACGTTGCCAAATTATTTTATTATCTGAAAATAAAAATTTACGTATGTGGAAAACAATTTAATATTTTCTGGAAACGGTTAAGTTTAGAAAAAGTGTTACAGGACTTTTTTGTTCCAAATTGTGTATAATATCCATACCTTAAAGGAACGGACTATTTTCGACACCCTGTGTATTGGTATTACATGACCCTTCTTCCACTCTGTACTCTTTGAGTAATAATATATTATGTATTCCTCTAACTAAACTTTATATTAACACTGTTAAACTAAAATTGCGTGCATAGAAATCGGCCCACTGTAAACTTTTGACTTTAACTATATTTTTTTAAAGCAATATTTATCAGATCACAAAAACAAATATACTGTTTGAAAGACAATTTAATATGCTTTAATGTGAGTATAAATTTATAAAAACTTATTTCGGCTTCCTATGTTTAACATAGTGAAATGAATTCATTACGCAAATTAAGCTTTTTTATTATTAACATAAATAGGGTTATTCACAATTTAAAACTTAACACTTAATTTTTTAATAATAGGTATAACCTCCTCTTGCCCTAATATCATCTCTCATACGATTAGGCATAGATCTAATCAAGTTTGCTATTGTTGCTTGTGGAATGTTAAGCCACTCTTCTTCTGCTGCAAGAAGAAGCTCTGGGATCGAGTGTGGGGTATAAAGTCTAGCTCGAATTCCTCGTTTTAGCTCATCCCATAAATGTTCGATCGAATTTAGGTCAGGACTGTTTGCTGGCCAGTCTATAACCTGAAAATCGACTTCTGCAATGTAATCTTGCACGATTCTTGCGGTGTGTGCCCTTGCATTGTCATGCATAAAGATAAATTCGTCTCCAATGTAGTCGACGTAAGGTACCACATAAATTGCTAAAATCTTCTCGATATATCTGGCAGCCGCTAAACCTCTTCTTCCGTGAACACGGTCGTCCGAACGAATGGACTCAAGATCGGTTCGTGCTCCTATAAAAATTGCACCCCAGATCATGCAGGAACCACCCCCATAAGCACTCCTCCGCTCTTCAAAGCAGCATTCTGCAAATCTCTCTCCTGGTCTCCGGTACACTTTCCTTCTTCGGTCGCTACCATAGAGGCATATTTTGGTCTCATCTGAGAACAGAACAGATCCCGATTGTTCCAACGTCCAATTCCGATTATCCTGTGCAAAACGCAGGCGTGCTTGCCGATGAGCTGGAGTAAGTTTTGGACCAATCGCAGGTGTTTTAGGGGTCAGGTTATTTTCCCGCAGTCTTTGTCCCAGTGTCCACTGATTAACAGCCACTGTTCGCACCTTATGGAGCTGTCGTTGCACCTGAACGGCATAAAGGTGACGATTTCTTAATGTTGTTGACACAATAAAGCGGTCATCACGAGCGGTTGTAAATCGCCGTCTGCCTGTTGCCAGGTCGCCTATGAAAAGATCCAGTTTCCTCATAACGTTGGCGCACTCTTCGAACCGCTGCGCGTGTCATATCCAATTGTCTAGCAACAGCTCGTTGACTAATTCCATTTTCGATTAGAGCAATAACTTGGGCGGCTTTTTGTGGCGTAGTATGCATTAAACTAACACACTTGAACACTGCTGAGATTATTAAAAACGAATATAATGCAAATTTCACTTGCAACGGCAATACTTTTACAATTAGACAAATTTGTTATTTTCGTGACAATCACCACATAAACACGTTTCATTTGTTTACCGGTTACTACGCATGTAAACGATAAGCCTTCTTGATAAATTTATACTTACATTAAAGCATATTAAATTGTCTTTGAAACAGTATAATTTGTTTTTGTGATCTGATGAATATTTCTTGAAAAAAATATAGTTAAAGTCAAAAGTTTACAGTGGGCCGATTTCTATGCACGCAAGTGTATATATTATATTAAAATCCAAACATAACAAACTCCATGATTTTTTGAATCACTATATATCTATTTGTCCGAAAAAAGCACACCCTGAAAGCATACCCTGTATCTGGTTACTTTGTGGGGAATGCAATATTTTGCATTTTCTAGATGAAACCTAGATTTAAATAAAAAATAAAGTTTGGTAAATGCCCGTTTAATATTCTTTAAATTCCCGTCTCAAAGAAAATCCTGGGGATTTATCCAACAATAATGCTTATACATAATAAATATGAAAAATTCTTAAAAACCTTTCACGATTATAGTTTTTTACCGTCCAAGATTACGCTATGCCAGAGCAAACACTTTGAAATAGCTTTCAGATATGAAATACCAACATGTCGGATCAAAGTATAAAAAAGAGGAAGAACAGAAACAAAAAATAGAGCGTTTAACAAAGGATCTCAAGCAAAAAGCCATTATGCTTATAAATTTCAACATAAAAGTGAATGTTATTAATTTACAGACGCCTTTGAAATACCTCGGCAAAAAATTAAATTAGTACCAAGCTACTTTGCTGAAAGAGCCGACAATCAATTTTAATTTATAAATGGACTGGTTTTGTCCTGTACTTTCGACGATGATTTAGTGTGATTGAGTACAAGGTTATTATACTGACAAAGTATGTAAGTGTAATCAATTAATTTCTGAGTAAACACCGACGGATTAGATTACTCCTACCGAAATCTTTACTGATTAAAAATTATCAAATTATAAAACCTCCAGTGAAAATATGTTGCATTCATCCTTCAATTTATTTTCTCTTTGGTTTTGTTACATCGATTTGTTTCTATGAGGCTTTTTTTTTCAAAATATATTAGAATTATCTTTGTCTATGTCAAGCTGTATCGCCCTGATTTTCCACAGATTTTTTAGTAAATGTTAGTTTTTTCACAGTAAGTTTATACGAAGCACGGACTGTTACAAAACATTACTTTTCAGACATTATAGGCTTTTAGCTTTTAACCCTTTCCAGTCAAATGATCCCATTTGGGATCCTAGCAATGTTTTCTGCTTTAGCCGCAAAGCAAATTATTTATGTCGATTTAGCGAACGGTATAGCGTTGCTTACCTTCCCACTAGATGACGCTGCATTAATTTATTTGACAATTCTATCAGTAAGCGTTAGTCACATTTCAATGTAAAACGTCGTAGTGAAACAACAATCATCAATTTACTGTAAATTTCAAATTCTTCTAAGGTATTTTGTCAATTAAATACAAAAGTACAGTATACTTTTTTATTTCAAATGGATCGAGTATATAAAACTACCAAAACCAAACTTTCTGTTCGTGAATTGCAAAATCTGTCCCAAGAGGAAGGATTAGTTGGTCTTCTTAACGACTTTGATATCGAATTTGATGTTGATAATGGAGAAGAGATTTTGAAAGAAGAAATGATTGAAGAAACTCAAATAGAAAAAATATTGGAAAATATTGTTGAAGATAGCTTAAACACCCAAGTTAAAGATAATATGGAAGAAAAAACTGTTGAAAAAATTACAGAAGAGCAACAGACAAGTCAATCCAAGAAAAAAAATGCATAAAAAAACCAACTTGGACAGACAACAATTTTAATTTATGTAAACAGCGAATACAGTGGTGATTTTTCGGTTGATGACAATATTTATACGCCTTTCCAATATTTTCAAATGTATTGTGACAATATTTACTAATTAATTATTTAAAATTTTGCTGAGCAGACAAACTTGTATTCTGTGCAAGAAGAAAATAAAAAATATCGATAAAAATGCAGCAGAAATAGATCAGTACTTAGGCATACATTTATTGAGTGGAATTGTTCGTCTTTTTCTTCTTCTTCGTCTAGGCATTCACGTCCACATCTGAACATAAGCCTCTTCAAGTCTTCCTTTCCATTGTTTTTTATTGTACGCTTCTTGTAGCCAATTTTTCCCTGCAGTCCTTTTCAGATCATCTGTCCATCTCATAGGAGGTCTGCCTCTGGGTCTTTTGTGTTGGTATGGTCTCCAGGTTAAAATTGATCTGTGCCATTTGTTTAGATCGCTCCTAGCTACATGTCCAGCGTATTCCCATTTTAACTTTAATGATTTTTGCACCACATCGGTGACTTTGGTTTTCTGTCTTATCCATGTGTTTGTTGTCTTGTCCTTAAGTGATACACCTAGCATTGCTCTTTCCATCGCGTGTTGAGTGACTCTAAGTATATTCATATTCTTTTTTGTGATTGTCCATGTTTGTGCCGCATAAGTTAATATCGGAATAATGCATGCATCAAAAACTTTAGATCTAAGATGTAATTGAATTTGTTGATTTCTGAGTATATAGTTCAGTTTACCGAATGCTGCCCAAGCCAACTTTCTTCTTCTTTTTATTGTTCGTGTTCCTTCGTATATAATGTATTGAGCAGAAGAAACCCGATATAATACAATATCTAATATCATGCCACGTAATCGTTAAACTGCGAGCATATTTTTACATCAACGATAATTTGAAAGTCTCGTCTAACAACAATGACAAATTATAAAAATTAAAACCTTTTATTGAAAAAGTTCGGCAAAATATGAATGGGATAGAACCTGAGGTATTTAATACTATCGATGAGTTTATTATACCATTCAAAGGGCATAGTAATCTAAAGCAATATATAAAAAATAATACTCATAAATGGGGCATAAAAGTTTTTGCAAGCGCAGCACGCAGCGGCATACTATACGATTTTAAGATATATGTGGAAAAACGAACAGCCCAAGATGAATCAGGTATTGGAATTAGTGGGAAAATAGTACTCAAGTTGGTCAGAAATCTGCCAAACCACATGGATTTCAAGATTTTCACGAATAAGTATTTCACAACTTACAATCTACTTATTAGTCTGAAGGACCGAAGCTTCCTTGCTGCATGGACTGTAAGAAGTGGGCGGCTAGTAGGTGGACAGAGAACAAAGTTCTAATGGTAAAAGGTCGTGGATCCTCTGATATATAAAAATAGACAGCGTCTTATTAGCGTCGAACCAAATAGGAAAATATCCTCTTGATAAAGTAAAGATATGATGCAACAAGAGCAAAATCTATGTAGAAATCGAATGGCCAGCAATTGTCAAAGAATATAATATTTCGATGGGGGTGTGGATTTGCATGACATTCTTGTGGAACTATATAAAATCAAAATCAAACCAAAAAGTATATTAGTATAAAAAGCAAAAAGTATATAAAAGTATATAAAAAATACATGTATTGTCAACTTCTGGTTGCTGTACCGAAGACGCTGCAAACAAAAACAAGTGAAACACATCACCCTTCTCCAATTCAAATCTCAAGTTGGACATGCGTTACTAAAAGCTGAAAAGTTCGACACGAGAAAACGAGGACGTCCTTCTCAAGAGAATACACTAAATAAGAGACAAGTAATGCATCCTGCATTAGTGCAAGATGTTCGATTTGATGGCGTAGGACACTAGCCATTACATGATCAAAATCGCACAAGGTTCAAATTATGTATAATGTCTTACTAAACTGTTAATAGTATAAGTACAATAATAAACGTATTTCCTATGTCAATTTTTGACCCGACCAGTATATCAAGTGTTATAAATGGATAACTCAGGTATCACCAGCGCCAGATGATTTCAAATGGAATCATTTTTTTTTGAGTTTGAAGACTCTAGGAGGCAAATTTTTTACAAAAGTTATCAATAATTATTTTTTCTTGTATCCTATAACATACATTTTTTTCAACCGGAAAATTTTTTAGTCAGTGGATCAGAGGACTACAGCTATAACTTTATAACGACTTAGTGCTCCTGTTTAACGGAATATATTTTTTAAATGATTGTACAAATTAGAGACTATGTCTTTACCTTGAAATACCATTTCGTTGCTATAAATTTTCATATTTATCACATTCCACTAGTACTTGCTTATTCCTTATCGAATAGTACCATGCAACAAAAAACAAATATTATGGTGGTATAACGGCAACTTTTACTGGCACTAATATATCGGAAATTAAAATAAACAGGTTAAAAAGATCATTAAGAAGGCAGTTTACCGGGTCTTGATAATGCTTATCCACTTAGTGTGCAAGAGAGATACCTCTAGGGATAATCATAACCACTAATAATATTTACCAAAACAACACAATAAAAGTAAAAGTAGAATAAGGACTAAGTTACCTTAATGAAGATGGCATTGGAATAAGACAGGAAGATTGCTATCGCCCGTGGCCTCATTTTCCGATGTTGATAATGGTACAATTGGTGGGTCGTAGTGAGTTGACCGATTCTTGCACCAAAGTCGTCGTATTCATTGATGTCGTCAACTCCTTAGCCCATGTATTTACCTTAATACTTATTGAGCTGGCTAATTATTGCACAAAAAAATGTGCAAACACTATTCTATACGATGCATATAAAAATAGAATTTGGTTAAAAAAAATGAGTTGACTGGTTTTTGGAAAGAACCCTTCAATTATATCTGAGTGCTTTTTAGAGACTGTATAGTTGTCCCAATATCTATAGAGTTGTTAAGCATTTTCTTAAGAGTAGGTTTTAAGTCCAATGATTTATATAGATTGATTAATGATTTTATAGCAGGTTAGAATGTATTTCACAGTTAGATAAATATTGCAATGGTAACAGGATAAGCAATTGCAGTTCCTAAGGATATGAAGAAACCGTGGGTAAGTTTGATGTGATTAATTCAAAATTTTCTACCAATCGATGCATCTCCTCTCTAGTTTAAAAGTCCAGGTAAGGATGGCCAATAAACTGTGGGCATTTGAGATCGTTAGATGATTATGGTTAGTCAAGTCTTATCGTTGTTAGCTTCTTTGGTAAAATAAGCTGCTCTTTTATTGCCAGTAATTCTAGTATAAGAATGTACATATGAGAGATACTGTTATATCGTGAGCAGGGCGATTTTAGTAGATGTCATAAATGTTTAAAACCAAAGCTACAGTGAACATTGCATTTAATAATATAATAATAATAATGTTTATTTACTTCCCAATATACAATATACAATATGTTAGTTTTATGTATTACAATTACAAATTCAAAGTTAAATATTTTGTACAAACAAATAGTTGTTAGCAAATAAACAAAGATGAACATCCCTGATGAACCAGAGGTTGTGCTCAGGGATTACACTCATTTACACTATTCAATATTTGTTCTACAGTATCATTAGGTTGATAATATATAATATTGTTACAAAGTATAATGTATAGTATTATTTATACGATGAATTTAATTAAAGAAGATCGCATCCAAAATTTCAGATCCAGTGTTCTTCAGAAAATTTGTAAAAATGGATTTATTAATGTTAAATGAGTTGATTTTTCTTATATAGGTTTTATAGATCTCGGGTAAATAGTTAAATATTCTAGGAATAAAGTAAGAGAAAATGTGTTTTCCAATTGATTTATAGGCACTAGTAATTTGGACATAATCATGAAATTTTCTTCTAGTGCTGTAAGTATGATCTATTGATTTTAAAACATGTTTATTTTTGTATGTAAGCAAAATAATGTTAAACAAATATAACTGTCTTATACTAAAAATATCTGCTTGCTGATAAAGAAGTTCTGAAGAATATAATCGAGATTTTTTTAGCATTATTTTCAAAATCTTCTTTGTAATATTTCGAGTTTATTTAAATAAGAAGCATATGTTCCACCCCATGCTAAAATAGCATATCTAAGACGTAACTCTATCAAAGAATAGTATACTATCTTTAAGTAAGACAAATTAAGAATATTGCTGAGATATCTCAATTTGTATAATAACATTCTTAGAGTTTTACATACCATATCAATATGCACATCCCACTTCAAGTGACAATCAATATAAACTCCTAAATATTTTATGTATTTTTTCCTATTTATTTTAATGAACGCGTTATTATAGCTTAGATTTAATTCCAAGAAGTCGGGTTGAAACGCTCAATACTCCGGGAGTATTGGATTTTAGGAAGTGTAAGACTTTCAAATTCCAGAAAAAACAGGAAGAGAGGTGATGAAAATACTAAAAATATGGCTAAGCTCAGAGGAACAAAGTTAAATGGCCAAAGAGACACTAAATCTCAAGTGAGTGTTCGGGCTAGCTTCAATGCACTGGATTGTGGCTTTAAAGATATAAATAGATAGCAAGGATACTGAGCTAATGAGACAAGAAACGAAATGAGACCTGGTAATATCAAACGTGATACAACTAAAGAAGGTCACTGGGAATAAATTTATAGAAAGAGAACAATAAGAAGAGAAAAAGAAGGGCGCCAACTCAACGATAGTTGAGATTTTGAAGTAACAAATGATTGGAAACAAATGATTCTGGAAATATTAACCTGAAATACAAAATACTAAATACTAATCTTGTTTTGCTATATTATATATTGGTTAGTAGAACTGAAATAAAACTTAAAATAGTAACAGTAAATATATTTATAAAAATGTGTATATCGATATATATGTATTAACAATTTACATATAATGCAAAAACTAAATAACAATGGTAGTGGGTAGTGTAAAGATACAATAGGACCTAATAGCCCCTCAACAAGCGAATAATCACTACCACTGGCCAAATAAAATTTAAAATATGAGTAACACCAAGAATAGTCCGTGTGGTAGCCAAAGTGTTAACACAAAAAGGTAGTAATTTAAATTTAACTAGTTCAACTAAAATGAGATACAAATTACAATATTGTAAAGATATCAAACTTGATAAAACTGACTGCTTTTCTACCGCACAAAATCGATCAATCCTTACAAAGCGCTCCCAGCGCGTGAGTGGAGAAATGTCGATTTAAAATCGATCGTAGGCGGGTAATAAGAAATTTCTTAAGGGGTTAATCAGTAGCGTAAACGCTACAGGGTAAATTGTTTTTGTATATTGAAAATGGTATGAAATAAGTTTTATCAGTATTAACTGTCAGTAATTTCCTATTTAACCATTCAAGAACCTTTACAGTTTCTATTTCTGCCAAAGTTTTAAGTTTTTCCCAAGAATTACTAGTGTAAAGTATGACAGCATCGTCAGCAAAACAAATAATCTTTCCATTTATTTTCATTGATGCAAGATCATTTATATATATATATATATATATATATATATATATATATATATATATATATATATATATATATATATATATATATGCTTCTCTGCCTCATAAAGTAATATACTATTATTTTCTCTAAATGCGATCGAATTAGTTGTCTCATTTTTTTAATTCTTTTCGCGTACATATCTTTTAATTTCGTAAAAAATAGAACTTATTGCCTTTTTTATAATTTTATGCTGATATTTTTATTAGTATTATATTGGCTTATATTTTTATGCCTTTTCTGAAGTGAATTCTTTAGATTTTATTTAACTGTTCATTTTATTTGACTTATTTTATTATTTTACATAAACTGCATAAACATAGAAAACCCAATAGTCATAAAAAGAGAAATAAAAACAGAAATAGGACGGGGTTACCTTAGTACCGATATGTATTTAATAAAAATTTGAAAAAACTACGCAAAAAGTTGCATTGGGGAAGAAACGGGAACTAAATTAGGTTATTTGTTTATTTGTAGGGTTTATAGGCCTGAAATGGTCTGAAATTATTTTTTCTGGTGGTTTGGTTGCAACTATGAAAGACATTATTGAAGGTAATGCGACAACGGTAGCTTACCACTAACTAATGATTTTTTCTAACATACGCGCTCTTTCTCGTTTATCTCTCCTGACTCTATCGATTGGTTCCAATCAATATTTATGTCCATTAAGTTATTTTTTTACTCCACAAAACTGTATAGACGGGTTTGGCAGTTGAACTGTGTAGTATGAGATATTGCAAAGAGACTCTTATCTAGAAATTCTTATGCATTCTTTCTTGCAAATTCACCGCTAAATTAATAGAAAATATGCTCACCGACAGAATAGAGCATTTCAAGTAACTATATTGATTCGAAGTAAGCACCCACAGAAAACTCAAAAATGGTCTGCCGCAAGGCTCGGTACTTGCAATACTGCTTTTTAGCATTTAAATCGCAGACATGCCGACAACAACATTAACAAAATTTGGCTATTCTGATGACTGGGCTTTATTAACCCAAACAAAGATACTAGAAGAAGCTGAAGAGATTCTTACAGAAGACTTTATGGAATTTGCGAATTTTTACGGAAGAGGTTAGGGCAAGTGCTTTCAAAAATGGAGACTTCTCCCCTTTAAGACCGAAGTAATCTGCTTCCACCTAAACAACAATCTAGCGTCAAGAACCCTTAACGTTTACTTTGATAACATACGACTCAACCACATTAAACATCCAAAATATCTGGGCATAGCCTTGGACATCAAGTAACTATATTGATTCGAAGTAAGCACCCACAGAAAACTCAAAAATGGTCTGCCGCAAGGCTCGGTACTTGCAATACTATTTTTTAGCATTTAAATCGCAGACATGCCGACAACAACATTAACAAAATTTGGCTATTCTGATGACTGGGCTTTATTAACCCAAACAAAGATACTAGAAGAAGCTGAAGAGATTCTTACAGAAGACTTTATGGAATTTGCGAATTTTTACGGAAGAGGTTAGGGCAAGTGCTTTCAAAAATGGAGACTTCTCCCCTTTAAGACCGAAGTAATCTGCTTCCACCTAAACAACAATCTAGCGTCAAGAACCCTTAACGTTTACTTTGATAACATACGACTCAACCACATTAAACATCCAAAATATCTGGGCATAGCCTTGGACATAACGTTAAGCTTTAGAGAACATTTAAGTATAGTTGCCGAAAAGGTAAAAACCAAAAATAACATCATGCAGAAGCTCTACTTCACAACATGGGGGTCATCGGCATCCACACTTAGGTCTTCAGGCTTAGCTTACTTATTTCGTAGCTAAATACTCTGCGCCAATATGAATCCAATGCGCTCACGTTAAAAAGATAAATGTCCAGCTAAATAACACCTAAGAATGATCGCTGGAGTAATTAAATCGACACCAACATCTTGGCTACCAGTGCTAAGCGACATTCCACCATCACATATTCGCCGACTCAATATGTTTACTCAAGAATATAACAAGATTCTTACCAAGACGGTGTTGCCGATTCATAACTACATAGAAGATGCAACCAAAAGGCGACTGCGCTCCAGAAAATCTCCAATACAAACTGCAGATTTAGCCGCAGCCACAGGGTTCAACATGATCACCAAATGGATCCATTAATAGTCGGCTTCTCTTCTTCTAGTTCCATGACCGTTATCGATCGTTGGATATCATGTTGGCTACCATATTCGCTATCGTGACTTTATTGACAGCAGCTCTAAATAACGATGCAGTTGATTTTCCATACCATTGCCTTAGATTTTTCAGCCATGATGTTCTTCTTCTACCAGGACCACGATTACCTTGGATCTTTCCCTGAATGATCAGATGTAAAAGATCATATTTTTCAGGGTGTCTCATAATATGATAGAAGTATTCCAGCTTGCGTTTCTTTATTATATTGACCAGTTGTGTTGTTTGGTTCAGCCGTCTAAGGACCTCCTCATTTCTAACTCTGTCGACCCAGCTTATTTTCAGTAGTCGTCTGTATACCCACATCTCAAAGGCTGTCAAGCGTTTAAGCATAGCCTCAGTTAGGGTCCACGCTTCTACTCCAGACAGCAGGACAGGAAAGATGTAGCAAGATATCATACGAACTCTAAGGTCGATGCTAAGATCGTGACTGCAAAGTACGTTTCTCATTTTTACAAAGGCAGCTCGGGTTTGTTCTATTCGGCTTTTAATTTCTGCGATTGGATCCCAGCTCTCATTGATATTACTGCCGAGATACACGAGTTTCTCTACTCTGTTCAGTGTGGCATCTCCGACTTTTATACCGTCATCATGTATATAATTTTGTTTGCTAATTATCATATATTTAGTTTTCTTAACGTTGAGTTCTAATCCATACTGATCACAAGTCTGTTTTATTTTGTTCATTAGATTTTGAAGGTCTTCTCCGCAATTGGCAAGGACTAAGGTATCGTCGGCATATCTAATATTGTTGACGGTTACAGGCGACAATATACAGCCTTGTCTCACTCCTCTTTTTATATTTATTTCATCCGACAGTTCTTGTTCAACCTTTATTCTTGCCACTTGATGCCAGTATAGATTTGTAATTATTCGTAGATCTTTATCGTCCAATCCAGCTGTTTCCAATATTTCTAGCATTTTGTTATGTCGGACTTTGTCAAAAGCTTTTTCAAAATCGATTGCACAAATATACACATTCTGATTTATATCTCTGCATCTCTGTACCAGCACATGTATACTAAACAAGGCTTCTCTGGTACCCAAGCCACTCCTAAACCCAAATTGAGTATTGCTAATTCTGTCCTCTAACAGCGTGTAATTCTGCTGTGTATTACTCGCAGAAAGATTTTCAAAACGTCATTCACCGCATGTCTTTGGACGATGTTTCTTAGGTATTCTGACAAATGTCGACTTTAACCAATCAGTTGGTAATATCCCAGTGTCATAAATTCTGTTAAAGAGATTACACAGAGCTTTAATTCCATTTTCTCCCAAAAACTTTAGTATTTCAGCACTTATTTGATCGGGGCCAAGTGCTTTTCCATTTTTTGCCATTTGTATTGAACGACTTACCTCAATTTCTGTTATAGATGGACCTGATATAGCAATCGGTGTATAGTGTTCTACTCTCTCATCTTCAAATAATTCAGAAATGTAGTTTTCCCATTCTTTTAACTTTTCATTGATGTCTAATATTGTGTGTCCGTTTCTGTCTTCTAAACTTTGGGATACTTGTTTCCATTTGTTTCCAGCGACCTCTTTCAATTTCTTGTGCAGATGAAATGTATCGTGTTTCTTTTCAGATTGTTGAATTTCATTACATTCTTTACTATGAAATTGTGTTTTCGCGTGTCTTATCTTCTGCCTTATGATTGTGTGTATCCTCTTGTATTCGTTTTTATCTTTATTTCTGACTTCTCTTCTTTGATCCATAAGTCTCAGTACTTCTTCTGTCATCCACCCTTGTTTTTTTCTTGCTTTTAGCGCACTCAATTTTGTTTCTTGAACAGTCTTTAAGATGTCTTTAATTCTCGTCCAGTTTTCCTCAGTACTTTCTTCTTTGCTTGATGTTAACTTCATCTTTTGTTCTAATATACTAGTTATTTCTTGTTTTACAGTATCATTCAGCATCGTTTTTCTATGAATAGTAACTGTTTGCTTATTCGTAATTGAAACTCTTTTTAATCTCAGTCTTATTTTTCCTACTAAAATATTATGATCTGTTGGTACATCTGCCCCTGGATATGTTTTTACTGATAATACTGAATTTCTGTATCTCTTATTTATACATATGAAGTCTATTTGGTTACGAAAAACTCGTTCAGGTGTATCTGCTGGTGATTTCCAGGTGTAAAGACGACGTTTTGGAAGTTTGAAAATTGTGTTCATTATTACTAATTGCTTTTCTACGCAAAAAGATGCCGGCAGCTCAACTAAATACAGCTATACCTTGCATCACAGAGACACCTCCTGGATTTGACCTACCATGTAAGACCTGGTGCATACATAACCGCATCAGAACGCAACATGGTCAATTTGCAGATGTGTTGTACAAATAGGGCAATCTACTATCACTGTCATGCAGCTACGGCGAAGTCCAATGTATCAAACACATAACGGAGGACTGCGACCAGCGAGGGCAGTTCACAAGACTTCCGGTTTGCGACGATCAAGTCGATTAACTATATAAACAATCTCGACGTTTGACTGTAAACGGGGCATGATTTAAGTAGTTTTATGTCGGGTCTATTTTAATGTTTATTTTAAGATGTGTCGAAATGCCATACCATAAATAAAAATAAAATCTAGAAACTCATCATTTCTTTAGTGTAACTATTTTTAAATAAACAATCAAAACCTTAAACTCAATATTTTGGTCATAACTTAAAAACTTTTCAATATAGAGATTTAACGTTAACAAACAACTTTTTGGAAAAAAGATACACAAAATGAGATATGCTAAATTCAAATTAATTAATTAAGTCTGTTTTAGAACATTGCTAATAACTTTATTATTGTTTATTAAAATTTTTTTGATTGTATCTGAGTTTAGGATCTTATGATTAAATTGTGTGCATAAGATGTTCTAGATCGGTTGAATAGGTTTTGCGAAATTTAATTTGTTTATACGAATTGTTAAAAAAATTAAGCGGCTAAAAAAAATCGGTAAGCTGGTGAAAAATCCTAATTTTAGGAGCCAAGATAGTTTTGGTCACTGTAACGTTAATTAACAACAGTAAGAGCTAAAATCCTTCAATCTTTAACAAAAAAAAAACAAAAGCAAACACAATGATTCTTCTTTGTCAACCATTTTCCATCCCCTCCTGAATGTAGGTCTCTCCCAATTGCTTCCATCTTTCTCTATCTTGCACCAATCTAATCCACTGTTTGCTTGCCATTGCTCTTATGTCATCTACCCATCTTTTTTGAGGTCTACCCATGCTTCTTGTTGTCGTTCTTGGTCTCCATTCTAGAATTCTCCGTGTCCACCTGTTGTCATTATATCAAGCTACGTGACCTGCCCAGCGCCATTTTATTTTTGTAATTTTTTCCACAATATCCCTAATCTTCTTTCTACGTCTTATATCGGTGTTTCTAATCTTGTCTCTTAGTGATATTCCAAGCATGATTCGTTCGATTGCTCTTTGCGTTGTTTCTATTTTTTTGGCAGATTTTTTGGTAAGTGCTACTGTCTCCAAGCCGTAGGTACAAACAGGTAGTATGCAAGTGTTATAAACCTTGTTCTTTAAGTTTATAGGAATGGAGGTGTTTTACAAGATATGTGCTTGTTTGCCGAAAGCGCCCCAAGCCAGTTGTGTTCTTCTTTTAATTTCAGCATCTTGATTTGGTTTTCCTAGTTTGATAACATAACCTAGATATACATAATGTTCCACATTTTCTATGGTATGATTTTGTATTGTTATATTTGTCTGGTCTCAGCTCGGACTATACATTTAATTGTTGTAACATATCATTTAGTTCTTGGATATTATCGGCTATTAAAACTATGCCATCTGCGAATCTCAAGTGGTTTAACTATGGTCCGTCGACGTTGATACCCTTATTGTTCCATTCCAGTTTTTTAAAAATATCTTCTAGAACAAGGGTAAATAGTTTGGGAGAGATGGTGTCTCCTTGTCTTACTCCCCGTTGTAGTCTTATGGGATTAGTTTTTGTGTTTTCGTCCAGCTTTATATGCATGGTGGCATTTTTATATACGGTTTTAATTATGTTAATGTATCTTGAATCTATGCGTGCATTTTCTAGAGATTCAAGCACTGCCCATAATTCGACGGAATCGAATGCTTTATGGAAATCGACGAACGCCATATGAATTTTAACATTATACTCGGTGCATTTTTCTATCAGTGTTCTTACGGTGTGCAAGTGGTCTATGGTATTAAAATGTTTTCTGAATCCAGCCTGCTCGATAGGTTGATAGAAATCGAGCTTATGTGTTAGGCGGTTGGTTATGATTTTAGTTAGTAATTTATACAGATGTGAGAGCAAGTATATTGGTCGGTAATTCTCGATGTTTGCTCTACTTTCTCCCTTGAATAGTAAAATGACCTCGGAGTTGTACCATTCTTTAGGAATCTTTCCTTTATCAATAACTTTATTAAATAAAACATTTAATACCTGTTCCATTTTTGTGCCACCAATTTTCAACATTTCAACTGTAATCTTATCCTCTCCCGGACATTTATTCGTTTTAAGTTGATTTAGGGTCATTCTTATTTCATAGTCGGTTATGTCTGGTATTTCTTCTGAGCCGGTGTTAATTATTGTTCGTTGAGTACGTCGTTGTTGTGGTTGTGTATTTACCGAGTATAGTTTAGTGTAGAATTTTTCAATGGCCTCGCTTATTTCCTTTCTGTCTCTGACGGTGACGTTTTTCTCATTTTTTATTTCTATGATTTTTGTTGTGCCGCTTGAGTTTTTTGCTTTGAGTACTTTCATGTTGCAGTTATCTTGTATTATATTTTTTATTAGATTGTTATTACAGTTTCTATGATCGTTCCTGATTTCTTTCTTCACATTTTTGTTTAAACTTTTAAAGCTGTCCGAAGTTCGATCTGTTTTGTTTCGTCTTTCTTGGAGTAGTTTAATTGTATTAGGTTGAAGTTTAGATGTTTTGGCTGTTTTCGTGTTTGAGCATATTTTCTTAACCGATGTTGTTACAGTTAGTTTTATTTTAGTAGCTAGTCCGTTTATATCCATTTGTTTCAGTGTCTCTATTGATTTTAGTCTTGTGCTTAGCTCTTTTTGGTATTCCGTTTGTTTTTGAAACAGGACATCGGTGGTTGGGTATCGTTCTCGTTTAATAAGTTTGTTTCGTTCTACTCTCGTCTGTATTTTAATGTTCGCTCTAACCAATCTATGGTCACTCCCGGTATAGAATTTGTTTAGTACTGTCACGTCGGTGCATATGTTTTTGTTATTGGAGAGTATGTAGTCTATTTTGTTCTTAGTTTTCTTGTCTGGGAACACAATTTACACAATGATTAAATATTGTTTAAACACGAGAGATCGAATTAAAAATTTTCTTAAAATTCATGATGGGTAAGTGATTTCGGCTACATTTCTTCACTTACGACACATGATTTTGGGATTACTAATTTCATTTATTATTAGCCAGACTATAGTAAGAGTGATGTAAAAATGTTCAAAATCAGACTAGAAGTCTTGTGAGAATTATCATTCATCGGAATGTCAGTTTTTGTTAATTGGTAAAAGAGGAGCATAAATCATTAAACTGAGTGAGAAAAGGTAATTGAGTTTAGGATATGAGACTATGCAAAGGAATGGAAAAATTGAAGAGTGAGGAGAATGAAATGAATAGAAGAGTTACCATATACAGTAAACAAAAAGTGCGTTATGATAAGGATTCATAAGGATTCATAAGGACTGAAAAAAGAAAAGACTTAGACTGGGAAAAAAAATTCAAATAAAAAGGTTTTAAAAAATGAGGGGAAAATCAGTAGATGAAATGAAAATTATTGATAAATGATAAAAAACGAGTAAGATACAAGCTTTTGAAATGCTGTACCTAAGAGCGCTTTTGAGAGTGACGAGAAGCGATAGATTGAGAAACGATATTATTATTATACGGGAACAGTGTAATGTTGCATCATAGTCAAAAAAGTCAAACAAAATAATTTGCATGGCTCGGTCATATGACCCGTATGGGTATTAATAGAAAAGTGAAATAAGTGTGGCAAGCAAAAGCAAGAGGCTAGGAAACAGTTGGGAAGAAGCGGAGTCGATTGTCAAGAACTGCGGTATTTGGAGAGGTTTCTAGTCCAAAACCTCGAATGTCTTACAACCGTAAGAATAAAAATTTATAAAAAAGAGGCTGTAAAGGTAATTTAACTACTGAACATATATAAGAATATGTAAAAAAAAGAAGAAAAATATGAAAAATGGAAATAAAATATATTTTAAATTTATTTATTTTTTACAATAATTGATATCTATCAAATAAAGGTATCCATCGTTCTGTAAGCATATGGTTATTCTGTACCAAATAAACAAGTACAACTCTTCCGGTGTACTTTATAAAACTTTAAAGTTTATGCCATATTCATAACAGGTATATTTAGAAAATTGCGCAACTGGTTGATAAACTTAAAAACACACTGGCGTCCTAGAAACGCGATGATTACTTAAACCTTTTAGTCCATAGAATTTATTTTGCTCATTTTCCTTAAACATTTGATTAAAAGTTTGGTATTTCTTGAATGCGGATAAGTCGCTACTAAAATATCACATCATGAGTTTCAAGTGGGTTGGCCAAATTAGATTACGTCTTTCACACGATTCCAGGACCGTGTCAAGAACTTTCAGAAGAAAAAATCGTCGAGTTCTTTTCTTTTGGATTAAAGTCGTAATAGTTAGATCAGTTAGTAAATTGTATTCTTATATTTTTCTGTTTACTTAAAGTGGTTAAGTTAACTTAATTGTTCTTTATTATTATTCTTTGTTCTGTCTCCTATTTAAGTCATTTTGTATACTAATTTCAACAGAAAAACAGTTACACTGTTACAGATTTCACATAACTTCTCTGCTGAAGGTTAGAAGACTTGTATATATTTTATTTAATTTCAATGTTTCTTACTAAGTTTAATTTTGACATGAAGGCAGGTCAAACGTCAGTAATCGTTTCAGTCTATGCACTTCGGGAGCGTCGTGCACGTTTAACTGTCTATCCAGCACATTAGGATGTACTCATTCAAAGTCTTCTTCTTTAAGTACCGTGCCCAAATTTTAGGTGTGGGTAGCTCCCATGTGAATTTAGGGATGATACTGGGCCTTATGATTACTTGGATGATTATACGAGAAGAAATTAAATATGCAATGAAACTAGCTAAAGGTGGTAAATCTCCCGGGCCTGATGAAGTTCCTATCGAATTACTTAAAATTGTGAATACTGAATCTATTGATCTTCTTTTGGATCTATTTAATACCATATATAGAACAGGTATAATACCTAAAGAATGGCTCCAATCAACATTCATACTGCTTCCCAAAAAAGCCAATGCAAAGGAGTGCAATGAACATCGCACCATAGCCTTAATGAGTCATGTCTTGAAATTGTTTTTAAAAGTAATTCACAATAGAATACATAAGAAATTAGATGAAGGCATAAGTAAGTAATACACAAATGGGATTTAGGAAAGGACTGGGAACACGAGCTGCACTGTTTGCAGTAAGTGTTCTTTCGCAGAGATGCTTAGATATTAATCAGGAAGTATATGCCTGTTTAATTGATTTTGAGAGGGCATTTGACAGAGTGCAGCATAATCGACTTAAAAAAATTTTATTAAATAAAAACATAGACAGTAGAGATATTATAATCATCTGTAACCTCTATTGGAATCAAACAGCAAAAGTGAAAGTTGAAAACGAACTGACCAAGGATATCCAGATTCGCCGTGAGGTCCGCCAAGGGTGTATTTTATCACCCTTGTTATTCAATTTATACAGTGAAGCCATCTCAGAATTCGCGCTTGCCGAGATCAGTGAGGGCCTTATAATAAACGGTGAGCCACTTAATAACATAAGATATGCTGACGACACCGTCCTTCTGACAGAAACACTAAAAGAACTGCAACACCTTGCTGAACAACTAAATATATATTGCAACGATTATGGACTAAAAATCAATTTGAAGAAAACGAAGTTCATGGTATTTACAAAAGCACAAAACATCGAAGTTAAGCTAGTACTAGATAATACAGAAATTGAACAAATATATTCGTACAAATACCTTGGAGCATGGATCACAGAAGATACTGATCAGACAAAAGAAATAGGATGCCGCATTGAAATTGCGCGGGCAACTTTTAATAGAATGAGAAAACTTTTTTGTAATCGCGATATCAATATATCGCTCCGGATAAGAATGCTTCGATGTTATATTTTCTCTACCCTTTTGTATGGAGTTGAAGCTTGGACATTTAAAAAATCCAACATTAAAAACCTAGAAGCATTCGAAATGTGGTGTTACAGACGCATTTTGAAAATATCATGGATGGATCGCAAAACAAACGAACAAGTTCTCAAACAATTAGGAAGACAATGCGAAGTTTTAAATTCCATAAAAATCAGGAAATTGGAATACTTGGGGCACATCATGAGAGGTGAAAAGTACGAACTAGTAAGAAATATAATGCAGGGTAAAATCAAAAGTAGAAGAAGCGTAGGAAGACGTAAAATCTCGTGGCTACGCAATCTCCGTGAATAGTTTGAATGCAGTTCATTTTAACTATTCAGGCAAGTAACCAATAAAATTATAATTGCCAGAGTGATTTGAACTTAAAGAACTTGAAGAAGAAGAAGAAGCTCCCATGACGATTTATCGTTCTCGATCTTGCGAGGCATGTAATAATTGATCTGCTGATAAGCCAGTCCATTGACGAATGTTTCGGAGCCATGAGTATTTCTTTCTACCAATTCCGCTGCTTCCGTCAATTTTTCCATTGAGTATCAACTGCATTATCCTGTATCTGCTTCCTCTCATTATATGCCCCAGATATTCGAATTTTTTTTTTTATCATCTTTATTAAGTCACCTTCACCTTGACCTACCTTGTTCAAGACTTCTCTGTTTTAAATGTGTTGAAACCATGATATTCTGAGCTTTCTACGATATAACCACATCTCGAAGGCATCTAATTTGTTCATCATGTTAACCTTCATAATCCAGATTTCACATCCATACAGTCATACAGGATACACATAATATTTTAGGAACTTAATTCTCAGCTGTTAGTTCAGCTGGGAATTACTCAAAATAGATCTTAGTTTCATAAATGCTTCTCTTGCAATTTCTATACAAGTTTTAATTTCTTCATCCGGATTTAGTGTCTCGTTTATCCAACATCCTAGATATTTAAAATGGTTAACTTTTGTTATCGACTCACTATTGACAATTAGTTGTATAGCGTCGAGGTCTTATTTACTAACCACAAGTATCCACCGAGCCCTTCTACTCTACCTACTAAGCCCCTTCTTTTATTCCAAGAAAATCCGCGAATCTCTAGAGATCCGAAAAAATCCACATAATATCAATCGAGAGGAAGGATACTTCTTGTCTCCCATCTGGAATCTCAGTCTAGAGCCGCCGTCCGGTCCCGCTACCACGATGCAGCCATATGATTGGCCAGCGCGCGCTTCTTGACGTTCGCGCCACGGAGTGTGCCGATACGTCCCGACACGACAGGTCACCGCGACTATAAATAGAGCGGTAGCGGAGTAATCGTCGGATTCACTCCCCGCCTCTCGACGCGTTAGTGTTCTGAGCTGTTGTACGTGAATCCCTGCCCTGGCATTTGGTTTTCACCACTGGCTGCGTTACGTAGTTGAGTTACTGTGACCAAATGCCCATCTTAGTAGTTAGTATTCGCCTCTGGTTGCGTTGAGTAACTGAGTTACCGTTGCTAACCACCCGTCTTCCTGTCTTTTGATTTATTTTTCTTTGTTCTCCTGAATAAGCTACATACAATTGTAGAAACGTCGAGATGAACCCACTTTTGGGTCACTCACAAATGACACGGTCCAAACCCGAAAGACGAATAAACTATAATTCTAACCACAAGTAATTTTGTCTTTGTTGTACTTATGCCTAGTCCGTTATTAGAGCAATCTCTAGTGACTCGATCTATAAGGAATAACACAGTACTTCGCACTAACACGTTGTTTGGTTTCCTTGGGAGGATTCTAGAGGGATGTCGTTCCGAATTACCTCGGTATACTTTAACATTACACCATTTTTCAACAAAAAAAACCTAATAATACTTGTATTATTTTAAGGGTTTTTATCAAGATAAACACACCTGTTAAGTATTTAACAACATTGCTTCTTCAACCTTATCTCAAATTTAACTTTTAAGTTTGCATTCACTAAATTGGTAACACATATTCCAGGTAAATGCATTAATGATGGACTAGTCGGTCTGAAAACTATTCTTTCAAAATCTTGCCAGAGATTATGGTCACAACCAGTGGCTTTTTATGTTGATTTCTTTCAATATTGTTTGTTCTTAGTTAGCAGTATATTTCGTGTGGGTAAGTTCCATTTGAAATGGTAATGTTGGAAATATGAATAATTCAGTTTCTTCCTCTGTGGAGAGTGTAGAAGTATATGACGTAAATAGGTTTTGTAGATGCTTACCAAATAGATCAACTTTGTCTTTACCGTTCCCAGTCTAGTTATTGGTATGATCTTTAATGGAGCTGTTTAAGTTTTTTCTTATGTCTTCCCATAGTTAATAGTATGTAGCTTTTTGTTGAAGATTTAAGTTTGAGCATAATCTTATATGCTTACCATAAAGATTTGATTTTTTTAGGATATCGATTATTTTATCATGCAGTACTTTGTCAAATTCCTTTTTGAAATCAATAAAACATAGATGCACGTTTCTGGCTCTATGTAGAAATTGCAAACTAAAAAGTGCTTCCCTCTTTCCGAGTAGAGCTGTGAATCCAAATTGAACTTCACTTATTTGGTGTATATGCGCGATTGAATGATAGTAATGAGTACAACATATATGAGACTGACCAGTCTCATATATGTTGTTGAATAGCTTTGTAAGAGTATATGAGCTATGATTTGGTGTGCCTCTAATTGTTTTATAATTTCACCATATACTTTAACAGATCCTGGTAATTTTTCATCTTAATTTCACTTAATGACCATAGTTACTTCTTTATTTCTCATTTTTGGGCCGTAAGGGGTATCTATTTCAGTCGGTTTTCCTGCTGTATCTTCGAATAATTCGTGCATGTCTTCTTTCAATTCTCTTAATTTATATTCAATTCTGTACCTCTTTTTTTGTGTATATGGAAATCGTTATGTTTGCGTTGTAGTGTATCAATTTCCGTACATTTCTTAACAAGATATGCTTGGTTTGCTCTTTTTATTTTTCTTTTCTTGGTATATTTTCCTGCACTTTTTGTTTTTATTCTCATTTCTATATTTTAGTTACCTTCGTTCGTTCATCATGTGCAATATTTATTCTTATGATCCATTCTTGTTTCTTTTCTTTTCTTGTTTTAAGAAATTCATGCGAAATTATGGTAACAGAGTTCTTCATTTTGTTCCACTTTATTCTCATTATTCTCTGTTTTTTCTTGACCTTATTTAACTGCAGTAGTTTTAAATCTATTTTTGGCCTTATTTTTTTATGAATTATTTTAAGTAGTATGTTGATATTTGTAACCAATACTTTATGATCTGAGACAACGTCTGCACCTAGATATGTTTTGGTAAGGTGATATAATTTCGAAACCTTTTTTTTATATTAATGAAATCAATTTGGTTTTTTATAATTTTCCCTGTGCTATTACCTTGAAGGTCGAACTAAAGATTAATATGAACAAGGCGTAAATAATGACTAATCTGGTGCTAAATCAAAATATTGCTGTTCATGGAAGATATATTGTGCAGACTACATCGTATACGTACTTATGACATGTAATTCGGTTGGGCAGAGATAACCAGATATGTGAACTCCTACGTCGCATAGGATTAGTCTGGACAGAGTTTGGTTAATTAAACTATGTACTTAAATCAGATTTACTCAAATGCCTAAAAAGGAAAATCTTTGACCAATGTGTGTTAGATGTACTCACTTATGGAGCTAAAATATTAACACTCACAAAAAAGAAAGTAAATAAGATTTGCGTGACTCAGAGGGCTATGGAGCGCCAGATTTTGGGTGTCTGCCAGATTTGCCAGAAGCAATACGGAGCAGAGGACGCTTACCAACTAGATGGACTGACCACTTGAAGATTGTTAGCAATAACTGGATGCAAGCCGCACAAGACAGAGACAGATGAGAAGATTTGAGGGAAAGGTATGTCCAGCAATGCTTTTTTTGTATAAAGCCTTCTTGGATGTAATTTAAAAAATGTAATCGTTACAACCATAGTCTTTCTCTTGGCAGAATTGGATCGGTCTTTCTCATCTTTCGTTTCTTGTGGCAAGACCATATATCTCAACACTTTCAATTGTACTTTGTCCTATTTTGACGTTGGAAATTAGTTCATATTTTCTTCTAGAGTCTAATATAAATTTTGTATTTCTTCGTCAGTAGATTCGGATACTTTGGACACGTAATGAGAGCAGACACAAAAAACATGAAAAGACTTTGCCAAGGAAAGATTATCCAAGGAAAGATAGAAGGCCGAAGATCACGAGTCACGATCCCAACAGGATAGATCGATCAAATTAAAGGAATATGCAAAAGAAATATGCATGAACAAAAAAATGACTAGAGACAGAGATCTTTGGAAACGGACAAATACACGATATCACGACGAACACTACACTTCCTTCAAGAGGTCTGGATTGAAGAGAGAGGGAGATTTAGATATCGGTGTGTATACCTGAATGATGTTTATATTAGAGGGATTTAAGTTAATCTTCAATAGCACAACACTGTCTGATATGGGCGTAAATCCTATCATTGCTTTAGCTATTTCTATTTTACTATTATTGCTATGCCATTTCTGTTTCTTGTTGTGTCATAATAGGCACAGTATTCATCTATATATATATATATATATATATATATATATATATATATATATATATATATATATATATATATATACACTGTTTTTGATGGGTTGGAGTCAATAAAAGGGGCTATTTGTTGACTATTTTTTACTCGAGCTTTCAATTGTGATTACAATTTTTATCAAGAGCTTCTAAAAAATACAAAATGTCTTACAAAGTTGAACTAGAAATAAAAAATTTTTTGTTAACTCACCAAATAAAATTAGTTTTTTATATAAAACTACTGCTTACATAATAAATACAAAAATATTAATAAAAAAATGTCTTATTCTAATAAATGTTTCTCTGAAAAATTTAGATGAAGTTTCTTAAGAAAAAAATTAAATTTATAAACAAAAATAGAATAGCTACAACCAGCCTAAATGTCATAAATTAAGCTCGAGTAAAAAATAGTCAACAAATAGCCCCTTTTATTGACTCCAACCCATCAAAAACAGTGTTATATTTTTTCCAAACGAGTCACAAGTACTTCTTTTTTCTTACTCTTATATATATATATATATATATATATATATTTATATTATATATATATATATATATATATATATATATATATATATAGATATATATATATATATATATATATATATATATATATATATATATATAATGTATGTATGTATATGATACGTTTAAACGTATCATTTCTTAAATATTTGCTATCTTGCCTGCTTGGTAAATACTCCGACTGTTTTGGGTTGCAATAATAAACCTCTTTTTAAATTTTTGTGGGAGACTTTCAGGACGAGCGCCCTCAAGCAATCTTAAATAAAAATGTATCTTTTTTTTAAAATTTTATTACTAATTTATGCCAATTTATATTAATTTATTTGTCAACTTATTCGTCATTAAAAGGAGAATAATTTTCAAATTTTAGTTAAAATCCTTACAATTCCAATTAAGAGATACAATTTTTAATACACTTCAGTATCATACTTAGAAACATTACACTCTAGTTTCTTCTTTGTATTTAAATAATTTGAGTTGTTGTTTTGGGAATAACTTGTTAATTGAACATACCCTAATTATTCATTACGATGCTATGCAAACCAAGATTTATAGAACTTAATTTTAGAACGTGTTCAATAAATTTCTTTTTAACGAATTTTAATTCATATATTTTTTTATATTTTCTGTAATCTTAGTTTTCTGTGTATGACATTTGTCAATTGTCAGCTTCTTTGAGAAATAATTTAAAAGACTGGCATTCAATTCCCCTTATTCTATCTGCAACTTTAACTCCAACAAATGGTCGGGTTTTGACACCTGTACCATAACTAAATTTTTTAACCCATTAGTTCCGAGATTAATAAATTATTGATATTGTATTATTGCTTGCAATATTATTAATGTACTGTTTGTAAGTAATAAAAAATTTTCTAAAATATTTCTTCTCGCATGTTTCATTTCTGAGATAGTAACTGCTGCCTTAAAGCAAAGTTAGGCGTTAAGAATACCTTTTTTAAAAAAGGAAGTCTACCAAGGACTACCGTTTTTGTTAAAAATTAGTATAAAAAATAAAATATTTTGGCAATAAAACCAAAGTAGAGATTTATTCTTAAAAAAATGTAATACTTGGTGATAGTCCAATATAACACTTTAAACAGTATTGCTACCTGGGAACTATTATAAACGAACAGTGGAGCAATGTACAGGATATAAAGTGCCGCATAGGAAAGGCAAGAACGGTCTTTAACAAAATGAGCGCCATCTTCAAAAGTCACAACATATCCCTAGATACAAAAATGAGACATTTGAGATGCTATGTTTTCTCTGTGTTGTTGTACAGGGCGGAGGGATGGACGCTTACAGACACCACTATTAAAAAACTTGAAGCATTTAAGATGTGGCTTTATAGAAGAATGCTGGGAATATCATGAACAGCAAGGATCACGAACAAGGAAGTTCTAGGAAAAATGAAGAAGGAATCAGAGATTGTGTTTACGATCAAACGCAAAAAATTGCAATATCTGGGACACGTTATGAGAAATCAGCACCGTTACTTCCTGCTGCAGTCTATTTTGCAAGGTAAAGTCAAAAATAAGCGAGGACCTGGTAGAAGGAGGATATTATGCCTGCGGAATTTAAGAACATGGTTTAAGAAAACCTCAACGGAGCTGTTTCGAGCCGCAGCGCAGCGAGCAAGGTTATGATTGCCAATATGATTTCCAACATCCGAAACGGATAGGAACCAGAAAAAGAAGAACACTTTAAACACATTGTTCTAACAATAGATTTACAGGTTTTAAAACCACGTTTTCGCTTTTTCCCATCTGAAATGTATTGTATCAAATGATTTATGGGGCCCAAACGAATGTCATCCAATACTCAGCTATCGAGAGATGCTATCAAGGAAGCTGATGGCCTTCTACTTTCTCTCGTAAGTACACTATACTTCGCTAAATACGTGCGTTAAGTTTCTCTTGTAAAATTTAATTGCTATACATTTTCTCTGTCAGTTTTATTATACAATATCCAACGTTTTGTAATGTGAGCGGCGAGCATCCATGTAAAAATTGGCCAATAACATTATTTTCAACGAATACTAATCCGGTGGCAACTAAAATTCCGATCAATGGAGACACTGCGGACGGCAGCCAGATGGTTGGTGGAGAGCGAGTTCAAAACTAGCTTTTGGAACCGGGAATGGGTCCAATGGACGAAATAAGTAAAGATTATCGTGAGTTTCGTTAATGATTATTTCTCTGTCCTCTTCCTCTCCTTCTGCATATAATTTCGAGAAATGCTCAGTCCATTGTTTCTCCGTAATGTTATCTATGCGTACAAATTCATTCATTTCTGTTTTTTGTCTCCTTATCATCTTCCACACCCGTTTCTTGGATCCATAGAGGTCGTATTCCATATCTTTGGTAAATTTCTCCCAGTGTTCTTTTTTGATGATATCTATTACTTGGTTTACTTTATTCTTGATTCTCACGTAGTCTTCTCGTACTTCCGAAGTCTTCACTCCTTTGTTTGTTAGGAAAGCTTGTTTCTTTTCGTTTGCTAATGCTTTCACCCTTTCGTCATACCATGGAATTTTGTATTCCCATTTATTTCTGTTAACTTTTCATTTACCTACAGCTTCTGTAAACTACAGCTTCTCTTGTACCTAAAGCCAAATAATATGCATTTTTAAAAAATGAGCAAGGGTGAGAAATAGGAAGAAGAAAAAAAGAGAGTTAAACAGCGAGAAAGTAAGTTTTTGTATTGAAAATATTAAATGATAATTGTAACTATAACAATACATTTTAATATACGTATTTTATAATTATACTTAAAATTCAAATCCCAATATAATCAAGTCCTACAGAAGTTCATATACGAAAAACTTTTAATCGCTTCATTTGCATGTCCTAATGTAACTTTAAAATTTCCGGCGACTTTCAAAACGTCATTTACGTTTTTGTCTTTTTAAATGAAACGGTCCTGGTTGAGTGGAAAAACGTAACATTGTCGTTTTCGTGTTTCTTGGGATCGCGCGTCCGCCTTTTCTTCTTCTTCTTTATGTAATAAAGATAACGAGGTGCCTTCATTTTCCTGCGAAAGCCACTTGTTTAATATTGTTAAATTATAGTACCTGGAGCTTAAAAGTTTCCCCATATTCATGCCGCCCTTAATATAATGCGGAACAACTTTGCAAAAAACAATATTAACTTGTTCTGTTTTTCTACTTAGTTTCTTTTTGAATAAAATTTTATGTCTCGGTAAAAACTGTATATATACTTATATTATTACTGAATATGACATTAGTTACGGGTTTATACATTTGTATTATAAGTTTATTTCTGATATTTTGTTCAACTTGTCTCAATAACTATAATCCTTGACACAATTACAATATGTAATAAAATATAATAAAAGTAATTATAACAATACAATATTTACTAAAAAATATTAATTTGAAAACTGTTATAATGGTTACATACGATTTTTGTAAATAATAATAGGTATTACATTAAATGTAAAGTCAACAGTCTTATTTCTATACAGGGTGTTTTAAAAACGTATGTCATCAATTAAATCAATTACGCATTCCGGTGACAAAAATAAATTGATTGTATCTAACTTACAAAATTGTACCTTAGTACAAAAGTGTACACAAAAAAAAGTTACAGCCCTTTGAAGTTACAAAATAAAAATTGTTTTTTTGCATTATCTTCTAAATTACTTGGCATTTTGTAATAAAAATGGACACGTTACTTTCTTGTTCTAGAAGCATTTTTCATAAAAAAGAAACAACAAAATCTAAGTACACAGAAAAATTTTAAGGAAGGTATGCACCCCTAAATCTCCCCAAACTTTTGAGTACGTTCAAATCATATGAATTTTGAATCATCATTAGTTTAGCACATTATTTTTAAAACTTTTTTGCCTATTATCACTTCTTTAAAAAGCTAGTTTTTATTGAGTAAAGCTCTTTTCATTAACCTTTAAAAAATTACGTGCAACTAAATAAATATCTTAAATTAATTGACAGGTACAAAAAATGTATATATCCTCTATAATTATGATATTACAATAAATGTTTAAAATGACCCCCATTTTCTTCAATACTTATTATCGTTATCGTTTTAATGAGGAAAACGGAATGCGCTGAAAAATTATATTTTCCTGACGAAATTGATTTGCAGCTTTAATTATTCTAACCCCCAATTCTCTTTTATTCTCTTTTATAAACCCTCAAAAGCAGAAGTCCATGGGGTTAAGACCTGGACTTCTAGGTGGCCAAGAAATAGGTGCGTCACGACCCCTTCCAATCCACTGACCAGGATACTGCCTGCAAAGGTATTCCCAGACTAGGAGCGCTATCTTGTAGAAACCACATATTTTGCCTTATTGCAATATTCACTTATTCCAAATACCCTTGTAAATCGTTTGCCAAGAACTGCAAATAATTATCACCATTTAAATTGTTGGGAAGAAATACTGGGTCTATTAGATTGTTATCCACAATTCCTGCCCAAACATTAACTTTAAAACTCCTTTAGTGATGAGTCGTTTTTTTGGCGTGAGGATTTTCGACGGTCCAAATGTGCTCGTTATTATGGTTTGTTATTCCATTTCTACTGAAGATAGCTTCGTCGGAAAAAAAAAATTCCAATAAAATTAACATATCGAGTTTTTCCATTAACAACCAATCGCAAAATCAAATCCTTTTAAAATAATCTTCAACCAATGTTTCTTGAATCGTTGTTGACAGGGTTTAAGCAGCTGATCCTTCAAACGCCTACAAACCCCTAACGTGATAAACATTTAGTTGACCAGCTATTACCCTTGCACTTGTCTCAGGAACTTCTTCAATGATTTCTAAAATATCTTCATCAGTTACATTCATTATTGGACGACCACTATTGCCAGCAACATGCGGTTGGAATGTACTAATTTACCGGTTTATACTGCATAACGCATTGCGGCTGCTGCGCTATATCCTGGACATTCATCTACGATATTCCCGATAGTTTATTGAAATCATAATTTAATCTGATCCAACTTACCCAAAGTTAAATGCATATCTGCCATTTCCTGAAATGTGTAGGCCATTGTATTATCAAAATTTTTAATATTAATCTTATTCACACAATAAATGATAGCTTCAAATTATTGACTATTATTGAAGCAACTGTTTGTAATTATTATATCCGTAGAAACTAATTGTAATTTTATGGCCAACTAGGAAAAAACTAGGTTTTCGAAAAAGTGATAGGAGGCAATAAAGTTTTAAAAATAATGTGTTAAACTAATAATGCCACAAAATTCATTTGACTTGAACGTACTCAAAAGTTTGAGGGGATTTAGGGTTGCACCCCCCTTAAAATTTATCTGTGCGCCTAGATTTTATTGTTTTTTTTTTATGAAAAATGCTTTCAAAACATGAACATAACGTGTCCATTTTTATTACAAAATGTCAAGTAATTTAGGAGATAATGGTGGACGATTAGTTATTTCAGGAAAATTTTCCATGCCATCTAAAACAATGTTGCTTTTATTCTTACATTTTGTTGGTGAAAGCAGGTTGTCAACTTCATCATTAGATGATGTTTCATCCTCGGCAGGTCAGTATTCTGAATCATTTTCTGAAGAAAAAGGTTCTGCCACAGCTTCTATGTCATTTGCATCACAATCCTCAGTTATAACCTGACTTGTAGATCGGGGCAGGACCCATTTATGAGCCCTTCAGACACCTAGACCTGACTTGTACTCTAAAATTGAAATAATAATACTTTCATTTTACACTTTTAATTTTTACAATACAAAAATTATTCACTATAATTTTGAATTGAAGCAACACTATATCTAAAGAATTTACGAATACATCGTGGATAATTAAAAATATAGGTTGTACATATTATTTGTAAGTAGTGTATAACAACTTGCACTACCACTGTGGTCTACAAAATCATGTATAGAATTAAACTTGGTGTTACATATTTTGCATAGTCACGTTAATAATTTTGCACTCATGTTTTTAAAACAAACAAATTAGTTCTTAAAACATCCAACTGACAAAATATTCATCAATGGTAACAACTCAATGGTAGTACTTTTCAAGTGACCTTACTTACATGCTATAACTGGGTAAGTGTAGTTGTATAGTTGATGCCCCTAACAGCTAAGGCATTGAAATGTACAACAAGTAGATAACTTAAGATATCGGGTTGTAGTATTAAACAAAGGATGATGTATAAAGTTATCTACTTTTGAAAGTTAGTTATATTGACTTAAATGGTGCTTTGTGAATTGTGTAGTTGTAGCATAACACGAAGACGATATATTTACATCTATTGGTAAAATTATCTCAAAAATGAAAATTTTCGATTTATCTAGTTGTAATATTGAGGTGACGAAATATTTTATAAATATTTTCATTATGTGCTGCTAGTTTTTAGATAGCTGTGCTCCAACAATCATACGAAAAATTGAAACAATCTTTCCTGTAATAGGGCACTCATTCCTTCCTGCCAACAGTATTTGGAATGATAGAGAAGACATTAAAAAAAATCAACACAATAGTGACAAAAGAAGAATATCATAAATTTTTTAAGAAATATGGTACGATTAAGTTGATTGGAAGGGATTGGGTACCGTTTGACTGGAAACAAGAAGCGAAAAGTTTTATGAAAACAGCGGCTCAATTTCATTTCAAAATTTTCACCTGCCGACGAATAGTTCTTCGGAAAACTAAATTGAAAAACATCGTTGTGAAACGAGAGATGGCTTACAACCTTGACACTGGTGCATAGAGGAAAATTTGTAAATCCAACTGCACTATTGGACAGATTGGACAGAAATTCGTATAAGTGTGATGCTAAAAGCAGAAAAGGTTAAGGACGTAGCAAAATTACTTGAAAAACATTTTGGAGTAAATTTTAGGGCGAATGGTGCTTTGCAGTGGTACAAAAACATATTGCAAGCAGAACCTGAAATATTGGCAGAATGTGACGATTCATGTGAGTGTGAAAATATTCATGCTGATTTTGATGGTGATATTGTGTTAATTTGTAACGTTTCAACGAACATTCATTGGACGTCAATCTATGACATGCCAACGAATATTCAGTGGATGCTAATTTGTAACCCTTCGAGGCTCAATTTGTAACATCCCAACGTTGAGCTGCTGTTGTCAACCTGTAACTGCAAACCTTAGTTTGCTGCTACAATCTGACTAACATCACTAACAACGTTGGAGTGACAAATCGTTTCCCGTTGGGACCAATTTTTAACGTCATAACCCCTAATGTATCAATTACAAAATTGCTACATTAGACGTTATACGAAACACTCCCTGGCTAGCTCACTCAGGGCGTGAATATGGCCTACTCTGGAGCAACACACACAAACAAGTAAAAAGAAGAAACAATACACAGTTAAATTAACACATGTTTATTGAAATATAAAAAAAAATAAATGTTAAGTATCGTATTGAATTTAAATAAAAATTATTCGACTTCTTGCTACAGTGTTACATTAGGTATATGAAAGAACTATGTTTGTCACCAAATCCTAAGTTTTATCCTGGTCTTTTCTGCTCTGGTTGTTAGCAAGCCATGTTGTTAGTTTTGGATTTTCTTGTCCCGGAGTCAACTCTCCTATTGGAATGATGGTTCCATTCTCAGGCCGGTTGGTCTTCTGGATGTTAATAGAATTTGACCCGCACCTGAGAAATGTATCCCAGAGGTTGACTAAAATGAAGAAAAACACACCTTGCTTTAGAAAATGGTGAAACCAAAATGAGAGACCTTGCTTGGGGGATGAATAAGGTGACCAATCAAATTTAACAAAATTTTATCATTATTCACCCAAACAAGTCGAGAAACAATTCTTATTTTTGTACTTACCATAGGCAAATAAGTAAAAGTAAGGATATATATATATATATATATATATATATATATATATATATATATATATATATTATATATATATATATATATATATAACTTTAATGCAAATGGTAATTACTTTTTTAAAACTGAAATATTCTAATATTAATTAAAAAAATGACAAGGTATATTGATTGAAAAGCTAGATAATTTAGAAACATTGCTATATAGAAACGGTAGTTTGTCAAAAGTTAATTATTATTAAAATCGAAAGATATTATGGATTTAAAATTCATATTTAAAACTATAAAAATATTCGTAAAACTGTTACATACTATATTAAAGAAACTATATATTTCTTATCGCTAATTTTTTATATAAAATAAAAAAACATAAGAAATCCACAAAATATGTACCTACTTACATGTCATTCACAAATAATGAGCTTAGAATTTTTAAAGTTAAAATTATAAAAAGATTTTTATACAACAGGTGGAATTAGGAAATCAATAAAATATATTATACACTTACCTCTAAATCTGGAGACGACACAACAATTGGTTATTCTACTCTTAGAGAAGTCATGAAGAAAATCGACCTTTTCAGAAACAAAAGCCATTATATGGACTTTTGTATCGAACGGTAAGGAGAAATGTCGACAGAGAATAAAGATGGGACCTCTCGTTCTCAAGTAACAGAAATAGAGATAAAAATAAAATTCACTCTTTAGAAACTTGAGTTAAAGATGAAAATGATGATTATTAAGAAAATAGGAAAGGTAGATACTAATATATATATATATATATATATATATATATATATATATATATATATATATATATATATATATAAAGAAGATAGATTTGGACGCCAACTGGTTTTTATACCAAATACCAGTAAAAATGAAAAGAGAATAATGAATCAATTAAGTAACGACATAATTCTGATACAATCTATATCCGAGAAAATATATAGAAAAATAAGAGATACAATGGAGGATATAGAAGAATATGAATTATGACAGAAAATATGGAAATTGGAGAATATAATTAACGAAATATATTGACATAAGAAAGAAAGCAGGCAATGTAGCAGTTATAACGCTACAAATTTCAATTTGAATGTTCAAATATTTTACTTTATATATATATTTTTACTTAAATTGCTTTGTGGGTCGCTACTAATGTAACTTGAATAAAAGATTTTAAAGTTGGAATTTTTATTTAAAATACCTGATTCCCCACATAAAGGTTATAAGCATTAAATTTTAAGTTAGGTCCAAACCAAGGATTCTCTCTTTCAAATACAATTTTTTTTTGGCATCAAAAACGGACACCACCATCACATTTGGATCAAACATGCACATTTGCCCATTTTTGTTCCAATGAGCGGACATCTGTATTTTCAAATAATAATTTTATAATAATTTCATATATTTCTGATATCCGAATGTCCACAAGATTACTTTTGAAGCCTTCACTAAAATTATAAGAAGTGAGATGTTTAACAAAATAGTAGCAGCTGTGTACAAAAAAACTAATTTATTTAAATTTTTCTTGCGTGACACATGTCCGTCTTTGATATGAAGCCGCTCAAACAAAAGAAAAGGTAACAATTTGTTGTTTTATTAATAAACGTTTATAGTAATAAACGAAAGTTTATTATTAAGCTGTGTACTAAATTATATGGCGTTTTTTATTGGTAAAAGAGAGCATTTAACGATTTTCAGTCTAGTGATAAATTGATTCCACAAGCAATGATGACTATGTTTTTCAAACGACTCTTTTAATTTCATTGAAATTTGTCACAGCAGGAACTAATTACATCTTCTTCTATTTAGAACGATTTATTTATCGCTAAATGAATAAAATGTGTAGGCACCGAGCAGCGAATAGATGGGAGTTCAAATAAATCACGCCATTTGTTGGGAATTAATTGTCAATTCGAACCTATTCATTGGGTTAAAACAGAACGTGTACAACATCGAGAATTTTAAATGAAACCCGCTTACGCGACCTATGGATTCCATATAAACAATGAAGTGGAAAATGTCATACCATTTGGTAAAATCAGAAATGCTTCATTAGATGAATTCTCTGGTAAATAATTGTTGGTAGCTCAAATAATTTAGTCCGTGTTGCAGGTTTATGGTTATCTGCTGAATAACCACTCTCTTTTATAACGGAAAATAATTATTACACCCTTCGTTGCAACGCAATTAATTTGTATAATATTTGTTGATCTCTTTAAAGTACCAAAGTATTATATAAGCTATTAGTTAAATATGTTCTCACAAGAGTCTATATTATTTAATTTTTTTTAAAGAGTTGTTTAATACTTGTAATAGACCTACAATACGATGGTGCTATGTGTTTAAATGAAAGAAAATACAATTTAGACTTAAAAGATGAAATTCAAAGGCAAAAAGGCAAAAGAAATAGGTTAAAGATATAAATTATTGAATCAAGTTATAACATTAGCAGAACAAAAACAAGGTTTTAGGTCAGGAAGATCATCCATCGACGCTATATTTATAGAATAGAATAGAATATTCTTTATTAATCCCATCAGATCACATTGTGATATAGGACAAGTCATATAGTACATAAAGCATGATCAACAAGTTATATAGGACAATTACATAAAACAAAATCAATAAAATATAGATTAATATAAAAATAAAAAACAAAGATATGCAATATAGAGCGTCTCTGAACCCGTCGGTCCTTATTCTCTGTAGTCTTTTATTAAGTAAAAATATTTATTTAGGTTGTAAACACATAATTGGATCAAGCATGCTTTTAATTTCTTTTTGAATATTGTTTTCATTTCTTATATTAAGTGGCAAACAGTAGATCCTGCAAAATCAGGACTAGTTTCAAAGAGAGTTGTGGAGTGTTTACACACGCTTATCAACCTCCCGTGTCTTGTCGGGTAATTATGAAAATCAGAGTTGAGGGATAAAAACTCTATAAGAGTTTCTAGAGTTTCCCCACAAGATAACATTATAGGCCATATATGAATAAACCAATCCATAATACACACTTATCAATTGATTGGTATTAAATAGAGTTTTCAACTGAAGGATCGCCAAGTAACCCTTATTCATTGTTTTGCAGACTTTAGTGACATTTTCATCCCATGTCATATTACTTTCTAGAATTCTACCAAAAAATAATGTTGTATCACTAAAAGGTATTTCCTCAGAAATAACTGTGATTTTATAACCATGGGATGGCTTAAAGCGCGAGTAGAACTGCATACAAATAGTTTTCTTTGCATTTACCATTAAAGAGTTCCTTTTACACCAGGTTGTAAATTCCTGTGCTAATAAGTTTATTTTTGATATGAGTTTGACTTCATTTGACTCGTTAACTACAATTGTTGATTCATCTGCATAAAGAACTATATGGTCTGCAGTTAAAAAATGTGTCAAATCATTGACATATAAAAGAAATATTAGGGGTCCCAATACGGAGCCTTGCGGTACACCTCGATCAAGTTTAAAAACAGATGACTTCTTATTATCGACTTTTACTAGGAATTTACGATGTTGTAAGTATGACCTTAACAAGTTCAAGAAATAACCCCGAAAACCAAAGGCTTCTAATTTATGAAGTATAATTTCAATGTCAATAGAGTCAAAAGCCTTAGTTAAGTCAAAAAAGAGTGCACCCACATACCTTTTTCGATCGAAAGCAGCGTGGATATAATTAAATATTGAAATAGAAGCACTCTCTGTAGATTTATTAGGAAGAAACCCATGCTGGCATTTATTTAGGATATCATATTTATTCAGAAAATTTAACATTTTACTATAAATACACTTTTCAATAATCTTAGAGAGTACACGTGTTACTGTGATTGGCCTGTAATTATCAACCAAACATGGATCTCCCTTTTTGAAAATTGGACTGACTACTCCCGTTTTAAGGTCACTTGGAAACTTGCTATCCTTGACAGATAGGTTGATGATGTGAGACAAAACAGGAGATATATATATGAAGAAATGCATTTAATTATTTTAGTGGGGATTTGATCAATACCTACTGATCTGGTATAGTTTAAGAAAGATATAGCAATCTCAATATCAAATGGTGAGACTTCAGAAAAAAGAATGTGTTGTTAATTGTCATAGTTGTGAAATCGTTAAAGGTATAGTTATTGAAATGTTTTAATAATGTATATTTGACTGAAAAATACTCACCAAATTTGTTTGATATGTGTTCTGGATGTATCAATAATTTATATTTATCAGTAATGCTCCATTCAAAATTGTTTTTATTTTTACCAGTTTGACGATTCACAGTTTTCCATATCTCCTTCCTTCTTTTATTATTATTTTGATAATGTAAATAACTTTGATATTATGCTTTTTTTATATCCATTTATATCCCTATAATGAGGCAAGTGCAAGAGAAATCATTCGAATACAACAAACTGGCATATCTATGTTTCGTGGACATTACAAAGGCATTTGACTAGGTCAAATTAAAAGACGTTATCCACTTACTGTATGCAAAAGAGATACCTCTAGGAATAATCAAAACGATCGAAAATATCTACCAAAACAACACAATAAAAGTAAAAGTAGAAAAAGAGATTTCCTGAGAAATAATAAAAAAAAGTAGGAACTAAAAAAGGATACCAAATGGGAGAAAAAAACTTAAAATAATCTGCTATACAGACGAAGCAATAGTTACTCTCTCGAAGTGAAGTGATGATGTACAACGTATGCTGCACCAATTCAATATAACCGCCAGAAAATTTAACATGTTAATTATGCCAAAGAAGACAAAATGCATGGTTACAAGCAGAATTTACAAAACAGTCGTCAGACCAATAATCACATACGCGGCAGAAACAAGACCTGACACAGAGAGGATAAAAAGGATGTTGGAAACAGTAGAGATGAAAATGCTTAGAAAAATTGATGGTGAGACACTATGGGACAGAGCTAGAAGTACAGATATACGACATAGATGCATGGTGGAGAACATCAAAAACTGGGTAAGAAATAGAAGAGTAGAATGGAAAGATCATATAAGCCGAATGACAACAAATAGAGTAGTAAGGACGGTAAAAAACGGTTCCCCAATAGGAAGACGATCAGTAGGAAGACCACGAAAACGGTGGAATGACAACTTACTAAAGGCACATTGAAAAACAGACAGAATTGTGTCTATATAAAAAGAAGAAAAAGAAGATATAAATTATTTTGACGAACGCTTCTCCAAAATTGTGCTATTTTCCTACCCCTGAAAAATATCCAACACAATTATCATCTCCAAAAAAAAGATAAACTTTCAAAAGATCTTGAATCATACAGACCGAGCTCCCTACTAAATGTTCTATGAAAGGTGTACTAGCAGCTCCTAAACAGAGGCTAGTATACTTGACCTGATTTCCACAATATTTTTTAAGTTCAAATTAAGGCAGGGACATTCTACAAAAATGCATAGATGAAGGTCGTCTGGCACATCACACAAGCCATCAACATCTGTAATAATCTCGTTTCTAGACGTCCAAAAGACTTTTGATCAGATCTGGCACTAAGGCCTGATTAATTAGTTAAAATTTATTGGATTGCATCTCCCGTACTTTTGCTATAATTTATATACAACGTCTTCATCTTTAGGTGTCTTGTCCGTATTCAGATCCTGAAACCGTTCTCTATCGGCTGCTGTGAGAAATAATTCTTCTACGGTGGTACTACACCATTGATTAGTATTATGCAGCCATGAAAGATTCTTTTGACCAATCCATCTCTATCACTCCACTCTTTCTTGTATTATAAGGAAGTTGATGAGCCACATAACTATATTAAGGCCAAATTAAACTATTTTTCTTCTCTGTATGATGTTTGTGAGCAAGCATTCTGAATTTATTATTTAAAGAACATCTTCATTGGAAATGTGCGATACTCATGGTATCTTTAGGATCTGTCTATAGGGCCGTCTATACAATTCGAATGCTTCTAATTGATTAAACGTTGTAATTTTTAATGTCCATGTTTCAAAACCATATAATATAATAGACCTATTTTAGGACCTTTTTGCGAATATGTTTCGACAGGTTTCTGTTTCTGTATTTTAACCAAACTGCAGCAGTTAGAACAGAAGCCGGTGACACAGAAATATTCAATATCAAGCGACGTGTACGACAGGGGTGTGTATTGTCACCACTACTTTTCAATATATATTCGGAAGAAATCTTTGCACGAGCACTAGAGCAATCAAGAGAAGGTGTTAAAATTAACGGCAGAGTTCTAAATAATGTACGATACGCCGACGACACGGTCCTAATTGCAGAGAGCGTACAGGATCTCCAGACACTCTTAGATCGCGTCAGATCGATCGGAGAACAATACGGCCTCAGCATTAACGTCAAGAAAACAAAAACAATGATTGTCTCCAAAACATATATCCATCCACCCATGGCTTTAAACGTGAATGGTAACATTATCGAAAATGTCGAGAAATTTCGATATCTAGGGTGCTGGATAACGAAAGATAGATCCAGACATAGAAATAAAATCGCGAATTGAACAAGCAAGAAATGTCTTTAAAAATGAAACAAATGTTTACATCCCAAACACTCAATCTCAAAATCCGATACCGAATGTTGAAATGTTACGTTTACAGCACCTTACTATATGGAATGGAGGCCTGGACCTTCAAAATCAACTCACTCAGGCGTTTGGAAAGTTTTGAAATGTGGTTATTTCGAAGGATGCGGAAAGTCCCCTGGACAGCGCATATGAGCAACGAGCAGGTCCTACACAAGATGGGTACCGACAGAGAACTCTTAAAAATAATGAAAACACGGAAAACCTCATATTTGGTACACATATACAGAAATGAGAAATACCAGCTACTGCAGCTTCTTATAGAGGGGAAGGTAGAAGGAAAACGTGGTCCTGGTAGAGAGCAGGCGTCCTGGTTGAAGAACATTCGTGAGTGGACTGGTTTGGATTCTCAATCTTTAATAAGAAAAGCCAGGGACAAAAATGATTTTGCTGAGGTTATCGCCAACCTTCATTAAAGACGGCACCCAAAGAAGAAGAAGGTTTCTGTTAGATAAAGCTGGTCTGTAGGTCATAAAAGCCGTTCATACTATTGAGATCTCGCGGCGAAGAGAAAAATTCGCCGTATACTCAATAGAAAAATTAATCATCATCCTTCCTCACTAATCATCAACATCGCTGGAACAAAAATACGTCTTGACACAGATTCGGGGCCTTGTCATCCTCGAGGACATCTATTATTGTAACAATTATTATGTGCCTACTACGTTGGGTGTCACTTGTAGCAATATATAATTGCTTATATGGGGTTGAAAGGAAGAACCGAATAATTACTGTGTTACTATACTGTGTTAACTGTGTTACTAATAATTACTCCTGTTTTGGTTGAAGAGCTAGGTCGTGGATAAAGGTTTCTTTATTTGAGGGACTGGTAGGACTAACTACAGAAAAAATTAATTAAAAAAAACTTACAGAGAAGATTTCTAAACTATTTAAAATGGACGCCGTTTAAAACAATCCTCTTGCTGATTAGAAAGAAATGTATTTCTTTCCTAAAAAAATTTAACAATGAAAATCTTTTTAAAAGAATTATTTTTAAACTCCTGGTTTAAAGAGAAACATCACATATTTATTTTTGTTTCAGATAAACAGTTATTACAACTCAAATTATACAAATTTATCAACAAACCTTACATTGGGTTTAACTTTTTAACAAAAAAGAATTTAAAATATTTGTTATATACCAATTGACAGAAAAGGATAATACTGTCTGTCAACTAAAACTAAAATATGACAATTAGCTGATCCATAGAACTTATATTTTTTTACTTATAACTGTTTAATTTGTCATTAAAACAAATCTAATTAGTATATTAACGAAGAATGTTTATTTACTTGAAAAAATTTTACAATAACTAATTTGCTCCACTGGCTGTATGTTTCTTTTTGAGTTATTAAGAAAGTTGATTACCTTGGAATTGGATACAAAAAATACACTGTCCCACAAAAACTTCATACGATCTGGATTCGACCCATGGAGACACAAAACAGACAAATCCTCGGGAGGTTAAACATCGAATTCGGCTTCAGGTTATCCTGATGACAACAATAGGTATTCTCCAAAACTCGACTGCTTAATTGTCACTTAAAATCATGTGGGCCTCTTAGCCCACCGAAACGTTGCTTTCAAAACCCGTCACATGGAATACAGTATCCAACAAACCAGTTATTAACTAACTCACTATACAAAGACTGCCAAATAGCATTTTGAGATTAAATTTACCTCCTAACTCATGGAATTAAACGAAAATTTGGCCGAATTTTTAAAATTTTCTGCCGAGAACCACCTATCTCGTTCAGAATATATTGGTGCTCACTAACTAATTTTCTATGTTAAGAATAAATAACGATATCAAATTTTAAGAAAATTTTTAGAAAAAATTCATATTTATTTGATGCGGAAATATCTAGGCGGAATTAATATCAAACGAAATGGCAATTATGATTATTATAAACAGACTCGAAAATGCGTATATTATCAATCTCAGCGACGCAAAAAGATTATGAAACATTTTTCGGTCTTTTTTGATACTTTATTCAATCATGCCCAAACACAAATAAATATTCTCGAAAAATAGGTGAAAATATCTCCCCACATATTTCTCCACTTCTCCTTGGCCCACTTTAGCGTTTAAATCTTCCAATATAACATTTATATCATGTCTTTCGGTCAACTTTAAGACATTGCCAATATGTTCATGGAAGATATCTATTGTGTCTTCATCCTTGTCTGCAGTGGGTGCATATACTTGGATTACATTTATTATTGGGAGTTAAAAGACAGCATCAATACTCGATTAGAGTAAGGAACAAAGTTACCAACAACTTTTTGATAATTTTTATCAATTATAATGCCAACTTCCTGCCTGTGATTGGAATTGTTGTTACCAGAATAATACATTGTTCCATTTCTGGTATTACATTTTCCTGATTCAGGCCATTGTATACCGCTAAGCCTTAGTATGTTAATTTTCATTCTGCACTAAGGATAATAAAGATAATTTTCACTAAGGATATCCATGTGGATTTTTAATGTCGTAGTGATTCCGTGGCTTTCCGTATCTCAATGCCGTTGACTTATCTCTTCTGCCTTCTCTAGAGAAGTTAACTCTTCTGCCTTTGGAGTTAACTTCTCAGCTCCATGGCAATGAAGTACCCTACCACTGTTTTTTCACCCGTAGCTGTAATCGTTTGGTTAATGTAAAACTTGTAGTATACAATAATAGACTGATCCAGGATAATTTCCCTTATGCTCTATCTTTGTACTGGTGATGACGCTGCCCGATATCAGAGTAGGATATGGGAAGGGAAACTTTGGTGATTAGATACGAGAATGGGTGTAGGACATAATTTCTCCTAGGTACCAGAAAATTGGGAACCAATAACGTTAAAGAATTCCACTAGGAAACTAAGTTCCTGTAGCTGGCTGTATACCATATATCACAAAAAATTGTTTAAAATCCTTTATAAAAGGTATATAAAAAATGCCCCAAACGGGCTATCACAAATATATTGCAAAACGTTTTCGGATTGATATATCCATCATCAGTGCAAACGGTTGTACATGCTAGTAGCCACCAAAATATATGGGTCAAAACCCTTTAAATGTTTTAAATTTGTAGTTGTTTTACATTATTAATAGTTATAATTTGTGATGTTTAAGTTACCGTTGGATAGGTAACATGGCGGCGTATGACTCTACATAAGTAAAATGGTCCTGAGACGAAGTGTCTACGAGGACCTGTTGATAACAACTAAAAGAATATCTACCCGCTACCCTAATAGGATACGTGTTACCCTGCCTTTATTCGAAAATATAGTTTGTGCTTGCCAGTTAAGGTACGTTCACACGTATCCAGTAGCTGGTGTCAGTCTCACTAGCCCACCAGTTCCTACTTGGCGAAGTCAGTCGTTTGTTGTACTCCTTACAGGTACGCTAGCGACTGGAACTATGTGTTTACACGTGTCTACAAAGGGTTAAAGGGGACGTGGACTAGGGCTACTGGCATGAAAAATAGATCAGCTTTTTAATCGGGATAGCGCTGAACTGGCACAAAAAAGTGTAAGCATGATGCTACTAATATGCCAGCACTGTCGTGCCAGTACAACTGGCGTCAGTTACTTTATACGTGTAAACCTGCCTTTACTGGCTTATGCCAGCAAGTGTCATGCCAGCTTCTTTTCTAATTAACAGGCATGTGTGTACCAGGCTTTATGTCATTCAAACTATTCCAATCTAACTTAATATTTTTTCCAAAGTAGTGATTGTCTACAACTTATAGCTTCTGGCTTAATATTACTTAACAGTATCTACTTTACAAGTAAATGTCGAACACATGTCATCAGAAACTACATATTAGAATACATAAAATCTTCTCTAGCTTGTAGTTTCCCATATCCTTTCATTACTGATTTAGAGAATAGCTAAAGGATATTTATTTATCGTGTATCACTTTTCTTGTTAACTCTGTTTTATTTGACACAAAAATGCTATCCTCTCGATAGAATTATATGTTTTACTCTGAGATATACATTAAAGTTGCTTGTTTCTGTAAACGGCAGTTTGAAGTTTCGAAATATTTCATTGTGTATAAAGTTTTTTATTGAAATCAAATTGTAGTGAAAGACCGAAGGCGAACTTTTTGTAAACATATGTCGACGCCTGTGGTGCACAAACATTTGGCGACTATTCCAGAACGATTTTTACTAGAAATAAAAAAGATGACATCGATTTACAGCAAAGTACTTAAAATAGGTCATTGGAAGGAGAAGTTTTACAAATAAAAATAAAGACGACAGGAAATTAAAAACATCTACATGTACATCGTTTTTCAGAAGAAAATAAGAAGTTAAAAGACACTTTTTTCTCGATAAAAGTTTATTATATAAAACTTGAAAAACTTCTGCTTTCCATTTATTTACGTAACACTGCTGACAGTTGACTTTTCAAGTAAATATCATTCAATATACTGCTATATTTCTATTCCTATTGGCATATATACAAGGTAAAAACATTTCATTCCCCTAAACTCTATGAAAAATCGAAAAGACAAGTCAATTTCGTTTTTAGGTCGATAATATTCTCTTCAGTCGTAACTTAATTTAATATTTGTGCCTAGCAGTTTGTCAAAACATTAGGTTCGATAATTACAGAATTTTTATTTCGATAACTACAGTTTTGGGACAAAAATGCTCAGAACCGTTTAACGTCGATAAAAGACTTTGACAAGAACACTACCTGTTACTAACCTTATTTATTTTTTATATACATAAAAACAAAACGTAGAATAGCAATGACTAAAATTACTTTTATGAAAATTAAGTCATTTCTTTGCAATAATCATCTCAGTTTAGAACTAAGGCAAATAATGGTTAAGTGCTATGTTTGGTCTGTACTTTTGTATAGTGCAGAAGTGTGGATGCTAAAAGTATCGATCATGAACAAAAATTGAAGCATTGGAAATGTGGGTTCATAGACGAATGCTGAAGATATCTTGGACAGCAAGGAAAACTAATGAAGAAGTACTAAGGAGCGTCAACCAAGATAGAGAACTACTAAAGACTGTTAAACATCGAAAAATGTCTTATCTGTCGGTAAAAGTCGGTATAAAATATTACAACCCATCCTTAAAGGCAAAATAGAGGGCTGTACATTTGTAGGAAGAAACCAATTTTTTTGGTTAAAAAATATTCGTGAATGGACTTAGATACCAAATCCATGACAATTATTCCATATTGCAGAAGATCGAGAAGCCTTCGTAATGGTGACCGCCAACGTCAGATAATTCTGATACGGCACGCGAAGAAGAATACAAGAAACGCTAAAAAACTAAAACAATACATTTGCACAGTTGGGAGTAAAAATTGACGACAACTATATCCATAGACTTTTGTTTTCGGATAATACAATAGTTTTAGCAGAAGATAATGACGACATCATCTATGTGATATAAAACGATACAGTATGCGGTAGAGTAGACTTTCGCGAAGCGTCATACTATGTTATGATCATATCATTTAATTGCAAATTTAGTTATTATATAAGCAAAATCTAATGTTTAAAAATAATAATTGTATTTATATGAAATTATTTTAAAACGATATTTGTTATAAAAATATAAACAGATGATTAAATGTAACAATACAACACTGAAAACTTTGTTTTTAAAATTTCCACAAAATGTATTATAGCTTATTACTACAGCTGTTTCGGCTGATTGCCTTTCTCAAGTGAGATTCAATTTGCTGTTCCTTCTTAGAGATCATCATCATTTTGTTTTCTTAATGTTCACTGAAAGTCCATATTTCTAACTTACTTCTGTGATTATATTCATTAAATCCTGGAGGGCTTCATAACTGTCAGCGAATACCACCGAGTCATGCGCGTATTTGATATTAAGTATTGATACATTCCCTGTTAATTCGAATTTCGGCTTAAACATCTTCTACTGTTTCTTGAAAGATTTCCTCAGAGTATATGTTAAATAGCAAGTATAATAGTATACATCCCTGTTGGACTCGTTTGATTTTGATATCATTGGATTTTTTTGCCTCTTCACGATAGACGATGTTTGATTCCAGTAAAGATTGCTAATAATTCTAAGATCACAGGTTTTTATTCCAATATGTGTTAATATCTCCATCAGCTTGTCATGTTTTACTATAGGTACCAAATGCTTTATGGTAATCAATAAAGCATGCATAAATATCGCAATTCACATCTCTATATCGTTAAAATAGCACTTGCAAGCTAAGAGCCTTTCTCGTAGACACTGTATTCCGAAAACCATACTGTGTACGGCTGATTTTTTCTTCGCATAGTCTATACAGTGAACGGCTAAATTATGGAATATTATCATTATATTAAATAGGTTGATTTTTGTTATAAAATACCCATGTTATAACGTACATGGAGTAGGGATGACGTCACCGGTGTGGGTGTATTGACGTAATAGTTAATTTTTTTAAATAGAAATCGGTATATTGCGACACCTCATTTGAAGGAAAATTTAATTCTCTATTTAACTACATTACATTTTTAACTAATATAGTTTTTTAGGGGTATAAAAACATTTTTTTTTTATTTAAATTCAACCAAATTACAACTAATGGTTTAATTTATAATGTACTTTAAAGTAACCAAATTATACATAATAATTATTTAAAATTAAATGTTAGAAATATCACCCATCGGATTCTTGACAATTCAAACACATTCATCAAGTACATTGCGTATAACTTCAGGAGTAATTAGACTCATTTCATGCCTAATTATATCTTTCAAGTCCTGTAAGTTTTGAGGTCTATTGACATAAACTTTTGATTTTATGTAACCCCACAGGAAAAAATCGAGCTGTTTCGGGATTTCCCTCAAACGAAATTTCTTGAAGTAAAGATAATTTTCCATAATTTAGCCATTCACTGTATATCCTTTGATGTATTTGGCCCATATGCATATTTCTTGATTTTTATCTGTGATGATGTTCCTCTGTTGGTCTTACAGTTTGCTAGCTGTGTTGGATTTTTGATGACCAGCTGCTTGTTTTGCCTTTTTATGCATATTAAATGTATCGTGTTTTTGTGCGAACAGTTCTATCTTTTTTTTTTGTTTCACGTTTTCTTAGATATCTTTGTCCCATCAGAATGGCTTATTTATCTTTAAATTTTATTTCCATACAAATTATTTCGCTTTTTCTTTTATGGAAACTTTAAGTGGACGCCTTTTTTTTGAACCTATTCTCTAGCCTTCCATTGTTGGATATAGGTCTCCCCCAGTTCTCTCCATGTTTTCCTATCTCGAGCTGTTCTCTGCCATGTGGGACCTCCTTGTTTCCTGATGTCATCTTTCCACCTCATCTGTGGTCTACCTCTTGATCTCTTTGCATTGTATGGAAGCCACTTTCCAATGGCATTGTTTCATCGTCCGTCTTGGAGACGCGCATTGTGTCCAGCCCATTTCCATTTCAGTTTTGCTGCTTGTTCTATCGCGTCTACTGTCTTTGTTCTGGTTCTGATCCACTGGTTACGTTTTCTATCTTTAAGTGATATTCCCAACATTTGTCTCTCCATCGCTCTTTGTGTCTTCCTTATCCTATCCAAATTGGCATGTGTAAATGTCCATGTCTGTGCTCCGTAGGTGAGCACCGGTATTATATAGGAGTTATATACCTTGCTTCGTAAGTATAGAGGCATTGTTTGATTTTTTAGAACATAAGAAAGTTTGCCGAACGCTGCCCATCCCATTCTTACTCGTCTCGATATTTTGGCTGTTTGATTTTCTCATATACTCATTTACCTGTTCTATTTTTTCTGTTTGTATTTTTATTGCCTCTCGGTCTTCCGTGTTTGTCATTACTTTTGTTTTGTTGAAGTTAATTTTTAGGCCTTTTTGCAGTGATTTTTCATGAAGTTCATTCAGCATTAATTCCAGTTCTTGTCGTTCCGAGGAGATCAGGAGTATACCATCCGCATATCTAAGGTGATTTAGGTATTTTCCGTTAATACATATTCCTCTGTTTTCCCAATTTGTTGATTTTATTATGTCTTCGAGGGTCAAGGTTAACAGTTTAGGTGAAATTATATCGCCTTGTCGAACTCCTCGTTTAACTTTGATATTATCAGTTATTAATTTGTCGTCCAGAATTACGGTCATGGTTGTGTTTTGGTAAATATCATGTATCAATTTTCGGTATCTTGAATCTATTCTACTATTGACTATATTTAACCGCCCAGTGTTCAATGCTGTGGAAAGCCTTTTCATAATCTACGAACGCTAAGTACAGCGGAAGGTTGTATTCATTGATTTTCTCAATTAAGATTTTAAGCGCATGTAGATGGTCGATTGTGCTGTATCCTTTCCTGAATCCGGCCTGTTCCACTGGTTGGTAGTTATCAAGTTTATAGGTTAGTCGGTTGTTTATTATTCTTGTGAAGGTTTTATATAGTTGTGACAAAAGGGAAATAGGACGGTAGTTGTTTAGGTCTGTTCGGTCTCCTTTCTTATGTATTAAGATTGTGTTGGCATTTCTCCATTGTTTAGGTATTTTACCTTCAAACAGACATTTGTTAAACAGTATTTTTAGCATTTTTTTATCGTGTCTCCTCCTTCTTTTAGCAGTTCCGCTAGTATTTTGTCCTCACCGGCCGCTTTATTTCTTTTCGTGTCGTTTATGAATTTTTCGATTTCATCTTCAGTTATTTCTGGTAATACCTCTGAGCCAACATTTTGTATTTTCCTCGAGAGATTCTGTTCTGAGAGTGGACGCCTATCTGTGTGTTTATTCAAATTTTTGTGGTAATCTCCCGAAATAAAGTAGATGTGTGATATTGGTATCCAAATCTTTTAGATTATATTGTGTTACTTCTATTTTTTTGTGTTTTTTTTTCGCTTACTTCTTTCGAGTCATTGCTTGCAAAAATACCTTGATTAATAAAAAAAATCGATAACCTAGTGACATTAGTATAGATCCCATATTTGTTTATTGAAATAATAAAAATTAGTAGTTTAATGGAATACCTAATATTTCAAATTAATTGAATAACAGCAGTTCATAGTGCATACAAATAGAAATCCCCTTTTATAATGAAACAGCATGTTCATTACTGATTAATAACACAATAATGGGTAATTATTACAGAGGTTTCAATAGTCAAATAATGAATAATTGGATGTTATAACAGTTACTATAATTTTGTTTAATTTATTATTTTCCCTTTGCAGGTGAAACTAATGGATCTTTTGAAATTGTGGATATTGGTGATATTTCAAATTGGTTTATTGAATTTTCCACTATTGTTGTTGTGCAGTAAATTTCGAATTCAAAAATATTCCGAAAAATTTAGCAATGAAATAAATTAACAAACAGGTTTTAAAACTAACATGGATGTTATAATTTGAGGCTCAAATATATAAATAGTATATATATATATATATATATATATATATATATATATATATATATATATATATATATATATATATATATATATACTATTTATATATTTATATATATATATATATATATATATATATATATATATATCTATATGTATATATATATATATACATATATATATATATATATATATATATATATATATATATATATATATATATATATATATATATATATATATATATATTAGCAGCTTTAATAGCGATTGAAAACAATTGGAATTTTATCAGTTCTCACTGTAATATTAACTTAAAGTACTTAAAAAAACTCATCTCTTTTCTGTTTAATAACATTTATTTCACATTCAACAATACTGTGTTTAAACAAACACAAGGAACTCCTATGGGAGCTACTATCTCTCCCATTTTGGTCTGCTATGTGATGGATCATCTACTAGATATGGTTATTTCAGAATTGTCCTTTCATATTCCTTTTGTTAAAAAGTATGTGGATGACTTAATCCTAGCTATCCCCAGCAATGGATCCACAGAAATCTTAAATGTATTCAATAGGTATGATCCTCTACTACAGTTTACAATCGAACATGAGGACGATCTATGCTCAGTCCCCTTTCTTGACACCCGGTTCATTAGAACCCCAAATAACTCCCTTGTTATCGACTGGCATAGAAAACCTCATAGTTCTGGATGCTTCCTTAACTATTGGTCATACCATAGACATTCAATCAAAATCAACCTACTTAAACAAATGAAGGCTAGAATTATATCCATCAGTGACCCTTCTTTCCATCAGAAGAACCTGAGAATCCTGTTCAACCTTTTCATGGACAATTCATATCCAAAACCCTTAGTCACCAAGATTCTATTTAGTTTGACCCCAAACATAGCACGCCGAAATGATGAGATACAAATCAATGTCACAAATGGAGAACACAATACCAATTGCTCATATACTTCACTGAAATACATAAAAAGCATAACACCCAGACTGACAAGACTTTTTAAAGATGTCACCAATTTAAAAATAGCGTATAAAACTTCATTAACTGTAAGATCCATCTATTCTAAAGTTAAAGATAAAAGTAACATCAAAGATTGTTCCAACGTTGTTTACCAGATCCCTTGTAATAACTGTAATTTAGTATATGTGGGACAAACCACACGTAACCTAGGCAGTCGCCTAATCAGTCATCGTAGCGACAGCAGACTATATCCAGAAAGATCTGCACTTGCAGAACATGTAAATAAAGAACATCATATTATGAATTACGATTCAGTCAAAATTCTAGCTACTGAGTCCAATTACAATAAAAGACTTTTTTTAGAAATGGCATTCATTGCACAAAACTCAAACGCAATGAACAAAAGGAGTGACATTAATCAATTGAGCACTATTTACTCCTACCTATTATATTTGGATGGATCATCACAATTCAATGATGTTTCAACGACTGATTCATTGTAGAGTTTCCAGGTTTCGTTGTTTTTTCACAGTTTCATTATAAAATTCTGTTTTTCTAATACAACCTTTGTTAAAATTTGATGTGTAATAATAGTAGTACTACATAAGACAAAGAAATAAGAAGAAGTACTGTCATTTGCCATGTCCAGGAATGACAGTTACTCTTAACCTATCATTCAACAGTTGGCCGGCACACGTGGCCGTTGAAAACTTTTTAACTGTCTTTTTCTTATGTGTTAAAGTATAATAATTTATTAAGTTTGGTCTTTTACACCATGCAATTTTTATATATTTTAAATATTTTAAATTTTGAATCAATCAATGAGTGGTGCGTAAAATTGTCACCTGTAAGTGAAACATCCACGAAAGACGAACCTCACTAACGTAAGTTTTTCTTGATTTTTACAACCATTCACTACAACTAATTTCGAGGATGCTTTACTAAGAGTCGCACTTTATTTTCAGTTTTTTACTGATGATGAAAATAAACATTTTCGAAAGCTTGAAACTTAGTTAAAAAAGTACACTTATTTCACCGCTGAATAAATCCCAATAAACCTCAAAGCTCCGTTATATATATATATATATATATATATATATATATATATATATATATATATATATATATTTATATTACGTTTCTCTGAAATAAGATTTTGTTAAAAGTAAAAATATTTTATACTAAATTCATTAATTAGCTGAATGGTTGCACTCGTGTGGATTATTTTCATTGTAGCATCTTGTGATATACTATACTTTACGTTGTAACGTTGTATTGCCAGGCACAATAATGAACAAAATGGATGATTTGCCTGCACGTCAACATACTACGTACCGGGTGGTCCAATAAGCCGATCTCTCGGCTATATATCAGAAACTATTCGTATTATAACTTTAGGAGAAAAAATTCCTTAGTAAAAGTGGCCAAGAGAAATCGCTGAAAATACCTTTAAAGTTTCTGGGTTAACCGCTAGGGGGCGTAACCTGTGAAGAAAGATTGGAAAACCAGTTTTCTTTGAGAGTCTAACTTTCACAGCCATACAGCAAGTCAGAGAAAATCGGGATCTTGGATAATCCTCTCCAACGTCTCTAACCACTTGCGCTTCCTTTCCTCACTCAGGTCTTCATAAATTTTCTTTGCATTCTATGGTTTCCCCACTAAAGGCGTCGGTTTAAGGCTCGGGACGTATCGTTGTCTACAGCCTCTAAAATCATTATAGTTTGCTGGAGTAGCTTTGAGGTTTCCCAGTGCGTGATCTATCTCGGTAGGGTATCTGTTTCATTTGGCTATTGCCTGTAGGTTCAGACAAACTGAACGGTGCTGTGTTTTTGGAGTAGGATCGTAGACTTGTACAGCAGCCGTCAATTACGCCACAAACGAGAGAGTTTTTGTGCCAGCAAATACGTATACTTAACGTATCTTTTTGACATATAAGCATGCGCATTAATGATTGAACTAATGTATCTAGATACGTATTACCTAACGTAACGGGCTGATACGTTACGTTCATACGCATCCCCATCGAGCCGAAAGTAACCGAATGCACAAGGGGATCTTACCCGACTACCAAAATATCAACATCCACATTTGTGGTTAAGTATATTTGTTTTGATTTTTATAAATAATGGAAAGCAGTAGAAAACGAATTCACTTCAGTAATGAAGATGATATGTTTTTGTTTAATGAAGTCGTAGATCTTTACGATCATCCAGACAGGTGAAATTTATTCCAAAGCGAAAAAGATTTTTACATTGTATATCAGACATGGTATCTAAATTAAAGCGGCCGTATAGTCGTGCAAGATGTGGAGAAGAAGCGAATTTTTTATGTCCTCGTCTTCTTTATCATCAATAATGGCACCTACATTTATTATTGCTTTCATCTCCAAAATTAAAAATTGTTTAAAAAATATTTGATATTTATTTTAAATATCAAAACTGGGGTTAAGTGACAAGGACAAGACAGGCACTGACCAAGGACACAAAACACAGATAGGATTGATTTTGTCCTATATTCCAATGTAAGAAATGCGTTGGGTTGAGTGTGACGTAGGCGTGGGGATTCGTAATTGACATTTCTTATTGTTTTATATAGAATAGTTGTGCCCGCTGGCAATTTTTTTGTTGTACTAGCGATTTAACGGCCTTATAAGACTATTTAATTATTGTTTCTATATCAATTTACTTGTATAAACAAAATGGCTGGTAATATATGTGCCATATATGGTTGTGACAATAATTTTAAGACTGTGAAACCCAAGATTATGCCTGTTAATTTTTCATAGTATTCCAAAAGGAAAGGATTTAGTGTCGAAACCTATAAGGGCTTAATGGGTTAACTGATGCAGAAGAGCTGATAACTTTAATCCTGATTCTAGTTGAATATGCTCTGTTCATTTTACAAACAATGACTATGAAAGAGATCTTCAAAATGAATTATTAGGTAAAATGATTTAGCAATAACATGCCTATAAAATGTTTTAACGTAACTTGTTTTAGGTTTACCTACTAAACGCCTTTTAAAGAAAACTGCAGTTTTAACGCTTTGTATAAATATACCTTTGACACACCTTCTGTCTCTACTCGTGAAGGTAGATTAGATGTTATAAACAAAAAGCAACTTGTGGCAGAAATTACAAAGGTTGGGTCAAATATTTTGAATATTGCATCTAATCAACATGAATATACTATTACTGAATCTGAAATAATTTTTGAACAAGCTGATGACAATATAGATTTAAAGCCTGAAGTAGATTTTGAAGCAAAATACAACTAATTATTAAACAAGTATGAAAAGTAATTTAACATGCAAAGTTAGCAAACATAGTTATAGTTTACCATCATATAGGTGCAGCAACTCTCTTATAAAGGTCCTATCAAGCCTACAGATGAGTGGTTCATAAAAATAAAATTATGGAATAAATATTATGAAAAATATTTATATTGATACCTATAGGAAAAATAATGGAGTTGTTGAAAACATTTTAAAAAGATTAAAAAAAAAGAAAAAGTGCCATGTGGGCTTATTAATAGTACATTGTTTACCGGTTAGGAAAAGCTTAACATTCCTGGACGACTGTGAAGATTGCTAAGTCGAGGCGCAAGCCGAGACTTAGCAACACAGAATCCAGGAATGTGGCTTTTCCTACGAGGTAAACATACTATTTTTCCGCAAATCGTTTAAAATTCGACAGATATTGATTGATTTAAAAAAAACACGATCATTTTATTCCCAAATAAATGGTGCTTTGAAATTCCTAATAAAATTACTTGGGTTACTATGGAAACGTATTGAGGTTGAATTGTCAAACTTGACGCTTATAAATTTAATTGCTGGTGTTCTCGAAAGTAAAATGATAAGTGATGATGAAATTTCCATCCCTGGGACTCCTCCAGAGCTGGTTGAGGCAGTGAATACTGCTTTTGATGTTTTCAAAATATAAATTAATTCCTTATAAGCAATGTGTTTTCTATCATTTATGTAGAACACTAACAACTGTATGGAAATATCATTTCCTTACAGTAAGGAAATGACATTTCCTTACAGTAAGGAAGTCCTGACTTTTTCTTCAAGAAATTTTGACAGGAATGTCAAAATTTCCTGGCGATTTGCGGAAAAAACTTTTGTATACTTATAACAATAATTAGAATAAATTATAGAAATTTAAAATCCAGGAAAGCTGAAACTTTGAAGCGAAAAAACTTATCCGTGTTGGATTCAACTAGGCCAAACATTAGAAAATTAAATAAAATTGGTCCATAGGGAATGTTTCTAAAGTTTCTTAGTATTGTATACTGTTTAGTTTTACCTATAATATGTATGTATGTATGTTTACGAAATAAATAGTTCAGTATTGAATAGTTTTATTTATCATCAAATGTTTTTGGATAATAATTTGTATTCTGACTACCTAAGTAAAACACAGTTTTATAGATTTTATTTAAAAGAAATATTTACTTTGAGAGTAAACTGACATTTATTAGTTTAATTACAACACTAGCAAATGCGTTAATTTCGAAAATAAATTTTATTTGCCATGTAAAACAGATAATTTATGTCTGAATGTCTTAGTAACTGTTAAAAATCTGATTATCTGCCATTTATTTACAAAAACAAAAAGTAAATTTTTCGTTTTAACCTTTTTAATCTCAAATTAGGCTCATCTTCGGTAAAAATTAATAGTAACAATAAGGTCGATAATTGCTCGTCATCCCCACAGCTACGTCACAGCCACGTGTTGCAGTGACAGACAAATTTGGGCGATGGAACTATACTATGTAGTCAACTGTTCTTGGGCACTGACAACTTATTAGTTTATCACTAATTCGATGAGGGCAACACCATCGTTACGTTACGTGCAGAACTTTAATTTAACGTTCATCTTTTTCGATACGTTAGTTCTTTACGTACCTAGAGAGATAAATTACGTTAGGTGGTTACAATCAATTCGGGGTCATACGCCTTCTATATTCTGTTCATCGAGCAAAAAGACAGAAGAGGGAATGTAAAGGTAGTGGGGGCAAAAATATTGTTAGATGGGAAGTGCCATTTTAAGAGGCAACATTAAACAAGGAAAAAGAGTCTCTTTTCTTGTTTAAGAAATCAAATTTAGTTGGATTACGTTATTGTTTGTCCCAACTGTCACATAAAATATTATTTATATTGAAGTATTTTAACAATTGTGTCACATTTTAGACTATTATCGTTTATATTTAATTAAAACTCTCCCGTCTAAGACACATTCTGAAAAATATTTTATAACTACTGTTAATAATAAACTACTTGCATTTCCAAATATGCCACATATACACGTTACAAACAGCATTTGAAATAGTGGACCAATATAAAACTTGGACAAAAATAAATCCATACCTGGGTATAGACATTGTATTAAATATCGTTCAGCTATCGTTCAGTAGGAAATGAAGCTCGAAAAAAGTTAAAACTTGGCAATTTTTTCGTCCTGCATGCATTGAGTTAATATTTTAGCGGAAGGTAGGTGATAGCTTAAGGATTAAAATCTATATCGAACCGAAGTGCGCTGAAGGATTTTAGGGGTGAAAACTACCTCAATTGTCAAAAATTATAAAATAACATATTAAACCTGAATATGGCTAAGATTTGGTTCGAATTAGTTAAGTAATGATTATTTTATACTTTTGAATAGAGTTCCATCATATTTCAACCCTTAAAAAGCAACCCTTGATAGAGATTAATGTAAAAAATTACTAATTCTAAAAAATGATTTCGCGTTGGATCGATTTGGATAAAAATTTGGATTTAAGCTCAATTCACCCACTGCTTTATAGTATATATCATGTCCACGAACCCTGATTGTTTTTAGGGGTGACAACTACCCCTAGATGTCAAAAATTATAAAATAACATATTAAACCTGAATATGGGTAAAATTTTGTTTGAAATAATTAAATAATGATAGTTTCGTGCTTTTGAATAAAGTTCCATCATATTTTAACCCTTAAAAATTGACCTTGTTAGAGATTAATGTAAAAAAGTAGTCATGCTAAGAAAATGATTTCGCCTTGGAACGATTTGGATAAAAAATTGGAATTAAGCTCAACTCACCCTCTGCTTTATAGTTTATGTCATGCCGATGAACCCTGATTGTTCTTAGGTGTGAAAACTACCACTAATTTTCAAAAATTGTAAAATAACATTACAAATCTTAAGATGAGTAAAATTTGGTTTGGTTTAGTTAAATAGTGATTTTTTATACTTTAAAATACAATTTCATACATTTTAAACCCTTAAAAATCAATTGTTAGCACCATTTTTCTGATATTAGACTTTGAATCTTTCACATTTGGCATTTGAACAAAACCGCTGAACATTGATAGGCCGTATTTCGGTTCCTGTTATATCGCAAAAACATTTTAAAAAAATTATTGTATTTGTGTTTTTAACAGTGCGAGAAAACATTAGAATTCAATATTGAAACCCATCACCTATTCGTCGACTTCAAGGCAGCATATGACAGAGTCAAGAGAACAGTGCTATACCAATCAATGCATGAGTTTGGTATACCAGAGAAACTTATCCGACTAACGAGATTGACAATGTCTAACTTAGAAGCCACTGTTAGAATACAGGGAGAGAGTTCTAGATCCTTTGAGATAAAGGATGGACTTAGACAAGGAGATGCTCTGGCTTGCCTCCTATTTAATATTGCCTTAGAAAAGGCAGTCCGAGATACACGAATTAGGGACGGCGGTACTATTTACAATAGATCGATACAAGTCTTAGCATATGCTGATGACATTGACATAATAGGGCGTAGCAAGCGAGATGTTGAGCAATATCTCCTAGAATTGGAAACAGCGGCGAAACAGGTCGGTCTAGTCATCAACGAAGACAAAACCAAGTACATGTTGGTTACAAAGGATCCGATAGCAAATGAGGAACGAGAAACAGTCTTTGGAAGTCATACCTTTGAACGTGTTGACAACTTCACATACCTTGGGTCGCTATTGACTGCTACCAATAAAACAAGCAAAGAAATCAAAAGACGAATAAATCTTACAAATAGAGCATACTATGGACTACAAAAGCATTTCCACTCAAGAAACATTCAAAGAAGAACTAAAATTATTATATACATAACATTGCTGAGGCCGGTCCTCACATATGGAGTAGAAACATGGACATTAACGCAGAAAGATGAAAGACTTTTGGGAATATTTGAGCGTAAAATACTCCGCAAAATATTTGGAGCTGTAAACGACCAAGGGCAGTGGCGCAGAAGATATAATTTTGAATTGTATCAGCTCTTTGATGAGCCAGATGTCATAACGTTCATTAAAACACAGCGACTTAGATGGGCTGGACACATAATACGAATGCCAGAAAATACCATTGCTAAAAAGCTAACCACAGGAACATCTGTAGGAACAAGAAGCAAAGGCCGACCGCGAATTAGGTGGTTAGATGGAGTAGAAACCGACTTACGAATATTAAAAATCAGAAGATGGCAACATGTTGCCAAAAACCGAACAGAATGGCGACGAATCTTAGAGCAGGCCAAGATCCACAGAGGATTGTCGAGCCAAAGATGATGATGATGTGTTTAAAAGTTTCAAATTTGTTTTTTACAAATTTTTTGATAAAATGCACCATTTTCGAGTTATTCGCGAAAAATCTATTAAAAACGTCGATTTTTTCGTCTAAAAGTTGTTACTTTCAATCGCGAATAACTTGAAAAATGTTTTACAAAAAAAATGTATAGAACATTTTTTGCTTAGAATCACTTTTTAATCGAAACCTGTAGTTAAAACGTAAAAAAAATTACCCCCGAGATAGGGTGGCAACCACCCCTAAGGGTTTGGCGCACTTTGGTTAGATATAGATTTTGATCCTTGGCTATTACCTACCTTCTGTTAAAATTTCAAGTCAATCCACGCAGGACGAAAAAATTGCGAGGTGAAATGCTTCATTTCCTGGACTATAAGTGGTTTGACAGCATAATAAAATCGTAGGTAGCTTTCAATTTTTATGATTTCAGAATCCAGCAGCCTGCTGAAGTATTGGATTTTTATAATATAATTATTTGACAACCTTTTCTTGGTCAACCACCTTCAGCAGAATTGAGCCGAAATACATAATATTTCATATGTTCCCAATTTATTTCGTTAAATCTGTATAATATCTAGCAATGATTTTAATACACATAAAATTATTGAGTTATGCCGCTCACACTAACACTGTAAGTATTTTAAGGAGTTTAACTTATTACGCTAATATATCCTAATCCTAATAAATAAAGTTATCCTCCAATGATTAAGCATCTGGAGGGCTCTAAATTGCCATTTTGAGACCTTTGACCCGTATATCATCCGCCACTGTATTTTACGCAACTGTTGGCATTTGGCTCGCTCGATTAGAGGCATGGAGAAATTTCCGTTCAATTTAGCTTCTTGTTGCGCCTTTGAATAGCCCTGAAAAGGTCCAAATTCGCTGCTGGATACCGACGGTGGCTGAACGTACTCTGGAGACTGCAAAATATAGGCCGATCCCAAAGGATTTTTTAAATTAGGCAATTATTATAAAAAACTCGGCGTACCGCGGCTTTTAACGAATACTTTTAGTTTAATGTTATACCATTTAGGCCTAATACTAGGGACGGGTTGGTACTGGAGACTTGAATTAAATTTTTCTGCTAAATTAAGGCCGGTCATATATCTACAAAAGTTTTTTCTTTATACCGAATAATGAAATAATTTGAGCATATTATAAACGAAAAAAAAACTTAATGTGTATTTAGAAATATTTAAAATCTATAAAGAAAATATTTATTTTCTATTAACGCGCAGCTGATGATTTCTGTACTAGCAACTTTCTGCGATAGTTTTCGGTATTAATCATCATTTCGTTAAAAATATAAAATATATATATATATATATATATATGTATATATGGCCAACTGTTTTGGATGGGTTGGAGTCAATAAAAGGTGTTATTTGTTGACTATTTTTTACTCGAGCTTTCAATTGTGATTACTATTATTATCAAGAGCTTCTAAAAAATACAAAATATCTTACAAAGTTGAACTAGAAATAAAATTTTCTAGTTCTAAACACAAAATTATAAACACAAAATTCTTGAAACAGTCAACATTTTCAAGAATCATAGTCAACATATACAATTTACAGTTGAGGAAGAGGTAGATAATTCTTTACCATTCCTTGACATGATAATTGTAAAAAATACGGACAGTATGTTGAAAACAAGATGGTTGAGAAAACCCATATGTAGTAATTAATTTATAAGCTATTACTCTCATCATCCAAATAAGATGAAAATGAACTTTATAACAGGATTAAACGAACGTGTTTTAAAACTTTCTCATCCAGACTATCTACAAGAAGATCTTCAATTTTTAAAAAATATTTTAATTGAAAACTCTTATCGTCCAGATATGCTACATAGGATGCTTTTTTCTAATTTATTAAATATAAATAACACCATTTTTTCATAAATCTCAAAACTCTGTATCCAACAATCAGAACATATATTATCATTCACTACCTTTTATACCATCAATAACTCCTAAATTAATGCAAATACTAAAGGTATTGACAATATAAAAATAGCAACAAAGAACATCAAAACCATTTCATCTTTATATTCCAAAACTAGATATCCTATAGAAAAATTCGATCAAACAAATGTAGTATACAGCATTACTTGTACTCAGTGTGAAGCTGAGTATGTTAGTGAGACTGGAAGAAATCTCTCAAATCGCATTATTTCTCACAAAAGTGATTGCAGAATTAAGAAACCATCTTGTGCTTTGGCAGAGCATGTAATAGACAAAGACCATATTATGGATTTTGATAATATTAAAATTTTATGTAGTGAAAGTAATAAATTAAAAAAAAATTTTTTGGAAATGTTTTGTATTAGCAAAAGTGATAATAATTTAAACAAAAGGTCAGATATTCAAAATCTAAGCAAAATTTATAATTATATTATTTCTATGTAGTTTATATATGCAATCAGTAAAATATCACATTTTATCACATGTTGAATTTTCCCTGTATTTGTTACATTTTTTTAGGCATCTATTAATGGTGAATAAATCTTCTTCTTTTTTGTTACTAAACAAGTTGCAGTTCCAACTCAGTAAAAGTTTCTGCATTTACTAAACCAATAACACTTTCACGTATATCATTCACCAGGTATGTAAAATTTCCAACCGTTTCAATGTCATCTTCATGTATAATGTTTTGTGGGACTATATTTCTTCTCGTCTGTATCATAATTTTTGTTTTTTTTCTGTGTTTATTTTCAGACCTAACCTTTTTATTTGCGTTTTTAACTTTGAATATGTTTCCTGTGGTCCTGTTAATGTCCTACTCATAATAATAATATCTTCGTCATAAGCGACCAGTTGAACCGTTCAGTTGGTCAGTAGGTTTCCTCGTCCAGTTTGCCTTTGCCTAACCGCATACTCCAGGGCCAGGTTAAATAAAGTTGGGTCAGCCCATGTCCCTGCTTTAGTCCCAATCAAATTTTGAAAAAGTTTAGAAACCAAATATATGTTGGTTTCTAAAAACCCCCGAAATATCCAACAGAGAATTTAAATTAGCAACCATATGCATAGCAATAGCAATAACAGAACTGTTCACGGTGTTCAAAAACATTTATTAAATAAAAATATAAAACGTGCAGTAAAGCTCAATATATGCAAGACCTTAATAAGACCAGTTTTTATATACGGGGCTAAAACGTGGATGTTATCTTAAAATGATAAAAAATCTTCTTGGTATGTTTTAGAGAAATATCCTTTGAAAGATTTTTGGGACCATAAATTTAATAAGCTATGGTGTCGAAAATACAGTTTTGAACTATATCAGGTATACACCGATCCAGATGTTGTCAAATTCGTTAAAGTGCAGAGACTTAGATGGGCTCGAAACATTGCTAGGATGTCAGATCACGAATACACGAAGTAATTAAAATTTTCAAAACCAGAGGGCAGACGAAGCAGAGGACGACCCCAGAAGGGTCAGAAGATGGAGAAAAGTAGCCAGGAATCGACAGGAGTGGCGACTTCTTTGTGAGCAGACCAAGATCCACAACTGGTTGTCAAGCCACTTATGATGATGATGAAATACAATGCCAACTCTTTACTGAGTCTTACTTGAATTTTATATTCGACACTATGTTCAGAGTAGTCGACGGTGTTACCGAAGGAGGCCGGTACACTCCAATCGGAGTATTCATCAATCAAGCTGTTAAAAATGATAAAAGATTTGTTGCCTAAAAGGTATAAGATAAAAAATGATTTATAAAGAAATAAAAACTATAAAAAATAAAAACATAAACTAAACTATTTAAACACTTACATAGAAAATTGTCATTGTTGTACCTTTAAACTTCAACTACACTCACCTTAAGGATTGGCCTATAATAGTGGCAGTATTCCCTATATACCTTAACACCGTATTTATTAGTTTGCCATAGTGGTATTGACCACCCCTGATTCCAACTCCATCCCTCTCAAGTTTGACTAGATCCGTGACTTCCTGAATGTTTGCAATGGTTAGCAAAATATTTGAGTAGACGGTTTCGGTATAGTAAAGTTATTTACAAACCAGCAACAGATTGAAATTCAAATAATTGTTGCTGTTTATTACAATATTGTTTTACATTGCAGGTGTGTAGTACACGTTCTTAGTTGACAAATTGTAGACGAATGCTTTAAAGAATTTATGGTAAGTGATAAATGCGAGTTAATCAAAACATGCTAAATGTTTCTAATTCGTAATTAAGCATTTCCAGTTCTTTTTTCCAGAAGGCAAAAAACCTTACAAAAATCTTTTTTAAGATATATTAAATACAAGTGTACCTACATATGTAGGTGTACTTACATTGAGTGTAGCTGTTGTATTCTTCACGGGATTCAGGAGTTCCAAATAATAGATCACCAGAAAGTCACAACTTTTTCCCAAATAAAACTTTCGCTTGTCGACTCATTGATAGAACTTCCATATGCAAGAAGGAAGAGCTAGATATAGTTGTCCTACTAATATTAATATTCATTGACAACAATTCGAAGATGTTAAAATAAAGTTCGGTTAAATCTCTCCACTATTACATCCGACTGAAGTCACAAAGGTATAGTTCTGGTCTTTACAACTGCCAGCTTAGAATTTCCCTTGGAACTTCAAAACGACAGAACAAATTATTAACCAGTACTTCAGCGACTGTCCAGGCCTCTTGATCAGGAAAAGCCTATGCCTCAAGCCATTTACTGTAATAATCCATGGCCACTAAAATGTACCGGTTACGATACTGTACGGGAAATGGGTATGTCTACAGCGACCCTTTTGAATGAAAAGAGTTCCGATCAATATTGCCTCATCAGGTCCCCAAAAGTTGTTTACTATTTCGGATCTTTGTGTTCAATCGAATAAGGAATTTCCGTCCATATTTAAACTTCCCCGTAATCCTGTTATACAATAATTTCGTTCGGCTTTGAAAAGCACTTTACTAAAGTATCCAATAACTCGTTCGTTACTTTTCCTGATTGTAGCTTGGTTTCTTTGTATATATTTTAAATTTTGTTGCAATGTAGCTTGGCTATCTTTGAGATTTTCTTGCAATGCACAATAATTTTTGCTCATCTTACTTATCGCAACGTGGTGATCAGACCCTGCAACATGGCTAATAATGAAGGATCTTGGTAGGTGGACCCTTCTGAAACATCTCCAGAATCCGTCGGCAAATTGCTTTGACTTCTAGTTCTCGGCATTTTCGACTAATAATCGTCTGAGCTCGGCTACTTAGACATCGCACTTCTGACACCAATTTGTACTGTGGTTTCCTTCTTGGCAGACCAAAAAAAAAAAGACGGTGCGATAATTTAAACAATTTAGAAGGCTAAATTTGGTTAGGCTAATATTGAAGAAGAAATAGGCTTTAAAGCCTATATACAAGAAAAAAGAAGAAGAAGAGGTTTCCTTAAAACACGTGGATCACAAACTCATACTTGATTAAAAATGTTAACAAATTTATAAAAAATGACATCCCGTGACACTTCTGCTGTCATTTGTTTGTATCTTTTTATATAAAGCATCGAAAAAGGAATACGGCCGTTGAATCCAGTACAAAATGTCGTCATTATGACAATGGAGCGTTCTCGATTAAGATTGGAAAATATAAGAAAACATATCAATAACTTCATCCTTTTATTGAAGGCGTTTCATGTATAAATTCACACATAATTATATACATTAATTAAAATAAGCAAACATCCATAGAGACAAAAAATTTTAAGGTGGTTTACCTTACAAAAGTAGTATATTTTAAAATTCTCTAATTAATTAAGAACAAATTGTAGATTTTCTTAAGAAATAGTTTCTAAGCATTTTTGTTATTGCTCAAGTCAAAAGTTTCTAGAAGTGTCACTGTGGTTTTATATCTAAAAAAATATTTTATAATTATAATTGATCTCACGAGCCATTCATTTAAACTAAATCTTTTAAAAATCTGTGCAACGATAGCTTTCTAGTTCATAGAGGACACTAAAGACGTAACATCTAAGTATTTGTATACATACATTGATACTTAAAGATAAGTTGCAGAGAATCTTCCTAAGGCTGTTGAAAGAGCTTCTGGCTTTTTCAATACGAGTTTTTAATTCGTAGCTGTGGTTCCAAGTATCCTTAATATTGCAGCACGAATAACATATTTTTCACTCTTTCTAACGGTGTAGTATCTGTAATTTGGTCGTTTATGTTGGTGTTCTTACTTCTTCTTCTTTAAATACCATCTCCGCGACGAAGGTTGGCAATTATCATGGCTATTTTGACCTTCGAGGCAGCTGCTTTGAACAATTGCCTTGAGCTACAACTAAACCACTCTTGCAGATTCTTCAACCAGGAAACGCGTCTTCTTCCTACGCTTCTCCTATCCTCTATTTTTCCTTGAATTATAAGTCTCAAGATGTTGTATCTTTCGCCTCTCATCACATGTCCGAGATATTGCAATTTCCTTGCTTTTATTGTAGTTTTCATTTTCTTCTGTCTGTCTATTCTCCTTAACACCTCTGTATTCGGGACTCTATCTACCCATCAGATCCTTAACAATCTTCTAAATATCCACATTTCAAATGCGTTAAGTCGATTTTTGTATTCTTACTAATGATTATTATTTTTGTCTTGTTGCAATTTAGTTTTAGGCCGTATTTGTTACATGTTTTTACAACGGGATGCATCATCCTTTGGAGCCCCTGCGCACATTCTGCCAGCAACACTGTATCGTCTGCATATCTAATATTGTTTAGAAGTTGGCCATTTACAGCAATCCCATCTTCTGATTCGTCCAAGACCTCTTTAAAGATGTTTTCAGAGTATATATTAAATAATGCTGGTGACAATATGCAACCCTGTCTAATTCCTTTTTAGACTGAGAAGATCTCGGACACTTCATTTTCTAATCGCATCTAATTTTTGGAGATATGAGTTTGAGATCAGTCTTATATATTTACCATCGAGTCCTGATGTTTTTAGGATATCGATTGGTTTCTCGTGTAGGACTTTATCAAATGCCTTCTCAAAATCAATAAAACGTGCATACACATCGCAGTGGACATACCTGGCTCTCTATATTAGAACTTGCAAACTAAAAAGTGCTTCCCTCGTTTCCGAGTCCTGCTCTGAATCCAAATTGAACTTCACCCAGGTTTTCTTCTAATTTGGTGTATATGTGCGAGTTAATGATAGTTAGAAGTACTTTAAGTACATGGCTCATCAAAATAATTAATATATGTTGTTTACATTTTCTAGCGTTCGCTTTTTCAGAAAGTGAAATAAATATTGATAGTAGCCACTCTTTTGGTAAGTAACCAGTCTCGTAGATGTTGTTGAATAGCTTCTTAAGAGCTGTGATTTGGTGTGCCTCTAATAGCTTTAAAATTTGACCATGCATCTTATCAGGTCCTGGTGATTTCCCATCTTTAATCCGCTTAATGGCCATAGTTACTTTTTCGTTTACTATTTATGGTCCGTAGGGCTAGTTTATTTCAGTCGGACTTCGTGCTACATCTTCGAATAATTCTTAAATATATTGTAGCAAGATTAAATAAAACGAGCGGTTCAAATTTATATAAATATATTTGTACCTCGGAGGTAAATCACAATATATCCATTTTCTTACTTTTTAAGGAGAGCAGTTTTAACATTTTTTAAAATTGTAATCAGTAAATACTCAAATGTTTCTGATATTTAACCAAAATTAATTTATTATTTTAATTTTGGTTAAATATCAGAAAAAAAATTTAAAAATGTTAAAAGTGCTCTCCTTAAAAAGTAAGAAAATGGACATAGTGTCCTTTACCTCCGAGGTAAGGATATTTATTTATAAGTTTACATTTCGGTTTTTTCTTACCAACCAAACTTACTCCTAACATCGTTACATAATATATATACCAAAGTTACTATGTTCTAGAACATTCCCACCTCTAATTCGCCTACGTGACGGATTGTTCTTTCTCGCACTCGATACATCGCGAAGTTTCTCGGCGCCTTTTCGTGATGCAACCGTTACATAGGCCATGCCGAAAGCATGTTCGTAACAATATATTTTCCATCTTCGTAATTTATCTTCAATGGTAGTAAATATCTGGCCTTCAATGTCTACAACTATACCTTTATTACATTGTTTTCTGGTGTTACGTACCTTTTTAATTTTTTATGCATATGAAAATCGTTATGTTTGCGTTGTAGTGTTTTAATTTCTGTACATTTCTCCGTCAGCCATGCTTCTTTTACTCCTTTTATCTCCTTTAGTGTACTCTTGGATACTGTAGAAGTCAGTATTTATTATTACGAATGAATTTTTCCAAAGTAAGCCCATTTTCTCTTTTTTACGGTTTTAATAATTTTTTTGCCTTTTCTTAGCATCTGGGTGGTGTATGTTACTTGTGTGGTGTATATATCAGACACTTAACATACGTCGAAAGCATCTTATCTCAAATGCCTCTTAACGTTTTATGACGAATAAATATTTATATTCATAGATTTATAAAAGAGAATCTATTCTCCGCCGTGTCTAACATTGCACCGTTTTTTTCTAATTTGGACCTCTACTTTGTTGTTCTTACTAATATTCAATATTTTTTCTTCTTACAATATAGTTTTAGGTCGTATTTGTAACGTATTTATGCAACATTATATATCATTCTTTGGAGACCGTACGCACTATTTGCCAGCAAAACGATATCGTCTGCTATAAAATATAGAAATATGCTTTATTGTCACTGAAAATTGTACAATTTTATGGACAAAGCTTATAAAAGTTAAAAAAATAACAATAGCAATTAAAATTTACTAAAATTACATAAATCGTCAATATCACTAAACAAAACATAATAAAAGATACAATCCATTGCAAAATTGAACTAAATTGCAGATAGCATAATAAAACATTACGAACTAGTTTAAGTTGCTGCATGTAATACCTAAATATATATATATATATATATATATATATATATATATATATATATATATATATATATGTAATACCTAAATATAAATATATATATATATATATATATATATATATATATATATATATATATATATATATATATATATATATGAAAATACTTCAGTTGTTTCTACCTAAACGTACTGTAATTTCTTAGTAATTCGTTAAGAAACCCTTCTACTAAATAATATGGTCTTTCAGATAGATAGGCTCTGGTCAATTTACGGAACTTAAGGAAAGAAGTTGTAGTACATTTAAGATGAAAAGGGAGAGTGTTGTAAAATTATTTTGCCCAATAAAATATAGATTTCTTTAGTAACTCAGTGGAGGGGATCGGGAAATACACATCAAAGATAAGGTCTTGCTGGTGTTTACGAATTAAGGCGTTTAGAATATAATATAAAGAGGTAAAAGTTAAAATCCCGTGATTTTTTAAGTAGCTCTTGTAATTTAAAAATAACATCAGATTGGGCAGCTGTACTAGAACCCCAAAAAGGCAGGCCATATCGAAGATGAGACTCGAACAAAGAAAAATGTGTTATTTTGGAAGGTGCTTAATTGATTTCCAATGTTGGAGAAAGTATTTGCGCATTCATTTTATATTTTTAGAGTTAATATTTTTCTGTTACGGTACTGTAATATGACCTAATTTGGTGCTGTATTTTAAAAGACCTTTTTGAAATATATTGTTTCCTGTTGTCTCATAAAACTTAAACTGGATATCTCATTTATGATGTTGTGTATACGGAGAATTTGGCTTCTCTTTTGTATGGTTCAAAAATATACACACAAAAGTTTCGTGTTACCGTCACAATTAGTTAAAATTATCAGAAGGGTCGCAATACAATGGAATGATTTATTGGTACACCCTCTGGGACCACCGCTTAGAGGGCTTGATTCTTAGCTGTGACCATATTAACGCATTCTCAACTGCCACTTCTTAGTCAGACAACGATCGATCGACACGCATCAAGTTCCAGACGGTTCTTCCCGCGTCCCGGGCGTCGGTACCACCGGCCAACTCTACAGCTTGGTACGAATTCACCAATAGAACCAAAGGGTAAGTCTATTCTTGTATAAAACATTGATAATGAGTAAACCAGTTTATTTCTAATTTATTTCTACTTTTACAATTTATAATTGCTATTTTCACCAATTTTATGTATCAACAATATCACATTTTTTCGTTATAATTATTTATTCAATACAATTTAACCAGCGATCTCTCAAGTTTAATCACTAAATATTTGGTCCTTCGAGCCGGATTTTAACTTTTTCATTCATAAATTCATTTTAATTAATTATTTGTTTTTTTTTGTGTTTCTTTTATTTTAAATCTGATACAGTCCTTCACGCTATATTTTTAAATTAAATTTACGCAATTAAATTTGGTCATATTTACGTAACAATTTTTAAATTTATTTCTATTTTTATAATTCATAATTTCAGTACGTAAAATACTTTTATATATATTTTGATTAATTCATACATTAATTATACACATACATATTACGTTTACTATTTGTTTTACATTTTTTTACATTGTTTTTATGCTAATTTTTGTGAATTATTTTTTGTTTTGCTCATACTTTCCACACATTACTTTCGATTTTTCTTCGTTACTTACCTTTTGATCGATATTCTCACTTGTTTGCAATTGATTTTGTTTAAAACCGTTCGCTTCTTTAAATCTAGATATTCTCTTCGTGTTGAGTTGTTAATTAATTCTGGCATTGTCTTCTCCTTTGTGCTCGTATCAAGCAATGCTCAACAAAATGAACAAATCCAACTTTTCGCGCCATACTCGGCATTTTCTAGATTCAAGGAGGCCTATAAAATGCATTCAATTATCAAAACCACACACCTTCATTATTATTCGTAGCCAGGGTAGATTTTCATAAATCTTACAACTTTGTTTCGATTTAATTTGTTGTCTTCTTCTACTCGCTTTCGATTATCGCTGTCTTATTTCAATATTTCGATAAAATATACGTTACCTGTGGTTTCATTAGTGCTACAGAGCACCCTAAGGTAACTAATCAAGCTCTTAAATGTGCTTTGTGTTCTGTTTCTCATCATTGGTATAAATGTTCGTAATTTTTGGGACTAAACGGCTTCAAGAACTTTTCTCGTTGGCTAACTCCATAATTCTTGTGCATGCAGCCTGATTCCGCCTCATTCGAAACAACGAACACGGTTTTGCGAATCACGGCCTCGCGTTTTGCTTCTTTTGTTAACCAACCGTCAAATTTATCTTGTTCCTTTAGACAATCACTTCTTTAAATACCAACATTTCTATTTTGCTACACAACCACATTTACTATCCTCGTCTATTTCTTTCCATATATTTGATACATATCAAATATGTTTTCGCATCTTTCTTATAATTTCGTATCTTGCACAATACAGGCTTCACAGCCAATTTTATATCAGTGATCTACCAAATCACGCATTTTGTAATCGGACCTTATAGACATACCCATAGGGGTTGAATTGGTTCTTCATTTCGTACATTCTGGTCAGAATTCTTGGCGAACCAAATCATACTGTGGCCTTGGAAATCATTTTCAATTATGTTCCATAAGGGCGAGTCTCTAAGACTCATTCTATATTTTATTCATATCTTTCGCTACTTCTATGTATACAAACATAGATATGTACGACAAAGGTTTTGGGAAGCAGAAAACAGTAATCACTTGTTAGTTTTGTCCCAACACGACCCAGCTCGTGAAGGATATTTCTAAGTTGTTGATTTTCTCAGTAGGCACCGTTTAGTTTTGTCCCAACACGACCCAGCTCGTGAAGGATATTTCTAAATGGTTGATTTTCTTAGTAGGCACCTATTAGTTTTGTCCCAACACGACCCAGCTCGTGAAGGATATTTCTAAGTTGTGGATTTTCTGAAAGTTAAAAGCCTATTTTCTGTTATTCCACCGTTTTTACGCACCTGTTAGTTTTATCCCAACACGACCAAGCTCGTGAAGGATATTTCTAAGTTGTGGATTTTCTCAGTAGGCACCGTTCAGTTTTGTCCCAACACGACCCAGCTCGTGAAGGATATTTCTAAATGGTTGATTTTCTTAGTAGGCACCTGTTAGTTTTGTCCCAACACGAGCCAGCTCGTGAAGGATATTTCTAAGT